>OX420937.1:21719054-24119054 GCA_949091785.1 Polymixis lichenea
TCTCTAGTAAGTCCCTTAGTCACCTTGTATGACACCCACGGGAAGAAATGGCAACGCGCTATTGAGTCTTATTTGGAATTTCTCAGTAGCAACCCGGAATCTGGATCTGTGCTCTTTTGAGTGCGTTCAGTGGTGGCACAGTGGTAACGGGCGTGACTACGAGTTGTGGGTTCGAACCGAGGCAGGCGTTTCGCTTCGTGTAAATTATTTAATCACCACTGCTCTTAAACCGGTGAAGAAAAACATCGTTAGCTAATCGAAGATATGTGACATCTGGGCACTGGGCCTGCGTTGCGGATTACCGGTCCCTAACTCTCACAGAGGAGGCCTTTCTCCCAGCAGTGGGAACATTATAATCTGATAATGATAAAGATGATGGCAATAGGATAGCCCCCTATTAGGTAGTACAGTAAGTAGTAAGGCATCATGTTAAGTCCAGTTTCTCTTCGATATAAGTATGTGGCGCCATCTACAATGCCACATGCGAACTACGCATCAAAGACTTGACACACAGGAGTGATGTGGCGCCATCTACAATGCCACATGCAAACTATTCATCAAAGACTTGACGTCACACAAAATCCTACATCGTGCAATCAGAGTTTACCGCGCGACTCGTATATATACAACATCCCGACATCAACCGTCGGGCAGTTGCCCACCAGACAGTCTGGTCGGAGGATCCTCCCTTTTCCATACAGTATGAGTGAAACTTTACGCCCTGTTCCTAACACCTCTATAAGCATCACCGTAAGTCCACTATCACCTAACAATAACTATAGAAAGCCAGTTCTTAAACCCGTAAACCTCCACACCGTCAATACATTTAGACATCTTTATTCGTTAACAAAACCACGTGCAAAACTCAGCGAGCGATAAATTGAAAGTTCCAATAGAAACTGAATACTAAAGTGGACATTACCATATGAGGTTCAACTCGAATGCCGTTGATAAATCAAATGGGAACTAAGTTATGTGTGTTTGTTTGTTGTTAACTTCGAAGGGAATATATTGAGCGTAGATTACCTTGGAGAATATTGAAAGGAACTGTCTGTGTGTGAGTGAGGGTTTAAAAATATATATTTAATTCTAGTTTACCATATGGCAACGGTGCGGTTTAAAAGAAGGTATAGTGACTACTTAAAAAAGTATGCTTAGATCGTACGGTCATGTTGAGGCATGAATGAAAGACGACTAACAAAAGGTTACACAATTAGGGCGCAGTCGTTCCGAGACCAATAAAACAATGGATCAACTACGTGGAATATGATATGGCTAGAAAGAGGGTGTGTGTCGTAGATTAGTAGATTTTTTAACTTACCTGCAATCTCCTGCCCACTGCTCTCGTGCTCCTGGTCGGGCACAGCGCGTGGTCAGTTGTCTTAAATCCAGCTAAAACTTAACTGCGCATTGTATTTCCACAGGTGCTGATTAATGTTCTTGATTGTGTCTTGTAGGGGGTGTAGCACAAAATCGCAGAAGGACCATCTCGTATGAGAAATAAAATCTAAAAAAAAACAACCGACTTCCAAAAAAACACTAAAAAGTCAAAAATAACTTTAATTTCGGAAGTCGGTGACTTTGAATATGTATTTTAATTTTTAGTCACCGCCTTCCGAAATTAAAGTTATTTTTCACTTTCACTTCTACCCCTTCACAGCGTCCCGGCGTGATGTTATGTTATGAACTGGTGTAAACAATAGACAGACATGAGGTTTCAGCAATTCCAGTCCATTTCCTATCATTTATTGAAGAGTTTCGTTGCCTATCTCCGAAGTTCTTCATCAGATCTTTACCAAATTGAAATGGGACCACTCCGAGAAAGATACTACCAAATCGTTTCAAATGTGCCTATAAAATTTGAAGAGTTCTCTCTATTTCTCCAGGATCCCATCATCAGATCCTGACTTGATGATCATGGGACCACCTGGAAATACACTTTCAAACAAAAAAAAAATCAAAATCGGTCCAGTACCTTCGAGTAATCGGGGAACATACATTTAAAAAAAAGTGCCGACGAGAACCTCCTCCTTTTTGAAGTCGGTTCAAAAGGTTTTTAACACGCGGTCGTCTCATGTAGTTCGAGAGCCATCAGTTCAAGTGAAAAAAACTTCTGCAGGCTTAGCACGAGCACCGATTTGTCGACGAAAGAATAAACATCATTAACTAAATGATGTTGTACAATAGGAAAAGATAGCTATGTTCTCCTATTAATTATCACAGATAAGCGTTCTAAACGAATCATGATTTTGTAGATAATCGTATATACTTTGCGGCCGTCGAGTAGAAAGTTTGTTGTCAGTGTGATTTTGACAGTTTGGGAAGAAATATTCTTCTGCAATAGTCTACATATAAAAGGATCTAGACAAAGATCGTTAGAAGCGAAAGACGAAATGACAGATTGTAGAAGGATATCTACGGTGCGATGTCAAAAATGGAGAAACGAAATGTGACTTTGTATAGAAAAAGCACTGTCTATTCTGCGTAGAAATAGAAAGCGTCATGCTAAGTCTGCTGGTAAAGGCTGTCTATCCTTCACCGTAAAATAAATAAATACTAACTTTGCTATTGTTAAGGCATGAACACTTTTTATGACTCACACTGTCTCTTAGTTCTAAAACCGTCATAAAGTGACTTCCACACGTTTGCACTCGTCATAAAATCGATAGTTGAGTCCGAAGTCAACAACCTACCGAGACATATCTAAGTGAGAATACTCATCCTAGCATTTATTTATACAGGATACATTTTTATCCAGTGCGCAAATTGTAACCATGAATTCAGCATATCATTTTAAACCCTCTAGCGTAGAAATTTTTCGTCGGTTGTTCAAAAAAAATCAGCTGTTTCATAAAAATGTGCAACGCGGTCAAAATGTATAGAACAGCTGATTTTTTTTGTATAACCAACGAAAAGTTTCTACATTGGGGGTTCTGGAATGATATGCTGAATTCATGGTTACAGTTACAAACTTACCCTGTATGACTGACAAACCGCGTGGCCGACGGGATTTCCCAAAGTTTAAAGTTAGTTTAAAGTTGTCATTAACGCCGATGGGATGTCTGGGGATGGGAAATATGTGTAGTATGTGTATGGGGATGGGATGTCATTTGTGGATCTTTGACAGTCGTCACGTGTAGTCAGAAGCCCGAAAGTCTGATAGTCTTACCAAGGAGTATCGTATTAGCCAGTAACCGAGTTGTGGAGGTCAGATAGGCAGTCGCTTCATGTAAAATACTGGTATTCAGCTGCATCCGGTTAGACTGGAAGCTGACCCCAACATTGTTGGGAAAAGGCTAGGCGAATGTTTAATGACAAACTTTTAATTCCTATTTATCCCCTTAAGGGAGGGATTTTTTTAAAATTTATCCTTTCGTGCTCGCCATCTATACAAGGTGAATTTTTAGTGACTGTTTAAACTTTTCAGGGTGATAGTACCCTTGAAATTGAACAACTTTCTCCTAGGAACATGGGTCGAAATAAAAAAATCGGACCTCCCATGCAAAATCAATAGTCAGCTGATCGATTTTGTATGTAGGAGGTCCGATTCTTTTTTTATTTGAAAAATTTTAACGGTGACTTAAAATTCACCTTGTATAATGTAAGGTGACTGCGTTAAGGTAGACCGCAAAATTCAAATTTCCTTAAGTTATTTGCAATTTGTCTGGTTGTATATTGAAAAAGATATGTATACGTACATCACACCTTATTTCCCCGCAAGGTTGGGCAGAAATGTACCTATAGGACACCCACATTTCGCCAGTTATGTTTAAGGCCCATGTAATAGGGGGCGAGCCTATTGCCAGCAACCGGGCACAAATCCAGACTCCAAGCTGCTACTGAGGAATTCCAGAAAAAAAAAAACAATAATACTTTGCCTGACCTGGGAATCGAACCCAAGACCTCATTCTCAGTAGTGAACAGTGCGCAGCACACTGTTGTAGTTTTTTTTTCACTTTTTTTATTTGTTATTGTATTTTGTATTTCACGGACTGTGTCCAAATAAACAGTATTCTTTTTCTTCCTAGTACGGCTTTCGAGAAAAAAAACGTGGGTCATAAACACTTTTTTCATACAATAAAATGCAGCCATACCCACACAAAGAAATGTGTCCCTGTTAATGTCCCACCATGTTCGAATTAAAAAGCAATATGGCGGTAATCCCGGTGATATGACGTCAGAGTTGATCGACCAATCAACACTAAGCCTCAGCTGTGGTACAGTTTTAATCAGGACACCAGCAGAGATAGTAGTCGTATTAAATGTTATTGTTTTCTGACTTCGTGATAAATTAAAATATAAACAAGTAGTTTTGAAGTCTTTGCTGTAAGATATTTTTGGTAAATACACAGATTAAAGCAGGTAGGTAATGCAAAAGTAAAGATTTTTATATTTAAAACTTCTTAAGACGCACTTAGCGCAGTTGAACAGTGAACAAAACTGAATCGTCATTGTCGGGTCGGTGACGCTGAATCTGGTATACTCGGCTCCAATCAGTGGTGTCGCTAAATCGCGTAACTCGGCCCCAGTCTGAAGTTTTCACTTTTACCGTGTGGTCATAAGCGCACGCCCATTTTTGTTATTACACCATTTTGTGCTAAATCTGAAATCTATATTGTGTACTTACTTAGAATAAATAAGTTAAATTGCAATATCTGTCCCCGTAAAACTTTCTTTAAGTAAACTACCCGATGTCCTTTGGGTAGGTTCCCAGCTACTTTCGCCAAATTCACCAACACGTTTCGATAGTTTCATCATAAAAGTATATCACATTTACAACGCCTCCGTTGGGTACTATCTACTCACCCCAAAAACCAATCACTCACCACGATTCAAAACAAAAGTTTCCGACTTCCACAATCAAACTTTTACTAGTTTCGCTTATCAACGAAAACTTTGATATTAAAAACTAAATCGTAACTACTAACTCCTAAACTATCTTCGGTTCCAAACAAAGGAATAGTTTTGAAACACGAATTATGAACGACAAAATGTTCTGCGAATAAAAATCGATAGTAGGCTAGGAGCCATCGACGTGTTGGCAAAACGATGTTGTTATGGTGAAATACAGGCTGAATGTTTAGACAATTTAATTTCCTTTTTTACATGATAGGTAAATAGGTAATAGGTAAAACGGGCTGTTTTCCGCAACTCCACGTCAAGGCGCGTATTTTGCGTACGGGTGGGAGAATGAGTTATTCGATCCACCCCAGCTCCTCGAGAAAGGCCAGCAACGCCTTGGTGTTGCTGACAATCTCACGTAGGGTACCTGGGTTACCGAAGTATTTTGCCCTGTAATAAGCGACCACCGCGCAATTCAACTGCACATGAGCCGCTGTCTCGTCGTCCTCCATGCAGGCTCTGCACAGCGGACTGTCTGTTACTCCTAAGACAAAGAGATGTTTGTTAAATGACCCGTGGCTAGTTACGGCTGCTGTAACTGTACGCAACTGTCGTTTAGTTAAACGGAGAACCTGTTTCGTGACGCGAGCATCGAACGCAGGAAGTGCTTCCTTAGCCTGCCTGCACTCACTTAGGTCCAACCATATTTTGTGATGTTGATCCCTGGTACGTTTCCTTACCAGAGAGCGTAGATACCCGAAGGGGAGTGGCACAATGGGTTCTGGTCCCACTGGTGCCATGCTTTTTTACATGATATCATCACGCTTGTTATCCCCGAGGGTTCGGCAGAGGTGTAGCAGTAGAGCAGCTACAATTCGCCAATTCGCCAGTTATGTTTACGTTCCATGTAATAGGGGTAAGACTGGGCACAAAACCAGACTCCGGGCAGCTACTGTGAAA
Source organism: Polymixis lichenea (assembly GCA_949091785.1). NCBI lineage: Eukaryota > Metazoa > Arthropoda > Insecta > Lepidoptera > Noctuidae > Polymixis > Polymixis lichenea. The sequence continues at coordinate 21,724,857 of OX420937.1, forward strand.
TTCCTGATGGAAAAACTAAATCAACACTTTGCCCGACCAGGAAATCGAACCTGGCACCAAAAGCGACCACAACGTCACATTGTTAAATAGTGTAAATATGTAGCTGTTAACCCGACTGCGCCAGAAGGAGGGTTATGTTTTTGCTTTAGAAATTCGGTAAGTTACTGTATGTTGACTTATTTTCTGATTAAATGATAACTTGAAGAAATCAGTCTCTTAAAGTAACTTTTCTGATTTGATTCGTATTATTTATTTATTTACTAGAAAAAAATCTTGTAGATAAAGCATATTTTGACCCATTCATAATGTTTAATAATTCGAAGGAAAAGTGTGTCCTATGTCAAATAATATACTGATTTCCTGAGTCATAACATGCTGTCAAACAGCGAATTTAATTAACAATCGAGTAATTTGTATCGATTGGCGAGCCCCTCGATAAATGGGTCAGCTTTTGCTAATGTACTATTGCCGTAATAGTATACTCTGATGTTGCTTTTTTAAAACCTATTATTTATTACTAGCTTTTACCTGCGGCTCAGCCCGCGTTGATGTCGGTTTTCGCATAAAAAGTAGCATATGTCCTTCTCCATATCCCAGGCTATATCTCTACCAAATTTGATGACGATCGGTTCAGCAGTTTCGGCGTGAAAGCGTAACAGATAGACAGACAGAATTAGTAATAGCAGCATTTATAATATTGTTAAGTAGGGAAGTTAGGGTAAATAAATTTACCTAAATCGATTTAAAAAAAATCTATTTCACCAGCTCCCTCTCTTTGCCTAGCCTTATCCCTTATCCCACAATGGCTCTCCTCGTCATTCTTCGCCAGACGGTTCAGTACGGTTTCGGTTCTGGTCGTGACAGCCGTATGGGTTGATCGAAGGTTAAGGTACGCTGTGATGGGTGACCATATTTAACATATCGAGGCACCTCCGTAAGTCGAAAAGCACGTTAAGACGTTGGTCCCGGCTGTTATTTGTACATCTTTGAAAGTCGTTACGGGTAGTCAGAAGCCCGAAAGTCTGACAACCAGTCTTACCACGGGATATCTATCGTATTACCCAGTTTCTGGGTTGTGGAGGTCAAGGCAGTCGCTCCATGTAAAATACTGGTATTCATCTGCATCCGGTAAGATTGGAAGCAGACCTCAACATAGCAGGGAAAAGGCTAAGCCAATTATTGTTCTATTTTACCATCATTTGCCTAGTCTTTTAAACATGTTGTGGTCGGCTTCCTGTCTGATCGCATGCCAGCTGCATGTTAATACTAGTCATTTACATGGAGCGACTGCCTATCTGACCTCCATTACTCAGTTACTGGGTAACATACCGATTGGTATGATTAGTTTTCAGACTTTCGGACTTCTGACTACCTATTACGAGTTCAGATTAGATTACATTGTTGCTATAGTCGATAAAAACACTGACGAAAATTTAAACAAAAACAATAACAAAAGTTTTCAATGTTTCCATTATATAGTGTTACTCCAATCAATAAAAAGGCTGTACAACATACTCGATTGTTTAGCTTTAAAAAAGAAACTTTTCTAATTTTCTCGTCACCCCAACGCGTCCCTATAGGTTAAAGTTTTTACCGGCTCGTATTGGTTCCAATGTTTGGATAATTTTAAAAATACATACAAAAAGTTGGACCCAATACTGCGACCACAGAGCACGCAGACGCGTCGGTGCTAGAGGCTCCATTGTCAACACTTGCCATACAAACCAAGCGTGTCAGTGACTCAAATGACGTATAGAAACTGCCGGCTTTGCAAGCGGTCCGTGACAAAAGTAATGCATTTCTTTTTTCGAAATGATCGCTCGAAGTTGGTCGGCTGCTTAATCGGACTTGCTTGTGGCTGCCTCAATAAAATTAAGGCGTCCAGCCAGCAGGCCTGGACAAAACACATTTCTGTTAGCGTTCACGCCAAACGCTACGCCAAAATGTACGGGAATGACATTACCTGTGGAAAGATTACGTCGTGTCCTTTCCGCAGGTAATGTCAGTCCCATACATTTTGGCGTAGCGTTTGGCGTGAACGCTAACAGAAATGTGTTTTGTCTAGGCCTGCTCGGTTTACAACCAAGCGACTGCACGCTGGAAGAGGGCAGCATGAAATAATTATTATTTAGGGACCAATTGGACGCTACAGGCTCAGCGGCGTGGACTAGCTCGAGGCACTCTTTTTTAGTACTGCCCTCTCTAGACGCTGCTGGCAAGGCGATTCCGTGCTCTGTAACTTGCACAAACATTTGGCAACCCATCCCATATGCCGACTTGTTATAAACAGAACTTTTCCAACACACGTTTCAACGGAATATTCACCGCTGTTATCTGTTATAGTTTCCAAAGGAATTCTCGAAAAATGTTTTTCGTAGAGGACCGCCATTCCGGCAGTCCTTCGTCTTTTCCGACAATCTTTTTTACGTAGTTGCGGTCTTATATGTTTAGTTTTATTACACAATGTAATTTATTTATTAACACTGTGCAGTATTTTTATTGGTTATTAATGTAAGCATAATTGCGAGAAAAATTTCGTGAGGAAAGTTTGGAGTAAGGATGTCGATGGCTATAAGAGTAGGGGGAGACCAAAGAAAGGATGGATGTACTGTGTGAATGATGATATGGTTAGAAAGAGGGTGGGTACCGAGACGACGACTAAAAGAGAAGCGTGGAAGAAAATGCAATGTTGCGCCGATCCCAAATAAATTGGTATGAGGGCAGGGGAATAAAGTTTTTTTTAGCAAAGTTTTCTTTCTGTGTGTCAAAGTGAACTGTCAGCCGGCACCAGTACCTTAGCTTGACTACCAAGTAGGGTAATTTAGTACTGTATAAATATACAGGGTGTAAGGGAAACATTTCCGAAAACGAAGACGGTGATAGGGCTAGACTAGTGATTCTCGAAAAAAAAATAAACATAAAAAATAAAAAAATATATATTTTTTTTTAATTTTTACCTATTTTTTGTATTTTTTGTACACTATGCTGTCAGAACAGTTAAATGAACCATTATTTGAGATTAACAACATTTAAAAACGACCCCAAGTCCAGGCGGCGACTTTAGGTTTAGGCATCCTTTGTAAAGCGCCGCCAAAATAAAATAACTAGAAACATTACGACACCGTCATAAGTTTAAATTGATGCAAAATAACCAATTTAAGATGAAAGGTTATTGGTATCCGTTTGCATTTAGGTTGTATATAACCTACGTTCTGGCTTCGGAAGCGTTCCCCTTACACCCTGTATACTGAGACAACCTGATAGATGCATGACCTGATGATGATGATTGCGTAGGCTCCTGGGTTCGATTCTCGGGAGTAGGAAGTTCTAAGTGACAGCCCTGAAGTTTGGAAGTTAACGGTGCCTCCCGGTGCCCGTCGGTGACGGTGCCCGTGCCTCTGAAAGCACGTAAGCGGTTGGCCTCTGCGCCAGATCTCTCCCTGGTCGCGTCAGTCTCAGGTTTGGAGGGTATTAGATGAATGCCTCGACTGACTTGTAAAGCCTTGTACACTCATATGATTTGTTGGTAATTTTTAATAGATTTTTCGAATGTTTTGTAACTTCTATGTTATTAAGTTTAAGGGCTAGATTGTCGTCTAATACCTATCAGCACTGCAATTTGATATAATTGTGAAAGCGAATAATTTTTTAAAAAGGAGTCGAGTTTCGTACCAGCCCTTCCCATTTCTCGACCAGTTGCAAACGGGCACATAGCTTCTGACGTTTCATAAGTCCCATGTAGGTTAATGCGAAGTAAAATATTCCAATGAAGAAGCAAGAAATAGTTCCAAAGTTATTTCTACATATACAGACGCTTATGTTAGTCCCACACACGTAGATAGTACACTGTACACCCCCCTTTTACTTTTACTACAAAGCTTTATCTCCGTACAATTCACACAACTTTATAAAGGCCCGTGAATACAATGGTTTTATTATTTTTCCCTTTGTTTCAGGCAAAGTTAGAAACAAAGGCGCTGAAAGCGAAAAGGCCGGGCTTCACAGATGACCGGTACAACGAAACGTCTTATTATATGGAAAATGGTGAGTGGTTTTTTAAGTATAAAATATAATGAACAGGTAAAGAAGAATATCTTGATAGAGCACCCGAAGGTTTAGACAGCGGTAGCCATATTTTTACATCCTACTGCCTGCTAAAAAGAAAAACAAAATGGAACAAGAAATTAATTATTGATTTGAATGAATAATGATTATTTATAAATGTGGAAGTTTCTATGTTTGGATGTTTGTTTCTCAATCACGCAAAAACAGCTGAGCGGATTTGGCACACAGGTACTTTTGTATCCCGGTATCCCGGTAATACGTTTTCGTGAGATATTTTCCGACATCCACGCGGGAAAAAGCTAACAAATAATAAGATAAGGATCGAAAACCAAGACCAAAAAAAGAAGCAAGAAAAACAACCTAATATCGATGACATGGAAACAATAATTGGAATCAAAGAAAAAACAACACCAAATTTATAAATAACGATCAAAACTCACAAAGCAATCAATGAAACAACAGAAACCCAAACAAATTATTTATCAACAGAACATTATATATGTCTCTCCCATAAATATTATTTCTCAGTAATCTTCTCACAAAACCATCGCCTACGTCGTCTCCTCGAAATATCTTTTTTTATTTCCTGTAAGTACGGTTTTGACAAACCCCGACTGATATTGGATTACATGAATACCTATCTTCAATAACGAATCCGTTCCTTTAATTTTTTCCTTTCCATTGATTTGATTCTTATCTTTTTCTTCTTATTTCTGACATCTTTTTCTTTTTCATTATTTGGTAGCTAAATCCTTATTAGGTGGGTAGTTTATGTATCCAATTTAATTGATGTAATTTCGTAATGTGTTGTTTTTGCTTTTTTCTTATCTGTAATGTATGTAAATAAATAAAAATATATAATATATTTAAGATTTAAGTTATACTCATACACTGTTTTTGGGGGGGGGGGGGGCTGGTAATCTGTATGACAGATTTTCCTAGTGCAGATACCAGTCTCTCACAAAGGATTTATTTAGATATTGTAATCTTCATATATTTAAGGCGCCTTTGTGAAAGAGAAAATATATATTTATTTATTTATTATTTATAATGTTTTGGTCCTTATTTTCTACAACATTATTTAGGTCTGTGAGCAGCATCATGGTTGTGGAATATTGATACTAAAAGGTCTTGAATGCGGTTTTAATGTGCTAATCGCGTTCAGTTTCATGGGTGAAATTGGCCCCTAGACTAGACTAGAGTTATATTTGGGAACATTTATTAAATTAACATTTGTTTATTGTAATTTTAACTATATTGGCTCTACCAGGAACACAAATTGCTTAAAAACTAATTATGAATAGTATTGTAATAGAAATAATCTGTTAAAAAGCATTACCTATAACTAATTCCACTCATAATAAAAAATGGCCAACAGCGTATCAACCATTACGTAATCTACGTTGACATTAAGTGGATGAAACAGCGGCCACGCTAGTTTTCAATATAGCTAATGTCAGAAAGGCCCATTATGATCTAATGGCCTTAGTCATCTAACCGCAATGGCGCTTTCTTCATTCAACCCCCGTGTTGCTTTACGGCTATGCAGATATTTCGAAGTAACGACTTATAAATGGCGATTTACCCTCCCGCTTTTTAAAATGTTGAGAATGTTTTTGGGTCGAGGTATTCTTTAAGAAACTGGAGAGTTTCATTTTTTTAATTGAGATGTAAAGATCTGAAATAAAATATGAAATTACATAATATTTTTATATTATAACGTTAATTAATAAAAGCAAAAGAAGAAAAAACACTACTGTCGTTATCGTACTTGGTGCTGCTGCCTTTTCTGCATTATTATTTATCTCTGGGACTTTCTTCTGGAATTACTTGTCCTGCCAGCTAGTATAAATATGCTTGTTGTTGACCGCGACTTCGTTGACGATTCAAAATAAAAATTAGCCTATGTCTTTACCCAGGTCATGGTTCATCTGTGTGCCAAATTTCATCCACATCCGTATAACTGCTTTAGCGTGAAACCATAACAAACAAAGACGGACTTACTTTCGCATTTATAATATCAGTGAGGATTATACTCACAGCCTTTCCAAATTTCAGGCCTCAGGAAAGTCTACCCATACTACTTTACGTTTACGACATTCACCAAAGGAAGGTGGGTCGGTGAGAAAATCCTCGACGTTTTCGCGAGAGAGTTCAGAGCCCATCCTGCAGCTGAGTACGAGAGGTGCATCAGGGCGGGTACCCTAACTGTTAACTATGAAAGAGTTGACCCTGACTACAGATTGAAGCACAATGACCTACTAGCAAACGTCGTTCACAGGTAATGAAACAGCATTCTAATACCCACCGTCAACGGAACCCAGTAGTCCGCTTCAGATAGCTACAGCACCTTAGACTCAATATACACAACCCCCAAACACATCAACATTTTTTTGTTTTACTTACACAATACTCGTACAAACTCAGATGTTACTTTGATTTCAGTATTGTACATATTAACTTTATTTTTCTCGCCTTATATGTATTTATTTTACTTATCCTTACATACTATCACATTTACTCCTAACTATAAATATTTTTTTTTATAATGTGACGTGCGTCGAAGCTTGTTTGTATTTCAGGTCTAATTAGTATTTAGTCCACTGTAACAGAAATATAATCTTCAATAACGGTATCTCGAGCACCGAATGAGCATGCGAGTGCATATTGGCCATTTTCCAACAGAGACACAGAGTTCTGTATGATTTGATTTCTTGAAAGTTGCAACTGTTAATAGTCCAACACCGTGTCTAGTTGGGAACGGCATGCATCTTCACACGATACATCTTACAATTTCGCTCACGCATGTTCATTTGTTGTTTGGTTCTCGTCTAATCTTTATTTCATACGTCACGAGAACAGATATTAATAAACGAACTCTGAGCAAAAATTTTCTACGTTTAGTAAGTAGTAATAATGGAGCAGCATCGGCGTCGTGATGATTCAGAAGGTGGCTAGAAATTCTTATTCAAACATGGAACACAAACACAATTATTTCTACTTTAAACAATACTAATGTTCTCTAAACATTTCTTTGCCAAAGACTAAAATATCTAAACAATTGTATTTTTCTTGCTCACAAAAACGAAAATTTCGTCTACATATACGAAATTTTCGCCTTCTTTTTTGTGGTTTTGCTCCGAGTACGTTACCCAGAAGCCGAAAGCCTGACGTGTGTATCGTTGCAGGCACGAAGTACCGGTCACCAGCCAACCGATCACCCTCGTACATATCGACGAGGACATTGTGGTTGTCAACAAACCGGCCTCTATCCCCGTAAGTGGCAAATGAGACAGCCATGTTATGTGTACGCTTATCATACATCAAGTACTTGTATGTCACCTTTATGTGTCGCATGTTGTTCTAATATAAATTTTAGTAGTGCACTTACCAAGCTTTCCATATACTTCATTGTTAATAACTCAACATCTTTATCCACTGTAATTTCTTTCTCTGGCCAAAAGTTAACCGAATTATTTAGAAAGATCATAACTCACAAATTGAATTTCGGTCTAATACTTTAGAGAGCAATGAGACAGAATATCGCATTTAATATCTAAATTGTCCAGAATTTAATTTAGTTGGTTCCACAATTTTAGTGCGGTGATCCTATTGAAGGCTTCTATTCCACTGAAATCCGCTTTCCTGCCTCTAAAAGCTAGCTTCTCAAAGTCGTTTGCGTAAACGTAGAGCAGTCCCTTTTGCAAGAAATACTCTGCAACGTTATGGAGCCCTGACAGAGGACACCTAATATTATGAAGCACTTTCATATCGGCTTTTACGGAATAAAACAGGAATGTAGAAGGTAGGTGTTAGAATTTACATGCAAAGTAGGCGAAGGCGAGGGGAAACTTGATTTTTTTCAGCACTCACTCAACATGAACATCGGGCTTTATAGAACGTGTATTTTTAGATGTAGGTACTAAAACATTATTCTGTACACTGCTTTGAAGTTGATTTTCAATAAAAAAATGTGTTTCTTTAAAAATACGATCAGGTAGATCTTAGAAATGCAAATGTGGAATTCTATTGAATACCACATTTGTCGTTTTTGCGTCGGTTCTCATAAAGTAGTTCACATTCAAACTAAATCCCATAGAAAATGTATACTTTCAGGCGTCAATAGAACACTTTATTGGTGTGTCTAAAGTAGCTTGTCGTTGTCTTCAGACAATATTCTGACTGCATCATCGTATACATATCAATGTGGTTTTCAATTACCTACCGTCGTACTCGGCGGCAGACAGCCATAAAATAGTTGATGGCCGAACGGAATCCATAGTAAGCTCTATTTAATGTGCAAATTGTACTTTTACGATTTGTTTCTTTGTTACCTCTGAGGAGAACCCATGTTTTCAATTTCTTGCTCCTATAAAAGAGCCTTTTGAAAGTCATTAGAAATCCCTTTGAGCATTAAAACGCTGTTTCAATGAAAAGAAAGCCTTATTTAGGGCCCTATCAAATAACCTTATAAATTCTGTATTTAGGGCATTAAATACATGATTAAATGCCGAATGCCGACTATCTGTAAAGACTTTATCTTATATAGAAAAACTAAAATTTGGTCAGAAATTAATTAGGTACACACTAGTATCGTTCAAAAATTGAAAACCCATTGTAACAGGTAATAAAATAATTAGCTCTTACTTAATACGATCCCTAAACTCCGGAGGATTTAGGGAACTTGGTAATACTAAGCGCTTCGCACCCAAATAATCTAAATCCCTTTGAACCTTTAGCGGGCCCAACATGGCTGCCAAAATGAAACAACAATGTCGACCAATTACTCGTGCCAGCGTATTTCTACGTAGTCTCTCATTAAGCCTCTTGTTACAACGATACAATATGCTGTATATATACATATCTAGACTTTGCACATATGCCCGTTTAGCTCCCTACCCACGTACCGTTTCAGCAAAGTGGAAATTTCATCGAGGATATTGCATCGTATGTTTTTGTTTGTGTTTTGAACACTGATTGGTATATTACGAATTGTTGGGATTACTTTGACTTTTGTCTGTTGCAAAATCAAAAGATAATTTTTTACTTTACTGAAAAGCAAGAAAGGAATTTAATCATATTAAGTGACCTTTACAATTTCGACTCTGTAGAAATACGTCGCGTAAGTACTAGATAAGTAATATGAATTGAATAAAGACCCTACCAAATCAGATTTGAAGGAATTACTAATAAGTACAACATTAAGAAGGTCCGAATTCCCAACAAAATATTTAAAATAACCTCTCGTCCCAAACTAAATCGTAAGTAATAAATTCAGAACTTACAGAATCGGTCAGGAGAAGGAATCAATATAGATTATACGAATGTAATTGTGAGGCGGATGCCGTAGAAAAGAAATATTTCTCCAGTTCGAATGTAAAAGGGTCTAAATGATCGAGCGTCCCCCATCATAGTGATTGATACTACGGCTCAATGCTGGATCCCTAAGCTGAACGGTTCAAAGTAAAATATCGTGGTTCTGGCCTACATTCGCCTTTATAAAACATGGTAATCAATTCTATTAATATAAAAAATATTGGATACCGGGATTCGGTCAATTTTCCCGTATCGCTGTATAGTTTTTACTGACTTTTAGATATTTAGTTTAGTCACTATTTTTACTACATTTAATTTTTCACTAGTTAATGCCTTGATCTTTTTTTAACAGCTTATTTTACTAATCTATTTCTTATTCTAACATTACAATTTAATCTTCTGAAAACACAATTATACAGAGAAAAATACACGAAATGAATGCCTTCATACTACTCAATTGTAGTTAGTTGAAAACATACCAAAGTTTAATTTCTTACGTTTGTATATTTCACACAAAAGTTTACAATCTCAACACAACCCGGAACACTGACGAACTTATTTTATGTGTTATATATGAAAATCAACCAAAATCAAACAAATCAACCGGGATTCGTACCCTTAGAAAATCGTTAATAACTTCATGCACAGTTGAAAAGTTGTCCTTTGTATACGATCCTATTTTGATACTGAATTTAAACGTATTCCAGTTATGTTTAAAAACACTTCCATCCATCCAACCATTCTTGCACGCTACAGAAATATCTCCAAATTTTCCAATGAAAATATACTATTAATGAGTTGTTGTGACACATTATTATTTCATTAGTGTATTAATTAGAGTCTACAAAATGACTTCTACAAAATTCATACATATAAAAGTAGGACCCTATATTCTGTGCCTCCAGTGTATTAAGTATTTACATTGTCTATGATGTTGTAATGCACTTTGAGTATCTCATTAATGTTAATGCTCCCTCCCCTCTATGCATATTAGAATAAGCCATTAAAATCATCTTTGTATCGCTGTTTTGTACCCTTAATGTCCCAACATTTTGTACTGTTCCTAATAGATTGTCAAAATATTACGCTTATAGATGTTGTTAGAGCTTTTGTGCTTAACGTTATAATATATCCTCCATTTAATTTGGATGATCACATATTACGTCTCCACTGACCTATAGATTACAAAAGCTTTTGTGATCGCTCCATAACATATGTAACCAGGCCTTCGAAATAATCTGTACATCAGTAAACTTCAATTTAAACTCCAGTACTCTCCATCGAAATATTTATAAAAGACATATTTCTGCATTATTAAATTCTTCAGCAGCCTCTGCAAATATTTTGAGTTAGTAACAGCAAAGTATTTTTATAAAACCATAAGTTTGTATTTTGTTTGGTGTGATCACAATCCGATGTCCTGTACCAAACCAAAGAATTTGTTTACGCCAGAAGTGCATAACTCTGACGTGATGCAGTTGTTCTCAAAGGCAATTGCAACATCATAAGACTATAAAAAGTCCGTAATGAAACATTGTTGTGTCCGTGGTGGGCCAGGCACGAGACGCCAGTGCTCGCTAGTCCCTTGCGCATCATACACGTGGATGAAGAGCTTCTCGTGCTCGACAAGCCATGCTCGCTGCCGGTGAGTCATACGTTGGGACCGTTTTGTCATCATCGTCAGGCTCTGACTGGCGTTTGGACCCTGAAATGTACTACATCAATCTTGGGATATGTTGCAATAATTCAATCCCCAACTACTTTGATGACCGCAACAGGCAGTAATATAAAAGCTTCTTTATCCAAAACCCAAGCAAGCCCAAAAAAGAAAACTTTGTGAGAACACAGAAAATCGTTGGCAATTAAATAATCCCTCAAGTTTGTAATACCTTTTTGTAACCTCATGATTTTTGCCACAATAGAAGATTTCCTTTTTTTCAACAAAGAAAAATCTAACGTTAAAAAGAAAGACCGCTGAAAGTACAATGAGAGAGAAAATAAATCTGCACAAAGATAGCTCGCAGAAATTCGGTCGGTAATTTTTTTTTTCTTGGTCCAAACAACGTCCGCTGTCAGAGTCTGACTAGATTATGATCTGCACAAAAGTTTGAAACATAATACTACAAACAGAGTTGAAAATGTGCGGTCTTGTCGAAAATACCACTTGGAAGTGGTCCCGAACTTATTGCGAGCCCAAATATTTCCGATTTCATTTCTTTCAAGCGGGTACCGTGTTATCCAAAATATTTTAACCTGATCCAATTATTGTTGCTCAGGAGTAACTTTCCCAATATTTTCTCTTACATTTTGGTAAATTGAGTTGCAGAAGCTTACGTCGATTCAATTAGGAGTTTGTCGTACGTCCCCTTTTTGTCAATTCCGAAAACTTTTTGCCATTCTAAAGATGGTGCCGGCTTATACCACCTGTAAATATATACAAACTCGAGTTTACTACGTAGAAGGTATTTATGAGATGATCGTAAAAGGGTCAACGATTTGCATGCGAAGTTTAGTTTTCAGAATTAAAGCCTTGAAAAATAGGATACCATATAATTACGATATTATGTAACCTTGCAGGCATGCATGTGATATGTACTATGTTCTTCATTTTTATTGAAACAGGACATCTTGTATTATACTTACTAAAACTATATCCATAAATCAATTGGCTGATTTCGCTCAAAATCTAGTGCTTTTCTCCTAGCGCTGTCTATTAGTCTATTTAGCAGATTACAATATAGAATGCAATTCAATCTCTCAAAATGTCAAAATTCTTTCTTACATATCTCGGTACTCGCTTAACTGTATTTTACCTACCGTCTTTGTACTATAGTTTTGCTTTCACAGTTCCCTATGCATGTACTTTCATAACCATCAATATATTGATTTTGCTGTGTGACTTTTACTGTAGCGTTGTCTTATCGTTTAGACTGCGTAAGGTATTATCTTGTTTTGTGTGCACATCATCATTTAATACTCATGTTTCAAAATTGCTTGCTTCATCATCGTTGCTTTTATTCGTTTTTAACTTTATTTTTGCCATCAGGTACCTTGTGACCATTATGCTATGTCTTTACAATACTATAGTAATATATAGTAATAATATAGTTAAATTTTTCGGTTTCTTGAATTTTGTTGAAATGTTCAAATACATGATTAAAATGTTGAATTGTGATTCTAAATTATTTATTGTCATTCAAGTGCCTCACTTGGGCGATATTTTTTTCCCAATTAAAAATCATGAGAAAGGCTCAGCTCGAAGAGAATTTCGTGAAGTCGATCTCAAAATTAACGTCCAATTCAATAAAAACTATTTCACTAGGTACATCCATGTGGCAGATACAGGCACAACACAGTCGTTTTCATACTCGCCAAAGAGTACAACTTGAAGAACTTGAGGACCATCCACAGACTCGACAGGCTGACGTCAGGTGAGAATGCTCTAAACTGTAAAATCTTTCTTCGGAGCCTAAAAAAGATCCTTAAAAAAATTACACTCGCTCGGATTTTTAATTGTGTAAATATAAATGATTTTCGCTTGTCTTTTGAAATTTTGAACGGGATTTTGCTTTTGATAAATGGTAAAAGGTCGGTTTAATTTAGAATAGCCTTTTTATGTGATTTCCTAAGGTGTCTTGAAGGTTATATTAAAAAAAGCAAGCATCATTAATGTAGAAGACACGCTTTTGGGATACAAATAAAATAATTAATAAGTACCTTATATAGGAATAATCATCGCCAATGGCTGAAGAAAAGTAAATTAGTGAACATTTAAAAATGAAGCTTTTGGCGAGATGATAAAAGATGGTGACGATGACTATTGTATTCGATGAACTCTAACAAATCTTTAACCTAATTATATTACACCCAGGTCTCCTACTTTTCGGAAGGAGTCCAAAGAAGGCAAGACAGATGGAACATCAGATCAGGAACAGACAAGTACAGAAGGAGTACGTCTGCAGGGTGGATGGGGAGTTCCCTGAGTAAGTGACTTTTTTCAACCAATTTTATTTGTACAAGGGCTTTTAAGGAATTCTTTCATCGCGAGATACTTTTTATATAAGGAATGTAGTGGAGAAGGGTGATGATGGCTCAGTGGTTAAAACATCGCTAATAATATTAGACCTTTTAAATACAGAGCTCTCTCCATAGATATTTTCTCAACCGAATCTATTTTTTCAAATTTAAGTTTCCAACGTTGGTCTAGTGGCCCCAAGCGCTACTGCTGAGCATGACGTCCTGGGTTCGATTCCCAGGTCAGGTAAAGTGTTATTGGGTTTTGCCATCTGGAATCTGTCATTTGCAGCCTGGAGTCTGGATTTGTGCCTGGTCTGGGCCAAGACTATGTAATAGACTAAAACGTAACTGGCGAAATATGGGTGTAACTACCAACGGTAAGCCTGTGCCTACCCCTTTGGAGAAACAAGGCGCGATGTTATGTTAAGTTGTTATTACAGGTTTCATTTATGACGTAATAATTTTTCATATTTTACCGTTGTTTTTTAGATATTGTTAGGTATTACAGTTAATTTCAATTCACTCAAAACTTCTATTTTTGTACAATCAGTCGCATGTCGTGGTCACAATTTGACGCTGACAGCTCATAATTAGTTCCAATCTGTAGATCGGAAGGTTGATTCCCGTAATTAAAAACGTTAAAAATCTAGTCGCAATCTCATGTCAGCGGCAATCAATGTTAAGAAGTTGTGGAAAATGTAGGAGGGACTTGTGAAAAGTTAGAGGATTTTTTGACGGATCAAGACTAATATAGAAATACGAACGCTCTTAAAAATACGAAAATTACCCCTAAGGGCGGTTTTTTTTAAGTCAAGCCGCTATCATACGTAGAAATGTAGGTCTTAGTTCACTGATTTCACTATTTATTTTCACTAGTTTCACAGTACCCAACAAAATCACAACAAGTAACTCGTAGTCACATGAAATGACTACAAGTGTTGATCTTTTCTGGAGCACTGAACTCAATATCGATCTTGTAAAACGCCTACAATAATATTGTAGACGCTACCACTTATGTACGTTCGAAGGAATTTATACTTTCACTCCGTCGTAGGAAAGTTTGTTTTGGCATTGGCCTCTCTAACTATGATAGTCTTTAGCTGACGAGCCAATCAAAATGTTTATTGATTTATGAACAGTCTCTTGTTGTCGGTAGTCGGTAGTTGATAAGGTCCATTGTCCACGACGCTAGGCAAAGGTAACGTGTCACAAACTCAGTGGGTCGGTATTAAATAAAATATTGGTTATATCATCTGAATACCATCAGAAATCTGCCACGCTTAAATAGAATTGGGCTGGACACATCTGCCGTATGTCAGACGATCAATGGACCAAACTTACGACCCAGTGGGTCCCGCTTAAGGGCCAACGACATCGCGGCAGGCCCAGACGGAGATAGCGGGATGAGCTGGATTGCTTTAATAAAGTTTGGTCCTTGGCAGCTCTGGACAGAGAGAGGTGGAAAGAGATTTGGGAGGCCTTTGCTCAGCAGTGAGAATGTAATGGCTATTAATAGAATTATATCATCTATGTTGGAATTATACACATTGAGAACGAAGTAAAAAAACGTGCACCTTTCTTGTTTGGAGCCAATAGTAGACTAAAAAGACAACCACTACATATTATAAAACTAAGTCCTCCCGCCGCGTCTGTCTGTCTGTTTGCGTTGAACTCAAAAACTACCGAACGGATTATCATCCGTATTTCACCAATAGATGGAATGATTCATGAGAAAGGTTTAAGTGTATAATTCATTAAAGTTTTCTGTCAATTAGCTGAAATATGACGATCATTGTTGAAGATGTCGGCAAAAATTAAGCCGACTGCGAGCTTTTCTGGCGTGCACCCTGTAAACCGATAGAGTTATATGAAAACAAGGTATTACGGTCTAATTCCGGTACTAAGTTCTAGTGGGATATTTTCTTACATCCACGTGAGCGAACCAGAGGACCAGAGCTAGTTCAAAAATAAAATAAGCTAAGAGATGACCAGTCTCAATTACTAGTGACATTCTGGCTACTCATTGGTGATTTGAGATTAGTGGCTGGTTACTTTTGAGTAGCGTCGTCGACGAGGGGCCTAAGTGCTTCTAGATACGTTATATCTTGGAATGTTTACGTCCACAAATGCTTTTTTAAATAAGTACTTACATAGCGGTAGGTCCTTTAAGTATTTATTAAGTAAGTAAGCACGCAAACAGATATTTTATTTAACTTTCAAATATTTTATTATTCTTCAAAAAGTTAAATATTCCTTTACTTTAAGCCATTTAAAACCTACAATTTAGTCAGTTTTTAAAAGAAATCAGACAGTACAGCTTTTAATTTAGTTGACCTGACTGAGAGCGATTCATTCATTTCATTCATTGATATTTTGTTTTCCATTGGTCCCTCGGTAGCGTGTTTTCAGTAGATTTGCAATGTTTCAGTCGAATCAACAGCTTCTAGTCAAACTAGGTGTAAATTCACGCTTCATCACACGGGAATAACAGTGACAGCCTAGGATTTTTTTAGTTAAAATATACGTAATTGCTTGACGATTTTTTGTTTTTATTTTAGTAATTTTTCTCTTATTTTATTTTCATTTCTTTTATTTTGGAAAATAAACGTTTAAGCATTACAGAGTGAGTTGTTATGCAAATTGACGCCTTGCCTAATTAATTTAATCATCATCATCATCATATCAGCCGAAATTCGTCCACTGTTGGACATAAGCCTCCCCCAAAAGGGGAGATTTGCCATAATCGCCACGCTTGGCAGGCGGGTTGGCGATCGCAGTATGGTGGTCAAATGCATAGAGAACGCTGCTGCCCATTCTCTAGTAAGTCCCTTAGTCGCCTTCTACGACACCCACGGGAAGAAATGGAATGGTGGTATTCTTTTACATCCAGCACCAATCGGAACAATACAACAATAATTATTTTACGCCCTGATAATTGTTTAATCTAAATAAATTTTAAAAAGTCCTGACTGGCTGACTGACTCATCAACGCCCAGCCCGAACCCTTGGACCTAGAAAGCTGAAATTTTGCACAGAGGTTCTCTTTATAATGTAAACAAAGAATAAGGAAGGATTTTTCGAAATTCAACCCCTAAGGGAGTTAAATAGGGGATCAAAGTTTGTATGGAACATCGTCATTTTTGTAGTTTAAACCATGAAAATTCGTGTTTATCACTCTGATTAAAAATTAAAAACCACGTGTTTCAGTGTTTTTGGTAAATCAGCTCCTGAGGGCGGAAAATAGGGGATGAAAGTATAAATGGGAAACCCGTTGCCGTCTGGTTGATAATTATTAATTATAAGTATCAGCGTTTTTGAAAAAGTATCCCAGAAGAGGACAATTTTTGTTAGTTTTTAGGATTCGTTATTCTCCAGCAATCATGTATCAATCTGCCGCACCTCGGATACTATAATAACCAGTGTGAGAAGACATTGTTTACCTGGATTAACACTTAAGGTACTTTTAATCACGGTAGTACGTTCCCGTAGGATATTTTCCGACAAGCACGCGGGCGAAGCCGCGGGAAAAAGCTAGTTAATTAATATAATAGTACATTTATTTTAAATTATTTTTTCTGACTACATAACCAACGAAGTTTTCCACATCACATAAAATCATTATGACAGTGACTTTTTTAATACCGGGTACAGAATTGGTGAAACGTAACACAATTAACCCGTACTTCTTGCAAAGTAAACATGAAATGTAACACTGCACAAAGTCAATAATTTAATTTACATTACAGTGACGAAATCGAATGCCTAGAGCCAATCGAGGTGGTGAGCTACAAGATCGGAGTGTGCAAGGTATCTCCGAAAGGCAAGGATTGCTCGACGGTATTCAAGAGGCTGGGCTACAACATGGCCAGCAACACAAGTGTGGTGCTGTGCAAACCGAAGACTGGCAGGATGCATCAGATTAGAGTACACTTGCAGTATTTGGGTAAGTTTTACTTTAAAAAAATCTTACATGGCCATGAATTCAACACATTATTCTACACCAGGGGATCTAGAACCTAAGGTAAAAAAATTTCGTCTGTTATTAAAAATTTTAATCCATAAATTTTGATGGCGTAGGTAACTTGTCTAAGAAAGAACTGTTTTTTTTTAAATAACCAATGAAGAATTTCTGTGCTACGGTCTAAAATAATGTGTTGAATCGTGGTTATAGCTTACGCGACGATATGCTTGCCACCCAGCGCCTCAATTCTGTAAAGTTATAATGATTCCCCGCGGAATCTTACTACGTTCAAACTACGTCAATATCGTGTTTTGTTGAAACGAATGTAACGGTAAGCAATCGAAATGTCATATTATGTATCTTCCAAGACAATTTGTCGATATTTATTAGCAGATGTCGTGTGTGATCTAAAGAATTGACGTGGTTTCGAAGTAAGGAATCGTTAAGTGGTCATAGTGAATCATGGTCCTGTATAAGTATTGAAAATCCAAGAAATATTCCCTTGCTGCAGAAGAACAATGGTATCAGGCCCGACTTACTCGTATGACGTACGAGGCAGGTACTTTACTATGTGTAAATAGTTTTCGTCACCTCTGCTCTTAAAACTTTGAGGGCAAATATCGTGAGGGAAACAGCATGTCCTAGAACCAAAAACTTGAAGACATGTGACATCTACTAACCTGCACAGGGTTCGCGTGGTAGATTACGGCCCACTCCCACTCAAAGAGAGGCGTGTGTCCCAGCTGTGGGAACAATATAAGTTGGTTATAATGATGATACCCATACTGATTCTTTCAGTTCTAAAGTTGTATTTCTCTTCCACCAGGCTACCCGGTAGTAAACGATCCTCTATACAACCACCCAGTGTTTGGACCGCTACGGGGCAAAGGTGGCGATACGGGAGGCAAGACGGACGAGCAGCTGGTCAGAGACCTCATAGCCATCCACAATGCTGAGAACTGGCTTGGAGTAGACGCTGCTGATGATGATCTGCTGTTCTCTAAACCCGTGTCGGATGATAAAGGTAAGTTTAAAATAGAAAGTCATCGTCTAGCCTTCTGCCAATGATGTTGGAGTTGGCTTCCAGTCTAACCGGATGCAGCTGAATACGAGTATTGATCTCCACCCAAGAACTGGGTTGTAAGACTGCTAAATATAGAGTACAGATTAAACAAGACTTCAAAGTTTTGTGACTCCCGATAATATCCGGTTAAGTTTTTTGGCAGATCATTTCGTATAAATTCTAAGGTCCTTTAATTCTTCTTTTTCTGGACATTGTAAAACATTACGACATCTATATTGGCATTTTAATCTGTTAACTTTAGACTTTAAATGAGACAAATTTAATTATCTATCGTTACGTTACTCCCGGGAGTCGCGCGTGCAGATATGACAATTTAATCTGTATTGTGTTTTGGTTATTTTACTTAAAAATCCTTCATAGTGGATCAACTTCAATAAGAATCTTAATCAATATAAATCATAATTTTTAATCTGGCTATTACTCTACTTGAAGGTAGTCGAATATCGGCAGTCTGGCGGCAAAGCTTACTATGTTAGTTTCAACAGTTGGTGAGGATGACTGCGACACTGGAATAGCTTCGAGGGAGTCTTCACCAAGACTGGAGTCTCCTGCACCAGGAGTCACGCCTTCGTCTATTATGACCCGTAAGTGTTGAATGATTTAACGTTATTAAATCATGGTTTTTCTACATCATAGTATTGTAAAGAATCAATTTCAGCGAAATAACTAAGAAATGATTAACGCCAGGCGTTTTATGGGACTGTCTTATATTATTTGTAATGTTCTAGAAGGGCTGATTCTCAGCCTAATTTAAACAAAGTAAACGAGTTTTGATTTTGATCTTATATCACAAATAGGGATGCAGCACCTGGTATTTTCATCCACCACTCTTCATCCACCAACCCGCATTGGTCCCGCGTGGTGGATTACGACCCACTCCATCTCACCGAAAGGAGGCCTGTGTCCCAGCAGAGAGAACAATATAGGATTTATCTTGGTCTTTATTGCAAGACAGATTTTCGGTTTTCAAAGGATCAATAATTGCGTTTAGACAAAATAAAAACGCAAAATAACCAAAATACCAAACCTCACTAAAATTTATCATTTGCTATCCTAACCAGCCCGTATGTCCCCAGCCCGCCTGGCGAGCCCGTCGGGCGGCGCGGAGGCGCCGGCGGGGGGCAGCTCGCCCGCCGCGCCCGAGCCCGGCGCCTCGCCCGCCTTCAATGACGACTCCAATGATGCCAAGGTACCTATGATACACTTATGGAGCTATGAGGAGCAGGGTGTTAAATTCTACAACCTCCGCAGAAAATTAAGGAACCTCCGACATGACGGGTGTTGTGTCTGGTGCCTACTGCCCGACGGTTGATGTAGGAATGTTGTTATGTTTGCTAGCCGCGTAGATAACTTTGATTTGAAACGTATTAAAAAAACCAAGATGGCTCCGTTAGTTCCGATTTTTGCCACGCGCCAAAGTAACTTTTTAGCGCGATAATCCAAGACAATGTTTATGTTCTTTCACCAGTATTAGCTTGCCTACTGACAGGTTATGTTTATTGTTATTTGTCTGTATAATTCAGTTTATTTCTACTTCAGTACTATGTTTTCAAAGTTTTGTTGGTATATAGGCGTGTACTAGCTGACATATGGCAAATTTAATGTTTTTTGTTTTTCGTAATGTTAATTACCTACTACTATAGATTCAAGTTCTTCTAACTTAGCAGACAGCTGTGCTGCTGGGGAGTTTGTTGCGCCACTTCTTCTTCCCAGCTAAAGCACTAGGAAGTGGTGAAGGGCGGGCGTTTTGGGGGGACTGTCTTATGTAATTTTGACTTTCAAAAAGAGCTGACTCACAGCCTAGTTTGAATAAATGACTTTTGATTTTGATTTTGAATACCTCGTTCCGTTTTCCATAAAGTTTATCTAACTAATCCTCACCTTTTCTCCAACAGTCAGATAAAGTGACAGTGGCAACGCAAACGGGCTGCACGCCGGCGGCAGCGAGCCACGCCAGTGGGCTGGCCAGTGGCTCGGCGAGTGTCGCGACCGACGCACTGTCCACAGACCCGCACTGCTACGAGTGCCGCGTCAGGTACAGGGATCCCAGACCCCGGGACCTTGTTATGTACCTGCATGCCTGGAAATACAAGGTAAGGGCTGATTGGTTCTTCGACTTTCAAGGAAGGTATGCTATGCTGCCCAGGATGAGCAGCACTTTTATTTTTACATAGCACTATCAGCCTTTAATGTTCCCATACAGGGAGTGGGCCGTAATCCATTACGCGGGCCCAGTGCTGGTTGGTAGATGTCACATGTCTTCAAATTCTTGGTTCCAGGACATGCCGGTTTCCTCACGATGTTTTCCTTCACCGTTTTGAGAGTAGTGGCGATGAAATAATTTACACAAAGTATAGCGGCAGTCGGGGTTCGAACCTACGACCTACAACTCGTAAGTCGCGACCGTTACCCCTTGGCCACCACTGCTCAGTATTTATCTTAAATTATCTTTTACTCTGATTATCGATCAATTATTTAATAACTCATATTTATGTTACGGACTTTTGTTGCTAACTATACTGAAGTTTATGGATGCTCTAAGTCCAAAGGGTAATCCACAAATCCTAACTCCGGGCTGGTACTGAGAAATTCCTGAGGGAAAAACTTAATAACACTTTGAACGCTTTCGACAGCACGGTTGGCGCAGTGGTTAAGCGATTGACTGCTGTGCTGCGTGTAGCGGGTTCGATTCCCGCACGGAACAAATATTTGTATGACCTGCAAGTAGTTGTTCCGGGTCTGGCTGTTTGTGTATGTGTATTTAAATGTTTGTAAACGCACCCAAAATACAGGAGTTATTCCTAGTGCGGGGCAACGTTTTTAAAAAAAAAAAAAAAAAACGACCTAGGGATCCGTACGTCCTAGGTAACGCTTGCGACCACTACACCAACGAGGCTTTTAATATTAATAAGCAAAAAACTAATTTGATTTGTGTTTCGCAGGGACCTGGCTGGGAGTACGAAACTGAGCTGCCACAGTGGGCGAGCATCGACTGGGACGAGCCGGAGAGCTCATAGTTACTGGAATTGACATCTCTGGGGAAGCGCCTCGCCTCGGCACTGGTCATCACGAATTAGATCAATATTATTAAATTCAACACAGAATAATTTACGGGAATTTTACTGAGGACCACTTTCACCAATGACGCTAAACATGAACGCGATCAGCATATTTAACTGCGTTCAAGAGCTGTCAGTGTCTATGTTCCATAACATTAGTGACACTGACAGCTTTTTTTGTGGATGGGAAATCATCCAATAACTTCTCCCACTCTGGGTGGAGCAGGAGGGCGTGTCAGACTTATACTGACTAAAACCCACCCGTGTTCCTTCAGTTGCCTGTGTGTCAGGGGCCACGGTATCTCTTTCGAACAACCCGCACCCCTGGCAGGCATTGGCCCTTGCGGGTCCCATCAGTTGTTGCTGATATCTCTTTGAGGCGCGCGTGGAACACAACGCGCCGTCGACCCAGGCTTGGTCCTTATCGGACAGCGAGCTACCCATTACTCGCCGTCCGTAAGCCCGCGCCTACGTTGGCCGGGAATCAGCCTGGGGTTCCTGACTGCGGCGGCTAGGGCCGTGAGGGCGCATAAACTGCCTCTCCATCACGTGCGCCGCCTATCTCTTCGCGAGCATTACTGCTTCACAGAAGGAGGTGACGGCTACCCATGCACTCTCGCTCCGTACCATGGCCTGGACCAGGGCCGGACGCGAGAGATCGCCGCCGCCGATCGCCTCCACGAGGAGACGGCGGTGCTCCGCCCAAGCCAGGCAGACCTCCACCGTATGCTATGATCTACGCAGTAGTAACACCCGGGCGTTTCCTCCCGCCTTGTCCAAAACAACCATGTCCGGACCTGCGTCAGACGGAAGGGGAGGACGCCATGGCGCCTCTCAATCCACTCCTCAAAGACCGTTACCGCCGCAATTGTGGCTTGCCCAACACTGACAGCGCTTGAACTCCGTTCAGATGTGCTGATCGCGTTCAGATTCATTGGTGAAATACGCCCTGAAAATTGCGAAGCTCTGTATTGTCGACCTCGTAACTTTACTATCCTGAAGTTCAATATCATAACAACGTCTAGGTATTAATCTATGTGACAATTTGAAAATATCAACCATACTAAAGTTTAAATTTTCTTAGAATTGTGGTCAAAACTGGTAATGAATTTAACAGGTCGACGATACGTTTCATTCAAAAAGGCAGTTTCATACTTGCAATGTAAAAAAATAAGCTCTGAAATATACAGTAAATTATTTTGAATTTGTTTTGCAAACATGTTAAATCTATTAAACCAATTTTATTCATTTGTTAGTATTTGCAAAGTGGATTAAGCATAACGATATTTTTTCTTGTTTGAAAAATAGGTAAAATTTTACACGTTGAAATTATATGTTGTTGCAAAAAAATAATAGTTAATGACAATGGTATAAAAATTTTAAAATGTTGTTCAATCCATTTACTAAATGCTGTTAACATTCTGTTATATCAGTAACTACTTAAAAAGTGAACTTTATTCACTTACAAAGTACCACAGACACTTTAAAAATGTATATCCTGCAGCCTAATTGCGTAACATTTCGCCTTTCATTTTGACAAATCAACAAATATTCATTGCGTTCTTCACGTCGTCGTGCAGACGTATTTTTCAAACAAATGAAGCGATAGATTGTCAATTTTCTTCATATTTTTTGGAGATTAGCTTGTGATTGATTGAGTGGTACGCAATTTGGGTGCTGTTTTAAAAACATCTTCGTACGATATAAAGCTGACTTGACACTGAACAAGTGATGATGTACCAAACTGCGAGGCGCCCTAAGAAATAGTGATCATGAACAGTCATCAAAAAAAATTAGTTACCAGGGTAGTCGGATAAAGTGCAAGTTTAGTAAGAAACCCATGGATGTTTTCGAATGAAATTTTAGTAGATAAATGAACTGTTTGTTATCTATTTATTTAATTAAATTTGATTCGAAAACATCTATCGGTTTCTTACTAAACTTCAACAATATCCGACGACCCTGGTTAGTTATCTCTTTTGGTGACTGTACCTACCAAACTGCGAGGCACCCTAAGAAAATTGCTAACTTGGCTGTTACTACGACAGTGCTCTAAGGTAAGTTTTGTAATTAACATAAGTGAGAGTTAGTCTAAGGATACAATTACTTTATCAGCGTTAAAATCGCAGTTCTGAAAAAAAAACATTGAAAAAAAATTGTCGACTTTAGAGCACATTTCGATTTTCTCTATAGCGTTTTTATTTTAAATTCTTTTAGATTTATATCATTTTGTCCGTTCAGTTCCTATCGGCCTAAAAAATTTGGTCAAAGCTTTTTAGTAACGTAGTTAATATAAGGGAAATGTAACAATTTGTAATATGTACCATTAAAATAGTTATATCGCTTAAACGAGGCAGGGTCAGAACCACAATCATAAATGAATTATATTAAAATGATAATCATTTTTAAAAAGAAACAATGGGATAGCTCTTCTAATGTTAGGACGGCATTTTGGCGAACTTTTTACTGAATGACCCGCCAAATGTAATTTTATCAGTAGCTAAATGACAGAATATATTTAAGTCATTTTTAAATAAATTTTAAAGCTGGGACGGGACATCTTTGGCGAAAATATTTGTGTAAGTCGTTTTTAAAATAACGTTTGGAAGGGTTCAAATACTTTAATTTCAATTAAATATTGGACCACTGCTATATTTTCGTATTATCTTGAAAAAAAAGTATAATAGGACCACTGTTTAATAGAAAAGCTATCTCTGTAATATTAGATGCGTACGTTTACAATAAATGCATAGGTAAATAAAATAACAATAAAAATATTATGTCGCATTTTTGTAGGTGGCGTTCCTAGCAACGTCATCATTTTGGCTTCCATAGTTTTGAAGTAGTGATTTAAATATTTGGAGAATAACCATAAAAATTTGTACTTTACATACATCAAACAAAATTTTAAAAATTATTCACTGACGTTAGAGGCCAGTTGGGATATGCATTTAATGTATGTATTATTTTTAACACAATCTCTTAAAAAGACAGCTTTCAAAACGGTTTTTTTCTGAAAACATGACAGAAGTAAAGACAGGGAGGGTAATTCCGCAAGACAGTTCAAAGCAGCAGATCCTAAAGACATGTAAAAAATCGTTTGTTTTTCTTTTTTTTTAAGTTTTCGAGTGTGTAGAGTTAAGTAAAAGGGCGTATACAACTTTAGTTTTTAGTCAATTTTTAAAATGGGTTCTTTTAAACCTGTGTCATGTATATGTCCTTGCCAGTTCCAATTTTGTTTTACTTTTTCTATAATTGGATTGTTTTGGTACTCTTTGAAATGCGGGAAAGTGTATGGTCGTTTGTATATCTATTAGTGTATTGTAGTATTAGAAATGTAAAAGACATTTTCTTGTGACACTTAAGTTTTTTGTGTGCGATGCTTTTTTTTTGTAGTTTTTCAAAAAGGATTTGACAGAAATAATTTTATATTATCATCATTATAATAATCATATCCAAAATTTTCTTGAAAACGCACCGTATTTCATTGATGAAACAGCTTTATTACTATCAAATTAAATATTAGAACTTCGCAAAGCATCGCACACAAAAATGTTCTAATATAGTATATTATGTATTCTCACGAGCTTTCGTAATATTAGTTCGGTAATATGAAAAGTATATATTTTTCTTACTTATAGCGTAGTGGTAGCGAGCGATATACATTCTTTTTGTTATTTATTTTGAAACTCTCTATGATTTGGAATAAATTCTTGTATGGTTTCCCATCCCGTAGACTCTGCTATTAAAATGTACCTAATAAGATTCGTTTTATTAAAAAAAATACAGAATATTAAAAGCCTCCGTTTCGGTTTAACGAGCAGACAAGGTATCATTATTTCATTTTTTTTAGTCCTTGATGTTAGGACTTATTCCATGTCATAGGAATTTTCATTGTTATTGCTATCCGCCATACATGTACATACGCTGATTGTTACTGTGCTATCAGTTTTTAAAGCTGAAATCATGCTGGCAAATCATTATCTGTTTTGGGAACAAAACCATTGATATTTAAGAAACGGTAATGTTTGAGTAAAAAAACAATATAATATAAAAAAGTCAAACAAAATACCTCTGTTTTAGTTGAATAATCCAAATATTTGTGTTTTAATTTTTATATAATATAGAACATTGTAAAATACGGTAGGGTGTACAAAATAAGATATTGTCTGTGGCATATCAACTAGGTACCACTCGAATTTGTATGACATGTGGATTAGTTACAAGAGCTTTCGAGATGGAACCTCTCTGTTTGTGTAGGTACACGTTCGGCACATAATAATTATGATAAAACAACTACAGAAATCAAAATGAAAATCTGTAACTTTTTGAAGTTTGCAATGATTAGTTTAAAATATATATACAGGGTGATACGGATATCAAAGCGCAAACTGAGACAATTACTTCTGGACAAAATTCTAGACCCTTATATTTGGTGTCGGTTATCAAATAAACGATTTATTTAGTAAAAAAAACTGCTTTTTATAGACAACTTTATTGTATGAACAGATTTTTTTGTTAAACTTTCGTAAAATTTCAACAAAGGGTTTCAGACTCATGTACTGAAACCGTGGTAACGATATCTTGTGTTTTTGATTCATAAAACATACATCTTTTGGCCTTAGATTATTCAATCTTACCACGCAAAGTGTCACTACGGCCTTTTTCATTTCGAACAAACAACTTGGCATTACTTTCCAATCTCCTCTGCCTTCAAGGAACGATCAACATGTCAAACAATTTTTATCCGAAAATATTATATTGTTGTATTTTTATGTAGTATGTAAGATCCGTTCATAATACATATATATACTGTTACAAATAAAGTGAATAACAGAACGGTAATTGAGCTTGAAGAAAGGCTGGCGAAGTATTTGCGATTTTCTTTCAAGGTAGCGAACACCTGCGACTATTTAATCGCAACCCCCAATAAAATATTTTAATATTTATCTTCGCTTTTTAGTGAACACTAGAATGAGTTGAAAACTTAAAGGTTTTGTTCGTCGCGCTGTCGATTCATTTATTTATAAGAAAATTTTCATGTGCCTTCTCAAAATAATGGTAAAAAAATAAAGATAAAATTGTAAAATGTTTTTAATTACAGTTACAAATAATTGTTACACTTTTAACATAAGTAGTGTTACATTTGGCACTGACGAGCTTCGTATTGTAAAAAGTAGGTAGGGGACAACGTAAAACAAACTTACTACGAAATATATGGCAACGAAAGAAAGACATTTATACCGACATTAGTTTTAAAACCACTAAAATTTGTAACTAAATTAATTGTTTCCTGAACCCATTTAGAAATTCAGTTATTATAGGCCTTAATGGTACATAGCATAGGAATTATTGAAAAAAAAATAGGTCATTTTTACAAAAAGAAAAATGGTTGTCCTCTACTTAATTTTAGAGAAAACTCGGTTTCGGCACAATATGCAAAAAAAAAAAATCAATGTTTGTGATTATATTTTGCAAAATTTATTTTGTAATAGTCGTTTTTTTTGTTTTTTTCTAACTAACTATTATAGTCATTGTGGTCGTAATTCGTGCCATAATTAATGGCTTGCGTTTCTTTTTAGTTGATACAAGTTGTGTTGTATTATTTGAACGATGACAAAATGAAAGACAATTTGTTATTTTAATAAGTATTTCGTAATTAAGAATATAATAGTGTTTCCTTCTTTAGATTCGTGTTATAAGAATTCATGTTTCCACTTAAATTTAATTAGAATAAAAGTCATCATTGAATTCGATGTTTTATTTTTTCCCAGTTGAAATATACACAAAGTTTACCTCATTTTTCTGGATATAGACACATACCACAACAACAACAACAACATACCTAGCTTTTTTCAGTGAACTAATTGAAAAAAATATATATATTTGTTTTTTTTTTTTATCTAACTAGATAAGAAAAAACAAAACAAATCTAGCAGTTTTGACCGTTATTACATTTGAATTCGATTCTGAAATTCATCAGTTTGTCAGCTAGAAAACGCAATTTGCCTTCACAGTGCCAGGTTTTCATTAGTTGGTAGGAAGGACCTCACCTAAGACAGTTGTGTCAGCTACAAAACGCTTTTTAGCTTTGAAATCCCAGGTTGTCATAACTTAGTTGGAGATCACTTAAATAGGTTTGTCAGCTAGAAAACACTTTATGTCTTCGAAGTACCAGGTTATCATAACTCGGTATGAGCTCACCTAACATTGGTGTCAGCTAGAAAACGCTTTATGCCTTTGAAGTACCAGATAATCACAACTCGGTAGGAGCTCCCCAAACATTGGAGTGTCAGCTAGATAACGCTTTATGCCTTCGAAGTACTAGATGTAGGTGAACTTGGCCGATCATTTCCCAGCAGAGCAAAATATAATGTGAGTTCTATTCGCATGCGGATGAGTTCTGGAGTTCCTTATACTTAAAAATAATAGTTCAGGCGTTTTTGCGTGAAATAAGAACGAATGAAAATATGCTCAGCTAACTTGTGTCAGCAGATAATTTTTTTCCAAAATTACAATTTTAAAACTGATTTAGGCACACAGTGGTGAGTTCTATATATAGTTCCTAATACTTTTTCGGAATAGTTCTGCCGACCTAAATCATAAAATAAATAAAGAATCATTTTGTTAAAAGAGGCGCCTGGATAATTTATAGCTTTCGTAGATTCTATAAACTAAGTTTGGTAGCAGCCAAGACCCCCGGGAACAGAAAAAACTAAATAAATGCAGCTATCTCTAAAAATTATCAGCAGAACCTTATGAAAACGTTAGATTACAAGAAATCAAGATTACATTGAGCGATTAAGTTGGTATGATTAAAACAAAGTTTGACTACAACTGACGAGCTAAAACTCCACGTTTCATGTTCCAACTATAAAAGAACTATACTAAAACAGGAAAAAGTAACCCAGAACTCTGACTCAGGTATCAGCAGAGTATGGCTAAAGATTTAAAAAGTTAAAATCAGGATTTTAATCAGTGGTTTAGAAACATGGATTAACAAAATTTAGTAGCACTCAAGAGCGGGAATTCTACGGTTTCTAATGTACCATTAAAAGACCTATCCAAAAACATGCAAATGAAAACCAGAACTCTGAAAGTATCTGCAGAGCATGAGTAAATATTTAAAACAGAAAATCTCAGGATTTTAATCAGTGGTATAGAGAGATGGATCAACAAAATTTTGAGTAGCACTCAGGAGCGGGAACTTCACGGTTTCTTAAGCAACATTAAAAGACCTATCCAAAAACTTGCAAACAAATACCAGAACTCTAACTCAGGTATCAGCAGAGCATGGGTAAAGATTTAAGATAGAAAAACTCAGGATTTTAATCAGTGGTATAGAAAGATGGTTCCAAAAAATCTGAGTAGCACTCAGGAGCGGGAACTCCACGGTTTCTGATGCACAACGGTGGCTTTTAATGAAAAGACCTATCCAAAAACATGCAAACGAATCCCAGAACTCCGAATCAGTGAAAGATGGATTTAAAAAAAATGAGTAGCACTCTCCTGAGTGCAGGCCAGTGCTGCAGGCTAGTGCTGCAGGCCAGTGCTGCAGGCCAGTGCTGCAGGCCAGTGCTGCAGGCCAGTGCTGGCGGCTAGTGCTGGCGGCCAGTGCTGGCGGCTAGTGCTGGCGGCTAGTGCTGGCGGCCAGTGCTGCAGGCCAGTGCTGCAGGCCAGTGCTGCAGGCCAGTGCTGCAGGCCAGTGCTGCAGGCTGGTGCTGCAGGCCAGTGCAGCAGGCCAGTGCTGGTGGCCAGTGCTGGTGGCCAGTACTGCAGGCCAGTGCTGCAGGCCAGTGCTGCAGGCCAGTGCTGCAGGCCAGTGCTGCAGGCCAGTGCTGCAGGCTAGTGCTGCAGGCCAGTGCTGCAGGCCAGTGCTGCAGGCCAGTGCTGCAGGCCAGTGCTGCAGGCCAGTGCTGCAGGCCAGTGCTGGCGGCCAGTGCTGCAGGCTAGTGCTGGTAGCCAGTGCTTCAGACCAGTGCTGGTGGCCAGTGCTGGTGGCCAGTGCTGGTGGCCAGTGCTGGTGGCCAGTGCTGGTGGCCAGTGGTTCAGGCAAGTGCTGCAGGCCAGTGCTGCAGGCCAGTGCTTCAGGCCAGCGCTGGTGGCCAGTGCTGGTGGCCAGTGCTGGTGGCCAGTGCTGGTGGCTAGTGCTGGTGGCTAGTGCTGCAGGCCAGTGCTGCAGGCCAGTGCTGGTGGCTAGTGCTGGCGGATACCTGAGTCAGACTGCTGGGATTCGTCACTGATTTAAACTCTGATTTTTACTTTTTAAATTTTTGGCCATGCTGTGCTGATACCTGAGTGGGTTAGTTTTTCCTGTTTTAGTTTAGTTCTTTTATAGTTGCAACATGAAACGTGGAGTTTTAGCTCCTCAGTTTTTATCATACCAATGTAATCACTCAATAAAATCTTGATTTCTTGTAATCTAACTTTTTCATAAGGTTCTGCTGATAATTTTTAGAGACAGCTGCATTTATTTAGTTTTTTTCTGTTCCCGGGGGTCTTGACTGCTACCAAACTTAGTTCATAGAATCTACGAAAGCTATAAATTGACCAGGCGCCTCTTTTAACAAAATGATTCTTTATTTATTTTATGACTTAGGTCGGCAGAACTATTCCGAAAAAGTATTAGGAACTTACCACTGTGTGCCTAAATGAGTTTTAAAATTGTAATTCTGGAAAAAATTATCTGCTAACGGAAGTTAACAGAGCATATTTTCATTCGACCTTTTTCAGGCGAAAACGCCTGAACTATTATTTTTAAGTATAAGGAACTCCAGAACTCATCCGCATGCGAATAGAACTCACATTAATTATATTTTGCTCTGCTGGGTAATGATCTGCCAAGTTCACCCACATAAGTACTAGGTAGTCATGACTTGGTAAGAGATCACTTAACATTAGTGTATCGGCTAGAAAACGCTTTATGCCTTCGAAATACCAGGTTGTCATAATTTAGTTGGCGCTCACCTAACATAGGTTTGACAATTAGAAAACGCTGTATGCCTTTGAAGTGCTAGGTTGTCGACAAGTAAGCGATTCATTTACCGAAGATTTCTCCAAGCAATTGTTGGTTATTGATTCTGCGACGGTACAAAGTCCGCCGGATCAGCTAGTTTTCCATAAAGGGATATCATATTGGTATATTTTCATTTTACTCTTTCCTGCTGTAAAATGTGATCCTTTAAGTCGATTCACACGGACGTAATAAAATCGCGGTGGGATGATGATGTAAAAAAAACAACCGATTTATTGTAAAAAATATTTTGCTAACAATGCTTTGCTAAATATTTTGCATTCAATCGAAAGGTTACGTACTTAACCTTTCGATTTAACTCAATACAATTGAGTGCACTTGACACCTTAGAACACCCTTGTGAGGTTTAAGTGAAGTTTAGGGTCAGTTCAGTAAAGTATCATCAGGGTCGAGCCTCCGAGGGATAAACAGAAGTGGCTGATAACTGACTGAGTTTGGTTACAGAGCGGTTTGTTATCTGATCTTATTAAAGCTGTGCATTCTCGCAAACAGCGACGTTGCAAATGTTAAATATAATTTGACATTATCGAGACGGTGGTGTGAAAACACAATAGACTCCGTGCGTCGAGAGAATGCGTTCCGGACAGCTGTCAATGTGACAATTCAAGTAACTAATAAAGATCAAAATCGCAAATTACGTAGTTGTATGAAACTGACGGGTGTTAAGGTGAATCTAGTCGACATTTTTCCCATACAAACTTCGGGAGTGTATTATTCCACTGTTCGACATTGTACATCAAAAATTAAACATGGCATGGTTTTGTCTCATTATTAATATTGTCTGTACGGAAACAGAATACTAAAAGTTTAAGTAATAAAAGAAGTCTAAAATCTGCAAAACCAAGTCGGTAGCGACAAAGCTGAAATATTGAAAAATACAATGAAGTTTATTGGTTATTGATTTATGCAGAGGTTTTTTCATAAAACCCGATCTTCCGAAGGACTGTTCTTAATTTATTACGCGCCTGTTATACTATAAATGATCCTGCATCTCACTCAATAACGTTGTGCGCGTAGACTAGCGTCTAACTGTTCATAACTGATACTACCTCTGTCGGACGCGATGCCTGGTGAGACAGCATGCTTTTTAGCCAGGCCCATCAGTGAGTCCGAGCCCGCGACTAGGTTCCCCTTAAGAACGCGTTCACTCGACGGCCAGAATGTAATTCTCACGGCAAGCTACTGAGTTTTCTACCTACCTTATACTGCCGGAATCGTCGAGCTATGCCAAGTACCTATGGTTGCTTTGAGATAATATTAACTTGGTCAACGTTGAGCACAGACACACATCCTCCAATTGTCAGGTTATATGTGTGTAAGTTTAACTGCCCCGTTGGTCTAGCGGTCGAAAGCGCGACTACTGAGCGTAGGGTCCTGGGTTCGTTTGTCGGATTGGGCAAAGTGATATTGGGTTATTCCACTAGGAATTTCTTTGTAACGGAGTTTGGTCCGGTCGTGTCGGATTGTCGTGCCAACGGACTATGAGAGTGAGGGAAGAGATAGTGCGCTTGTGTCTGCGCACACACTTGTGCATTATAATATTTCCCGGAGGCTAGTCTCCGTTGAGATTAGCTGCCATGGCCGGAATACGGTCTGGAGGACTATACAGGGTGTAACAGAAACACTATTGCTATCCTTAAGGGGAACCTAGTCGCGGGCTCGAACTCACTGATGGGCTTGGCTAAAAAGCACGCTGTCTCACCAGGCATCGTGTCCGACAGAGGTAGTATCAGTGATGAGCAGTTAGACGCTAGTCTACACGCACAACATTATTGTGTGAGATGCAGGATCATTTATAGTACAACAGGCGCGTAAAAAATTAAGAACAGTCCTTCGGAAGATCGGGTTTTATGAAAAAGCCACTGCATAAATCAATAACCAATAAAATTTATTGAACTTTTCGATATTTGAGCTTTGTCGGTACCGACTTGGTTTTTCAGATTTTACACTTCTTTTATTACTAAAACACGCCCAAAGTTAGGTTAAATTAGCAAGAAAAACTAATCTTTGTTGGCTCGTAACTTTTTAATGGCTTTTTATTTTAGTATTCTGTTTCCGTACAGACAATATTAATAATGAGACAAAACCATACCATGTTTAATTTTTGATGTACATTGTCCAACAGTGGAGTATTATACTCCCGAAGTTTGTATGGGAAAAATGTGGACTAGGTTCACCTTAAGCACTAAAGATAACAGCTGGTATAGAATCACCATACATAGTTTCAGCTCAAAATAAAATACATTAAGAACTGATACCAAAAATTTTCAGTTTCATATGTTTCTTAAATTCAAATCATAACAAACGTGTCACCGCACTACGTAGCTCTATAACTTTTCATGTTACTTGCCAATATCACGATAAATCTCTTCCGAATGATGTATTTATTTCAATTTGAAAAGTTCGGTTTCTGGTATCAATGTGCTAAAAATTCTCATGACTTCCGAACATGTAGAGATAGGATTAAAAAACCCTTCCAATATCGTTTGATATCATCCAAAGAAGCCGTGCCCTTGGTATATACCCTTTCGGTTACACGTTGTAGATATGTATCACGCAATACCCCGCAGGTCTCGCCAATCCGTGAGCCAAATTTCATCCCAATCCGTTCAGTCGTTAAAGCTTGAAAAATAATTTTAGATCAATGGTGAAAACTATTGGAAAGACCGACAGAGTTGTTCTCCCATTTACAATTATAGTAGGGCTTCTCGCGCTTTACGCCCGACGTAAGATACCACAATAGTAAAAATAGAAATATTTTATTCCAGACTGGAGTCCATAGGGTTTGTGACAATGTTATTTAACTTCTAGTGTTACTAATAACACTAGAAGATAGATAACAATACATTACAGACACAGATTAACACACACAATTCAAATTGAATGTGGAGCTGCATTCACCCCGAGAATACTGTTCGTGTTTTCGCTAACACGGATCATCAGGGATGCATATCGATTCCTAATAATGGCGGAGAAACCATAAATATCTGCATACATCTCTGACGCACTACAACGCCACGGCAACCGCAACAGCACTCTCAATGCATTTTATTATTGAAAATGTATGGTGCTCTATGCCCGCTGAGTGAAGTCACATTTTATAAAAACTCCTTATATTTTATTCTCAGCAGCAAAATATACAGAGTCAGGACTTCCCCCAGTCCGGTCGCGGAAGAATAGTATGGATTACAAATAAAGCTAACTAAAAAAACTAAACCCTCTAACCCAACCAAAGTTAAATAGTATTGTAATTAGCATAGAAAACTAAATAATTAGAAATAAAAAACAATGAAAACTCTAAAAAGAAAATACAAAAATAATATAGGAAATAAGTATATAGAAATAGGTACGTAGTATGTAATAGCTATTATGAACCACCGATACCAGAGAAGTGATAAACTGCATGAAGTGAGGCAAAAACTGCTTCCAGGAACAGTCAACTTCCTACAAAGGGACAGCACATAAAATCATAAAACAAAAGAGACCATAGCAAATAGAACACAGTCCAAAAAGGTCTCGGATCATATCAGAAGGACATTGAGTAAGGGCAGGAGTGGGTTTCAGTCCGGCACTGCCCAGACTGCGTCACTAGTGAGGCAGTCTGGGCGTCCATGAGGATTTCCCACATCTGCCAAAACAAAGAAAAACCTAACCAGAGTCAAATCACAACCTATTCTTATCCAGGCAACGTCAACCCTACTCAAACGCAAAATTTTAAAAAAGAACAAATAAAATGGCCGCCACAATTTCTTGTAATTTGTTTTAAAGAATGAAATTGTTAAATTAATGGTTGGCGTAAGGGGCGTTAAAAATGTAACACAACTAAAGGCCTGTAATCAGGTTTGCGTGACCAGCCCCCTTTTCCCCATCCCCCATTCACCCAGAAGGAAGTGTCGTGATGGATGACGCCACGGTTACTATGCATGTTATTTTTTTTTTGTTTCGTTAAGGGCTGCCACGGTCGGCTTTTTGTCTGCGTTGAGCCGGGTGCTGGTGGAAATTTATATTATCAGTTAAATAAAATACTGTTGTTGCTAAGAGGTATGAGGTAACGCAGCGGTTTTAACCTACTAGAAAGAAGACGAATGTTTTTTTTTTTTTCAACTATTATGTCAAACTTATTTTCCAGCATTTCAAGAGTAAGTATGGATGTCTTTTCACCGTTTTGAGAGCAGTAGTCGTGAAACACACAAAGTAAATCTCTGGGTTCGTACCCACGACCTTACAACTCGTAAGTCGGGGCCTTTACCACTGGGCTCTCAAATACATGAAAGAAAGCGTGTGGAAATTTGCAGGTGCTAGGATAAAAAATTCTAAGACATGTGACATCTGCCAACCCGCATTTGGCCTGCATAGTGCCTGAATAGGGCCTGTGTATGCTCTCGGAGAGTGGAGGCCTGTATCCCAGCAGTGGGAACGATATAAGCTGATTATGATGAAGATGAATAAAGATGAAAAATTCCGTTTTTCTCTTTATTATTAAAACCTCTCATAAAGAGAAAAAGTCATAAGGAATTATTTTCGTATGACTTTTTCTCGTTTTTATACACTTATCAAAGAAATCTATTAGTACGATAAGTTCATTATTTTTGAAATAT
The DNA here is from genome assembly GCA_949091785.1 of Polymixis lichenea. NCBI lineage: Eukaryota > Metazoa > Arthropoda > Insecta > Lepidoptera > Noctuidae > Polymixis > Polymixis lichenea. The sequence goes on from OX420937.1 coordinate 21,759,991, forward strand.
TATTGACGTGAAAAAGAAAAAAATTTTTTTTTCTTATTTTCATTGTATAACACCCTGATGCCTGCCAGCCCTATAGTAAATAATACTTAAGTCTGACATATCTCAGAATGTTCATATCACTAGATCTAACACGTCATAGTATAATCATGTTTGTTTTTATAATAGAAGCAAGGAAAGAAAACAAGCTATTAATAGATTTTATGGAAGACTGGAATGCTTCGTTGGTCTAGTGGTTATAAACGCGACAGCTGAGCACTGGGTCTTAGGTTCGATTTGAAGATATTGCTGCACTGACATGAGTGATCAATACTTAGATAATTCTAAGTAAAAAAAACGCTAGTTTGACCTAATGGTCAAACTAGCGTATTTTTAGTTTTGAGTCGCGTAATTTACGCTGCATTATACACCGTGACATTTTAGTCATCTTACAACTGCAGCCTACTTCATGTATCCAATGACTACTAATCATTTATAAAAAAAACATGATATTTTTGAACATAGCATATGTTCAAAAATATCATGTTTATTTTAAAAAAATATCATTCACTAAGACGCATTACGTAGTTTGAAACGCCCTGGAAAGGGGATGGAATTAATGATGGACTGTAATGGTAGGTAGATATCTTCTACCTTTTGATAAGTAAATATAATTAACAGGGAGGGTATTTCATCATTCTAAAGCATTATTTATTTTTCTTTGTAACTATTATCTTAATTAATGGCAACAATGTTTTAATCGCGCCTACAGGTATTTTATCGATATATTTTAGGTGGGGTACATTGATCGGACCACCTTTGTAAGACGGTTAAATGTCACGGTGTAGACGACTAAAATGTCACGGTGTATACTCCGGTTTATGCTACACTAACTTTTGCCTGCGGCTTCCCCCGCGTGGAGGTCGGTGTATTATACATATAAACTTTTTTCTTGAATCAATCTGTCTATTGCTGACCACCGCGTTAAAATCCGTTGCGTAGTTTAAAAGATCTCACCGTACAATCACGAAAAGCGACTTTGTTTTATACTATGTAAGGATGATGAAATGCGCGAAATGAGTTGTTGGGGAAATTCATTCACGCTTCTCATTTTGCTTGACCGAAATTATGCTCGTTTGGTCTCATCTTTTTTCCTGGATTGATGGAAACAATACAGTTTACCTACGAAGTCAACGACCTTCTATCTCAGCCTTATCGGATATCTTGTCTAAACTACGTAACAAATTTAACAAGAGATACTGAAAGGTTGAAGGGGCTCGTGGCTGTAGTAGCCGCCAGCAATGATGCCTCCCTGTGCGAGCGCCCCCGGGTCGTAACCACGTCAGGTCCATGATCCCCGGTCCAAGTGTGGGAAGGAAACACTGGTGTGGTTTTTATTCAGTAAGAGTCTGACAGACCCCCCAGGGCGGAAGACATCCATGAGGATTTTCCACACCGGAACAAAAAAAGAAAAAAGAACGAGGGGTTCATGGCTAAGTACCTAACAACAGTCGCACGGATCGATCGATCAGGTTAAGCTACGCTTATCGCTGTTAGTCCGTGAATGGGTGACCATCTTTAAATATCGAGGTTCTCTGTGCCTCGGAAACTTTTTAGTCCCGGCTGTCATTCATCGATCTTACTAGATCTACCAAGGGGTATCATATCACCCAGTAACTGGGTTCTGGAGCTAAAATAGGAAATCACTCCATGTAAAATACTGGTATGCAACCGCATCCGGTTAGACTGGAAGCCGACCCACGTAGTTGGAAAAAAGCTAGGCAAATGATGATGACTGAAAGGTTGTATGAGACTCGTACAGATCGGGGAAGCATGGCACAAAAAGGAGGAGGAGCCTTCACTCAACAGTGGGTGGAACAAGGCTGCTGAAGAAGGTGATGCTGAGGACAGGCTTACTAACACAAAACCAAACCCACAGTACATCTAAGTATATCTAGTTTTAAAAAAGAACAAAACACCACACCTTCTTTCCTCGAAAGGTTGGGGAAAAGTGTCATCATCATCATCATCATTTCAGCCGAAAGACGTCCACTGTTGAACATAGCTCCCCGCCCCCTCAAAAATGAGGGTTTGTCATAATCGACACGGCGGTGAGTTGGCAGGCGAGTTAGCGATCGCAATATGGTGGTAAAAAGCATAGAGAACGCTGCTGCCCATTCTCTAGTAAATCCCTTAATCGCGTTTTACGACCCCCACAGAAAGAAATGGGATGGTGCTATTCTGTACGTTCGGCATCACATGGAACAATAAACTCGAGGATTTTTTTATAAAAATTTTACTGTTATACTTCACTCAGCAGGCATAGAGCAACATACATGTTCAATATTATACAGGCAAAAGTGTACATAATGTCCCACAGGCTCCTCTACTTCGACCGGTCTTGTGCTTCCTCCGTCCAGCGGATTCCCGCGGCCTTCACAAGGTCATCGGTTCACCTTGTGGGAGGCCTTCTAATTCTACGTTTTTCGGTGCGCGGTCGCCAATCCAGAACCATTCGGCCCCATCGGCCATCTGTTCTGCGAACAATGTGCCCTGCCCACAGCCACTTAAGTTTGGCAATTCTTCGGGCTATGTCGGTTACCTTAGGTCTCCTGCGGATCTCTTAATTCGATCGCGTAGGGAAACTCCGAGCAACCGACAATACCCTTCTTAAGAATTATAGGCCAATCTCACTTTCGAGCCATGTCTACAAGTTGTTTTCGAGAGTCATCACGAATCGTCTCGCGCGCATGTTTAACGACTTCCAGCCTCCCGAACCAGCCAGATTCCGTAAAGGCTGTAGACCACATACATACGCTGCGGCAGGTTATACAGTAGACCGAAGAGAATAACCTGCCTCTCTGCTTAGCGTTTGTGGACGACTATGGGCACATTGAAGTGCTGAAGTGTCTGTACTAAAACGCCATTATATCAGTCCAACTCCAGGACCGGACTTGGAAACCTAAACGGAATCCGACCTACCTGTACCTATGTAGTATGTGAGATAGGGGGACGTTATCTCTCAGAAACTATTCACCGCTACACTGGAGGATGTCTTCAAGGTTTTGGACCGGAAAGGGGTTGTAATCAACATTAATGGCGAGTAACACTCACCTTCGGTTTGCCGATGCTGTAGTTGTCATGGTTGAGATTATGGAGAACCGCGGTACAATACTCGGTGACCTCAGTGGAGCTTACGAAAGAGTGGGTCTTAAAATAAACATGGACAGGACAAAGGTCATACATATCAAATGCCCATGTAGCGTCTCCTATCTTCATGAGAGTGGGTGCCCACACTCATAAAAATCGAAGACACTACACACACTCAAAGCTATGGACGAGTATGTTTACCTAGGACAAACGGTCCAGTTAGGTAGATCTAACTTCGAGAAAGAGGCCAATCGTCAAATCCAACTCAGCTGGGCGGCGTTCGGGAAGCTACGCAATATCTTCTTGTCCGAAATACAGCAGTGCTTAAAGACAGCGTATGTTGCCCGTGATGACATATGGCACTAAAACGTGGTCGCTCACAATAGGCTTTATTAGAAGGCCAAAAGTCACCCAAACGGTAATGGAAAGGGTTACGCTTGTAGTTTCCGTAAATCAGAAATGACGAGATCCGCAGGAGAACCAATGTAGCCGACGTAGCCCGAAGATTTGCCGAACTTAAGTGGCAGTGGGCAGGGCACATAGCTCGCAGAACAGATAGCTGATGGGGCCGAAGGGTTCTGGAGTTGCGACCGTGTACCGGAAGACGTAGAGTTGGAATGTCTCCCACAAGGTGAACCGATGACTTTGTGAAGGCCGCAGGAATCCACTGGATAGAGGAATCACAGAACAGCTCGAAGTGGCAGAGTTTGGGGGAGGCCTTGTCCAACAATGAACGTATGTGGGCTGATATTATGATGATGATGAAGCCCATAGGAGTGTCTGTGCCGCGGAACGTCCAAGCCGTACATTTTGACCAAGGTGTAAGGTTTGTAGAGTTTGGGGCTTCGATCTATAGTAGATCTGAATCTTTTAACAGAGCAAGCGTCACCTATTTAAGTCTTGGCAGCCTACTTTACGAGAAATATTTTTTGTGGGATTATTTATTACTAGGCGTCATTTATGATCTCCATCTCCATCTAGACGGCTACCCCCCTAGAGGCAATCCCTAGCTACACCCATGCGTCGAGGCCTATGTCAAGCGCGTTGAATGTCTTAGAACGGACTCGGACACTCTCTAGCCATAATTTTTTTACCTTTCAAGCATCGTTGTCGCTAATATTGTGTCACTTTGACTACTCCCGCCGGTTAATTCTAATGCTACTCATGTTATGGAATTGGTAACATATTCTTGTGTTTTTAGAATATGGAAACTGTAGGTATATCTAAAATAAGTTCTTAAAGGTGATTTCAGATTAGAATGTCGAGCTTAATAATAATATATAAGGTGTAATTGAAGTCAGGAGCATTATTTTAAACTAAGACATTACTCATGACACTATTTACATTAGGGTTACTATTAGGTAAATCAAAAACATTATTAATGCAAGTATGGAAAACCGTAATAATGAAGTAAGTCGTACAACGTATCAAGATGCGCATCGCGATTATTCACGATAGCGAATACTGCTGTAGGTAGACTCCGCCATACCCGTCATTGCGCGTGATCTCTTTGAACCCGCCCGAATCATGTGTCATAGGTCTAGATCTAGAGAGATTTCTAATTAATTTCAACTTTCCCATCACACTTTGCCGGCTTAGGGCGGTCAAAAAATATTACGTCACACAATAAAACACGTCAAAGCACATACAACTTGATTCCAACTTTGTAAATACAAAAAAACAAAAATAACAATACGTAGGTTAAATTAATTTTTGTGTAGTTTTGGTGTATTTACAAAGTTGGAATCACAGTATTTACAATAATTGGTCAGGAATCACGATGTTGTATTTCCAATCATTTTAACTAACTAGCACTTACACGTATTTTAAAAATGTTCAAATGTTACCGCATTTTTTAATACACAACTGTACCCGACGTCTGTGATTGTCTTTCACTCTAGCCTGTGATTTCACTATTTCAAATGCGGTAATCATTTTGTTTTTTACATCGTCTCTCGACTCACTTTCCCGCTCATACGCAATTCTTTTAATTTCACTCCATAAGAAAATGTCCAGAGAGGTTAAATTGGGTGACCTCATTGGCCACGGCACGGGCCCACTGCGACCTATCCATCGCTCGCCAAGATTTTCGCTGGGGCACCGCCACGACGGTGCCTCAGCGCTTTTCCAAACCGTCGTGCTGATAGTACAGATTAGGTACTTCCTGCAGTTCCACAACGTCCCTCAACAGTTAGCTACAGCTTCCCTAAACAGCTAGGAAGTAGTTGGTTCTGGTTAGGTTTACTACGGCCCAATTATCATGTCGTAATACCTGCCCAGACATTTACAGAAAATCGATATTAAATAGCTTTGTTTCTCTCATTTATTGTTAGTTATATATCCTGTGTTGTAATTATGTTGTGTATCCAAACATCAGTATATAATACAGGTTTTTAAATAAACCTACCTCAGGCACCAGTCTCTCACAAAGTTAGCTCCGTTTTTGTGCACTACTGTCTAACAGTAAATTTATAATTTATGTAGAGAGAGAATAAACGTTTTAAATGTATTAATTATATTATTTAAATTATTTATATATTGCATTAATATTGGCATATCCATTTGGTTTCATTTGCGCCATATTATTTAGGAACATACTATATTACAAAATCTGTATTTAAACAGTCTAAACCCAAAATATCATCTTAACACAATATTTTAAAAGTAAGCAGTAATTATAGCACCATTTCAGAAGCGCAAATTATTTGCGAATAATTTAGCCGGACCGGCGTGAGGTCGATGAAGCGGTCGCTAATGGCCGCCGGATGTCCGGATCAGCTGGCAAATGAGCCGGACACAATGCCGGACGGTGTGTACAAGACGGCAGTAATTACACCTGGGTGTTTACGTGTACCCTTGTAGGTAAACTTGGGTGTTTAAGTGGAAGACGTGTAAATTAGATTTAGTTTACCTTAGAACGGTACCTATGTTTCTTAAGGGTCTATTGGAGTATATGTGGTTATTTCTGTAGAAATTAACCATTTACACTAATATTAAAAAAAAGAGCTTATTTGTGAGTTTGATGTAGGTAGGGGTAATCTTTGGAGCTGAGCTGCACGGTTACTGGCAAATGCTTGCACTGGTTGAACAGGTCCACTCAATCGGTGTGGTTCTTTCCTCAAAAGACCAGTTCAGACACCAATCTCTACATGATCTGACCAAGATTATGTCTGGACTTTAAAGGAGACTGCCAGTTCTGAGTTAGCAACGTACGTACGCGCAACGTAGTTACGTTGATAAAGGTCCCAATCATATTTTTTCTCATATATCTTCCATGTATAGACAGCGATCCGTTACATTTTTATTTTATGTATTTTTTTTAATTTATTTAATTATTTTCTTCGGCTTTTCTTCTCAGAGTAGTCAGATAGGAAGCGTGAAGCGTGTTTTTACAAACGTATTTACAGAAATAAAATCATTTAGCATTTATCCGATTACAAAAATTATTTCAGTAATGTTAAGCTACAGTATTGGCGAGTGTCACAGAATATATTTTACTAGCTTTTGCTAGCGGCTTCACCCGCGAGGACGTCGAAAATTATCCCACAGGAACGTACTATCGGGATAAAGAGTATGTATTGTACTATCTGTGTTCCAAATTTCATCCAAATCCATTCAGCGGTATTTGTGTGATTGAGTAACAAACATTCAAACATCTAAACATACAAACTTTCACATTTATAATATATAATAAGTTCCTACCTTCCTAGTTAAAATTAATATTATAAAGAGAAAATTTGTGAGTTTTTATGTATGGGTGTAATCTTCGGAACTACTGATCTGATTACGAAAATTATTTCACTAACAGGAAGCTGCAGTACCTACTGCCGAGTGTCACGACGTGTATGAAAATATCACGTGATCTGTCATGTTGTTTCTGCAATGCAATTTTATAAAGAAAACGTAAGTAATTTAAATTAGTGTGTTGCGGACATCTACATTACCCCACATACGAAACTTAAAATCAACAAATGTGGAAAAACACAAAAAGTGAAGTGGCGCCATCTACAATGCTATATGCGAACTACTTAAGACTTGACGTCACACCGCAACTACATCAGCTACATCGCGCAAGCGGAGTTTACTGCGTGATCTGCATATATACAAGATCCCGACATCAATCGACGATTGATGTCGGGATCGATTATTCAGAGATAAAGTGACTCGGACGATAGTGGATAACAGTTTCATCGCAATTCATATGGGCTCGCTGGCTAGTTCGTCAAACTGCGGGGTATGAGTATGACGACGTTTGGTGATGAGATGGTTCGAGTCCAAGTCGAAACAATAATCTGTTTTTGAGGTATTCTGTAGATTATTCGTAACAAATTCAATGTTGTAGCAATGTACCATTTTAAAACTTTTACATTTTAAAAGCAACCCACACTCTAAAAATAATCATATATCTTCCGTCATTTTCTGGTCTCGCTAAGATGAACAGAAATCTAATTCACAAATATGGGGATTGCTAGGTTGCACGAGACAACTCTCAAAATGCTGTTACTGAAGCAACCCAGTTACTGGGTAACACGATACCTCTTGGTAAGGCTGGTTGTCAGACTTTCTGCTTTAACGACCCGTAACGATTGTCAAAAATTCACGAATTACAACCGGGACCGACGGGTTAACGTACTTCCCAAAGCACGGAGGGGTGTTGGTATGTAATGATGGTCACCCATCCACGGACTAAACGCGGCAAGCGTAGCTTAACCAGAGTGATCGACCTTTGTGGCTATTATTACTTAGCTACGAGCCCCTGCAGACACAAAAAGGCATACATGAATATGACAATTCAGACTGAAAATACTTATTTTATCAGATTGCACTTTTACGACTATCTTCACAACTCGATAGCCTGATACCTTATCAATGAGTTATCAGAGCCACTCTTATCGAACAGTACTGCTTTTGTCCACCCGTTGTATCACCTAGCTCAATACATACAAATAACTGACGTTAATATAACGTGTTTTGGTTTCATTTTTCATTGCATCAGACTTGCGTGTAATATTTAAAACGTTTTTTTTAAGTGCTTGAGTAATTTTCGTACATTAACTATGGAGAACATGGATGAAAGTTCGCCGGATATTAGGGGTTTTAATTTGAATCCTTCGAATACGAGGTAATTTTATTTATTTTATTAGCAGTCTTGCAAAATGTGAGCAATAGCATGGTCCAATATACCTATTTATTTAATTAATATAATTATGTTTAATACTTAAAACATTTTAAAAGAGTAACGGTGGAGTTTCTTGCCCATTCTTCTCCATACGAAACTACATTTTGGAAGGGGCGACTAGAATCAATTCTATTGTAATGTAAATGTTGACGTTCAAAAGTGCCTTATAAGTGCCTATTTCAAATAAATGCTTTGACTTCGACTTTGAAAATGCGCCGGCTATGCCGCTGCTTAAACCAAAAGAGTTCCGATGAACATAATTTGTATTTTTTTTTAACAAATAATAATAAATATTTAATAATAGACCACAATTAATTACGAAACGATTTATTGTGGAAAGAAAATCTAAAATTAATGAAGCATCTACATAGTAATGTTATACAAAGTCAAAGGCAAAGTCTGTAGTCGAAATTCACACTACCCGACGTCGACCCTGTGACGCAGCATTGGACAATCCCACCTACCGCCAACGTGCTCAGGATACTGTGAGGACTGGCAAGAATGCTGCAGAGGATAGATGCACACCATTTTCGAACGATGGCATGAAAGCCATCAATCCTCGCCTCAGCAAATATTTTTAGTTACAGAAACGCTGGCACCTAATGTTATGCATTTTGAACGCGTTGTTAAAAACAACTGATTCTAAGAATATTTTAAAAATAAAACGTCAACTATTAAGAATATTTTAAAAATAAAACGTCAACTATTAAGAATATTTTAAAAATAAAACGTCAACTATTATTAGTTAACAAATTGGTCCCACCAAATAATTTATATCTGGTTGTTCAATGGTAAAAAACAATTATTAGAATAAAATTATTAAATTACTCCAGTTCGTCTCGGAAGTGGGATGACGGCAGTGCGACGACTGGGAATACACGCTTTTTCTATGGTATTTTTGTATTAATTATAATTTGGACGGGCCAACTTCTGTTGGGTCAGATCTAAGATCTTACCTACTTTACCACATTTTCAGCAATCCCATCCGCATTCCTGACGAAGGACTGAAGTTTGACAAAGATGCGTCGTACTATGACATGAGCGGCGAGAAGTACCTCATCGTACTAAACCAGCACACGTTTATGAAGACCAGATACTTCAAGTTTGTATTTCAACGTATGTCTCGTAACTCTCAGAGGGGCTCGTGGCTAAGTATCAGGAACGTCGGTCCCTGGAAGGCTGACCAGCAATTTCATGCCGAGACCATTCCGCGTCTCAAAACCAACGTCGTCGTTAGGCCCGGCTGACATTCGAGGATTCTTAATGGTTGTCACGGGAAGTCAGAAGCAGGATAGTCTGACAACTAATCTTACAAAGTGTTATGGTCGTTCATAATTGACTACTGAATCGATTTCAGTGACTTATAATATGGGTATTTTTTTATAAAAAAATTGAGTTTACCTACTGCCGATTGAGCCAAAGACTTTTCAATCTTATTTCAAGCTGATAAGGCCCAATTTTAAACACATAAGATAATGCCTTAGTCAACACGATATAGGAACAGTTAGTGGCAGTTAGCTTTAAAAAAAAAAAACAAGTTTTGGTCATTTGACTCATTACTCTCATTAAGCATCATTTTAAGAAAGAAAATAAAGACCTACCTACCTTACCAAGTTTTTACTAAATGGCGAATTTTACCTGGTTAGGACATGGAATACGGGCGGATGTCTTGAAAATTTGTAATTTTTTTATGAAAATGGGAGTAATTTTGCTACTAAAAACTTGAATTTTAAATAGCGATAACTTTTTATTTTCAATAATAATACGATATATTTTTTTACTTTTTCTCAATGTACAAGTACCTTCACCCTCTTTCGGATCAGACAAGGTTTTTTGTAACACATTGTTTATGTATTTTTGTTTATTTTAATGGTACGCCACCTTGATTTAAAAAAATAATACGCCTCCCTAACATATTGTGTTGCCCAGTTACTGGGTTGTGGAGGTCAGATAGGCAGTCGCTTCATGTAAAATACTGGTACTCAGCTGCATCCGGTTAGACTGGAAGCCGACCCCAACATAGTTTGGAAAAGGCTAGGCAGATTATGATGATAATGATGACTACTCCTCTTTTACATCCATTCATAGGTATCGCTTTTAAAGTTTACTACCCCATTTAACTTTTTTACAATTAACAATTATAACTCATAAGGTGTACATAATAAAGACTATTATATATAACGATTACAGAAACCAACAGCCGTCCACGAGAAACGGTACCGACAATGATGTAAAGAGCCTAAAGAAGGTTTTCGGAAATCTCGGCTTTAAAAACGACAATATTATCGTGTTCAGAAACTTGGAATACGAGGGGATTATCAAAAACCTTACTGCAAGTAAGTTTTCTATTCATATCAGCCGAAAGACGTCCACAGCTGGACATAAGCCTTCTCCAAAATAGGGGGATTTGCCATAATCGCCACGCTTGGCAGGCGGGTTGGCGATCGCAGTATGATGGTCAAATGCAAAGAGAACGCTGCTGCCCGTGCTCTAGTAAGTGCCTTAGTCGCCTTCTACGACACTCACGGGAAGAAATGGGATGGTGATATTCTTTTACGTCCGGCACCACACGGAACAGTTTTCTATTGGTTTGGCTCAAACTCAAAGCGAGCCGTTTACACTAGTGTAAACGGCCCCCTGGTCACGTGAACTGCCCCTAGGGGAAGTTCACGTGACCAGGGGGCTGGTTTATTTTTTGGCCAAAGAATCAGCAATGCCATTCAACGTGGGAATGCTGCCAGCCCTTTGCACTTTTCCAGTTGACAGCGATGCGGACAAATTTTTTGATGGCCTATGATTCTTTCTCTTCGCTTCTTTTAAATACTGGTACATATTCATATTTTACGACTTTAACTCAAAGCATTTATTTAAAAGAAAAGTGACTTTTATATTTATAATAACTATGTGTAAAGATATTTCTCACGTTCCAGTTGCCACAAAACACCACTCAAATACCTTAAGCAGCTGTGTTACGTCTTACGGCTAATTATCTTCAATTTAATGCTATCATACATGTGTGTAGAATCCTGTCAATCTCGTATTCAAGCTGATTGATCATCACCTCAAGCCTTTCGTCAGGCACGCTGTTTCAACTGTTTCCCGCATTTGTGGTGAACTGACAGTTGACATTAGTGACAGCTACCTCACTCTGATGCGCATGAGATGGTGTTTACATCACTACATATTATAAAACAAAGTCCTCCGCCGCGTCTGTCTGTCTGTTTGCGATAAACTCAAAAACTAAACCACACTGTTTCATCAATGGATAGAGTGGTTCTCGTGGAAGGTTTCAGTATATTATTTGTTGAGGTTTCGTGTAAATTGGTTGAAATATGACGATAATTGTTGAATATATCGGTTAAAATCATGCCGGCTGGAATCTTTACTGGCGTGCACCGCGTAAACCAATAGAGTTATGTGAAAACAATATACTACGGAATGATTGATTAACACATAGGATACTTTTTATCACAATAGTACGTTCCCGTGGGAAAATTTCCGACCTCCACGCGAACGAAGCCGCGGGCAAAAGCTAGAGTATCTATTAAATAGATACACTACAATATGAAAGACTTCAATTGATAGCATAATATAATCTGTTCAAAAACCAACTAATACTTTTTTATAACATTCAAAACATTCGTTTTACATTTACCCTATGTGACCCTATAAAAATATAACATAATATAATTAAGCTAATTACAGATTGCGGCACGTAAGTTGAACCAAAATAGCGGATTTTGTTTCAACTTACGTGCCGCGATTTGTAATTTATTTCCAAACTTCAGTACACGTTACATCAATGGCCATGCTAGAAGGTGGCCTTATCCTATTTCCGTGCGCGCCAACGAGTGCATGCGCTCCTACCTTCGGTTGTTTGTTCTGATTATTGGTTCAACTTACGTGCCGCGATCTATACTCATGTTTCCCACATTTCAGTCGCCACTAAAGACCACTCGAAGACGTCATGCATCTGTGTTACGATCCTCACCCACGGAGACAAAGGAGGCGAGCTCCATGCAGCAGACAGACCGTACCTACTGACAGATGTCATCGCCATCTTTGAGCAGCAAAGAAGTCTTGTCAACAAGCCGAAACTGTTCTTCGTTCAGGTAGTTTTGACGAAGGATGTATCATGATATTTTTTTAATAAGGGCTTAAATAAAAGCTACAGCTGCACGGTTCGATGCATAAGGTTGTCGCGGTCAATCCAAGCAATCCATGGACGGACCATCGGACCATCTATTTAATACTGAAACCCCTCCGTGTCTCGAAAAGTACGTTAATCCGTTTGTCCTGGCTTTCATTCGTATATCTTTGACCGTTTTTCTTTGATATTTTAAAGCATACGGCACGGGTGATCCTGTCCTGACTGCCTCTGAACATCTGACTAGAAGCCCCAAGGGTTTATAACCATTGCTCCAAAATGGTGAAGGAAGACATCGTGAGGACACCTAGAACCTAAGCCCGCGCTTGTGGGATAAGGGCCAGCCGACCAGCTGGACCAGCTGCTCTCAAGAGATGAGACCTGGCCTGGCCAGATCTTTTATAATATTTGACTAAACATACCATAAACTAGAAACTTCAGCCAAAACCATTGTACCTTTTTACCCACGAATTTTTAACGTATTTTCTAAGTTCTTAAATTAATTTATCTCCGACACAGGCTTGCAGAGGCGGTAATACGGATGCTGGCAACACTGTGCACTTAGACAGTCATAGCGAAAGTGTCCTCACTATACCTACACATGCTGACTTCCTGGTACTGTGTTCTACAGTTGAAGGTAAGGAACAAGCATAACCTCGTCTCATAGATTTGAAAATAAATTTAAAAAAAGTTGCAAATATCAAGGACCAATTAAAACTCCGTTGAAGTTGCTTTTTAGTGCATTATTACAGAGTACTTGTAATCAGCCCCGGATCTACGATTTTTTCGAACCGGGGCAGAAACTTGTTGGTGGCGCCCCTCTCTCCAGCGTTTGAGATAAATTAATTAGGTGTGGGCCTGTGTGGCGCCTTTTTCTTACAAGTCGACGATGAGCCAACTAGGCTTCCGTATGCTAGGCACTTTCTGGAGCAAGTTTTTTTATATTTTTAATAACACTATATTATGATTTTGGCGCCCCCTGAAACTGCTCCGGGGCTGCTTGTAATAATGCATAGGTACAAGTGATAAACTTAGGTCGTGTCGAATCAACGTATGTATGTGTAATGGAAGGCGTTGCTGAAGATTTCTAACACCATTACTTTTCGCAGACCACCTATCCTACCGAGACATGAATGGATCCTGGATGATCCAAGCTCTCTGCCACATCATCGAAAACCATCACGAAGACCTGGATCTCTTGCATATGATCACGTTTATGAACCGGTTGGTGGCATACGAAAAGACCACCTACATTCCTTCTAATAAGGCGCTGAACGATAAGAAACAAATGCCGGAAACAAGGTTCACTTTGACGAAGCTGTTGAAATTCTGAGTCAGTTCTGAAGTCTATGTGTAATAAAGTTATTTTACCGGTTTTCTGTGTCAATATTTTTTTTGGTTTTCAGTATTTTTTGTGGGTTGTTCGTTTTTTTTTTGTCGGCAACACAAAAATCACTAAACCGCCATCTTGTTGTTTCAATACAATTGTCACAAAATAATGATAACCAACAGCCATGTCAATGTTATTCAAATGCCAAGATGATCCATAAAGTTACTGTGAACGCAAAATAATTGCAACAAAGTTAAGAGGCTGTATAAGATTTGTTTACTTGATTGTAAGACGTACAGTTAAAATACTGCATTTCAATAAGTAAGACATGAAATATCGTTTCAATTATTATTAATGATAATTGTATTTATCTAATATTTTTTTTTTATTTTTTCACGAATTATAAAGCGAGATTTAGGTTGTTTTGAAAGATTATGCACTATCAATTTTTTTTAAAGTTTTGTTTTTTTTGTTTCGGGAAATGGAACGAGAATTGAACGAGAGTTCTGGGTAGCCTAGATGTAAGCCAATCCATTACCCATTTTCTTTAAAATTTGATTAAGTTTAGATAATACTTTTTACATTTTTTTTTATATGAAAGTGGTAAAACTTGATTCATGCATTGTGATAATTTCACAACAATACATTGTAATTTTTTCATACCTTGTAAAGATTAAATAGGTGATATTCTTAACCACTAACAGCAAAATTCTCAAAACAATCGCCGGTTTGAGGTCGATTAGTCAAAATCAAATAATTAAAAAAATAAGCTCAGATCATAAATTAAATTGTCCTTTATATGGTGCATTAAAACTTATATAAGTACAGTATTTTAGTTAACTGTAAAACGCGTCTATATAATCACGTAAATCAGCGAAATCGGAAAAATTTCGTTTACGGCCTCTTAATCTCTTATTAATAGAACTATTATATGTTTATTGCAAAAATATCCAGAACCTACCACTGATTGGAAGAAGACAATGACTCCTTCCCACTAACATAGTAAGAACCACTTTTACTTAGCGCAGGAGTCAGGTCTTCACTTTTTTTGTACACATTTTCATGCCTATAAAGTATTTATTATTATTGTTTATTTTATTGAAAGACGAGCCGACCCTTGCGAGAAGACCTAGCAGCGTATCGCAAGGGTTGGATCGAGGTGGCCCTGGAAATGGATGCCTGGCAGGATTTGGGCTTTTGCAGAGCAGTGGAGCAGTGTAGGCTAATATATCATCATCATCATAATTTCAGCCGAAAGACGTCCATTGCTAGACATAAGCCTCTTCCAAAAAGGGGGTTTTGCCATAATCGCTACGCTTGGCAGGTGGGTTGGCGATCGAAGTATGGTGGTCAAATGCATAGAGAACGCTGCTGCCCACTCTCTAGTAAGTCCCTTAGTCACCTTCTACGACACCCAAGGGAAGAAATGGGATGTTGCTATTCTTTTACGTCCGGCACCACACGGAACAACGGCTAATATATATATATATTTTTAAATACTATGAAAGTTGTCAGTCCGTCAGTTTTCGCCTTTCGCGTCACCGGGCTAGATGAGCTTGTAAGTTGTACTTCGGATGTAACCAAATATATTTTTGATTTTGCCCTTTGTTGTATACGAAAATAAACCTACGGGGAAATTCCGTTACACATATAAAATGACAATCGATCAAAATGCCTTCGATTTTGACTTCATAGGTTTGTAAAATTCGTCTGTTAAACAAAAATAACGCAGTAGAAGTGCCATGATCGAGTGCCATTTAAGTGTGGTACGCAGTTACCCTAGTACAACTTGGTCAGGTGGATGTACTCCGATGAGATGCAATGCGACTGTGGAGCCACTTCGCAAACTATGCCCCTCTTGGCGTGCTTTCTTTGCATTACCACCTGCACTATGGAAGACCTTTGCGAGGCCAACGATAATGCTGTCAAAGTGGCATAATCCTGGTCGAAGCTTGTTTAAAACCAACAATTGCACGACAAACGAACAAAAAGTAGTTACCCCAGTGGGCGTGCTAACGTATAAACTTCTGTGCTGTCCATCCGTGTACAAAACAGCATGACTTCGCACTGCTAAACGATATTGCAGCTTGTAGTACAAAAAAACTTTTTTCAAAAAAGTAAACAACCGACTTCCAAAAAAACACTAAAAAGTGAAAAATAACTTTAATTTCGGAAGTCGGTGACTTTGGATATGTATTTTAATTTTTTGTCACCGCCTTCCGAAATTAAAGTTATTTTTCACTTTTTAGTGTTTTTTTGGAAGTCGGTTGTTTACTTTTTTGAAAAAAGTTTTTTATTTTTCACTTTTTAGTGGTTCACATGTGCTTACCCCTTCACAGCGTACCGGCGTGATGTTGTGTTATTAACTGGCGTAAACAATTGACACACATGAGATTTCAGCAATCCCTGTCCATTTGCTATCATTTATTGAGGAGTTCCGTTGCCTATCTCCGAAGTTCTTCATCAGGTCTTCACCAAATTGAAATGGAACCACTCCAAGAAAGTACTCTTCCAAAAACTACACAAATTGCTTCAAGTGTGCCTATAAAATTTGAAGATTTCTCTCTATTTCTCCAGGATCCCATCATCAGATCCTGACTTGATGATCATGGGACCACCTGGGAAGTATACCCTTTCAAACAAAAAAAAAATTATCCAAATCGGTCCAGCCATCTTCGAGTAATCGGGGAACATACATAAAAAAAAAAAAAAAAAAAAAAGGTTCCGACGAATTGAGAACCTCCTCCTTTTGGAAGTCGGTTAAAAAACCTATCATCGGCGTTCTCTTAAACGCCTTAACCCATTCCCTATCCTAAAAAAACACATATTGACAGTGGAAATATGAAATAACGTAAGGCCGCAGGTTTCCAGGTGAGCCAAAACAAGATTTAGTTTTTACAAAAGTAATCGTAAGTACTCCTTTTTAAGTTATATTTAAAAAAAGGTTTTGACAAAGTTTCTTAGATTTGTTTAGTCTTATTTCAGCTACAATAGTACACGCGTTCGGACGAGTACGTTCGGGCCGTCAGCGGTCGCCCGAATTATTATTTCACTAATTAATATTTTTTCTAAACATTTATTTACTTACGAGGTGCATTCAATAAGTACCTAGCCTCATCGCCAGAGGGCGCTGTAGTTTCAAAAGAGTTTTACAGTGTAGCACATTCTTTTTAAATTATTTTTTCAAATTTTCATTCCAATCCCTTCATTTGTTTTAATTTGACAACTTATGGAAGCGAACGTGTCGATCGGTTTTACAAAAATGGAAAAAGAGCAATATCGTTCGGTGATTCGATTCCTATTTTTGGAAGGGAAAACGCGCATCGAAATCAAAGAGCGCTTGGATGCTGTGTACGGTGACTCTTTTCCATCGGTGGCCACCGTCAAGAATTGGTTCAACGAGTTTGCACGTGGCCGTACGTCGGTTTTTGATGAACCACGTCCAGGTGCACCGAAAACAGCTGCTACGGAGGAAAACATTAAAAAAATCCATGATCTCGTATTGGCAGATCGCCGATTGAAGGTTCGGGAGCTAGCTGAGACTGTAGGCATTTCAGAAGGAACAGTGCATCATATTCTTCACGAGGAACTCGGCATGAGAAAGCTGTCGGCGCGATGGGTGCCGCGTTTACTCACACCAGAAAACAAGCGCAACCGTGAGACCACATCGGAGACGTGTTTGGCGCTGTTTAAGCGGAATCCAGCGGAGTTTTTGCGTCGTTTTGTGACCGTCGATGAAACCTGGATCCACTGGTACACACCAGAGACCAAGGAGCAAAACAATGGATCCAGACCGGGGAACGTGCTCCAAAGAAGGCGAAAACTGTAAAATCGGCCGGAAAAGTTATGGCCACCGTTTTCTGGGATTCACAAGGTGTGATCTACATCGATTACCTCGAGAAGGGTAAAACAATTACAGGGCTTTACTATGCCGATTTATTGGGCCGATTCGACGCCGAATTAAAGAAAAAACGACCCCATCTGGCGAAGAAAAAAGTGCTGTTTCACCACGACAACGCACCGGTTCACACGTCTGCCGTTGCCATGGCCAAATTGGTCGAATTACGCTACGAATTGCTGCCCCATCCACCGTATTCTCCAGATTTGGCCCCTTGTGACTTCTTTCTGTTTCCTAATCTGAAACAATCACTCGCCGGGAATAGATATGGATCGAATGAGGAGGTCATCGCCGCCACGGAGGCCTATTTTGCAGAGTTTGACAAAAACTATTTTTCGGACGGATTAAAAAAGTTGGAGCATCGCTGGGCTAAGTGTATCGAACTAAAAGGAGACTATGTTGAAAAATAAATTCCCACTTTTCCAAAATTTTCGTTTACTTTTTGTAGGCTAAGTATTTATTGAATGACCCTCGTACGTCGCATATGTGGCAGACCTATAATTCGGGTTGATTAATAATTCTGAATACATTGTTCGTAGTTTATTTTGCTATAAAAAAGCATTCCTGTCAATTATATTTTAATTGGTGAGTAGATATTCCTATAGGTATTTCTTTTTCGGTAAGGGTCTGTTGTGACCTCTAGAACTTCAAATTGAAATATCTTGAATTCCTTACTTCCTTTAAAAGTATAACAGAAGGCAAAACTGTTCAGGAATTCAAACTAAACTAACTATATTATACAAGGTGTAATTTTAATCACCTTTAACCTCGTAAGGGGTCATTGTAAGCAGTGATGCTCGCAAAGAGGGAGGCGGCGCACGTACATGCGCCCTCATGGCCGCAGCCTTCGCAGGAGACGCCCTGGGTGTCGGGAATCCCAGGCTGATTCCCGGCCACCGTAGGCGCGGGCTTGCGGACGGCGAGAATGGGTGGCTCGCTGTCCGGTAAGGATCAAGCCCGGGTCGACGGCGCGTTGTGTTCCACACGCGCCTCAAAGAGATGTCAGCACCAACTGGTGGGGTCCGCAAGGGCCGATGCCTGCCAGGGGTGCGGGTTGTTCGAAAGAGATACCGCGGCCACTGGCACACAGGCAACTGAGGGAACACGGGTGGGTTTTAGTCAGTAAAATTCAGACACGCCCTCCTGCTCCACCCAGAGGGGGAGAAGTTATTTGACGAGTTCCCACCCAAAAAAAAGCAACGCTGCTTGGTGGCAGAAAGAGGTACCTATGTTAATAATTGTTCCCCAGACAAGAAGTATAACTTTTTAGGTATTGTTTCTGGAAGGAATAAAAAAACAGAATAAGTATAGAGAAAAACCTTTTATTATATTTACTGCCTCGATGGTCTAGTTGATCAGGTCGGGAGTGATACACTCTGTATTATTGGGTTTTTTTGGAATTTCTCAGTAGCAACCCGGAGTCTGGATTTATGGCCGGTTGATGGGAATAGGCTCGCCCCCTATTACGTGGGACTTAAAGATAACTGGCGATATCTGGGTGTACTATAGGTACACCTCTGCCCTCCCCTTCGGAGATATAAGGCGTAATGTTATGTCGAATTTCTATGGCTGTTCCACGGAAAAGCTCAAAATTTCAACTGCTTTGTCAATGTGAATCTTGCCTCCGGCATCTGCTTTTTATTATTCATTGGCTTCCATTCACAGCGCGTAGTGATCCGGTCGTAAGCCACTGTCCGGTTCATCTTGATAATAATATCTAGGAGATTCAGATCCTTGTGATTGTCTTGGATGGCATCACAGAGCGCTTGGATCATCCAAGAGCCGTCCTTATCGCGGTAGGATAGGTAGTCTGTGGAGAGTGGTACAAATAAATGATGCTGGTATTTTAAATTTTGAGGTTGATGTATGCGTCTGCGATAACCTATAGGTTACCCTTGTATACCTTCAACAGTAGAACACAGCACGAGGGTGTCAGCATGTGTAGGAACAGTGAGAACACTGCCATTTTGCCTGTCTGAGCGGTCACTGCCGCCAGAATCCTAGAATTTTAAAAATGTTTGGTTCCAAACTTAAGAATTTTGTTAATGAAAACTTAATGGAAATTGTTCGACAAGTGTCGCGTCGCGGCTGTTTGAAGAAGCCTTTACTTGATTTTAAAACGTACTTTTACAGTTAAAATAGTGTATTTCCATTCGTTTTAATGCACAACATTAAAGGTCGTTTCATTTATTATCTCATGAATTAAAACGACTCGGAAATATGTGTTATTCTTAACGTCTTACAGCAAAATTCTCAAAACAGTCGCCAGTTTGAGGTCGATTAATCAAAATCAAATAATAATAATAAAAACTAGCTCATTTATTAGATCATAATTGAAATGATCATTAATATGACGCTTTAAAACTTTTCGAAATACAGAATTTTAGCTGTAAAATCGCTTCTATAAAATCACACGAAATCGGTAAAATTCCGACCTCTTGGTCGGAATTTTTGTCACTTCAGAAAGTGACTTACAAAAACCTACAAATTACTTAATTATATTACTTACCTTAAATAAATCGAGGAAACCACAGCAACCAAGAAAATGAGAATCAGCTTCCCGTGGATCTTGCATCATCATAAGTACCTCTTCCTCAGAAGAAAAATAATAAGGAGGCATCTGAGAAGAATAGTAAGTAGGCATAGAAAGAACACTGTCACTCTGACTGTTTAAGAACACGGTGTGACCAGCATCCATACTGTCTCCTCTGCAAGCCTGTGAAAATTAAGATTAGAACTTTAAAAATCGTGCGGACAACTCGTCATCTGACTAGCCTTTTCGGTCAGCATCCAGTCTAACTAGTATTTTACATGACGCGACTGCCTATCTGACTTTCAAATATACACGATACCTCTTGATAAGACCGGTGGTCAGACTTTTAAGCTTCTGACAACCCGTAATGACTGTCAAAGATCCACTAATAAGCGCCTAGACAAAGTAAGGATTCCGGTGACTGGGACCGGTTTATTTAATTATTACTTTAAACATTTTTTCATTTGACTGTACTGGTTTTTGCTTGAACAATAGATGTTTTTTATTCATTCATGGGGGTCCCAGTTGCTGGAAGAAAATACAAGCCAAGTAAGCCAAGCAAGTTATAGAAACTTTTAAATTATTTTATAATCTGTGTTTTCCGCTAACTAAGATTACTGTGTAAGTAAATACAAAGCTTAAATGGATATCACGTGGAATTACGACCTGTAATAGGAATGAAAGAAAATTACTCTGGAATTACAGACGGAAACTAACAATAAATAACAAACAAAAATATTAACATATTCAAAACTTCTTAAACGAATTATAAACCTTACTAAACGTGCTCAAAACAATTACAAAATAAAAACATCGACTAATAAAAGTAAAACGACATGGCAAACTATAAATAATAATAAATTAAATATTCCCAAAGAATCGATAACTGAATTAATAATTAACGATAAATTAACAACAAATCCTACAGAAATAGCCAATGCGTTTAATAACTATTTTATTGAAAAAGTAAATCCTATTCCAGGTGCCGGAAAAGAATCCACAGCCTTAATTAATCCCCAACCAGGTATCCCGCTGCATCTGGTTAATGTGGAAGCCGATCCCAACGTATTAAATTGTTAGGAAAAGGCTAGGCAGATGATGATGAATCGGAGAAAGACATGTATGATAAATCTACCTGAACAAAGAACAGCTTTGGCTTGTTTGTGAGACTTGTTTGCCTCTCGAAGATGGCGATGAGTTCACCCAGTAGGTACGGCTTGTCTGCTGCACAGATCTGACCACCTTTGTCTCCATGCGTAAGGATCGTGACACAGATGCACGATGTTCTTGTGTGGTCTAAAGTGGCAACTGGAATTAAAAAAAACATATTTGGCTCATTAATTTTTTTTATTGCTCGTTGTTCTTGTGGTCGCAAGCGCTACTACCTACTGAGCATCAAATCCTGAGTTGGATTCCCAGGTCGGGTAAAATATTGTAGGGTTTTTCTATCTGGAATTTCTCAGTAGCAGCCCGGAGTTTGGGTTTGTAGCATTAGGCTCGCCCCTGATTACATCGGACTTAAACGTAATTGGTGAAAACCTGGTTCACTATGAGTACATACCCAACCCTCTGTACAAACAAGGCGTGTTGTTGATATGTTACCATTATTATGACTAAACTCGTGAGTTCGTTCCGTGGATGGCATCTATTACCTATATTATTACGAAAGCCATCCGGGCTTCGGAAAGCACGATAAGATGTTGGTCTCGGCTGTCATTCGTAAATTTTTGACAGTCGTTACAGATAGTCAGAAGCCCGAAAGTCCGGCAACCAGTCTTGTCAATGGGTATTTTGTTACCCAGTGACATGGGTTGTGGAGGTATGATATGCAGTCACTTTATGTAAAATAACTGGAACTGGAAATCGACTGGAAGCCGGCCGCAACATAGTTGGGTTTACTAAACTCGAAGGGATCGATTCTCGGGTTGAGCAAAGTATTATTAGTGATTTAAATATTTATCACAAACTATTGGATACAATCGAATGTCAACATAAGTACCATGGAATGGCCCTGGACCTGTTCTTTCTATGAGTCCATTTTTGTTACTATATTGGTGTTTATCAGATTAGGACGCCATGGATGGAAGAAAACTTACTTGCAGTAAGATAATCGATGATTTTCTTATATTTCAAGTCTCTCAATACGATGATTTTAAAGCCGAGTTCATAGAACACCTGTTTTAAGCGACGTTCGTCATTGAATGTGCCGTTTCTTGTGGATGGCTTCCGCCTGTAATAACAAATAAATCTATATTATCTAGAATGAAACAAAAATCTATTTAAAAATCAACAGCAACAACCAAACAATCCAACAAAACAAAACAACAGCAATGGAAGACACACATACACATCACATAATTCACATCTACAACGAAATTAATAAATTAGGTTCGCATAAAGGCTTCTTCAGAGAGGCGCGACGCGACCCTAGTAGAATAATTTCCATGAAATGTGCATAGACATTGTTCGACGGGAGTCGCGTCGCCTGTTTGAAGAAGCCTTAAGGCTGCCTATAAACCTACAATAAATAGCGCAATATTTACATTGCTTAATATTAATGAATCAGCTATGCAGTCATTAACAACGTGTGAGTGTTATTTTATTGCATAATGTTTTAGTTGACTTCAATGTAATAAAAAATATTGTGCAATAAATTTTCGTCCATCGTCAATTTCGTCATCATCATTCGTGAAACTCGCTGAAACTTTTCGTCCATCATTGCAAAAATTTTTCGTATGTTTTCTTTCAGAAATGTGATTTATCTTCTTTTTTTAATATTTATACTATCTGCATCATAAGACATACGCCAAATAAACATAAATAATTTATTTTTTCTTTTCATTTTCAATGCTAATCCCGCTAAAACATATCGCAAATCGCAATTCACCTTAACCTCTCAAATACCGAAGACGTCAACAAATTAAAAAATCTGGGTTTCGCAGGCCCTAGACATGATCTCTAGAGCCTGCCGTGACAACATACAACGTAACGCCAATCAACAGGATAAGTTATTATCCAGTGCGCAAACTGTAACCATGAACTTGGCATATCATTCTAGACCCGGGTGTAGAATGATATGCATACGTGATTTATACTTTAAAGAAATATAATAAAACTATGTAGCGACTCACCACTGCTACGGGAGGTTCTAAAACCATCTAGATTTATGTATTGTATGTCGGTTTAATATTAATGTAATAAACACATAAACCTCTCGAAGTAAACTCTCTAAATGATGATCAAAATCCGTGGCGTAAACAGTTTTAAAGAACAATGCGGTCAAACAGACAGACACGAAAAGTGATTTTGATTAATAATTTCTAGTTGTAGATAGGATGTAATACAAACTTGAAATGTTTGGTCTTCTGGAATGTGTGTTGGTTCACAATGATCAGGAACTTATCACCGCTCATGTCATAGAACGCCGCGTCTTTGTCAAACTTTACTCCTTCGTCTACCGGCACACTGGGACATTTACTAAATTAAAAACAAAATGGTATGATTAGTGTTGGTATGTCATTGATTATCGAAAAATCGAAAAAAAAGATGAATCATCAATGCTCACTGGTTGTTCTAAAAAATGTTAACTGAATTGCTACATTACTGGGAAAAAAACTGGCAAATTGGGAAATTTGCCAGCTCTTTCCAGTAATGTTAATACTAGTCATCAGTCTGAGGCAGCAATTCCACTTCCAAGAATATCAAGTGCCTTCGTTACTAACAAATTATGCATACTACGTAGAAAGTGTTTTTTTTTGTTTACACAATCTATCGCATAATCTGCAAGATAATTCACGCAGAAGATATGTGAGTGGTAAATGGACATCCGCAGTACTAGAGGCATGGCAGGTTCCATCCCAAAGAACAGTCTGAAATATCTCATGTAGCCTGGGCCTACAGCAGCACCAATACACTATCAACCGCTGCACAGTGAAGCTGCTTGGTGGTAGAAACAGATATTGTGGTAATCTTCTTATTTATAAAATTTCCATGTCACAATGTTAGTTACCGTACTCCTCCGAAATGGCTTTACCGATTTTTACCAAATTTCATATGCGTATTTAATAGGTTTTAGAATCGGCTACTATCTATTTTCCATACTCCTAAGTGATAAGGGTTGTTCACCCTAAATAATTTATAAGGCAAAACAACGTTTGCTGGGTCAGCTAGCAGAATATAAAACTAGGGAATTATGTACTACTAGATTCTTTCTTGTTTGTGGAACTATGGCTTAAGCTTCTGACTGATCACTCACATGACGTCATTGTCATGGAAAATTGGGCACAGTACAGCGCTGATACTACAGAATACCACAGAAAAGAGTTTCTTTGTACAACCAGTATTGCATCACTTGTCAAAGACATCAACAGAAATATGGTGCTTACCTCGAATTCGAAGGGCGTACGTTGTAGGCTTTAGAGTCCGCCTGAGCGGATGGCTGATACACTTTAACCAGCGGCATCGTTGATAAACGTAACGAACTCAAAAATTAATTCAATAAATAACTCTTAATGTCGCACTGGAGTACTTTGTATTTCTTCAATATGGCAGACACGTTGCATACGTCACCGTTCTTAATATAGAAAACAAAATTCAACTATGCGTGCGGTCCAGTCAAAAACGCGAAGAAGAACAGAGCGATAAAAAATGAATGTGAAACCCAGAATACAAATGTAGGTGTTGCAACATTCAAAACATTTTGTCATTTTACTGAAAATCATTTAGTAGATTTTCATAAATTCATCGTTCATACTAAATTATAAAGTATGAAAATTTGTGAGGATGGATGTCTGTTACTCTTTCACGGAAAAACTACTGAACGGATTTGAATGAAATCTGGCACACAGATAGTTTATAGCCTAGATTAACAGATAGGGTACTTTTTATACCGGTAGTACGTTCCCGCGGGATAATTTCCAACCTCCACGCGGGCGAAGCTGCTGGCAAAAGCTTGTATTTTTATAGAATACAAGCTTTTGCCAGCTAAATTATCAGCAGATAAATTATCTATCAAACATGGAAAAACCAATCAACAAATTTACCAGTACGACGACCGAACCCGGGACCCTACGGTCTACAAGCTTTTACTAGAAGTAAGAAATTGTTCCGCCCGATGAAAAGTAACTGCAATGAAAGGCTTCTCGTGAAATCGAGAAAATATGTGAGTGTTATTTATTCTGTTATATTATATTTATAATCTATAAATTAATACGTAAAGCAAAAACTATGTACCATTTTTTACTAAAATTACGCGAACGGAGGAGTTTGCAATTTGGTACAGTTAAAGGAGTGCAAAAAGCTAATATTTTTATATTTTATTGCAGTAAAAATAAATTAAGTTTTAAATGAATTATGGGCGAAAAACAACCAATGCACACTGGGCGACCAGTATTACTATTTAAACTTAGAGTAACTAATGCTAAGATTCTCGTCAATTTGATCAAAGTTTTTAGTACTTAAACATGTTATTGAATCGATTTATTTTAAAGTTGATTTTAAAATTTCAAATGAAGAAAAATAAATTGTCAAATTTCTATTTATTTGCCCCCTTATTCATAATCGATGATAAAAGGTAAATGAGAATTGCTTCTGTTTAACCATACATTTTTGACGTTTAAACACCATTTAACTTTAATCATCGTTTATGAATAAGGGGGGTTTATACATAACGAAAATAAGTTATTTATGGATTAGGTTAAAATATTGCCAAAACCAAAAATTTATACACTTATATATTATCTGTTCCATATAATCGTACGAGCCAGCTCTTATCGGACTATCTTCACACCTCAATACCTAATCAATGTCTTATCAAACAGTTTCGTTATCCATGGTCTGTGCGGCCAAATTAATAACACAAAGAATTGTCAACACTATACAATATACTATATCGTGTTTTGGTGGGTCATCATCATCTACTCAGCGTTTTCCAAACTATGATGGCCTCGGCTTTCTTATACCAGCATTTTTACATGGAGTGACTGCTTATCGGACCTCCACAACCCAGATACTGGGCAACACGATAACCCTTTGTAAGACTTGCTGCATAGTTGTCAGAAATCGGGAAGAAAAAACTTCGTTTTCGTACATAAAAGCAATAAGTACTCAAAAGGTGCTTTTTCCTCTATTTTACAAGAGGTCGTAAATTACGTCGTTTTCAGCAATCACTAGTTGTCATGTGTCGTGTGTTTTTGTTATTTAAAATATCATTTCAAACTCAAACTCAATGCATTTATTTCACTTTTGAATAGTCAAGGTCGGTGAATGTTACATTTAGAAGTTTGTATGTATTTTATTGCATGTTTTAGTTAAAAACGTAAATAGTTTCGTGGTTATATATTCATTTTCTTTTCTACTCCAACACACGGTGTCTACATCTTTCTTTCCTGTTCTCCCATCGCCGGTATGCTGGAAGAGATTTGTATTTTGAAAAGCTTAATCTTTGCAGGTACTTTCTGTTCTTTTCTTCTTGTCTGTACAGAAACTAAAAAACACTAAAAAGAGAAAAATAACTTTAATTTCGGAAGGCGGTGACAAAAACTTAAAATACATATCCAAAGCCACCGACTTCCAAATTCCAATTAAAGTTATTTTTCACTTTGTAGTGTTTTTTCGGAAGTCGGTTGTGTTTTTTTTTTGGTAAAAGTTTTTTTTAACTATCTAGCGGGGAAAAAGAACAAGTATCGTGAAAAGATGTGGGTGAACTTGGCAGATCATTTCCCAGCAGAGCAAAATATAATGTGAGTTCTATTCGCATGCGCTGGAGTTCTGGAGTTCCTTTTACTTAAAAAAAAATAGTTCAGGAGTTTTGGCCTGAAAAAAGGTCGAATGAAAATATGCTCTGCTAACTTCCGTTGGCAGATCATTTTTTCCAAAATTACAATTTTAAAACTGATATAGGCACACAGTGGTGAGTTCTATAGTTCCTAATACTTTTCCGGAATAGTTCTGCCGACCTAAGTCATGAAATAAATAAAAAAGAAAATGGTACCCGCTACAAGAAAATCATTTTGTTAAAAGAGGCGCCTGGTAAATTTGTAGCTTTTCGTATATTCTATGGACTAAGTTTAGTAGCGGTCAAGACCCCCGGGAACAAAAAAAACTAAATAAACGCAGTTGTCTCTAAAAATTATCAGCAGAGCCTTTTGAAAAAGAAATCGAGATTTCATTGAGTGATTAAGTTGGTATGGTAAAAACTTTTTTTAAAGGGCAGGCAAAAAGGCAGTGACTTTGGATAAGTGTGTATTTTAATTTTTAGTCACCGCCTTTCGAAATTAAAGTCATTTTTTACATTTTAGTGTTTTTTTTGGAAGTCGGTTGTTTTTTTTTTTTTGAAAAAAAAAAATAATTTTTAACTTTTTAGTGGTTCACATGTGCTTACCCCTTCACAGCGTCCCGGCGTGATGTTATGTTATGAACTGATGTAAACAATAGACAGACATGAGATTTCTGCAATTCCAGTCCATTTGCTATCATTTATTGAGGAGTTCCACTCCGAGAAAGTATTCTTCCATAAAAAACTACCCAAATCGCTTCAAATTTGCCAATAAAATTTGAAGAGTTCTCTCTATTTCTCCAGGATCCCATCATCAGATCCTGACTTGACGATCATGGGACCACCTGGGAAGTATACTCTTTCAAACAAAAAAAAATCCAAATCGGTCCAGCCATATTCGAGTAATCGGGGAACATTAATAAATTAAAAAAAAGGTTCCGACGAATTGAGAACCTCCTTCTTTTGGAAGTCGGTTAAAAATAAAGACGCTTTGAACCATGAAATGAGTGGCTTGAACGTATGACTTTCAAGAAGACCACACTTACCAGGAGCTTGATTTTGAGAAAAAGCTTAACATTAACATGTTAAGCTTTTTCTCAGGTTGAAGTGATAAAAGGCGGGCGGGTGTTTTGGGGGACGGTCTTCTGTAGCTTTTTGTTTTCATTTTTAAAGTGCTGTCTCTCAGCCTAGTTTGAATAAATGAGTTTTGATTTTGACTTAATGATGCAGTGATACGATGACCCACAGCACAGCTCTGATTTTCAGTGGTAACCCGAAAATGTTGTACGGAAACAAAGTCAGTTTATCGTATTTTACGAAGATGCTGGCCAATAATGAGGTTAAAATGAAAAACCAAGATGGCGGCTGCAAAAGAAACCTAATTTTTTGTCATGGGTGTCGATTCAAGAGAAATTCCTCACTTTTGGCATTAAGAATCTTAAAGCTATTCTGCAAAAAAAAACTCTAAATCCGCCGTTAACATTCGCCATCTTGGACTTATATTTTGATCAGCGGCCTCGAATACCATGACAAGTAGCGACACATACATAACCTATGTCGAACACAGAAAGAAAAATAATAAATATAAGTCCACGTTCACACAGACGTAATAAAATCGCGGCGGGATGTTTTTCGCGTAGGTACTGGATTTTTCACTCTGTTGGATTCTCAACCTTCGGCTAAATGCCGAGAGTTGAAAACCCAGTGCGCGAAAAAAAAATTACGACCGTGTGAATGTCGACTTATTTTATGGAAACTCCGTATTACGCTGGACTAGCTCAAGGTCATAGTGTTATCACATACAGTGCCTATCCTGGCAATCACATTTTTTTTTGTTTTTTAACCTACCTCTTTGATATTTAAAAACAGTAAATAAACCATTATAAAATTTTCGCGTGTGGCGGCCTTATGCTGTATGACATAGGTTTCAAATTCAACTGTTTTGCGCACTTGATGCGGTTGGTAAATCTATTCCGCGAGAAAAATTAACCATTCTAGCTTTTGCGCGCGTGGCGTCTTTATTTACACCGACATAGGGTTTCAATTCTGTTCTACACGCCTATTTGCTGTTTGCAAATCTATTACGCGTAAGTGTATAGATTTGCAAACCGCAAATAGTAGGTTACCTATAATAAATAAATATAGTAATCTATTACGCGTAAAATATAATTAATGTAGGTAAATAATAATATTGTCAAACCATCCTTATTCTTTTTTGTTTATTAGCCTTCGAAGAGCCAGCGCTGGATCGAAAGATTTTACTTTCTGTAGTTTCCCATTTTGTTTGACAAAATATTAACTACGTTAATTTCCTACGAAATAAAGCTTGTAAATAATTAGATATACATTAATATACCTGTGTTTAGTTTATTATATATTCAAACAATTTTTTGCTCTGCCGGTAACAGATCATAGCGGGGGGTTGGCGAGTTCGAAAAATTGGCACACGTCCGACCTCCATCACGTTCCGCTTGGGACTAAACGACACGGGGCGACATTTTTTATGACCTTTATTATGGTATAAGTTTTATTGTTCAAAGCCTTATATAACTCAAATGAAATAAGAATCCGATCATCATTTAGACTTGTCTTTGCGATTTATGTGGATGCAGTAAAGTGCAAGTAATCGTGTATCGCACGGCCGGAATATATTTTTTTCAATGTTTTTAATCCGGTTTATCTACTTATAAAACACAATACAAAACGACGTTTTTCCAGATCACCCCGCCTTAAAACAAAACGAACACAACCATTGCGGAACACCCCCCCCCCCCAGTGGGGTTCCCGCATTGTCGTTGCGGGGGGGCTCAGTAACCGTGGTCACCCTCCCACGGTGAAGCGAAGAGGAACCCCAAGGTGGGGCCGCTCGTCAGGGCTTGTGCCTCCAAGCCGACGACGTAGCGGCCAAAAAGTAGGTTGCGGTGAGGTGCATCGCAACTGAGGCGGGCCGCGATGTCGAATGGGAGACATCGCGGCTGAGGGTTACAGTCTGCGGCGGAGGAGTGCCGGTACAGAAGTACCGGCACTCCTCCTCCGGCCCCGTCGGGAAGAGCGCTACTCTTCTGAGTAGCGCTCTTCCCTGCCGTAGCCTGGACGGGCCCGCCACCATTTGATGGCGGACGCGGTGGGGCCGCAGGGGAAGAGGAGTGTCGGTATAGCGTTGGCCGCTCTCCCTATCCCCTGCGGCTGAAAAGTGGTTGGCGGCGGGGCCACTGTACTGACCCGTCGCAGGTGGACCTCAGCAGCAGCTGGTGGGGCCCGCAAGGGCCAATGCCTGCTAGGGGTGCGGGTCGTTCGAAAGAGATACAGTGACCCCTGGCATACGGGCAGCTGAAGGAACATGGGTGGGTTTTAGTCAGTAAAAGTCTGACAAGCCCTCCTGCTCCAACCAGAGCGGGAGAAGTCATTTGATGATTTCCCACCCAAAAAAAAAAAAAAACCTATGTAGGATTTTAATGTATTTTTTTAGTTGGTTTTTCATTTAAATAACGAGTAGTAGCTCCATTATGCTGCCCAAAACACGACTGGAGCAATGTTTTGGTAGGGCAAGCGCCTTAAGCTAAAATAGCACACACGTTCGGACGAGTACGTTCGGGCCGTCAGCGGTCGCCCGAATTATTATTTCATTAATTAATCATTCTTCTGAACATTTATTTACTTACGTTGCATATAAGCCATGTGGCAGACCTATAATTCGGGTAGATTAATAATTCTGAATACATTGTTCGTAGTTTATTTTGCTATAAACATGCATTCCTGTCAATTGTAATTTAATTGGTGAGTAGATATTCCTAGAGGTATTTCTTTTTTGGTAAGGTTCTGTTGTTGACAAGACATGATCTCTAGAACTTCAAATTGAAATATCTTGAATTCCTTACTTCCTTTAAAAGTATAACAGAAGACAAAACTGTTCAGGAATTCAAACTATACTACTTAATTAAATTTATATATTTTTCATCGGCAGACGCAAAAACAAAATGTCAACAAATTTTTGTTTGGAAGTTTGCCTTTGTTCTTTGATCTCTTAAAAATTATAATTTCAAATTCTAATGATCTCCTATCATTTGCTCTCTGATGATCTTGTTTTATACATTTTTCATGTCCAACCTAAGCTTCCAGAGCCCATACCAACATTATTTTAATATGTAAATCACTAACGCAATGACATAAATAAAATGCAATTACTAAGTCAACGAAGTTAACGTTAATCGTTATCACGAAATAACGATTAACGTTAACGTCCGTTAGATTTAGCAAAATGTAACGCTTTAACGTTTAACGAAGTCAGCTTTTAGTCACGGATGTGCGACTAACGAAGTAAACTATTTCATTAACGCGCTAATTCGAATAATGTCGCGTGAGCAAGACCTACCTAGGCATTTCACCACGTTAAACAAAAAAAAAATGCCCGGGTCGACGGCGCGTTGTGTTCCACGCGCGCCGTCAGAGATGTCAGCAACAATTGGTGGGGCCCGCAAAGGCCGATGCCTGCCAGGGGTGCGGGTTGTTCGAAAGAGATACCGTGGCCCCTGGCATACGGGCAGCTGAGGGAACATGGGTGGGTTTTAGTCAGTAAAAGTCTGACAAGCCCTCCTGCTTCACCCAGAGCGGGAGGAATCATTTCATGATTTCCCAACCTCAAAAAAAAAAAAAAAAAGCAAGACCTACCTCGAATACGTAGTGAAATATTGCGCAATACGATAAGCATTGCGCAATATTTCACTACATATCAGAACCAATACCACACCAGAGAACTTACTACCTAACTTGGTTTCCGGAAGCTATTTTCGGGTGACCACTGGAAATCAGCGCTGTGCTGTGTCCCCCGGTAGCACAGAACCATGCTAAGTGGAACCCTTCTTTTCTTTGTGACGACATGCAGTTGCCGACTATATCTGTGTTGTGCTCGTGATTATACAACATCATTTTTATTAAATGCGAAACCTGAATATAGTTTGTTCAGAATGAGTAACTAATTCGATTCCAACTATTTTTACACCATGCTATATTTTTCCCAAAAAAGTTTTGCAAGTGTGGTGGAAAATGTTATCACCAGTTAATTACAATACAGTCGCCGTACGGTTAGATACCTACTGCCTAATTATTATCAATGCGCACAATACGACGCTGGACGCGCGGGCGGCGCGGGGTGCCGCGTGGTGACCATGTTTGTGTAGACAACTAGGTAACATAACATTTACGCTTTTAACAAGTTTTTAAATTTTGTACAAAGATTCTTTACTTTAAAAATACCAAGCACATGTTTCGGGTTTCGCATATACTAAAACTAGGGTTGTATAAGTACTATTATTTTTTCGAATTAACTTATTTTTTGAATGCATGGACGGATGTCTGTAACAAATTAACCCATTATTTCTTTCTTTCTTTCGATATGTGTATGTTATTGATTCGTCACCCACACCCTACAAAACCAAAACTCAGCAACGCTGCTTGGTGACAGAAAGAGGTATGTTAATAATTATTCCCCAGGCAAGAAGTATGACTTTTTAGGTATTGTTTCTGGAACTAATAAAAAAAACATAATATCGTGAAAACCTTTTATTATATTTACTGCCTCGTTGGTCTAGTTGATCAGGAATATAATTGTTACTCTCGAATATAATTCCGATAGATCGACATTGGAATTGTCAGTCAAACGTCAGGAATTGGCTGGACTCACTGAGTCTAGCCAATCCCCGACGTTTAACTCAACCAACT
The DNA here is from genome assembly GCA_949091785.1 of Polymixis lichenea. Taxonomy (NCBI): domain Eukaryota; kingdom Metazoa; phylum Arthropoda; class Insecta; order Lepidoptera; family Noctuidae; genus Polymixis; species Polymixis lichenea. The sequence goes on from OX420937.1 coordinate 21,792,697, forward strand.
GACGTTTGACCAATGTCGATCTATCGGAATTATATTCCAGAGTAAGCACCCAGGTGGGGCACGAGTGTATTATTGGGTTTTTATCTGGAATTTCTCAGTAGCAACCCGGAGTCTGGATTTATGGCCGGTTGATGGGAATAGGCTCGCCCCCTATTACATGGAACTTAAGATAACTAGCGAGATTTGGGTGTACTATAGGTACACCCCTGCCCTACACTTCGGGGAAACATGGCGTGATATTAATATGTAATTTTATAGAAATTCGACAAAGAAAGAAAGAAAAGAAAGCAAATGTATTTATTTAGCACAGATTAAAAAGGCACACGATATAAAGCAAAAAAAATAAATTAAAAAATACAAAATCGACATACGTACAGAAATTCGACATACACATGCGTTGATAAGGATCAATGCATGTGTATGTCAAATTTCTATGGCTGTTCCACAGAAAAGCTCAAAATTTCAACTGCTTTGTCAATGTGAATCTTGCCTCCGGCATCTGCTTTTTATTATTCATTGGCTTCCATTCACAGCGCGTAGTGATCTGGTCACTCACTCGGTAAGTCATCGTCTTCAGTCGGTAAGCCACTATCCGGTTCATCTTGATAATAATATCTAGGAGATTCAGATCCTTGTGAGTGTCTTGGAAGGCATCACAGAGCGCTTGGATCATCCAAGAGCCGTTCTTATCGCGGTAGGATACGTAGTCTGTGGAGAGTGGTACAAATAAATGATGCTGGTATTTTTTTAAATTTTAAAGTCGACGTGTGCGTCTGCGATCACCTATAGGTTACCCTTGTAGTTACCTTCAACAGTAGAATACAGCACGAGGGTGTTAGCTTGTGTGGGAACAGTGAGAGCACGGACATTTTGCCTGTCTGAGCGGTCGCTGACGCCAGAATCCTAGAATTAAAAAAATGTTCAGTTCCAAACTTAAGAGGACGTACACGAAATTTAATCGATTTCGCTTATTACTTGATTTTAAATACGTATTTTAACAGTTAAAATACTGTGTTTCCATTAGTTTTAATAATAAATAAATAAATAAATAATAAAAATCTTTATTGCAGACCACATGATCTATAAAAAAAACAAGCAAAAAAATTAAAAATTAAATATAAAATAATAATAAGTACAATTAAAAAATTTAGAGTAAAGTAGAAAAAAAAACATAATTAAATAGCATACATACACACACACACACACACAGAAACTCACTCCTTTCTTTTCTTGCACATAAATAGGCACAAACTATTTACGCGGCTATTTCCAACCACCGCTTGTAGGTCTTGGTAGCATACATTCTATCAGCAATGTCCTTAACTAAGGTGCACAAAATTAAAGATCGTTTCAATTGTTATCTAATGAATGTTATCTTTTTATTTTTGTGACAATTCATAATGCGAGATTTTGGTAGTTTTGAACGATTTTATTTACTGCCAATTCTTTTAGATTTTTGCACTTTTTTGTAAAATGGATTGATCTTGAACTGAAATTTATTACTGTATTTTTAATTCTTTTGAACAAGAGTTCTGAGTAGCCGAAATCCAAATCTTTGCCCATTGTCTTTAAAATTTTGTGTAATATTTTGTAGTATAAAGGTTGTAAAAATTAATTCATACATTGTATAAATGACCTGCACAACAATACATTGTAATTTTTTAACGATTCGTAAATATGTATTATTCTGAACGTCTCACAGAAAAATTCTCAAAACAGTCTCCAGTAGCCGAGTAGGTAATCAAAACTAAATAATAAAATAAAAATAGGAATAGCAGCTCAATCATTTGATCTTTATTGAAACGATCTTTCATAACAATGGTGCATTGCAAAACTTATAGAAATACAGTATTTTTAAACGAATTAATAAAGAAGGCGTTTATCTATTGGACATGTTTGTATATTTTTATTTTTACTGTAAAATCGCGTGCGTAAAAAAAACTTCGGAAAACACTACAAAATTTAAAATTTCTTTAATTTCGGAAGTTTGGATATGTATTTAAATTTTTTGTAACTGCCTTCCGAAATTAAAGTAATTTTCCACTTTGCAGTGTTTTTTCGGAAGTCAGTTGTTTTGTTTGTAGCCTCCACCCGTTCTATTCCCACCTACAACGGGCAACTAAGAAATGAAACGGGCGTATACCTTTAAATACTTTTAATTAAATTTGATGGAACTAAGTTTAACCGGACGCACACAAACTTTGTAGGTCGTGCAGAAGTAATAACACACGACCGTAACCCACGACCTACAATTTTTTGCCAACTTCCATCTCCGGCTAAGGGCGGCATCTCGCCTGCAACTGCAGGCCCTGTAGCTGCAGGCGAAATATCGCCCTTGGCCGGAGATGGAAGTAAACCATTGCGCTGTATTGCGCTGCACGGTGGAACCGCTAACAGAGAGTGTGACGGGGGTGTCCGACTTGCTCAGCACCCCAGAGGCGAAGTGGCAGGATGGTCCTCGGGACGGCGGCACACGAGGACGATCGGCTCGAAGTAGGGTAACTTGCCGTATGGACTGTTACGGGTTAAACGATGCCGTGGAACCTGGAATCATACGTTCCAGGCTATTAATGCTTGACCTAATTACTTCCGTGCTGGGGTACCACCGACGACACAAGAAGGAAGTACCTATTCGGTAGTAGTATTGCCGTGATGGCACTGACCAGAACGGAGTTAACATGTTATGCAAGCTTGAGCAAAAAAGAAAACAGGAAAGAACCAAACATTAGGATTCGGTTAAAGCGTTACGAATTTAAATGTCAAAATATTGCACATGAAGGTAGAAGAAAAATAAGTAGCATGATGCAGCATTATTAACATCTTCTGATGCTTTTACTAAATGGTGCTTATTAATAAAATGGATTAAACAACCGAAATTAATATTACAAGATATACACGGGAACATAAAATAAAGATTGGCTAAGAACAAAGAAAAATACAACGAGAATGATTATGGTGTACGTGATTTGTGTGCTATTCAAAACTTACCCTAGATTGGAATTACCACTTACAACTTTATAGGCACTAATAATTTTACTCGTTGTAAATTCGAGAAATATAAATAAAAATATTGAACTCTCGTGTCAGCTAGGGCGCTCGATAGGAAGCAAAGCGATAAGTGTAATTTCACATAAGCCTAGGAGCGACTGATATAGAGTTCTTTAGATCCTTTATATGCAAACACTCTTGCCCCCGCATCGCAGGTTTCATGGTAGCGTTCCGTTAGATTACCCGCCGTTCTCTCATAAGGATTGTGTTATTACCTTTTACTCATACTTTAATTTAAATTATACCTCATCATTCAAAATCCTTTTGTATAAAACATCACACAATATTAAAACTTATGCGGCGTATCCTAACGTGCTGATAATCAAGTGACTAATATCCGTCAATGACTTTTGTAACAGGTCGTTTAGTAGTATATCGGTGAATGTAACGACGACAGAATTCATTTATAGGTAGATATTTTCAGGTCCTTAATATACCAAGACCCTAAGCTTCTACTAGACATATCCTCTAAGACATACACAAGTGGTGATAGTTTTTGAATAAACCGGGACTTAATGTATTTAGGAGCAAATTTCTTGCTAAAGTGCTTGTCATTATCGCTCAGAACATAGCACGCTTGTATACGATATCACCGGTATTAAACTCAAAAGGTTTACGTCTTAAATTATAACACGGTGCGTTTTTCACATGGGTGTGATACAAAGCTTTTTGGACTTGGTCAAAGACTGAACTTAGGTAACCAAGTTTCTCCGCATACACATAGCGAGGAAGAAACAAAACCTCATCTCCTAAGTCTCTATCGGCATCCTACATAATACTATTTCCCGTCCAAAAACTAGAAAAGAAGGTGTAAATGCGGTAGCCTCATTAACTGAAATTATTCATCGCAAATTGTACTTTGGGATTAAAAATAAGTCCCATGATCGATCATCACCATCTACAATAGTAGCAATGCAAGAAATAATACGAGGGTGCGTTTTTAAGTTCGTGGAATGGGGGGAGGGGATAACAATAGGTCATTATCGGGATGGCCACAACTTCAGCCACTCAATATTAGTATAAATACCAGGTTTTATCTTAATTGGATCATTAGTCTTTGAACTATCGTCAAGCAAACAACTCAATCGGGAAGAAAGTGTGAATTATGGAAAAAATCGAGTACCGTGCCGTAATAAAGTTCCTTACCAAGCAAGGAAAGTCATTTCAAAATATACTGGTAGAGATGGAATCCGTTTACGGGGACTCTTGCCCGGGTAAAACCATGGTTTACAAGTGGCAGTCTCTTTAAACAAGGCAGGACCTCAATTGAAGACGACCCACGGCCCGGACGGTCGATCGAGGTGACTACTCCGGAAATCATTAAAAAAGTCGAAAAAATAATATTGGAAGATGCTAGACTAAAGAAGAAACAGCTTGCAGAAATGGTTGAAGTATCGGATACGACAATTTTCAAAATTCTACACGATCATCTTGGCATGACAAAGGTCAGTGCAAGATGGGTGCCAAGAATGCTCACGCCGCCTCAAAAACAACACTACGTGGAGTGTTCTCGCACGTTTTTGGACCTCTGTAACGAAGATAAGGATGGACTATTAAGTCGAATTGTTACTGGAGATGAAACTTTGGTTCATCATTATGAACCTGAGTTGAAACAGGACTCTATGCAGTGGCACAAAAAAGGCACACCACCACCCAAGAAGTTTAAACTGTCACAATCGGCTGGAAAAATCATGGCAACAGTGTTTTGGGATTCAGAAGGGATCCTGTTGACCGATTATAAAGATAAAGGCGTTTCTATAACCGGAGAATACTATGCTTATAGAAACATAGAAGCGAGGATAGCCTCGAGAGGTTGAAAGAAGAAGAAAGCATTAAAGAAAAAAGGAGGGGTAAATTGACCAAAGGTGTCCTTCTTCTTCACGACAACGCGCTTGTCCACAAGAGCCGTGTTGCGTTGGCTGCCCTGCATAAGGTGGGCTTCGATATTTTAGACCATCCACCCTACAGCCCAGACCTGGCTCCCAGTGATTTTTACCTCTTCCCAAAACTGAAAAAAGAACTTCGTGCGTAGAAATTTTCAACTGATGAAGAAGGGAAGGATGCGTCTTCAGCTTATTTTTCGAACAAAGACAAAACATTTTTTTATGAAGGTATACATAAGCTAATTGAAAAATCTGACAAATGTATAAGGGTAGCAGGTGAATATATAGAAAAAAAAAATCTATTTTTATTTTCACTTCTCACCCTCCATTCCGCTGCAGCCGTAGTAAAAACAAAAAAATAAAAAATAGACGATGCAATAACGGGACTAGGCAACTACCAAGCGTCCCTTTTAAACAATGGATCAACAGATTACCACATTTTATGCACGAAAGGGTCCTAGACGAGGAAGGATTTGCAAGTAAACGAATTTACGTACTCGCCCTTGTCATAGAAAACACCATTACAATGTCGACTTAAAGACATTAAGGCATTATGATAATTATTGCAATGAACCAACAAATCGATGACCAACAGGATAATCAAGGTATGCATGAATGTAAGAACATGCATCAAATGGAGTGGTGGCCAGCAAAGCAATTGGATTATAATTATCAAAGGAAAGGGAGTTAAACGGGGTTGCCCTCATTCCTCTCGCCTTTTTACATTGGTATTCGACGAAGTCCTTAGAACCCTTAAAGATGCAACCCATTTAATCAAACTAGATCAGGACCGCGTTTCACTCCCTCTGGTATTATCATTTGCGGACGATCTTATACTCATTGCAGATGATCTAGAAGGACTAGAGCGCATCTTATACCACACAAAACCTTTACTAAATACCGCAGGCCTCCAAATAAACGAAACAAAAACAAACATTCTAATTAGGGACCCCATAACATCACAGCAAACAATCAACGTGACCCTCAACGGAATAAGTATACCAACAATGGACGAAATAAAATAGCTAGGCACATACACAAGCAGAAAAAGCACAATTAGAAAACGATGCCAACAGGCCACGAGAAACGCAAATCATTACTACCATTCATACTAAAGGCAAAGATAGACTGGAAGTTAGCTAGACTTAAGTATCGAAGAGTTATCGTACCTTGTATGATATATGACTTAAAAGTATCGACCTAAGGTGAACAGATTAAGACTCAGAAGATATGAACGAGCTATCATGAGAGACTTGATTAACCACATCATAATAAACTAATAATTAAGAAAATGCACCAAATCTTAGACGAAAAAACCGTAACAAAACGCATCAAGAACCACAGGATGTGCTACTTAGCACACGTCTTCAGACAGGATAAACCACACCTATTGCAGGTAGCAATGCAGTACAAGGCCAAATCTAAGAACCTCGGACGACCTATTTAGCCAAGGAATGACAATCTAAAACAAGCAATGAAATACTTCGACATGGGAATCAAGTTTTGAAAGGACATGGCTGGAGACAAAAATAAGATCAAGAAAGCGGCTAGCGATATCTACAAAAAAACAGAAACTGTTAGCTGCGAGAACTTAGAATATTACTACGAAAACGACAAAACAGAACATAGCGAAGCAACGGCATAGAAAAGAGCTAAGAAAACAATTGAACGTACCCAAGAAGCCCGACCTGAATCAACATGCCGGCGACGTCGTGAAAAGTCCTATAAATAAATACCACCCGTCTCTCCACTAGTCCAATACTTACTCAAGGATGCATATCCGGTAGGCTCGCAATCCTTTCCTATCCTATGGGCACGTCTACCAAAAAAGAAACATCCGTCGTCTAAATTTAAAAGGACGCTAAAAGAAATTTCAATTAAGAAAACCTATTACACGATTAACGATTTTCTGAATGATGATTCACTAACTGACTGACATACGGTTACTCTGACTGACATTATTATTTTGATCCTGGTTTTTATTTTCTGTTTGACATTCTATTATAGTCTTATTTTTTATTGCTGTGACCACGCTGACATTTTTGATTTGCACGTTTCTTTTTTTCTTTTTTGATTTGTAATTCCAATGTTTATTTTTGAATTTTAATTAGGTAATGTCAACCACCTTTGCATGCCCTGACGGTAAAATATGGAGAACTTTATTATAAAACATCTATGTACTATACCCATGTTTGCAAAGAAATAAATGATTTGATTTGATTTGATTTGATTTACCTGACCATTACCGCGCCCCCCGGTCTACTTCTTGATATGCAATGGCCTCTGTAACACCATGAAGCATGAGGCTCCAGGGGCTAGTGCAAATCTTGGGGTTCATTCGATTTATCGAGTCTGGTCAAGCCACGCTGGGATCGGTGCATTTCATTTCATTTCATTCATTTCACTTCTCACCCTCCATTCCGCGAACTTAAAAACGCCCCCTCGTAGTTCTATTGTACCGCTCCACAGTATTAACCTGAGGGGGTATACTTTGGTAAATATAATGTTTGGTATTTTACATTTCTCGAATAAATCCTGAGTATGCCCAGTAATAAATTGAGTACCATTCTCCATAAAAATACTCTGAGGAACGCCGTGAACTAAGAATATTTGCACTTCCAAAATTTTAACATACAATAATATGAGAAGTTGCTTTTTTAGCGAAAATAAGACAAAATTTGGAAAAACAACAGGTAAGGAAAGAGAACAAGAAAAAGAGGTCCCATTAAGTCGATTGATATCATTTGGTAAGGGCGAGAGCATTGCTTCGGGCGACCCATTTCACCAAGAGTAGCATAATTTTGAGTCTTGTATTGAAGACAAGGACTACAAGAACCAACGTATTTTGCTACATTTTGATGCATGCCCGGCCAGTAATATCTGGGTGCAATGCGTCTATAGGTCTTAAAGATATCCAAATGACCAGCAGTAGGTTAATTATGGTTATCCGCAATTACCTTATCCCTAAGCTCAGATGGAAAGACTTCCTTCCAAGAAAATTCATTGGTAAGCAAACACTTTATTTTTACTAAGCCGGAAAAGAGTGCCATCTGTAATTCTTTAATTTGGAAAATTATCAGGTTTTGTGACACAATTTCCATAAATGTTTCTGTACCAATCGTCACTAGATGTCGTGAATGAATTAGAAGTGACCATAGAACAAAAAGGAACTGCTCTAGACAATACATCGGGGATAACGTTGCCAGCGTCTCCCGCTCCGTAATGCTATAGTTCATTTCTGCCGCCGTTAACGACTTGCTCATGTAAGCTATGGGTGCTCTTTTCCGTTTATAGAATGAACTAGCTTTTGCCAGCGGCTTCGCCCACGCGTAGGTCGGTGTATTATACATATAAACCTTCCTCTTGAATCACTCTATCTATTAAAAAAACCCGCATCAAAATCTGTTGCGTAGTTTTAAAGATTTAAGCATACATAAGGATATAGGGACAGAGAAAGCGACTTTGTTTTCTACTATGTAGTGATGAGCTTACCATCAATCCCATAGTTACTTACATCCGTATGCACCTCGAAAGGTAGATTGTAATCGGGACAAGAAAGGACAGACGCGGAAACCAAACATTCCTTTATTTTTTTAAAGCGACCTCAGCCTCATCAGTCCACCTAAAAGGTGGAGTGTCCTTTTATTGGAATTTAACTTGTTGAGTGGACCTCCAATTGTGATAAACTTGGGAGCGAACCTACGATACCATGTAGCTGTGCCTAGAAATCGCTTTAACTCCTTGCCATTAATAGAAATGGCGTAGTTAAGGATGGCTTCAACCTTTCCTGGATCAGTTCGCCGCCCATTCCCATCGACCATGTAACCTAAGTATTTGAGTTTGCTTGGAAAAAACTCACATTTTTCCAAGTTCACGGTTAGGCCTGCTTTACGCAATCTGTCTAAAACTTGAAGTAGGAGGGAAACATGCTCATCAAAACTATCGGTAACAATAATAATATCATCTAGGTAAGCGAATACCCGATGATCTACATTACCTAGTAACTTATCTAGAAGACGCTGTTGCGTAGTGGGAGCATTTGTCAAGCCAAAAGATGTAGTCTTGAATCTAAGTGTTCCTCGACCTGAGACGTAGAAGGCCGTCTCATCTCTGTTCTCCTCTGCAATGGGTATTTACAAAAGGCTTTCGATAAATCCAAGCTAGTAAGAAAACGAGCGTCGCGCAGGTTATCCAAAATTTCCGCAATGTATGGCAAGTTCTAGGCATCTCGTTTTGTGATCGAATTTAACATCCTGCTGTCAAGACAAAAAACGAGGCTGAGTATTCTTCTTAATAACGAGGAGTACCGGAGATTGCCAGACACTTTCACAGTGCTCCACCACATCTAGATTTAGCATCTCATCTACCTGTTCGACAAGGATTCTCTGTTTCTCAGGAGACAGTCTGTAATATATTTGTCTAATAGGAGAGAGAGGAGGAGGAGGATTGCCAGTATCGATGCGATGGGTTATAGCGTGCGTACAGCCTAAGCCTTTGCGCTCAAATGAAATATCCCTAAATTGCTCAACAACGTTATCAGCTATATCGCGTTGAGACTCATTTAAACTGTCATAGGAATGAATACAAGTTTGGTGATTATTAATATTTAAATCTACTAATGGATTAGCTGAAAATCGTACAGAACCAAAATATTTCGGACATAAATTAAAGGCGCGCCAGAAATCAATACCTAGTATAAGCGATGTTTGAACTTCTGGAACTACATAAAACTTAATTATGTGAAATTGCTCCTCTAAGTGTACCGGAACATTAATATATCCAATACTCTTAAGTGTCTGACCACCGGTAGCTATTATCGAAGGTGTATCATCAGTACATAGCTTAAGGCCATGACTGAGTAACGTGCTATGTGCATAATTACCTAAAATCGTTACTGCTGACCCGGAATCCAGAAAGCCACACGCAGTAATATCGTTGATCTTAACATTTACATCCGGTCGCGAATCACCTAAAGTCTTAGTTTTCAGAATTGAAGAAATTATGTAACTGTTAAAAATAAATAAATGATTTTTAACCAATTATTCCAATCCTCTCTATTAAAGCGACCATCTGACGAAGATGAGTTGGTACAATCCTGTAAACCTAGTTTTTTGGTTTCTGATCCTTGTTACAATTTGGGTAATCTGGCTTCTTGACACCTTTATGACCACATTTAAAACACATAAGTAATTTCTTTACTTTGACAATCCTTGACGCTATGCGAATTGTTACGACACTTTGGACAATACGAAAGTTTTGCAGCAGGAACTGAATTATTTATCTATAGCATGTAAATATTTTTCATTAACATTAGAACTTTTTTTGTCACTATCTATGGTGGTTTTATTCGTAACATTTTTAGCTTTATCATATTGATTTTGTTTGATAACTATATCTGTTCGTTGTTTGTATGCAAACTCTGGCGCTAACGTTTCAGAAGTAGCAACCGGGGGTTCTCGGAACTAAACCATGCGTCGTGACTGAACGTTTTCAAAATTCCTGCAAAGAGATCTCAACTGCTCAACCGATGTGATTACAGATGCAGAGGCCAGATTGCTCGCATAAGAAGGCCTAATGTTATGTAAAATTACTTCCAGCTTGTCCGCTTCTGCCAAAGACTTCGACAAGCGTGAAAACATTCCCGAAATAATGGACAAGTAAATCATAATGTTTTCCGTTGCCGCCTGAGTCCTAGACCGAATCTCAGATAAAAGACGGTAATCGTAATCCGCTTTGTTGAAGTCCTGTACCAGAAGGACAACCAGTTCATCCCAAGATGAGACATGTTGCCTTACGCTCCTAAACCAATAGAGAGCATCGTCCACAAAAATATCGGTTGCAAATGAAAGTAATTTTGAATTTGTAATGTTACGAGTTACACTATATTCGTTAGCTCATTGAATAAAAGCACGCACGCAACTCTTGCCATCATAATTCAGTTTTCTTAACTCGGAATGCTTAGAATTTTCCTCACAAGTCACTGAAATATTGATTCTATCAGTGATTTGCGGGTTAGAAATAGGGTCGGCAGCTATGAGAGGGTCAATCCTCTTTGTTTTTAGTGATATGAAAATGTCATAGTACTCCCTAAACATTCTCGTACATTCCGTATGCACGTCCATAAGTTTGTCATCCATAGTGATCCTATTGAGCCGATGATTTAGGTGATGGAAAAGATTTTCAATTCGCCCCAATACATTCTTGTCTTTTGTGTTCACATCTAGACTAGATTTGATTTTATTTAATGTTTCCAAAGATTTATTCAAATCGTCAAGGGGATCAAGATGGGAACACAAAATATTCTCAGAAACAACAGGTTGACTCAGTTTACTTATCTGCCGCCTAAGATCCGTCACCGTACTAGCCGGGGTTTCACCTCTTACGGCTACCTCGTATTCTAATTCTGATTTTAGCAACGATAAATATTTTATAGGATATGCCATTTTTAGGAAAAAAATAAAGATATTAACAATAATATGTGTACCAATAGGACTAAGTTGTAAATAGCACTCAAATTATTACGAATCAATTATAAAAGTACTCCTTTCCGTTACAATTATCACTAACAGAACAGAACGCTATGTTTTATGATTTATGAAACGAAAAAAATGAAACACAATAATGAAAGAAAATAAAGGAGCAAAACAAATTGTTTTGTTTTGCTCCTTTATTAAAAAAATAATAATAATAATAAATATTTCGAAGACAAATTAAAAAAAAAACAAATAACCAGTTACAAAAAAATTGTAACTGGTGTGAAGGTAGTTTTACAGTAAGTATAAGCTTCTCGAAGCAAGACGAAACAAATTGAAACAGACAGCAAAATAATAAACCAAAAAGAAGGGATTGTTTCCTTTTTACGTCCGATAAATTAAACTTAAAAAAAAACGTTACACATAACAACAGCAAAAAAAAACCTGTATAATTTCACCAAAAAAAAAAGAAAAAGAAAAGAAACAATCTGTATAGCAAAAAAAAAAATTAAAAGCAACCTGTATATTAGAAAAAATTTTAAACACTCAACAGAGCGTTTTGTAAAACGCTCTGTTGAGTGTGTCTGTGATTGCTGTACGGTGAGTGGGTATTTTTTTCCCTTTTGTAAAAGAGAAAAAGATACCCACTCACCGTACAATAACTAACTACTAACTACAGAAATGAAAACAGCCAGAGCCACGTAATTGGGCACCAGTGTAGCCTCCACCCGTTTTATACCCACCTACAATAGGCAACTGAAAAGTGAAACGGGCGGGGGGTACCTTTAAAATACTTTTATTTAAATTTAATGGAACTAAGTTTAGCCGGAGACACACATTTGTTGGTCGTGGGTTACGGTTGTCTGTTATCACTTCTGCAGAGATAGGTACTCCCTGTAGTTGCAGGCGAAATATCACCCTTGGCCGGAGATGGAAGTTGGCCGCTGCACTGTATTGCGCCGCACAGCGGAACCACTGACAGATGGTGCGGCGGAGGTGTCCGACTTGCTCAGCACCCCAGAGGCGACAGGATGGTCCTCGGGACCGCGGCACACGAAGACCATCGGCTCAAAGTAGAGTGGGTAACTTGCCGTACAGACTGCCTGACTGTAAACGATGCCGTGGAACCTGGAATCATCCGTTCCAGCTTATTAATGCTTGGCCTAATTACTTCCGTGCTGGGGTACCACCGTCGACACAAGAAGGAAGTACCTATTTGGTAGTAGTATTGACGTGGTGGCACTGACCAGAACGGAGTTGACATGTTATGCAAGCTCGAGCAAAAAAGAAAACAGGAAAGAACCAGACATTAGAATTCGGTTAAAGCGTTACGAATTTTAATTTCAAAATCATTATAGCACATGAAGGTAGAAGAAAAATAGGTAGCATGAGCATCTTCTGATGCTTTTAAAATAGAATAGAATAGAAAGCATTTATTCGACACAGACACAACACAACAGCAACAAACACAAAAAAAGAACAATAAACATGACAATAAAATTGCAGTAAAAAAGTGCTGAGCGTGCCCATACCGAAAGGGTTGCCAACTCAGCATTTGCTGGGCGTCAGACACCCAGCGCTGGTTTTCAGTTGGCACCCTGCAGTGACACACGGACGTAGGCAAATAAAAAAGATACATACTTGAAGATTAGTAACAAAAAATGTTTAAAAATACGTAAATAAATAATGTAAAAGATTTTTGTGTGCTACTTAGTTCAGAGATTAGTTTTTTACTAAATGGTGCTTATTAATAAAATTTAATAACCAACCGAAATGTAAGTAGGTACGTGTAATCTCACATCAGCCTAGGAGCGACTGGCATGGAGTTGCGAGTCCACGGCGAGGACTCGCGTCAGCTGCGCGGGCGCATCCTTTATAACACTCGTTCTATGGAAACACTTTCGCCCCCGTGCCGCAGGTACCCGGTGCGTTCCAAGTCGTAAACAAACCACGCAGTAAGCATTAATCCATGGGTAACGTTCCGTTACATGTTTTTAGAAACAGTTTTTATTTTTCACTTTTTAGATAATATAGTACTTACCCCACACCAATTCAAAATTTCATCGTCTTTGGGGTATTCTCAAAGTCAATCAAATCAAAACAGCGAAATCGGAAAAAATTTCGACCTCTTAAATGACTTACAAAAACCGCCAAATTACTTAATTATATTTGATGGAACTTTGGCTGTAGAAACGATTGCATTTCCCTGACGCTGGCATTTAACAACCCTGTGATTCCGTGCGTTGAGAAAAAGTCACCTGGATATGCCGGGATCGAAGGTAACCGCTCCACTAGGGCCTGTTGCGCCGGCCGGTGACGATATTATTCAATACCCTACAGATTCACTGGTTTCACTTGATTTCACTTCACATGGAAGGTTAAGAGAACCAGTCAGTCAATCAGCGAGCTTTCTAGCGAAGCTTTTTACATATTTTCTTATATTATTTTAAACGGAGATGCGCAAAACGGACTGCGCAGACGGAACTTTATAACAGAACTTTTTATGTTATAATATAATTTTGCATAACAGCGAATAGCGTAACCTTCATTTCGCAGAAATTCTTTTGGCACACACTCATATAGCATACAACCAAAACTCATAATTTTGTAAGTCAGAATCATTTTAGGCATAAATTTCGTATCCATAGTAGTAGTAAAAAAAGTAGAACCATCACATCGCAAAAGTTCATAGTCAGAATCGTCTTTTGGCATACATTTCATATCCATAATATAACCTACCCTAACCCAAAATACACGCTTCCCTAACTAAATAATATAGGTAGAATTCGGTTCTGACACTCGCCGGCCGCTGCCGCGGCACCGCTCGCTTCGCTTGCTCGGCTCGTGCGCAGGGGCTCGCAATTCTAACCTAACCTAACCTAATCTTTTATTGCGAGTATTTAACGTAATATTTAACTTAATCTAAATAGTTCGGTTCCGGGTAGCCTCATGCAGCAGGCATGGAATCTGTCACGGCTCCGCCCTGCGGGACTCCGGCAGTCCCACGCGGGTTTCAATTACACTCTAGGGTAGGGCAGACAAGACTGCATGGAGTTGGTTTTGCAGCTATTCGTTTCTGTCGCTAACTTATGTAGCACAACATAATGATTTTTAAAACAATATTTTCATTTTAATTAAGGTTAAAAATGGCTGCAGCATATTTTATAGAAATTCGTAATGCCTACTAAAATTATTCCAAATGTAATTCTGCCATCTTCACAGTACCTATGCCAAGTGAAACTGCACCAAATAATCGTCGCTCTAAACAAAAGTTCTGCTAAACGAAATTATGCAGAATGTTAACTTTGCCAAAGGTAATTATGCCAAATAAAATTCTGCCATCTTAAAAGTATGCCATTGTAAATTCCAACATATAAACATTCGGCAAAACAAGGAGCATCATGATTGTGCCAGATAGACCCGCGCGGAACAGATCTTTCGCCGCATTTTTCGGAGTTCGCAAGACGATCGTTCTCACTGTCACCGCAGTGAGGCTTTAGCGTTGCGCGCCGGTATGGCGCCATTTTAAATTAGGAAGGGAACAAAATATTGGATAGGAGATTTAGAAGGAGAAGCTTCATGTTTATCCAATTTTCTTACCCTAAACAAGTCGAGGAAACCACAACAACCAAGAAAACGAGACTCAGCTTCCGGTAGATCTTGCATCATCATAAACACCGCTTCCTCAGTAGAAAAATAATAAAGAGGCGTCTGAGAAGAGTAGTAAGTAGGCATAGTAAGAGCACTGTCACTCTGACTGTTTAAGTACACGGTGTGACCAGCATCCATCTTAGCTCCTCTGCAAGCCTGTGGTGATATAAAAATTAAGATTAGAACTTTAAAAATCATGCCAATAACTCATCATCTCCCTAGCCTTTTCGGCCGGCATCCAGTCTATTATGGAGCTGAATACCAGTATTTTACATGGCGCGTTGGCCTTTTTGACTTTCAAATGTACACGATACCCCTTTATAAGACTGGTTGTCAGACTTTCAGGCCTCTGAAGACCCGTAATGACTGTCAAAGATCCACTAATAAATGCCTAGATATAATGACATTCAACCAGCGATAACAATGACGTAATCTTCGAAAATGTATTGGATTGATATGAACCACCGAAAAAGTTATGTCAGTCACACTAACAGTAGGCATGGCTTTTGTTTTGAGAGTTCAACAACATCCATTTCGTTATTTACGTTACTGAGCAGATGAATATTACGAACATATGACGCATTGGAATACATGTCCTTCAAAATTATTCAGATTGTGATTAATAGTCGCGATGAAAGCGTTTGCTACTTGTCTAACCCCGGAGTCTTACTTCTGTGAGGGCTGGCCCATGAACGTTCTGAAGTAGCCACCGTTTCATGATAAGTGAAGGAAAAATTTGGCCTTTGAATCTGAGAAAGCCATTACAAGCTGTTGCTCCCGGCTGTCATTCGTGGATTTTTGACAGTCGTCAGAAGCACAAAAGTCTGAAAACCAATCCGAGGTAGGTCCAAGAGGTATCCCGCGAAGATCGCCCTGAGGACACGGTGGAGCATACGGTGGAGGTCTGCTCGGCTTGGGCGGAGCACCGCCGTGTCCTCGTAGAGGTGATCGGCGGCGGCGATCTCTCGCGTCCGACCCTGGTCCAGGCCATGGTACGGAGCGAGAGTGCATGGCTAGCAGTCGCCTCCTTCAGCGAAGCAGTTATGCTCGCAAAGAGGGAGGCGGCGCACGTGAGGGAGATGCAGTACATGCGCCCTCACAGCCGTGGCCTTCGCAGGAGACGCCCTGGGCGTCGGGAATCCCAGGCTAATTCCCGGCCACCGTAGGCACGGGCTTGCGGACGGCGAGTAATGGGTAGCTCGCTGTCCGGTAAGGACCAAGCCCGGGTCGACGGCGCGTTGTGTTTCACGCGTGCCTCAAAGAGATGTCAGCAGTAACAGATGGGGCCCGCAAGGGCCGATGCCTGCCACGGGTGCGGGTTGTTCGAAAGAGATACCGCGGCCCCTGGCATACAGGCAACTGAGGGAACACGGGTGGGTTTCAGTCAGTAAAAGTCTGACACGCCCTCCCGCTCCACCCAGAGCGGGAGAAGTTATTTGATGATTTCCCACCCAAATAAAAAAAAAAACCAAGAGGTATCCCCAACCGAGTAACTGGTTTGTGTAGGTCAGATAGTCGCTCCATTTAAATATCAAGGGGTACCGTATTACCCAATAACTGGGTTGTGTAGTCGCTGCATCTAAAATACTGGTATTCAGCTGGATCTGGTTAATCTGGAAGCCGATCACAACGTATAAAATTGTTGGGAAAAGGCTAGGCAGATGATGAGGAATCGGAGAAAGACATGAAAACTATGATAAATCTACCTGAACAAAGAACAGCTTTGGCTTGTTGGCGAGACTCTTCTGCCCCTCGAAGATGGCGATCAGTTCACTTAGTAGGTACGGCTTGTCTGCTGCACAGATTTTACCACCTTTACCTCCATGCGTAAGAATCGTGACACAGATGCACGATGTCCATTTGTGGTCTAAAGTGGCAACTGGAATGAAAACACCATATTTGGCAATTTCTTTTTTTTTTTTGATAGCTCGTTGCTCGTTGTTGTTGCTCCTAGTCGCCGGAAGAAAAATATTAATTAAAACGGTTCCGGCGACTGGGATCGCAGTTCCAGTAAATTGCGGTCCCAGTCTCCGGAATCTTCGATTCGGAAAGCACGTTAATTTGTTGGTCCCGGCTGTCATTCGTAAACCTTTGACAATGGATACAGGTAGTTAGAAGCCTGAAATTTCGGCAACCAGTCTTGTCTCTGTCAATCGATTTTCGGGTTGAGTAAAGTATTATTAGAATTTTACATTTTTATCACAAACTATTGGAATACAATCGAATGTCAACATAAGTACAAGGGAATGGCCTTGGACCTGTTCATTGTATGAGTTCATTTTTATTAGTATCTTGGTGTTTATTAGGTTAGGACGCCATGGACGGAAGAAAACTTACTGGCAGTAAGATAATTGATGATTTTCTTATATTTCAAGTCTCTCAACACGAAGATTTTAAAGCCGAGTTCATAAAACACCTGTTTTAAACGATGTTCGTCACTGAATGTGCCGTTTCTTGTGGATGGCTTCCGCCTGTAATAACAAATAAATCTATATTATCTACAATGAAACAAAAATTAATTTAAAAAATCAACAACAACAACAACCAAACAATCCAACAACACAAAAAAACAGTAATGAAAGACACACACGTCACATAATTCACGTCTACAATGAAATTAATAAAGTAGTCAATTTCCATGAAGTTTTCATAGACATTGCTCTACGGGAGTCGCGTCGCGCCTGTTTGAAGAAGCCTTAAAAGGAACAGGGCGTGCGATTCTCCATACAAATGCATTCCCCTTTTTCTTCCTGAATAATGCGCAATAGAGCAATTTCTTTTTTCATAAAATTAAGGTCTGCTGTAAACACGTCCCTGTCATTTTCTTTTTTTTTTTTAGCAACTAATTAGTAAAGAAAATATGACCCTCTAAAAATTCCAAAAAATGCCATATTTTAACCGCCGTGAGTAGACGAATACCAGACAAATTAGTAAAGTTTTTAACATAAAAAAAACCTACATACTCCTTAAAATATAAATGTAAAATATAATTGAATCGGCTCAGTTTTCGAGGACAAAAATGTGGAATACGAAACGTCGAGCTCGTCAAAAATTTCGTGATGATTTTAGTGTGAGCTGCAGCTGTCCCTATCACACACTACGGAGGGTTGGTCGGGCGCAGCGCGACGGCAATAGTTTCTAAAATACCTATTTTTCAAATTCCTCGCAGGCCCCGTCTACACCTACAATAAATAGCGTAATATTAAGGAAACAGCTCATGCAGTGTGTTAGTGTGTTTTATTTTATTGCATAATGTTTGAGTTGACTTCAATGTAATACAAAATATTGTGCAGTAAATTTTCGTCATCACAGGTGAAACTCACCGAAACTTTTCGTCCATTATGGCACAATTTTTTGTTTTTTTATAGAAGTATGTTTTGGCTTAGTTTTATATTATGTGTGCCATAAGATATGTGCTAAATAAACATAAATTCTTTCTGTTTTCTTTCAATTTTCAATGCTAATCCTGCTAAAACATTATGCAAATGGCCTAAAAATTAAAACTCTAGGTTTCGCAGGCCCTAGACGACCATCTCTAGGGCCTTTTTTTTTGGGTGGGAAATCATCAAATAACTTCTCCCGCTCTGGGTGGAGCGGGAGGGCGTGTCAGACTTTTACTGACTAAAACCCACCCGTGTTGCCTCAGTTGCCTGTATGCCAGGGGCCGCGGTATCTCTTTCGAACAACCCGCACCCCTGGCAGATCTCTAGGGCCTACCGTGACAACATAATGCCAATCAACTTAATATTGCGCAACGCTAGCTTACTGTTGGGTCGCCAGCAAGGGCGTGCAGTCCATAAAGACAGAAAGACACTGTCTACCCTACCTAAATCAGATAAATATTTAAAATATATCAGTTAACAAAAAAATCTTTATTCATAAATCAGCTCCATCTGTCGAGCGTCGGTCGTATCATTAGTATCATCGATACAATATGACTGCTCTCGTGGTCATGCAGATATATTGTGTGTGCGTTCCTATATATATATATATATATACGTGGCACACAATGTAACAAATAACGCGCACAACCGTACAGGGTAGTCACTGACTTTTTTACGTTAAGTTGGATATGCGACTATTTTAAAATGTAGTATTGTTTCATTGAATTATCGCTACATAAACAACCATTACTTTTTGTTGTATTATGTATTTTTATATTCCGACGCATTGTTTGTTATGATTTATTTGTTTTGGTTGTGGTTGTGAGCTATGATAGCATGTTTTTAAGATTTTATCGTTGTTAATATTGTGAAAAATAAATAATATACACTGTGAAAGTTGTTCAGGTGGTGTGTGTATAAAGAAGAGAAAAAAATATGCATTTTAAAAGTGATCGTGAAAAGTAGTTGTACAGCAATTAATATACAAATTAAAGGTAAAGTCAATCATAAATTCAATACAAAACAATATGGTTCATTTAATTGCCTTACAGGTTGCTGTGTAGGTACAGCAATCGGTTATTCTTTTTTTTAATTTCTGCCTACCCTGTCTAAAAACTCTGTGCATGCCACTGGTCGCCAGTGAGGAAATCTCGAATTTTTATTCAGCAAGATCCTTTAAGTACCAATATTTTACTATCATATAATTTCAGATAACAGACGTCAACCGCTGGGCATAGAGGCCTTATTCTACTATAAAGAAATATAATAAAACTATATAGCGACCCACCACTGCTACGCGAGGTTCTAGAAACATCTAGATTGATTTATTATACATATCTAGGTTTCACATTAATGCACATATGACATAAACACATAAAGCTCCCGAAGTAAATTCTCTAAATGATGATCAAAACCCGCACCAAAATCCGTGGCGTAGTTTTAAAGAACAATACGGTCAAACAGACAGACATGAAAAGTGATTTTGATTAATAATTTGTAGTTGTAGATAGGATGTAATACAAACTTGAAATGTTTGGTCTTCTGGAATGTGTGTTGGTTGACAATGATCAGGAATTTATCACCGCTCATGTCAAAGAACGCCGCGTCCTTGTCAAACCTTATTCCTTCTTCTTCCGGCTCATTGGTAGAATTACTAAAATAAAAACAAAATGGTATTTTTAGTGTTGCTATGACTACGATTAACGAAAAAAAGAAGGCCATAATAAGAATCATCAAAGCTGACTGGTTGTACTAAGAAGTCGGTTGTATTGCTCAAAATTTGCCAGCTTTTTTTCCAGTAAATACTAGTTATCAGTCTGAGGCAGCAATTCCACTTCAAAGAATATCAAGTGCCTTCGTTACTCTAAAATTGTGTATCATCGTCATCATCATCATTTCAGCCGAAAGACGTCCACTGCTGGACATACACCTCCCCCAAGCTCCTCCACTTCGACCAATTTTGCGCACCCAGCGGATTCCTGCGGCCTTCACAAGGGCATCGGTCCATCTTGTGGGAGGCCTTCCATCGCTACGTCTTCCGGTACATGGTAGCCACTCCAGAACGTTCCGGCTCTGTGTATAACGGTGGCTACTTAATCGTGTCGATGTTTGTAGTCTGTCTGAGCTATAGATTTGCAGGCACAGGTAATACGTTGAATTGTCTTTGGAGAACTATTGCATTTTCTACAAGTTTCGGTTGCTAAATTTTGTATTATGCATTTTCTGTAGTTCTTAGTCTCAATTACTTGGTCTTGACTTGCAAGCATGAACCCTTCAGTCTCCGGGTATAGTTCACCTCGATTTAACCACGCGTTCGACGCATCTTTGTCGACATTTAATTGGCATAAATCTTGGCGATGTCTACTGTGTAAAGACTTCAGAGTACACTCTTGACATTTGGTTCTGTCGTAAATCACTTTCTCGTTTTTTATTCTGTTGTGTCTTTTAAATTAAGAGGTGTAAAGTGTTGGTCATTAAGTGCGATTAGTATGTGGAGTGGGGAAGATTAGGTTTTGGCAAAAAGTGTTATATAAGAGCTGTGATCTGTCTGTTGTGAAAGTTTAGAATATCTATAAGTCCTCTGCCTCCTTCTTTTCCAGGTAACGTTAACCTTTGTATAAAAGATCTTGGGTGAAGTTTGCGAAATTTAGTCATTGTTGTATTGATTTTCCGTTGTAGGTTTACTAGGTTAGGTTTGGTCCAGTTTATTATCCCGAATTAATAGGTGAGCACAGGTATAGCAAAGTTATTAATTGCAATTACGGTGTTTCTGGAATACAGTTGTGTTTTTAATATAGTATTAAGTCGGTTTTGAAATTGTTGTTTTAAGTTTTTGTTTAGTATCTTTGTAGTGTATCTGACGGGATTGATCGTAACCTAAGTATTTATAAGTGTCAGGTTCATCCATTGGCTTTATTCGTTCACCTGTACCTAAGGTGTATTGGTGTTGGTAGTTCTGGCCGGCTCTAACTGAATTTATTTTGCATTTATCTATGCCCAACTCCATTTTAATGTCATTTGTGAATGTTTCTGCTAGTTTAGCTAGTTCGTTAAGTTGACTCTCAGTTTCTGCATAAAGATTGAACCTGGGAAGTCAGATAACAAGGAAAAGTGGGTTTGTCGACAATGAAAAACAACATTGACAGAGCCTTCAACTCTCTGCGCTGACGGATGGGTAGCCATTTTAAAAGCAATCGGTGCGCGGACACATGTTGTTACGACGGACGAATGCTGTTATTTAGAAGGCGGTCCAGTAATTTGTATAATATATACGAATAAAAAATATGGTTCGGCTAAGATAATTAGGCATAGCTAGATTATTTCTTGTTTGAACTATGGCCTAAGCTTTTAACTGCTCACTCACATGACGTCAGTGTCATGGAAAATTGGGCACAGTACTCCGCAGGTACCACAGAAAAGACTTTCTTTGTACAACCAGTATTGCATCATTGATCATTCATTCATATCAGTCGAAAGATGTCCACTGCTGGACATAAGCCTCCCCCAAAAAGGGGTATTTGCCATAATCGCCACGCTTGGCAGGCGGGTCGGCGATCGCAGTATGGTGGTCAAATGCATAGAGAATGCTGCTGCCCATTCTCTGGTAAGTCCCTATGTCGCCTTCTACGACACCCACGGGAAGAAATGGGATGGTGCTATTCTTTTACGTCCGGCACCACACGGAAGTATTGCGTCACTTATAAGTAATGCAATCAAAGAAATGAACAGAAATATGGTGCTTACCTCGAATTCGAAGGGCGTACGTTGTAGGCTTTAGAGTCTGCCTGAGCGGATGACTGATTATTAACCAGCGGCATCGTTGATAAACGTAACGAACTCAAAAGTAAATTCAATAAATAACTCTTAATGTTGCGCCGGAGTACGTTTCTTAATTATGGCAGACACGTTGCATACGTCACTGCTCTTATAAAATAGACTTCAGACCTCTTCTTGTTCTCTGTGGTAAAATGGAGCAAAAAAAATTGATTTGAAACCGAGAATAAAAATATAGGCGCGGCAACATTTAAAACATTTCGTCATTATACTGAAAATCATTTAGTCGATTTACATAAATTCATCCTTTATATTAATACAATAAATGTGGAAATGTGTGAGGTGTGATGTGATATTTGTTAGACTTTCACGGAAAAACTGCTGAAAGGATTTGGATAAAATTTAACACACAGATAGTTTATAACCTAGATTAACACATAGAGTACTTATTATCCCGGTAGTACGTTCCCGTGGGATAATTTCCGACCTCCACGCGGGCGAAGCCGCTGACAAAAGCTTATATTTTATACTAGCTTTTGCCAGCGGCTTCGCCCGCGTGGAGATCGAAAACTATCCCACGGGAACGTAGTACTGGGATAAAAAGTATCCTATGTGTTATTCCAGGTTACAAACTACGTGTGCGCCAAATTTCATTCAAATCCGTTCAGCCTTTCTTGCGTGAAATAGTAACAAACATCCATACATACATCCATACATCCATACTCACAAACTTTCACATTAATATTATTAGGATTATCTATCAATCAAGGAAAAACCATTCAACAAATTTACCAATAATAAATAAATAAATGAAAGGCTTCTCGTGAAATCCAGAAAATATGTGAGTGTTGTTTATTCTGTTTTATATCTATAATCAATATATATCTATAAAGTTTTTAGTAAACATATTAATGAATCGATTTTTTTACATTTTTTTTGTACAAAATCGATTCATTACCATGTTTACTAAAAACTTTTTATCGAATTGACGAGAATAGATAATAGCATTAATAACTCTAAGATAGTAACTGCTGGCCGCCCAGTGGTCGAATTTCACTCATAATTAATTTAAAACATAATATTATATTTTTACTGCATTACAATAGAAAAAAATAGCTTTCTGCACTCCTGCAACTGTGCCAAATTACATTCGTTTTTGCGGGATAGATGTCCTGTTTCTCGGCGGGGCATCTATTCGAAACGTAATTTATATAGATTAGGCAACTATCCACCATGTGGGATAGATGTCCCAAAATATAGAGGTCTACAAAAATCGCTAATACTCTGGAAATATTAAAGATAATGTTTTTACTTTTCACAAATTTATAGATAAAAAACCAAAGTACCGGCCAGTTTTACAAATAAATTATCTTGCTTTTTGTATAGAGAGGTTATAGAGTGATTTCGAAAAGTGTGGCAACTATTCGGCTTTTACCCTACACAGTTTTTGCTTCATTTACCTATTGATTATAGATATAAAACAGAATAAACAACACTCACATATTTTCTGGATTTCACGAGAAGCCTTTCATTTATTTATTTATTATTGGTAAATTTGTTGATTGGTTTTTCCTTGATTGATAGATAATCCTACTAATAATATTAATGGTAAAGTTTGTGAGTATGGATGTATGTATGTATGTATGGATGTTTGTTACTCTTTCACGCGAGAACGGCTGAACGGATTTGAATGAAATTTGGCACACGCGTATTTTGTAATCTGGAATAACACATAGGATACTTTTCATCCCAGTACTTCGTTCCCGTGGGATAGGTTTTCGACCTCCACGCGGGCGAAGCCGCTGGCAAAAGCTAGTATAAAATATAAGCTTTTGCCAGCGGCTTCACCCGCGTGGAGGTCGGAAATTATCCCACGGGAACGTACTACCGGGATAATAAGTACTCTATGTGTTAATCTAGGTAATAAACTATCTGTGTGTTAAATTTTATCCAAATCCTTTCAGCAGTTTTTCCGTGAAAGAGTAACAAATATCACATCACACCTCACAAATTTTCACATTTATTGTATTAATATGAAGGAAGAATTTATGAAAATCGACTAAATGATTTTGACTGGGCGGCCAGCAGTTACTATCTTAGAGTAACTAATGCTATTATCTATTCTCGTCAATTCGATAAAAAGTTTTTAGTAAACATGTTAATGAATCGATTTTGTGTAAACATTTAAAAAAATCGATTCATTAACATGTTTACTAAAAACTTTTGTGTCGTCGTGACATGAAATTAAATTTGAAAAGTATCAGTAGAACAACAAAAATTAAGTTACTCATAGATTAGGTTAAAATATTGCCAAAAGCAAAAATTTTAAACACTTATATTAGCTGCTCCGTGTCGTACGACCCAGCTCTTATCGACTCAATTCAGACCTCAATACCTAATCAATGTCTTATCAAACAGTTTTGTCATCCATGGTCTGTGCGGCTAAATTAATAACAAAAAGAATTGTCAACACTATACAATATACTATATCGTGTTTTGGTGGGTCATCATCATCTACTCAGCGTTTTCAAAACTATGATGGGCTCGGCTTTCTTATACCAGCATTTTTACATGGAGCGACTGCTGATCTGACCTCCACAACTCCAGGCACTGGGAAACACGATAACCCTTTGTAAGACTTGCTGCATAGTACTCAGAAATCGGGAAGAAAAAACTTCGTTTTCGTACATAAAAGCAGTAAGTACTCAACGGGAGCTTTTTCCTTTATTTTAGAAGAGGTCGTAGATTACGTCGTTTTCAGAAATCATTAAGTACTTGTTATGTGTCGTGTGTATTTGTTATTTAAAATGTCATTTCAAACTCAAACTCAAGCATTTATTTCAAATAAACTAATTACAGGTGGCGGAGCCTGGGGGAGGCCTATGTCCAGCCGTGGACGTCTTTCAGCTGAAATGATGATGATGATGATGAATTACAGGCACTTTTGAACAGTCAAGGTCGGCGAGTATTATATTTAGAAGTCTGTTTGTGTTTTATTGCATGTTTTAGTTAAAAACGTAAATAGTTTTGTGGTTATATATATTTCATTTTCTTTTCTACTCCAACACACGGTGTCTACATCTTTCTTTCCTGTTCTCCCATCGCCGGTATGCTGGAAGAGATTTGTTTTTTGAAAAGCTTCATCTTTGCAGGTATTTTCTGTTCTTTTCTTCTTGTCTGTACATAGACTAAAATACAGACGGATTGAACCATGAAATGAGTGGCTTGAACGTTCAAGAAAACCACATCTACAAGGAGCTCGAGTTCGTTGAAAAACTGAACCTGTTAATGTTAAGCTTTTTCTCAGGTTGAAGTGATAAAGGCGGGTGTTTTGGGGGACGGTCTTCTGCAGCTTTTTGTTTTCATTCAAGTGCTGACTCTCAGCCTAGTTTGAATAAATGAGTTTTGATTTTGACTTCATGATGCGTGATACGATGACCCACAGCACAGCTCTAATTTTCGGTGGTAACCCGAAGATGTTGTACGGAAACCAAATCAGGTTAAAAGATTTGTACATACAACGTGTCGTTTTGCATCCTCGTCAAATTCAAGGAGGTAACTATGCTAATGATTCTCGACACGAATCAATAATAAAATAAGTGGGTATTTTTTTTTTTGTTTTTTTTTTTTTTTTAATTTTAAAACGCGGCCCGTGTGATACCGCACTGTAACTGGGTAACCTGGGTTCAAACAGTCATGGTTCAATTACCATTGCGTTCTCGACTGTATTTTCATAGCCGTAAAATAAAAAATCTACTTATTTTATTATTGATTCGTGTCGAGAATCATTAGCATAGTTACCTCCTTGAATTTGACGAGGATGCAAAACGACACATTGTATAATGAGGCAAATTCTTTGCAATGACCCTGGTACCGTAGATGCTCTTAGATAGGCTATGGTGACTAGTTAGGGCTGTTAGGGCCAGTTAGGGCATCTAGGGCTAGATGATTTAAATTGCGCCCGCTAAATTCAAAAGTTTGAAGAGCGAGTTATTAAAATTATATTTTACCATATTTTTCCATTTCACCGTGAAGGATCAGTATTGCCCAATATTTTACTATACATATTTTTTTCCCCAGGCAAGAAGTATAACTTTTTAGGTATTGTTTCTGGAAGGAATAAAAAACATAATATCGAGAAAACCTTGGATTATATTTACTGGCTCGTTGGTCTAGTTGATCAGGAATATAATTGTTACTCTCGAATATAATTCCGATAGATCGACATTGGAATTGTCAGTCAAACGTCAGGAATTGGCTGGACTCACTGAGTCTAGCCAAACCCCGACGTTTAACTCAACTAACTGACGTTTGACCAATATCTATCTATCGGAATTATACTCCAGAGTAAGCACCCAGGTCGGGCAGAGTGTATTATTGGGTTTTTTATCTGGAATTTCTCAGTAGCAACCCGGAGTCTGGATTTATGGCCGGTTGATGGAATAGGCTCGCCCCCTATTACATGGGACTTAAAGATAACCAGCGAGATTTGGGTGTACTATAGGTACACCCATGCCCTACTCTTCGGGGAAACATGGCGTGGTGTTATATGTAATTTTATAGAAATTCGACAAAGAAAGAAAGAAAAGAAAGCAAGTCTATTTATTTAGCACAGATTAAAAAGGCACACGATATAAAGCAAAAAAAAAAAAAATCGACATACACATGCGACATACGAACACATGCGTTCGTACAGAAATTCTATATACACATGCATAGGATCAATGCATATGTATGTCGAATTTCTATGGCTGTTCCACAGAAAAGCTCAAAATTTCAACTGCTTTGTCAATGTTAGTCTTGTTTCCGGCATCTGCTTTTTATTATTCATCGGCTTCCATTTACAGCGGGTAGTGATCCGGTCGTAAGCCACTATCCGGTTCATCTTGATAACAATATCTAGGAGATTCAGATCCTTGTGAGTGTCTTGGAAGGCATCACAGAGCGCTTGGATCATCCAAGAGCCGTTCTTATCGCGGTAGGATACGTAGTCTGTGGAGAGTGGTACAAATAAATGATGCTGGTATTTTTTTAAATTTTAAAGTCGACGTGTGCGTCTGCGATCACCTATAGGTTACCCTTGTAGTTACCTTCAACAGTAGAATACAGCACGAGGGTGTTAGCTTGTGTGGGAACAGTGAGAGCACGGACATTTTGCCTGTCTGAGCGGTCGCTGACGCCAGAATCCTAGAATTAAAAAAATGTTCAGTTCCAAACTTAAGAGGACGTACACGAAATTTTATCGATTTCGCTTATTACTTGATTTTAAATACGTATTTTAACAGTTAAAATACTGTGTTTCCATTAGTTTTAATAATAAATAAATAACTAATAAAAATCTTTATTGCAGACCACATGATCTATAAAAAAAACAAGCAAAAAAATAAAAAATAAAAAATAATAATAAGTACAATTTAAAATTTAGAGTAAAGTAGAAAAAAAAACATAATTAAATAGCATACATACACACACACACACACAAACTCACTCCTTTCTTCTCTTGCACATAAATAGGCACAAACATTTTACGCGGCTATTTCCAACCACCGCTTGTAGGTCTTGGTAGCATACATTCTATCAGCAATGTCCTTAACTAAGGTGCACAAAATTAAAGATCGTTTCAATTGTTATCTAATGAATGTTATCTTTTTATTTTTGTGACAATTCATAATGCGAGATTTTGGTAGTTTTGAACGATTTTATTTACTGCCAATTCTTTTAGATTTTTGCACTTTTTTGTAAAATGGATTGATCTTGAACTGAAATTTATTACTGTATTTTTAATTCTTTTGAACAAGAGTTCTGAGTAGCCGAAATCCAAATCTTTGCCCATTGTCTTTAAAATTTTGTGTAATATTTTTTAGTATAAAGGTTGTAAAAATTAATTCATACATTGTATAAATGACCTGCACAACAATACATTGTGATTTTTTAACGATTCGTAAATATGTATTATTCTGAACGTCTCACAGAAAAATTCTCAAAACAGTCTCCAGTAGCCGAGTAGGTAATCAAAACTAAATAATAAAAATAGGAATAGCAGCTCAATCATTTGATCTTTATTGAAACGATCTTTCATAACAATGGTGCATTGCAAAACTTATAGAAATACAGTATTTTTAAACGAATTAATAAAGAAGGCGTTTATCTATTGGACATGTTTGTAAATTTTTATTTTTACTGTAAAATCGCGTGCGTAAAAAAAACTTCGGAAAACACTACAAAATTTAAAATTTCTTTAATTTCGGAAGTTTGGATATGTACTTAAATTTTTTGTAACTGCCTTCCGAAATTAAAGTAATTTTCCACTTTGCAGTGTTTTTTCGGAAGTCAGTTGTTTTGTTTGTAGCCTCCACCCGTTCTATTCCCACCTACAACGGGCAACTAAGAAATGAAACGGGCGTATACCTTTAAATACTTTTAATTAAATTTAATGGAACTAAGTTTAACCGGACGCACACAAACTTTGTAGGTCGTGCAGAAGTAACACACGACCGTAACCCACGACCTACAAATTTTTGCCAACTTCCATCTCCGGCTAAGGGCGGTATCTCGCCTGCAACTACAGGGAGTCCCCTGTAGCTGCAGGCGAAATATCGCCCTTGGCCGGAGATGGAAGTGGGCCATTGCGCTGTATTGCGCTGCACGGTGGAACCGCTAACATATGGTGTAGCGGGGGTGTCCGACTTGCTCAGCACCCCAGAGACGAAGTGGCAGGATGGTCCTCGGGACGGCGGCACACGAGGACGATCGGCTCAAAGCAGGGTAACTTGCCGTATGGACTGTTACGGGTTAAACGATGCCGTGGAACCTGGAATCATACGTTCCAGGCTATTAATGCTTGACCTAATTACTTCCGTGCTGGGGTACCACCGACGACACAAGAAGGAAGTACCTATTTGGTAGTAGTATTGACGTGATGGCACTGACCAGAACGGAGTTAACATGTTATGCAAGCTTGAGCAAAAAAGAAAACAGGAAAGAACCAAACATTAGGATTCGGTTAAAGCGTTAAGAATTTAAATGTCAAAATATTGCACATGAAGGTAGAAGAAAAATAGGTAGCGTGATGCAACATTGTTAACATCTTCTGATGCTTTTACTAAATGGTGCTTATTAATAAAATGGAACAAACAACCGAAATTAATAGTACAAGATATACATGGGAACATAAAATAAAGATTGGCTAAGAACAAAGAAAAATACAATGAGAATGATTATGGCGTACGTGATTTGTGTGCTATTCAAAACTTACCCTAGATTGATATTGATATAATTAAAAATATTTAACTCTCGTGTCAGCTAGGGCGCTCGATAGGAAGCAAAGCGAAAAGTGTAATCTCACATAAGCCTTCAGCTGCGCGGGCGCATCCTTTATAACACTCGTTCTATGCAAACACTCTTGCCCCCGCGCCGCAGGTGCCCGGTGCGTTCCAAGTCGTAAACAAACAACGAACTAAGCATTAATCCATGGTATTGTTCCGTTACATTACCCGCCATTCCCTCATAGGGATTGTATTATTACCTTTTACTCATACTTCAATTTCAATCATACCTCATCATTAAAAAACCTTTCGTTTAAAAGTCACACAATATTACAACTTATGCAGCGTATCCTAACATGCTGAAAATCAAGTGACTAACATCCGTCAATGACTTTTGTAACAGGTCTTAAAGTCGTTTAGTAGTATATGGGTGAATGTAACGACGACAGAATTCATTTATAGGTAGATATTTTGAGGTCCTTAATATGCCAAGACCCTAAGCTTCTACTTGACATATCCTCTAAAACATACACAAGTGGTGATAGTTTTTGAATAAACCAGGACTTAATGTATTTAGGAGCAAATTTCTTGCTAAAGTGCTTGTCATTATCGCTCAGAACATAGCACGCTTGTATACGATATCACCGGTATTAAACTCAAAAGGTTTACGTCTTAAATTATAACACGGTGCGTTTTTCACATGGGTGTGATACAAAGCTTTTTGGACTTGGTCAAAGACTGAACTTAGGTAACCAAGTTTCTCCGCATACACATCGCGAGGAAGAAACAAAACCTCATCTCCTAAGTCTCTATCGGCATACTTTATAATACTATTTCCCGTCCAAAAACTAGAAAAGAAGGTGTAAATGCGGTAGCCTCATTAACTGAAATTATTCATCGCAAATTGTACTTTGGGATTAAAAATAAGTCCCATGATCGATCATCACCATCTACAATAGTAGCAATGCAAGAAATAATACGAGGGTGCGTTTTTAAGTTCGTGGAATGGGGGGAGGGGATAACAATAGGTCATTATCGGGATGGCCACAACTTCAGCCACTCAATATTAGTATAAATACCAGGTTTTATCTTAATGGGATCATTAGTCTTTGAACTATCGTCAAGCAAACAACTCAATCGGGAAGAAAGTGTGAATTATGGAAAAAATCGAGTACCGTGCCGTAATAAAGTTCCTTACCAAGCAAGGAAAGTCATTTCAAAATATACTGGTAGAGATGGAATCCGTTTACGGGGACTCTTGCCCGGGTAAAACCATGGTTTACAAGTGGCAGTCTCTTTAAACAAGGCAGGACCTCAATTGAAGACGACCCACGGACGGTCGATCGAGGTGACTACTCCGGAAATCATTAAAAAAGTCGAAAAAATAATATTGGAAGATGCTAGACTAAAGAAGAAACAGCTTGCAGAAATGGTTGAAGTATCGGATACGACAATTTTCAAAATTCTACACGATCATCTTGGCATGACAAAGGTCAGTGCAAGATGGGTGCCAAGAATGCTCACGCCGCCTCAAAAACAACACTACGTGGAGTGTTCTCGCACGTTTTTGGACCTCTGTAACGAAGATAAGGATGGACTATTAAGTCGAATTGTTACTGGAGATGAAACTTTGGTTCATCATTATGAACCTGAGTTGAAACAGGACTCTATGCAGTGGCACAAAAAAGGCACACCACCACCCAAGAAGTTTAAACTGTCACAATCGGCTGGAAAAATCATGGCAACAGTGTTTTGGGATTCAGAAGGGATCCTGTTGACCGATTATAAAGATAAAGGCGTTTCTATAACCGGAGAATACTATGCTTATAGAAACATAGAAGCGAGGATAGCCTCGAGAGGTTGAAAGAAGAAGAAAGCATTAAAGAAAAAAGGAGGGGTAAATTG
The DNA here is from genome assembly GCA_949091785.1 of Polymixis lichenea. Lineage (NCBI taxonomy): Eukaryota > Metazoa > Arthropoda > Insecta > Lepidoptera > Noctuidae > Polymixis > Polymixis lichenea. Next base: position 21,824,079 of record OX420937.1, read on the forward strand.
ACCAAAGGTGTCCTTCTTCTTCACGACAACGCGCTTGTCCACAAGAGCCGTGTTGCGTTGGCTGCCCTGCATAAGGTGGGCTTCGATATTTTAGACCATCCACCCTACAGCCCAGACCTGGCTCCCAGTGATTTTTACCTCTTCCCAAAACTGAAAAAAGAACTTCGTGCGTAGAAATTTTCAACTGATGAAGAAGGGAAGGATGCGTCTTCAGCTTATTTTTCGAACAAAGACAAAACATTTTTTTATGAAGGTATACATAAGCTAATTGAAAAATCTGACAAATGTATAAGGGTAGCAGGTGAATATATAGAAAAAAAAAATCTATTTTTATTTTCACTTCTCACCCTCCATTCCGCTGCAGCCGTAGTAAAAACAAAAAAATAAAAAATAGACGATGCAATAACGGGACTAGGCAACTACCAAGCGTCCCTTTTAAACAATGGATCAACAGATTACCACATTTTATGCACGAAAGGGTCCTAGACGAGGAAGGATTTGCAAGTAAACGAATTTACGTACTCGCCCTTGTCATAGAAAACACCATTACAATGTCGACTTAAAGACATTAAGGCATTATGATAATTATTGCAATGAACCAACAAATCGATGACCAACAGGATAATCAAGGTATGCATGAATGTAAGAACATGCATCAAATGGAGTGGTGGCCAGCAAAGCAATTGGATTATAATTATCAAAGGAAAGGGAGTTAAACGGGGTTGCCCTCATTCCTCTCGCCTTTTTACATTGGTATTCGACGAAGTCCTTAGAACCCTTAAAGATGCAACCCATTTAATCAAACTAGATCAGGACCGCGTTTCACTCCCTCTGGTATTATCATTTGCGGACGATCTTATACTCATTGCAGATGATCTAGAAGGACTAGAGCGCATCTTATACCACACAAAACCTTTACTAAATACCGCAGGCCTCCAAATAAACGAAACAAAAACAAACATTCTAATTAGGGACCCCATAACATCACAGCAAACAATAAACGTGACCCTCAACGGAATAAGTATACCAACAATGGACGAAATAAAATAGCTAGGCACATACACAAGCAGAAAAAGCACAATTAGAAAACGATGCCAACAGGCCACGAGAAACGCAAATCATTACTACCATTCATACTAAAGGCAAAGATAGACTGGAAGTTAGCTAGACTTAAGTATCGAAGAGTTATCGTACCTTGTATGATATATGACTTAAAAGTATCGACCTAAGGTGAACAGATTAAGACTCAGAAGATATGAACGAGCTATCATGAGAGACTTGATTAACCACATCATAATAAACTAATAATTAAGAAAATGCACCAAATCTTAGACGAAAAAACCGTAACAAAACGCATCAAGAACCACAGGATGTGCTACTTAGCACACGTCTTCAGACAGGATAAACCACACCTATTGCAGGTAGCAATGCAGTACAAGGCCAAATCTAAGAACCTCGGACGACCTATTTAGCCAAGGAATGACAATCTAAAACAAGCAATGAAATACTTCGACATGGGAATCAAGTTTTGAAAGGACATGGCTGGAGACAAAAATAAGATCAAGAAAGCGGCTAGCGATATCTACAAAAAAACAGATACTGTTAGCTGCGAGAACTTAGAATATTACTACGAAAACAACAAAACAGAACATAGCGAAGCAACGGCATAGAAAAGAGCTAAGAAAACAATTGAACGTACCCAAGAAGCCCGACCTGAATCAACATGCCGGCGACGTCGTGAAAAGTCCTATAAATAAATACCACCCGTCTCTCCACTAGTCCAATGCTTACTCAAGGATGCATATCCGGTAGGCTCGCAATCCTTTCCTATCCTATGGGCACGTCTACCAAAAAAGAAACATCCGTCGTCTAAATTTAAAAGGACGCTAAAATAAATTTTAATTAAGAAAACCTATTACACGATTAACGATTTTCTGAATGATGATTCACTAACTGACTGACATACGGTTACTCTGACTGACATTATTATTTTGATCCTGGTTTTTATTTTCTGTTTGACATTCTATTATAGTCTTATTTTTTATTGCTGTGACCACGCTGACATTTTTGATTTGCACGTTTCTTTTTTTCTTTTTTGATTTGTAATTCCAATGTTTATTTTTGAATTTTAATTAGGTAATGTCAACCACCTTTGCATGCCCTGACGGTAAAATATGGAGAACTTTATTATAAAACATCTATGTACTATACCCATGTTTGCAAAGAAATAAATGATTTGATTTGATTTGATTTACCTGACCATTACCGCACCCCCCGGTCTACTTCTTGATATGCAATGGCCTCTGTAACACCATGAAGCATGAGGCTCCAGGGGCTAGTGCAAATCTTGGGGTTCATTCGATTTATCGAGTCTGGTCAAGCCACGCTGGGATCGGTGCATTTCATTTCATTTCATTTCATTCATTTCACTTCTCACCCTCCATTCCGCGAACTTAAAAACGCCCCCTCGTAGTTCTATTGTACCGCTCCACAGTATTAACCTGAGGGGGTATACTTTGGTAAATATAATGTTTGGTATTTTACATTTCTCGAATAAATCCTGAGTATGCCCAGTAATAAATTGAGTACCATTCTCCATAAAAATACTCTGAGGAACGCCGTGAACTAAGAATATTTGCACTTCCAAAATTTTAACATACAATAATATGAGAAGTTGCTTTTTTAGCGAAAATAAGACAAAATTTGGAAAAACAACAGGTAAGGAAAGAGAACAAGAAAAAGAGGTCCCATTAAGTCGATTGATATCATTTGGTAAGGGCGAGAGCATTGCTTCGGGCGACCCATTTCACCAAGAGTAGCATAATTTTGAGTTTTGTATTGAAGACAAGGACTACAAGAACCAACGTATTTTGCTACATTTTGATGCATGCCCGGCCAGTAATATCTGGGTGCAATGCGTCTATAGGTCTTAAAGATATCCAAATGACCAGCAGTAGGTTAATTATGGTTATCCGCAATTACCTTATCCCTAAGCTCAGATGGAAAGACTTCCTTCCAAGAAAATTCATTGGTAAGCAAACACTTTATTTTTACTAAGCCGGAAAAGAGTGCCATCTGTAATTCTTTCATTTGGAAAATTATCAGGTTTTGTGACACAATTTCCATAAATGTTTCTATACCAATCGTCACTAGATGTCGTGAATGAATTAGAAGTGACCATAGAACAAAAAGGAACTGCTCTAGACAATACATCGGGGATAACGTTGCCAGCGTCTCCCGCTCCGTAATGCTATAGTTCATTTCTGCCGCCGTTAACGACTTGCTCATGTAAGCTATGGGTGCTCTTTTCCGTTTATAGAATGAACTAGCTTTTGCCAGCGGCTTCGCCCACGCGTAGGTCGGTGTATTATACATATAAACCTTCCTCTTGAATCACTCTATCTATTAAAAAAAACCCGCATCAAAATCTGTTGCGTAGTTTTAAAGATTTAAGCATACATAAGGATATAGGGACAGAGAAAGCGACTTTGTTTTCTACTATGTAGTGATGAGCATACCATCAATCCCATAGTTACTTACATCCGTATGCACCTCGAAAGGTAGATTGTAATCGGGACAAGAAAGGACAGACGCGGAAACCAAACATTCCTTTAGTTTTTTTAAAGCGACCTCAGCCTCATCAGTCCACCTAAAAGGTGGAGTGTCCTTTTATTGGAATTTAACTTGTTGAGTGGACCTCCAAATGTGATTAACTTGGGAGCGAACCTACGATACCATGTAGCTGTGCCTAGAAATCGCTTTAACTCCTTGCCATTAATAGAAATGGCGTAGTTAAGGATGGCTTCAACCTTTCCTGGATCAGTTCGCCGCCCATTCCCATCGACCATGTAACCTAAGTATTTGAGTTTGCTTGGAAAAAACTCACATTTTTCCAAGTTCGCGGTTAGGCCTGCTTTACGCAATCTGTCTAAAACTCGAAGTAGGAGGGAAACATGCTCATCAAAACTATCGGTAACAATAATAATATCATCTAGGTAAGCGAATACCCGATGATCTACATTACCTAGTAACTTATCTAGAAGACGCTGTTGCGTAGTGGGAGCATTTGTCAAGCCAAAAGATGTAGTCTTGAATCTAAGTGTTCCTCGACCTGAGACGTAGAAGGCCGTCTCATCTCTGTTCTCCTCTGCAATGGGTATTTACAAAAGGCTTTCGATAAATCCAAGCTAGTAAGAAAACGAGCGTCGCGCAGGTTATCCAAAATTTCCGCAATGTATGGCAAGTTCTAGGCATCTCGTTTTGTGATCGAATTTAACATCCTGCTGTCAAGACAAAAAACGAGGCTGAGTATTCTTCTTAATAACGAGGAGTACCGGAGATTGCCAGACACTTTCACAGTGCTCCACCACATCTAGATTTAGCATCTCATCTACCTGTTCGACAAGGATTCTCTGTTTCTCAGGAGACAGTCTGTAATATATTTGTCTAATAGGAGAGAGAGGAGGAGGAGGATTGCCAGTATCGATGCGATGGGTTATAGCGTGCGTACAGCCTAAGCCTTTGCGCTCAAATGAAATATCCCTAAATTGCTCAACAGCGTTATCAGCTATATCGCGTTGAGACTCATTTAAACTGTCATAGGAATGAATACAAGTTTGGTGATTATTAATATTTAAATCTACTAATGGATTAGCTGAAAATCGTACAGAACCAAAATATTTCGGACATAAATTAAAGGCGCGCCAGAAATCAATACCTAGTATAAGCGATGTTTGAACTTCTGGAACTACATAAAACTTAATTATGTGAAATTGCTCCTCTAAGTGTACCGGAACATTAATATATCCAATACTCTTAAGTGTCTGACCACCGGTAGCTATTATCGAAGGTGTATCATCAGTACATAGCTTAAGGCCATGACTGAGTAACGTGCTATGTGCATAATTACCTAAAATCGTTACTGCTGACCCGGAATCCAGAAAGCCACACGCAGTAATATCGTTGATCTTAACATTTACATCCGGTCGCGAATCACCTAAAGTCTTAGTTTTCAGAATTGAAGAAATTATGTAACTGTTAAAAATAAATAAATGATTTTTAACCAATTATTCCAATCCTCTCTATTAAAGCGACCATCTGACGAAGATGAGTTGGTACAATCCTGTAAACCTAGTTTTTTGGTTTCTGATCCTTGTTACAATTTGGGTAATCTGGCTTCTTGACACCTTTATGACCACATTTAAAACACATAAGTAATTTCTTTACTTTGACAATCCTTGACGCTATGCGAATTGTTACGACACTTTGGACAATACGAAAGTTTTGCAGCAGGAACTGAATTATTTATCTATAGCATGTAAATATTTTTCATTAACATTAGAACTTTTTTTGTCACTATCTATGGTGGTTTTATTCGTAACATTTTTAGCTTTATCATATTGATTTTGTTTGATAACTATATCTGTTCGTTGTTTGTATGCAAACTCTGGCGCTAACGTTTCAGAAGTAGCAACCGGGGGTTCTCGGAACTAAACCATGCGTCGTGACTGAACGTTTTCAAAATTCCTGCAAAGAGATCTCAACTGCTCAACCGATGTGATTACAGATGCAGAGGCCAGATTGCTCGCATAAGAAGGCCTAATGTTGTGTAAAATTACTTCCAGCTTGTCCGCTTCTGCCAAAGACTTCGACAAGCGTGAAAACATTCCCGAAATAATGGACAAGTAAATCATAATGTTTTCCGTTGCCGCCTGAGTCCTAGACCGAATCTCAGATAAAAGACGGTAATCGTAATCCGCTTTGTTGAAGTCCTGTACCAGAAGGACAACCAGTTCATCCCAAGATGAGACATGTTGCCTTACGCTCCTAAACCAATAGAGAGCATCGTCCACAAAAATATCGGTTGCAAATGAAAGTAATTTTGAATTTGTAATGTTACGAGTTACACTATATTCGTTAGCTCATTGAATAAAAGCACGCACGCAACTCTTGCCATCATAATTCAGTTTTCTTAACTCGGAATGCTTAGAATTTTCCTCACAAGTCACTGAAATATTGATTCTATCAGTGATTTGCGGGTTAGAAATAGGGTCGGCAGCTATGAGAGGGTCAATCCTCTTTGTTTTTAGTGATATGAAAATGTCATAGTACTCCCTCAACATTCTCGTACATTCCGTATGCACGTCCATAAGTTTGTCATCCATAGTGATCCTATTGAGCCGATGATTTAGGTGATGGAAAAGATTTTCAATTCGCCCCAATACATTCTTGTCTTTTGTGTTCACATCTAGACTAGATTTGATTTTATTTAATGTTTCCAAAGATTTATTCAAATCGTCAAGGGGATCAAGATGGGAACACAAAATATTCTCAGAAACAACAGGTTGACTCAGTTTACTTATCTGCCGCCTAAGATCCGTCACCGTACTAGCCGGGGTTTCACCTCTTACGGCTACCTCGTATTCTAATTCTGATTTTAGCAACGATAAATATTTTATAGGATATGCCATTTTTAGGAAAAAAATAAAGATATTAACAATAATATGTGTACCAATAGGACTAAGTTGTAAATAGCACTCAAATTATTACGAATCAATTATAAAAGTACTCCTTTCCGTTACAATTATCACTAACAGAACAGAACGCTATGTTTTATGATTTATGAAACGAAAAAAATGAAACACAATAATGAAAGAAAATAAAGGAGCAAAACAAATTGTTTTGTTTTGCTCCTTTATTAAAAAAATAATAATAATAATAAATATTTCGAAGACAAATTAAAAAAAAAACAAATAACCAGTTACAAAAAAATTGTAACTGGTGTGAAGGTAGTTTTACAGTAAGTATAAGCTTCTCGAAGCAAGACGAAACAAATTGAAACAGACAACAAAATAATAAACCAAAAAGAAGGGATTTTTTCCTTTTTACGTCCGACAAATTAAACTTAAAAAAAACGTTACATATAACAACAGCAAAAAAAAACCTATACAATTTCACCAAAAAAAAAAGAAAAAGAAAAGAAACAATCTATATAGCAAAAAAAAAAAATTAAAAGCAACCTGTATATTAGAAAAAATTATAAACACTCAACAGAGCGTTTTGTAAAACGCTCTGTTGAGTGTGTCTGTGATTGCTGTACGGTGAGTGGGTATTTTTTTTCCCTTTTGTAAAAGAGAAAAAGATACCCACTCACGGTACAATAACTAACTACTAACTACAGAAATGAAAACAGCCAGAGCCACGTAATTGGGCGCCAGTGTAGCCTCCACCCGTTCTATACCCACCTACAATAGGCAACTGAAAAGTGAAACGGGCGGGGGGTACCTTTAAAATACTTTTATTCAAATTTAATGGAACTAAGTTTAGCCGGAGACACACATTTGTTGGTCGTGGGTTACGGTTGTCTGTTATCACTTCTGCAGAGATAGGTACTCCCTGTAGTTGCAGGCGAAATATCGCCCTTGGCCGGAGATGGAAGTTGGCCGCTGCACTGTATTGCGCCGCACAGCGGAACCACTGACAGATGGTGCGGCGGAGGTGTCCGACTTGCTAAGCACCCCAGAGGCGACAGGATGGTCCTCGGGACCGCGGCACACGATGACCATCGGCTCAAAGTAGAGTGGGTAACTTGCCGTACAGACTGCTGCCGGTTAAACGATGCCGTGGAACCTGGAATCATCCGTTCCAGCTTATTAATGCTTGGCCTAATTACTTCCGTGCTGGGGTACCACCGACGACACAAGAAGGAAGTACCTATTTGGTAGTAGTATTGACGTGGTGGCACTGACCAGAACGGAGTTGACATGTTATGCAAGCTCGAGCAAAAAAGAAAACAGGAAAGAACCAGACATTAGAATTCGGTTAAAGCGTTACGAATTTTAATTTCAAAATCATTATAGCACATGAAGGTAGAAGAAAAATAGGTAGCATGAGCATCGTCTGACGCTTTTAAAATATAATAGAATAGAAAGCATTTATTCGACACAGACACAACACAACAGCAACAAACACAAAAAAAGAACAATAAACATGACAATAAAATTGCAGTAAAAAAGTGCTGAGCGTGCCCATACCGAAAGGGTTGCCAACTCAGCATTTGCTGGGCGTCCGACACCCAGCGCTGGTTTTCAGTTGGCACCCTGCAGTGACACACGGACGTAGGCAAATAAAAAAGATACATACTTGAAGATTAGTAACAAAAAATGTTTAAAAATACGTAAATAAATAATGTAAAAGATTTTTGTGTGCTACTTAGTTCAGAGATTAGTTTTTTACTAAATGGTGCTTATTAATAAAATTTAATAACCAACCGAAATGTAAGTAGGTACGTGTAATCTCACATCAGCCTAGGAGCGACTGGCATGGAGTTGCGAGTCCACGGCGAGGACTCGCGTCAGCTGCGCGGGCGCATCCTTTATAACACTCGTTCTATGGAAACACTTTCGCCCCCGTGCCGCAGGTACCCGGTGCGTTCCAAGTCGTAAACAAACCACGCAGTAAGCATTAATCCATTGGTAACGTTCCGTTACATGTTTTTAGAAACAGTTTTTATTTTTCACTTTTTAGATAATATAGTACTTACCCCACACCAATTCAAAATTTCATCGTCTTTGGGGTATTCTCAAAGTCAATCAAATCAAAACAGCGAAATCGGAAAAAATTTCGACCTCTTAAGTGACTTACAAAAACCGCCAAATTACTTAATTATATTTGATGGAACTTTGGCTGTAGAAACGATTGCATTTCCCTGACGCTGGCATTTAACAACCCTGTGATTCCGTGCGTTGAGAAAAAGTCACCTGGATATGCCGGGATCGAAGGTAACCGCTCCACTAGGGCCTATTGCGCCGGCCGGTGACGATATTATTCAATACCCTACAGATTCACTGGTTTCACTTGATTTCACTTCACATGGAAGGTTAAGAGAACCAGTCAGTCAATCAGCGAGCTTTCTAGCGAAGCTTTTTATATATTTTCTTATATTATTTTTAACGGAGATGCGCAAAACGGACTGCGCAGACGGAACTTTATAACAGAACTTTTTATGTTATAATATTATTTTGCATAACAGCGAATAGCGTAACCTTCATTTCGCAGAAATTCTTTTGGCACACACTCATATAGCATACAACCAAAACTCATAATTTTGTAAGTCAGAATCATTTTAGGCATAAATTTCGTATCCATAATAGTAGTAGTAAAAAAAGTAGAACCATCACATCGCAGAAAGTTCATAGTCAGAATCGTCTTTTGGCATACATTTCATATCCATAATATAACCTACCCTAACCCAAAATACACGCTTCCCTAACTAAATAATATAGGTAGAATTCGGTTCTGACACTCGCCGGCCGCTGCCGCGGCACCGCTCGCTTCGCTTGCTCGGCTCGTGCGCAGGGGCTCGCAATTCTAACCTAACCTAACCTAATCTTTTATTGCGAGTATTTAACGTAATATTTAACTTAATCTAAATAGTTCGGTTCCGGGTAGCCTCATGCAGCAGGCATGGAATCTGTCACGGCTCCGCCCTGCGGGACTCCGGCAGTCCCACGCGGGTTTCAATTACACTCTAGGGTAGAGTAGACAAGACTGCATGGAGTTGGTTTTGCAGCTATTCGTTTCTGTCGCTAACTTATGTAGCACAACATAATGATTTTTAAAACAATATTTTCATTTTAATTAAGGTTAAAAATGGCTGCAGCATATTTTATAGAAATTCGTAATGCCTACTAAAATTATTCCAAATGTAATTCTGCCATCTTCACAGTACCTATGCCAAGTGAAACTGCACCAAATAATCGTCGCTCTAAACAAAAGTTCTGCTAAACAAAATTATGCAGAATGTTAACTTTGCCAAAGGTAATTATGCCAAATAAAATTCTGCCATCTTAAAAGTATGCCATTGTAAATTCCAACATATAAACATTCGGCCAAATAAGGAGCATCATGATTGTGCCAGATAGACCGACGCGGAACAGATCTTTCGCCGCATTTTTCGGAGTTCGCAAGACGATCGTTCTCACTGTCACCGCAGTGAGGCTTTAGCGTTGCGCGCCGGTATGGCGCCATTTTAAATTAAGAAGGTAACAAAATATTGGATAGGAGATTTAGAAGGAGAAGCTTCATGTTTATCCAATTTTCTTACCCTAAATAAGTCGAGGAAACCACAACAACCAAGAAAACGAGACTCAGCTTCCGGTAGATCTTGCATCATCATAAACACCGCTTCCTCAGTAGAAAAATAATAAAGAGGTGTCTGAGAAGAGTAGTAAGTAGGCATAGTAAGAGCACTGTCACTCTGACTGTTTAAGTACACGGTGTGACCAGCATCCATCCTAGCTCCTCTGCAAGCCTGTGGTGATATAAAAATTAAGATTAGAACTTTAAAAATCATGCGAATAACTCATCATCTCCCTAGCCTTTTCGGCCGGCATCCAGTCTATTATGGAGCTGAATACCAGTATTTTACATGGCGCGACGGCCTTTTTGACTTTCAAATGTACACGATACCCCTTTATAAGACTGGTTGTCAGACTTTCAGGCCTCTGAAGACCCGTAATGACTGTCAAAGATCCACTAATAAGTGCCTAGATATAGTGACATTCAACCAGCGATAACAATGACGAAATCTTCAAAAATGTATTGGATTGATATGAACCACCGAAGAGAGTTCAACAACATCCATTTCGTTATTTACGTTACTGAGCAGATGAATATTACGAACATATGACGCAATGTCCTTCAAAATTATTCAGATTGTGATTAATAGTTGCGATGAAAGCGTTTGCTACTTGTCTAGACCCAGAGTCTTACCTCTGTGAGGGCGGCCCATGAACGTTCTGAAGTAGCCGCCGTTGCATGATAAGTGAAGGAAAAATTTGGTCTTTGAATCTGAGAAAGCCATTAAAAGCTGTTGATCCCGGCTGTCATTCGTGGATTTTTGACAGTCGTCAGAAGCACAAAACTCTGAAAACCAATCTAACCGAGAGGTATCCCCAACCGAGTAACTGGTTTGTGTAGGTCAGATAGTCGCTCCATTTAAATATCAAGGGGTACCGTATTACCCAATAACTGGGGTAAAATAATATAATACTGTCGCTGCATCTAAAATACAAGTATTCAGCTGGATCTGGTTAATCTGGAAGCCGATCACAACGTATAAAATTGTTGGGAAAAGGCTAGGCAGATGATGAGGAATCGGAGAAAGACATGAAAACTATGATAAATCTACCTGAACAAAGAACAGCTTTGGCTTGTTGGCGAGACTCTTCTGCCCCTCGAAGATGGCGATCAGTTCACTCAGTAGGTACGGCTTGTCTGCTGCACAGATTTTACCACCTTTACCTCCATGCGTAAGAATCGTGACACAGATGCACGATGTCCATTTGTGGTCTAAAGTGGCAACTGGAATGAAAACACCATATTTGGCAATTTCTTTTTTTTATAGCTCGTTGCTCGTTGTTCTGCTCCTAGTCGCCGGAAGAAAAATATTAATTAAAACGGTTCCGGCGACTGGGATCGCAGTTCCAGTAAATTGCGGTCCCAGTCTCCGGAATCCTCGATTCGGAAAGCACGTTAAGTTGTTTGTCCCGGCTGTCATTCGTAAACCTTTGACAATGGTTCCAGGTAATTAGAAGCCCGAAAGTTCGGCAACCAGTCTTGTCAATGGGTAGCTTGTTACCCAGTGACTGGATTATGTAGGTTATGATATGCAGTCGCTTTATGTAATGTAACTGGAACTAGAAATGGACTGGACGCCGGCCGCAACATAGTTGGGTTTTACTAAACTCGTAGGGATCGATTCTCGGGTTGAGTAAAGTATTATTAGAGTTTTACATGTTTATCACAAACTATTGGAATACAATCGAATGTCAACATAAGTACAAGGGAATGGCCTTGGACCTGTTCATTGTATGAGTTCATTTTTATTAGTATCTTGGTGTTTATTAGGTTAGGACGCCATGGACGGAAGAAAACTTACTGGCAGTAAGATAATTGATGATTTTCTTATATTCCAAGTCTCTCAACACGAAGATTTTAAAGCCGAGTTCATAGAACACCTGTTTTAAGCGATGTTCGTCATTGAATGTGCCGTTTCTTGTGGATGGCTTCCGCCTGTAATAACAAATAAATCTATATTATCTACAATGAAACAAAAATTAATTTAAAAAATCAACCACAACAACCAAACAATCCAACAACACAAAACAACAGCAACGAAAGACACACACATCACATAATTCACGTCTACAGTGAAATTAATAAAGTAGGTTCGCATAAAGTCAATTTCCATGAAGTTTTCATAGACATTATTCTACGGGAGTCGCGTCGCGCCTGTTTGAAGAAGCTTTAAGAGGGGAACAGGGCGTGAGAAAAAAGAGGAATACGAAACGTCGATACGTCAAAATTTATGTGATAATTTCGAAGTTTAATTCAGCAAGATATTTCCTTTAAGTACCAATATTTTCCTATCGTCATATAATTTCAGATAACAGACGTCAACCACTGAGCATAGAAACCTTATTCTACTATAAAGAAATATAATAAAACTATATAGCGACCCGCCACTGCTACGCGAGGTTCTAGAAACATCTAGATTGATTTATTATACATATGTAGGTTTCATATTAATGTAATACACATAACACATAAACACATGAAGCTCCCAAAGTAAATTCTCTAAATGATGATCAAAACCCGCACCAACATCCGTGGCGTAGTTTTAAAGAACAATGCGGTCAAACAGATAGACATGAAAAGTGATTTTGATTAATAATTTGTAGTTGTAGATGGGATGTAATACAAACTTGAAATGTTTGGTCTTCTGGAATGTGTGTTGGTTCACTATGATCAGGAATTTATCACCGCTCATGTCAAAGAACGCCGCGTCTTTGTCAAACCTTATTCCTTCTTCTTCCGGCTCATTGGGAGAATTACTAAAATAAAAACAAAATGGTATTTTTAGTGTTGCGATGACTATGATTAACGAAAAAAAGAAAGCTATAAGATGAATCATCAAAGCTGACTGGCTGTACTAAGAAGTCGGTTGTATTGCTCCCAATTTGCCAGCTTTTTTCCAGTAAATGCTAGTTATCAGTCTGAGGCAGCAATTCCACTTCCAAGAATACCAAGTGCCTTCGTTACTCTAAAATTGTGTATCATCGTCATCATCATCATTTCAGCCGAAAGACGTCCACTTCTGGACATAGACCTCCCCCAAGCTCCTCCACTTCGACCAATTTTGCGCACCCAGCGGATTCCTGCGGCTTTCACAAGGCCATCGGTCCATCTTGTGGGAGGCCTTCCACCGCTACGTCTTCCGGTACGTGGTAGCCACTCCAGAACGTTCCGGCTCTGTGTATGACGGTGGCTACTTAATCGTGTCGATGTTTGTAGTCTGTCTGAGCTATAGATTTGCAGGCACAGGTAATATGTTGAATTGTCTTTGGAGAACTATTGCATTTTCTACAAGTGTCGGTTGCTAAATTTTGTATTATGCGTTTTCTGTAGTTCTTAGCCTCAATTACTTGGTCTTGACTTGCAAGCATGAACCCTTCAGTCTCCGGGTATAGTTCGCCTCGATTTAACCACGCGTTCGACGCATCTTTGTCGACATTTAATTGGCATAAATCTTGGCGATGTCTACCGTGTAAAGACTCAAATGCATAGAGAACGCTGCTGCCCATTCTCTGGTAAGTCCCTTAGTCGCCTTCAACGACACCCACGGGAAGAAATGGGATGGTGCTATTCTTTTACGTCCGGCACCACACGGAAGAACATTGACAGAGCCCTCAACTCTCTGCGCTGACGGATGGGTAGCCATTTTAAAAGCAATCGGTGCGCGGACACATGTTGTTACGACGGACGAATGCAGTTATTTAGAAGGTGGTCCAGTTATTGGTATAAAATATACGAATAAAAATATAGTTTGGCGAAGGTAATTAGGCACAGCTAGAGTATTTCTTGTTTGTGGAACTATGGCGTTAGCTTTTAACTGCTCACTCACATGACGTCAGTGTCATGGAAAATTGGGCACAGTACTCCGCAGGTACCACAGAAAAGACTTTCTTTGTACAACCAGTATTGCATCATTCATCATTCATTCATATCAGTCGAAAGATGTCCACTGCTGGACATAAGCCTCCCCTATAAGGGGGGATTTGCCATAATCGCCACGCTTGGCAGGCGGGTCGGCGATCGCAATATGGAGGTCAAATGCATAGAGAACGCTGCTGCCCATTCTCTGGTAAGTCCCTTAGTCGCCTTCAACGGAACCCACGGGAAGAATTGGGATGGTGCTATTCTTTTACGTCCGGCACCACACGGAAGTATTGCGACACTTATAAGTAATGCAATCATTTAGAAATGAACAGAAATATCGTGCTTACCTCGAATTCGAAGGGCGTACGTTGTAGGCTTTGGAGTCCGCCTGAGCGGATGACTGATTATTATTAACCACCGGCATCGTTGATAAACGTAACGAACTCAAAAGTAAATTCAATAAATAACTCTTAATGTTGCGCCGGAGTACGTTTCTTAATTATGGCAGACACGTTGCATACGTCACTGTTCTTATAACACAGACTTCAGACCTCTTCTTGTTCTCTTTGGTACAATAGAGCAATAAAAAATTAATTTGAAACCGAGAATAAAAATATAGGCGCGGCAACATTTAAAACATTTCGTCATTTTACTGAAAATCATTTAGTCGATTTACATAAATTCATCGTTTATATTAATACAATAAATGTGGAAATGTGTGAGGTGTGATGTGATATTTGTTACTCTTTCACGGAAAAACTGCTGAAAGGATTTGGATAAAATTTAACACACAGATAGTTTATAATCTAGATTAACACATAGAGTACTTATTATCCCAGTAGTACGTTCCCGTGGGATAATTTCCGACTTCCACGCGGGCGAAGCCGCTGACAAAAGCTTATATTTTATAGTAGCTTTTGCCAGCGGCTTCGCCCGCGTGTAGGTCGAAAACTATCCCACGGGAACGTAGTACCGAGATAAAAAGTATCCTATGTGTTATTCCAGATTATAAAACACATGTGCGCCAAATTTCATTCAAATCCGTTCAGCCTTTCTTGCGTGAAAGAGTAACAAACATCCATACATACATCCATACATACATCCATACTCACAAACTTTCACATTTATAATATTAGTAGGATCATCTATCAATCAAGGAAAAACCAATCAACAAATTTATCAATAATAAATAAATAAATGAAAGGCTTCTCGTGAAATCCAGAAAATATGTGAGTGTTGTTTATTCTGTTATATATCTATAATCAATATATATCTATAAAGTTTTTAGTAAACATATTAATGAATCGATTTTTTTAAATATTTTTTGTACAAAATCGATTCATTACCATGTTTACTAAAAACTTTTTATCGAATTGACGAGAATAGATAATAGCATTAATAACTCTAAGATAGTAACTGCTGGCCGCCCAGTGGTCGAATTTCACTCATAATTAATTTAAAACATAATATTATATTTTTACTGCATTACAATAGAAAAAAATAGCTTTCGGCACTCCTGCAACTGTGCTAAATTACATTAGTTTTTGCGGGATAGATGTCCTGTTTCTCGGCGGGGCATCTATTCGAAACGTAATTTATATGGATTTAGGCAACTAGGTCTGCAAAAATCGCTAATACTCTGGAAATATTCAAGATAATGTTTTTACTTTTCACAAATTTGTAGATAAAAAACCAAAGTACCGGCCAGTTTTACAAATAAATTATCTTGCTTTTTGTATAGAGAGGTATAAAGTGATTTCGAAAAGTGTGGCAACTATTCGGCTTTTACCCTACATAGTTTTTGCTTCATGTACGTATTGATTATAGATATGTAACAGAATAAACAACACTCACATATTTTCTGGATTTCACGAGAAGCCTTTCATTTATTTATTTATTATTGGTAAATTAGTTGATTGGTTTTTCCTTGATTGATAGATAATCCTACTAATATCATAAATGTGAAAGTTTGTGAGTATGGATGTATGGATGTATGGATGGATGTTTGTTACTCTTTCACGAAAGAAAGGCTGAACGGATTTGAATGAAATTTGGCACACACGTAGTTTGTAACCTGGAATAACACATAGGATACTTTTCATCCCAGTACTACGTTCCCGTGGGATAGTTTTCGACCTCCACGCGGGCGAAGCCGCTGGCAAAAGCTAGTATAAAATATAAGCTTTTGTCAGCGGCTTCGCCCGGGTGGAGGTCGGAAATTATCCCACGGGAACGTACTACCGGGATCATAAGTACTCTATGTGTTAATCTAGGTTATAAACTATCTGTGTGTTAAATTTTATCCAAATCCTTTCAGCGGTTTTTCCGTGAAAGAGTAACATATGAAGGATGAATTCATGAAAATCGACTAAATGATTTTGACTGGGCGGCCAGCAGTTACTATATTAGAGTAACTAATGCTATTATCTATTCTCGTCAATTCGATTAAAAGTTTTTAGTAAACATGTTAATGAATCGATTTTGTAAACACATTTAAAAAAATCGATTCATTAACATGTTTAATAAAAACTTTTGTGTCGTCGTATCAAGAAATTAAATTTGAAAAGTATCAATAGAACAACAAAAATTAAGTTACTCATAGATTAAGTTAAAATATTGCCAAAAGCAAAAATTTAAAACACTCATATTATCTGCTCCGTGTCGTGCGACCCAGCTCATATCGACTCAATTCAGACCTCAATACCTAATCAATGTCTTATCAAACAGTTTTGTCATCCATGGTCCGTGCGGTTAAATTAATAACAAAAGAATTGTCAACACTATACAATATACTATATCATGTTTTGGTGGGTCATCATCATTTACCCAGCGTTTTCCAAACTATGATGGGCTCGGCTTCCTTATACCAGCATTTTTACATGGAGCGACTGCTTATCGGACCTCCACAACTCCAGGCACTGGGAAACACGATAATCCTTTGTAAGACTTGCTGCATAGTACTCAGAAATCGGGAACAAAAAACTTCGTTTTCATACATAAAAGCAGTAAGTACTCAACGGGAGCTTTTTCCTTTATTTTAGAAGAGAACGTAAATTACGTCATTTTCAGAAATCACTACTTGTTACGTGTCGTGTGTATTTGTTATTTAAAATGTCATTTCAAACTCAAACTCAAACATTTATTTCAAATAAACTAATTACAGGTGGCGGAGCTTAGGGGAGGCCTATGTCCAGCAGTGGACGTCTTTCGGTGGAAATGATGATGATGATGATGATGAATTACAGGCACTTTTGAATGTCGGCGGCGGTCGGCGAGTATTACATTTAGAAGTCTGTATGTGTTTTATTGCATGTTTTAATTAAAAACGTAAATAGTTTTGTGGTTATATATATTTCATTTTCTTTTCTACTCCAACACACGGTGTCTACATCTTTCTTTCCTGTTCTCCCATCGCCGGTATGCTGGAAGAGATTTGAATGTTGAAAAGCTTCATCTTTGCAGGTATTTTCTGTTCTTTTCTTCTTGTCTGTACATAAACTAAAATAAAGACGCTTTGAACCATGAAATGAGTGGCTTGAACGTTCAAGAAAACCACATCTACCAGGAGCTCGAGTTCGTTGAAAAACTGAACCTGCTAATTTTAAGCTTTTTCTCAGGTTGAAGTGATAAAGGCGGGTGTTTTGGGGGACGGTCTTCTGTAGCTTTTTGTTTTCATTTTTAAAGTGCTGACTCTCAGCCTAGTTTGAATAAATGAGATTTAATTTTGATTTCATGATGCAGTGATACCATGACCCACAGCACAGCGCTAATTTTCGGTGGTAGCCCGAAGATGTTGTACGGAAACCAAGTCAGGTTACAAGATTTGTACATGCAACGTGTCGTTTTGCATCCTCGTCAAATTCAAGGAGGTAACTATGCTAATGATTCTCGACACGAATCAATAATAAAATAAGTGGGTATTTTTTTTTTTTTTTTTTTTAATTTTAATACGCGGCCCGTGTGATACCGCACTGTAACTGGGTAACCTGGGTTCAAACAGTCATTGTTCAATTACCATTGCGTTCTCGACTGTATTTTCATAGCCGTAAAATAAAAAATCTACTTATTTTATTATTGATTCGTGTCGAGAATCATTAGCATAGTTACCTCCTTGAATTTGACGAGGATGCAAAACGACACGTTGTATAATGAGGCAAATTCTTTGCAATGACCCTGGTACCGTAGATGCTCTTAGATAGGCTATGGTGACTAGTTAGGGCTGTTAGGGCCAGTTAGGGCATCTAGGGCTAGATGATCTAAATTGCGCCCGCTAAATTCAAAAGTTTGAAGAGCGAGTTATTAAAATTATATTTTACCATATTTTTCCATTTCACCGTGAAGGATCAGTATTGCCCAATATTTTACTATACATATTTTTTTCCCCAGGCAAGAAGTATAACTTTTTAGGTATTGTTTCTGGAAGGAATAAAAAACATAATATCGAGAAAACCTTGTATTATATTTACTGGCTCGTTGGTCTAGTTGATCAGGAATATAATTGTTACTCTCGAATATAATTCCGATAGATCGACATTGGAATTGTCAGTCAAACGTCAGGAATTGGCTGGACTCACTGAGTCTAGCCAAACCCCGACGTTTAACTCAACTAACTGACGTTTGACCAATATCAATCTATCGGAATTATACTCCAGAGTAAGCACCCAGGTCGGGCAGAGTGTATTATTGGGTTTTATATCTGGAATTTCTCAGTAGCAACCCGGAGTCTGGATTTATGGCCGGTTGATGGAATAGGCTCGCCCCCTATTACATGGGACTTAAAGATAACCAGCGAGATTTGGGTGTACTATAGGTACACCCATGCCCTACTCTTCGGGGAAACATGGCGTGGTGTTATATGTAATTTTATAGAAATTCGACAAAGAAAGAAAGAAAAGAAAGCAAGTATATTTATTTAGCACAGATTAAAAAGGCACACGATATAAAGCAAAAAAAAAAAAATCGTCATACACATGCGACATACGAACACATGCGTTCGTACAGAAATTCTATATACACATGCATAGGATCAATGCATATGTATGTCGAATTTTTATGGCTGTTCCACAGAAAAGCTCAAAATTTCAACTGCTTTGTCAATGTTAGTCTTGTTTCCGGCATCTGCTTTTTATTATTCATCGGCTTCCATTTACAGCGGGTAGTGATCCGGTCGTAAGCCACTATCCGGTTCATCTTGATAACAATATCTAGGAGATTCAGATCCTTGTGAGTGTCTTGGAAGGCATCACAGAGCGCTTGGATCATCCAAGAGCCGTTCTTATCGCGGTAGGATACGTAGTCTGTGGAGAGTGGTACAAATAAATGATGCTGGTATTTTTTTAAATTTTAAAGTCGACGTGTGCGTCTGCGATCACCTATAGGTTACCCTTGTAGTTACCTTCAACAGTAGAATACAGCACGAGGGTGTTAGCTTGTGTGGGAACAGTGAGAGCACGGACATTTTGCCTGTCTGAGCGGTCGCTGACGCCAGAATCCTAGAATTAAAAAAATGTTCAGTTCCAAACTTAAGAGGACGTACACGAAATTTTATCGATTTCGCTTATTACTTGATTTTAAATACGTATTTTAACAGTTAAAATACTGTGTTTCCATTAGTTTTAATAATAAATAAATAACTAATAAAAATCTTTATTGCAGACCACATGATCTATAAAAAAAACAAGCAAAAAAATAAAAAATAAAAAATAATAATAAGTACAATTTAAAATTTAGAGTAAAGTAGAAAAAAAACATAATTAAATAGCATACATACACACACACACACAAACTCACTCCTTTCTTTTCTTGCACATAAATAGGCACAAACATTTTACGCGGGTATTTCCAACCACCGCTTGTAGGTCTTGGTAGCATACATTCTATCAGCAATGTCCTTAACTAAGGTGCACAAAATTAAAGATCGTTTCAATTGTTATCTAATGAATGTTATCTTTTTATTTTTGTGACAATTTATAATGCGAGATTTTGGTTGTTTTGAACGATTTTATTTACTGCCAATTCTTTTAGATTTTTGCACTTTTTTTGTAAAATGGATTGATCTTGAACTGAAATTTATTACTGTATTTTTAATTCTTTTGAACAAGAGTTCTGAGTAGCCGAAATCTAAATCTTTGCCCATTGTCTTTAAAATTTGACTAATATTTTTTAGTTTGTTTTTTAGTATAAAGAGTTTGTAAAAATTAATTCATACATTGTATAAATGACCTGCACAACAATACATTGTAATTTTTTAACGATTCGTAAATAAGTATTATTCTGAATGTCTCACAGAAAAATTCTCAAAACAGTCGCCAGTAGCCGAGTAGGTAATCAAAATCAAATAATAAAAATAGGAAAAGTAGCTCAATCATTTGATCTTTATTGAAACGATCTTTCTAGAAATACAGTATTTTTAAACGAATTCATAAAGAAGGCGTTTATCTATTCGACATGTTTGTATATTTTTGTTTTTACTGTAAAATCGCGTGCGTAAAAAAAACTTCGGAAAACACTACAAAATTTAAAATTTCTTTAATTTCGGAAGTGGGTGTGTTTGGAAATGTATTTAAATTATTTGTAACCGGCTTCCGAAATTAAAGTAATTTTCCACTTTGCAGTGTTTTTTCGGAAGTCAGTTGTTTTGTTTGTAGCCTCCACCCGTTCTATTCCCACCTACAACGGGCAACTAAGAAATGAAACGGGCGTATACCTTTAAATACTTTTAATTAAATTTAATGGAATTAAGTTTAACCGGACGCACACAAACTTTGTAGGTCGTGCAGAAGTAATAACACACGACCGTAACCCACGACCTACAAATTTTTGCCAACTTCCATCTCCGGCTAAGGGCGGTATCTCGCCTGCAACTACAGGGAGTACCCTGTAGCTGCAGGCGAAATATCGCCCTTGGCCGGAGATGGAAGTGGGCCATTGCGCTGTATTGCGCTGCACGGTGGAACTGCTAACAGATGGTGTGGCGGGGGTGTCTGACTTGCTCAGCACCCCAGAGGCGAAGCGACAGGATGGTCCTCGGGATGGCGGCACACGAGGACGATCGGCTCGAAGTAGGGTAACTTGCCGTATGGACTGTTACGGGTTAAACGATGCCGTGGAACCTGGAATCATACGTTCCAGGCTATTAATGCTTGACCTAATTACTTCCGTGCTGGGGTACCACCGACGACAAAAGAAGGAAGTACCTATTTAGTAGTAGTATTGACGTGGTGGCACTGACCAGAACGGAGTTAACATGTTATGCAAGCTTGAGCAAAAAAGAAAACAGGAAAGAACCAAACATTAGGATTCGGTTAAAGCGTTAAGAATTTAAATGTCAAAATATTGCACATGAAGGTAGAAGAAAAATAGGTAGCATGATGCAACATTATTAACATCTTCTGATGCTTTTACTAAATGGTGCTTATTAATAAAATGGAACAAACAACCGAAATTAATATTACAAGATATACATGGGAACATAAAATAAAGATTGGCTAAGAACAAACAAAAATACAATGAGAATGATTATGGTGTACGTGATTTGTGTGCTATTCAAAACTTACCCTAGATTGGAATTACCACTTACAACTTTATAGGCGCTAATTTTACTCGTTGTAAATTCGAGAAATATAAATAAAAATATTGAACTCTCGTGTCAGCTAGGGCGCTCCATAGGAAGCAAAGCGATAAGTGTAATTTCACATAAGCCTAGGAGCGACTGATATAGAGTTCTTTAAATGATAAATGATAAATGATTTTATTTCTGTAAGTAGGTTTGTACAAACACTTTTACACGTCAATCATATTTTTTTAAACTAGATGAGGTCGGCGTTTCCTATCTGACTACTCTGAGAAGAAAGGCCGAAACAAACTCAGAGGTCACAGTCTCTTTTAAAGTCCAGACATAATTTTGGTCAGATCATGTGAAGACCATGTGGATCGGTGTCTGAAATGGTCTTTTGAAGAAAGAACCACACAGATTGAGTGGACCTGTCCATTCAGTGCACGCATTTGTCAGTAATCATACAGCTCAACTAAGAACTTGAGGAGCTCAACGATTTGACGAACAATACCAAAGACAGGACATTTGGGTAGGCCGCATAAAATACTCAAACTGCCAAATTAATATTAAAACTAGCTGAGAAAGAGATGAAACACAAAACAGAAAACACAAAAATAATCAAAATATGACCCAAATAGTCCTTACATTCACAATAATTAAAACAAAAATAATATTATACTTCTAAAGTAAATATTCATGTCAAAGTGTATTATAATAATTATCAAATGTCAGAGAATAAGTTTGCAAAAAAAAAAACAACATTTAGTATGTAAAAATTGGAGCAAGTCAATCCCAAGCTTTTGTGTCCTCAACATAATCTTTAACAGTATAAAAGGCTTTCAGGCACAACTTACGTTTAATGAATGATTTAAATTTATTGATACTTAGATCTTGAACATGGCTTGGAAGTTTATTATAAAAGCGTATACATTGACATCTGAATGACCCACCTATTTTCTTGAGCCTTGTTGATGGTACAACAAATTTGTGTTTGTTCCTAGTATTTATACTATGGATATCACTGTATTTTTTAAACAATTTAATATTTTTATGGGCATATAAAAGATTTTCAAAAATATACTGTGAAGGCACAGTCATTACATTAATCTCCTTAAATTTATCTCTGAGAGAATGTCTCGGACTTAATTTATAAATTGATCGAACAGCTCTTTTCTGCAAGACAAAGATAGTCTGAATGTCGGCGGCATTTCCCCACAACAGAATACCATACGACATTACACTATGAAAATAGCTAAAGTACAATAACGGGCTGTCTCTGTATCAGTTAAATTACGAATTTTTCTAACAGCGTAAGCTGCAGAGCTTAGCTTTATCGACAATTTATCTATATGTGGGCCCCACTGAAGTTTGGGATCCAAAGTTAAGCCCAAGAATACAGCGCTATCTTCAGGATTCAATTCTTCGCCCTTTATCAACACACTAGTTTTCACCTGCCTAACGTGAGGTAGCGTAAACTTAATGCATTTGGTTTTTTTTTCATTAAGAAGTAAATTATTAACATTGAACCAGTGAACTACTTTTGAGATTGCGCTATTTACATCGTCATTAACCAGCTGCTGACGTTTAAGTCTAAACAAAAGTGAAGTGTCATCCGCGAACAACACTATATCATGATTATCCTTTATGAGGTAAGGCAAGTCATTAATATAAATAAGAAACAAGAAAGGACCAAGAATTGAGCCCTGTGGGACTCCCATTGATACTATTGATCCGGGAGATCATTTCCCATTTACATCAACACACTGAATCCTATTACACAAGTATGAAATAAGAAGATCCAGAGCGGTGTTCCGGATCCCGTAGTGGCGGAGTTTCCTGATTAAAGTTTCATGAAGCACGCAATCGAATGCTTTAGATAAGTCACAAAAAATGCCCAAGGCGTCGTATTTATTTTCCCATGCATTGTAAATATGCCCTAAGAGTTCAACACCGGCATCGGTAGTTGAACGACCCCTTGTAAAACCGAACTGTTTGCTATGTAATAAATCATGTTTATTAAAGAATCTTTGCAATTGGTCTAAAATTAATTTCTCAAATATTTTACTAAAGGTAGGTAGTACTGAAATAGGTCTATAATTAGAGGGGTCTGATGTACTACCTGATTTAAACAAAGGTACTATTTTACTATTCTTCATTAGGTCAGGAAACTCCCCACAGTCGATACAATTATTAAATATAAGAGCTAAAGTAGGTGCTACAATGTCAATAATGGACTTAGCGACTTCTACAGAATTACCCCACAGATCTGCAGTCTTTTTGACGTTCAAAGTGTGAAAAGTTTTAATTATATCTCTACAGCTAATATATTCAAAATGAAATTCTGCATCACAAACTTTAACATTTTCCTTAAGCAAAGACTCAGCAACAGAAGGTGATGAGTGTAGAGATTTTGTAGTTGAAACGGGAATATCTGCAAAGAAATTTTCAAAAGCCGCGGCGACTTGCGAGTCTGATGTTATTATGTTATCATTAATAGACAGGCTGTAGTCAGTATTTCGCTTACTAGACGTTCCCGTTTCATTATTAATAATATTCCAAGTGGTTTTAATTACAATACTACTGTTTTTAATCTTAGAACTCAAATAACGCGACTTGGCCATCCAACAAACTTTTTTAAATAATTTAGAATAATTTCTAACATATAAATGAAATTCAGCAGTGTTTACATAAGTCCTTTCATTGTACAGCTCATATAGTCGTGTTCTACTTTTATGAACACCAATGGTAGCCCAATCACTGAAAGTGACGTTACTATTAATCGAAATAGTCTTTGGAATAAAAGTTGAGTTAAATTGTTTACAATATATCTTAAAAAACTCATCATATAGATGATTAGAATCAGCATTCGCAGACATAACTGGTAGTTTATTAGCGAGTTTAACTTTAAAGGCTTCTGGGCGAAATGCAGTTTTGGGGTTAACAATGATATCCTTTTTACCCATTTTTTTAGATCCTTTATAACACTCGTTCTATGCAAACACTCTTGCCCCCGCGCCGCAGGTTTCATGGTAGCGTTCCGTTAGATTACCTGCCGTTCCCTCATAAGGATTGTATTATTACTTTTTACTCATACTTTAATTTCAATTATATCTCATCATTCAAAATCCTTTCGTATAAAACATCACACAATATTAAAACTTATGCGGCGTATCCTAACATGCTGATAATCAAGTGACTAATATCCGTCAATGACTTTTGTAACAGGTCGTTTAGTAGTATATGGGTGAATGTAACGACGACAGAATTCATTTATAGGTAGATATTTTCAGGTCCTTAATATACCAAGACCCTAAGCTTCTACTTGACATATCCTCTAAAACATACACAAGTGGTGATAGTTTTTGAATAAACCGGGACTTAATGTATTTAGGAGCAAATTTCTTGCTAAAGTGCTTGTCATTATCGCTCAGAACATAAGCACGCTTGTATACGATATCACCGGTATTAAACTCAAAAGGTTTACGTCTTAAATTATAACACGGTGCGTTTTTCACATGGGTGTGATACAAAGCTTTTTGGACTTGGTCAAAGATTGAACTTAGGTAACCAAGTTTATCCGCATACACATGGCAAGGAAGAAACAAAACCTCATCTCCTAAGTCTGTATCGGCATACAATATAATACTATTTCCCGTCCTAAAACTAGAAAAGAAGGTGTAAATGCGGTAGCCTCATTAACTGAAATTATTCTTCGCAAATTGTACTTTCGGATTAAAAATAAGTCCCATGATCGATGATCACCATCTACAAAAGTAGCAATGCAAGAAATAATAGTTCTATTGTACCGCTCCACAGTATTAACCTGAGGGGGTATACTTTGGTAAATATATTATGTTTGGTATTTTATATTTCTTGAATAAATCCTGAGTGTGCCCAGTAATAAATTGAGTACCATTGTCCAGAAAAATACTCTGAGGAACACCGTGAACTAAGAATATTTGCTCCTCCAAAATTTAAACAATAATATGAGAAGTTGCTTTTTTTATTGGGAAAATATGACAAAATTTGGAAAAACAACAGGTTCTTACCAATAAGAAGAAGAGGTCCCAATAAGTCGATCGATATCATTTGGTAAGGGCGAGAGCATTGCTTCGGGCGTCCCATTTCACCAAGAGTAGCATAATTTTGAGTCTTGTATTGAAGACAAGGACTACAAGAACCAACGTTTTTTGCTACATTTTTATGCATGCCCGGCCAGTAATAACTGAGTGCAATGCGTCTATAGGTCTTAAAGATACCTAAATGACCAGCAGTAGGTTAATTATGGTTATCCGCAATGACCTTATCCCCAAGTTCAGATGGAACGACTTCCTTCCAAGAAAATTCATTGGTAAGCATACACTTTATTTTTACTAAGCCAAAAGAGAATGCCATCTGTAATTCTTTAATTTGGAAAATTTTCAGGTTTTGTGACACAATTTCCATAAATGTTTCTATACCAATCGTCACTAGATGTCGCGAATGAATTAGAAGTGACCATAGAACAAAAAGGAACTGCTCTAGACAATGCATCTGGGATAACGTTGCCAGCGTCTCCCGCTCCGTAATGCTATAGTTCATTTCTGCCGCCGTTAACGACTTGCTTATGTAAGCTATGGGGTGCTCTTTTCCGTTTATAGAATGAACTAGCTTTTGCCAGCGGCTTCGCCCGCGTGGAGGTCGGTGTATTATACATATAAAACTTTGTCTTGAATCACTCTATCTATTCAAAAACCCGCATCAAAATCCGTTGCGTAGTTTTAAAGATTTAAGCATACATAGGGATATAGAGACAGAGAAAGCGACTTTGTTTTATACTATGTAGTGATGAGCATACCATCAATCCCATAGTTACTTGCATCCGTATGCACCTCGAAAGGTAGATTGTAATCGGGGCAAGAAGACCTGAGCCTCATCAGTCCACCTAAAAGGTGGAGTGTCCTTTTATTGGAATTCAACTTGTTGAGTGGACCTGCAATTGTGATAAAATTGGGAACGAACCTACGATACCATGTAGCTGTGCCTAGAAATCGCTTTAACTCATTGCCATTGACATTAATAGGAGTGGCGTAGTTAAGAATGGCTTCAACCTTTCCTGGGCCAGTTCGCAGCCCATTCCCATCGACCATGTAATCTAAGTATTTGAGTTGGCTTCGAAAAAACTCACATTTTTTCAAGTTGACGGTTAGGCCTGCTTTACGCAATCTGTCTAAAACTCGAAGTAGGAGAGAAACATGCTCATCAAAACTATCGGTAACAATAATAATATCATCTATGTAAGCGAATATCCGGTGATCTACATTACTTAGTAACTTATCTACAAGACGCTGTTGCGTAGCGGGAGCATTTCTCAAGCCAAAAGATGACCTGAGACGTAGAAGGCCGTCTTATCTCTGTTCTCCTCTGCAATGGGTATTTGCCAAAAGGCTTTCGATAAATCCAAGCTAGTAAGAAACCGAGCGTCGCTCAGGTTATCCAAAATTTCAACAATGTATGGCAAGTTCTAGGCATGTCGTTTTGTGATCGAATTTAACTTCCTGCTGTCAAGACAAAAAACGAGGCTGACTATTCGTCTTAGTAACGAGGAGTACCGAAGATTGCCAGACACTTTCACAGTGCTCCACCACATCTAGATTTAACATCTCATCTACCTGTTCGACAAGGATTCTCTGTTTCTCAGGAGACAGTTTGTAATATATTTGTCTAATAGGAGGAGGATTGCAAGTATCGATGCGATGGGTTATAGCGTGCGTACGGTCTAAGCCTTTGCGCTCAAATGAAATATCCCTAAATTGCTCAACAACTTTATCAGCTATAGCGCGTTGAGACTCATCTAAACTGTCGTAGGAACGAATACAAGTTTGGTGATTATTAATATTTAAATCTACTAATGGATTAGCTGAAAATCGTACAGAACCAAAATATTTCGGACATAAATTAAAGGCGCGCCAGAAATCAATACCTAGTATAAGCGATGTTTGAACTTCTGGAACTACATAAAACTTAATTATGTGAAATTGCTCCTCTAAGTGTACCGGAACATTAATATATCCAATACTCTTAATTATTATCGAAGGTGTATCATCAGTACATAGCTTAAGGCCATGACTGAGTAACGTGCTATGTGCATAATTACCTAAAATTGTAATGGCTGACCCGGAATCCAGAAGGCCAGATGCAGTAATATCGTTGATCTTAACATTTACATCCGGTCGCGAATCACCTAAAGGCTTTGTTTGCAGAATTGAAGAAATTATGTAACTGTTAAAAATAAATAAATGATTTTTAACCAATTATTCCAATCCTCTCTATTAAAGCGACCATCTGACGAAGGTGAGTTGGTATAATCCTGCAAACCTAGTTTTTTGGTTTCTGATCCTTGTTACAATTTGGGTAATCTGGCTTCTTGACACCTTTATGACCACATTTAAAACACATAAGTAATTTCTTTACTTTGACAATCCTTGAGGCTATGCGAATTGTTACGACACCTTGGACAATACGAAAGTTTTGCAGCAGGAACTGTATTATTTATCTATAGCATGTAAATATTTTTCATTAACATTAGAACTTTGTTTGTCACTATCTATGGTGGTTTTATTCGTAACATTTTTAGCTTTATCATATTGATTTTGTTTGATAACTATATCTGTTCGTTGTTTGTATGAAAACTCTGGAGCTAATGTTTCAGAAGTAGCAACCGGGGGTTCTCGGAACTGAACCACGCGTGACTGAACGTTTTCAAAATTCCTGCAAAGAGATCTCAACTGCTCAACCGATGTGATTACAGATGCAGAGGCCAGAGTGCTCGCATAAAAAGGCCTAATGTTATCTAAAATTACTTCCAGCTTGTCCGCTTCTGCCAAAGGCTTCGACAAGCGCGAAAACATTCCCGAAATAATGGACAAGTAAATCATAATGTTTTCCGTTGCCGCCTGAGTCCTAGACCGAATCTCAGATAAGAGACGGTAATCGTAATCCGCTTTGTCGAAGTCCTGTACCAGAAGGACAACCAGTTCATCCCAAGATGAGACATGTTGCCTTACGCTCCTAAACCAATAGAGAGCATCGTCCACAAAAATATCGGTTGCAAATGAAAGTAATTTTGAATTTGTAATGTTACGAGCTACACTATATTCGTTAGCTCATTGAATAAAAGCACGCACGCAACTCTTGCCATCATAATTCAGTTTTCTTAACTCGGAATGCTTACAATTTCCCTCACAAGTCACTGAAATATTGATTCTATCAGTGATTTGCGGGTTAGAAATTGGGTCAGCAGCTATGAGAGGGTCAACAAACACTCTTTGCTTTTAGTGATATGAAAATGTCATATACTCCCTAAACATTCTCGTACATTCCGTATGCACGTCCATAAGTATTTCATCCATAGTGATCCTATTGAGCCGATGATAAAGGTGATGGAAAAGATTTTCAATTCGCCCCAATACATTCTTGTATTTTGTGTTCACATCTAGACTAGATTTTATTTTATTTAAAGTTTCCAAAGATATATTCAAATCGTCAAGGGGATCAAGATGGAACACAAAATATTCTCAGAAACAACAGCTTGACTCAGTTTACAAATCTGCCGCCTAAGATCCGCTACTAGCCGGTACTAGCCGGGTTTTCACCTCTTACGGCTACCTCGTATTCTAATTCTGATTTTAGAAACGATGAATATTTTATAGGGTATGCCATTTTTAGGAAAAAAATAAAAATATTAACAATAATATGTGGACCAATAGGACAAAGTTGTAAATAGCACTCAAATTATTACGAATCAATTATAAAAGTACTCCTTTCCGTTACAATTATCACTAACAGAACAGAACGCTATGTTTTATGATTTATGAAACGAAAAAAAGAAAAACAATAATGAAAGAAAATAAAAGAGCAAAACAAATTGTTTTGTTTTGCTCCTTTATTAAAAAAAATATAATAATAATAAATATTTCGAAGAAATTAAAAAAAAAAACAAATAACCCGTTACAAAAAAATTGTAACTGGTGTGAAGGTAGTTTTACAGTAAGTTCGAGATGCAAGACGAAACAAATTGAAACAGACAACAAAATAATAAACCAAAAAGAAGGGATTGTTTCCTTTTTACGTCCGATAAATTAAACTTAAAAAAAAACTTTACATATAACAACAGCAAAAAAAACCTGTATAATTTCACCAAAAAAAAAGAAAAAGAAAAGAAACAACCTGAACAGCAAAACAAAATATAAAAGCAACCCGGTGAGTGGGTATTTTTTTTCCCTTTTGTAAAAGAGAAAAAGATACCCACTCACCGTACAATAACTAACTACTAACTACAGAAATGAAAACAGCCAGAGCCACGTAATTGGGCGCCAGTGTAGCCTCCACCCGTTCTATACCCACCTACAATAGGCAACTGAAAAGTGAAACGGGCGGGGGGTACCTTTAAAATACTTTTATTCAAATTTAATGGAACTAAGTTTAGCCGGAGACACACATTTGTTGGTCGTGGGTTACGGTTGTCTGTTATCACTTCTGCAGAGATAGGTACTCCCTGTAGTTGCAGGCGAAATATCGCCCTTGGCCGGAGATGGAAGTTGGCCGCTGCACTGTATTGCGCCGCACAGCGGAACCACTGACAGATGGTGCGGCGGAGGTGTCCGACTTGCTCAGCACGCCAGAGGCGACAGGATGGTCCTCGGGACCGCAGCACACGAAGACCATCGGCTCAAAGTAGAGTGGGTAACTTGCCGTACAGACTGCTGCCGGTTAAACGATGCCGTGAAACCTGGAATCATCCGTTCCAGCTTATTAATGCTTGGCCTAATTACTTCCGTGCTGGGGTACCACCAACGACAAAAGAAGGAAGTACCTATTCGGTAGTAGTATTGACGTGGTGGCACTGACCAGAACGGAGTTAACATGTTATGCAAGCTTGAGCAAAAAAGAAAACAGGAAAGAACCAAACATTAGGATTCGGTTAAAGCGTTAAGAATTTATATTTCAAAATTATTATTGCACATGAAGGTAGAAAAAAAATAGGTAGCATGATGCAGCATTAACCGAAATGTAAGTAGGTACGTGTAATCTCACATCAGCCTAGGAGCGACTGGCATGGAGTTGCGAGTCCACGGCGAGGACTCGCATCAGCTGCGCGGGCGCATCTTTCCATCCTACACTCGTTCTATAGAAACACTTTCGCCCCCGTGCCGCAGGTACCCGGTGCGTTCCAAGTCGTAAACAAACCACATCGAAATTTCATCGTCTTTGGGGTATTCTCAAAGTCAATAAAATCAAAACAGCGAAAACCGAAAAATTACTTAATTATATTTGATGGAACTTCGGCTGTAGAAACGATTGCATTTCCCTGACGCTGGCATTTAACAACCCTGTGATTCCGTGCGTTGAGAAAAAGTCACCTGGATAGGCCGGGATCGAAGGTAACCGCTCCACTAGGGCCTGTTGCGCCGGCCGGTGACGCTATTATTCAATACCCTACAGATTCACTGGTTTCACTTGATTTCACTTCACATGGAAGGTTAAGAGAACCAGTCAGTCAATCAGTTTCTAGCGAAGCTTTTTATGTATTTTCTTATATTATTTTTAACGGAGATGCGCAATGCGCAGACGGAACTTTATAACAGAACTTTTTATGTTATAATATTATTTTGCATAACAGCGAATAGCGTAACCTTCATTTCGCAGAAATTCTTTTGGCACACACTCATATAGCATACAATCAAAACTCATAATTTTGTAAGTCAGAATCATTTTAGGCATAAATTTCGTATCCATAATAGTAGTAGTAAAAAAAGTAGAACCATCATATCGCAGAAAGTTCATAGTCAGAATCGTCTTTTGGCATACATTTCATATCCATAATATAACCTAACCTAACCCAAAATACACGCTTCCCTAACTAAATAATATAGGTAGAATTCGGTTCTGACACTCGCCGGCCGCTGCCGCGGCACCGCTCGCTTCGCTTGCTCGGCTCGTGCGCAGAGGCTCGCAATTCTAACCTAACCTAACCTAATCTTTTATTGCGAGTATTTAACATAATATTTAACCTAATCTAAATAGTTCGGTTCCGGGTAGCCTCATGCAGCAGGCATGGTATCTGTCACGGCTCCGCCCTGTGGGACTCCGGCAGTCCCACGCGGGTTTCAATTACACTCTAGGGGTAGGGCAGACAAGACTGCATGGAGTTGGTTTTGCAGCTATCCGTTTCTGTCGCTAACTTATGTAGCACAACATAATGATTTTTAAAACAATATTTTCATTTTAATTAAGGTTAAAAATGCCTGCAGCATATTTTATAGAAATTCGTTATGCCTACTAAAATTATTCCAAATGTAATTCTGCCATCTTCACAGTACCTATGCCAAGTGAAACTGTACCAAATAATAGTCGCTCTAAACAAAAGTTATGCTAAACGAAATTATGCGGAATGTTAACTTTGCCAAAGGTAATTATGCCAAATAAAATTCTGCCATCTTAAAAGTATGCCATTGTAAATTCCAACATATAAACATTCGGCCAAACAAGGAGCATCATGATTGTGCCAGATAGACCCGCGCGGAACAGATCTTTCGCCGCATTTTTCGGGGTTCGCAAGACGATCGTTCTCACTGTCACCGCAGTGAGGCTTTAGCGTTGCGCGCCGGTATGGCGCCATTTTAAATTAAGAAGGTAACAAAATATTGGATAGGAGATTTAGAAGGAGAAGCTTCATGTTTATCCACTTTTCTTACCCTAAATAAGTCGAAGAAACCACAACAACCAAGAAAATGAGACTCAGCTTCCGGTAGATCTTGCATCATCATAAACACCGCTTCCTCAGTAGAAAAATAATAAAGAGGCGTCTGAGAAGAGTAGTAAGTAGGCATAGTAAGAGCACTGTCACTCTGACTGTTTAAGTACACGGTGTGACCAGCATCCATCCTAGCTCCTCTGCAAGCCTGTGGTGATATAAAAATTGAGATTATAACTTTAAAAATCATGCCAATAACTCATCATCTCCCTAGCCTTTTCGGCCGGCATCCAGTCTATTATGGAGCTGAATACCAGTATTTTACATGGCGCGACGGCCTTTTTGACTTTCAAATGTACACGATACCCCTTTATAAGACTGGTTGTCAGACTTTCAGGCCTCTGAAGACCCGTAATGACTGTCAAAGATCCACTAATAAGTGCCTAGATATAGTGACATTCAACCAGCGATAACAATGACGTAATCTTCAAAAATGTATTGGATTGATATGAACCACCGAAAAAGTTATGTCAGTCACACTAACAGTAGGCATGGCTTTTGTTTTGAGAGTTCAACAACATCCATTTCGTTATTTACGTTACTGAGCAGATGAATATTACGAACATATGACGCATTGGAATACATGTCCTTCAAAATTATTCAGATTGTGATTAATAGTCGCGATGAAAGCGTTTGCTACTTGTCTAGACCCAGAGTCTTACCTCTGTGAGGGCTGGCCCATGAACGTTCTGAAGTAGCCACCGTTTCATGATAAGTGAAGGAAAAATTTGGCCTTTGAATCTGAGAAAGCCATTACAAGCTGTTGATCCCGGCTGTCATTCGTGGATTTTTGACAGTCGTCAGAAGCACAAAAGTCTGAAAACCAATCTAACCAAGAGGTATCCCGCGAAGATCACCCTGAGGACACGGTGGAGCATACGGTGGAGGTCTGCCCGGCTTGGGCGGAGTACCGCCGTGTCCTCGTGGAGGTGATCAGCGGCGGCGATCTCTCGTGTCCGACCCTGGTCCAGGCCGTGGTACGGAGCGAGAGTGCATGGCTAGCAGTCGCCTCCTTCAGCGAAGCAGTTATGCTCGCAAAGAGGGAGGTGGCGCACGTGAGGGAGATGCAGTACATGCGCCCTCACAGCCGTGGCCTTCGCAGGAGACGCCCTGGGCGTCGGGAATCCCAGGCTGATTCCCGGCCACCGTAGGCACGGGCTTGCGGACGGCGAGTAATGGGTAGCTTGCTGTCCGGTAAGGACCAAGCCCGGGTCGACGGCGCGTTGTATTTCACGCGTGCCTCAAAGAGATGTCAGCAGTAACAGATGGGGCCCGCAAGGGCCGATGCCTGCCACGGTTGCGGGTTGTTCGAAAGAGATACCGCGGCCCCTGGCATACAGGCAACTGAGGGAACACGGGTGGGTTTTAGCCAGTAAAAGTCTGACACGCCCTCCCACTCCACCCAGAGCGGGAGAAGTTATTTGATGATTTCTCACCCAAATAAAAAAAAAACCAAGAGGTATCCCCATCCGAGTAACTGGTTTGTGTAGGTCAGATAGTCGCTCCATTTAAATATCAAGGGGTACCGTATTACCCAATAACTGGGTTGTGTAGTCGCTGCATCTAAAATACTGGTATTCAGCTGGATCTGGTTAATCTGGAAGCCGATCACAACGTATAAAATTGTTGGGAAAAGGCTAGGCAGATGATGAGGAATCGGAGAAAGACATGAAAACTATGTTAGATCTACCTGAACAAAGAACAGCTTTGGCTTGTTGGCGAGACTCTTCTGCCCCTCGAAGATGGCGATCAGTTCACTCAGTAGGTACGGCTTGTCTGCTGCACAGATTTTACCACCTTTACCTCCATGCGTAAGAATCGTGACACAGATGCACGATGTCCATTTGTGGTCTAAAGTGGCAACTGGAATGAAAACACCATATTTGGCAATTTCTTTTTTTTATAGCTCGTTGCTCGTTGTTCTGCTCCTAGTCGCCGGAAGAAAAATATTAATTAAAACGGTTCCGGCGACTGGGACCGCAGTTCCAGTAAATCGCGGTCCCAGTCTCCGGAATCCTCGATTCGGAAAGCACGTTAAGTTGTTGGTCCCGGCTGTCATTCGTAAACCTTTGACAATGGTTCCAGGTAGTTAGAAGCCCGAAAGTTCGGCAACCAGTCTTGTCAATGGGTAGCTTGTTACCCAGTGACTGGATTATGTAGGTTATGATATGCAGTCGCTTTATGTAATGTAACTGGAACTAGAAATGGACTGGACGCCGGCCGCAACATAGTTGGGTTTTACTAAACTTGTAGGGATCGATTCTCGGGTTGAGTAAAGTATTATTAGAGTTTTACATGTTTATCACAAACTATTGGAATACAATCGAATGTCAACATAAGTACAAGGGAATGGCCTCGGACCTGTTCATTGTATGAGTTCATTTTTATTAGTATCTTGGTGTTTAATAGGTTAGGACGCCATGGATGGAAGAAAACTTACTGGCAGTAAGATAATTGATGATTTTCTTATATTCCAAGTCTCTCAACACGAAGATTTTAAAGCCGAGTTCATAGAACACCTGTTTTAAGCGATGTTCGTCATTGAATGTGCCGTTTCTTGTGGATGGCTTCCGCCTGTAATAACAAATAAATCTATATTATCTACAATGAAACAAAAATTAATTTAAAAAATCAACAACAACAACCAAACAATCCAACAACACAAAACAACAGCAATGAAAGACACACACATCACATAATTCACGTCTACAATGAAATTAATAAAGTAGGTTCGCATAAAGTCAATTTCCATGAAGTTTTCATAGACATTGCTCTACGGGAGTCGCGTCGCGCCTGTTTGAAGAAGCTTTAAGAGGGAACAGGGCGTGCGATTCTCCATACAAATGTATTCCCCTTTTTCTTCCTGAATAATGCGCAATAGAGCAATTTTTTTTTCACAAAATTAAGGTCTGCTGTAAACACGTCCCTGTCATTTTCTTTTTTTTTGCAACTAATTAGTAAAGAAAATTTGACCTTTTTACCGTCGCGAGTAGAGGCCAGAAAAATTAGAAAAGTTTTTAATAATAAAAAAAAAAATAGAAACCTACATACTCTTTCTAAAATGTTGATGTAAAAAATAATTGAATCGGCTCAGTTTTCGAGGAGAAAAAAGGGGAATACGAAACGTCGATCTCGCCAAAATTTATGTGATAATTTCGGTCTGAGCTGCAGCTGTCCCTATCACACACTACGGGGGGTTGGTCGTGCGCAGCGCGACGGCAATAGTTTCTTCAAATACCTATTTTTCAAATTCCTCGCAGGCCCCGTCCCCTCTTAAGGCTGCCTCTACACCTACAATAAATAGCGTAATATTGAGGAAACAGCTCATGCAGTCATGTTAGTGTGTTAGTGCGTTTTATTTTATTGCATAATGTTTTAGTTGACTTCAATGTAATACAAAATATTGTGCAGTCAATTTTCGTCCACCATCACCACACGTGAAACTTTTCGTCCATCATGGCACAATGTTTTTATTTTTTTGGAAGTATGTTTTGGCTTAGTTTTATAATATGTGTGCCATAAGATATGTGCTAAAGAAACCTAAATTATTTCTATTTTCTTTCAATTTTCAATGCTAACCCTGCTAAAATATTATGCAAATGGCTTTAAAATTAAAAACTCTAGGTTTCGCGGGCCCTAGACGATCATCTCTAGGGCCTGCCGTAACAACATAATGCCAATCAACATAATATTGCGCAACGCTAGCTTACTGTAGGGTCGCCAGCAAGGGCGTGCAGTCCATAAAGACAGAAAGACACTGTCTACCCTACCTAAACCAGATAAATGTTTAAAAATAATATTATTTTATCAGTAAACAAAAAAATCTTTATTCATAAATCAGCTCCATCTGTCGAGCGTCGGTCGTATCATTAGTATCATCGATACAATACCCGTTCGTTCGTACAATTTCACACAACATCGCATTGCGATGCACTAGCGCCACTGAGTGCCTCGGGAGAGACACGAACTATTCGCATCTTAGTGTTTATATGACTGCTCTCGTGGTCATGCAGATATATTGGGTGTGCGTTCCTATACATACGTGGCACACAATGTAACAAATAACGCGCATAACTGTACAGGGTAGTCACTGACTTTTTTACGCTTTTTTACAACAGGATGAATCCGAAGTTTTCCGAACAAAGTTGGATATGCGACTATCTTAAAATGTAGTATTGTTTCATTGAATTATCGCTACATAGACAACCATTACTTTTTTGTTCAAAATCAAAATCAAAATCAAAAGTCATTTATTCAAATTAGGCTGAGAATCAGCACTTTTCGAACGTCAAAGTACATGAGACAGTCCCCCAAAACGCCCACCCTTCACCACTTCCTAGTGCTTTAGCTGGGAAGAAGAAGTAGTGGAACAAACTCCCCAGCAGCACAGCTGTCTGTTTAGTCGGATAGACTTGATTCTATACATACTTAGGCAAAGTAATAAACATTACAAGACACAAAATATTAATTAAATAATTAGTCAAAATGTCAGCTAGCCATACCAATATACCGACAAATAAAATGAAAACTGTCGAGGCCAAATAAAGCCTAAAACAACTCATCATAGAAAATATTGTTATGAGTAGATCATGTCAATAACTAATGACTTAATAGATAGTTATAAAAAAAATTGTTAGACTGGCAATAAAAAATAAAATAATAATTATATGAACGCATATAACCTGTCACTAGATACGCCGATTCTGAAGAAAGAACATAAACATTGTCTTGAGTTAATCACAGCGACCAACTATTCTTGTCATTTAAATAGTCGTTGATGGAATAGTAAGCCTTTAAACAAAGGACGGATTTTACTTGAGCTTTAAACGCATCAAAAGGCAAATCTAGCAAAGAAGAGGGAAGCTTGTTATAAAAAGTTATACCAAGCCCAACAAATGAGTTATGAACCTTATGAAGCCGGTGAAAGGGAGCACGTAGTTTGTCCTTATTTCTTGTGTTAACGGTGTGAATATCACTGTTTTTAGTGTACAAGTGTATATTTTGCCTAATATATAAGATGTTAGCGAATATGAATTGTGATGCCACCGTGAGAATACCAACATCTTTAAAAAAGTCCCTCAAGGAAACTCTGGCACCTAGCTGGTAAATTGCACGAACAGCACGTTTTTGAAGGACAAAAATATTTTGAATATCAGCAGCTTTGCCTCACAGCAGAATACCGTAGGGCATAACGCTGTGAAAATAACTAAAGTAGACTAACCGAGCTGTATCGACGTCAGTGTATTGTCTTACTTTTCTGACGGCGTAGGCGGCTGAACTGAGCCTCCCCGCTAGGCTTGATATGTGTGATCCCCACTGAAGTTTGGCATCTACTGTTATGCCCAGAAAAACTGCCGAGTCTACGGTTTCAACTTTGAACCATGAAATGAGTGGCTTGAACGTCTGACTTTCAAGAAGACCACATTTACCAGGAGCTTGATTTTGAGGAAAAACTAAACCTGTTAATGATAAGCTTTTTCTCAGGTTGAAGTGATAAAGGCGGGTGTTTTGGGAGACAGTCTTCTGTCCAGCTTGCGTAACGTTCTTTTTGTTTTCATTTTTAAAGTGCTGACTCTCAGCCTAGTTTGAATAAATGAGTTTTGATTTTGACTTAATGATGCAGTGATACGATGACCCACAGCACAGCTCTGATTTTCAGTGGTAACCCGAAAATGTTGTACGGAAACCAAGTCAGTTTATCGTATTTTTCGAAGCTGCTGGCCAATAATGCGGTTAAAATGAAAAACCAAGATGGCGGCTGCAAAAGAAACCCAATTTTTTGTCATGGGTGTCGATTCAAGAGAAATTCCTCACAATTGGCTTTAAGAATCTTAAAGCTATTCTGCAAAAAAAATCTCTAAATCCTTACTATGGGGAGTAAGGGGATAACGGACACAACATCTTTTCCGGCCCAATCGTCAACCTCACCTGCACGCGCCCCACGGCGACAGAAAAAACTCTGTGGTGCTCCCTGCCAGATAACAGACGAGGCTCTGGCGACCGAACCGCGGCGGTATATCCACAAACCTGGCCAGGTGACTGGCTGGAAGAGGCTACAGCAAGCCTTGGTCCTAAAATAGTTCCTAAAATGTCTGAAGTGTGAAGGAGTAAAGGAGCAATCATGGAAGCAACATTGAAAGAAAAACTACCCCAGGAGGGTACCAGCGACGCTGGAGAATCCCTCCCTGAGCAAAACTCAGGCTGCCCTTCGTAGTCTGGGGGGGGCACAATCTTGCATCTTATGAGTGATCATGAAAAGGCGGGAACCCAGCGCCCACTGTTGTCTAACAGCACTGGTCATAACAAAATCAAAACAATTGATAAAGAACACCCAACGCCACCAACACGAATGGTACAGCAAACCTTTCATCGCAGTATGTTTTACAACAAATCGAAGTACCTATCAACAGGAGACCTCACTGATACTGACATAAGTAAGGGTGCCGATAACAAACCAACTACTGAGCCGGGCAAACCTTCTAGAACAGTAGAATGGCAGAGCGTACCTGTCCCAAGACAGCATAAGCGAAGAAGAACCTCTCGCACTCCATCGCCACCGAACACGTCAAACACGGATATACCGCTAAGTAACAAATATGACACCCTCAACCTGGATGTTCACGATGCTGAAACCACGACAAAACGCACCAAACAACAACCGAGTAAACCTCCACCTATTATGCTCTACGGTATAGAAGATATCACCCAACTTTCAAACCTGGTCAAAAGTGAGCTTAATGATACTGAGTTCTCAATGAAAATAATCACACGAAAACAACTGAGGCTCAACTGCTCAACTGTTGATGCCTACAAAAGACTAATGAACATAGTTAGAGAGAATAAATTGATTGGTCATACGTTCACTAGCAGAGACACTAGACCATATCGCATAGTCATAAAGAACCTTCATCCTACAACCCCATTTGATGCAATCAAAGAAGCTGTAGAGAACACTGGAAACACTGTAAAAGGAGAAATTATAAATGCAAAATATGGCCCCAATAAAATCCCCCTATCAACATTCTTTGTAAATCTAGATCCGCACCCGAACAACCATCAAGTAAAGACGATCGCTCACATATTTCATACTCGAGTACTAATAGAAGATCCGATAAACAAGAAAACAGTGCCGCAGTGCAAAAGATGCCAACAATACGGGCACACAAAAAATAACTGTTTAAGACCTTACAGATGCGTCAAGTGCGCCGAGAACCACAATACTGCCGACTGCCCAAAAGTAGATAGGAACACACCAGCTAAGTGCGCTCTATGCTTAGGCAGTCACCCTGCAAATTATAAAGGCTGCCAAGTATTCCTAGAAATTAACAAAAGAAAGAAAAATACTCCCAAAACAGAACGCGTGGCGCAGATAACCGGTAGTAACCAAACAACAACCAACATGAGAAAATACGACAAAGACAACTCACCAGCAACAATTAACGATAGAGCACCCCACAATAGAAATCATGACAGAAATAAACTGCTGACCCATGTAACTCCTGACAAGACATATGCAAGAGCGGCCAAATGTCAGCACAATCACACAAAAGAAGAATCTAAACTAGAAGTCTTACTCACAAAACAAGCTGAAAAGCTAGATAAGCTTATTGAACAAATGGGCAACATGATGAATTTACTCACAACAGTTATTAATAAACTCGTACGATAAATGGCTACCCTAAAGATCGCAACGTGGAACGTTAATGGACTCTTGTACCATAAGCAAGATGTCATAACAACAATAAAGCTGCACAACATTGATGTATTATTAGTTTCCGAAACACACCTTACTACAAACAATAACTTCATTATGGAAAATTATTGTACATACTCGACCTGCCACCCAGATGGAACGGCACATGCTGGAACTGCAGTGATAATAAGAAAAAACATTAAACATGAACTTTCACAAAATTACAGAACCTCGGAGATACAAGCTACGTCAGTGTTAGTGCACGATAAAAATGGATCAATAACCCTATCAGCCATATATTGTCCGCCAAGACATGCTCTGAAAGAAGAAAATTTCACGCAATACTTCAAATCACTCGATCAGCGCTTTCTGGCTGGAGGTGACTGGAATGCAAAAAATGTACAAACTGCAAATTCTAATCACAGGGCAGCCAACTTATTGGCCTACAGACCCAATAAAGAAACCAGATCTCTTAGATTTTTTTATATTTAAGGGTCTCTCAAACTTGTATTTGAATGTTGAAAGTTGCCTCGATAGTAGCTCTGACCACACACCAGTGATAGGAACGATAAGTGCAACAATAATTACAACAACAAAAAAGGAAGGTCTATATAATAAGCGGACAGACTGGGATGCCTTCAGAGCATATATTGAGTCAAACCTCCAACTAAAAGTGCCATTGAAAACATGTGACGATATTGATTCGGCCACTACATATATTACTAACCTAATACAACAGGCAGCATGGAAGTGTACACCGGAGACGAAGCATAAAACCAGCAGTAGTGACATTCCAAGAGAAATCAAGGAAAGGGTATTAGAAAAGAGAAGACTCAGAAGGGTATGGCATAACAGTCAACATCCAATGGACAAAAAGGCACTGAATAAAATGGCCGCTGAATTAAAGCATTTCTTAAAGAATATCGAAGACGAAACCCTGAAAAATAAACTAGAAAATTTATCAACCTCAGCAAAGAATGATTACTCCCTTTGGAATGCAGTAAAAACAAGTAAAGCAGCACCTATGCCAGCACAGTATTCGTTACAGTTAGATAACAGTACCTGGGCCAGAACGGATGAGGAACGATGTCAAGCCTTCGGAAAATTTCTTAGCAAAGTCTTCACACCAAATGACAGTGTCATTCAGGCTGAAAGCGAAATTAACAACTTCCTGAAATCGGATCTTCAACTAAGCCCACCACTAAAGAGTTGCTCACCAAAGGAATTATACCATGAGATAAGGAAACTAGATCGAAAAAAGGCTCCAGGATTTTGTTTAATTACAGCCGAAGTAATACAACAGCTACCCAGAAAGGCGATAGTATTCCTTACACAGCTGTTCAATGGTATCCTAAGGCTGTCATACTACCCCAAATTATGGAAAGTCTCTGAAATTATTATGATTCTAAAACCAGGCAAACCACCACACCTCGTATCATCGTATAGACCCATAAGCCTTCTACCAGTAATTTCAAAACTATTTTAAAAAGTCTTATCACGTAGATTAAATCTTGTACTGGAGGTAAACAAAATAATCCCAGAACACCAGTTTGGATTTAGAAGCAAACACTCGACAACAGAACAAGTCCATAGAGTAGTCACCAAAATAAGAAATGCACTGGAGAAAAAGGAATATTGCTCAGCGGTCTTCTTGGATGTGCAACAAGCCTTTGACAAAGTCTGGCACCCAGGTCTCCTGTTCAAGCTTAAAAGTAATCTTCCACACAATCTTTACCTGCTTTTGGAATCGTACTTAAACAACCGTATATTCAGAGTTAAGATTAACGAGTCGTACTCCAACTGCTATGACATAAAAGCAGGAGTACCACAGGGCTCGGTATTGGGTCCGGTACTGTATTTGATATACACAGCTGACTTACCCAACACCGACAATATTCTCTCCGCAACTTTCGCTGACGATACCGCAGCCCTTAGTAACAACCAAGATCCAATTGTAGCATCGCAAATGCTGCAGGTACACCTGGATAAAATTAACACATGGATGGAGAAATGGCGTATCAAAGCGAGTGTCAGCAAATCAGTACATGTAACGTTCACCCTTCGAAAAGGGAATTGTGCACCAGTCAAACTCGGAAACGATGTACTCCCCCAACACCAGACATCCAAATACCTTGGTATGCATCTGGACAGAAAACAAACCTGGAGACAACACATTGAAAAAAAACGAGATGAGCTGAACCACCGTCTGCAATCACTGAAATGGCTACTAGGAAGACATTCACAAGTATCTCTTGATAACAAAATACTTATCTACAAAGCTATCCTGAAGCCGATATGGACCTATGGAATTGAACTTTGGGGAACAGCCAAAAACTCCAATGTAGAGATCCTGCAAAGATACCAAAACAAAGTTCTGAAAACCATATCAAATGCTCCGTGGTTTACCAAAATGTCTGAACTACATGACTGCCTCAAAATCACTACTGTAAAGGAAGAGATCGAACACAGAACAAAACTATACAAAATGCGCATTGAAAACCACGTCAACAGCCTGGCTTCTGTACTGACTCACCCACTGGAACACCGTCGATTGAAAAGGCAGCACACATGGGACATAGCTTGACCTAGTCAAGCAACACAAAGAGAGACGGCCCTCACTGGAGGACCATACTCGAAACGCCAACAAGCACAGAACGCATCTGCTAAAGGCTTGGGAAGCCGATTGCAAGATTAAATATATATATATATATATAAAAAAAAAAAAAATCCTTACTTATATATTGTAAACGCAAAAGTTTCACACAGACGTAATAAAATCGCGGCGGGATGTTTTTCGCATAGATACTGGATTTTTCACTCTGTTGGATTCTCAACCCTCGGCTAAATACTGAGAGTTGGAAACCAAGTGCGCGAAAAAAAAAATTACGACCGTGTGAATGTCGACTCATTCTATGGAAACTCCGTATTACGCTGGACCAGCTCAAGGTCATAGTGTTATCACATACAGTGCCTATCCTGGCAATCATTTTTTTTTTTGTTTTTTAACCTACCTCTTTCATATTTGAAAACAGTAAATAAACCATTATAAAATTTGCGCGTGTGGCGGCTTTATGCTGTATGACATAGGTTTCAAATTCAACTGTTTTGCGCACTTGATGCGGTTGGTAAAACTATTCCGCGAGAAAAATTAACCATTCTAGCTTTTGCGCGCGTGGCGTCTTTATTTACACCGACATAGGGTTTCAATTCTGTTCTACACGCCTATTTGCTGTTTGCAAATCTATTACGCGTAGGTGTATAGATTTGCAAACCGCAAATAGTAGGTTAACTATAATAAATAAATATAATAATCTATTACGCGTAAAATATAATTAATGCAGGTAAATAATAATATTGTCAAACCATCCTTATTGTTCGCGCCAATACTACGCGACCAGAATTTCACCTGCGCCGCGCGTCCCATCACTATAGCGCACCCCGCGCCTGCCCTCAAGCCCCGCAACGCGTCTGCGTCGAGCGAGCCGCGTTCTCGCTCTCTTTGCTCCGCTACCGCCAACGACTACACACGCGCCCATGTGCTCCTTACTGCGCGCCCTAAAACTATCCGAGACACTTAATCTTTCTTAAACTAATTGTAAATTTAGAGGTATTAAAGTTATAGTTGTTCAACTGACTGTTTTACTTCAAACAAACTACTTGTGTGTAAGTCGCAAACCCACGCGCTTACATAATGGCGACCGTCTAACTGCAATCATCGGATTCCGGGACTCCGAGCCTTCTACCGCTTCGTGCTTCCCTGAGCTTCGTGCACCTGCCACCGTGTGCATTCGGCGTGCCTGCGAGCAACGAGCCTCGACCATCGTGCGTGTCGAGAATCAGTTCGAAGAAGCGAATCAAAATATACCTAATTTGCGAGTGCGGCCTGCCTGGGTGTGGCCGGCCCGTGAATACC
The DNA here is from genome assembly GCA_949091785.1 of Polymixis lichenea. NCBI lineage: Eukaryota > Metazoa > Arthropoda > Insecta > Lepidoptera > Noctuidae > Polymixis > Polymixis lichenea. The sequence continues at coordinate 21,868,036 of OX420937.1, forward strand.
CAGCTAAGTTTCCTTTCTTCTATTTTCCTATCACCTATACCCCTTTTGTTGTAGTCTTCAGCCTGCGTGATTGCGGGAAAACTACATCAGTGATAGGAGAAGCCTATTGCATGCATGTGCATTGGGGTGCGTATCTATTTCATTCAACATTTATTCCTGCCACCTATACCCTTGATTATTGTAGCCCTGTGCAATAGTGCGGTTGCACAGGTAGCTACAAGTGGCTAGGAAAATACCTATAGGTAAGGTACCTATCTACAATTCTACGCTATTATTTTGTGATTCTATTAACCAGTCACCTATTCTAATTCGTTGTAGGCTATCTTCCATACCCCGCACTAAATTGTGCAACTACAACAGTGACCTTAAAAATAATAATAATAATAATTTAGCGCCATTTTGTGTTATGAATATCGTGTTGCCCACGCTATATCGCCCGCACGTGTTGCATGTGCTCTAGCCAGCAGTTGTGCTCGTGTGCAATATAGAGCTATCCTAGTTTAATTGTTCGGTTTATTGACGAGTTTTTATTTTGTGCCTGTGCGTCGTTGTTTACACCCCTCCTATTCTCTAATTGCACTATCCTTGGCTTGTGTTGCACGTTATATACCCCGCTTTGGGCCGACTATTTCAGCGCAAGAGGTGCCCGTGCCCATCCTTGTGGCCAGAGCCGTCATCTCTTCGGGTAATCATCAAGCGCTTCGTGACGGCGCCGCCACTGCACGGGTGCCCCGTGCCCCCCGCCCCATCCTCCGCGCCCGCGCGTGGTCTCGTCGCTTCGCTGACGCCGAAGGAGTGCCGGTAACTACCGATAGCCAGACGAGGAGGAACGTAAGATCTTTCCATTCATCTTGTACTAGTGATTCAGTGCTACCTTTATCAAGGCAGTTTAATTGGCTAATTTATCGCCATGGATATCAAAACCCTAAAAGCTAAACGTGCCAGTTTCCGTGGCAGGCTGACTAAATTTGAAAATTACTTAAACCAAATCAAGTCAGTACCCATATCTGAATACAAAGAATCACGAGTAAATGAGCTTAAATTAAAAGTAGAGATTATCAGAGATTTATTTAAAAACTTTGTCGTGCTGCAAGATCAAATCGATGAGCTTTCTGTAGAAACTATATCTATTGAAATTGATGAGAGGGATGCTACAGACTCTAAGTTTATAGAATTGATTGCTGAGGCAGAAACAATTCTCTGGCAATGTCCTAGTGAATCTCAACAACTTCCATCACATCATCATTCTCAGAGTGAGCATTCTAACAGTGTGAATTTTAAATTACCTAAAATTGAAATAGCAAGGTTTGATGGTACTTATTCTAAATGGTTAGACTTTAGAGATACTTTTAAATCACTAATTCATGAAAACTCACGATTACTTCCCATTTATAAATTCCATTATCTCAACTCTTATTTAACTGGCGAAGCAGCCAACATTTTAACTAACCTAGCGGTATCAGACAAAAACTATTCGGTTGCTTGGGACCTGCTGTGTCAGAGGTACAATAACAAGAGACACTTGATCACCCAACACATAGATTCAATTTTATTTGAACTACAACCCACTCACCGTGATTCTGAAAATTCTCTTAGAACATTGGTTTATAGTGTCAATAAAAATCTCAGAGCCCTGTCAAGTTTAGGTCAGTCCACGGACGAATGGGACCCATTGATAGTACAAATTATGTACCACAAACTTGATTTCACTACCAAAAGAGCATGGGATGAACATAGGAATCCTGATGATGACTCTATGCCCAAATTAAGTGAATTAATGAAATTCTTACAAAACCGAGCTAACATCGTAGAGAATACTTCTAGTAGTAAGAAACACAACTTGAGCAATAAGCAGGAGCGCGCCTGCAATTCCTTAGCCTGCATAGAAGCTAATACAATCAATGACAAACTTAATGGTGAATCAACTTGGGTCTGCAACTATTGCAGAGCAGATCACAGCATTTACAAATGTCCTATATTTTTAGCAAATACTCCAGAAAAACGAAAAGCTGAAATTTACCACCTAAAGTTATGTCCTAATTGCCTTAAAAAAGGACATGTTGCCAAGGATTGTCCTCAAGGGCCATGTCGCAGATGTAATAGAAAGCATAATTCATTGCTTCACATAAATTCGCAGCCTGCAACCAGCGTCTCTGTGCAACCTGCCATCGCTGAAGCCACTGACGTTCCTGAATCAACCACTGAAGTTTTGGTAAACTTCTCATCTCAGGTACAACAAAACAATCTCGTATTACTATCTACAGCCATTATTGATGTAGCAAATCCAAGTAGCAATGCATGCCAGAAGGTACGTTGCCTTCTCGATTCCGGCAGTGCGGCCACCTTTATAACTAGAGATTTAAAAGAGAAGTTGGGTCTACCTGTCATACCGGCAAATACCACAAGGATAACCGGTTTGGGCAATACATACTGTGGATTAATCGCAGAGAGAAGCGTCGTCCGCATACATTCTCGCCATACAGAATACCATACCACACTGGCATGCTCGGTTCTACCTGAGCTTACAGCAAATATTCCAAGTTCAACCATTGATTTAAGCTACTTCAAGATTCCGCCGAAAACTCCACTCGCCGATCCTTCCTTTAACATTTCAGGCCCAATAGACATGCTGATTGGCGCAGATTTATTCTGGCAAATTATAGGAACAGAGCAGCAATCACTTGGAGCAAATTTGCCATTTTTGAGAAGTACCCAATTGGGCTGGCTAATTTCAGGCGCCATATCCTTACCTCCCAACTGTGTAACTAGAAATATTCAGTGCAATTTGTCAAGAAATGACAAAAATTTAAACAATAAGTTCGATCAACAACTTGCCCGATTTTGGGAGCTAGAAGAGCTACCAAAAAGGCCTCTCCTGAGTGACAGTGAGAAGATGTGTGAGCAGCATTTTCAGACACATACTACCCGCCAAGAAAATGGACGTTTCTCTGTGAAGCTTCCACTTAAAGAGTCTACTGATGTTCTTGGTGACTCCTATCATAGAGCAAGACAAAGATTATATTCTTTAGAGCGAAAATTCCGCAAAAATCCGCATCTCAAGCAAGCTTATTGTGAATTTATAGCAGAATACCTGTCTCTGGGCCACTGCACTCCGCTGGAGCAGCCGCCGCCGCCGTGCCGGCGCCACTACCTGTGCCACCACGCTGTGCTGCGCGAGCAGAGCGAATCCACCAAACTGCGCGTCGTGTTCGACGGCTCCGCCGCGACATCTACTGGCGTTTCCATAAACGACATCCAAATGATTGGCCCCAAGGTACAAGACTCCTTGTTTTCGATTCTGCTGCGATTTCGCCTATACAAGTACGTATTAGCTGGAGATGTCGATAAATTCTTTCGTCAAGTCGATGTCCACGAAGAAGACAGAGACTTGCAGCTTATTCTTTGGCGTGAAGATGATAATCTCCCTATAAAAACACTTAGGCTGAACACCGTGACCTATGGCTTTGCCAGCGCAAGCTACTTGAGCACGAAATGCTTGTGGCAACTTGGAGAAGACTGCGACGACGATAAGGTCAAGGAAATAATTCAGAAGGATTTTTATTGCGATGATCTACTAACAGGAGCTAACACTAAAGAAGAGCTACTACACATACTGAATGCAGTCACCACTATGTTGAAATCCGGCTGCTTCAACCTCCGAAAATTCAAGTCAAATGCCCCTGACATCTTTCCCATCTCCAGTGTCGAACTGCAGAGCGAGTTAAGCTTGAGTGACGCATCCAGTGCCCTCGGCTTGGGTTGGAGTCCGCGATCCGACTCTCTTCAATTCTCCATTGAAGCCCCAAGCTCTGAATCTGCAGAGAAGACTACGAAAAGAGCAATACTATCATCATCTTTCAGCATTTTTGATCCTCTAGGATTGCTTTCACCATCCACAGTCCAGCCGAAGATGATTATGCAACAGCTGTGGCGGCGAGGATTGGACTGGGATGAGCCAGTCCCAGATGATCTACAAAAGGAATGGCAAAAAATGAGTTCTAGCCTTCAGTGTCTTAATGAAATGGCAATACCAAGAAGAGTTCTATGTGAGAATCCACAAGAAATTCAATTACACTCCTTCTGTGATGCATCCATGCACGCTTATGGCGCATGCATATACCTACGATCAGCTGATAACGAAGGTAACGTAGCAGTCCATTTACTCTGTGCCAAATCAAGAGTGGCGCCTACTAAACCGCCTCTTACCATACCAAAGTTGGAGTTACTTGGAGCTCTACTAGCCGCAAATCTCACGAAGACTGTTTTGGACTCCCTGCGGTACCCTATATCCACGTGCATACACTGGTGTGACTCCAGTGTCGTACTCGCATGGCTCAACAGCACTCCCAGCAAACTGAAGAGTTTTGTTGCTAACAAGGTCGTAGAAATCTGCGAAAATACAAACCTTTCTTCATGGCGTCACGTGCCCACCTCTGACAACCCGGCCGACTACATCTCCCGCGGCGTCCCTGCCGAGAAGCTGCGTACTCTACAAGACTGGTGGTCAGGCCCGTCCTTCCTCAGCATGGATAAAAATCATTGGCCATCACAAGCAAAACCAAGTAAAACCAACTTACCTGAGATGAAGGTCCTACTCGTGACGACCGAAAGCAAGTCACCAGTTATACGATTTGAAGATTTCTCCGCTCTCAACAGAATCAAGAGAATATTTGCATATGTACTAAGGTACATTCAATATCTGAAAGATAAAAATATTATAAGAGGTCCTCTATCAGTTCAAGAGATGAACACTTCATTAACATTATTAGCCAAAGAGGCTCAAAAACAATCATTCCCTGAAGAGTATAATAAACTAATTAAAGGTGAATCCATACTTAAGGGTAAAATATCAGGTCTCAGCCCATTTCTTGACGAGAAAGGCGTTATGAGAGTAGGCGGTAGGCTTCATCGTTCCAGCTATAGCCACGATAAAAAACATCCTATAATTTTAGACTCCAAACATCATATGACCATTTTAATCTTTCGCCAAGAACACAAACGCCTATTGCACGCAGGTCCACAGCAATTGCTGTACTCTGTCCGAGAGACGTTCTGGCCGATTAACGGCAGGCAACTCTCCCGCAGCACCGTGCGCTCTTGCGTCGTGTGCCGCCGCCACAAAGGCCAAACTCTCACACCTATGATGGGCAATCTACCTCCAGAGCGAGTCACTCCCGCTCCACCCTTCCAGTCTATCGGGATGGATTTCGCAGGGCCCTTTCACATACTAAATAAAAAAGGTCGTGGAGCTCGCCTATCCAAATGTTATTTATGTCTCTTCATCTGCTTTAGGTTCAAGTGCGTGCACTTGGAGGCCGTTAGCGACCTTTCCAAAGACGCATTTATTTCATGTTTAAAACGCTTCATTTCACGTAGAGGGAAACCTTTAGAGATATTTTCAGACAACGGGCGTAATTTCGTGGCAGCGTCCAAGGACGTCGGTCAATTTCTAAAAGCACACGCGAAAGGAATCTGTGATCTTGCAGCAAATATGCAAATTAACTTCAATTTTCATCCACCTTACGCTCCTCACTTTTCTGGTCTGTCGGAGGCCGGCATTAAATCGGCTAAGCATATAATCAAACGTGTAATGGGCAACACTAATCTGACCTTCGAAGAGTTGTCCACGTTATTTGCGCAGGTGGAGGCTATAATGAATAGTCGACCCCTGTCCCCACTTTCTTCTTGTCCTACAGATTTCCTTCCTCTCTCCCCAGGACACTTCCTGATCGGCCGGCCGCTGACTGCACCGCCATCGCCAATAATAGATGACAACGCACGCTGCCGCACAAGATATGAGGCCATCGAAAAAATGCGACAGCAATTTTGGACACGGTGGCAACGGGAGTACATCTCTGAGCTCCAAACGAGAATGAAATGGCGTGAGAACAAGGCCAAGTTGACTACTGGTGACCTAGTCCTCATTCAGGAGGATAATACGCCGCCGCTATGTTGGCGCCTGGGGCGCATTGCCAAGTTGTATCCTGGAGAGGACGGCATATCCCGCGTCGCCGATATCTCGACTACCAGAGGCACAATCAAGCGGTCCCTCACCCGCCTCTGCCCTTTACTAGACTAATCCAGAATATGTTCATCATACATTTCTAAGTAATCAATGAAGACAACATTTAAAGAAAATAGAGACAATAGTTAATGAAAAGGAAAACATCTTCACTTGCATGCCATCACCACACCGGCATCTCGGCGTCCACATCACTGCACTGCCGCATACAGCGCCGCACTGCCACTCACTTCTTGCATCATGGGCACATATCGCTGCACCGATAATTCTGCATCAGCGCCAAGGGCGCAACTTTATCAGCCTCGATGACGACGGAAGCCCTCGTCGCCAACGTCTCCTCGTCCACACTCGTCCACACTCCCCTGCTGAACTTTACCGGCCCCGGAGTATGTTCGCGCCAATACTACGCGACCAGAATTTCACCTGCGCCGCGCGTCCCATCACTATAGCGCACCCCGCGCCTGCCCTCAAGCCCCGCAACGCGTCTGCGTCGAGCGAGCCGCGTTCTCGCTCTCTTTGCTCCGCTACCGCCAACGACTACACACGCGCCCATGTGCTCCCTACTGCGCGCCCTAAAACTATCCGAGACACTTAATCTTTCTTAAACTAATTGTAAATTTAGAGGTATTAAAGTTATAGTTGTTCAACTGACTGTTTTACTTCAAACAAACTACTTGTGTGTAAGTCGCAAACCCACGCGCTTACACTTATTCTTTTTTGTTTATTAGTCTTCGAAGAACCAGCGCTGGATCGAAAGTTTTTACTTTCTGTAGTTTCCCATTTTGTTTGACAAAATATTAACTACTTTAATTTCCTACGAAGTAAAGCTTGTAAATAATTAGATATACATTAATATACCTGTGTTTAGTTTATTATATATTCAAACAATTTTTTGCTCTGCCGGTAACAGATCATAGCGGGGGGCTGGCGAGTTCGAAAAATTGGCACACTTCCGACCTCCATCACGTTCCGCTTGGGACTAAACGACACGGGGCGACATTTTTTATGACCTTTATTATGGTATAAGTTTTATTGTTCAAAGCCTTATATAACTCAAATGAAATAAGAATCCGATCATCATTTAGACTTGTCTTTGCGATTTAATTGGATGCAGTAAAGTGCAAGTCGATTACTTGCACTTTACTTAACATTATTTTAATATGTAAATCACTAACGCAATGACATAAATAAAATGCAATTACTAAGTCAACGAAGTTAAAGTTAATCGTTATCACGAAATAACGATTAACGTTAACGTCCGTTAGATTTAGCGAAATGTAACGCTTTAACGTTTAACGAAGTCAGCTTTTAGTCACGGATGTGCGACTAACGAAGTTAACTATTTCATTAACGCCCTAGTTCAAATAATGTCGCGTGAGCAAGACCTACCTAGGCATTTCACCACGTTAAACAAAAAAAAAATGCCCGGGTCGACGGCGCGTTGTGTTCCACGCGCGCCGTCAGAGATGTCAGCAACAACTGGTGGGGCCCGCAAAGGCCGATGCCTGCCAGGGGTGCGGGTTGTTCGAAAGAGATACCGTGGCCCCTGGCATACGGGCAGCTGAGGGAATAGGGGTGGGTTTTAGTCAGTAAAAGTCTGACCCGCCCTCCTACTCCACCCAGAGCGGGAGGAATCATTTCATGATTTCCCAACCTCAAAAAAAAAAAAAAGCAAGACCTACCTCGAATACGTAGTGAAATATAATTTCACTACATATCAGAACCAATACCACACCAGAGAACTTACTACCTAACTTGGTTTCCGGAAGCTATTTTCGGGTGACCACTGGAAATCAGCGCTGTGCTGTGTCCCCCGGTAGCACAGAACCATGCTAAGTGGAACCCTTATTTTCATTATGACGACGTGCAGCTGCCGACTATATCTGTGTTGTGCTCGTGATTACACAACATAATTTTTATTACATGCGAAACCTGAATATAGTTTGTTCAGAATGAGTAACTAATTCGATTCCAACTATTTTTACACCATGCTATATTTTTCCCCAAAAAAGTTTTGCAAGTGTGTTGGAAAATGTTATCACCAGTTAATTACAATACAGTCGCCGTACAGTTAGGTACCTACTGCCTAATTATTATCAATGCGCACAATACGACGCTGGACGCGCGGGCGGCGCGGGGTGCCGCGTGGTGACCATGTTTGTGTAGACAACTAGGTAACATAACATTTACGCTTTTAACAAGTTTTAAATTTTTTTACAAAGATTCTTTACTTTTTTTTTTGGGTGGGAAATCATCAAATAACTTCTCCCGCTCTGGGTGGAGCAGGAGGGCGTGTCAGACTTTTACTGACTAAAACCCACCCGTGTTCCCTCAGTTGCCTGTATGCCAGGGGCCGCGGTATCTCTTTCGAACAACCCGCACCCCTGGCAGGCATCGTACCTTGCGGGCCCCTTCTGTTGCTGCTGACATCTCTTTGAGGCGCGCGTGGAACACAACGCGCCGTCGACCCGGGCTTGGTCCTTACCGGACAGCGAGCTACCCATTACTCGCCGTCCGCAAGCCCGCGCCTACGGTGGCCGGGAATCAGCCTGGGTTTCCCGACGCCCAGGGCGTCTCCTGCGAAGGCCACGGCTGTGAGGGCGCATGTACTGCATCTCCCTCACGTGCGCCGCCTCCCTCTTTGCGAACATAACTGCTTCGCTGAAGGAGGCGACTGCTAGCCATGGCCTGGACCAGGGTCGGACGCGAGAGATCGCTGCCGCCGATCACCTCCACGAGGACACGGCGGTGCTCCGCCCAAGCCGGGCAGACCTCTATCGTATGCTCCACCGTATCCTCAGGGTGATCTTCGCAATGAAAACACCCGGGCGTTTCCTCCCGCCCTATCCGAAACAGGAACCTCCCGAAACAGCCATGTCCGGTGAGGACCTATGTCAGGCGGAAGGTGAGGACGCCATGCCGCCTCTCAAGCCACTCCTCAAAGAGGGGACTTACCGCCGCAATCGTGGCGTGTCCAGAAGATTCTTTACTTTAAAAATACCAAGCACATGTTTCGGGTTTCGCATATACTAAAACTAGGGTTGTATAAGTACTATTATTTTTTCGAGTTAACTTATTTTTTGAATGCATGGACGGATCTCTGTAACAAATTAACCCATTATTCCTTTCTTTTTTTCAATATGTGCATGTTATTAAGTCGTCACCCACACCCTACAAAACCAAAACTCAGCAACGCTGCTTGGTGGCAGAAAGAGGTATGTTAATAATTATTCCCCAGGCAAGAAGTATGACTTTTTAGGTATTGTTTCTGGAACTAATAAAAAAAACAAAATATCGTGAAAACCTTTTATTATATTTACTGCCTCGTTGGTCTAGTTGATCAGGAATAAAATTGTTACTCTCGAATATAATTCCGATAGATCGACATTGGAATTGTCAGTCAAACGTCAGGAATTGGCTGGACTCACTTAGTCTAGCCAATCCCCGACGTTTAACTCAACCAACTGACGTTTGACCAATGTCGATCTATCGGAATTATATTCTAGAGTAAGCACCCAAGTCGGGCAGAGTGTGTTATTGGGTTTTTATCTGGAATTTCTCAGTAGCAACCCGGAGTCTGGATTTATGGCCGGTTGATGGGAATAGGCTCGCCCCCTATTACATGGGACTTAAAGATAAATAGCGAGATTTGGGTGTACTATAGGTACACCCCTGCCCTACACTTCGGGGAAACATGGCGTGATATTAATATGTAATTTTATAGAAATTCGACAAAGAAAGAAAGAAAAGAAAGCAAATGTATTTATTTAGCACAGATTAAAAAGGCACACGATATAAAGCAAAAAAAAAAAAAAAAAAAATATACAAAATCGACATACGTACAGAAATTCGACATACACATGCGTTGATAAGGATCAATGCAGGTGTATGTCAAATTTCTATGGCTGTTCCACAGAAAAGCTCAAAATTTCAACTGCTTTGTCAATGTGAATCTTGCCTCCGGCATCTGCTTTTTATTATTCATTGGCTTCCATTCACAGCGCGTAGTGATCCGGTTACTCACTCGGTAAGTCATCGTCTTCAGTCGGTAAGCCACTATCCGGTTCATCTTGATAATAATATCTAGGAGATTCAGATCCTTGTGAGTGTCTTGGAAGGCATCACAGAGCGCTTGGATCATCCAAGAGCCGTTCTTATCGCGGTAGGATACGTAGTCTGTGGAGAGTGGTACAAATAAATGATGCTGGTATTTTTTTAAATTTTAAAGTCGACGTGTGCGTCTGCGATAACCTATAGGTTACCCTTGTAGTTGTGATGATATTCATAAGTGGGTAGATTAATATTGTAGGTGGTGGGTGATAGAACAATGATTAAAGATGGCAGTCATTACTGGAGCTTGTCGTTTGATTTACGTTCCGCATAACATAACATGGCGCAGCCGGTGATTAATAAAGTATGATAGAACCTAATTAACAGTGAGTGAAATAACAGTAAAGTAGACGATAAAATAGAAAAATAAATAAAGTGCAACAATGGAAACAGTGTTAACACCGCCGTCACCGTTCCAATTTGATGAAAATTCGATTGATGTGGCATCGGGCAAGCTGAGTGATAGTTGGGAAAGATGGAAGAAGGGCTTCACGATATATTTTAAAGCGTGTGAGTTATCGACAAAAACACCAGTGATACAACTCAATATTTTTCTGCACGTAGTAGGTGAGCAATGCCGCGAAATATTAGAACAAAGTAAGGAAACAACTTTAGACGGTGCGTGTAAAAAGTTAGATGAACATTTTAAAACGAAGAAAAACTTAACGGTGGAACGGCACAAGTTTTTCACGCGAGATCAGCAGCAAAATGAGTCAATAGATCAATATGTGTTTGACTTGAGGAAATTGTCCAAGACTTGTGAGTTTGTAAATTTGAATGACGACCTCATAAAGGACCGACTTGTGTGTGGAGTGATAAGCCCAGCAATTAGAGAAAGATTATTGCGAGAAGGGGACCTAACATTGAGTAAAGCATTGGAGTTATGTCGAGCAGCAGTGGTGTCAAGAATGTATTCAGAAAACATAAAGAAAGAGAATGTAGTAGTTCACAGTATTAAACAGGACAGTAATATACAAGAAGAAAAAAACGAGATATGGGCATTACGGCGTAGTAATAAAGTAGGATATGGAGTGTCATCGTCATCTAGAACATTCGACGGTAATATAAAAGGAACAATGCGATCACGCGGTGGGCACGAGCGAGGAGGCGCAGCTTGGCGCGGCGGGCGCGCGGGCGCCGCAGACGCCGCTCGTCCGATGCAGCCGCCGCCGATCAACAGACCGCGCACGACGCCCCAGTGTGGCAGATGTGGTAACATGCACGGAAGGAATGCTTGTCCGGCGTATGGTAAGAGATGTCTACGCTGCTCGAAAATGAATCATTTTGCGAAAGTGTGTGGTGTGTACTTTGTGAAGGCATCAGATGAAAAGGTAATATTTGCATTAAATAAAGACTTGAATGATTGGACGATAGATTTAAAAATTTATGAACATAGCATAAACTTCAAGTTAGATACGGGCGCAGATGTTAATGTGCTACCGATGCGTTTCTTGTCAAGATTAGGAATATCTATTGATAAATTATTGCAAACTAATACTAAATTGAGCGGATATTCAGGTGATCTAATTACTGTCTTGGGAAAAACACATTTAAAAGTGTATCATAAGAACAAGTTGTATTTATTGGAGTTTAAAATTGCAGATGTAAATAGCGCTCCTATATTGGGACGTTATGCGTGTGCAGAAATGAATTTAATAAAGAGGGTTATGTCTGTGCAGAGGTCTGATATCAAATCCAAAATAAATAAAGAGTATAAAGATGTTTTTGAAGGAATAGGTTGTCTACCGGGAGAATATAATTTACAACTGAGGGATGACGTCATACCCGTAGTGCATGCGCCCTGATTGGGTTAGCAGTATAACTGTGGTCAAAAAATCGAACGGTGATTTAAGAATTTGCTTGGATCCGAAAGAATTAAATCAGGCTATTAGGAGGGAACATTTCAAGCTACCAACTATAGATGAAATTGTATCTAAATTAGCTGGAGCTAGGTATTTCAGCACATTAGATGCTTCTTCCGGGTTTTGGAATGTGAAATTAGGAGAAAGTAGTAAATTTTGTACATCTATATGTCCATCAATGCGGAAACCGTTCAGTCAACATGTGCAATTGTCCTTTTATCCTCAAAACTAGCAACATAAAATACCTCGGCGTAATAATGGACGACACTCTGTCTTTCAAAAAACATATTGAAAGTCTCGTTAAAAGAGTGCGCAAATTAATGTATGTTTTTAAAAAATTGCGATCATTTGCAGACTCCGAATTAATCTCTCAACTTTATTTAGCCCTATGTCAATCAATAATTAAATACTGCATCACATCATGGGGTGGCGCACCAAAAACGAATTTGCTTCCTCTTGAAAGAGCACAGAGAGCAATTTTAAAGGTAGCAAACTTCCATCCCTTTTTCTTTCCCACAGATCTGCTATATAAATCCTGCAACGTGCTGACTGTTCGCCAACTTTTCATTATGCACTTAGTATTAAAACAGCACACCATGCTTACCTACACTGCTGACAACACTAACAAAAGACGGAATGATATAGTATGCACATCGAATGCAACCTCAAAACATGTCTTTGTAGAAAGATTTTTTACATTTTTAGGCCCATTTCTGTACAACAGGTTAAATAGAAAACTAAGTATCTATAAATTAAATTACTTTAGCTGTAAGAAAATTATACTTAAATATTTACTAACCATTGCATATGCACAGACAGAAGATCTACTTGTTGTCTGCAAATAGAACGACTAACATGCTATTTTATTTTTACTTTCCTAAGTTTAACATATACTACACTTTGTTAATTTATTACATTAAGTATTTACGCGCTTCATAGCCTGAAGCACAGGTTCAACCTAGTTCAGGCAATAAGCAACTGTGCTCTATTTTAATTGTTAAGATACATTGTAAATATGCCCCTTTTATAAATAAACGATATATATATATAAACGATATATATATATATATATATATATATTTAATACACCTTTTGGTAGATTTAAATTTTTACGAATGCCGTATGGCATATGTTCGGCCTCAGAGGTCTTTCATAAGAAAATATACGAACACTTTGATGATATAGAAGGTGTGTGTATGTATATTGACGACTTACTAATATATGCTACAGATGAAAACAAACATGATGAGATTTTGAAGAAAGTGCTAGAAAGATGTAGAAAAATAAATTTAAAATTAAATATAAATAAGTGCAAATTTGGATTACAGGACATAAAATATTTAGGTCATCGTATTACAAAAGATGGATTGAGCCCAGATGATTCTCATTTGTCAGCAATAAAAAACATGCAAATACCAAAGAATAAGAAAGATGTAGAACGATTTTTAGGATTGATTACGTACGTTGGCTCATTTATTCCGAATCTTTCAGATAAGACATTTCCACTAAGAGAGTTACTTAAAAAAGAAATAGAATGGCATTGGGATGACCGACATGAGCAATGTTTTTCATATTTAAAAATGTGTTTAACAAAACGGCCTGTGCTTCAATATTATAGTATGGAAAAGCCAATAGTCATATCCGTTGATGCTAGTTCCACAGGGTTAGGTGCGTGCTTAATGCAAAATGGGCTTCCTGTATGTTATGCTTCTAAAGCTTTAACTAACACAGAACAAAGATATGCACAGATTGAAAAAGAATTGTATGCTTCCGTATTCGCCTGTGAGCGATTTTATGCATACATTTTTGGACGTTCGGATGTAACAATTGAAACGGACCATAAGCCTTTAATCAGCATTATTAAAAAACCAATTGTAGATGCTCCGTCCCGCTTACAGAGGATGTTGTTGAGACTACAGCGCTATACATTTACGTTAGTTTATAGACCGGGAAAACACTTGTACATTGCTGACGCGTTATCTCGTGCTTATGAAATAATGCCGCATGTGAGCGAAGGAACGTCACAAACCGGTATAGATAGCGGCAAGGATGAGGTATGCGTATTGACCGACAGTGTGAAAAACAAATGCGAATATCTTACGGACGCTCAATTCATAGACATTCAAAAACATCTAGAAATGGATGAGGAGATGACTGAATTAAGTAAACATGTTTTACAAGGTTGGCCTGAAAATAAAGATCGATTAAAAGATAACATAAAACCATACTGGAAATTTAGGGAGGATATAACTGTAGCTAACGGGTTAATCTGGAAGTCGGATAAAATTATTATACCTAAAGTAATGAGAAAAGATATGTTAAAAAAGATTCATATAGGACATATGGGAATTGAAAAATGCAAATTACGAGCTAGAGAAATAATATTTTGGCCCGGTATTAACAATGACATAGAAAATATGATTACTAGTTGTAATACTTGTTTAATGCACAGAAAAAATAATCAGAAAGAAGAGCTTAATTGTCACGAGGTTCCTGACAGACCATGGGCTAAGGTTGGTGTAGATTTATTCCAATATAAAGGTACGGACTATTTGTTGCTAGTAGATTATTTTAGTAAATATTTTGAGTTAATCAAATTACGAAGTACAACTTCTGGGAGTGTAATTAATCATTTAAAAAATATATTTAGCCGTCAAGGAATACCTAATACGATAATGTCAGACTGTGGTCCACAATTTTCATCATTTGAATTTAGAAAATTTGCACTAGATTGGAATTTTAATCATATCACGTCATCGCCTTACTATCCTCAATCGAATGGACAAATAGAACGCACAGTTCAAACAGTAAAAAATATTATTAGAAAATCAACAGAAGACAACACGGATTACCGTCTAGCATTGTTAGAATGCTTAAATACACCGCTGGATAGTGAGCTAGCATCACCAGCCGAAATTTTACAAAGCCGAAAATTAAGAAGTATTGTTCCGACACCTATAAAATTACTGGCTCCAAAAGTGCATCATAACATAAAAGAGAAATTAATAAACAGGCAAACTAAACAAAAAGAATTTTATGATAAAAGTAGTAAGAACCTAACTCCGTTGCAAGTCGATCAAAATGTAAGATATTTCGATACCATAAAAAACTATTGGGTACCAGGCGTAGTTGACCGAATTCTAAGAAATAGGTCATATGCAGTTCGTTTACATAACGGGAAAGTAGTTGTACGGAATAGAAGGCACATGATAGCAGATCACTCGCACAGACACAGCCCACCCCGAGACTATGAGTTTGATAATGATTGTGAGAAGACATTGAATCATAGAAATGAACATTGTGAACCGTCATCTAATAATAATTATGTTACTCGTTCTGGCAGGACGGTGCGACCGCCGAATAGATGGGGGTATCCGTGAAATTACCAATACAGCACTATGTAATTATCATCCCTACTATCAACGGCAACACAATATTGATATTAAGAATAGATTTAAATGTAGGTAGGTATAATAAATTGATTAGAAGAAAAAAAAAATTGCGAATTAGTGTGTCAGTACCTATTTCTATCAAACTAAGCAAAATATGAAATGCATACATGAATTATTGTGAAATACTTTGATTAAATAAAATTACTCAAGTTTAGGATACAGTAATAACGATGTTACTATATACTGTAAGCAATGAGTTTACTTAGTTGTTAAGCTTATATTATGAGTGCTCTTATGATGATTCATCATCAACCTAGCCTTTTCCCAACTATGTTGGGGTCGGCTTCCATCAGATGATTTTGCTTGTTAAATTGTAATGGTGAATTACATATTTGTGTACCGTACCATATTTGTTATTACATACCTAGTTACTGAAATTTTTGTTGTGTGTGTTAATGGAAATAGTTTTTTTTATATCATTTTTTTTAATGAGGGAGGAAGATGTGATGATATTCATAAGTGGGTAGATTAATATTGTAGGTGGTGGGTGATAGAACAATGATTAAAGATGGCAGTCATTACTGGAGCTTGTCGTTTGATTTACGTTCCGCATAACATAACAGTAGTTACCTTCAACAGTAGAATACAGCACGAGGGTGTTAGCTTGTGTGGGAACAGTGAGAGCACGGACATTTTGCCTGTCTGAGCGGTCGCTGACGCCAGAATCCTAGAATTAAAAAAATGTTCAGTTCCAAACTTACACGAAATTTTATCGATTTCGCTTATTACTTGATTTTAATTACGTATTTTAACAGTTAAAATACTGTGTTTCCGTTAGTTTTAATAATAAATAAATAAATAAATAATAAAAATCTTTATTGCAGACCACATGATCTATAAAAAAAAACAAGCAAAAAAATTAAAAATTAAAATAAAAAATAATAATAAGTACAATTAAAAATTTAGAGTAAAGTAGAAAAAAAACATAATTAAATAGCATACATACACACACACACAAACTCACTCCTTTCTTTTCTTGCACATAAATAGGCACAAACATTTTACGCGGCTATTTCCAACCACCGCTTGTAGGTCTTGGTAGCATACATTCTATCAGCAATGTCCTTAACTAAGGTGCACAAAATTAAAGATCGTTTCAATTGTTATCTAATGAATGTTATCTTTTTATTTTTGTGACAATTCATAATGCGAGATTTTGGTAGTTTTGAACGATTTTATTTACTGCCAATTCTTTTAGATTTTTGCACTTTTTTGTAAAATGGATTGATCTTGAACTGAAATTTATTACTGTAGTTTTAATTCTTTTGAACAAGAGTTCTGAGTAGCCGAAATCCAAATCTTTGCCCATTGTCTTTAAAATTTTGTGTAATATTTTTTAGTATAAAGGTTGTAAAAATTAATTCATACATTGTATAAATGACCTGCACAACAATACATTGTGATTTTTTAACGATTCGTAAATATGTATTATTCTGAACGTCTCACAGAAAAATTCTCAAAACAGTCTCCAGTAGCCGAGTAGGTAATCAAAACTAAATAATAAAAATAGGAATAGCAGCTCAATCATTTGATCTTTATTGAAACGATCTTTCATAACAATGGTGCATTGCAAAACTTATAGAAATACAGTATTTTTAAACGAATTAATAAAGAAGGCGTTTATCTATTGGACATGTTTGTATATTTTTATTTTTACTGTAAAATCGCGTGCGTAAAAAAAACTTCGGAAAACACTACAAAATTTAAAATTTCTTTAATTTCGGAAGTTTGGATATGTATTTAAATTTTTTGTAACTGCCTTCCGAAATTAAAGTAATTTTCCACTTTGCAGTGTTTTTTCGGAAGTCAGTTGTTTTGTTTGTAGCCTCCACCCGTTCTATTCCCACCTACAACGGGCAACTAAGAAATGAAACGGGCGTATATCTTTAAATACTTTTAATTTTTAATGGAACTAAGTTTAACCGGACGCACACAAACTTTGTAGGTCGTGCAGAAGTAATAACACACGACCGTAACCCACGACCTACAAATTTTTGCCAACTTCCATCTCCGGCTAAGGGCGGTATCTCGCCGGCAACTGCAGGCCCTGTAGCTGCAGGCGAAATATCGCCCTTGGCCGGAGATGGAAGTAAACCATTGCGCTGTATTGCGCTGCACGGTGGAACCGCTAACAGATAGTGTGGCGGGGGTGTCCGACTTGCTCAGCACCCCAGAGGCGAAGTGGCAGGATGGTCCTCAGACGGCGGCACACGAGGACGATCGGCTCGAAGTAGGGTAACTTGCCGTATGGACTGTTACGTGTTAAACGATGCCATGGAACCTGGAATCATACGTTCCAGGCTATTAATGCTTGACCTAATTACTTCCGTGCTGGGGTACCACCGACGACACAAGAAGGAAGTACCTATTTGGTAGTAGTATTGACGTGATGGCACTAACCAGAACGGAGTTAACATGTTATGCAAGCTTGAGCAAAAAAGAAAACAGGAAAGAACCAAACATTAGGATTCGGTTAAAGCGTTAAGAATTTAAATTTCAAAATATTGCACATGAAGGTAGAAGAAAAATAGGTAGCATGATGCAGCATTATTAACATCTTCTGATGCTTTTACTAAATGGTGCTTATTAATAAAATGGAGTAAGCAACCGAAATTAATATTACAAGATATACATGGGAATTGGGAACATAAAATAATGATTGGCTAAGAACAAAGAAAAATACAACGAGAATGATTATGGTGTACGTGCTTTGTGTGCTATTCAAAACTTACCCTAGATTGGAATTACCACTTACAACTTTATAGGCACTAATTTTACTCGTTGTAAATTCGAGAAATATAAATAAAAATATTGAACTCTCGTGTCAGCTAGGGCGCTCGATAGGAAGCAAAGCGATAAGTGTAATTTCACATAAGCCTAGGAGCGACTGATATAGAGTTCTTTAGATCCTTTATAACACTCGTTCTATGCAAACACTCTTGCCCCCGCGTCACAGGTTTCATGGTAGCGTTCCGTTACATTACCCGCCGTTCCCTCATAAGGATTGTGTTATTACCTTTTACTCATACTTTAATTTCAATTATATCTCATCATTCAAAATCCTTTCGTATAAAACATCACACAATATTAAAACTTATGCGGCGTATCCTAACATGCTGATAATCAAGTGACTAATATCCGTCAATGACTTTTGTAACAGGTCGTTTAGTAGTATATGGGTGAATGTAACGACGACAGAATTCATTTATAGGTAGATATTTTGAGGTCCTTAATATGCCAAGACCCTAAGCTTTTACTTGACATATCCTCTAAAACATACACAAGTGGTGATAGTTTTTGAATAAACCAGGACTTAATGTATTTAGGAGCAAATTTCTTGCTAAAGTGCTTGTCCTTATCGCTCAGAACATAGCACGCTTGTATACGATATCACCGGTATTAAACTCAAAAGGTTTACGTCTTAAATTATCACACGGTGCGTTTTTCACATGGGTGTGATACAAAGCTTTTTGGACTTGGTCAAAGATTGAACTTAGGTAACCAAGTTTCTCCGCATACACATGGCAAGGAAGAAACAAAACCTCATCTCCTAAGTCTGTATCGGCATACAATATAATACTATTTCCCGTCCAAAAACTAGAAAAGAAGGTGTAAATGCGGTAGCCTCATTAACTGAAATTATTCTTCGCAAATTGTACTTTCGGATTAAAAATAAGTCCCATGATCGATGATCACCATCTACAAAAGTAGCAATGCAAGAAATAATAGTTCTATTGTACCGCTCCACAGTATTAACCTGAGGGGGTATACTTTGGTAAATAGAATATGTTTGGTATTTTATATTTCTCGAATAAATCCTGAGTATCATAAATTGAGTATCATTGTCCATAAAAATACTCTGAGGAACCCCGTGAACTAAGAATATTTGTGTAAGATGACTTTCTTTACACCTTAGAATTAATGATGAAGCCGGGGATGATGAGTAAAACCGCCCGTGTTGAGTGTGGTAATATCACTAAATTTATTTTACTTGCTAATTACAGTAAACGACTGCGCGTATTGAAACGCTGAGGTTGCTAACCTACATAATTATAACAAGTAATATGATGAATGTGCGGGTTCACCGTACAATTTGCTCTTCCAAAATTTTTACAAAAATATGAGAAGTTGCTTTTTTAGGGAAAATATGACAAAATTTGGAAAAACAACAGGTTCTTACCAATAAGAAAAAGAGTCCCATTAAGTCGATTTATATCATTTGGTAAGGGCGAGAGCATTGCTTCGGGCGACCCATTTCACCAAGAGTAGCATAATTTTGAGTCTTGTATTGAAGACAAGGACTACAAGACCCAACGTATTTTGCTACATTTTTATGCATGCCCGGCCAGTAATATCTGGGTGCAATGCGTCTATAGGTCTTAAAGATATCCAAATGACCAGCAGTAGGTTAATTATGGTTATCCGCAATTACCTTATCCCTAAGCTCAGATGGAACGACTTCTTTCCAAGAAAATTCATTGGTAAGCAAACACTTTATTTTTACTAAGCCAAAAAAGAATGCCATCTGTAATTCTTTAATTTGGAAAATTTTCAGGTTTTGTGACACAATTTCCATAAATGTTTCTATACCAATCGTCACTAGATGTCGCGAATGAATTAGAAGTGACCATAGAACAAAAACGAACTGCTCTAGACAATGCATCTGGGATAACGTTGCCAGCGTCTCCCGCTCCGTAATGCTATAGTTCATTTCTGCCGCCGTTAACGACTTGCTTATGTAAGCTATGGGGTGCTCTTTTCCGTTTATAGAATGAACTAGCTTTTGCCAGCGGCTTCGCCCGCGTGGAGGTCGGTGTATTATACATATAAACCTTTCTCTTGAATCACTCTATCTATTAAAAAACCCGCATCAAAATCCGTTGCGTAGTTTTCAAGATTTAAGCATACATAGAGATATAGGGACAGAGAAAGCGACTTTGTTTTCTACTATGTAGTGATGAGCATACCATCAATCCCATAGTTACTTGCATCCGTATGCACCTCGAAAGGTAGATTGTAATCGGGGCAAGAAGACCTCAGCCTCATCAGTCCACCTAAAAAGTGGAGTGTCCTTTTATTGGAATTCAACTTGTTGAGTGGACCTGCAATTGTGATAAAATTGGGAACGAACATACGATACCATGTAGCTGTGCCTAGAAATCGCTTTAACTCATTGCCATTAATAGGAGTGGTGTAGTTAAGAATGGCTTCAACCTTTCCTGGGTCAGTTCGCAGCACATTCCCATCGACCATGTAACCTAAGTATTTGAGTTGGCTTCGAAAAAACTCACATTTTTTCAAGTTGACGGTTAGGCCTGCTTTACGCAATCTGTCTAAAACTCGAAGTAGAAGAGAAACATGCTCATCAAAACTATCGGTAACAATAATAATATCATCTATGTAAGCGAATATCCGGTGATCTACATTACTTAGTAACTTATCTACAAGACGCTGTTGCGTAGCGGGAGCATTTCTCAAGCCAAAAGATGTAGTATCGAATGTAAGTGTTCCTCGACCTGAGACGTAGAAGGCCGTCTTATCTCTGTTCTCCTCTGCAATGGGTATTTGCCAAAAGGCTTTCGATAAATCCAAGCTAGTAAGAAAACGAGCGTCGCGCAGGTTATCCAAAATTTCAACAATGTATGGCAAGTTCTAGGCATCTCGTTTTGTGATCGAATTTAACTTCCTGCTGTCAAGACAAAAAACGAGGCTGACTATTCGTCTTAGTAACGAAGAGTACCGGAGATTGCCAGACACTTTCACAGTGCTCCACCACATCTAGATTTAACATCTCATCTACCTGTTCGACAAGGATTCTCTGTTTCTCAGGAGACAGTTTGTAATATATTTGTCTAATAGGAGGAGGATTGCCAGTATCGATGCGATGGGTTATAGCGTGCGTACGGTCTAAGCCTTTGCGCTCAAATGAAATATCCCTAAATTGTTCAACAACTTTATCAGCTATAGCGCGTTTAGACTCATCTAAACTGTCATAGGAATGAATACAAGTTTGGTGATTATTAATATTTAAATCTACTAATAGATTAGCTGACAATCGTATAGAACCTAAATATTTCGGACATAAGTTAAAGGCGCGCCAGAAATCAATACCTAGTATAGGCGATGTTTGAACTTCCGGAACTACATAAAACTTAATTATGTGAAATTGCTCCTCTAAGTGAACCGGAACATTAATGTATCCAATACTCTTAAGTGTCTGACCACCAGCAGCTATTATCAAAGGTGTATCATCAGTACATAGCTTAAGGCCATGACTGAGTAACGTGCTATGTGCATAATTACCTAAAATTGTAATGGCTGTCCCGGAATCCAGAAGGCCAGATGCAGTAATATCGTTGATCTTAACATTTACATCCGGTCGCGAATCACCTAAAGGCTTAGTTTTCAGAATTGAAGAAATTATGTAACTGTTAAAAATAAATAAATGATTTTTAACCAATTATTCCAATCCTCTCTATTAAAGCGGCCATCTGACGAAGGTGAGTTGGTATAATCCTGCAAACCTAGTTTTTTGGTTTCTGATCCTTGTTACAATTTGGGTAATCTGGCTTCTTGACACCTTTATGACCACATTTAAAACACATAAGTAATTTCTTTACTTTGACAATCCATCAAAATTTGAGGCTATGTGAATTGTTACGACACCTTGGACAATACGAAAGTTTTGCAGCAGGAACTGTATTATTTATCTATAGCATGTAAATATTTTTCATTAACATTAGAACTTTGTTTGTCACTATCTATGGTGGTTTTATTCGTAACATTTTTAGCTTTATCATATTGATTTTGTTTGATAACTATATCTGTTCGTTGTTTTCTGGCGCTAACGTTTCAGAAGTAGCAACCGGGTGTTCTCGGAACTAAACCATGCGTCGTGACTGAACGTTTTCAAAATTCCTGCAAAGAGATCTCAACTGCTCAACCGATGTGATTACAGATGCAGAGGCCAGAGTGCTCGCAAAAAAAGGCCTAATGTTATCTAAAATTACTTCCAGCTTGTCCGCTTCTGCCAAAGGCTTCGACAAGCGCGAAAACATTCCCGAAATAATGGACAAGTAAATCATAATGTTTTCCGTTGCCGCCTGAGTCCTAGACCGAATCTCAGATAAAAGACGGTAATCGTAATCCGCTTTGTCGAAGTCCTAAACCAGAAGGACAACCAGTTCATCCCAAGATGAGACATGTTGCCTTACGCTCCTAAACCAATAGAGAGCATCGTCCACAAACATATCGGTTGCAAATGAAAGTAATTTTGAATTTGTAATGTTACGAGCTACACTATATTCGTTAGCTCATTGAATAAAAGCACGCACGCAACCCTTGCCATCATAATTCAGTTTTCTTAACTCGGAATGCTTAGAATTTCCCTCACATGTCACTGAAATATTGATTCTGTCAGTAATTTGCGGGTTAGAAATAGGGTCGGCAGCTATGAGAGGGTCAATCCTCTTTGTTTTTAGTGATATGAAAATGTTATAGTACTCCCTAAACATTCTCGTACATTCCGTATGCACGTCCATAAGTTTGTCATCCATAGTGATCCTATTGAGCCGATGATAAAGGTGATGGAAAAGATTTTCAATTCGCCCCAATCTTGTCTTTTGTGTTCACATCTAGAGTAGATTTGATTTTATTTAATGTTTCCAAAGATTTATTCAAATCGTCAAGGGGATCAAGATGGGAACACAAAATATTCTCAGAAACAACAGGTTGACTCAGTTTACTTATCTGCTGTCGGGAGGACACGGCGTGGCACACGCTGGCAGAGTGTGCCGCTTGGGAGGAGCCACGCCGTGCCCTCATCTCAGGAGTCGGCAGTGACCTGTCGCTGCCGGCCGTTGTCGACTCGATGGTCGGCAGCGAGGAGTCCTGGGACGCGGTGGTATCCTTCTGCGAAACAGTCATGTCGCAGAAGGAGGCTGCGGAGAGGGAGCGGGAGATTGCTTCCGCTAACCCGATCCGCAGCAGACGCACCGGGCGTCGGCGGAGGGCGGACAACGCCCTCTTCCAGCCCCCCTAAATGGGTCCAGGGGCAACGGATCTGGGGAAATTCGTTGCCCCCTACTTGTTAGGACCCGAGATGGCGGCGCGTAGTGTTCCACGCGCGCCTCTCTATGACGTAAGGGGGGAGTTTAACACCTCACTCCCCCCCTATCGCGAGGTGGCCCGCAGAGGCGGGCCGGCACTAGCCGGGGATCGCGGAAGTCACACTAGTTCCCGTGATCCCCGGTGCAAGTGAGAGACGGAACACCGGGGTGGTTTTAGTCAGTAAGAGTCTGACAGACCCCTCCGCCCTCCCCGGGGCGGAGGACATCCATGAGGATTTCCCCCCGTGATCAAAAAAAAAAAAAAGTTTACTTATCTGCCGCCTAAGACCCGTCACCGTACTAGCCGGGGTTTCACCTCTTACGGCTACCTCGTATTCTAATTCTGATTTAAGAAACGATGAATATTTTATAGGGTATGCCATTTTTAGGAAAAAAATAAAGATATTAACAATAATATGTGTACCAATAGGACTAAGTTGTAAATAGCACTCAAATTATTACAAATCAATTATAAAAGTACTCCTTTCCGTTACAATTATCACTAACAGAACAGAACGCTATGTTTTATGATTTATGAAACGAAAAAAAGAAAAACAATAATGAAAGAAAATAAAAGAGCAAAACAAATTGTTTTGTTTTGCTCCTTTATTAAAAAAAAAATATAATAATAATAAATATTTCGAAGAAATTAAAAAAAAAAACAAATAACCCGTTACAAAAAAATTGTAACTGGTGTGAAGGTAGTTTTACAGTAAGTTCGAGATGCAAGACGAAACAAATTGAAACAGACAACAAAATAATAAACCAAAAAGAAGGGATTGTTTCCTTTTTACGTCCGATAAATTAAACTTAAAAAAAAGCTTTACATATAACAACAGCAAAAAAAACCTGTATAATTTCACCAAAAAAAAAGAAAAAGAAAAGAAACAACCTGAACAGCAAAAAAAAATATAAAAGCAACCTGTATATTAGAAAAAATTATAAACACTCAACAGAGCGTTTTGTAAAACGCTCTGTTGAGTGTTTCTGTGATTGCTGTACGGTGAGTGGGTATTTTTTTTCCCTTTTGTAAAAGAGAAAAAGATACCCACTCACCGTACAATAACTAACTACTAACTACAGAAATGAAAACAGCCAGAGCCACGTAATTGGGCGCCAGTGTAGCCTCCACCCGTTCTATACCCACCTACAATAGGCAACTGAAAAGTGAAACGGGCGGGGGGTACCTTTAAAATACTTTTATTCAAATTTAATGGAACTAAGTTTAGCCGGAGACACACATTTGTTGGTCGTGGGTTACGGTTGTCTGTTATCACTTCTGCAGAGATAGGTACTCCCTGTAGTTGCAGGCGAAATATCGCCCTTGGCCGGAGATGGAAGTTGGCCGCTGCACTGTATTGCGCCGCACAGCGGAACCACTGACAGATGGTGCGGCGGAGGTGTCCGACTTGCTCAGCACCCCAGAGGCGACAGGATGGTCCTCGGGACCGCGGCACACGAAGACCATCGGCTCAAAGTAGAGTGGGTAACTTGCCGTACAGACTGCTGCCGGTTAAACGATGCCGTGAAACCTGGAATCATCCGTTCCAGCTTATTAATGCTTGGCCTAATTACTTCCGTGCTGGGGTACCACCAACGACAAAAGAAGGAAGTACCTATTCGGTAGTAGTATTGACGTGATGGCACTGACCAGAACGGAGTTAACATGTTATGCAAGCTTGAGCAAAAAAGAAAACAGGAAAGAACCAAACATTAGGATTCGGTTAAAGCGTTAAGAATTTATATTTCAAAATTATTATTGCACATGAAGGTAGAAAAAAAATAGGTAGCATGATGCAGCATTAACCGAAATGTAAGTAGGTACGTGTAATCTCACATCAGCCTAGGAGCGACTGGCATGGAGTTGCGAGTCCACGGCGAGGACTCGCGTCAGCTGCGCGGGCGCATCCTTCCATCCTACACTCGTTCTATAGAAACACTTTCGCCCCCGTGCCGCAGGTACCCGGTGCGTTCCAAGTCGTAAACAAACCACATCGAAATTTCATCGTCTTTGGGGTATTCTCAAAGTCAATAAAACCAAAACAGCGAAATCGGAAAAATTTCGACCTCTTGAGTGACTTACAAAAACCGAAAAATTACTTAATTATATTTGATGGAACTTCGGCTGTAGAAACGATTGCATTTCCCTGACGCTGGCATTTAACAACCCTGTGATTCAGTGCGTTGAGAAAAAGTCACCTGGATATGCCGGGATCGAAGGTAACCGCTCCACTAGGGCCTGTTGCGCCGGCCGGTGACGCTATTATTCAATACCCTACAGATTCACTGGTTTCACTTGATTTCACTTCACATGGAAGGTTAAGAGAACCAGTCAGTCAATCAGTTTCTAGCGAAGCTTTTTATGTATTTTCTTATATTATTTTTAACGGAGATGCGCAAAACGGACTGCGCAGACGGAACTTTATCACAGAACTTTTTATGTTATAATATTATTTTGCATAACAGCGAATAGATATAATAAACCTTTTTATCGCAGAAATTCTTTTGGCACACACTCATATAGCATACAACCAAAACTCATAATTTTGTAAGTCAGAATCATTTAAGGCATAAATTTCATATCCATAATAGTAGTAGTAAAAAAGTAGAACCATCATATCGCAGAAAGTTCATAGTCAGAATCGTCTTTTGGCATACATTTCATATCCATAATATAATCTAACCTAACCCAAAATACACGCTTCCCTAACTAAGTAAAATAGGTAGAATTCGGTTCTGACACTCGCCGGCCGCTGTCGCGGCACCGCTCGCTTCGCTTGCTCGGCTCGTGCGCAGGGGTCGCAATTCTAACCTAACCTAACCTAATCTTTTGTTGCGAGTATTTAACATAATATTTAACCTAATCTAAATAGTTCGGTTCCGGGTAGCCTCATGCAGCAGGCATGGTATCTGTCACGGTTCCGCCCTGCGGGACTCCGGCAGTCCCACGCGGGTTGCAATTACACTCTAGGGGTAGGGCAGACAAGACTGTATGGAGTTGGTTTTGCAGCGATTCGTTTCTGTCGCTAACTTTTGTAGCACAACATAATGATTTTTAAAACAATATTTTCATTTTAATTAATGTTAAAAATGGCTGCAGCATATTTTATAGAAATTCCTTATGCCTACTAAAATTATTCCAAATGTAATTTTGCCATCTTAAAAGTATGCCATTGTAAATTCGAACATATAAACAATCGGCCAAACAAGGAGCATCATGATTGTGCCAGATAGACCCGCGCGAAACAGATCTTTCGCCGCATTTTTCGGGGTTTGCAAGACGATAGTTCTCACTGTCACCGCAGTGAGGCTTTAGCGTTGCGCGCCGGTATGGCGCCATTTTAAATTAAGAAGGTAACAAAATATTGGATAGGAGATTTAGAAGGAGAAGCTTCATGTTTATCCAATTTTCTTACCCTAAATAAGTCGAAGAAACCACAACAACCAAGAAAATGAGACTCAGCTTCCGGTAGATCTTGCATCATCATAAACACCGCTTCCTCAGTAGAA
This sequence comes from Polymixis lichenea, assembly GCA_949091785.1. Lineage (NCBI taxonomy): Eukaryota > Metazoa > Arthropoda > Insecta > Lepidoptera > Noctuidae > Polymixis > Polymixis lichenea. The sequence continues at coordinate 21,895,100 of OX420937.1, forward strand.
AAATAATAAAGAGGCGTCTGAGAAGAGTAGTAAGTAGGCATAGTAAGAGCACTGTCACTCTGACTGTTTAAGTACACGGTGTGACCAGCATCCATCTTAGCTCCTCTGCAAGCCTGTGGTGATATAAAAATTAAGATTAGAACTTTAAAAATCATGCCAATAACTCATCATCTCCCTAGCCTTTTCGGCCGGCATCCAGTCTATTATGGAGCTGAATACCAGTATTTTACATGGCGCGACGGCCTTTTTGACTTTCAAATGTACACGATACCCCTTTATAAGACTGGTTGTCAGACTTTCAGGCCTCTGAAGACCCGTAATGACTGTCAAAGATCCACTAATAAATGCCTAGATATAGTGACATTCAACCAGCGATAACAATGACGTAATCTTCGAAAATGTATTGGATTGATATGAACCACCGAAAAAGTTATGTCAGTCACACTAACAGTAGGCATGGCTTTTGTTTTGAGAGTTCAACAACATCCATTTCGTTATTTACGTTACTGAGCAGATGAATATTACGAACATATGACGCATTGGAATACATGTCCTTCAAAGTTATTCAGATTGTGATTAATAGTCGCGATGAAAGCGTTTGCTACTTGTCTAACCCCGGAGTCTTACTTCTGTGAGGGCTGGCCCATGAACGTTCTGAAGTAGCCACCGTTTCATGATAAGTGAAGGAAAAATTTGGCCTTTGAATCTGAGAAAGCCATTACAAGCTGTTGCTCCCGGCTGTCATTCGTGGATTTTTGACAGTCGTCAGAAGCACAAAAGTCTGAAAACCAATCTAACCAAGAGGTATCCCGCGAAGATCGCCCTGAGGACACGGTGGAGCATACGGTGGAGGTCTGCTCGGCTTGGGCGGAGCACCGCCGTGTCCTCGTGGAGGTGATCGGCAGCGGCGATCTCTCGCGTCCGACCCTGGTCCAGGCCATGGTACGGAGCGAGAGTGCATGGCTAGCAGTCGCCTCCTTCAGCGAAGCAGTTATGCTCGCAAAGAGGGAGGCGGCGCACGTGAGGGAGATGCAGTACATGCGCCCTCACAGCCGTGGCCTTCGCAGGAGACGCCCTGGGCCTGGCCTGTCCGGTAAGGACCAAGCCCGGGTCGACGGCGCGTTGTGTTTCACGCGTGCCTCAAAGAGATGTCAGCAGTAACAGATGGGGCCCGCAAGGGCCGATGCCTGCCAGGGGTGCGGGTTGTTCGAAAGAGATACCGCGACCCCTGGCACACAGGCAACTGAGGGAACACGGGTGGGTTTTAGTCAGTAAAAGTCTGACACGCCCTCCTGCTCTACCCAGAGCGGGAGAAGTTATTTGATGATTTCCCACCCAAATAAAAAAAAAAAACCAAGAGGTATCCCCAACCGAGTAACTGGTTTGTGTAGGTCAGATAGTCGCTCCATTTAAATATCAAGGGGTACCGTATTACCCAATAACTGGGTTGTGTAGTCGCTGCATCTAAAATACTGGTATTCAGCTGGATCTGGTTAATCTGGAAGCCGATCACAACGTATAAAATTGTTGGGAAAAGGCTAGGCAGATGATGAGGAATCGGAGAAAGACATGAAAACTATGATAAATCTACCTGAACAAAGAACAGCTTTGGCTTGTTGGCGAGACTCTTCTGCCCCTCGAAGATGGCGATCAGTTCACTCAGTAGGTACGGCTTGTCTGCTGCACAGATTTTACCACCTTTACCTCCATGCGTAAGAATCGTGACACAGATGCACGATGTCCATTTGTGGTCTAAAGTGGCAACTGGAATGAAAACACCATATTTGGCAATTTCTTTTTTTTTTTTGATAGCTCGTTGCTCGTTGTTGTTGCTCCTAGTCGCCGGAAGAAAAATATTAATTAAAACGGTTCCGGCGACTGGGACCGCAGTTCCAGTAAATCGCGGTCCCAGTCTCCGGAATCCTCGATTCGGAAAGCACGTTAAGTTGTTGGTCCCGGCTGTCATTCGTAAACCTTTGACAATGGTTCCAGGTAGTTAGAAGCCCGAAAGTTCGGCAACCAGTCTTGTCAATGGGTAGCTTGTTACCCAGTGACTGGATTATGTAGGTTATGATATGCAGTCGCTTTATGTAATGTAACTGGAACTAGAAATGGACTGGAAGCCGGCCGCAACATAGTTGGGTTTACTAAACTCGTAGGGATCGATTCTCAGGTTGAGTAAAGTATTATTAGAGTTTTACATGTTAATCACAAACTATTGGAATACAATCGAATGTCAACATAAGTACAAGGGAATGGCCTCGGACCTGTTCATTGTATGAGTTCATTTTTATTAGTATCTTGGTGTTTAATAGGTTAGGACGCCATGGATGGAAGAAAACTTACTGGCAGTAAGATAATTAATGATTTCGAAATCGAAATAATAAGATCTTATATTCCAAGTCTCTCAATACGAAGATTTTAAAGCCGAGTTCATAGAACACCTGTTTTAAGCGATGTTCGTCATTGAATGTGCCGTTTCTTGTGGATGGCTTCCGCCTGTAATAACAAATAAATCTATATTATCTACAATGAAACAAAAATTAATTTAAAAAATCAACAACAACAACCAAACAATCCAACAACACAAAACAACAGCAATGAAAGACACACACATCACATAATTCACGTCTACAATGAAATTAATAAAGTAGGTTCGCATAAAGTCAATTTCCATGAAGTTTTCATAGACATTGCTCTACGGGAGTCGCGTCGCGCCTCTTTGAAGAAGCTTTAGGAGGGAACAGGGCATGCGATTATCCATTTCTCCATACAAATGTATTCCCCTTTTTCTTCCTGAATAATGCGCAATAGAGCAATTTTTTTTTTCACAAAACTAAGGTCTGCTGTAAACACGTCCCTGTCATTTTCTTTTTTTTTTTGCAACTAATTAGTAAAGAAAATTTGACCTTTTTACCGCCGCGAGTAGAGGCCAGACAAATTAGAAAAGTTTTTAATAAAATAAAAAAAATAGAAACCTACATACTCTTTCTAAAATGTTGATGTAAAAAATAATTGAATCGGCTCAGATTTCCAGGAGAAAAAAGAGGAATACGAAACGTCGATCTCGTCAAAATTTATGTGATAATTTCGGTCTGAGCTGCAGCTGTCCCTATCACACACTACGGGGGGTTGGTCGTGCGCAGCGCGCCGGCAATAGTTTCTTCAAATACCTATTTTTTAAGATATTATCGTTGTTAATATTGTGAAAAATAAATAATATATACTGTGAAAGTTCAGGTGGTGTGTGTATAGAAAAGAGAAAAACATATGCATTTTAAAAGTGATCGTGAAAGGTAGTTGTACAAGCAATTAATATACAAATTAAAGGTAAACTCAATCGTAAATTCAGTACAAAACAGTTTGGTTCATTTAATTGCCTCACAGGTTGCTGTGTAGGTACAGCAATCGGTTATTCTTTTTTTTTATTTCTGCCTACCTTGTCTAAAAACTGTGCATGCCACTGGTCGCCAGTGAGGAAATCTCGAATTTTAATTCAGTAAGATATTTCCTTTAAGTACCAATATTTTACTATCGTCATATAATTTCAGATAACAGACGTCAACCACTGAGCATAGAAACCTTATTCTACTATAAAGAAATATAATAAAACTATATAGCGACCCGCCATTGCTACGCGAGGTTCTAGAAACATCTACATTGATTTATTATACATATGTAGGTTTACATATGTGGGGTATATGTAGGTAGGGTAATACACATAACACATAAACACATAAAGCTCCCGAAGTAAATTCTCTAAATGATGATCAAAACCCGCACCAAAATCCACGGCGTAGTTTTAAAGAACAATGCGGTCAAACAGACAGACATGAAAAATGATTTTCATTAATAATTTGTAGTTGTAGATAGGATGTAATACAAACTTGAAATGTTTGGTCTTCTGGAATATGTGTTGGTTCACAATGATCAGGAATTTATCACCGCTCATGTCAAAGAACGCCGCGTCTTTGTCAAACCTTATTCCTTCTTCTTCAGGCTCATTGGGAGAATTACTAAAATAAAAACAAAATGGTATTTTTAGTGTTGCTATGACTATGATTAACGAAAAAAAGAAGGCTATAAGATGAATCATCAAAGCTGACTGGTTGTACTAAGAAGTCGGTTGTATTGCTCCCAATTTGCCAGCTTTTTTCCAGTAAATGCTAGTTATCAGTCTGAGGCAGCAATTCCACTTCCAAGAATACCAAGTGCCTTCGTTACTCTAAAATTGAGTATCATCGTCATCATCATCATTTCAGCCGAAAGACGGCCACTGCTGGACATACACCTCCCCCAAGCTCCTCCACTTCGACCAATTTTGCGCACCCAACGGATTCCTGCGGCCTTCACAAGGACATCGGTCCATCTTGTGGAAGGCCTTCCACCACTACGTCTTCCGGTACGTGGTAGCCACTCCAGAACGTTCCGGCTCTGTGTATGACGGTGGCTACTTAATCGTGTCGATGTTTGTAGTCTGTCTGGGCTATAGATTTGCAGGCACAGGTAATATGTTGAATTGTCTTTGGAGAACTATTGCATTTTCTACAAGTGTCGGTTGCTAAATTTTGTATTATGCGTTTTCTGTAGTTCTTAGCCTCAATTACTTGGTCTTGACTTGCAAGCATGAACCCTTCAGTCTCCGGGTATAGTTCGCCTCGATTTAACCACGCGTTCGACGCATCTTTGTCGACATTTACTTGGCATAAATCTTGGCGATGTCTACCGTGTAAAGACTTCTGAGTCCACTCTTGACATTTGGTTCTGTCGTCAATTAACTTCTCGTTTTTTTGTTCTGTTGTGTCTTTTAAATTAAGAGGTGTAAAGTGTTAGTCATTAAGTGCTATTAGTATGTGGAGTGGAGAAGATTCAGTTTTGGCAAAAAGTGTTTTCTAAGAGCTGTGATCTGTCTGTTGTGTAAGTTTAGAATATCTATAAGTCCTCTGCCTCCTTCTTTTCCAGGTAACGTTAACCGTTTTTTTTTTTTCTGGGTGGGAAATCATCAAATAACTTCTCCCGCTCTGGATGGAGCGGGAGGGCGTGTCAGACTTTTACTGACTAAAACCCACCCGTGTTCCCTCAGTTGCCTGTGTGCCAGGGGCGGCGGTATCTCTTTCGAACAACCCGCACCCCCGGCAAGCATCGGCCCTTGCGGGCCCCTCTGTTGCTGCTGACATCTCTTTGAGGCGCGCGTGGAACACAACGCGCCGTCGACCCGGGCTTGGTCCTTACCGGATAGCGAGGTACCCATTACTCGCCGTCCGCAAGCCCGTGCATACGGTGGCCGGGAATCAGCCTGGGATTCCCGACGCCCAGGGCGTCTCCTGCGAAGGCCACGGCTGTGAGGGCGCATGTACTGCATCTCCCTCACGTGCGCCGCCTCCCTCTTTGCGAGCATAACTGCTTCGCTGAAGGAGGCAACTGCCAGCCATGCCCTCTCGCTCCGTACCATGGCCTGGACCAGGGTCGGACGCGAGAGATCGCCGCCGCCGATCACCTCCACGAGGACACGGCGTTGCTCCGCCCAAGCTGGGCAGACCTCCACCGTATGCTCCACCGTGTCCTCTGGGCGATCTTCGCAATGGAAACACCCGGGCGTTTCCTCCCGCCCTATCCGAAACAGGAACCTCCCGAAACAGCCATGTCCGGTGAGGACCTGTGTCAGGTGGAAGGTGAGGACGCCATGCCGCCTCTCAAGCCACTCCTCAAAGAGGGGACTTACCGCCGCAATCGCGGCGTGCCCAAGGTAACGTTAACCGTTGTATAAAAGATCTTAGGTGATGTTTGCGAAATTTAGTCATTGTTGTGTTGATTTTCCGTTGTAGGTTTACTAGGTCAGTTTTGGTCCAGTTTATTTTACTGAATGAATAGGTGAGCACAGATATAGCAAAGGTGTGTATTTAATATTGTATTAAGTCTTTGAAATTGTTGTTTAAGTTTGTGTTTAGTATCTTTGTAGTGTATCTGACGGGATTGATCGTAACCTAAGTATTTATAAGTGTAAGGTTCATGTATTGGTGTTGGTAAATCTGGCTGGCTCTAACTGGATTTATTTTGCATTTAACTATGCCGAACTCCATTTTAATGTCATTTGTGAATGTTTCTGTTAGGTTAGCCAGTTCTTTAAGTTGACTCTCAGTTTCTGCATAAAGATTGAACCTGGGAAGTCAGATAACAAGGAAAAGTGGGTTTGTCGACAATGGAAAACAACATTGACAGAGCCCTCAACTCTCTGCGCTGACGGATGGGTAGCCATTTTAAAAGCAATCGGTGCGCGGACACATGTTGTTACGACGGACGAATGCAGTTATTTAGAAGGCGGTCCAGTTATTGGTATAAAATATATGAATAAAAATATAGTTTGGCGAAGGTAATTAGGCACAGCTAGAGTATTTCTTGTTTGTGGAACTATGGCGTTAGCTTTTAACTGCTCACTCACATGACGTCAGTGTCATGGAAAATTGGGCACAGTACTCCGCAGGTGCCACAGAAAAGACTTTCTTTGTACAACCAGTATTGCATCATTCATCATTCATTCATATCAGTCGAAAGATGTCCACTGCTGGACATAAGCCTCCCCTATAAGGGGGGATTTGCCATAATCGCCACGCTTGGCAGGCGGGTCGGCGATCGCAGTATGGAGGTCAAATGCATAGAGAACGCTGCTGCCCATTCTCTGGTAAGTCCCTTAGTCGCCTTCAACGGAACCCACGGGAAGAATTGGGATGGTGCTATTCTTTTACGTCCGGCACCACACGGAAGTATTGCGACACTTATAAGTAATGCAATCATTTAGAAATGAACAGAAATATGGTGCTTACCTCGAATTCGAAGGGCGTACGTTGTAGGCTTTGGAGTCCGCCTGAGCAGATGACTGATTATTATTAACCACCGGCATCGTTGATAAACGTAACGCACTCAAAAGTAAATTCAATAAATAACTCTTAATGTCGCGCCCGATTAAGAACTATACGTTTCTTAACTATGGCAGACACGTTGCATACGTCACTGTTCTTATAACACAGACTTCAGACCTCTTCTTGTTCTCTGTGGTACAATAGACCAAAAAAAAAATAATTTGAAACTGAGAATAAAAATATAGGCGTGGTAACATTTAAAACATTTCGTCATTTTACTGAAAATCATTTAGTCGATTTACATAAATTCATCCTTTATATTAATACAATAAATGTGGAAATGTGTGAGGTGTGATGTGATATTTGTTACTCTTTCACGGAAAAACTGCTGAAAGGATTTGGATAAAATTTAACACACAGATAGTTTATAACCTAGATTAACACATAGAGTACTTATTATCCCGGTAGTACGTTCCCGTGGGATAATTTCCGACCGCCACGCGGGCAAAGCCGCTGGCAAAAGCTTATATTTTATACTAGCTTTTGCCAGCGGCTTCGCCCGCGTGGAGGTCGAAAACTATCCCACGGGAACGTAGTACCGGGATAAAAAGTATCCTATGTGTTATTCCAGGTTACAAACTACGTGTGTGCCAAATTTCATTCAAATCCGTTCAGCCTTTCTTGCGTGAAAGAGTAACAAACATCCACACATACATCCATACATCCATACTCACAAACTTTCACATTTATAATATTAGTAGGATTATCTATCAATCAAGGAAGAACCATTCAACAAATTTATCAATAATAAATAAATAAATGAAAGGCTTCTCGTGAAATCCAGAAAATATGTGAGTGTTGTTTATTCTGTTATATATCTATAATCAATATATATCTCTAAAGTTTTTAGTAAACAAGTTAATGAATCGATTTTTTTTAAATATTTTTTGTATGTACAAAATCGATTCATTACCATGTTTACTAAAAACTTATTATCGAATTGACGAGAATAGATAATAGCATTAATAACTCTAAGATAGTAACTGCTGGCCGCCCAGTGGTCGAATTTCACTCATAATTAATTTAAAACATAATATTATATTTTTACTGCATTACAATAGAAAAAAATAGCTTTCGGCACTCCTGCAACTGTGCCAAATTACATTAGTTTTTGCGGGATAGATGTCCTGTTTCTCGGCGGGGCATCTATTCGAAACGTAATTTATATGGATTAGGCAACCATCCACTATGTGGGATAGATGTCCCAAAATATAGAGGTCTGCAAAAATCGCTAATACTCTGGAAATATTAAAGATAATGTTTTTACTTTTCACAAATTTGTAGATAAAAAACCAAAGTACCGGCCAGTTTTACAAATAAATTATCTTGCTTTTTGTATAGAGAGGTATAGAGTGATTTCGAAAAGTGTGGCAACTATTCGGCTTTTACCCTACACAGTTTTTGCTTCATGTACCTATTGATTATAGATATAAAACAGAATAAACAACACTCACATATTTTCTGGATTTCACGAGAAGCCTTTCATTTATTTATTTATTATTGGTAAATTTCACGAGAAGCCTTTCATTTATTTATTTATTATTGGTAAATTTGTTGATTGGTTTTTCCTTGATTGATAGATAATCCTACTAATATTATAAATGTGAAAGTTTGTGAGTATGGATGTATGTATGGATATTTGTTACTCTTTCACGCGAGAACGGCTGAACGGATTTCAATGAAATTAGGCACACGCGTATTTTGTAATCTGGAATAACACATAGGATACTTTTCATCCCAGTACTACGTTCCCGTGGAATAGGTTTTCGACCTCCACGCGGGCGAAGCCGCTGGCAAAAGCTAGTATAAAATATAAGCTTTTGTCAGCGGCTCCGCCCGCGTGGAGGTCGGAAATTATCCCACGGGAACGTACTACCGGGATCATAAGTACTCTATGTGTTAATCTAGGTTATAAACTATCTGTGTGTTAAGTTTTATCCAAATCCTTTCAGCAGTTTTTCCGTGAAAGAGTAACAAACATCCATCCTCACAAATTTTCACATTTATTGTATTAATATGAAGGAAGAATTTATGAAAATCGACTAAATGATTTTGACTGGGCGGCCAGCAGTTACTATCTTAGAGTAACTAATGCTATTATCTATTCTCGTCAATTCGGTTAAAAGTTTTTAGTAAACATGTTAATGAATCGATTTTGTATACACATTTAAAAAAATCGATTCATTAACATGTTTAATAAAAACTTTTGTGTCGTCGTGTCAAGAAATTAAATTTGAAATGTATCAATAGAATAACAAAAATTAAGTTACTCATAGATTAGGTTAAAATATTGCCAAAAGCAAAAATTTAAAACACTCATATTATCTGCTCCGTGTCGTGCGACCCAGCTCTTATCGACTCAATTCAGACCTCAATACCTAATCAATGTCTTATCAAACAGTTTTGTCATCCATGGTCCGTGCGGCTAAATTAATAACAAAAAGAATTGTCAAAACTATACAATATACTATATCGTGTTTTGGTGGGTCATCATCATCTACTCAGCGTTTTCAAAACTATGATGGGCTCGGCTTTCTTATACCAGCATTTTTACATGAAGTGACTGCTTATCGGACCTCCACAACTCCAGGCACTGGGAAACACGATAACCCTTTGTAAGACTTGCTGCATAGTTGTCAGAAATCGGGAAGAAAAAACTTCGTTTTCGTACATAAAAGCAGTAAGTACTCAACGGGAGCTTTTTCCTTTAATTTAGAAGAGGACGTAAATTACGTCGTTTTCAGAAATCACTACTTGTTACGTGTCGTGTGTATTTGTTATTTAAAATGTCATTTCAAACTCAAACTCAAGCATTTATTTCAAATAAACTAATTACAGGTGCCGGAGCTTGGGGGAGGCCTATGTCCAGCAATGGACCTCTTTCAGCTGAAATGATGATGATGATGATGAATTACAGGCACTTTTGAATAGTCAAGGTCGGCGAGTATTACACTTAGAAGTCTGTATGGATTTTATTGCACGTTTTAGTTAAAAACGTAAATAGTTTTGTGGTTATATATATTTCATTTTCTTTTCTACTCCAACACACGGTGTCTACATCTTTCTTTCCTGTTCTCCCATCGCCGGTATGCTGGAAGAGATTTGTTTTTTGAAAAGCTTCATCTTTGCAGGTATTTTCTGTTCTTTGCTTCTTGTCTGTACATAAACTAAAATAAAGACGCTTTGAACCATGAAATGAGTCGCTTGAACGTCTGACTTTCAAGAAGACCACATTTACCAGGAGCTCGATTTTGAAGAAAAACTAAACCTGTTAATGTTAAGCTTTTTCTCAGGTTGAAGTGATAAAGGCGGGTGTTTTGGGGGACGGTCTTCTGTAGCTTTTTGTTTTCATTTTTAAAGTGCTGACTCTCAGCCTAGTTTGAATAAATGAGTTTTGATTTTGACTTAATGATGCAGTGATACGATGACCCACAGCACAGCGCTAATTTTCGGTGGTAACCCGAAGATGTTGTACGGAAACCAAGTCAGGTTAAAAGATTTGTACATATTATGAGGCATATTCTTTGAAAACGCAAAGCATTTGCAATGGCCCTGGTAACGTAGATGCTCTTAGATAGGCTATGATGACTAGTTAGGGCTGTTAGGGCCAGTTAGGGCATCTAGGGCTAGATGATCTAAATTGCGCCCGCTAAATTCAAAAGTTTGAAGAGCGAGTTATTAAAATTATATTTTTCCATTGCACCGCGAAGGATCAGTATTGCCCAATATTTACCATACATATTTTAGGCAGGTCTTGCTCACGCGAAACTATTGGAACTTGGGCCGAAGTCTTATTGCATGATAGTAAATTGATTGCTTGAGTGCTAAGGGTAATTCAGTCATATTGCTATAGCTGGGCACCGTTAATGAAATAGTTAACTTCGTTAATCGCTAGTCCGTGACAAAATAGTTAACTTCTTTAAACAGTAAAGCACATTTCGGAAGATTTAACGGACGTTAACGTTAATCGTTAACTCGTCATTGCATTAGTGTTTTGCTTATTAAAAATGTTGATATGGGCTATGTTTAGGCAGGCTCGGTCCGAGGGGGGACCCCCTTAGGTCATGACCCCCCTGTGAACGTAAAGCTTATAATAGTAATTTTTCGAAAATATAATACATTTTCTTATTAATATGTAGGTAGTCTTTGTCTGTGATCCCCCTCCCCAAAGCCTTTGGCTGCGACCGCGCTTGTGTTTAGGCAGGATATGTAAAATTAATAAAAGATTAATTGTATTATAAAGTAATAATAATAATAAGGTGGGTTTCTTTGATATTGATCGAAGACTCACTGCATGATTACTGATTACAAACGCGTGCAATGACTATAGTGTGATCCACTCAATATTTTTGGTTATTTTGTCAAAAGACCATTTCAGAGACCAATCTAAATGGTCTTCATATGATCTGATGAGAAATATGTCTGGACTTTAAAAGAGACTGTGATCTCTTAGTTTGTTTCGGCCTTTCTTCTCAGAGTAGGCCTTTCTAAACAAATATAGAAAACACCGACCTCATCTAGTTTTAAAAATACGTGTAAATGTGTTTGTACAAACCTACTTATAGAAATAATATCATTTATCATTCAGCTGTAAGTTGGCGTACCTAATTACGTAACTAACTAACAACGCCTTTTATTTGGACAATTCGACAACATTCATTTCGTTATAATTACATTATGGAGCTGACGATTTTTTCTAACGTATGAAGCAATAGATTAGGAATTTCTTTCAAAGCCTTTCGGATAATGGAGAAAGCTGTATTGTCTTGTTTTCCATAAAATAATTTGTACTATTATTGTTTTCCATAATCGTCCCCCTCATAATATTCACTTGCACTATTATCATTTGTACTAATAACGCTTGTCATATCAACTTTTTAGTCATACGTTTTATTTGCCATAAAACAGAGTTCCTTATTAACATATGTTATAATCATTCGTTTCTATAAGTAACACATTACTTGACATAAGCAACATTTAATGTAATTTAGAAACGTTTATTATTTTGTACAAAAAATAATGTCATTATGGCATTTGGTCTGTAATTAAATGATTTATTACAGCAAAAATCTTTAGACAATAAACAGTTTGTCAAATTCGAAACGGCTAGGTTAGAACTGTGATCACACAACGATTTTATGAACTAGATTTCCTCTTTTGCAAAGCAAGCATGGTGGATTACGTTTATTTTTAGGTTTTCTTGAGTTTAGCATTATTTTGCTAGTATGGGTAAATGAATATTATGGTGAATAAATGTTATGAAAAACGACATTATTGAAAATGAAAAATATAGCAAATAAATTATTGGATTAAAATTAATATGACACTTGATCGATTATGACCAATGAAATTAGTGAAAATGATTTAGTGTAATTTCACAATTATTACAATATGCAACTGAAGCGTAATTTCTTATGAAATTATGGCAAATACAAGTATGGTATATGAAACTATTGCATTTAAATTATGAATATATATAAAACCTAAAAATAAACCTAATCCACCATGATTAGGTTTATTTTTGGGTTTTCTTGTGTTTAGCATTATTTTGCTAGTATGGGCAAATGAATGTTATGGAAAACGACATTATTGAAAATGAAAAATATAGCAAATAAATGTATGGATTAAATTAATATGACACTTGACCGATTATGACCAATGAAATGAGTAAAAATGTTTTAATGTAATTTCACGATTATTGCAACTGAAGCGTTATTTCTAATGAAATTATGGCAAATACAAGTATGGTATATGAAATTATTGCATTTAAATTATGAATATATATAAAACTTAAAAATAAACCTAATCCACCATGATTAGGTTTCTTTTTAGGTTTTCTTGTGTTTAGCATTATTTTGCTAGTGTGGGCATTTGCCTACACTAGCAAAATAATGTCGTTTTCCCATAACATTTATTCACCATATTATGGATGGAAAACGACATTATTGAAAATGAAAAAAATAATTATTGTTCATTCTTAATGAGGAATAATAAAGTTCTTAAACCAGAAAAATATAGCAAATAAATTTATGGAATAAAATTAATATGACACTTGATCGATTATGACCAATGAAATTAGTGCAATTTACTAGGGAGAGATAATTTCTTTCCTTTCTCTCTTTTTTTTTCCTTTTCTTGATTTTTCTTTTTTTTTTCTCTGAGATATTTTTTTTAAGATATTGGTATTCTCACGGTGGCATCGCAATTCATCTTCGCTAATATCTTATATATTAGGCAAAATATACACTTATACACTAAAAACAGTGATATTCATAATATCTATACTAGAAATAAGGACAAACTACGTGCTCCCTTTCGCCGGCTTCATAAAGTTCATAACTCATTTGCTGGGCTTGGTATAACCTTTTTTAACAAGCTTCCCACTTCTTTGCTAGATTTACATTTTAATGCGTTTAAAGCGAAAGTAAAATCAAATCTTTGTTCGAAGGCATACTATTCTATCAACGACTACTTGAACGATAACAATTGTTGGTCGCTGTGATTAACTCAAAACAACGTTTGTGTTCTTTCACCAGAATTAGCTTAACTACTGACAGGTCATATGAATTACTTCATATCATTGTTTATTTTACTTGACTGCATAAACCATTTTTTTTTTAAGAAGGGTGGGCGTTTTGGGGGACTGTCTTCTATAATTCTGACGTACAAAAAGTGCTGACTCTCAGCCTAGTTTGAATAAATGACTTTTGATTTTGATTTTTGATTTTTGAGTGAAAATGATTTAATGTAATTTCACGATTATGGCAGCTGAAGCGTTATTTCTAATGAAATTGTGGCAAACATTAGTAAAACGAAGTGTGTTGCGCAATTGGGATGCCGATATTATTTGCACAAAAAAGTGTGTTGCGCAATTGGGACGCCGATATTATTTGCACAAATAATTACACTATACAGGGTGTAACAGAAACCCTATTGCTATCCTTAAGCACTAAAGATATGAGCTGGTATAGAATCGCTATACGTCGTTTCAGCTCAAAATAAAATACAGTAAGAATTGATACCAAATTTTCAGTTTGATATGTTTCTTAAATTCAAATCATAACAAACGTGTCACCGCACTACGTCGGTCAATAACTTTTCATGTTACTTGCCAATATCACGATAAATCTCTTCCGAGTGATGTATTTATTTCAATTTGAAAAGTTCGGTTTCTGGTGTCAATGTGTAAAAAATTCTCATAACTTCCGAACATATAGGATTCAAAAACCTTTCCAATATCGTTTGATATCATCCAAAGAAGCCGTGCCCTTGGTATGTATATACCCTTTCCGTTACACGTTGTATATAAGGTAAGGTAAGGTCTGTGTTCGAACAAAAGCAGGCAATTTACTTTATGTATTTAATTTCATCACCACTGCTCTCACTCAAAGCTGCGAAGAAAAACTTTATGAGGAAACTGACTGACTGTCCTCGAACCAAAAAATCGAAGACATGTGACATTTCATGGGTGGGTTGGCGATCGCAGTATGGTTACTGCGATCGCCAACCCGCCTGCCAAGCGTAGCGATTATGGCAAATACCCCCTTTTGGGGGAGGCTTATGTCCAGCAATGGACGTCTTTCGGCTGATATGATGTGTGTTCCTTCGTTTTAGGGACAGCATTCGAGTCCCTAAAACGAAGGAACACTCGCTCCTATCACAATGTCTACCTTAAAAAATCAAACGTTACATAGAGGGTGGCAAAGACATCGTCGCACAACCCGCTACGATGGATTAATTTTATGATCACATTTCATGAAATTTTTCGTCACAATTCGTAGAATTTCACTTTTCTATGAAACAGCAATTTTTTTTTTTTTTGTTTACAGTTTGCGCATCGATGTCTCCCTGCTACTCTGAATAATACAAGAAGTCTAATCGCATTATTATCCCATTTAAGGAGAAGGTTTTTAAATTGGCAGGAAATGAGTTGCCACTCAACTGCTACTTTAAATCGACATTCAGACGGGCGTAATAAAATCGCGGCGGGATTTTTTAACGCACTGGATTTTGAAGTCTCGGTGCCGAGAACAGCAAAACCGACCATTGAGAATCCATATTCATATTCATATCTTTATTTGCATTCCATAATGTTGAAAGGTCTTACAATTGGCTTAAAGCTAAGGTTCAATTACGGACCCTGTAGGGCACAGCAAAAAGTATAAAAATTAATTCTAAAAATAAAATATAAGAAATAAATTACAATCAACAAATTTTAAATAATCACATCATTAACATTAACTAAGTAAATTTATTTTATTGAGATCAATTTTCAATTCAATTCAATTTATTTATTTTGTTCAACATAGGTATGGTTACAGTCAGAATTTTATGTTATGGTACATCATAAATAGTTCCTTGGGTTAAGTTAGTATTAAATCATATTATAATATTTAACTATGCAAAAAACAATGTATCTATCTGTGTAGTATGGTGTCTGTTTGTGTCAAATCAATTTCTTTATCATTTAAATATTCGTTTAATGTGTAGTATGCTTTTTCAATTAATATTTGCTTGAGCGTATTTATAAATGTCGTATCGTTGGTTTCATCTTTTATTGCATCTGGTAGTTTATTAAATATTTTTATGGATTCAACAGAGTGCAGCGCGAGTGAGTCTCAGTGCGTCGAAAAAACACAGTGCTCGATTATCAACCGTCGGCGCTAAACTGTGCGCGAAGATCCAATGCGCGAAAAAAATCCACCGCGATTTTATTGCGTCCGTGTGAATGTCGACTAAGACTACTCAGAAAAGTGCCCCATTCCTATTAAAAAAGAAACCGATGTTAATCAAATTGTCATCAATCAAAAAATGTTCCTTTGCTCCGGGGAAAAAGTTATATCCGGTGGGGGAAATCAAGTTAGTTATCGGCGGTCGATTACCGGGATTCGCGGATTAATGGATAAGATTCAAGCGTCAAATATACTAAAGATTATTGCTATTCTGCAAAATGTATGATGGTATGGTTAGAAAGGGTGTAACTACGGAGTTGACGTCTTATAGAGAAGTGTGGAGTAAAAATAAATATTGCGCCGACCCCAAATAAATTGGGATAAGGGGGCAGGAGAATGATAATGACATTGTTATTCTTTAAAAACGTCACCGTCAAAACTCAGGTGGTGAAGTGAGCTTAAGAGAGTTTTTGGCGGGATCGCGTTGGAACATGTAGCACGAATTTTCATTTTCATGAAATTTAGCGAAATAGCGAATTCAATTGTATAATTTTGGTAGTGAATTATTCAATTTAGTTACGTGTAAGTGCACAAGTGTAGTGAAGGTGAAACTAAGTGACTAACGTGGACTTTTCGTGTTCCCCCAAAAACTCCTATTAGGTTGTTGTAAAGTTACTACCACTTTACAATAACTTTAACTTTGACTTGACTGACTAAAGACGACTATAACTGTTTTGTAACTTCGTGCCCGATATCGGGCCATTTACTATATTGAAAAGAAAAATTACTTGACACTGGCTAAATGCACAAACCGTGCGAAGCCAAAACGCAAAAAAAAAAAAGTGTGCTTAAAGTGAACTGTCATGGATGCAACAAATTGACAGCTCGCATCACCTTAGTTTTCACGGTGAGACTGGATTAGTGTCAAGTTTTCACAGATATATTTTAAGAGAATAGACCAGCACATATAATCTGTTTGTACTTACTAGTGGTCGCCCAGTATTGAAGTAAGTCGATAATTTATTTAAATAAAAATTGAAATGAAATTTGAACGTCATGTTAATATTATAATTGCGAAAGTAACTCCGTCTGTTTGTTAAGCTTTCACGCCTCAACCGCTGATCCGATCGTCATGAAACTTGGGAAAGATATGGCCCGGTATATGGAAAAGGACATAGGCTACTTTTGACGCGATAACCGCTATTCACGTGGGCAGAAACGCAGGCAAAAGCTGGTAATTATTATAAATTCAAAAGTAACTCTGTGTGTGTTACCTTTTTACGCCTAAACTGTAAAACGAATTTCGATAAAAAATGGCAATGAGATAAATGCCATCCTGCAGAAGGACATAGGCTACTTTTTTATCTTGATAGCACGTCCCCGTTGGGTAATTTCCGATATCCACGCGATTGAAGCCGCGGGCAGAAACTAGTAATTATTATAAAAATATTACCTTTGCACTCTTTCTCCATGTAAACTTTTTCCACTCTTCCTCCATATTAGCTTTCTCCACTCGTTCTCCATATATACTTTTTCCACTCTTTCTCCATTTAAACGTTTTCACTCTTTCTCCACATAAGCTTTCTGCAATATTTCTCCTTATAAACTTTTTCCACTCTTTCTCCATATAACTTTTCCACTCTTTCTCCATATTAGCTTTCTGCACTCTTTCTCCATATAAACTTTAATTATGCTAAATTTCTTAAGTACTCCTCCATCCGCGTAATGTTCCTAAAAAGGGGTACAAAGTTTTGTTTAACGTATTATTATGTAACTATGTAGATAATAAAGCTGTTGTTGAATTGTTTGTTTGAAAGCACAAATCTCTGAAAGTACCAAATGGATTTAAATAATTATTATTAACTATATTAATTAAAAGAGAATTCTGTCTTTATAGGTAATACTTGTTCAAAATGAATGAATGGCCGTAAAGATTAGGCGCAATAGTAAAAAATATACGGAGGATTTTCTCAACCCGATTTGTTTTCCCTGGCCTTTGGTTTTTGAGCCAATATGGCTTACCTCCTTTTACACAATAGACTGTTTTATTTTATTTATTTGGAAGAACGAACAATTACACATCATATTTTACAAATAAATAGTACATAAGGAGTTATATAAATGTGCAACCAACAACGTTCTCCACAGATACACAAAAAGACAAAGACAATGATGACTAAGTAAAAGTCGGGTAGAGTAGATGAGAAAATGAAATAAAATACACATAGATTACAGCTAGTAACATACAATAAGGAAAATTTATAGAGACTTTAATACAATGTTGTTATTCTTTCGACTGTTGTCAGTCTATTGTATAAAAGAAGATAAGCTGCAGTCACCAGTGCCATGTTTAGTTTTCTTCTTACGTAATGCCGATATGAGAAAAATAATTACGAAAACATCAGACCATTATTTAATGTTTTAGGTTATTGTAACCCTTATAAGCTTATAGCTTAGGGTCTACCGCGGGGGACTAACAGAAGGAAATGGAAAGTATGACAATCGAGCCTCAAACGATCGTGTCATCGCGGTGGAGCTGTTAGAATACCCTTGTGCATTAAGAAATATGTATTATAGTTATGGAGTTGTGTACTGGTCCATCAATTGTAGCGTAAATCCGCAACGGTTAAAACTTTTTTGTTTTTAAGAAAACTGTTCTCATATTTTTTTTTACATTTTAAACTTGGATTCTGAAAAAACGATTGTCAAATGTTTTTTCTGACATCCCGCACTGCAGATTTGGGAGCCATCGATGGTGGCACGAATTTATTGTTTGAACTATTACACCAAAATTTTAATATTATTTGAAGAGAAAACACAGAAATATTAGAAAGCTGTTTCCGTTTTGGTTTTTTTTTTTTTTTTGACATTAATTGACGTCGCCCGCTAATTAGGTACAAGCCGAATTTCGGTTTTCCTCGACGGGCTAGAAAACGACGTAGTTAGCGACGTCGACTCGGTTTTGCCAGATCTCTACAAGACCTGACGCGCTTGAAGACCTGTCGTAGCCTCTGCCGCCACGCCACTTATGTCACCATTTCATTTATGAAATGAAATGAAATGTTTATTTATGTAAGTAGATCTTAAAAGACACTTTTACACGTCAATATTTTGTTGGTCAATATTTTTTTAAACTAGATGGCGCCGGCATTTCCTAGCTGACTGTTCCCTGAGAAGAAAAGCCGAAACAAACTCAGAGGTCATAGTCTGTTTTAAAGTCCAAACGTTATATTATTTAAATTTTATGTGAGTCTAACAATGCAGGGTAATGTCTGGAAAGGCCTTTTGAAGAAAGAGCCATTGCAGCTTTGAGCTGACCTGTCTCAACAGACGGCATGTATGTAACAGTCACTGTGTAGCTCAACCCTATTTTAGGGAGCTCAACGACCCGTCACAAGACGCTACCAGATTTGCAGGACATTTGCGTAGGCCATTTACAAAATGCTCAAAACCACCAGACGAGTTACAAAGTAATGTGTTCAATCTAGCCTGCATAGTACTCACATTCACAGTTACTTTTTTCTTTAAATGTCATTAAAAATAATGTCACGTAGATCAATACTTAAATATAAAATGTCAACAGTATCTATTAAACACATAGCTTATATAACAGTTTGTTGCTTGAGGGTACATTGGAGCAACTTAACTAGTCCCAAGCTTTTTTGTCATCCAAGTATTCTTTAACTTTATAGAAACCTTTTTGACAGAGTTTCTGTTTAATAAATGGTTTAAATTTATTGAAGCTTAGTTCCTTAACATGGCTTGGGAGTTTGTTGTAAAAACGAATACTTTGGCACTTAAATGAATTGCTAATTTTTTGGAGCCTAGTCGTGGGCACAATAAGTAAATCTTTATTTCTAGTATTTATGCTATGAACGTCGCTGTGTTTAGAATATAGATTAATGTTCTTTTTAACATAAATTAGGTTCTCATGTACATATTGAGATGCGACTGTCATTATATTTATTTCCTTAAATTTATCCCTCAGTGAATGTCTACAACTTAGGTTATAAATTGCTCGAATGGCTCGTTTCTGCAGCACAAATATAGCTTGAATGTCGGCTGCATTACCCCACAGCAAAATGCCGTACGACATTACACTATGGAAATAACTAAAATATACTAATCGAGCTGTTTCTACATCAGTCAAATGACGGATTTTATAGACCGCGTAGGCTGCAGAGCTTAGCCGCTTCGACAATTTAGTTACGTGTGGGCCCCACTGTAGCTTCGAGTCCAAAGTAATACCTAAGAACACAGTGGTGTCCACAAGATCCAATTCCGCCCCATTTACTAATACATTGGTTTTCACCTGCTTAACGTTAGGTGTCAAAAATCGAATGCATTTAGTCTTTTTCTTGTTTAATAGTAAATTATTAACACTAAACCAATGCACTATTTTAGCAAGAGCATTATTTACATCGTCAGTAACTGTCTGTTGTCGTTTAAGTTTAAATAAAAGTGATGTGTCATCTGCAAATAACACTATTTCATGACTGTTCTTTAAAAGACAAGGTAGGTCGTTTATATATATGAGAAATAAAAAAGGGCCAAGAATTGAGCCCTGCGGAACTCCCATAGTGACAATAGAGCCTGGGGATCGCTTGCCGTTAACGTCCACTCTTTGGATCCTATTATCCAAATAAGAAATAAGAAGATCCAAGGCAGTGTTTCTAACACCATAGTGATGCAATTTCCTGACTAACGTTTCATGTGAAACACAATCGAAAGCCTTAGACAAGTCACAAAAAATACCTAGGGCATCGTGTGACTTCTCCCAGGCCTCATAAATATGCGTAAGAAGCTCAACACCAGCGTCGGTAGTCGAGCGACCCCTTGTGAAACCGAATTGTTTACTGTTTAATAACTTATGTTTATTGTAATGTCTTTGCAACTGATCTAGCATCAATTTTTCAAATATTTTACTGAAGGTGGGAAGCACAGAAATTGGTCTAAAATTCGTGGGGTCTGATGTGCTACCCGATTTAAACAAAGGTATTATTTTACTATTTTTCATTAGGTCAGGAATTACACCACAGTCAATACATTTATTAAAAATAATTGCCAATTCAGGCGCTACACTGTTGATTATGCATTTTGTAACCTCTACGGAATTTCCCCATAGATCAGCAGTTTTTTTAACATTAAGCGTATTGAAAGTTTTTATAATATCTCTAGCGCTAACATATTCGAAATTAAATTCATGGTTACAAATATCAACATTTTCCCTCAATAGGGACTCGGCTACAGTGGGTGAAGAATTTAAAGTTTTAGTGGTTGAGACTGGAATATCAGAAAATAAATTTTCAAAAACTGTGGCAACTTCTAAATCTTTTTTAATAACTGTATTGTTAATATTAAGGCTGTAGTTACTACTACGCTGCCTATCTCTTCCAGTCTCCTTATTTATAATTTCCCAAGTCGTTTTTATTTTATTTTGACTATTTTTAATTTTTGAGCTTAAATATCAACACTTAGCTTCACTACAAACTTGTTTGAATAGTTTGGAATAGTTCTTAACATATTTATAAAATTCTTTGCTCTTATTATAATTTCTTTCTTCATACAGTTCAAAAAGTTTTATTCTACTAGTAAATATCCCTTTAGTTGCCCATTCACTGAAGTTTGCAGAACCATTAACTGAGATCTGCTTGGGTATAAAAGTTGAGTTAAATTCTGTACAATACATAGCAAAAAAAGAATTGTACAGTTCATTAGGATCATCACTAAAAGGCAAGTAGGGTAATTTACTATTGAGTTTATTTTTAAAGCTCTCCAAGCGACCTGCAGTTTTTGGCACTACAGTGATAAGTCTCTTAGCCACTTTTTTATCTTGCTTATTAAATGTAATCAGTTGTCCACAGTGGTCAGAATCTAGTTGACTTATAATCTTTTTATTAATAGGTGAAATGTCAGTAAATATATTATCTAAACATGTAGCTGACGTGGCAGTTATTCTAGTAGGCTCTAAAAATATATGACTGAAATAAATTTTTAATTTTTAGGCACATTGACGAGTCCTCTAATAAATTGACATTAAAATCACCACATACAATTTTTTTTTTTCCTAATTTACCAAGTTTTTGTAACACATCATCCATGATACTCTCAACGGCACGACGGCACGGTTGGCGCAGCGGTTAAGCGATTGACTGCTGCGCTGCGTGTCGCGGGTTCGATTCCCGCACGGAGCAAATATTGGTATGACTTACAAATAGTTGTTCCGGGTCTGGCTGTTTGTGTATGTGAGTTTAAATGTTTGTAAACGCACCCACAATACAGGAGTAATTCCTAGTGTGGGGCAACGTTTTAAAAAAAAAAAAAGAAAAAAAAAAAAAAGCAATCATAAATCGATGATGGAGGATTTACCTGTCTGACGCACTGCGCCGACCAGTTATTCGGACTATTCGTACACATGTTATTTATATTATATTCTAGATTATTAATAGTTTGCTGCTACTTTGAGTTTAATAACATCCTTATTTTAAAAACTATTCCATAGACGCACGGTTGCATGTCTGGATATGACATTAGGACATTACACACGAGCAGAGTCGCGGGCCGAGCTAATCGAGGGCAGTTGCCACAATAATAACCGCTGTGATTGCCAATTAACTATCTGGGGAGCCCTCAGTAATTTGCTAATTGGCTGATAATTGTGGTCGCTCGCTTTGAATCTATAGCTAGTCACATACCTATATATAGCTAGGTTGCTAAGATTGATATGATTGTATAACATAAAGGCAGAAACCAGGCGTGATTTTAAGGCTCTCGTACACAGGCGCGACGCGACAGCGCGAGTCTAGTTGATCAATTTCCATGAAGTTTTCATAAGGAATTGTTCTATTAGAGACGCGTCGCGCCTATCAGCGGGAGCCGTAACATCACGCCTGTATTCTCAAAAGGGATAGGCAGAGGTGTACAGTCACGAGCACTAATATGTATGCCCATAGCCAAACTAAAAACCGGATTTCTCTTAAATAACGATTGCAACCTTGAGATAACCTAGGTATTTCATTACAGTGCGGATTCCAAAATATTATTTTCATAACATAAAATTATTATCAGTACAAGAGGAGACAATCACTTTTAAAAGTTGGTAAACGTATACATATTAGTGCTCGTGACTGTTCCTAGAGTACTAACTCCCAGATTTTGCCAGTTTTACTATCTCTTTTTTATTACCCTCAAAAAGGTACAAGTTTGGTACATGGCATCTAAGTTACAGGCAGATTCAAACCTTTGTGAGAGCTGGAGTATATACTGGGTTCGGGACCTGTATTACAGATCTCCAGGCTCACACCCTTAAAATTACAATTTTAAATTGCACTTAATGTAAGTGCAATTTAAAATATCATGTAATAGGACCAGTATGTTCAATGAAGCAGTATTTAAAAATGGGAACAAATTTAAATAATAGGATTATAAAAATAACGTCATGCTTGGTAGCAACGAGAGTCAAATAACCACTACCACTGCTTAGCGTGAGGTCCTGATTTCGATGCTCCAGGTCGGACAAAGTGTAATCGTTGTCATCACAGGCACACGGCACGATTCTTATTTAGTTATACATAAAAAAATGAGACAATTAATTGTATGACAGTCCAAGATAAAGTGATTAGGCTATTGTTGCGAAAATCACACATTTCGGGTTTCGGATTAGTGAACTCCGTATAAAGGACTCCACAACATTGACGTTCGATTCGATACGGAAGCGTTTCGAATGGCTATGCTGCACTCCAATGGCGTAAGACACTTTCTTTTACATTGCGAAGGATTTTACACGAGACGCCTAGTCCAATGCTTCATATGTTTGAAAAATGCATCTGCTCGACAAAGTAATTAACGCAATGAATGCTGTCGATTTTTCAAAATAAAAGACGTTGCAATTGTTAGTGAGTTACGCATTCAACTGTTTCATTAAAAAGTGCAATACCTACGTGGTCAAAATTTATGGAACAGCAATTTTTTATAACACTTGAAGATCTTTTTCGGTAGGGAAAGGAGGATCTTTTTCGGATTTCTCCAGAATCATGCTTTCTCTGCACTGGTTATTTTATCCTGTACAAATACGTTTTTCCGTCCACGATTACGTTATAACGGTAACACAATGACGTATGGGCTTACGGACGGTGAGTAATGAGTAGCTCGCTGTCCGGTAAAGACCAAGCCCGGGTCGACCGCGCGTTGTGTTCCACGCGCGCGTCAAAGAGATGTCAGCACCAACTGGTGGGGTCCGCAAGGGCCGATGCCTGCTAGGGGTGTGGGTTGTTCGAAAAAGATACCGTGGGCCCTGGCACACAGGCAATTGAAGGAACAGGGGTGGGTTTTAGTCAGTAAAAGGCTAACACGTCTTTCCGCTCCACCCACAGCGGGAGAAGCTTTGTGCTGATTTCCCACCCTCGACAAAAAAAAAACGCAATGACTTATTATAAATAGACGCATCATACACGAATATTAGATACCCGAAAACATCGTAAACCATGAATGTAGCTGCCTACTAGTGCATACAATCATAAAGTGCACGAAGAACAGAAAAGACCAATACCGATTCCTGTTGTTAGAAAGAGATAACCGTCTATATTCAGTTACGTCACCAACATTGCGCCGTGTCACAGGATTGTGCGTGACTAATAACACGACAGGCAATTACCTTGCATTTATCTTGCCAATATTCAGCGCCGGTAACGCATCTTAAAGTAGGTACCATATCATTGCGTTAACATGTATTTCCATACATTTTAATAGATGTAATGATACTAAATATCGTTATGTTAGATATGATAAAAGCGCACATTCTGAGTTCGTCGACGTTTTCAGTGAATAAGTAACAATGTCAATTTAACTTGCGTTATGACTTCAGGAGCGGATGCCTCAGGGACCAGATGTTGAGTGTTTAGTCATCTAAAATTATAGAGGGGTTGTAGAACCCTCGCTAGAAACAGATAGATATACAACATACTTATTTATTTATTTATTTAAAAATGTATTTAAATTATCTTTTAGATTAATAACACTTGAGGGGCTTGTGGCTAAGTAACAATAGCTGCACGGCTCGATCGATCAGGTTAAGCTACGCTTGCCGCGGTTGGTCCGAGGATGGGTGACCATCTTTACATACCAATACCCCTCCGTGCCTCGGAAAGCACGTTAAGCCGTTGGTCCCGGCTGTCATTTGTGGATCTTTGACAGTCGTTACGGGTCGTCAGAAGCCGGAAAGTCTGACAACCAGTCTTACCAAGAAGTATCGTGTTACCCAGTAACTGGGTTGTGGAGGTCAGATAGGCAATCGCTCCATATAAAATACTGGTATTCAGCTGCATCCGGTAAGACTGGAAGCCGACCCCAACCTAGTTGGGAAAAGGCTAGGCAGATAATGATTATGAGATTAATAACACTTGTATAATAAATACGTTATCCTGTAATGCATACTCACTAACGGGTAACCACAGCTTACACATTATCGAGTACACATGCTCCTTAATACAGACGTCTGGATTGAGGAGCCATCTTAAACGTCGTGTAACTTTTAAAGGGTTTTACTACAAATTCCAGGATTGGGCCTACAAAATCGAGTAATTTACTACTAAATATTGATAGAACCCGCGTTTTTAAATATGAGACATGGCTCCTCAATCTACAGTAACACACAAATAAACTACGAAGGGCTACATAAAAAAAAACCAATAACATGCTATAAAGGATTAAAATTGCATCAATACAGTTCAATGTAATTAAACCTATTTTTAACTTTATTTTCAATATTTTTTGTTAACTGAATGATAAAAATAATTTAAATATTTACTTATATCAGAAGCAGTCATAGTTTTATTTTATGCTCATATTTGCGTAACACACTATTTAACACTATCTAACTTTTTTTTGTGATTGTATTAATCACAAAAAAAAGTCAAATGAAATAATAGCATGTCAATCAGGAAGTGGGCAACTGTGTAGTAACTAGAGATGGAGCCAACTATGACTTTGGCCGACTAGACTAGTCAGCTGCAAAATGGCCGACTAGTCGGCCAACCCGTTCATTGATTTCGGTTAAGTTCGGGTGACATCGGCTATGTTCAAAATGGCAAACCTACTTATTGCCAATTGTTTGCTATAGAGTTTCTTCTTTTTTGTTAAAAGTATTAATTAATTTTACTTTCGGTGTTTAATTTCTGAATATAAGTACAATTAATTAATAGACCAAACGAAGGGTTCCTTAACATCCTAATTTCCTGATTGCACTGAAAGTAAACTGTAAAACTGATTCTATAATAAAAAATATAACAGTAAAGATTTCAACTTCATTTCAATCACCGTCTTTTAAATTTTTAAGCATATTAATATGAGTAAAAAATGGGCCGACTACTCGGTGGTTTTAGCCGACTAGTCGCCGAATACAAATATGGCCGACTAGTCGGCGACTAGTCAGTACCTTTTTTTAATTAATATTTCGTCACACTCTGAATCATTTTGAAAGATATTGCTAATCCATTGCTCGCAAAATTTGTATGAAGTCGCAATGAATGCCTTTGAACTGTAGAAATTAAAGCCATTCCTACTGTTAGTGCGTTATGCAATAACCCCCATAAGCCCATCGAATTATGTTTTTTTTTCCTATTAGTTTTCGATATCGATATCCAAAACGTGGGTAAAGTATTGCCAGCTAATTTAATTTGACCCTGTATAGATGTAGTTGCCACTTGCACCATACTTATGGTTACCAAATATAGAAGATATTACATGAAAAAACGATAATTTTGCTATATTAAAATCTACGGATGCCGCAGTTATGGGTTGGCTCGAATGCAACTACTGAATTAGTAAGATTATGCGAACAACACTTAAATAGGAACAGATTAAAAATGACGGCAATTACACCGAAGTGTAACGTGTATTTATTTTATTTTAATTATTTTAATCGGATTCATGGAGCTAAACGAGGATGAATAGATGTTTTATTGTAGTTACCTAAAAAAAGTAAAAAAAACTTAGGCAGTCCGAAGTCCGTTCAGTGAGAAGTAAAAACTTGACATTTTGGCAAAAAACCACACGTCACATAGCTTGTCAATGACGCGAACCCATTGAATGCTGGGAGCATTCAATGGGTTCGCGTCATCGAAAAACATCAAAAACTCTTCACGCAAGAAGTTTTCTCTTCAAAATTACTAATTCAAACTTTTTACTACATTACGTAGAAAACTATATATTCATGAAATGTAGTGTCAAAATGATTCGCCTCTCGCTATGCGGAATCCACAGCAAACCAGAAAAGGGTTTACCACAGTATTTCAAGTTGAAATACAAGATTAAGAGCTTGGTGCTACTATGTTAGCCGAAGTGTTTGCTCATATAAGCTCGAAGAACTTAGATTTAATAATTGAAGACGTTTTCGTATAACTGGAATTATATTTTGAGACGGTAACTTGAATTTATTTGTAATTGGAATCTTACATAAGTTTCAAAATAGGATTCTATCTCCGGATACAGGATTGTTTATGGCACATTTTTAAATATTATTCTGTAATTTCTTCAATTGTGTGGTTTCTCGTCGTCGCCAAAATCGGGACGTCCCAATGTTTAGCCCGAAATTAAATATCCCACGCGGGACTCAGTTCCGCTTTTCGGAGACTGCTCGAAGGTGCGGTTGTTATGAGTATAGTAAAGTGAAGTATTTTCATTAAGGGGAATCTAGTTGCTTGCTCGAACTCACTGGTGGGCCTGACTAAAAAGTACGCTGTCTCACCAGGCTTCATATCCAACGGCGGTAGTATCAGTGATGAGCGGTTAGAGGCTAGTCTACACGCAAAAAGTTATAGAGTGAGATGCAGGATCATTTATAGTAAACTAGGCGCGTAAAAATAAAAGTCCTTCGGAAGATTGGGTTTTATGAAAAAACGACTTCATAAATCAATGACCTATAAAGTTTATTGAACTTTTCGATATCTGAGCTTTGTCGCTACCGACTTGGTTTTGGAGATTTATACTTCTTTTATTACTTAAACGCGCCCAAAATTAACTTAAATTAACAAGAAAAACGAATCTAGTATTCTGTTTCCGTACAGACAATATTAATAATGCGACAAAACCATACCATTTTTAATTTTTGATGTGCATCGTCGAACAGTGGAGAGTAATACACTTCCGAAGTTTGTATGGAAAAAATGTGGACTAGATTCACCTAAAAGTACCTTTTCTATGACTTTCTATCATCATGGTAAACTTTACTTGGAACTCAAGTAAAAAGATAAGTAGTTACAAAGTCGGTTATTCAACAACATGATTTTTTACGTATTTTTACTTAACACATTCTGCGGACAGCGGACCCTTAGTAACAGGGTCCCGTTGGCACCCTTTAGGTACGGAACCCTTAAAACAAGTTGTTGACATTACTTCCGACTTGTAACCAGTAGTCAAAAGATCCTTTCTACTTTAGTATAAGTAACTAACTCGCCTAACCCAGAAGTGACGAGCGACACGTTTAACTTACTAATCTGCTTGGGATTAGTTAGTTTGTAGCGGGATCACTGACCTGTCAGGGGTAAGATTAAACTGTTAGATCAACAGTCCTTTCATCTGAGAAGGGGATGCTGTGGGACGCCTTTGGACATGAGATAACTAACGTACCGAAAAGTTAATTGTAATTGATATAGAATTAACACATTATTAAGATCTAGTGATGCGGAATTAGTGTAATTCTTTGGAAGATCTTCAAAGGGAGTATGATCTCTACTTATCACTTACAGGTTTTCGGGGCCTTTTTTTTTAGTATTCCTAAAATTTTATAAAGTAATAGCTTTTGCCAGCGGCTTCGTCCGCATGGAAGTCGAAAATTATCACACGGGAATATATCTGTTTATTAATTTATTTCTGTTTTTAACCGACTTCCAAAAGGAGGAGGTTCTCAATTCGTCGGAACCTTTTTTTTTATTTTTTTTTATGTATGTTCCCCGATTACTCGAAGATGGCTGGACCGATTTGGATTATTATTTTTTTGTTTGAAAGGGTATACTTCCCAGGTGGTCCCATGATCATCAAATTAGGATCTGATGATGGGATCCTGGAGAAATAGAGAGAACTCTTCAAATTTTATAGGCACACTTGAAGCAATTTGTGTAGTTTTTGGAAGAGTACTTTCTCGGAGTGGTTCAATTTCAATTTGGTGAAGACCTGATGAAGAACTTCGGAGATAGGCAACGGAACTCCTCAATAAATGATAGCAAATGGACAGGGATTGCTGAAATCTCATGTCTGTCAATTGTTTACGCCAGTTAATAACATAACATCACGCCGGTACGCTGTGAAGGGGTAAGCACATGTGAACCACTAAAAAGTGAAAAATAAAAAACTTTTTTCAAAAAAATAAACAAACCGACTTCCAAAAAAACACTCAAAAGTGAAAAATAACTTTAATTTCGGAAGGCGGTGACAAAAAATTAAAATACATATCCAAAGTCACCGACTTCCGAAATTAAAGTTATTTTTCACTTTTGAGTGTTTTTTTGGAAGTCGGTTGTTTATTTTTTTGAAAAAAGTTTTTTATATAATTTGTAATTTGTATGGATTGAATTTTTATCTGAAATAAACTGATTAATAATAATAATAATATCACCGAGATAAAAAGTATCCTATATATTCATCCAGGTTATCATCTATTTGTGTGCCAAATTTCATTCAAATCCGTTCAGCCGTTGTTGCGAGTAACAAACATCCAAACATCTAAATATCCAAACAGAAACTTTGAGAACACTTGAGCACTCAAAAATGTGCTCTAGTGTTCGTGTATGACGCGTCGCTATTTATACGTCATTGTTTGGATATGTGGTTAATTTTAACGTGTTATTTAAAAACTGCTAACCTAATAAAAATCTTGTTACTTATCGGTGTTACAAACGGCCAAATATTAACTATGCACAACACAAAAAATCTGCAACGCGTTGTGCGCCTCCGCATAGCGTGAAATATAGATGTTACTTAAATAAACTCCTTCTAGTTCCAACCGGTTCCGACCGGTTAAAAGCGGTTTAATCCAGCACCCGCACCTTTGTCTGTGGTTTAATATGTTCTATTATTTATATGCGCGAAAATGTGTGGTTTTGTTAGTAATGTTAGTTACACGAACGTGCAATTTCATTTTTACACGCTTTATTTGTTTGTTTGTATGTTTGTATGTAACAGACTCCTTTGGACGCTATTTTGACCCACTTTAAACGGTCAGATTTCATTTAAACTTTGTAGACTTATCGAGGACCTATGACAATTCAATAATTTAAAAAAAATAGAAACAACACGCTTTTGTAGTTAGCAAAACTAAAAAATAGAAAATAAATAATAGTTTAAAAAACAAAAAAACACGCTTTAAAAACCAAACTTAAAAGTAGAAAATAATTTAATTCTATTAAAAAGCGTGGGGTGCTTGATATTAATTGATTATAAAAATACCTCAAAAAGCACCCCACGCTTTTTAATAGAATTAAATTATTTTCTACTTTTTAGTTTGGTTTTTAAAGCGTGTTTTTTAGTTTTTTAAACTATTTTTTATTATTTCTAAGATTATGCTATTGTATTTTATTTATTTGTGAGCGTCGAAATATAATCCTGGTTTGATATTGAATTGTCACAGAAGTAAACATGTGTCGTACATAAATAACATAAATAGGTTTATATTTTCCAATTTGCTAGTATAGGGTCAAATTTAATTAGCTGGCAATACTTTACGAACGTGTTGGGTATCGACTATCGATATCGAAAACTACTGGAACAAAAAAACATTATTTTTTTCATTCGATGGGCGAAGGCCCCCAATCGATCAAGTTCCTCTTTTTTTCGTCGGTTAAAAAGGAATTGACTTTATTTCTATGATACATTTTCAAATATTATTGTTTTTAAATACAAATGAAGTACATTTTGCTTGCCAGAGTAGGACTTACAAGGTCCAATTTCATAAATTTTTCATCAACATCACATCCTTGTTAGCAAGGGTAGGACAAAAGTGGACCTAAAGTACACCCAGATTTCTCCAGTTGTGTTGAAGTCCCCTGTAATAGGGGGAAGCCTATTGCCATCAACTGAACCCAAATCCAGACTCCGGGCTGTTACTGAGAAATTCCAGATAGAAAATCCCAATAACACCTTGTCCGACCTGGAAATCGAACCTAGGACCTCGTGCCCAGCAGTGGCGACTACATATGGCTATTATTAGTTGGTCGCCCAGTGGTCGAAATACGACCATGTTTTTTTTATTAATTTAATGTAAAAATAAAAATTAAAAAAAATTAAAAATATTCGCTTGCTGCAATTCTTCTCCACAAAACCTTTAACAGTGCCAAATTTCATACTCCTCCGTCTGCGTAATTTTCGTAAAAAGGGGTACAAAGTATTAGCTTCACATACCGACGCCAGCACATAAGCTACCCCAAATTGTCAAATTTTCCCAATTTAACATGAAGCTTATCCTTATGTTATAAAGATGAAAATCTATCAAAGAAATTTGACAGATTGGGGTAGATTGATGTGCTGGCGTCTGTACGTAAAACTAAGAGTAAGATAGACGTCACTTTCTCTGTCATTAATTGTCGAGTCATCTTCCACAGATAGATTGGCTGTAACTAGAAGATAACTAGCTGCTGTTGTTGACGTTGCGCCGCCTTCCGGTGGAATACGTGACAGGCATCTTGCTTCTACTCCTCGGATCCGGCTCGAAGGACCAATTTGTGCGATGGGTCGCACAGTGCGCTAGATTGGATGGCGGAAATACGACAGGACACTATGTCACTGTGCAGATGGATGGTGGAGCATGGTGTAAATACTTATCTAAATGAAAATACTATAGACGAATCCACCGAAGGTTAGAAACCCTAACAGTGGCCCATCGTGGAACCCTGTACGTGACACTTTACAAATTATTCGGTCCTGTCCGGTGAATTAATTGCTTTCTTCAGAACACCAATTTGTCTAGAAACTCGAACGGACGAGGGACAAAAACGTATAATTAATTTATATGTCTATTAGCAATACAAGGAAAACTACAGAACAGCAAGATGTTTTGATGCTGGTAGATATAATTAATACAAAATATAGGTACGTTAGAGCAGTGGTGGCCTATTGGTATCGTTTCCAAGTTTTCCGACTTACGAGTTGTGGGTCGTGGGTTCGAACCCAGACTGGCGCTTCACTTTGTGTAAATAATTTCATCACCAGTACTTTCAAAACGGTGAAGGAAAACATCGTGAGGAAACCGCCATGTCCTAGAACCAAAAATTCGAAGACATATGACATCTACACCGCACTGGGCCCGCGTGGTAAATTGTAGCCCACTCTGTAGGAGATACCTGTGTCCCAGTGGTGCGAACATTATAGCCTGATTATGTGAACTACCTGACTGCTTTGTTCCTCTAGTGGTCGCAAGCGCTACTGCTGAGCATAAGGTCCGGGGTTCGATACGCGGGTAGAGCAAAATATTTTTTTGATTTTTCCACCTGGAATTTCTCAATAGCACCCCGGAATCTAGGTTTGTGCCCAATCGGTGGCAATAGGCTCGCCCCATGTTACAAAACTTAAACATTACCGGCGAAATGTGGGTGGAACTATATAAATGCATCTCAGCCTAACATTCGGGAAATACTGGCATTATAGAGAATTTTAGAAATAATAGAAATGCATTTAGCTCATCACATCAGGTTTATTTTGCTTGGCAGCACCACAGAACCATTTGTTCTGTGGGCAGCACACTCAGCACAAGCTATATTAGGGTCAGTTCACACTGAGATGCAACGCGACGCGACGCTCCGCACACTTTTTAAGATCACGATACAAAATAGATCTATTTACTTCACAATAAGGTATACGCGCTGCACAACACGGTGCATCTCAGCGTTCTTTGACACGCTTTCGCGCTCGTAGTGAAATTATAACTTTTCGTGTTGTAAATAAGTTAGATATTCTGTTGCTACCTTAAAAAGTGCGCGCAGCGTCGCGTGTCGGTGTGAACTAACCTTAAGTCGACGTCCACACGGCCATAAAAATATCGTGGCGGGATTTTATCATGCTCTGGATTTTCAACTCTCCGTGTTGAACCAGGCATTCAGAATACGAAATGTATCTGAGCGTGTCGAAAAACACACTGGTCAACCTTCAATTCTCAGCGGTAAACAGTGCATTATAGATCCACTTACATTAACTAAAGGTGGAACAGGAGACGCTCTGAGCGTCGGGAATCTCAGGCTGATTCCCGGCCATCGTAAGCGCGGGCTTGTGGACGGCGAGTAATGGGTAGCTCGCTGTCCGGTATGGACCAAGCCCGGGTCGACGGCGCGATGTGTTCCACGCGCGCCTCAAAGAGATGTCAGCGCCAACTGGTGGGGTCCGCAAGGACCGATACCTGTCAGGGGTGCGGGTTGTTCGAAAGAGATACCGCAGCCCCTGGCACACAGGCAACTGAAGGAACACGGGTGGGTTTTAGTCAGTAAAAGTCTGACACGCCCTCCCGCTCCACCCAGAGCGGGAGAAGTTATTTGATGAACATAGCATTGAGATTCCAAGAGAGTGCATCTCAGTGCGTGGAAAAACGATCAGTGTGTTTTACTGTTCGATTTTCAGCTCTTGGCGCCACGCAGTGATTTTATTACGGCCGTGAATATTGACTAACTCATCTTTGAAGTTGGTGTCTTAATCTGTTTTAAGATCCAGACATTATTGTGCAAGGAACCACGATACTCAACATTGAGGGACCGAAGTAGACGGAAGCGACTTGATGAAATAGTATCGCCTGTAATCAAGATAGTCAACATTAAGGGACCAACGTAGACGGAAGCCACTTGATGACATAGCATCGCCTATAATCACGGTAATCAACGTTTATAGACCGAGGTAGACGGAAGCGACTTGATGACATAGCATCGCCTATAATCACGATACTCAACATTGAGGGACCGATGTAGACTGAAGCCACTTGATGACATAGCATCGCCTATAATCACGATACTCAACGTTGAGGGACCGACATAGACGGAAGCCACTTGATGACATAGTATCGTCTATAATCACGATACTCAACATTGAGGGACGGATGTAGACTGAAGCGACTTGATGATATAGCATCGCGTATAATCACGATACCCAACACTGAGGGACCGACGTAGACGGAAGCGACTTGATGACAAAGCCTCGCCTATAATCACGATACCCAACATTGAGTGACCGACGTAGACGGAAGCCACTTGATGACATAGCATCGCCTATAATCACGATACTCAACGTTGAGGGACCGACATAGACGGAAGCCACTTGATGACATAGCATCGCCTATAATCACGATACTCAACATTGAGGGACCGATGTAGACTGAAGCCACTTGATGACATAGCATCGCCTATAATCACGATACTCAACGTTGAGGGACCGACATAGACGGAAGCCACTTGATGACATAGTATCGTCTATAATCACGATACTCAACATTGATGGACCGACGTAGACGGAAGCGACTTGATGACAAAGCCTCGCCTATAATCACGATACTCAACAATGAGGGTCTGACATAGACCAAAGCGAACATTGAGGGACCGACGTAGACGGAAGCGACTTGATGACATATCATCGCCTATAATCACGATACCCAACATTGAGGGTCCGACATAGACCAAAGCGACTTGATGACGTAGCATCGCCTATAATCACGATACTCAACATTGAGGGACCAACGTAGACGGAAGCGACTTGATGACAA
Organism: Polymixis lichenea; assembly: GCA_949091785.1. NCBI lineage: Eukaryota > Metazoa > Arthropoda > Insecta > Lepidoptera > Noctuidae > Polymixis > Polymixis lichenea. The sequence continues at coordinate 21,929,413 of OX420937.1, forward strand.
AGCCTCGCCTATAATCACGATACTCAACAATGAGGGTCTGACATAGACCAAAGCGAACATTGAGGGACCGACGTAGACGGAAGCGACTTGATGACATATCATCGCCTATAATCACGATACCCAACATTGAGGGTCCGACATAGACCAAAGCGACTTGATGACGTAGCATCGCCTATAATCACGATACTCAACATTGAGGGACCGACGTAGACGGAAGCGACTTGATGACAAAGCCTCGCCTATAATCACGATACTCAACATTGCGGGTCTGACATAGACCAAAGCGAACATTGAGGGACCGACGTAGACGGAAGCGACTTGATGACATATCATCGCCTATAATCACGATACCCAACATTGAGGGTCCGACATAGACCAAAGCGACTTGATGACGTAGCATCGCCTATAATCACGATACTCAACATTGAGGGACCGACGTAGACGGAAGCGACTTGATGACAAAGCCTCGCCTATAATCACGATACTCAACATTGAAGGACCAACCAACGTAGACGGAAGCCACTTGATGATATAGCATCGCGTATAATCACGATACTCAACATTGAGGGACCGACGTAGATGGAAGCGACTTGATGACATAGTATCACCTATTATCCCCGAAGGGATAGGCAGAGGTGCGGAGGTAGCACCCACATTTCGCCAATTATGTTTAAGTTCACATGTAATAGGCGCCGAGCCTATTGCCAAGAAAGTTAAGTTGTTCACTATTGTACACTCCGAACATAATGTTAGTCACAGGTAGTTGCGCACATGTGACGTCACGGAGCAGTCAAGTTGTACTGCTTGTGCCTATTTATACCTTACCATGCTGGTACTACGGGTCGTAGGCTGAAAATACAGTTAAATATTTACTTGCAGTTAAATTGCAGTGGATGAGTAATAAGTTAGTAACAGACATACGGGTCGATCTATCAGGTTAAGCTACGCTTGCCGCGGTTGTTCCGTGGATGGGTGACCATTTTTACCCTTCTGTGCATCGGAAAGCACGTTAAGCCGTTGGTCCCGGCTGTCATACGTGCATCTCTGACAGTCGTTACGGGTAGTCAGCATCATGGAAGTCTAGCAACCAGTCTTACCAAGAGGTATCGTATAACCCAGTAACTGGGTAGTTGAGGTCAGAAAGGCAGTCGCTCCATATAAAATACTGATATTCAGCTCCATCTAGTTTGACTGGAAGACGACACCAACAAAAAGATCACCCATCCACCGCAACCGCGGCAAGCGGCGCTTAACCTTCGACGGTACGGTTGGCGCAGCGGTTAACCAATGGACTGCTGCGCTGCGTGTCGCGGGTTCGATTCCCGCACGGAACAAAAATTGGTATGACCTACAAATAGTTGTTCCGGGTCTGGCTGTTTGTGTATGTGAGTTTAAATGTTTGTAAACGCACCCACAATACAGCAGAAATTCCTAGTGTGGGGCAACGTAAAAAAAAAAAACCTGATCGACCTGTGACGGCCACATTTTTTTTTCTATACTGAGTTTTTGTTTTTTTACCCAAGGAAAGGTTATCTACTATCTACCTGATTGATTATGTTTATTAAATTAGGTAGTGACCTTCCTGTGCGAGCCCCTTTAAATACTTTTTCTTTTTACCCGACTGCGCCAGAATGAGGGTTATGTTTTTCGAGTGTATGTATGTATGTATATTCCTTTGGCACGCTCTGTAGCCTAAACGGCTTGGTCCATTTCAGCTTGAGAGGTGCCGTTAGATTCGTCTTAATTGTGAGAGTAGCACTGGGTATAACGAACTTTAAAAAAAAATGGTCGAGTTTTGTACCATACTGTCTTCAAAAAAAAAAAGTTTCTCTCAAAACCCATTGAATGGGATATCAAAATAAAAGGTTTCATAAATAGGTCTCATTAACGACAAAAATAACTAAATTCAAAACTGTGAAATAATAAAAATAATTTACGAAATCAAAAAACCCGACTGCCTAAAAAGTGAACTTTAATTTAAAAAGATGGAAACAAGAAACTTGTTTTAAAAGGATGACTATTAGACTGAATACTATTAGCAATCTCATGCAGTCGGAGGCAATAAAGATCTTTATTGTTAAATTGTGCGAGATTGTGCGTATAGCTCGATCACACTGGATGGACGTAGCGAAAGTCAGAGAAAGCTGGCATTCTCTGGAGGAGGCCTTCACCTCAGGGGTTCTTAAATAAAATAATATAAACTATAAAAACTATTTTTAAATATTGTACCTACATTAGAAGAAATATAAAGCTGTTTTTTTTTTTTGAAGATGCCTCCGGCTGCATGAGATTTTTTTTCATGAATTTTCTTTCTTTCTACAAAGTACGGATTAAAAAGAAGTTTTATCTTACAAAGTACCTACTCCTGAAGATCGAGTAAAAACCGTAGTACCGTAAGCAACCACAGCCGAACTAGCAATCGAGGCGCAAGCTACGGGAAACAAGATAAGCACGAAGTTTATGTGCCTAGAGTACTAACTCTAGGCCCAGCAGCCCTCCAGGTACGTACTACCGTACACACAGCTACACATCAAGCTATACATTTCGTACAGTGCGAGGTCAGCGTAAACTGGAAATTTGTAGCTTGACGTATAGCCGTGTGGACGTACCTGGAGGGCTTTAAACGTTTTCTGCTGTCGCACGCCTCTGTTGGGGAACTTTGAACGCGTGATGTTATTTTTTTTTTATTTGTCCGCCCACCGTTCAAATGTTTACTACGGTTTTGAAAGCTTAGCGGATTTTTGAAGATAAATAAAAGCAACTTCTCGGGTGGTGCTATTGCCCGTTCAGGTAATGCTTTTCATCAATTTGAGCTTATAATTGGGGCTCAACACGTTATTTTATTAACCATTAATGTCTCACCGTTGGGCAAAGGCTCCCCTACTCCCTTTCCACCTCTCTCTGTACAGTGCTGCCACGGACCAATACGAGTCCAACTCACCAACACGAAAGGATAATCTACACTAATATTATAAAGAGGAAAGATTTGTATTTTTGTATGTAACGAATAAACTTAAAAACTACTGGACCGATTTTAAAAATTCTTTCGCCGTTAGAAAGCTACATCTTTACCGAGTAACATAGGCTATATTTTATCCCCGTATTCTTACGGGATCGGGAACTACGCGGGTGAAACCGCGGAGCGCTGCTAGTAAAAAATATACAGGGTGGTAGGGATATCGACACACAACCTGTAACCATGGGTTTATTACGTAATTGTGAACCTGGGTTGGAAGTTTTCGTCGGTTATTTAAAAAAAAACAGCTGTGCCATTCATTTGGATCGCGTAGATATTAATCTTTTCTTTGAAACAGCAGATTTTTTTAATAACTAACGTAAAAATTTTACACTAGAATAGTCTAAAAGTCTAAAAGTCTAAAAGTCCCGCTCCGCCCAGAGCGGGAGAAGTCATTTGATGATTTCCCATCAAATACAAAAAGCTCTAATCGCTACCTACTCGTTAATAGCGACGGTATTGTATTACCAAAAAACCAAAACCGCCAAGACAAACATTTTTATATGTATATATAAGCCTTTTAATACTTTTTGCATGCCTTGCTACTATTCGTGACGAAGCACTATTAAACTACAATATTTCGGAACCATCAAAATAAAACTAATTTCTAAGTGAAAACCGGTGTACCCGTTCCATAAATCAACAATATTACAACAGTAAAATTATATTTTACAAGCGTTCAATATGTTTTGTAAATTAATTTTATGCACGCTCCGGAGCCTACCGCCATTTCTTTTGATTACCATCAGGATCATAATCTTTCTACATAATTCTACGTGTACCGTACCTAATTACAGTCACATTAAACATCTATTAATCATTTTGTAATTTCCTTTTTATAGGTTTATGTGGGAAATTAATACAAAAGAACGTGCTTTAAAATTGTTTATTGTTTCATTCGAGGGCCTAGCTACGCCCCACGGTTTCAAACGCGTAAGTATCGATCGCGTGGGAATATTTGGATAAAAAGTATTTTATTATTGATGTAGCGACTAGTCGGCCATATGTGTAGTCGGCGACTAGTGGGCTAAAAACCACCGACTAGACGGCCTATTTTTTACTCGTATTGGGAATCAAAAATGTATTGGGAATCTTACGCAAAGCTGAGACAGCAGATGGCGCCACCTAGGCAACGACTGAAATGAAATTGAAATCTTAGCTGTTATATTTTTTATTATACAATCAGTTTTACAGTCTACTTTCAGTGCAATCAAGAAATTAGGATATTAAGGAATAGGAACCCTTCGTTTAGTACATTAATTACTTAGAGTTAGATCCAGAAATTAAATACCGAAAGTAAAATTAATTAATACTTCTTACCAAAAAGAAGACAGTCTTTATCAAACAATTGGCAATAAGTAGGTTTGCCATTTTGAACATAGCATATCACCCGAACTCAACCGAAATCAATGATTGGCTTGGCCGACTAGTCGGCCATTTTGCAGCCGGCTACTATTCAGTTACTAGTCGGCTAGTCGGGCAAAGTCATAGCCGGCCCATCTCTATATTTTGTCTTAATCCAGGTCATGGTCTACCCATGTGTCAAATTTCATTCAAATCCGTTCAACCGTTTTGGTGTGCAAGCATAACACAAAGATACAAAAAAAAATTGTCTCTTTTGTAATATTAATTTATATGACACGCAGACATGCTGTATACATGTATATGCATGTATTAGTTGTATGTGCTGTAGATATTAGGTAACTTTAACACAAATTTTGGTTTAAGGCTCCTGCAAAGTCTCACAGAACAATTTATTCTACGAAAACTTAATGTAAATTGATCCACAAGATACGCGTCGCGTTGTCGCGTCGCGCCTGTTTGAAGAAGCCTTTACTCTATGACGTATGGCCCATTTAATTAAAAGTGTAAACTTTTCCTTATTACGTAACTAATATCTCAGTGAAGCTCGTATAAGTTACACCTTATCAGATTAATCAAACTGCACAGCCTTTCCCCAAATATGTTCGTTTAGGTCGGTTTCCAGTCTAACCGGATGCAGCTGGATATCAGTTTATTACATGCATCAACTGCCTATCTGACCTCCACAACCCAGTGACTGGGTAATACGATACCCCATGGTATGACTGGTTGTCAGACTGACGGATTTCTGAGGCCATAACGACTGTCAAAGATTCACAAATAACAGCCGAGACTAACGGCATAACATGCTTGCCGAGGCACGGAGGGGTCTTTGTATGTAAAGATGGCCACCCATCCACGGGCCAACCACGGCAAGCGTAGCTTTACCTAATCAACCGACCCGTGCGGCTGTTAATGTAGTTAACTATTGTATCATCAAATCAAATCAAATCATTTATTTTTTGCCAACATGGGTAAATGTTTTATAACGTTCTCCATGCTCTGCTGTCACATGAGCATGCAAAATTCACACATAAATTACAATATACTTTCAATACACTTAACAATTAATGTTACAAAATTATTAAATTGGAAAATCATTTTAACCGTATTTTCAATGTCAAGGAGTATTTAGTTCGCTACACAACACCACGCTACATTAGACACACAAACACAAATGACTAATTATTATCTATTTATTTTTTCTTTTGTTTGTATCTTTTTTACTCCTTTGTTTTAGTTTTGCTGATGTTTCCTACCAAAGGGTAAAAATATACTGTTACTGTCTTAAGATTTAAGTTATGCTCATCATACACTGTTTTTGGGGGGGGCCTGGTAATCTGTATGACAGGTTTTCCTAATGATTTATTTCGTTATTGTAATCTTCATATATTTAAGGAGCCTTTGTGAAAGAGAAAATAAATGTTTATTTATTATTTATTATTATTAGTAGTCAATAGGTAATTAAATAAATGTCAGAGTAAATAGTGAAAAAAACAAAAATAGATTGTGTTAGTGATCAAAATTAGGTTTATTGTCTTTACACACTTTACCTAGTCGCGCGTAAAAATTAAAATCTTTAATATTTTATTTCACATAAACCTACACAGCCACTTATGAAAAGTCAGAAGCTAGGTGCGGACGATTCCAAATGGTCAATGGGGCAGAACCGGCAAGAAACACCACGGTTACTTTAAAAAGAAATGTTTTTAACATTGTAGGCTTTGGCCGATGGGGCCGAAAGGTTCTGGAGTGGCGACCGCGTACCGGAAGACGTAGAGTGGGACGGCCTCCCACAAGATGGACCGATGACCTTGTGAAGGCCGCGGGAATCTGCTGGATGTGGGAAGCAGAAGACCGATCGAAGTGGAGGAACCTGGCTGAGGCCTATGTCCAGCAGTGGACGTCTTTCGGCTGAAATGATGATGATGAGGCCTCTCAACAAGTACCAGGTGCTTAACAAGATAAAAATAGTGAACTAATTATTATATTTAAAGAATAAGAACACCTAGCTCATGGCACCTAGAAAGCCACACTGCACGGTAAATGCTCCACTAGTACGAATTACAGTTACTGTGTGAATCAAATTAATTAAATGATGGAGCTTTTCCCTTATAGATTTAACTTTAAACTCCCATCTCACAAATAAAACGGTCATTCATCTACGATCTGGCAACACTGACGTCGTATCCGTTCTGGCCGGAAGTGGCGCCATCTGCCGACAGCTGTTGACATCGAGCCAAATGCATTGTAAGCGGGTGCTCCATATTGCAACGTTTATTATTTACTTATTAAACATTCGTCTGTGTTTGGTGGTAAGTAACTATTAAATGGTGCTTTAAGTATTAAAATAAACACAAATCTTGGTATTATATTATATTTTACGGGGTTAAATTAAATTAGCGGGCAATACTTTACCCACGTACGTGTTGGATATCAATGGCAGAGCGTCAGAACGCCAACAAGGTGGGCCGATGACCTTGTGAAGGCCGCAGAAAGTAGCTGGACGCGGGAAGCACTGAATCGGTCAAAGTTGGGGTTCTTGGGGGCGGCCTATGTCCAGCAGTAGACGACATTCGGCTGAAATGATAATTCAACTTATATAATTATTTTATAAATCTCGATAGTTTGTCGTAAAAACCGTGCAAAGCTGGGGGGCATCGCTATTTGGCATAGTACAAATTGTAAAAGAAATGACCTCCATAATGTAAAGAGATACTCAACAAGACCAAATTGAATACCATTGTTATACAACGCCAACGTTATATCCCTGAAACAACCTAAGACGGCCAATGCGTCACGTCATTACGGTTCCGTAGCTTAAAAAAAAAAAAATATAGATTAATATCACAGCTGTAATCCCCGAAAATTCTGGCAGAGCTGAATGCTCAAATCAGACTCAAAGCATTTATTTCAAATCAACGAATTACATGCACTTTCTAGGAATTCCGGCAAACATCACTTTGCCCGAACTTCTATAATATTTACTCTATGCTTCCTATTTTGCTTGAATGGTTATTTAAATATCATACTGCAAGGTAGAGAATGATGATAATTGAATAACCGTACTGGTATCATTGCCTATACACCGAGAAATTTTAATGGTTGTTTTCCCACGGCAGAACAACTTGCCATAAGGAGTACTTTCGAAGCATAGAGTAAAAGTAAAAAATAAAGTTTTTTTTTTGTTTTAAAATAATTTAAAAAATATTTATCAACTCGATAAAACACTAATCAATAGTAATACTAGAGGTAACTTGTAGGTACGACTCGAATCGCACGCGCCGCCGACAAAGGGAACAGCGATGCATAAATGTTCAAAGCAAAATAAACTCTCGCACTTGGTGATTTTTCACAATGGTTAATCTGCCATTTTTTGTTTCTAATATTTTATTTGGTAAAACGATTGTATTACCAAGACCATTTCGCTGCGGGAAAACAACCATTAAAATTTTTACCGTGTATAGTAATAGTCCACCAAGCTGAATTTTGGCCATGGCGACCAATTTCAGCGTAAACTAGCCATCGACGCGGGAGATATTATAGTGAAGTTTTTAGTAGCGAACCGGAGTCTGGATACGTGCCCGATTTATGGCAATAAGCTCGCCCCCTATTGTACCGGACTTTAATATAACTAGCAAACCCAGGCTGATTCCCGGCTACCGTAGGCCCGGGCTTGTGAACGGCGAGTAATGGGTAGGTAATAGGTAATACGGGCTGTTGTCCGCAACTCCACGTCAACGCGCGTATTTTGCGTACGAGAGTAATGAGTAAGAGTAATGGGTAGCTCGCTGTCCGGTAAGGACCAAGGCCGGGTCGACGCCACGTTGTGTTCCACGCGCGCCTCAAAGAGATGTCAGCACCAACTGGTGGGGTTCGCAAGTGCCGATGCCTGCCAGGGGTGCGGGTTGTTCGAAAGAGATACTGTGGCCCCTGGGTGGGTTTTAGTCAGTAAAAGTCTGACACGCCCTCCTGCCCCACCTAGAACGGGAGAAGTTATTTGATGATTTCCCACCAAAAACAAAGACAGCATAACTGGTGAAATGTACACGTCCACACTTCTGTCCAAGGCTTTGGGGGAACTAGACGTCTAGCCAGGCAGCGAAGTTGGTATCTTCGCACTGACTGCGTAGAAAATGATTGACTCTCGGAATATTTAGCCGCCTCTTCACAGAACCCTAAAAAACATTTACATTTTCTAAAAAAGCTTAATACATTGTAACTTACACTTCCTTAGGGGATTTCTACGTTACTTTGGTATATTTTTGCTTTTATTCCAAGAAATAACCAAAATGTCTAGAGAAATTAATGACCCTTAACTTACAAGCTTCTTATAAGCTTAGGGAGAAAAGCATTGTCTTCTAAATATAAAAGAAAACTGTGCTGCTTTTTCTTTTAAATAATTGCTTAGCTAATCTATAACATACTTTTTTTTATACAATAAAGCTTAAGGGTTTGTTTAAACGCGCTGATCGCTGAAACTAAAAGTTGTATTTAAAAACACCTTATTGCATTTGATAGCCTAATTCTTGAAAAAGGCTATTCAACATCACGCTGCGACCCTTTGGAGCCGAGCAAAAAGAAAAAGAGTCATAAATAAAGCTAAGCAAATACGATATAATTGCACGGGTGGGCGATGCAATGAGACGCGCTGGTTCGTGGCTGAGAGAGTGACAGTTTTATAATAAATAATAGTTTAAAAAATCTCAAAAACACGCTTTAAAAACCAAACTAAAAAGTAGAAAATAATTTAATTCTATTAAAAAGCGTGGGGTGCTTTTTGAGGTATTTTTATAATCAATTAATATCAAGCACCCCACGCTTTTTAATAGAATTAAATTATTTTCTACTTTTTAGTTTGGTTTTTAAAGCGTGTTTTTTTAGATTTTTTAAACTATTATTTATTTTCTATTTTTTAGTTTTGTAAACTACAAAAGTGGGTTTTTTTTATTTTTTTTAATGATTGAATTGTCATAGGTCTTCGATAAGTCTACAAAGTTTAAATGAAATCTGACCGTTTAAAGTGGGTCAAAATAGCGTCCAAAGGAGTCGGTTACATACGAACAAACATACAAACATACAAGTGAAGCTAATGTAAAGTGTGTAAAAATGTGGCTATTAAAGTATATTGTGTAATTTAGGGATTCGACGCGAACGCAGTCGCCTACAAAAGGACAGAAGCTTACAATCAAATTAGACTGAATGTTCTGATTTGAACGTACCTACTTCTAGTTTGAATTACAGCAGGATCCGTTTATTATGACTCTGCCTGTATTGACCAACCGTTAATTATGACGCACCTAATTACACAACGAAGTTTGGTTCATATACAATTCTTTATAACCAAGTCGGATATAATGACTTCGCTTACAGCGACATGTCGCTTATTACGACCCATTTTTAATAAACGACGTCCGGTTATCACTATAACCGGACATAATTTCGATCCGAAATCCGAAGGTGTATACTTCGGATTGCCGAACATTGTTCGGGAGTTATCGTTATTTAATATACTGTGTTTCTCTCTATTAAAATAAATACCCAACAAAAACAGGAGGTTGTTGATTTTCTAAAAAATGTTTTGTATGATGTGTTTGTCATTTCACTTCGATGTAATTATAAACGAAGTCCTTAGATAAAAGAAAAAAACCAGCGTTATATCGCTAGTTTTTACTTTTATTTCATCTAAGGACTTCGTTATTTTATTAACAACTAGCGAACTGACAGACGTTGTACTGCCCAAACAGTGCCACCTATCGGGTCCGATGATAAATATAAACCATCAAAGGACTAAAACACAAACAATTTTCATCAAACCGTTTACGAGCAGGTCAGTGACACACACGTGCAGAATAATTACATATAAAGACTAGCCGATAGGCGTTGTCTTGTCCAAACAATGAAATTATGGTCTCGAGTTCACAAGAAAATCTCATAGATAAAAGCACTTCCAGGTTTTTCTACATTTTCCGAGCAACGGTTTTAATTTTTCTCTTTCTATACCAACGAACAGCGTTCAATTTTTATTTATCCTACTAATACCTTTTATGAATGTGAAGTTTTTGTGTTCGGATGTTTGTCAGTCAATCACGCAAAAACGACTGAACAGATTTAGATGAAAAGACACAGATAGTTTGTAACCTGAATTAATGGCTTTGTAAGGCGAACCTGCAAACCATTTAAGAAACTATCTACATTCTTATTACTGTACAAAACACTTATTAGATCTCAATTGGAATATGCTACTTGTGTCTGGAACCCCATTTACAATAAATATAGTGACCAATTGGAATCAGTGCAACGTAAATATCTTATGTTTCTTAATATAAATTATTTAAGAGGTGGTCATCATACGACATTCTTTTAGATAAAGGTGAACGGCAGATTTCGTACCGCATACTTTTTATGTTGTCCTGTTATAGAATTTGTACCACTTATTAAGGCAACTAAGCCTTTTATTTTCGTGTAAGTGTACTATTTTTAGAAGTTGGGATTTATTAATAATATCTATAAAAAGATTGTTGTCGGGACGACTCATTGAGGCTGCTTTCCGAATGAGAAAAATATCACTCACAGAGCTCACATCAATCATTTGGTGCTTTCCGATTTAGATATCACGATTATGACAGCTAACAGCTGTCATTTTTGTCAACAACACGGAACGCTCGTGAACGCGCTAACAGTGCTCACTCAAAACCTATATACACCACAGTTTTCTTCTTCTTATTTCGGTGATATTAGTTTAGGGCACGGTCGGCGCTATCGTAAGACAGCACATGTCATGGTGTCATCTATGACGATTCACGGGACATCGTTATTGCGCTCACGTTAAATCGGAACGGGCGTGAACACGCTCAAATCGATTTTATCGTAACTCGGAATGCAGCCCAGCCATCAAAAACTGCGTGCTCGTCTGCACATTCCGGATCGAAGAAAACGCGCCAGAGGACGCGAGAGATCGCCACCGCCGATCACCTCCACGAGGACACGGCGGTGCTCCGCCCAAGCCGGGCAGACCTCCACCGTATGCTCCACCGTGTCCTCTGGGCGATCTTTGCAATGGAAACACCCGGGCGTTTCCTCCCGCCCTATGCGATACAGGAACCTCCCGAAAAATTGCCTGTTTAAACTATACCTTGCCTGCTCTAACTTAGACAAAGTGTAGGAAAAAGATAAGGCAAGGCATATAACATCACATATTAAACATCTAGCAACATTTCGCTCCGGAGTGTTGCAATTGTTGTTATTTAGCAATAGAAATAACATGAATTAATTATAAGTACAATAAAATAAATCTACTTAAAGAAACAAAGTATTGTTGTATTTACTTACACTCAAAACCCCATCAGAACTTCATCATCATCGAACTGTTGCAGGCCGCTGCTGGACATAGGTATCTTCTAATGCACCCCACTGAGTAGGTACGATCCTCATCTCAATCTACCTACTTAATAGTAAGTAAAACACTACAAAAATAGCGACAAGCAATCTAAAACATTTACTCTATTATCAAAACAATGTTTATGTACCTTAATGTAACAATCTAAATTCGTACACTAGTACATAACCTTAAAAAATAAAACTGGTCATAACTTTTACGTCCCAACTTCTAAAAATCTAAGAACTTTAAAAGGGCTTCTCTATCCTATTAACTACCAATTAAAACAAAAAACATCCCAAAACACGAAATATTGTTAGCGGTACGAAACGCCCATACAAGCCTGCCGTTCACCTTTCCCTATCAACTCTTAAAGTAAGGAGACTGTATCATGATCAATTGTTCCTATACAAGATTTGTCACAATAAATTTGATTGTAATAACTTAATAAACCTTATATACCTTCGCATACCTAGTCGTTCTCAACGTATTCATGATACTTACACTCATAGTCTATTCGCGCCGAAGCGATGCAGAACCAACGCAGGAGAACGAGCTCCTTTACGTCGGCTAATGAAAAGCTACAACGATAATTTTACTGATATTGACATATTTGCTTTGTCACTCACACAGTATAAAAATAGTATCAATAAAAAATCCTTTCTAAATACCACATAGCTTCAGTTGTAATCTTCTCACATTTAGTTTGTCACACGTTATTTAAAGATAAAGATACAATAGTTTATTTAGGATAGATAATCGTTTTGCTAAGTTTGCTTGTACCTTGCTCAAACTGTTGATTAATTAGTGGATAACGACGCTGGTTGCGTGATTACATAATTGTTATGTAAATATCTGTACTTAAATATTAAGCCTTATTGCGCAATTGTTTGTTATCCTGAAGAAATAAAAATAAAAAATAAAATAAATATATAAACACAACGTTTACATTTATCCCGGTAGTACGTTCCCATGGGTGATTTCCGACGTCCACGCGAACGAAGCCGCGGGCATAAGCCAGTAAACCAAGCCGTAAAGATGTAGAAACAGCCTGATTTGAACTATTGTCTAAAGTAGCTAAGGTTTAACATTTTTATCAATGACGATATAAACGTCACATTTACTTCTAAACCACCCTAAAACGCCATTACGTATAAAATCAGAGCCTGATTGAGTCTGAACTTCCCCCTGAAAGTCGCTAGACCAATTTAGCATCGTTTAAAACATGAAAAATCGAAAATGCGGGCGCCGAAGCCTATAATCGGAAGCCATGCTTCGGGTGACGGCGGAGCTTCCGGAGCAACGCTAAATTATGTTCAGAAGGTTAAGTTCGTACAAAAGAACCGATTTCTGGGGTCCAGAAATCCCAAAATGCGTTCACGATGCGACTTGCGTCAACGACACGCGCCCCCGGCTCCTATTTCCGTTTTTTTTTTTGGGGCTAAGAAATCATCAAACAACCTCTCCCGCTCTGAGTGGAGCAGGAGGGCGTATCAGACTTCTACTGACTAAAACCCACCCGTATTCCCTCAGTTGCTTGTGTGCCAGGGGCCGCGGTATCTCTTTCGAACAACCCGCACCCCTGGCAGTCATCGGTCTTTGCGGACCCCACCAGTTGGTACTGACCAGTGGCGTGCAGTACATAAAGACAAAAAGACACTGCCTACCCTACCTAGATCAGATACATATGTAAAACTAATATTATTTTATGTATTTCATAAAGACAAAAAGACACTGCCTACCGTACCTAGATCAGATACATATGTAAAACTAATATTATTTTAGCAATAAACAAAAAATCTTTATTCATAAGTCAGCTCCACCTGTCGAGCCTCGGTTGTATCATTACTATCATCGACACAATATCTGATTCTTACAATTTGACGCAACTTCACATTGCGATGCACTAACGCCGCTGAGTGACACGAACTATTCGTGTCTCAATGTTTATATGTGTGCTCTCGTGGTCATGCAGATTTATTTAGTGTGCGTTCCTATACATACGTGGTACACAATGTAACAAATAACGAAACTTACCGAAGTGTTCCGAACAAAGTTTACTTTAAAAAGTAGCATTGTTTCATTGAATTGTGACTACATAAACAACCATAATTTATTTAATATTCTGAGTAGGTAATTCCGACGCCATAGTTTATTTTGGTTGTGAGGTATGAGGCATGTATTTAATATTTTAACATTGATAACTAGTGTAAAAAAACTTTCTCCAAAAAAAACAACCGACTTCCGAAAAAACACTACAAAGTGAAAAATAACTTTAATTTCGGAAGGCGGTGACTTTGGATATGTATTTTAATTTTTTGTCACCGCCTTCCGAAATTAAAGTTATTTTTCACTTTGTAGTGTTTTTTCGGAAGTCGGTTGTTTTTTTTTTTCACTTTTTAGCTATAGTACCTACCCTACTAATTCAAAATTTCATCATCCTTGGGGTAATAACAATGCATATTTATGCGATAGCAGCAATCGCGGTTTATTTACTGTTATTTTTTGAAGAGTTCCGTTGTCTGTCTCCGAAACGCATCATCAGATCTATATGAAACAAACATTAAAAAAAACATACAGACGAATTGAGAACCTCCTCCTTTTTTGAAGTCGGTTAAAAATAGATAATATTCACCGTGAAAGTTGTTCAGGTGGCAGATTGAAAAGAAAATATGATGCATTTTCAAAACTATCTATCGGTAAAAAAAAAACAAGTAGTTGTACACCGGATTTGCAGGAAGCCTGCCTTTTCCTAACAATGTTGGGGTCGGCTTCCAGTCTAACCGGATGCAGCTGAATACCAGTATTTTACATGGACCAACTGCCTATCTAACCTTCCCAACCCAGTTACCGGGTAATACGATACCCCTTTGTAAGACTAGTTGTCAGACTTTCGGGCTTCTGACGTCCCGTAACGACTGTCAAAGATCCACGAATGACAGCCGGGACCAACGGCTTAACGTGCTTTTCGAGGCACGGGGAGTCTTGGTATGTAAAGATGGTCACCCAAACTGGAAACCAAAGATAAACTTCTAAAGTGACCTTCTGCAAACAGCCTGTGACGCGCCCCTCCCGTGATCTCAACAAATTCACGAGATTTTCACACGCATTTACACAAGCAAATGCGGTAGGAAATTGTGCTTTTTTTGTTTAAGCGCTACTATTACTTTACATGGAAGACATTTTCTTTCAGTTTTACTTACTGAATATCTTTTATTTGAGAGTGGTTTCTTTTTACACGCTTTATATTAGCTTCACTTGTATGTTTGTATGTTTGTTTGTATGTAACCGACTCCTTTGGACGCTATTTTGACCCACTTTAAACGGTCAGATTTCATTTAAACTTTGTAGACTTATCGAGGACCTATGACAATTCAATAATTATTTTTAAAAAAATAGAAAAAAACACGCTTTTGTAGTTAGCAAAACTAAAAAATACAAAATAAATAATAGTTTAAAAAAACACGCTTTAAAAACCAAACTAAAAAGTAGAAAATAATTTAATTATATTAAAAAGCGTGGGGTGCTTGATATTAATTGATTATAAAAATACCTCAAAAAGCACCCCACGCTTTTTAATAGAATTAAATTATTTTCGACTTTTTAGTTTGGTTTTTAAAGCGTGTTTTTTTTAGTTTTTTTAAACTATTATTTATTTGTACGAAACTCCTCATAATATAGGTAACCGATTATCGCTTTCGGTTAGGACGAGGCCGTAGGCAGACTGTTTTATCTGTCTAGCGATTGCCGATCCCAAACTAGTTGGGAAAAGGCTAGGCAGATAACGATGATTATCATGGCAACGATAACTGCTGAGCCCTACAGGCCATATTACCTTTTTTCGAGCCATTGTAACACCAGTTAATCCGTTACGGATTACAAAAGGCGCATTTCATCCCAATTGACTCGGACAAATACCAGGGATGTAGCTAGTACAATCAACTGCACGTCACTTGAAGTACGAAGACCACCCTTACCGCTATCAAATAAACATAACACCTACACATACATCAGTTTCCTGTTGTACGCCTCGGCACTTGTCCCCATAGGTTCATTAGAAAACCAGCATCAGACAGCTAGCCACACAGCATCTGTGTGGCATTAATGCTGAAATGAACCTTTTTGGTGCAGCCGTGAGTCACACTCTATAGTTGTTATTTATTATCACTTTTTTTACTTTGTTATTGTATTTTGGGTTTCACGAACTGTTTTCAATTAAACGATATTCTAAACTCACATCATCTTCCCGTGGGACTAGGCAGAAACTACAGAACGCCACGCTACGATCCTTACCTCCTTTTGCTTTGTTGACGTTCATACATCAGTGGCCCTAGTATGAGTTTCATTTAAGGCGGAGATTTCTGGAAAACGCTCTAAAAGGTGGTTTTTAAAGCTGCTTATCTCTTTAACCGTAAATAATTTTGATAAAAATAAATGATATATTCGAGTCTTTTTTGCATACAGTGATGGAACTCAAAACATAATTAAACATACTTTAATGCTTCAAAAACCTCATTAAAGTCACCTCTTAATTATCTTTAAAATCGGTTTATCCCTTCAATAACAGTTATAAACATAATTCAAAATATACCATAAAATTCCAAATGCCAAACTGCATCCAGTGATGGATTATTTATTATTAAATAGTTAATATCCAATTTTATACGATTTTATTTGCATTTTTACGACATACGCTTGCTCATTTGTTATTCGAATGTATTACAACAGATTTTAACCCGTAACAGATTGCAATAAGAACTATTATCGCTCAAAACGACAATATTTAAAGTTACCAGGGCCTTAACCATCTCGATCAAACGCATCGAGCGCGTTCGACGCTCCGATTAGTAGTCACACTAAGGCCTCTTGTCATTCACGCACACCGGTTACGAGTACTAGGCCCCTGAATTTTCTGAACAACATCACCAATAAGGTCACTATATGACACTTGGACGTCTCCTCGCGGCGTTTCCACTCACATCTACCTTCTATTGGTAATAACATGACCAAACAATCGTCAGCTATGAGAGGTGCTGTAAAAATCAAGCTGCTGCCATGAACGTGCGGTTGTCTGTACAATAACAGGTCAGGTTGACGAGAGATGGCATAAGTCTACAAATCAACCAATAATCCTGGGATTGAGGTACAACCGACGTCAAAGGACTGTGACGTGTTGTAGGGCTATGAGGGAAGCGGATTAGATGGGGACATACCTACCTACATTAAGAGGTAGTCGATTAAATTCACCTGCAATCTGTTGAGCTACACGATTACTGCCAAATGCGTGCACTTACAAGTTGTAGATCGTGAGTTCGAACCCAGGCAGGGACTTTACTTCCTTACTAATATTATAAACGCGAAAGTTTGTATGTATTGTAGGATGTATGTATGGATGTGTTACTGTTTCACGCAAAAACGGCAAAACGGATTTGAATGAAATTTGGCATACATATCTGTGGTGTCTGGGAGAAACCTGATAACTCCATTTTCGTCATTTTTTAGTTTGGTACTATATTGTTATTAAAAAAAATCATATTTTATTTTGGCCTATTGCTGATAAGTGTAACTATCATAGGAGTGGGAGAATCGTAGCGGTAAAAACGTGACTATTCATGATTTTTTATTAATGGTTTGGTACAAATTCGATAACTAAACTAGTCATGATATTATCAAACGCAAAAAATAAAAAATTTAGATCTTATTTCTGATAACTCCCACATATCAGCTCTGTATCAATTTGTTTTTTATTTTTGTTATGATTTTGTAAGTAAAACTGACTCCGATGATGGTGATGGTGACGATAATATCCCATTGGCTTTATTATGTAGAAAGAGGAAGAAAGGTTGTGGTCCTTATCAAAGAAAGCTACGAAAGGAGCGTACGGAAAAACGTCGAAAAGGCGAGGAATATGTAACTGCAAAAGGAAAATGTATACCTAAGCGTTATCCGGGTGAATTTTCAGATAATTGTAGGGCAAAATGTCAACAAAAGCTTGAGAAAATTAATTTGAACCAGCTTTACATTGACTACAGGGAATTACCGTCTAGAAAATCACAAAAGAGATATTTGAGTGGATTAATTAAAATTAAACCAAAAGAGCGTACAAGAAGAAATTAATTTATGAAAAACAGAGAGGTAACAGTTATTTACAATATAGATGGAACTGAAGGAAATATTTGCAAAAAAATGTTCATGAAAACATTTGGTGAAGGCAGAGGTTTTATAGACGAAATCGTAAAGAAGAAAAAGAACAGCTCATCGGCATCTGTTATTGTAAAAGCTGATCAAAGAGGTTTAAGGGATCCTGGAAATAAACGTTCTGACCAATGACATCCAATACGTCAAAAACTTCATCGACAAATTTCCAGCTTATGAAAGTCACTACTCCCGACGCCATACGAATAAAAAATACCTTCATCAGGATTTGAACATGAAGATATTGTACAAATTGTACAAAGACAATGGAACACGTATTCACGTGAAAGACAATGGAGAAGAAGGATTACCGCCAGTAAGCATTACGCTGTTTCGTAGCATTTTTAAAACACTCAATTTGAAATTCAAAAAACCTTCAAACGATACTTGCAAAACTTGCGATTCGCTTACTCTTCAAATTAAAACTTGTGAGGATGCTAATGAAAAACAAAATTTAGAAGAGAAGAAGACTGTTCATCAAAGTAAAGCTGAATCACATTATAATTCGAAAAGAGAGGACAAGGAATTGAGTAAGCAAAGTGAAGGAAAAATTGTTGTTGCTGCATTCGATCTACAAAAATGTTTAGCGACTCCTTATCTATCAGCTGAAATATCGTTTTATAAAAGGAAGCTATGGACTTTTAATATAACTGTTCGTAACATCACAGAAAAACGAACGCACTGTTTTGTTTGGTACGAAAGTATCGCACATAGAGGTGCGGATGAGATTGCATCATGTTTGTTTCGATTTATTATGGAGCTACCAGATACTGTAGAGCAGATAATCTTCTACTCAGATACCTGCCCAGGACAAAACGGAAATAATATTTTACCATTAATGTTTGCATTAGCTGTCAATCGAAAAACCAGTTTAAATGAAATCCATCACAAATTTTTAGTGCCCGGACATACGCATTTGGAATGTGACAGCGATCATGCAGCGATAGAAAGATTTATAAAACATCATAGAGTTTCAATTTCTGTTCCACAAGATTGGGCAAACATTATCCAAATGACTAGTCGCAGATACACAGTCCAAATGATGACACAAGAAGAGTTTTTAGGATTTTCTCAACTTTTCAAAACAATGTTTATGAAAAGAAACATTGATACCGATAAAAGTCCTTTTATTTGGAACAATATTTTTTGGATAATGTGTTCTAAAGACTCTAATGATGTGGCTTTCAAAGAGTCTTTAGACTCAAGTGAACCTTTTAGATACTACTCATTTGTTAAAAGGGGACGGGTATCATCGGTTGCTACTTTGAGCATACCAAGAGCATATTCGAGTCCTATACCTATATGCTCAAAAAAGAACCATGATATTATAATTAAGTTTGCTACCTTTTATAGATCGTGTTTATCATAATTTTTATAAAAAAATTGGTTGCCTGTAAAGTCGGTATACGGGCGAAAGTTTTACGTGACAACGACTTTGAGTGGTAAAATAATTGTATTAGACAGACATAAATAATAATATTTATGTCTGTCTCTCTCGCTCTTAGGCGGGCTAACCATGCCCGAGTGGAAGGGACGCGTGCCTCTCACTCGCTCTCATTGTGAGCGCATAACGTGAGCGGAGCGTAACGCAGTTTCTTGAAGTGTCACCCGGCAAACCAATTTATAAGACGTTGTCACGTCAAAATTTGAAAACCTCAAACACGAATCCTGACTCTGTAAGCGACAGTGACGAAAATTACGAATAAACTATATCACTAATGTTCTACTAACTTTTTATTTCAATATGTTAACTCCATTGTTTTCGATTTAATTAGTTAATGTTAAATTGGTTAAAAAATGATAAGTGCCATTAAAAATGAAACGGCTGTGTTTTTAGTTTCAGTTAATATATTTAAAAAAACCTGATTAATAAATAGTTACCTACTGCAGCAGTGGTTGGCTTTTTCTACTTTACCTAATTGATTTATAAATTAAACTTGAACCTTAAAATTCTTATACTGAAAAATTACGTTTTTGGACTTAACAGGTTTCTCCCAGACACCACAGATATAGATTATGACCTAGATTAATAAATAGTATACTTTTTATCCCGGTAGTACGTTCCCGGGGGATAATAGTTTAAAATATAGAAACAAATATGAAATGTTTACTTAAATAAGTAGATCTTTTGTAAATTTGTTTTCTGAACGAAGTACCAGGTTGTCATAACTCGATAGGATCACACTTAATATATTTATGTGAGCTAGAAAACGCTTTATGCCTTCGAAGTACAAGGTTGTCATAACTCGATAGGATCACACTTAACATATTTATGTGAGCTAGAAAACGCTTTATGCCTTCGAAGTACCAGGTTGTCATAACTTGGTAGGAGCAATTGTGCCACATAGCAGCGTTTCCTTTACTTATAGGAGACCACAGCTTGCACAAGAGAGTTAACAACTAAGCTAACAAAGTAAAAATATTACTTAGATCATCGAAGTATCATGTGCCTTATGTATTATTTTACCGAACTATATTTCGCCGATTTATAAAATAACTTTTTCTAACTATTGGCCGAAGCCTCTTTTGAACTTTTTCATTTGCAAAACGATTTATTTTCCATATTTTCACCACACCGAAACAACATTTTACGGAATATTATTTAATCACAAATAGGATACTTTTTTTATCCTGGTACTACAAAGAGAATTGAGGCTATATAGTCATTGTGGTAGTACATTCCCGTGGGATAATTTCCAACCTCCGCGCGCGCGAAGCCGCTGGCAAAAGCTAGTTGTGTATATAATTTATTTTGATTGCAGCTAAAAGTTGCAGTTTCTTACAATTATCAACGAATTGACAACTACAAGCTTACACGGATTTACCGTCGCGTCACGAACGATAGCATTGACAGGGACAACTGGTAATACATTATTGACTGTACTTCAATGACAAAAAGTGCACTTTTAATTGTAAGGACCGTTTTGTAAACGATGACGGTACGATAAGGACGACGGATGACGAGACAAGTGATATAGATAGTTGAACTTTCTCGACTGTATTTTCGTAGACATAAAATTATCGCACCAAATAATTCAAAGACTGGTTTGTGCAGCGAACGGCATCACCGTCGCTGTACACAAAACGGTAATTGTTAACGGTTCGTCGTCGCAACGCACACCCGTCTTTTTTTTGGGTGGGAAATCATTAAATAACTTCTCCCGCTCTGGGCGTGCGGGGCAGGAGGGCGTTTCAGACTTTTACTGACTACCCCAACTGACTCTTCCGGGCCTTTGAGGTGCGCGTAGAACACGACGCGTCATCGACCCGGACTTGGTCCTTACCGGACAGCGAGCTACCCATTACTCACCATCCGCAAGCCCGCGCCTACGGTGGCCGGGAATCAGCCTGGGATTCCCGACGCCCAAAGCGTCTCCTGCGGAGGCTACGGCCGTGAGGGCGCATGTACTGCCTCTCCCTCACGTGCGCCGCCTCCCTCTTTGCGAGCATCACTGCTTCACTAAAGGAAGCGACGGCTACCCATGCACTCTCGCTCCGTACCATGGCCTGGACCAGGGCCGGAACGCACCCCCTTACCAGGATTTCTATTTGTAAAAAATATGGACGTTGGCTTTCACGATTCGCTGATCCCTATGTTACCTAACCAGTAATCCATGAGCCCCTCATAAACCTCTAGAAAGTAGAAATAAGTATCTTACTTGTAACCGCTGTTTTCATAGCCTAACATTGATTGAACCCACATCCAAACCATATTTGACACCTTCCCGTTTGGCTCCTTTCATACCATTGTTAATTTATTGGTTCTCTATGTTATTTATTATACCAACAGGATGAAATTGAATATGTACGGCAAATCAAAATATGTGATACAAGTGTGCAATGTTGGTGCGGTAAGGGAGGAAACAAGGGTATGAAAATCAATTGTTAACCTGCTGAGTTTTTTTTTTATGTAGGACAATTCAGTAGCTAATATATTTATTCCTACTGTTCTACTTAATATTATAAATATTGAAGTTTGTATGTTTACATATTTAGACGTTTTTATGTTTGTTACTCAATCATGCAAAAACGGTCGAACGGATTTGAATGAAATTTGGCACGTGCACACATACTTTGTAACCTGGAATAACACATAGGATTTTTATCCAGATAGAACGTTACCGTGGAATAATTTTCGACCTCCACGCGGGCGAAGCCGCAATTAAGAGCAAAAGTAATAGCAAAACACAAAAAGTTTTTATCGCCAAGCGCAAAATGATACTAGCCACATACTGTTGCTGATCTACATTTCTTCACAAACTCAGTCCGAAGTCTCAAATGAGCGCTGAATTTTGGTTTTTATGTTAGGAAGCTTTTCCTCTATAGTATAGTATAAAGCACTACTTATGTATCACTTAGAAGAAAGTGCGATTCCCTACTCGCGTATATTAAGGCTCTCGGCTCAGCCTCGGCAACACCCTCGATAGTAATCGGTCACTTTCTCCGCTCCGTGAACAATGTAATATTAATTCATAATAAGTATTGCGGGAATTACCACAGATTAAAATGATAATCAGGCCACTCTATCTAGAAGCGGGGCGTAGAATTTGTTCGCGAGCTTTTTCAATTTAACTGGCTACTTGGTGTCAATTCCTTCACGGAACCAAAGAAGCATCAACGCTGAATGGTATACTACCAAATGCTTGGCAGAAGTTTTCTGTGTTGTGAGCAACAAGCGACAAAACAGGGCTCCGCGGGCTACTGCTCCACCACGACAACTCGTCTTCGCACACCGCGATCAAAACGAGGGACTTCCTGAACAGCAAGCAGATCAAACTCCCGGCGTAGAAATTTTTCGTCGTTTATACAAAAAAAATCAGTTGTTTCATAGAAAAGTGCAACGGCATGCACGCGGTCAAAATGTATGGAACAGCTGATTTTTTTTTTTTTGTATAACTGACATGCTGAATTCATGGTTACAGTTTGCGCAATGGATAAAAACTTATCCTGTATAAAAGATTCACACCGTTTTACCCCCGGCACAAAACATTCATTTATGATCATATCCAATCGAACATTATTAAAAAAAGAACAAATTCGACTTCCAAAAAATCTGACGCGACACACAGACTGGTACTCAATTGGCCCCATATCCATTAGCTAATTGCGATTGGTCGCGACTCTGGCCACAACTCACTGTTCACCAATCGAATGAGGTTCGAATTTTTAATAATAAAGTAACTGAAACTTTGTTGAATGCGGGTGTTACGAAACGAATTTCGATAGTGATTTATGTGAGGTGGTGTTCTTAAAATGAATTATGAAGGTGGGTAGACATTGTCTAGTTTAAAACTGCACGCCACTCTGCTGGATGCATACACATTTCAAATGTTTGTACAGATTTTTTTGTGGAGGGCATGCAGTTTTAAATTACACGATCTACGACTACTACATTTTATGGTTTTTAATTAATATTTTTTTAATTGTTTTACAGGATTTTAGATGTAAATATACAAAATTTATATTTTACTATTGATAAAAGTAATGACGAAAACCGCAAACTCAAGAAAATTGTCTTAAGGATAGGTAATTCTATTTTTACTGGCTCAAAAAAAAAAAAAAATCAAAATATTTTATTTCACATAAACCTGCAAGGGCACTTATGAAACGTCAGAAGCTAGGTGCACGGTTCCAATTTGTCGCTTCCTATGGAGAAGAGCTGGCAAGAAACTCCACGGTTACTCTTTTAAAAATAATTGGATTTTATAATGTTTTCAAATTACAGTGATATTAGGTATGGGAGGACAGTGCAGGCCTGTCAATAAGTACCAGGTACTTAGAGGAATGAAAATAAAGAATAGAAACTGTAGGCCTACAACGTTCTCTCATTCACAATATGTAAAAGAATCTACATAAGTAAAATCAACCTATTTAAACCAAGTGATATGATTTCCATGAGAATCACTAATAAATACTCGATATTACAAGGGTTGTATAATGTCAAATAATGACGAGAATATGTCAGAAAGTGTAAAAAATAAAATAATTAAAATAAACATTGTAATTTGGAAGCAGTTAATAGACGCTCACAAAGTTATGGTGCTAATGAGTTACCAGGGAAGCCACATGTGCAGAAGGAATTATGCCAAACTTCCTTGTCTTCAACGTAGTCTTTTATCTTATAATATGCTTTTTTGATAAGGACACGTTTGATGTGAGTTTTAAACTTTCCATCGCTAAGTTCTGTAACCGATTTTGGCAACTTGTTATAGAAGCGGATACTGTTTATTAGAAATGACTTGCTAGTTTTAGTTAATCTAAATTTTGGAATCACAATTTCATCTTTACTACCATCTTACAGTAACTATCGACAATATTTCCTGACTAAAGTCAACAATGTATGTTGACTTTAGTAGTAGAAGGGTATAAAGCTGAAGTTGAACGTCTGGTAGACAAAGCGATTCGAGAACGCTCGGAGCCGTATGAGAGGTGTTAGTACCTAAGTAGGTACTACAAGCTTACGTCACGAGGCAGCCTAATATGTGGAGAAGATAAATCAGCTAAGAATCAAAGCCGATCTTTTTGCAGAAAAGTGGTAAAGGTTTGGTTTAGTAACAACCGAATTCCAAAAAAAAGCACTGCAATGTGACAAATAACTGTTAGTTCGGAAGTCGGTGTCTTTGGATCTGTATTTTAGTTTTTTGTCACCGACTTCCGAAATTAAAGTTATTTTTCACTGTTTTTTTTAAGTTTTTATGTTACACTTTTTAGTTATGGTCCTGGTGACCATGGGACTACCTGGGTAGTATACCCTTTCAACGAAAACAAGAAATATCAAACAAATCGGTTCAGGCGTCTTCGAGTAATCGGGAACATACAAAAAAAAAATACCGTCGGTCCATAGACTTTAAAACATGTTTATATCAACAATTTGTTACATATTGATAATAGCGAGTGTCTCCCAAGTAGCCAATACTTTTTTTGCACCAGATTTCTAATTCGGCTCTTTTCTTTTTGACGTGCTCTGTCTAACGCAGTTTCGCATCTAGGGTCCATGCCGCATCATACACTTAACACTATTTTCGTATGGTATTTGTTGGACAGTCCACTCATAGACAATTTGTGGACTCTTGAACTTCTTCTACGCATTCTTCGTGAGTATTTCCATCAGCCATGATTGCTGTGTCGTCAGGAATAGTTGCAATTAAATCGTTTTCTAGCTCAAGAATATCGCAGGTGTATACATAGTAGATACAGGATCGGACCCAATACACACCCTTGTGGTAATCCACCTTTTATCTGCCTAAAGTCTGAATAAGCATTTCTTTTTATAATTCCAAACAATCTGTTCGATATGTACTACTCTATGATGTCAGGAAACAGTGCATAGTTCTTAGTTTGTATATTAGGCCATCATGCCATTCTTTATCAAAAGCCTGTGCAACATCAAGGAAGACCACGGTGCACACCTTCTCCTCTGCACCTATTTTGCTATATGCTGTGAAGGAAACATAACATGTTATTACTAGCTTCTTCTAAAATAGCAATTTAAGACCCAATTTACAATAAAAATAAACGTGCGTCAGCCCGCCTGTAGTTACTTGTACTATTATGTATTCTGTGCAGTGGTGTGCGATAGTTCATAAAGATATACGAAAGTGACCTTAAAGGATGTTTACAGCTCGATGAGGCCCGCCCAAATGTGCGTCATCCTTTAATGAAGAACCATAATCAAAAACCCCTTTTTTATCCCCGCACATTAAAACCATTCCATCGATCTATAGAGTAATTAACCAAGTTCACAATTACGAATACCATTATTTTAAACAAAGGAATCCTTGTATTGCAATTGAACCCGTAAACTATTCGGCTTGTGTATACATTGCGGTCCATTTAACTTAGCCTGGTCTGTGACAGTTTGCGATTATTTCCTTTCACGGTCTAGTCGTACTCTCCTGTGTTTGTGTTTCTTGTGAGATAGTAAATGTCAACTCGATCCAGGTAAATTTTTTATATTTATATGATACTAGTGACCCGCCCCGGTTTCGCACGGGTGTACAGTCTATGTGACGAACATCGTATAACTATAGAATGTCTTTCCGCGGTGTGGACGGCAAAGGGGCGTGCCGGCCGACCGCCCATTTCGCTGCAAGCAATTCATCGTTTTAAATCTGTGATATCATTTAAGATATTCATTTTAATTATATATTGTGAAAGGCAATTTTGATCTACTTTAAATGCACAACGTATCAAAAGATAAGGATTAATCCTGTATTGTATAAAATAACTGGGTAAAAAGCATTTTTTTTAAGTAACGTCATCACTATCTGCCTAGCCTTTTTCCCAGCTATGTTGGGGTCGGCTTCCAGTCTAACCGGATGCAGCTGAATATCAGTAAGTTAGATGGAGCGACTGCCTATCCGACCTCCACAACCCAGTTACTGGGTAATACGATAACCCTTGGTAAGACTGGTTGTCAGACTTTCGGTATTCTGACGACCTGTAATGAATGACAGCCGGGACCCCGGCTTAATGTGCTTTCCGAGATACGGAGGGATCTTGACATGTAAAGATGGTCACCCACCCACGGGCCAACCGCGGCAAGCGTAGCTTAGCCTGATCAGTCGACCCGTCCGGCTAACATTACTTAGCCACAAGCCCCTCATATTTATCACAATGTTTTTAAAGTAATGTAAAAGATAAAAATAGTTACTGCGGGTATCCTTAGCAGATATAGTATTGTATATTTTTCTGTTGCCCTTTTTAGGATATAAAATTCCATAGTATATTATATCGATCTATCTCGTAAGGTTTAGCCAGTGTTGGCAAAGTAAGCACCGAAAAAAAAATATTTTTACGACATCATTACAAATCTATGAGATCCTCGGCTTTTCTCTACTACAATATGGATGTATACCTACTTAAAAACCTTACAGAACAAATTCTATAAATGAAAACCATATCAAAATTTGGAGAAACAGTCAGACGAAAACAACGACTTTAGTATAAACTATTTAGAGATTTTATACTATTTTTAGATTAGAGATGTAAAGGTGATTCCTATATCCTATTTAAAGACAAAACAATTTTATTTTATTTCCCGGCACTAGCCACATGGCTTGTTATGCTTTTACAAGGAACAAGCTAGTTTCAAAAAGGTTATAATGCCAACAAAACCAAAAACGGGCCGCAATTGCGAAAATATGTGGGCGTCCAAGCAAAAAGGGTCCAGTTCTCGGCATTTAGTTTCCGA
This sequence comes from Polymixis lichenea, assembly GCA_949091785.1. Lineage (NCBI taxonomy): Eukaryota > Metazoa > Arthropoda > Insecta > Lepidoptera > Noctuidae > Polymixis > Polymixis lichenea. Next base: position 21,956,557 of record OX420937.1, read on the forward strand.
GATATAACGAGTTTCGAAAAGTAGGGTGAAAAAATTGCATTTCACGATTTTAATTGATCATTAATAAATGCTCAATTAGATAGTAAATGACTAATCAAGCTTTTACAGAATTTCAACTTCGAACGTCTGATAGAAAAATTGTGCCAGTTGTTGAATATTTTTTCAATCCTTACTATCTGTCTGAATTGACTATTCTAGATACTGAATCTAGTCTTAACTCAATTCCCCACTACTGGACCCTTTTTGCTTGGACGCCCACAAATATTGAGAACTGTAGCGAAGTTACAAGTGCAATTAGTTTCAGGACAACAGCTGTCCCTATCTTTTTGTGTAAGTATCACCGAGGAAAGAAACTTGTGCTGAATCAATTTATTTAATACAAAGCGAGACGATTTTGTTTTAATGTTGGCATTACTTTATTTGAACTGTGGGTTGCTACTTTTTAACCGATTTCTAAAAGGAGTTGGTTCTGAATTCGTCGGGATCTTTTTTTTTTTGTAGTTCCCCGATTACTCGAAGATGGCTGGACCGGTTTGGATTATTATTTTTTTGTTTGAAAGGGTATACTTCCCAGGTGGTCCCATGATCATCAAGTCAGGATCTGATGATGGGATCCTGGAGAAATAGAGAGAATTCTTAAAATTTTATAGGCACACTTGAAGCAATTTAGGCAGTTTATGGAAGAGTACTTTCTCGGAGTGGTCTCATTTCAATTTGGTGAAGATTTGATGAATAACTTCGGAGATAGGCTACGGAACTCCTCAATAAATGATATCAAATGGACTGGAATTGCTGAAATCTCATGTCTGTCTGTTGTTTACACCAGTTCATAACATAACATCACGCCGGTACGCTGTGAAGGGGCAAGCACATGTGAACCACTAAAAAGTGAAAAATAAAAACGTAAAAAAAAATTACCGGCTTCCATTAAAACACTACAAAGTGAAAAATAACTTTAATTTCGGAAGGCGGTGACAAAAAATAAAAATTCATATCCAAAGTCACCGACTTCCGAAATTAAAGTTATTTTTCACTTTGTAGTGTTTTTTACGTAACAATTCTCAACACGTCAACATTTCTCTTTTGCGGAGGAGTAGTTGATAAAACATGAGGGGCTTGTGGTTAAGTTATAACAGACGGTCGATCGATCAGGACCTCAAGTCTGCTGTTACAATGGTGTCAGAATGGTCTATCATTGATTTCATAATTGTTGATTTCGACAAGTTTGGTAATCTACTAATATAATGGCGTCATTATGACATTTCAGCCATGATGACATGTCAGCGTCATCGAGACGTCAAATAGTACGGTCACGTTAATTCTGCTCCGAAGCTTCAATTCCAAAATCTTAGTAAAAAGTTATTGTACGACTGCGTGCTGTCTAGACACACAAAGACGGAACCCTATGGGCTGCAATCACATAATTTTCTAATTGATTGAAGTGTTAAATGTGTTATTAGTGAAAACTAAAGTGTACAGTGGTGGTGATCAAACAAAAGTTATTTTATTGCAAGTTGTCATTATTAAATTATTTCCAATCTACCGCCTGTTGTGCAAACATTCGTGTTATCATCGCACCGGATTCTTAATTTCGTCCATCAAATATATGTTTCGTTGGCTCTGAGTGCTAATATCCGGCATTCATACGCAAGGTGTCGTAAGTTCGAAGCCACCGAAACGCACCTCGTCTTTTTGGATTTATTGTTTTGTTTGGGTGATTGATTGTGTATTTTTAATAAAATATAAAAATGTCTAACTGTGATACTTGTGGATTACCAGTTAAACAAAATGAAAAAATAACATGTTTTAACTGCGATAAATACTATCATCATCTATGTGTTAAACTGAGTGCTACTGCGCTTAAAAGACTCAGTAAAGCTGCACGTTCTAAGTGGAATTGTCCGAGCTGTTTATCTGAACATGAGCCTAACAAATCGATGTCTGATAGCTCAGAAGGCGAGGACGATAAGATCAGTGACATACGACTTGTTATCCGGGAGGAAATTCGGAATACATTGCGTATTGAAGTGAAGAGTATGATTGGCGAGCTTAGATTCGAAATGGACGAGTTAAAGAAACAGGTTGATGAGTTGAAGTTATCCGAATTCTTTGACATCTCTCAAGTTAACGACTTAAAAACTGAACTCCAGGTTGTGCAGCGTGTGAACTCTGAACTTCGTTCTCAGAACTCTGATATGCAAAGGACTATGGCTCAGCTGAAAACGCAAATAAACACCCTTGATCAGAATATGCGTGAGGCGAATCTGGAAATTCACGGCTTACCAGAAGATAAGAATGAAGTGTTACCGACCATTGTAACGCAATTGGCTAATGTTGTGTCATTTACCCTAACAGACTGCGATATTATGAAGTGCGTAAGAGTGGCCAGTATGAACAACAACAAGTCTCGCCCGCGCTCTGTAATAGTGAAGCTGCGTAGTCCTAGATGTCGCGACGAATTTTATTCTGCAGTAACTAGATACAATAAATCTCACCCCGAGGATAAATTGAACGCAAGTCTTTTGGGTTATGGCGGTAGCAAGGAGCCGGTTTATGTATCCGAGCATCTTTCTCCGACATATAAATCTTTACATGCTGCTGCACGCCTTAAGGCTAAAGAAAAATCCTATAAGTTCGTATGGGTTCGCTACGGCAAAATTTTTGTATGTAAAGGGGAAAATTCGGGTACTATTCTAATTAAGGATGAGCAGAGTTTAGATAAAATTGTATAACTTTTTTTTAATCATTAACTTATTTCCTACATGTCATGTTTTACTTTTATTTAGTTTAATGGATAATATTTCCATTTTTTATCAGAATGTGAGAGGCATGAAAACGAAGTCACATGAAATTCTAATGTCAATTATAAATTTGGACTATGACATAATATGTCTGACAGAAACGTGGTTAGATGACTCGTTCTTATCCTCTGAATACTTTGATCAAAGATATACTGTTGTACGCCGTGACCGTAGTGCACAGTTTAAAGATTTGTACTCTAAAAATTATGGTGGTGGGTTATTGGTAGCTATTAGTAATAAGTATAATTTTGTTAATAAAACTGAGTGGCAAACCTCCGTTGAGGATATGTGGTTATGTATTAGTGCTGGTGGCGTCTGTATGAATATTTGTGTTGTATATTTGCCGTCTTATATACCTTGCCATATCTTTGTCCAATTCTTGGCCAAGGCTGAAGAAATTTGTTTGCGTTATACGGATTGCATTACTCTGATTCTTGGTGAATTTAATCTTCCTAGTGTGAACTGGCTTGAATCTAATCATCCCTTTCTAGGACTTAGTGACCCTAAGTGTTTAGCGTTAAGAGACTTCCTAAACATCACCGGATTTGTTCAAATGAATAATATCTGCAATGAAAATAATAATATCTTAGACCTTATCTTAGTTGATGAGAACTCCAGTCTTTCTGTTTCTTGTGCACCCCCCATCAGTAAACCAGATGTGCATCATCCGCCGCTAGAATTAGCACTTACTAAAACTGTAATTTCTAATTTAAATTATAATATTTTACAGTCTAAATACATTTTCATTAAAACAGACTATGAGGCATGTGTTCGTGATCTGCGTAAAGTAAATTGGGTGGATTATTCTCATTTGAGTTCTAATGATTATGTTCTGAACTTTTATAATATACTATGGGAAAATATTGATAAATACACGCCGAAGGGTAAGCCTAAGAATAATTGTTATCCAGTTTGGTTCTCAGCTTCGTTGATTAAACTTCTCAAAGAAAAGCATAAATATAGGACTCGTTTCAAACGGTACAATAACCCTCGGGACTATGATACATTTGTTTCCCTACGGGTGCGAGCTGGGAGAGCCATGGATGACTGTTTTAAAGATTATATAGAAAGAATTGAGCTTGAATTAAAAACAAATGTAAAAGCTTTTTGGCGCTACACTAAGTCAAAAAAAACTTTCAGAGGTGTTCCTACCCAGGTTTCTTGGGGTCATCGTGTTGGTGTGGGGGGTAGTGGTGTGGCTGATCTATTTGCTGAATATTTTGCATCTGTGTACGGTGTTAGTCAACAACCTAGTAACTTGTCTCCAGGTTACTCTTCGTCCAATTACAGTATGTATTCCATTAACATTACTGAAAATGACGTTAGAGATAGCATCAAAAAGTTAGATCTTAATAAAGGAGCTGGACCGGATGGACTTCCTCCTATTTTTATTCGTCTCTGCATGGATGCTCTTATTGTACCACTGCAGATAATATACAATAAGTCCCTTAACGAAGGTACGTTCCCCGATTTATGGAAAATCTCTCACGTTTTCCCCGTACATAAATCTGGTAATATGAATGACGTAACTAATTATAGACCAATTTGTATTATTTCACAATTTGCTAAGATGTTTGAGGGTCTTATTTATAATGTAGTTTATTCTCACCTTCGTCATATAATTAGTTCGAAGCAACATGGTTTTGTGTCTAACCGTTCTACTATGTCTAACTTACTTATTTACACTACTTTCATTGGTAACATCTTTGAAGCTAGGGGTCAGGTTGATGCTGTTTACACAGATTTTGCAAAAGCGTTTGATCGTGTTGATCACTCAATTCTTTCTATGAAATTGAATTGCGCTGGCATTCATGGCTCTCTGTTGCGGTGGTTTGAGAGTTATTTAATGAATCGCTCTCAAATAGTTGCCTTGGCGGGATATGAATCTGTACCTTTTTCTCCTGGCTCTGGTGTTCCGCAGGGCTCTAAGTTGGGCCCTTTGCTTTTTTTGGTATTTATAAACGATATTTTAGATTTAATAAATTGTAATTGTTTAGCCTACGCTGATGATTTGAAAATATACTGCAGGATATCGGACCTGAGCGATTGTATGAGGCTTCAAAGAGATCTTGATGTCCTTCAACAATGGTGTTTCAACAACAATATGACGCTCAATGTTAAAAAATGCCAGACTATTACATTCACGAATAAAGTGAACTACATTAAATTTGATTATCATATAGATGGATCGGTATTGAGCCGAGTATCAGTCATTCGTGATCTAGGTGTACTCTTTGATTCATCCCTGTCCTTTCGCGATCATATAGATACTATAGTTGCTAAGGCTAAAAGAATGCTTGGCTTTATAATCCGCATGTCAAAACCTTTCCGCAATTATAGTAGTATTATTCTACTCTATAACACACTGGTGAGGAGCACCTTGGAGTATTGTTCCACTATTTGGTCTCCCTATTATTCAAGTTATATTCATAATGTTGAATCTGTTCAGGCCCGTTTTGTTAGGTATAGATACCTAACAAAACGGTGTGAAGAATGGGATCCGAAAAGCTTTACCTGATTACAATGATAGGTTAAGGCACTATAAGATGATTAGCTTAAAAGAAAGACGGTGCACTTCTGACTTACTGATTCTTCACAAAATTATTAATGGTTCCATAGATGCGCAATTGATTAATTATTTTAACTTTAAGACTAGCCAACGTAGCAAACGACATCATCGTATTTTTCAATTGCCTACATCTACCTTAAACACCACTTTTAATAGCCCCCTAACACGTATGGCAAGGATATATAATGAAAGGTCCAATTTGACGGTTTACCCTATCGAGGTTTTCTCTATGAGTTTCGTTTCATACAGACGTTCCCTATATAAACAGTGCGAACAATGTACGCCTATATAGCTCAAAGTGTTTAGTTTTCTATGGTGTTCTAGATTTAGGTTTACTGGACACACTTTTTATTTTTTCTTCTTGTCTCTAATTTTCATTATGTCAATGCCATGCATGCCTGTTATTTGCACGGTTACTGAAATGCCGATCTTAGATGTAAGTTTATTTGAAATGTAAGTGATAGTGCTGTTGGTGTGCTTATTATAAATAAATAAATAAATAAATAAATAAATTTCAATGATCAGCCACTGAGCATATTACTAAGGCTCTGCTATCTATCCGACCGTCCATCCTCTGCCCACCTGACACAGAGCTGTATCTTTTGAACCGTTAGAGGTAGACACTTGACAATTTTTTTACTACTATGGCCGCTAAAACAACAAATAAAATAAAGTTAAAAATTTAAGGAAGGCTCCTACAAGCAACGTGTTTCTTAAAACATATTAAAGAATAATATGCAGTTTTAAATATTGAACGGTAGAGCAACAACAGCTGAACGTGCGTTCTGACGAAGGGTACCGCCCTTCGTCAGAACGCAGGTTCAGCTGTTGGTGTAAGCTGTCATTCGTTACAAATCGTCAGAATCCCGAAAGTGTGTTGTGGTCTGTCAACCAGCCTTAACTCAATCAATCAATCAATCTTTATTTATGTACACAGGTATTACATTATGGGTCTTATGTTTACATTTTACATAGTTAAGCTCTATGTCCTACCAATGAAACCTGTCTTTACTAATGGGTATCTATAGTGTTACCAAGTAACTGCGTGGTGGTGGTCAGATAAGCAGTCCCTCCACATAAAATACTGATATTCAGCTGCATCCGGTCAGACTGGAAGTCGACCCTAACGAAGTTGGGAAAAGGTTAGGGAGATGATGATAAAAATAAAATTAAAGGTAGGTACTTCAGTAAAAAACACGTTCCTTGTAGTGTAGTGCTAATGACATGACATACGGTGCCAAAACGTGGACACTGACAGTTGGGTTGGTCCACAAATTCAAAGTCGCTCAGCGCGCTATGGAGCGGGCTATGCCAGGAGTTTCTTTGAAGGAGTTTCCGACATAGCTTGTAAGCAAGCTGAAGTGGCAGTGGGCTGGCCATGTTTGTCTAAGGACTGATCGCAGACGAGTCCTGGAGTGGAGACCGCGTATCGGCAAGCGTAGCGTGGGTCGCCCCTCAGCTAGATGGACCAACGGCCAAAAGAAAGTGGCTGGGGCAGACTGGATGCGGAAGGCGGAGGACAGGCTATTGTGGCGCAACATTGGAGAGGCCTATGTCCAGCAATAGACTGCGATAGGCTGAGTAGATTGATTGACGTTTCTTGTAGCACGCTTTTAATTGGGTCAACTGTGGCATCTTTACTTTCCATGAGCAAATCAAATCAAAAGTAATTTATTCAAACTAGGCTGAGAGTAACCATTATTTGAACGTCAAAATTACATAAGACAGTCCCTCCAAAACGCCCGCCCTTCACCACTTCCTAGTGCTTTAGCTGGGAAGAGGAAGTGGCGCAACAAACTCCCCAGCAACACAGCTTTCTGTTAAATTAGAAGAACTTGATTCTATACAATACTAGGTAAATAATTAACATTACGAAAAACAGAAAACATTAATTTTGCCATATTTCAGCTAGCACACGCCAATATACCAACAAAACATTGAAAACTGCTGCACTGTACTCAATCAGAAATTAATAAAAACTCGTAAATAGAACTCACAACCTTATTACAAGCTTCCAGACATAAAGGGCGTGCCTGCTTACACATGCAATTCTGCATTATGGAAAGTAAAGATGCCACAATTGATGGTACTTATTCTTAGTTCTTACTGTGCTTAGACATTTCTCAATAGCAGCCTGGAAACTTTAATAGTATCCAGTTTATTGCAGCAGGGTCGCCCCTATTACATGAACTGGAACATAACTGGTGAAATGTGAGCGTTAGGCATGCATAAAATACAGATAATACACGTATTTATCTGTATTTTCAATCCACAAACCCAGTGTATTTAGTTCTTCCACCATGATCATCTATTACGACGTGAAATGCTTATATATTAGATAGATACTAATAAATAATACTGGCTTCTGCCCGCGACTTCGCTGGCACATTTTAATAAAAACTCCCTAGGCCCGGACCCACCGCGTCTTACAACTCCACTTAGCATTCTTTCTGACTTTTCCTCGGCTACTAAGGGTAGAAGCGTAATGATACGTAGCTTTCAAATGCAAAAAACACGAATCCGACTGGGTACCTAGTTTTAAAGAGCTGTGTTTGCACGTTCAAACAAACACACTCTTAAAATTTATTAATATAGACGAGGACTCAAGTGCATGTACTAGGTACCTATTAGTTCCAAGATACTAAAAACTGTAGAAGATTACGAGCTTAAAATATCACTTCTGTGAAAAGTAATATGTACCTTTGTAATTCTAATTGAAATGCCTTTTGCTTTTAAACATTTTATGTAGGGACGCACGGCTTCACATCAAGCTATACATATCCAGTATAAGCTGATCTCGCATTGTATAGGATTTCCGTACAGTGCGAGACCAGCGTATAGTACGTACTAGTTTTTGCCTGCTGATTTGCCCTTTTGGTTTCGTTCGCATCACGACACGACATACGCGACGCCACGCCTTGTTCCCCGGAAAGCTTGGGCAAAGGTACACCGATAACACACCCAGATTTCGCCAGTTTAATTCATCATCATCATCATTTCAGCCGAAAGACGTCCACTGCTGGACATAGGCCTCCCCCATGCTCCTCCACTTCGACCGGTCTTGTGCCTCCCACATCCAGCGGATTCCCGCGGCCTTCACAAGGTCATCGGTCCATCATGTGGGAGGCCTTCCCACGCTACGTCTTCCGGCACACGGTCGCCACTCCAGAAGCTTTCGGCCCCATCGGCCATCTGTTCTGCGAGCAATGTGCCCTGCCCACTGACACTTAAGTTTGGCAATTCTTCGGGCTATGTCGGTTGCCTTGGTTCTCCTGCGGATCTCTTCATTCCTGATTCGATCACGTAGGGAAACTCCGAGCATAGCCCTCTCCAGTTTATTAATGTCCCATGTATTAGGCCGGGCACAAATTCAGAGTTTTGGTTGTTACTGAGAAATTTCAGATAGAAAAAAACTTTGCCCGACCTGGCAGTGGCGTAACTATGGTGGGGCAAGCAGGGTAAGAGCCCTGGGTGCCTATCGAAGTGGGGCGCAAAAAGTCGCTAATTAATTAATTAAAAAAAAAAACATCAATAAACCATTTCATATTGTTATCTACCTATAACTAAGAAATCTGAATAGCTATTTGTGTTATGCTTAGGGTTCCCAACCATACTGTTAAAAACAGTATTAAGTATACTATCGTTCGTTAATACTTTTAACAGTTGTATAAAAAAGTATACAAAATACTGTTTTTATGTCCGCTGGTATCCGTAGTCTGTATAAAATGTAAACGTCCGTATACAAACTACATTTCAGAACGAAACTGTCAATGTCAAATGAGTGCCGTGCCACACATGCGCAGCGCAGAATGCATAAAAACAAAAAATAACCGTCTTTTGTTTTGCAATTGTGCGAGAAGCTGCAAAAAATGTGTTTTTAAAACGTCAAAATAATAAAATACTGTTTTCTTTTGTAAATACTGTTCATTTTATTTCTCCGATCTTAATATACTTCATTTCTCGTACAAAAAGTTGGGAACCCTAGTTAGGCTAGTAAATATATATATTATAGATATGAAAGTTTGTATATCCGGATGTTTGTTACTCAATTACTCAAAAACAGCTGAACGGATTCGAACGATATTTGACACACAGACAGTTTATAACTTAAAATAATACTTAGGATACTTTTTATATCGGTAATACGTACCCGTGGGACAATTTCCTGCCTTCACGCAGACGACGCAGTACGTACGACGTAAGTATCACTAACATAAGTAATAATAATAAAACCAAAGTCTATTGCGTAATTACGCGACACTAAAACTTCATACTTGCCGGGTTATTGCGCGAAATTACCCTCTGCCCATTAAAAAGCCTATAACTGTCTACCGTTTGGGCAATTTGTATATTGTACTCTGTTTTAACAGTTTTGTAAATGACTACGATTTGTTTACCGGCTTTGCTTTGGCGAGGTTGCCCATTTTTTACAAGTTTCTTCGGACATTTTTAGGAGAAAAAATGCAGGGTGCTGTAATTATACGAGAAAGCCAACAATGCTGCGATTTTTTTAGATTACAGAAAAATATTTGCGGTAATTTCAGTATAAAGAAAGTTTCGAAATATTTTATTTCGGAACTCATCATCTGTCTGCTTTTACCCAACTATGTTAGGGTCAGCTTCCAGGTTCAACTGATGATGATGCAACTGAAAGTATTTAGCATGATGTGACTGCCTGCGTGGTGTCGGACGTAAAAGAATAGCACCCACCCATTTCTTCCCGTGGCTGTCGTAGAAGGCGACTAAGGGAGAATGGGCAGCACCGTTCTCTATGCATTTTACCACCATACTGCGATCGCCAACCCGCCTGCTAAGCGTGGCGATTATGGAAAAACCCTCCTTTTGGGGGAGGCCTATGTCCAGCAGTGGACGTCTTACGGCTGAAATGATTATGATGATGACACTGCACTGCTATCTCGAAAGGTGTTACCGCTTTTTAAGCTTACTACACCACCGCTGCTCTGAAGATATAACCTACTAGATGCGCCCCGCGGTTGCACCCGCTTAAGCCTCGATCCCGTAGTAATGGCGAGTTAAAAAGTATCTTATGTCCTAACCAGGATCATGGTCTACCCATATCCTTTCACCCATTTAAGCGTGAAAGCCTAACAAACAAGCACAAAAAAAACTCAAACTCAAAGCATTTATTTCTAATAAACGAATTACAGGCACTTTTGAATCGTCAAAGAGTCGGAAAGATGAAGCTAGTTGCCCATTCCAAAGCGTAGTAGGTACCTATGGAGAAGAACGGGCAAGAAACTCCATGGACACTCTTTTAAAATCATGAAATTGTTATTAACAATTTGTTACAAAAAGTTGGGTACATCCTTTAAGTTCTAATTATTAATGTGAGAACGATGTACAAGACGTGCACATTAGAGCGTCCGTAATTAAAAACAAAAATCAAATGACAATTTAGAAATTAAAATAGGCCGTGGCAGCTAAGAGATGACCAGTCCATACTGGCGGCACCCGTTCACGAACATGACTGATTATTCATCCTATTCCCATTATTACACAACGAAAGCCAAACATTGGTATACCCGAATAAACTATTTAAACATAGCAAAGAACCACTAAACTCTTTCCACAAACTAAAATCTACCAAAACAAAAATAAATCAAACACGAACGAAAATCCAAGCTGTCCGGCCGACAATTTTTCCTTTTCAAACCTTAGTTTAAACTGACCTAAAATACATAACAACCTCTTCACTTTTTACAGTTCCAAAATACTGTCTATAAATCAATTAGGGTGGTAATATTTTACCAAAATACAAGTACCGAATGTTATCGCAAGATGGCAGCACTTCCGTAAGCAGTTTCGTTGTACACCGGATACAGTAACACCGCGGCAACCTGTTGAATAATTCATGGACACCCTATATATCTTACTCGGAGTTCCGTTATAGATTATAATTTTAAATATTATGGATGCGCTATGCTTTAGGCTTATGGTAATCTGGGAGTGGAAAACTGTTGTATTCTTTCTGCCTACTGAATTCTTGTTCTTTGTGACTAGAATTAAGGGTTTTTACTTTAAACTGCGGGGTAATTGCATAACACATAACAATATGGTAATTGATCGCAATGCCTTTTATTTTGACAGTTATCTTACGTTCATAGCGTCATTTGTTGCACTGTTAACTTATGGTATCGATCATGAACCTACTGAGGGAAACTCGACAAATATACAATAAAAAGAAATGTTTTAGGACAATATAAATAACATGTATCCGAATCGTTTAGAGAAGTTTTCAGAACGGAGGGTTTCATAACCGGACTGGCGTTTGTACAGGATAAGGTTTATCCAGTGCGCAAACTGTAACCATGAATTCAGCATATCATTCTAGACCCACAGCGCATACATTTTTCGTCGGTAACACAAAAAGAAATCAGCTGATCCATACATTTTGACCGCGTAGGTATTGCACTTTTCAATGAATCAGCTGATTTTTTTTTTGTAAAACCCACGTAAAATTTTTGCGCTAGGGGTCTAGAATGATATGCTGAATTCATGGTGACAGTTTGCTCACTGGATAAAAACTTATCCTGTGTACTCGAATTATGTTTAATTGTCAAAAATGATTTGCAATATTTTAATTTCAAATAGGACAATTCGTAATCATTATAAATATAACATTAAATACCTATTATTAACAATATGATTTATTATACAAGTACGTATGTACTGCTATTCGTGTGTACAATCAAATGGTAGCTATCAAGCAACTAAAGGGAAATGTGTTTTTTTTTTATTGTTAATTGGAGAATGTGTTTAAAAACCAGCATAAGATGTTTGAAAAACATTTTTTTTTCATGTCATTTATAATTTATTTTCTACAATATTGCTTACGAGTATCTGACATGGGTAGACTGTTAAGCCTGAAATTGTTATGTTTATAATAAGAACAATTATTGAACACAGTTATACAACAAATATATATTTATCTTTAAGCTATGTTGAACTCTTTTTCAGTTTTCATCAATGAAAAACTACTAGAGCATTCTGCTACTGTCTGTGTTGACCCTAAAATCGATCTTTTTGAATCCCACCTAATATACAGTTCAACTCACCTTGCCCTATAGGGATAAAACCAGCATAGTTGCCCCAGGGGTAGTTGCCCCGATTATAATTACTCTAGTTTCGCGAATAAATGTCATGCTATTTTATATACCTACCTATTAGGGGTTAATCTATTGAAAGACTCTCTAACTACCACTAAGATGACAGAGTCGCTTGTCTCTGTGAGATTGCATGGGAACGCAAAGTGCGACCAAAGTTTTTGTGGCATAGATGTCCTGTTGCTCGGCGGGGCATCTATCCTAAACGTAATTTATATGGATTAGGCAACTATCCCCTATGTGGGATAGATGTTCTAATATACAGAGGTCTGCAAAAATCGCTAATACTCTGGAAATATAGACTAGCTGTGCCCGCGACTTCGTCTGCGCGGAATAGTTATTTTTTTATTAGTTATTTATATTACATTACATATATTAATAAAATAAATAAAATTTCTAAAATAAAAGTAGCCTAAGTTACTCCTTATTACACCAGCTATCTGCCAGTGAAAGTCACTTCAAAATCGGTCCAGCCGTTTCAGAGATTAGCCGGAACAAACAGACAGACAGACAAAAATTGTAAAAAAAAAATATTTTGGTATATGTACCGTGTATACATCCATATGCATTGAGTAAAAAGCGTTTATTTTAATATTACAAACAGACACTTCAATTTTATTTATCTGTATATGTATAGATAGATAACGTTTTTTTCTTTTCATTATTTTGAAATTAAAAAACCAAAGCATCGGCCAGTTTTACAAATAACGTATTGTGCTTTTAATACGGAGAGATATAGAGTGATGTTAAAAAGTGTGGCAACTATCCAGCTTACATTTCATCCAGCCTACAAGCCTTACGGTGTATAAGACCAATAACGCTGTATTACGACCAGTAAATTACATGTATGAAGGTACCTATAGAAGGTCAGTGATGCATGAAGATAAGGCTCCAGGCTTCCAACGAGGGTATGACCTCGAATGCTATCTCCTGGACCTTTCAAATTAATGATTATGATGTTCAGGGTTAATTTATTACGGTTTTAAGAAGAGTCATGTTGTTTTGGGTATGTAGGGAACTTTTGAGTAAGTCGTCATTCGCTCAGACGTAAAAATATCGCGTACAGATCACGGCACGTAAGTTGAACCAAAATGGCGGATTTTGTTTCAATTTACGTGCCGCGTCTTTAATTTATTTCCAAACTTCAGTAGGTACACGTTACTTCAATTAACTATGCTGGAAGATGACCTCATTTTTTTCCGTGTGATGCCTCACACGGCACAAAAAAATGTACACTTCCTATCTTCTGTTGTATGTTCTAATTTTAGTTCAACTTACGTGCCGCGATCTATAACTATTGGATCTTAACGCACTGCTTAGCGCCGAGTGTTGAAAATGGAAGTGCGTGTTTTCGACTGGCTAGGACGCACTCTGTTGAATCAATCTCAATGCTCGGCTCAGCACCGAGAGTTGAAAATCTAGTGCGTGATATACTTAATCTTGTAACTAACTCTAAGATTTTTTTTTGACATTTCTAAATACCTACGTATAAATAGGTAATTTAATATACTGTTCACTCTACCTAGCCCTTTCTCAACAATGTTTGCGTCGGCTTCGGTAATGTTAGGTATATGTATACACCGTGAAATTTTAATGGTTGTTTTCCCGCGGCAGATTAACTTGCCATAAGGAGTACTTTCGAAGCATAGAGTAAAAGTAAAAAAATAAAGATTTTTTTTGTTTTAAAATAATTAAAAAAATATTTATCAATTCGGTAAAATTTTACTCAATCGTAACTCTAGAGGTAACTTTTAGGTACTACTCGACTCGCACGCACCGCCGACAAAGGGAACAGCGATACATAAATGTTCAAAGCAAAATAAACTCTCGCACGTGGTGATTTTTCACAATGGTTAATCGGCCATTTTTTGTTTCTAATATTTTATTTGTTTATAAAACGATTGTATTACCAAGACAAAACCATTTCGCTGCGGGAAAACAACCATTACAATTTCACGGTGTATAGGTACTTTGTGCAACTTAGAAAAATAGATATGAAAACGACCTAAATCAATAGGTATTCCTATTATTCGTGCCTGAGGAGGAATAACAAAAAGAGTGACCTTTTTACTTTTTTATTTTTATGTTCTCATCATTTATTTTTAATCGATCCAGCTCAAGATTTAAATGCGATAGTTTGCTGCCTAGAAATATAATAACGGACTTTTCCGCTGAAACAGCTAGCATTTCGAGTGTATTTGTAAGTTTTATGCTGTCATCACACCACACAAAAAATGCAATACAATTCCGTACGTCCCATAAAGAAAGAGCTTGTTTAATCCGAAACTCAACTACCCATTATTCAGTGTGTCCACACTAGTTGTTTCCACACATAGCAAATAAATCGCCCCGTGTGGATGCGCAGTTGTCGCGCTGCGTCAAATATTGGTGTTGCCATCAATTCTGATGCGGGGCCCGTACGATATCCATATTACATTCATCCTGTATTTACGTACACTGAAAGATGAATTTGTTGAAGTGGACATAAAATGAAATAATCATTAGTGGAAATTTTGCGGCCAAATAATTACAGTCGCACGGTTGATCAGCATAAGCTACGCTTCCTGTGGTTGGTCCGTGGAGGGGTGACATATTTACAAACCAAGACCCCTTCGTACCTCCAAAAGCACATTAAGTCGTTGGTCCCGGCCGTCATTTGTGGATCTTTGACCGTTTTTACGGGTTGTCTGAAGACCGAAAGTCTTATCAAGGGGAATTTTATTACTCAGTAACTGATAGCACAATCAGTCTATCTACTGTACAGTAGATCGGCAGTCGCTCCATGTGAAATACTGGTATTCAGCTATATCTGGTTACACTGGAAGCCGACCCCAACATGGCTAGGCAGATGATGATCATGAGAGGCAGTCTGAAAGTAGCACCCAACTGAGAAGTTGTGTGTGTAGTTGTGTGTTGTGTGATTGTTGTGTGTGTTGTGTGTTGTGTGTTTAGTTGTGTTGGGTTGTGTGTTGTGTTGTGTGTTGTGTGTTTAGTTGTGTTGTGTTGTGTGTTGTGTTGTGTTTTGTGTGTTTAGTTGTGTTGTGTGGTTGTCATGGTATACGCATGTGAGACGGAGGAATGAGGACAAGGTCATCAGAAAAGCTTTGAGTATGAATGTGGATGGCTATAAGAGTAGGGGAAGACCAAAGAAGCGGAGGATGGACTGTGTGAATGATGATACGGTTAGAAAGGGGTTACTACCGAGATGACGACTAATAAAGAAGTGTGGAAGAAAACAGACATATTGCGCCTACCACAAATAAATTGGGCTAATGGTAAGGGAATGATGATGACCATTTGAATTTTCTCTGCGAATGGCTATACATACTCAGCCTCACACTGGCCAGCAAATTGCAAAAAACGAAAGAAAATTTGAATTTAGTAGGCTAACCTGGCGCTTCCTCTTTAAATTTAGGTCCATTGAAGATGCCGTGGTGCCTGGCAGCTACCTCCTTGATGATCGACTGATATTTTTACAACGACATGACCCTATAAAAGAGGAAAATAAAAGAAGGAGCCAAGAATTTAATAAATTCTCATTCTTTCCCTAACAGCTACAGCGAAAATACTTAAACGGATTAACTGGAAACCCGCTGTGTTACCACAAAGAAAAAAAATACTTTTGTTTTTATTTTTTCTTTTTTATTTCTGCTTAGATGCAACAACGTTATGAGAACTGGCCCGAGGCAACGTTTCTGAAGCGTGTTTTTACAAAAGTTAAAAAAGGGAAGAACGGTTATAACTGGGATTATTTTTAATTGTGAACATTTTGTTCAGATTCTTGCACAGTAAAGTGTTAAGGAAAAGAGGCAGAAGATTCACTTTCCACATAACCCTACTGTTGGTATTAACCAGAAACGGAAAAACACGGAAAAACCGTCCGTCTAAATCAAAAGTCATTTATACAAACTAGGCTTAGAGTCAGCACTTTTCGAACGTCAAAATAACATAAGAGAGTCCCCCAAAACGCCCGCCTTTACCACTTACTAGTGCTTTAGCTAGGAAGAAGAAGAATCGCAACCAATTCCTTAGCAGCTCAGCTGTCTACTAAGTTAGAAGACCCATGTGTAAGATAATGAACTGTAATAAATTTCATTTATTCAATTCAATAACATTTTACATTGTGTCTGAATGTTTTACAAAGATAATTATAATACGCAAATTATTAAATTAATAACAAGTTAAACACATAATTAAATTCGTTCAACACGATTCAATTCCTACCTACGCTAGTATTATTTACATTCATAAAAGTTCAAAATTAAAAACAATGTCAACGAGAAAAACTAAATACGTGTCACTAAAACCTACCTAATAATTTAATTTAATTTTCAATAATAATAATAAAAATTATAAAATGTATTAACAATGTCAGTGGACATTGTTAATACATTACAAAAACAAATAAAATAACAGTTTAACTCCCCAACATTCCCATCCAGAATAAAAATATTTTATCTAAAATTCACTATATTAATATAACCGTGTCAGAACCAGATACTATTGTACAATAACATTAAAATCCACGTACGCCTTTATCAGCACCAGTGCACAATGCCACAATTACATTTTCAAAATTCGTGTATGTCAGCATTTCTGAAATGTTATATGTTCTACTAGCACTTTGCCCGCGACTTCGTCCGCGTGGGTTTCGTATTTCCTCTAAAAAATTCGAAGGCTGATTTTTCAATCGATAGATAATTTTTATTGACATCTGACAGTTTTTATATGAAAGAATAGGCTACGTGAAAGAGCTATAATGACATCTAAAAATAGGAAACAGTATGTATCCAGAAATATGCGGGTTAATGGCTATAACAAAACAATTAAGTTTTTATAATATTTCTTTATAGACTACATTCTTGGTCGTTCTGGAGGGTGTTACCAATATGACCAGGCTGCAAGATGAGCTCACACGTCGTTGGGGATTAATGGAATACGTGGAATGAAGACTGTTTCTCCCTGGGAAGACCCAGTTAAAATGGTAGCTTCAACAATATTACGATGCAAAGCTTTTACTTGTAGCCTAGTACCGTTGCATAGTTTTGGGGGTTTCAAATTTCTAAGTAACATCACAGGTGTTAGTTTATGATATGGAAGTCCGGCTGGATTAATAGTGTTCAAAAACTCAACCGGGTAATGGACTGCTTCGTCTGTATTTACCACCGTGTCTATTGAATTATATACCATTTCTGTGCCGTCAAATGATTTCAGCAAAATATCATTAATTACTGCTGCTTGGTCATTTTTAGGTGTCATTATAGCTCTTTCACGTAGCCATTCTAAAGGCTTGTCCTTTATTTGAGCTACATCTGGATAATTTTTTTCTATAAGGTCTTCGACTGTAGTTACTACACTACATAATTCATCTGTTATAGCTATCAACCCGACGTTACATACAAAGTCGCTATAGCCATATGTTTGTACATACTATAGTATGCTTTAATTCAAGGGACTTAGATTTTACGTCACTATAGACAAATGGTCGCTACAACCAAGGTAGTAATAAATGAAATCCACTGTCATACAAAGTGAGTGGAACCGGCGAGAGATGTCGTGCGGTGTCCCACAGGGATCGGTCCTGGGGCCGCATCTGTGGGACATCGGATACGACTGGGTGCTGCGCGCCGACCTCCCTAGTGGCGTCAGCGTAGTTTGCTACGCTGACGACACGCTGGTCCTGGCGCAAGGGAGGTCGTACCAGGCGGCGGCCGCCTTAGGGACACACGGGGTTGCGACAATCGTAGATAGGATCCGGCAACTGGGACTCGAGGTGGCCTTGCACAAGTCCGAGGCCATGTGGTTTCATGGTCCTCGGAATGCGCCACTGACGGGTTCCCAGATAACAGTGGGAGGGGTTCACATCGGCGTCGAGTCGACGATGAAGTACCTAGGACTCGTCCTCGACAGCCGGTGGAACTGCGCGGAGCACTTCCGACGTTTGGCTCCCAGACTGGAGCGGGCCGGGGCTGCCTTGAAGCGGCTCCTGCCCAATCTAGGGGGGCCAAACGCCTCCTGCCGGAGGCTCTACGCGGCGGTCGTGCAGGCCATGGCCCTATACGGGGTGCCGGTGTGGGCGCCTGCATTGAGGCGCCAACCAGCACGCCGGTTGAAGGCGGCCCATAGGGTCATGGCCATCCGGATGATCCGGGGATACCGCACGATCTCCGGTGAGGCGGCGGGCCTCCTTGCCGGATTACCGCCATGGGATCTGGAGGCAAACGTCCTCGCGCTCACTTGGGAGTGGCGCGAGGAGGCCAAACGCCGGGGCGTAACTCCGCTGCCGCGGGAAATCGCGGCACGGCGGACAGAGCTCCGGCAGGATCTCATGGCGACGTGGGAAGTGCGATTGTCGCAACCCAGTGCTGGGCACGCCACGATTGCGGCGGTAAGTCCCCTCTTTGAGGCGTGGCTTGAGAGGCGGCATGGCGTCCTCACCTTCCGCCTGACACAGGTCCTCACCGGACATGGCTGTTTCGGGAGGTTCCTGTTTCGGATAGGGCGGGAGGAAACGCTCGGGTGTTTCCATTGCGAAGATCGCCCAGAGGACACGGTGGAGCATACGGTGGAGGTCTGCCCAGCTTGGGCGGAGCAACGCCGTGTCCTCGTGGAGGTGATCGGCGGCGGCGATCTCTCGCGTCCGACCCTGGTCCAGGCCATGGTACGGAGCGAGAGGGCATGGCTGGCAGTCGCCTCCTTCAGCGAAGCAGTTATGCTCGCAAAGAGGGAGGCGGCGCACGTGAGGGAGATGCAGTACATGCGCCCTCACAGCCGTGGCCTTCGCAGGAGACGCCCTGGGCGTCGGGAATCCCAGGCTGATTCACGGCCACCGTAGGCACGGGCTTGCGGACGGCGAGTAATGGGTAGCTCGCTGTCCGGTAAGGACCAAGCCCGGGTCGACGGCGCGTTGTTTTCCACGCGCGCCTCAAAGAGATGTCAGCAGCAACAGATGGGGCCCGCAAGGGCCGATGCCTGCCGGGGGTGCGGGTTGTTCGAAAGAGATACCGCCGCCCCTGGCACACAGGCAACTGAGGGAACACGGGTGGGTTTTAGTCAGTAAAAGTCTGACACGCCCTCCCGCTCCACCCAGAGCGGGAGAAGTTATTTGATGATTTCCCACCCAGAAAAAAAAAAAAACTCATACAAAGTCGCTATAGCCATATGTTTGTACATAATATAGTATGCTTTAATTCAAGGGACTTAGCTTTTACGTCACTATAGACAAATGGTCGCTACAACCAAGGTCGTAATAAATGAAATCCACTGTATTTAGTAAAGTTTAAGTAACCACGGACCACACTTGAACTCTACAGTCAAGAGACAACTCAATAAATTCAATTTAAGCGAACGAAATCGAACCGAAACGAAAGATGACAATTTTCAATGCGACAGTACGACACTGACAGACCAAATACAAGAGGGTCATTCTTCCGTGGAAAATCTTAACACCGCGATTCAGAAAATGACGTCACAGCACAACGCCATCTATCGATCACGTAGTTAAACTGTCAAAATATTATGCATGGAAATTCGTTCGTAAACACTTTTATGAATGAAGTCTACGTAGCATAAAAGTAAA
This sequence comes from Polymixis lichenea, assembly GCA_949091785.1. Classification (NCBI taxonomy): domain Eukaryota; kingdom Metazoa; phylum Arthropoda; class Insecta; order Lepidoptera; family Noctuidae; genus Polymixis; species Polymixis lichenea. Next base: position 21,976,630 of record OX420937.1, read on the forward strand.
CACTTTTATGCTACGTAGACTTCTCTATAGTTTACATTGAATAAAATTGATTAGGATCGTGATGGCAGGTAGCGCCATCAAAATGACCACTCCTCAACTTATGAACGATGCACTTTGAAAACTTTAAATTCGCATATCTTTTGATTGGAAAACCAAATGTTACATTGTGTTTTATTATGACTGTAATTTTATGTAGATATGTATTCGTTAGTACCATTCTGGCCCAATAGATGTCGTTGCATGTATCCAAATTCTTCTATACAAATTTTCACACCCCCTCAACCCCTCTCAGGAGGTAATTTGGAAAAACAAAAAATGCCAAACTTCATAATTTACTTAGATAGATGTTCGTGCCAAGTTTCATGTTTATTAACACAAGTAATAAGATTTGCCATACAAACAAAATTCCCCCTTTTCACCCCCTTAAAGGTTAAATTTCCAAAAACCCCTTCTTAGTGCTCCCCTACATTATAATAGGAAGCCGTGTGCAAAATTTCACATTCCTAGCCCCAGCAGTTTCGGCTGTACGTTGATATGTCAGTCAGTCAGTTCTCCTTTTATATATACAGACAGAAGATTATGTAATAATGGTCTATCTAAAACACATCCGCGAGAAAATCATCAACAGCGTAATAGCATTTTGCTACCAGAAAAGATTTAACTTGCCGCTTAAACTGGTTTATGTTATAAAAGGACTTTAATTCTATAGGTAGTTTATTATACAATTTGATCGATCGAAAACTTGCCGCATGACTAACCACTTTTATAAATGGATACTTATATGTCATACTGCAGGTCCTTACCCCTTGTAGCTTTTCGCTTATTTCTTTCTTCTGCTGTTTCGATCCTGTTTAGTTTTTTCATAAGGTACTAAGTCCATAGTCCATAGTTCCGGCTGTGACTTATGGATGCATTATGTTCGTGAACGGGCGCCGCCAGTAGGGACTGGTCATCTCTTGGCTCCCACGGCTTATTTTAATTCCTGAATTGTTATTTTGTTTTTGTCTTAATTATGGACGCTTTTAATTTGCACGTCTTTTTACATCTAAAATTTCGACACAATCATGTAATCAACTTTTTATCACAATATTATGATTTTAAAAGAGTATCCATGGAGTGCCTTGCCCGTTCTTCTCCATAGGTACCTTGGAATGGGCAACTAGCTTACCTTAGTAACTTGTGAGTACTACTAGAATATACAAGCACGACACAGTCAATATCTGTAGATCTTTAAAATACACCTTGCACGAAACCCATTGTGGAATTCTCACTATGGTTCTTAAGGCCCTTTGTTGAGCGACAAAAGCTGTGTTCACATTGTACGCGTAACTACCTACCTCCCCATAGAGAAATACTGTACTTGAGCCTCGACTCTACAAGCGAATAGTACACTACTTTTAATTGTTTGATAGTGATCCCCTCTCGAAGACTTCTAAGGGCATAGCAAGCCGAACTAATTGAGCTTTCTATTGCTGACAGTTTCTTTTTCCAGTTCAAACTTTCATCAATATAAATGCCTAAAAATTTTACGTTATCCACTAAGATTATATTTATCATTATTCAAAGTTACGTCAATTATATCCTTATTTCTCGACGGTGTTCTAAATAATATGGCATTTATTTTACTGGTGTGTAGGTTAAGAGCGTTGATGGTAAATCAATGATGGAAGAGAGCCAGAGCCATGTTTACTTTATTAGTTAGAGTTTCTATATCATTAGCGGATATTATAGCATTCGTATCGTCAGCAAAAAGAACAAGCCCAGCATCTATGCGTTTCCATGTAATTAGTTAAATCATTAATGAACAATATGAAAAAGATTGGCCCCAATATTGAACCTTGCGGAACTCCCTTCTTTATTAGTTTAGAACCCGATTTGTATACTTTTTCACATTATTGTTCAGTCACTTTAATTTCTAGAAATTGCGTCATTTGTTCCCACATGTTTCTGATGCCGAATTGCCTGAGATTTAGAATTTTATTTTAATTTAAATGCCTTAGGAGGCTGATTTTAAGAATTTTCTCAAAAATTTTAGAAATTGTATGTACGAGTAATAGTGAAATCGGTCTGTAATTATTGGGATCAAAATGGGAACCTTTTTTATGCGTGGGTAAAACTCGGGCTATTTTGAGTTGGTCAGGGAATATATCTATACACATAGGCAATATGATCTTTTATTAATTTTATTGGTATTTCATCATGACCATATCTTATGGTCCATCTCTCTTTTGTTTGCCATTGCATTGACTACTACTGATGTTACTTGTTCACAGCTCATTTTTACGCCCACTCTGTTGACATTATCTTGCAAGGTTTTTATAGCTGGTTCAAAAGTGACAATATCACTAACTACCTCGGCTTTGTCAAAAATATTCGAAAAAATATCTACAATCTCTTGGAGATTTGTTGTGATTTTATTATTAATTTTAAGCAGCATGGTTTTTTCACCGTCTTGTTTGGATTCTTTATTTCTATGTCTATTTATAACTCGCCATATAGCTTTTGATGACGTATTTGCTTTTTTAATTTCTGTCCTGATTGCCATCCAACTCGCCTTTTTTAATACTTGTCTATTTATTCTAATGTACGTTTTTGTATATGTTCTTATGCCCTCTATGCAAGTCTTTTTATTTATATTTTCAAGAAGAAACCGTTTCATTTTACTGGACACCTTTATTCTATTTTTTATCCAGGGTAGCTTTGGACATTTTTTATAATGTATGTTTGTCTAATTTTTTTTTAAACCCGTTTGTACCTTCTTCCATCCAGTTAATATTCAGTATACGTTGACTAAAGTCTTCTGATTTTTTTCACTGTACGGTCTAATCTCAATATTTAAAAAGTTTTGACTATCGTTGAGTCCTATTTTTTCGGTTTTTACGCCACAGAATAACGCTGCATGTCCGTCAGGTAACGACACCTAACGATATCTGGCAAGTGCGGGTTGTTCGAAAGAGATACCGTGGCCCCTGGCACATTGGCAACTGAAGGAACACGAGTGGGTTTTAGTCAGTAAAAGTCTGACACGCCCTCCCGCTCCACCCAGAGTGGGAGAAGTTATTAGGTGATATCTCGCACCCAAAAAAATAAAAATAAACGATATCTGGCAACGTATTTTAAAAATGTGAATTGAATTCACAATTTGGTCCCTCTCAACACGGCGAAGTAGAAAGAGAAAACTAGTGTTCTACCGAATCACTATAAGCATAGCATATCAAACATAGTATATTCACTTCTAGGAAACAAACCTCCTCTTGATGAGAGGGAATAGGCCGTAATCCACCACGCGAGCCCAGTACGAGTTAGTTATACTCACTATGTGGGAATAAAACTTCGAAGAGAAAATAAAGTGTACTTTCATACTCTGCCTCTAGGGTAGTCTAGAAGCTCGACACTATAAGACCAGGTAATGGAAAGCCAAGCTGTGTGGTTCTTCCTACGCTGTTTTTTTAACATAATATGTATGCTACTGTGGTTTTCCATTCATTTTGACAGTTCAACACATTCATTGCATTAATGACGTACTCGAGCAGTAGTATTTTGAAACATATGAAGCAATCTGTGCAAATTTTGATTGGAAGTGGATTGCGCAATTGGGTTGCTGGTCCTTTCTCCTTTCCTTTTGATGATGGAAAGAAATGTAATCTTCTAATGTTATAGTATAAGATGTTAAGTATTTCGTTTTTATTGCTTTCAGTTTCAAGAGTTAAAAATAAAGTGAAATGAAATAAAATAAATATACACTAAAAAATAATCAAAATATGACAGTAAAAAATAAATAAAATGAAATTCAAGGTATGTATAAGTTACCCATAGTCATCGAAAATACATTAATTCTGTCGTCATCATTCCCCATTTTTTGTTACCGCTCAGGTGAACAGAAATCCAGTGCACAAATATAGGGCTTGCTATGTTGCCCGAGACAACCTTCAAAATGCTGTTACTGGAGCGTCTCAAACTTCGCCAAAAAGACGCAACCCTCGACTTCATGATGGCGTAAAAGTCCGGGACCCTAGCTTCGGCAAACATGCTGGTGGCACTGCAGTATCTTGGCAGTTTCATTAGGGTTTCGGTAGGCATCATTGTACTGAACCCTTAATGAACTGTACATCTTTTTGTACTGTACAAGTTAAAAAGTAAGCGCGGCGCGATTTTTCCGCGAACTGAACTTCAAGCCTTGGTGTTAAACCGAGCATTAAGAATACAACAGAGTCCATCTCAACGCGTCGAAAATCGAACAGGGTGTTGTACGTTGAAAAACCAGTGCGCGAAAAAAACCCGCCACGATTTTATTACGTCGTCCGTAAGAATATGTGAATCCTCTTTACTCCTTTCTAGCGGTAAAATCTTCCATTGTTCAGCAAAACATCTGTTTTAGGAAGAGATAAGCTTAACAGGGCCGCACTTGGCGCGAACAGTAATAAATAAACTCTTTTTAACAATTAAACGGAACAAAAGTATGAAAAACAAAGTGCTGTTTATTTTAATGGCTGTTTTGAACTGTGAAATTATAAAAATGGGCCTAAACTTTGTTGAAAACTGTGTGTTTGAGTTATGCTTGGCAGTGGCGTAGCGAGGGGGGGGGCGGAGGGTGTAGGGGCGGGCTGCCCCGGGCGCCACCATTAGAAGGGCGGCAAAATTGGAATAAGAACATTTTGTGCGGTCACTGGCGGTCTTTGGAGTGGCTTCAATGCTAAAGCTCAAGACAATACCAAGAAAGGATCGCTCGAGCTTTTAGAATTTATTCAGCAATGCAACTATGGTATTTGCGTACCTAAAATTGTCATAATGCTTCGATTTTTTTATAGTAAAGCTATCAGTGTTGCTTCATGTGAACGTAGCTTCTCAAAGCTGAAATTAATAAAAAAATACTTGAGGTCTACTCTGAGTTCCATAAGATTGAGTAATTTGGCCATTTTGTCGATAGAACATAGTGTGACAGACGATATTAACTTTGACGAAGTTATACATGATTTCGCTGCGCGTAAGTCCCAAAAAGTAGAATTTTAGACTGTTTAGACTTTATCAAACGTTATTTTAATAGTGTAAATTGTTAACGTTTTTAACACAGTCATGTTACTTACACATGTAGTTTTGAAATAAATACTTTTCGCTTAATTCTTTCATTTCGTTACGTTTTTTTTTCTCACCTACACCAACTTTATTATTTTTACGACGTCAAAAGGGCAGCAAATTATGACTCCGCCCCGGGCGACAGTGACTCACGCTACGCCACTGATGCTTAGACATTTTAAACTTTATCGTTTGTGATAAATATAACAGTTCTGTTATATATTTACAGACACTTTGACAAGCAATATGCGACACGCGTCATGCAACAACGGCTTTTTGGTGAAAACAAATGAAACGCGACGCATACTTGCGTAGCGACGATTGGAAAACAATGAGCGCGCGCGTATTGCGTGGCGCAAGTCGCGTCAAAGTATAATATATCAACTTCCGTAGATATAGTTGACCTCATAGTTTCTGTCCCACCCTAAGCTTGAATGTCAATTGCACGTTATTAAACGTGACAATTATACACCGTGACATTTTAGTCGTCTTACACAGGTGGTCCACTCAATGTATCCGCCATAAAATACCTCTAGGCGCGATTAAAACATTGTTACCATTAATTAAGATAATAGGTACAAAGAAAAATAAATAATGTTAAAGATTTATGAAACACCCTCCCTGTTAATAATGTTTACGTATCAAACGGTAGAAGATATATCTACCTACCTACCATTACATTCTATCATTAATTCCATCTCCCTAACAGGGTGTTTCAAGCTACGCCATGCGTCTTAGTGAATGAATTTTTTTTATTTTTTTATTATGCATATGTTCAAATTTTTATTTTATTTTTATAAATCATTAGTAGTCAATGGATACATGAAGTGGGCTGCCGTTGTAAGACGACTAAAATGTCACGGTGTATAAACTTTAGACTAAAGTTTCAATTTACTGGGAGTTTTAGTAGATGTAGTTTTAATAGTAATTATATAACTTTAGTAACACCACCATAGTGATGTATCAATTTACTGGGAGTTTTTTGTCAAAAGTGATAAAGCATTACAAGATGGAGTATACCAACACATTTCAATAGATATAGACCTAGTTTTAATAGTAACTATATATCTTTAGTAACACCGCCCTGAATTATCATCCAGTATACATTAGCGAGGTCCTAAATACACCGTTATGGCTAACACCCGAACATTAATGCACCTCGTTACGTTAGTGGAACTTAATATACTGTTGGTTCCATATTTAGCATAGATTGAGGAAGTTGGCATCAACTATTTTGGTAGTTTGGTACCACAATTAAATGTGAATATAATGTGGAACCAAGTATATCAATCTCTTAATGTTAAACTCTTAATCTCTTAAACAAAATATCCAAATATTGATTGAGAAAAAAAATATCTCTTTTGGACTTCTTTTACATATATTCATAATGCTATGCGGCTAACAACTATACATATATATAATTCTGTATATCTGTTTCGTTTTACGAACTTATATTACTCACTTCTTAACTTATTTACCTGTGAGTTTGTTTCGGCCTTTCTTCTCAGAGTAGTCAGATAAAAAACGCTAATCTCATCTAGTTTAAAAAATATGATTGACGTTTAAAAGTGTTTGTACAAACCTACTTGCAGAAATAAAATCAATAACCTTCAAAATTGTTTAGGTTCTGATAAATCATGTGTTACATAAGTAGGGTACTGGTACGAGTAAGACATAGACATTTTAATGATGAAAAACAAAATACACGCAGACCAATTCGCTAGCAGTAGCTAGTCTAACATATTTTCATTACAAAACCATCGTCTATCGATCGTTATCAACACAAATACAAGAAAACCAATGCTCATACCTACCTATAACTCAAATATCATTTACATTTTCCCCAAAACTTTCCGAACAAGGCACCCTCCAAGTCCGTCCCCGAATACATTGATAATAAAACCATCGGATTTAATAAAAACTGCTCTCATGTGAAGTTACAGAACATCGTTTCCCTTTTACAGCGAGTTTTGTTTGATATATTTAAATAACAATAAAAATTCTGCGAAGAAACTTTGTTTGGGGCAGCTGAATAGACGAGAGATGTCGTTAAGAAAATACGATACGATGACGACACGACTTTACAGAATATTTTTCTAAACTTATGTACCTATGTAAAGAAATTAATATTATAAAGAGAAAAGATTTGATTTTTTACCGTTTTACAAGCTACCTCAATCTGTCAAAATCATTTAATAGATTTTCATTTGTTTTTCAGGTTTTTTTTTTGAGGAGGGAAATCATCAATTAAGTTTTCCCGCTCTGGGTGGACCAGGAGTAGGAGGGTCAGACTTTTACTGCCTAAAACCCACCCGTGTTCCTTTAGTTGCCTATGTGCCAGGGGCCACGCTATCTCTTTCGAACAACCCGCACCCCTGGCAGGCATCGGCCCTTGCGGACCCCAACCAGTTGGTGCTGATATCTCTTTGAGGCGCGCGTGGAACACAACGCGCCATCGACCCGGGCTTTGTCATTGGCATTACCCGCCATCCGCAAGCCCGCGCCTACGGTGGCCGGGAACCAGCCTGGGATTCAACAGAACTTGATCAATGGAACCAGTTGCTAAGCATACCTACCCATTCAAACTAAAGATTTCTAACGTAACAAATTGAGAACCTCCTCCTTTTTTTAAGTCGGTTAAAAATTAATGATTTTGTTTAAATTTATCGGAAAATATTACCTAAATAAACACATATTTCACAACGTTCTAATAATTAGTAAGCTTGGTAGCCTTATAATTGACGTTTATTATTATCAATGTGACGGAATTCTGTTCTGCATATTCGGACACCTTTTGTTTGCTAAAGCTCTTTGTCCAATAAACTGTGGAGCTGGACAGTTATTGGGTGAAGCTTTTAATAATAGGATTATTGGTTTATGACTGGGAATTAGCGATGTGCCGAGTACGGCTTGACTCGAGTCAGACTCGATTCCTGCTTTGGATTCGCCTACTCGAATACCAATTTATTTTGATACGAGTACGGCGACTCGATTCCGATACTCGAATCGATTTTGTACTTGCCGACTCGATGCTATTATGCGAGTCCAACTGTTAGGTTATTTGAGTTAGGTTGACTCGCCCTTACTCGATCTCTGTTTACTGAAGCAATGAAGGATGCCTAATAATACAAGTTTGAAACTGCAACTTTATTTTACTAGTAGTGAAGTGATTTTATTGTAATTAACTTTATTACAACATGGCGCCGAAAACAGCCTCAGGTGTATGGACTGAACTTGAATTTCCAGACTAGAGTTCTGGACTCCAATTTCTAGACCCGAATCCTGGAATCGCGTCAACATTCGAATATCCAACATAGAACTCGAGTACTGGGCTCGAATCGCGGAATCGAGTGGACTCGATCCACCAAAACAGCGACTCACTACTGGAAATCAGTAATTGTAAGCTTTAAATTTAAGGAATTTTGTTTCATGAATGGGAATCAGACAGTTTTAATTGTGGTGTTAGTGCATGCATTTTGCATTTTGTTACGTGTTCTTATGGTTAAATAAATATATTTGAAAATGAAACACAGCATCACGTCTTGTTTCCCCAGAGTTGGCCGAGATGTACTACACCCACATTTCCAGCTGTTTAAGTCTCATTTAATAGGGAGTCACCAGCCTATTGCCACCAACCAGGCACCAATCCAGAAGGAATCCCTGAATGAAAAACCCAAAGCACTTTTCTCGACAAATAGGCAAATAAATCTTTTTAAATAAAATTTATAGCGGAAAAAGAGTAAAACATTAATTTAATTTTGCAACTTAATTTGTAAAATAATTTCCTTCGTCCGCCTTTTAATTTATGATCGTGAAGTGTAAACGCGTAATTAAGAAACGTTTTATAATCTTTTAAATTCTTTCTGTTCCCTTGTAAATGTGGCTGAAATCCTACGTTCTATTAATATAAAAATTGTGAAAGTTTGTATGTTTCAATGTTTGAATGTTTGTTACCCAATCACGCAAAACCGGCTGAACGGATCTGGAAAAGCGGGCGAAAGCTTTGGCCCGCGGCATCACCCGCATTGAGGTTTTAAATTATCCCACGGGACCGTACAACCGGGTAAAAAGTATCCTATGTGTTAATCCAGGTTATAAACTATCTGCGTGCCAAATTTCAACCAAATCCGTTCAGTAGTTTCTGCGTGAAAGAGTAACAAGTATCCATCTATACATCCATCCTCACAAACTTTCACATTTGTGATATTAAGTACGATTAGTAGGACAGTAGGATTACCAAACAACAAGTTGTCACAACAGATGCATGATACGAGAGTACAGTGAGTACAAGGAGTACACGTGTCGCCATGATTATGTCTGTGCCACGGCTTGTCGATATTCAAAGGCAATAGAAAGGCAGGCTCTGAATACCTCGTTACTGGGACCTTCTTCATGCACAGAGTAGTTTGAGACAGAGACTTCAGAAATATGTATTTTACAAAAATTGATGTACAAAATCGGCTGGGAAGCTTCGCAATATTTTCTCGTCCCACATACCGCAGTGTCTCAAGACGAAAGAATTTGATCAGTGCGTGTTGCCAGTGGTGACATATGGAACCGAAACGTGGTTGCTCGCAATGGGCCTCACAAGAAGGCATACAGTCACCCAAAGAGCAATGGAGAGGGCTATGCGAGTTTCCCTGCGTGATCGAATCAGGAATTAAGAAAACCAAGGTAACCGACATAGCCCGAAGAACTGCCAAACTTAAGTGGCAGTAGGCAGGGCACATTGCTCGCAGAACAGATGGCCGATGGGGCCGAAAAGTTCTACAGTGGCGACCGCGCACCGGAAGACCTAAAGTTGGAACGCCTCCCACAAGGTGGACCGATGACCTTGTGAGGGCCGCAGGAGTCCGCTGGATGCAGGAAGCGCAGAACCGGTCAAGGTGGCGGAGCTTGGGGAGGCCTATGTCCAGCAGTGGACGTCTTTCGGCAAAGATGCATAGTCTCGAACAAAAATAACACTCAAAACTGTCCCCAAATCAGTGGTTATAGTTATGATAAAACACATTTTTTATGCAAATTTAACTTTACACGCATATGCGGACGTTTTTGAGACGCTGATTGTGTATCTAGGGTTTTTTGTATATCTATGTTTACAAAAAATATTATGCCAGCTTATGCCCATGACTGCTTGTTTTCACATAAAATGTCCATACATTTTACAATATTGCCGAGTGTCACAGAATAATGACGGAGGCAATAAAAGTCTTTACTATTAAATTTAAGAAAATGCCTCCAACTTAATACCTATTACAACTTAATATACAATTTCATGCAGTCGCGACTGCATGAGATTGCTTATAATCTTAAGTTTAATAGTCAACCTCTTTAGGTAAAATTTGCTTGTATCCATGTTATTAAAAGTTTACAGTTTCCGTAGTCGAGTTTTTGATTTTTTAAATAAACTTTTTTTGTTTTGCACCGTTTAGTTCAAAAAAAAATCTTTTCACATTGTTAAGACCATACGATTATACAGTAAATTTATCACCGCTTTAATAAAAAATTGATTTAAGTTGGTTGTTTAGGATATAAAACGAACATATTAGATTGGGGAAAAAGTCTTTTCGCATTATAGTATGTATGAACTTGTAATAAAATCTCTTTGGCTATACTATTTGTATCTGGCTGGTTTTGGTATCATTGAAAGTTTAAATTTTAAAGAACATAATTCCAAATTCAAATTAGGAAAATGTGTGATTTTCATTTGTTTTTCGTACCGTCAAGATGAGTGAATCTAATGAAGAAATTCGATACATTTTAAAATTTTACTACAAAAAAGGTAAAAATGCAACGCAAGCCGCGAAAAAAATTTGCGATGTTTATGGACCTAGTGTAGTGTCTGTGAGAGTAGCACAAATTAGGTTTAAGCGTTTTCAATCCGGAAATTTTGATGTCAAAGATGCACGTCGCTCTGGTCGCCCACGCTCTGGTATTACGGATAAAATGGATGCCATTTTTGAAAAAGTGGAGCAAGATCGGCATACCAGTAGTTACAACGTAGCTGAAGAACTGGAAATTGACCACAAAACAGTTTTGGCGCATTTGAAAAAAACTGGGTAGGTACACAAAAAAGCTCGACATTTGGGTACCTCACGAGCTCACTGAAAGAAACCTAATGAACCGTGTACTCATTTGTGATTCTTTATTACGACGTAATGAAACCGAACCATTTTTGAAGAAGCTGATAACTGGTGATGAAAAGTGAATCACGTATGACAAGAACGTGCGAAAAAGGTCGTGGTCAAAGGCCGGTCAGGCTTCACAGACTGTGGCGAAACCCGGGTTAACTCGCAACAAGGTGATGCTGTATGTGTGGTGGGATTTGAAGGGCATTATTCATTATGAGCTGTTACCACCAGGCAGGACCATCGATTCTGAACTCTACTGCGAACAACTGATGAGATTAAAGCAAGAAATTGAGAGAAAGCGGCCAGAATTAATCAACAGAAGGGGTGTGGTTTTTCATCATGATAACGCTAGACCTCACACATCTTTAGCCACCCAACAAAAATTAAGAGAGTTTGGCTGGGAGGTGTTAATGCATCCGCCGTACAGTCCTGATCTTGCACCTTCAGATTTCCACCTGTTTCGGTCTCTTCAGCATTCTTTAGGCAGTGTCAGGTTAACATCACGAGAGGACTGCCAAAACCACTTGTCGCGGTATTTTGACCAGAAGTCCCAAAATTTCTATAGCAATGGGGTCATGTCCCTACCTACAAGATGGCAAAAAGTTATCGAACAAAATGGTACCTACATACTTTAGTTAAATGTAAATAAACTTTATTAAAAAATGTTTTGAATTTTCTTAAAAAATGCGAAGAAACTTTTTCCCCAACCTATTATATCGTTATGGATCCTAAACAGTCATTAGAAATGAAACACTATTACAGAAACCTTAAGATAATTCTCAAAGACCTATTGAGTGATACCACCCCATTGACATAAGTGGTTCGTCTACTTTCATTTTATCTTTTTCACATATGGGTAGCCTCCTTCTCCTCCTTCTGCGAAGCAGTCATGCTCGCGAAGAGGAAGGCGGCGCACGTGAGGGAGAGGCAGTATATACGTCCTCACGGACTTCTTCGCCGCAGGAGATGCCCTGGGCGTCGGGATTCCCAGGCTGATTCCCGGCCACCGTAGGCGCGGGGTTGCGGACGGGTCGCTCGCTATCCGGTAAGGACCAAGTCCGGGTCGACAGCGCGTTGTGTTCCACACTCTTAAAGAGATATCAGCACCAACTGGTGGGGTCCGCAAGGGCCGATGCCTGCCAGGAGTGCGGGTTGTTCGAAAGAAATACTGCGGCCCCTGGCACACAGGCAACTGAGGGAACACGGGTGCACGGGTTCAGTAAAAGTCTGACACGCCCGTCAATATGGCGTCTAAACGTCGCCATATTGAACTTTGATTACTGTCATGTCTTTAGAGACACTGACAAGATTAAGACAAATCGATTGACGTAAGAATTATCTAGAGTACCACAAAGGGATAAACACAGGCTAGATACATAGGCTGATAAACACATTACCCTCCTTCGCCTCGCGCAGTCGGGTAAAATAGCTCCATGTTTTTGCCTTCCTACCAGCCATCTTTAACTTATAAAAAACTATCTGATTCCTCACACTACTCTGTATTTTGTAGAGGCGCAATGCAAACTACATACATAGGTAAAGACTCCGACTACGAAGCACCCTTTATGTATGGACAGCTCTTGCATGCTCTATATTTTGCTCTACAGGGTGGGAAATATCCCCAACTTGGGGCAAAGTTACTCAGTAAAGATGCAAAACTTAGTGGGTATTCATAAAGTCAGGGACGATATCAAATTATTTGATAGGGATGGGAACTATTTCCCGTGAGAATGGCCTGGAAATAAGAACTTACTTCAAAAAGGTTACCCGTTTACAACTAGCCTTAAACATACATATACTTATCAAACTTTTTAGCCGCACACATGAATTTGCAATCCCTAGATTGCGTAGTGTAAATTCATAATGCAAGTTAAATAACTTGCGCGGATATTGATATCGATACGCGCAATTTTTTACCAGTCCTGATTTTTACGTGTCCTATATTTTGGCTGCTGAAAACGAAACTACAAACGTAGTACATAAGGTACTCGTAGTATCTACCTATTATAAAAATGTGGCAGTTGTTGTAGTTTATTGGGGTGTCTTACGAGATCCGCGCAAACGAAGTCTCAGTATTCTGTCTTATATTCCTGTTCAGAACTGGTTATTCATAATAAATCAGCATTATTGCTCTCTCTAAGGGTGAACAGAAGTCCTGGTACAAGTGCTTGCGTCCAATACGACAGACAAGAAAACTGCGCTTTTAAGCGTAAAACATCATTTTATAATTACAATTTGAAAAGTTATTTTTTGTCATGCTATTATTGATTTGGTAAGACGACATAATGGTTGAACCGACGAAATACGTAAAGTATACGTTGGTTATTAATAAATAAATATAGCGATTGTAAAAAAACACAATTAACTTAGTCGAGAGTCACTTGTACTTAGTCCCGGTCATTTTTTTTTTTTTTGTTCTTGACCATAACTGGGAACCTGCCGATTACGGAGATATTGAACGTCAAAATTACAACTTTTAATATTTTTTACGAGAACAAGCTTTTTTTCCACAACTTTAAATACCTCCACGACCCCTGGTACCGTTGCATCTTGCATGCAGGTATAAGCACAATGACATGCGTGCGTTGTACATACGTTTTTATCCAGTGCGCAAACTGTAACCATGAATTCAGCATATCATTCTAGACCCCCAGCTCAGAAATTTTACGTCAGTTTTACAAAAAAAAATCTGCTATTTCATAGAAAAGTGCAATACCTACGCGGTCAAAATGTATGAAACACCTGATTTTTTTTTGTTTTACCGACGAAAAATTTTCTGCGCTGGGGGTCTACAATGATATGCTGAATTCATGGTTACAGTTTGCGCACTGGATAAAAACTTATCCTGTATTGCGCACTACTGAAAACAGCAAAATACACCAAAAATAATAGTCGTTTCCCAGCAATTATTTTTGTGTAATGTTACATTTTGATCTACAGAATACGTACTTGACAGATATGTGATGGGTCTTTTTAGGAGTGTATGACTAAAAGCCGACAAACACTACGCTGACAGACTGAAAACCGACAAGACTTTACTTCGACGGGACTCTTCGCCGACAAGACTCATCCTTGCTCTATTACTAAATATTCAAGTAACTGCCACTAACATGGAAGTACTCGTAGCGCTCGCTCAGGTCGCGCACGGTTGGTCGCAATTCTAAACCAACCTAACTTATTACCTACCTGATGAGCCCTGTCGGCGAAGAGTCCTGTCGGCGAAGTGTCCTGTCGGCAAAGAGTCCCATCGAAGTAAAGTCTTGTCGGTGTTCAACCTGTCGGCATAGTGTCTGTCGGCGTTTAGTCGTACACTGTCTTTTAAACCTCTGTATGTTGTTCTTGTAACGCAGTCGTAGGTATTTTGAATTAGAGGGTTGTATTGATGATTTGAATGATAACAACTTTTCAGTACAACATTCAAGCATACTGCTACAACGATACCTACATAATCAGCCTATAATATTCCCGCTGCTGGGACACAGGCCTGCTCTCATCAAGATGGAGTGGGCTGTAATCCACCACGTGAGCCCAGTACGGGTGGATGTCCCATATGTCTTCGAATTTCTGGTCCTAAGACTCAAACTCTAAGCATTTATTTCAATTAAACCATTTACAGGCACTTTTAAATTGTCAAAAAATGTATCAATTGGAAAGTTGAAGCTAGTTTGCCCATTCCAAAACGTAGATCTTGATGGAGAAATAGGTACGAGCAAGAAACTCCACGGACCCTCTTTTAAAACAAGTGAGATATTACAAAATCTTGGGAACATTATTCTTGTTGCTTCTGTATGTGAGAACAATGTAAAAAAATTATAAACAATTCTAAATATAAGATTGACAAATGGCCCTGGAAGTTGATGACCAGTCTCAACCGACGGCGCCCGTTCACGAAGATCAGAACCATCCAGCTCAACCTTTTTGTGTTCCAATGTAACAGAAAAGGACATGCCGGTTTCCCCACGATGTTTCCTTCACCGTTTTGAGAGCACACTGAGCTACAATTTGCAAAAACGTTAGAAAATTTTAATGAAGAATTCCAGTGTTTTCCCAGAAAAACGTTTTATTGAAGAGACGCGATATTAAATCTCAATATTTCTCTTCACTTCGTCCTTAAACCTTCAACAAAGAAAAGGAATGAAACAATAAAAGCTACGATATTCTGACGTCTGAAAACGAAATTATTTGCGGCAAATCCGAAGCCAGGCGGCACAGTTATAATTATACCTACTGAATATTCATATAACATTGAACGGAATAATTAATCTTATATGGGTGGCGGCTGCTTATGATCGTATATAGAGTAAAGTAACGGTTTCAGTATCGTTTTTGAAGGGTTTCTTTGATTCAATAAACTGAGTTTCTTGTCCATTCTTCTCCATAGCTAGTTGTACAGCCACCAAAAGGCAAATAAACAATGGGTAACGGTTTTGTATCGTTTTTGAAGGATTTCTTTGATTCAATGGACCAGGGTCGGACGCGAGAGATCGCCGCCGCCGATCGCCTCCACGAGGACACGGCGGTGCTCCGCCCAAGCCGGGCAGACCCCCACCGTATGCTCCACCGTGTCCTCAGGGCGATCTTCGCAATGGAAACACCCGGGCGTTTCCTCCCGCCCTATCCGAAACAGGAACCTCCCGAAACCGGCATGTCCGGTGAGGACCTGTGTCAGGCGGAAGGTGAGGACGCCATGCCGCCTCTCAAGCCACTCCTCAAAGAGGGGACTTACCGCCGCAATCGTGGCGTGCCCAATGGGTAACGGTTTTGTATCGTTTTTGAAGGCATTTCTTTGATTCAATTAACTTAGTTTCTTGCCCGTTCTTCACCATAGGTAGATGTACAATCTTGTGGCTAAATAATAACAGTTGCCCTGGTCGATCGATCTGCTGCGGTTGATCCGTGGATGGGTGACCATCTTTATATATCAAGACCCCGTGCGTTCCGTGGCTCAAAAAGCACGTTAAGACGTTGGTCGCGGTTGTCATTCTCGTTGATCTTTGATTGTTGTTACGGATCGTCAGAAGCCCAAGAGTCTGACAACCAGTCTCACCAAGGATATCGTATTGTCTAGTAACTGGGTTGTGGAAGTCAGATAGGCAGTCGCTCCATGTATAATAGTGGTACTCAGCTGCATCCAGTTAGATTGGCAGCCGACCCCAACATAGTTGGGAAAAGGCTAGGCAGATCATGAGGTAGTTGTACAGTCACCAAAAGAGATAAGTAACTAGGGTCCGCGGATATAGTTGCAGTTTAGTAAGAAACCGATGGATGTTTTCGAATAAAAAATAATTTGATAAATTAACTGTTTGTTTTCTATTACTTAAATGAAATTGTATTCGAAAATATCCATCGGTATCTCACAAAACTTCAACTATATCTGACGGACCTGGTTTTTTTTTTTTTTTGTGGGTGGGAAATCATCAAATGACTTCTCCCGCTCTGGGTGGAGCAGGAGGGCGTGTCAGACTTTTACTGACTAAAACCCACCCATGTTCTCTCAGCTGCCCGTGTGCCAGGGGCCGCGGTATCTCTTTCGAACAACCCGCACCCCTGGCAGGCAACGGCCCTTGCGAGCCCCACCAGCTGCTGCTGACGTCCCCCTGCGACGGGTCAGCAGTGGCCCCGCCACCTACCACTTTTCGGCCGCAGGGGATAGGGAGAGCGGCCAACGCTATACCGACACTCCTCTTCCTCTGCGGCCCCACCGCGTCCGCCATCAAACGGTGGCGGCCCCGTCCAGGCCACGGAAGGGAAGAGCGCTACTCAGAAGTACCGGCACTCCTCCTCCGCCGCAGCCTGTAACTCTCAGCCGCGATGCCTCCCATTCGACATCGCGGCCCGCCTCAGCTGCGATGCACCTCACCGCAACCTACTTTTTGGCCGCTACGTCGTCGGCTTGGAGGCACAAGCCCTGACGAGCGGCCCCACCTTGGGGTTCCTCTTTGCTTCACCGTGGGAGGGTGACCACGGTTACTGAGCCCCCCCGCAACGACAATGCGGGAACCCCATTGGGGGGGTGACGGCCCTGGTTACGTACCTCTTTTGGTGATCGTACTAGGCTTTGGAATGGGCACCTAGCGTCATCTTTCTGATCAACAAGTACTAGATTTGAAAGTGCCTGTAATTGGTTTATCACGGTAATTGGTAACATCGCGCCTTGTGGGAAACAAAGGGTTAAAGGATTGGACAGAAGTGTACCTATAATACCCCCACATTTCACCAGTTATGTTTAGATCCCATGTAATAGGGGCCGAGCCTATTGTTGGACTACGACCTCATGCTAGACCAACGAGGCAGTCACATTTTTATTCACTAACTAGCTTTTGGCAGCGGCTTCGCCCGCGTGGGTTCGGAAACTGGTTGCTACTGAGAAATTCCAGATAGATAAGACTTTGCCCGACCGAGCCCACGATACCCTTACGACCACAAGACCAATGAGGAGTCACTAATAAAAACGTTTTGGAAAACGTCATGCCGATGTTCTCAGGTTCTCAAGCGGAAACCCAAAATCTGCATACACACAAACACAATCTTCATAGACACGATAAGGAGTACCTTCCTATGAATCCAGTAACAATACAAATTGCTCTCAAATTGGACTAGCCCTAAAGTTTATATTAATTAGGGGGTTCGCCCAAATTGTCGGCATTCCGCTAGATTAGTTACACCCGACCGCGGCTCAAGTTTGGGGCTCTTACCCTAGTAATCGTTTGCACAATAGCCTGCCTTTCTATGACTCGACAGAAGACATTTATATGGGTAGTTTTGGGAGGTTTTTATTATCAACCTTTGGTCTTTCTACCGCATAGCAAAATCAAATTGTAGTGGTGCCCAGTGGTAACGGCCGCGACTAAGGAGCTGTAGGTGTAAATTATTTGATTACTACTGCTCTCAAAACGGTGAAGGAAAAAATCGTGAGGAAACCGGCATGTACTAGGTAGAACCAAAAATTTAAAGCCATGTATGTATCAACAGTTGTCAACAGTTGAAAATAAAAAGCTGCTAATGCTGTTAAATGATAAATGATAAATGATTTTATTTCTGTAAGTAGGTTTCTACAAACACTTTTACACGTCAATCATATTTTTTTAAACTAGATGAGGTCGGCGTTTCCTATCTGACTACTCTGAGAAGAAAGGCCGAAACAAACTCAGAGTCTCTTTTAAAGTCCAGACATAATCTTGGTCAGATCATGTGAAGACCATGTGGATTGGTGTCTGAAATGGTCTTTTGAGGAAAGAACCACACAGATTGAGTGGACCTGTCCAATCAGTGCACGCATTTATCAGTAATCATGCAGCTCAACTCAGAAGTTGAGGAGCTCAACGATTTGACGAACAATACCAAAGACAGGACATTTGGGTAGGCCGCATAAAATACTTAAACTGCCAGATTAATATTAAAATTAACTGAGAAAGAGATGAAACACAAAACAAGAAACACAAAAAAGAATATGACCCACATAGTCCTCACATTTACAATAACTTACGTTGTTAATTTACGTCAACGCCTCAACCGATTATTTCACCATAATTGTATTAATTTCTGAGAATCAACTAGTATGCGAAACGAATACTTCCAAACGATAGCAAAGTTATTTGCAACAAAATTGTCAATGATTGAAAACGTTAACGTAACGCTAAACGCTACCGATTGAACATTCAAAACCCGTTAATATTAACAGCTTTTTTAACCTGTTTTGAAAACGTTGACATAAATTATCGCTAAACGCTACCGATTGAACAGTCAAAACCTGTTAATAATTTAACAGCTTTTTAACCTGTTGACCATTGATGATTAACAGTTAAATTACATTAACCAAAAAACTGTGGCGGCCATCTACAATGCCACATACGAAACTTCAAATCAACAAATGTGGAAAAGCACAAAAAGTGAAGTGGCGCCATCTACAACGCCATATGCAAACTACTCAAGACTTGACGTCACACCGCAACTACATCAACCACATCACGCAAGCAGAGTTTAGCGCGCAATCTACATTTATACAATATCCCGACATTAGCAGTTGCCCACCAGACACCACACCACACCCGACTGGTCGGAGGATCCTCCTTTACCAATAGAGTATGAGTGAACTTTACACCCTGTTCCTCGTACCTCTACAAAACCGTCAATGACCCACCTCTACTTTGGACGTATTCGAATCTCTGAATGCTTCCAGAGATTCTGATCAAAAATACCCAGTTTTTTACAATATTACAATATTTTGTAATAAGTTACGTGGCAATGATGAGGGGATGTGATTAAACGCCGGTAACGAAACCATAGCGAGATTCAGAAAAAGGCACAGCGCCATCTATTGAGCAAAGAGGTAAACTTGAAGTGTTCCATTTATTTATTTTATACGCTTTTTATTAGCTTCACCTCTGTTTGTATGTTTGTTCGTAACCGACTCCTTTGGACTTGATTTTGGCCCACTTTAAACAGTCGGATTTCATTTAAACTTTGTAGACTTATCGAGGACTGAAGACAATACAATAATTATTTTAAAAAATCTAAATAACACGCTTTAAGTATGCTCTTTTTATTTTGTTTTTACCATCCCTTTATACCATGTTTTTACAGCAAATAAATACTATTCTATTCTATTCTATTCTAAAAACGCAACTAAAAAGCAGAAAATAATTTCAAAAAAGCGTGGGGTGCCTTTTGAGGTATTTTATAATCAATTAACATCAAGCACCCCTCGCTTTTTTTATTATCAATGTGAAACTTTGTATGATTACATATTTGGATATTTAGAGGTTACGTCCCACTCCTTCTCACCAAGACGGCCGGCAAGAAGGCCTACTGGCCTGTGTCCCAACAGTGAGAACATTATATGCTGATTATGATGAACAAACTATTAACACCCTTTTATTAGCTTCACCTGTATGTTTGTATTGTAAGCATGTTCGTTTGTTTGTAATCGACTCCTTTGGACTTGATTTTGACCCATTTCAAACGGATTTCAGATTTCATTTAAACTTTGTAGACTGATCGAGGACCGATGACAATTCAGGAATATAAAAATTTTAAAAACAAAAAAGTCACGCTTTTGTAGTTAGCAGAACTAAAAAATATAAAATAAATACCTAATAGTAAAAAAAAAAAACTAAAAACACGCTTTAAAAACCAAACTAAAAAGCAGAAAATAATTTCAAAAACGCGCGAGGTGGTGGGATTAATTGATTATAAAAATAACTCAAAAAGCACCCTACGCTTTCTTGAAATTATTTTCTGCTTTTTTAGTTTGGTTTTTAAAGCGTGTTTTTCATTTATTTATTTTTTACAATACGTTTGCTACCTAAACTTATTAGACATTGGTAATGAGTGTTTTGCTTTGCGGCATAGGCTTTCACAGACCGAGAATTGCACAGCGAGTCATTGAGCGTTCCATGCTTGGTATCAGGCTAATAGACCGAGTTCCAAACGTCGAGATACGAAGACGTACGAAGGTCTTCGATATCGGAAAGCGTATTATGGAACTCAAATTTAATTGGGGAGGACACATGGCAAGGCGTGAGTGATGACAGGTGGAATAAGGCTGTGACAGAGTGGTTTCCAAGGACTAGAAGACGAAATGTCGGTTGTCCGGCGGCGAGATGGGCGGACGACATTGTTGCCATAGCGGGAAAACTTGAATGAGGCTGACACAGGAGGGATTGGCACAAGATAAGAGAGACCTATGCCGTTCAGTGAGTGAACTAGATGATGATGATAAGCCTTCCCCAGATACGTCTACAGTTATCGGTCGAGGGCTTTCCTTGTCCATGTCGCACCTGCCGCCGATGTCAGTTCATCTTCCCACTTTCACACTAGTCTTCCACTTTTCCTCTTTCTCTTTTCCTCTTCCCCTCTCTCGGATACCATTCAGTGACCTGCCCCGTTACATTTACATTTGAGTTTCTTTATTTTGAATGTCACATACAGTACAGTAATATGTTTTTTTTTTTGTTATAATAAGTTTTAGTCTATCTTTATCTTATTTTGAGGATCATTTTTGACCACATAAGGTCATAAACTTGGGGATCGGTTATTCAGTGATGATGTCCATGAGAAACTAAGACAGGGCATAAATGTGATTTTGACATCTAAATGTAACTGCTTTTATTCACACTAATTTATTTTATTCGGCCACAAGCCGTATGGCCTTTCCCTTTTTCAACATCTCAGGAGTGTTAGGGGATGAGTTTAAAAAGGTTGTACGTTGTTTTATAGCTAATAGTTTTATAGAATTTAGGTTTTATAGAAAAAGTGAAAAATAAAAACCTTTTCCAAAAAAAAACAACCGACTTCCGAAATTAAAGTTATTTTTCACTTTGTAGTATTTTTTCGGAAGTCGGTTAATTTATTTCTTGGATAACGTTTTTTTTTTTTTAATTTAAGGTACGTATTTTGTTTTTAATGGAATAACATATTCTCGCTTGTAGGTATACCTCGTAGGTGTTCGTAGAGATTACAGACAACCCGTACGTCGTTAGACAAATTAAACTGAAAGATGAGTTTTTTCAGGAAACCTTTAAAGTCAAAGGAAATATTTAAAGTCAAAGTATTCATTTCAAATAGGCACTTCAAAGGCACTTTTGAACGTCAACATTTAAGACTTGAAACCAAAGATTTGTTAGTACGTGAAAATTGGGGACGGAGTCTATAGACGCTTGCCCATCGTCCTTAAATAGCGTCAGCGGAAATAAAAGGACTCTTAAATAAATCTGTCGCCATCGCTTCAATTAAATAAAATCCCCAGATAATTAAGCACAAAATTATTAGCGCTAACTGAAATTAATGCCTTTTTAATGCTTTGACAAAGTATCAAAAGATTAAATGATACCTACTCATTAAGGTTTAATACAGATTATTTATTTAGGAGAGAGTACGCGATTCAACGCTTTTTACTCATTACTCATAAATCAGGCAAAAATAATATACTTAGTAAACCATACTGATGATTTCGGTGGAAGTTCTAAGGAAACAACGAAATTCAAATTTCTTACGTTTTTTTTGCAATTTGCAGGTAATTATCTGATGGATAATAGTTATTTGTTATGCAAGACTGTTGTTGTTTTTTGGCGCGAGTACTTGTATTAAAAGCTGAGCAAGCGAAGGATTCTAGGATTGAACCATGAGCGAATCGAGTGGTTCAAATATAGAATCCTGAGCGTAGCGAGGCTTTCAAAGGTACGAGACGCAGAATACCTTTGCTGCCGAGCGAAACCACCACCACCATTCACCTCACTACAGGGAAGAAAATGCTATAGGTACAAGAAAAACAGCTTCAAAATATATTCAATTAGTGTAGTTCAATGAAATATGATAGCATTGCATCGTCTTTGAAAACCTTTCACGCCTTTAGAATGTTTCCATGCATTGAACAAATTGTACGCTTTTATATACTTTTTTTTACGTGATTTTTCTGGAAGATAACTGAATTCGGTAGTATGTACAACTTGCACTAACTAAGCAGGTGTTAAATTTATATTTTCATCGCTGCTGGACTCGCTCATATTTTATGATTTCTCAATTTGCTTTCCATCATTTTAATTTGTTTTTTGATGAAATCGTATCATCAAAAAACAAATTAAAATTATGGAAAGCAAATTGAGAAAAATTTTACAGTTCTTTTTTTCATGCAGTCGTCCCGCTGGCCAGTGCGATTATTCTAAAAATGGGGTTGGGGCACTAACATGAAATAAGTAAGCATTTTCAGTGGACTGGCTGTATAGAAAATGATTAAGTAGAAAGGTTCGAATTTCAAAAACTCTTTCCACGCCAGCGGGTAAAATGCACTTTTGCACGCAGATTTCGAATGACAAACAGAATCTTTCCGAGATTGTGAGGTGAAGAAACCTTTATGTAGTGCACACAAAAGACAACATTACGTACACACAAAAGTAAGATTAAAAAATTACAACAAATAACATGAATAGGGAACGTACATTACGAAGAGTGGCGGCATCTGGTGGCGCAAATCCGAAGTTTTCACGCAATCATTACTTGAAATTGACTTCACGTTATAAAATAATCTCGTTATAGAAGTGAAAAAAATATGACTCGCGACCGTACCGAATGTGGCTTTACGAAATTATAATCATTAAAATCGTCTGTACAACCCTCTATGTTCATTTAATCCCATTAAATGACTATTTCATGACAAAATCATTCAACGGGATGTGGCTTTACGAAATTATAATCATTAAAATCGTCTGTACAACCCTCTATGTTCATTTAATCCCATTAAATGACTATTTCATGATCATTTAATGGGAACTCAAAAATCATTCAACGGGATTAAATGAACGTAGATGGTTGTATTTATGCGACCTGACAAATTGCAAGTTGAAGAAAAGTTGAATTTTGCGGGGTACCTTAGTGCAACATAGCTAAATTTCCCCTTATACCTAACTAGAATCTTAATTTAATCGACACAACGACAAGAACATTTCAGCCCGATTAAATTTTCACGCCTTATACCGGCAGCAAGATATTAAAAAATATAATTTCCCCATCAAAACACAGGGGTCGTCGCCTGTAAATTGGAAAATCCCCTGAATCCAGGGGTCACTTGCGATATACAACACCACCGAAAGCCTAACATTGCTGTAAATAAAATTATACACGGTTAGACATGAAGTGACAATTTTGGGTTCTGTATAGACGCATATGATTTTATGTGTTGGGTTTTTTAATACCTAAAAGTACCCTGTGGTTAGGTACCTAACTAACTATTAGGTTATATACAAACACCAGCACATCAAGATACCCCAAACTGTCAATTTTTTCCAATTGAAAATGAACCTTATGTTTATGTGATAAAGTCGAAAATCTATCAAAGAAATTAGACAGATTGGGGTAGCTTGATGTGCAGGCGTCTGTACATTGGTGTCACATTGGTACTTACTTACCCGTATTTGAATCCACAACCTCGTGTTTGAGAGCTACCGGCCCATCACGACATGAGGTTAAATAATTACCAGCGTATCTACCATAAGATTACTTCAAGGGACACGTTTAGGCGTGCTATTTGATTGCTCCTGAAGTGAATGAACTTTAAATAAAGTAGCTTACGGGCCCCTAAAAACCTCGTTATTAATGTTCAAAAAGGGAGCGATGCAAATTTGCCCACAAATAGAAATTCTTCTCATTAACCCAGGCTTAATGACGTCTTTTTTAGTAAAAACCAGCCAAAGAAATGCGTGGCTTTAGCTACGAGACGAATGCTTAGAAATAAACAGTAGGGGCGCCATGTTTTAATGGTAACACACACTTTTACATACGTAAGGTCGTTTCAGTGTAAAAAACTTCAATGAGGTCGGGAAATACCGATGTATTAGGGAAATAATTTCTCTTCTTCTTTTTTTGTGTTTTACGAACTGAGTCCAAATAAACGTCCATTTTTTCTTTTCTTTTCAAATAAATAACTAACTGATGAAATGTGAGTGGACTATAGGTATACCACTGCCCCAACCTTCGGGCATTACAGACGTGATGTTATGTCATGTGTATTTTTCCAATCGTAAAGCTTATACAGAATAAGCTTTTATCCAGTGCGCAAACTGTAACCATGAATTCAGCATATCATTCTAGACCCCAGAGCGCAAAAATTTTTCGTCGGTTAAACAAAAAAAAATCAACTGTTTCATAGAAAAGTGCACAATACCTATGCGGTCAAAATGTATGGAACAGCTGAATTT
The DNA here is from genome assembly GCA_949091785.1 of Polymixis lichenea. Taxonomy (NCBI): domain Eukaryota; kingdom Metazoa; phylum Arthropoda; class Insecta; order Lepidoptera; family Noctuidae; genus Polymixis; species Polymixis lichenea. The sequence goes on from OX420937.1 coordinate 22,001,525, forward strand.
TTGTTTTGTATTACCGACGAAAAATTTCTGCGCTGGGGGGTCTAGAATGATATGCTGAATTTATGATTATAGTTGGCGCACTGAATAAAAACTTATCCCGTATGTTTTATGGGTCCCATGCCTTAAAAGGAAAAACGGGGGCCCAATGCGGGTTGGTAGACGTCACGTCTTCGATTTTTTATTTCCAGAACATGATGGTTCCTACGATGTTTTCCTTTACCGTTTTGAGAGCAGTGGAGATTAAATAATTTACACAAAGTAATGCGCCTATCAGGGTTTGAACCTACACCTCGTAAGTCGCTGCCGATTCCACTGGACCACCACTGTTTTCATCAATCCGTATATTTTTTCCTAAACGCGTATGGACCCTACTGAGGGGTGAATATTTATATACAGTTGATACCAACAAATGATGTACTTCCCGCCCTAGCCAGGTAAGTTATTACGCCGCAGACTATTAATATATTGTCGCTTTGCAGTAGAATTTACCATAAAGGTGTAGGTATGCCTGAAGGTCTACAGAAAATGTCTACTTTATTGTCTAACTGGATACAGCTGACTACCAATATTGGATATAATATATGCAACTGCCTATCTGACCTCCACAACCCAGTACAAAATTTTGGTTTTAAAACTAAATGGGCGCTTTTCCCAAAAGTTCCTTCACCGTTTTTCAGAGCAACGAATCGACTAAACGCTACTACGGAGTCCTGTATCGAGCCAGTGTGCATATTTATACATACCCTTAAAAGTCCAAAACATCAGAATAATTTTGAACCATAAAAAGATTTTATGTAATTGTAAACTTGACTTACTGACCATCAATTTGGTGTCATCATCATCATCTGCCAAGCCTTTTCCGAACTATGTTATGTTTTTTTTGGGTGGGAAATCATCAAATAACTTCTCCCGCTCGGGATGGAGCAGGAGGGCGTGTCAGCCTTTTACTGATTAAAACTCACCCGTGTTCCCTGTGTGCCAGGGGCCGCGGTATCTCTTTCGAACAACCCGCACCCCTGGCATGCAACGGCCCTTGCGGACCCCACCAGTTGGTGCTGACATCTCTTTGAGGCGCGCGTGGAACACAACGCGCCGGCGACCCGGGCTTAGTCCTTACCGGACAGCGATCTACCCATTACTCGCCATCCACCAGGGCGTCTCTTGCGGCTACCACGGCCGTGAGGGCGCATATACTGCCTCTCCCTCACGTGCGCCGCCTCCCTCTTTGCAAGCATCACTGCTTCGCAGAAGGAGGTGGTGGCTACCCATGCGCTCTCGCTCCGTACCATGTCCTGGACCAGGGCCGGACGCGTGATATCGCCGCCGCCGATCGCCTCCACAAGGACACAGCGGTGCTCCGCCCAAGCCGAGCAGACCTCCACCGTATGCTCCACCGTGTCCTCAGAGCGATCTACGCAGTGGAAACACCCGGGCGTTTCCTCCCGCCTTATCCGAAACAGGAACCTCCCGAAACAACCGTGTCAGGTGAGGACCTGCGTCAGGCGGAAGGTGAGGACGCCGTGGAGCCTCTCAATCCAACTACGTTGGGATCGGCTTCTAGTTTAACCGTATGGAGCTGAATACCACTATTTAACATGGAACGACTGCCTATTTGGCCACACAGAGCAACTTGGTAAACCTAGATGTCAGACTTTCGGGCTTCTGATGACCCGTAACGACAGTCAAAGATCCAAGAACCAAGCAGGACAGGACGCTAAGCCGTTGATCTCGACTGTTAAGTCGGAACCCACAGCTTAACGTGCAGTCCGAGGTCTCTGTATGCAAAGATCTACCCCATCCACTATCCAACCGCCGCGCAGCGAGCGTAGCTTCAGCTGATAGGTCAACCCGTGCGGGCTACGAGCCCATTTTGTTGTCATCATTGTTCCAATGTTTCAAAAAATATATTTATTGGTCTTGTCTTGTAAGTTGTAGGTAATATTATGATCAACGTTTTGTCAACACGATACTTCTGCTGTTTGTTGGTGAGTAACTTGGGTATCCTGGAAATTCCAGGTGTTGCTCCAGCATCAGTTCAAGGTTACTTTGTTCGTCTAATATCATTGAAGTAATAGAATACCAAATTTCGACTTGATCAAACCCGTGGAAGATGGTCAAATCCCTTCACCGACAAGAAAAGAGCTGATAATTTTCAAACGGCTGAACCGATTTTGATGAAACTTGTCTAAGAACACTCCCGACTAATTCACGTTTCTAACAAATCAAACAAAATCGAATTCGGTTCTTCACACACACACAGACACGTCAAACTTATAACACCCCGTCGTTTTTGCGTCGGGGATTAAAAACCGAATTCACGAAAACTACAATTTTAGGCACAAACCTAAAAATGCAGGGTGGCTCTATTCAGGTGTATTGTAAGAAAATCAACCTGTTTTCTTACAAAACGTTCGGAAAAACGTTTGGAGATACTTAGACAGAAATTACTATCCTTACAATAGACGTAAAAAAACGCTTAGTAAAAAAGATCATTGCTTCAGCTTTGAAAGCAGAATTATACCCTCATTTTAGCGGCAAACAGAGACCTAATTTGAACCACAAAAAGTGTCACATTCACGTACAAAATCTGCGCAAAGTGGGAGATTCAGGAAAAAGTGGGAGAGTCGGTAAAAAGTGGCAGCGAGCCGGCTCTTACGCGGCTAAATAAAAAGTGGCGACTGCTTCATTATTGACCACAACGACGTGCGAAGGGATGAATGAGGAGAAGGTATATTTATTTCACGGACTGTTGAAAGCGTTCCTTCCTAAAATACCTACATTATTTTATACAGTATTCTTTTTTGACCCAATTGCATCTTTATCTTACAAATACCGATGCCGATGCAGTTCCTATGATAAATCTTTGTTTGTTTGTAAAAGTTTAAACCATCCAGCCATCTTTGAATTCCTAATTTCGAACGTTCTTAAAACTAAATTACACATACACACAAATAAGACCCTGAGACTTGTATAACCGTTTTTGTATTTAGAACTTTTTTTTAAGTCGGAATACAAAAACATTCTCGAAGGATTAGGTAAGCTTGGCCTAAAGTTAGAAGAGTCGTTTTAAAATGAGACGGATTCTGGCTTATCAGAAAACAAGGTTTTCTTTTGACATTGTTTGAAACATCGAAACATTTTTGTAAGAAAGTATACAAATCAATACAATCATAGTCCGCCGTCCGAATGACGTTCGAAATTAAAAAATGGCTGCATGATTTCTATACCATTTTTTAATGGGCTCTCGGGCTAGAGCTGGTCCTCTGGGTCTGGGACATTTTTAGCAAATTTTTAACATTTCTTTACATTCTCTAGATTGTCCTATGGAGCAGGACCAGCATGTTTCCAAGCATTCTTATCTTGGATATAACCCTCTAATTTGTAATATGCTTGTTTACAAAATGTACTTTTAATAGGAGTTTTAAATTTCCTTTCATTTAATTGCAATATATCACGAGGTATTTTGTTATAACATTTAACACAGTAAAAGATGTATGTACTTTAGGTAATCTGAAACATGGTTGATCTATTTTGTCTTTGTTTTTAGTATTAAAATGATGTCTATAACTTATTTTATTAAAAAGATGTATATTTTTTCTTACATACATGATATTTTCATAAATGAATTGGCAAGGTACCGTCATAATATTAATACTTTTAAACAGTTCCCTGAGGGATTCGCGGCGATGTATTTTTTTTCTTTTTTTTTAAATTACTTACTTAGTAAGCAACTTTTTTTTTGGATTGCGTACCCGTACCAACTTGTTGGTTCCACAATACTTTTTTCTTTGCGAGAAAAAATCTTGCCTTTTTCATACCTCCATGTCTCAGGCTGTGTGGAGCTCTGTAATCTCCAGCGATGCACCGCTATAAAATTTAATATTAATAATAATCTGTAGGCGGTACAGACTTCACTTTATAAGTAAAAACTATAGTGAATACGTGTAATTGTTCAGTACTTTGGTTATTTAAATAGTTTATTATAGACGTCTTACTACGTATGTGTAATTAATGGATAGAAATGTCTGGCCAGGTTTAATTTGTGCGTGAATTTCATGAAGATTTTGTTCTTTTCGGATTTAAACTTTAACCCTCTGGTTTATAAATCTTGCTTAAGGCCCTGGTAACTTTAAATAATGTCGTTATGAACGATAATAGTTCTTATTGCAATCCGATACGGGTTAAAATCTGTTGTAATGAATTCGAATAATAAATAAGCAAACGTACGTCGTAAATGTGCAAATAAAATCGTATAAAATTAGATATTAACTATTTATTAATAAATAATCCATCACTGGATGCAGTTTGGCATTTGAAATTTTATGGTATATTTTTAATTATAATTGTAATTGAAGGGATAAACCGATTTGAAAGATAATTAAGAGATGACTTTGATGACTTTTTTGATGCATTAAAATGTGTTTTATTATGTTTTGAATTCCATCACTGTATGCAAAATAAACTTTCCACCATTCAAACCACATATTCTTTTGCTTTCAAAATTATTTATGGTTAAAGAGATAAACTGGTTTTAAAAACCACCTTTTTGATCGTTTCAAAGAAATCTCCGCCTTAAAGTTAAGAAACGCGTAAGCGTGAAAAATCTATGGTTAAACAGACGCTAATCACTACTTATCTTTCAGCAACGCTTATAAATAAGGGAAAAAATCTTACAAAATAGACAATTCTGACCTAAGTTGGGACATTGTATGATTTATTATACGAACCAGTTAAAATCCATGGCTTCACGATTATTTTCTGGATACACTAAAAAAACATGTCACATTTTTAAGAAAATTAATTAAAACTATAAAAACAACTAATATTAGGTAATAGTACCTAATATTAGTTGTTTTTAGAGTTTTATAAAAGAAAAAAGTAATTTTTTGAAACGCTTGCCGCTCTTGTTCTCTATTCAAATTCAAGTAAATAGGCAAAGGTCTTAAACACATACCCTCTCATTTGTAAACGTTGTTTAAAGTTAACTAATGGTAAGCGTCTCTTTAACCACACATTTTTGATGTTTTGTCACCTCTTTACTTTAAGCAACGTTTCTAAATATGGAGGAAAGCGCCTAACGTGTGACTTTTTTTATTTAATGAAAAGCCAAGGTTCACCACAAGTTCAGTTTAATTATTTTATTTCAAACAATTACATTTTTCTGACAATAAATTCCTTCCTTTCTTCGCATGGCTTTTAGGAGTTCACAAAACATCGATTACTTTAATAAAATGTTAGTTAAGAAGAATAAATTCTCTAAACGATATAAAACTGCATCAAAATCCGTGGCGTAGTTTAGAGAGAGACGCGGTCACACAGACAGACACGAAAAGTGACATACTAGCTAATGCCAGCGGCTTCGCCCGCATCCTTCCTCGTGAATCACTCTGTCTATTGATGAAAACGTCATTAAAATTCGTTGCGCAATTTAAAACATCTAAGCACACAAACACGAAAAGCGATTTTGACTATGTAAAGATACTGTAGATATAGATTATTTCGTTATCAAATTACTGTCTATAAATCCCATAAAATAAGCGAGAAATAGTTCTCGTGATAATAAACACGTTACTTCAACATAATAAGTTCGGGAAGGTCATAAAAAATGCTATAAGTATTCGGAAAGTAAGGTTTTCCCGCCCAGGGGAAATCTGGAGGCTTTTACTTATTTGGGGAAATCATGTTAAATAACTGGTTCTAGCTATAAATATGAATCTCTGTTGGACTTGAATGATGGATGACGGGTAATGAGATGGAATTAAGAGTTTTCTTAGACTGTTTGTTTTTGGGTATATAGAAACTCTTTTGCTTTTTATATGGGTAGGTATATTGTGTACCTTTTATTCTAGGTATATCGTCTTCACTTACAATTATATCGTGGATAAATAATAACAACTGCATGGGTCGATCGTAAGTTAAGCTACGCTAGCCGGGGTCGGTTCGTGGATCGGACCGTGACGATTTTAAGACGTTCTAAACATATTAGAAGAACCCCCCCAGTGGGGTTCCCGCATTGTCGTTGCGGGGGGGCTCAGTAACCGTGGTCCCACGGTGAAGCGAAGAGGAACCCCAAGGTGGGGCCGCTCGTCAGGGCTTGTGCCTCCAAGCCGACGACGTAGCGGCCAAAAAGTAGGTTGCGGTGAGGTGCATCGCAGCTGAGGCGGGCCGCGATGTCGAATGGGAGGCATCGCGGCTGAGAGTTACAGGCTGCGGCGGAGGAGGAGTGCCGGTACTTCTGAGTAGCGCTCTTCCCTTCCGTGGCCTGGACGGGGCCGCCACCGTTTGATGGCGGACGCGGTGGGGCCGCAGGGGAAGAGGAGTGTCAGTATAGCGTTGGCCGCTCTCCCTATCCTCTGCGGCCGAAAAGTGGTAGGCGGCGGGACCACTGCTGACCCGTCGCAGGGGGACGTCAGCAGCAGCTGGTGGGGCGCGCAAGGGCCGATGCCTGCCAGGGGTGCGGGTTGTTCGAAAGAGATACCGCGGCCCCTGGCACACGGGCAGCTGAGAGAACACGGGTGGGTTTTAGTCAGTAAAAGTCTGACACTGCTCCACTCAGAGCGGGAGAAGTCATTTGATGATTTCGCACCCACAAAAAAAAAAAAAAAAAACATATTAGAAGAAGTTTTCACGAAGTGAATATTATTTATTTCTGTCACTCACATCTACATAGGTATTTTGAATTGTACTGCCATAAATGCAACCAGTCGAGTTATCATTCTGCCATCTGCCAAGATCTCTATATACTAGCTAGATATCTGATTTATCTTAAAATTGCTCATTATCATTAACTACATATAAGCTTCTGTCCACATGTTTTTTTTTTTATTAGTGGAAAAATTTTACGGAATCAGATCAGCGTAGCAACCGTTCGAATCGATTCCGTGCCGAATCGAATTTCAAACCGCGTTATCAAAAGAGTAAAGGCTGTTCACAAAACCGAAACAACCCGAAAATTTTGCAATTTCAACTCAAGTAGTCAACCGCCTTTCTTCTGACAGCTTTTTTCTGTTGGGAGCAAGGCAAATTAATAGGAATTGAAAATGTGTAATCTTTGTTAGTGACCATAAATATAAAAGGGTCTCTCGTAGGACAAATTCTATGAAATCTTAATGAAAATTGTTGTACACGTGTCGCGTCGCGTCTGACTGAAGAAGCCTTAAGATAGTCGTTAAATCGAATATTAATTAGTAAAAATAAATACAAAAAAGGACACTTAGGCGTCGAAGTATTCGTCCGCATCGCTGTCATCAGGAAACGTGCCCAGAAGACTGGCAGCATTGCCACGTTGAATGGCAATGCTAATTATTTGCCCAAAGAATGACCCAGCCCTCTGGTCATGTGAAGCGTCGACCAGCCGGCGAGAAATTACCTTAAAGAGGAGACGTGCACCCGGAGCCCATGACCCGAGCGTTTCGACCCCAAACGACTCAAAACTGTAGTTACCCATAAGGTTACAGTATTTTAGGTACGCATTTAACACCAAAAGGAAAACCTAAAATAAACCCTATAGGTCAATTTACTCAAGCAAATAAATACAATGTTCATTATTTGTCACCCAAAACCATCTTCAAATAACAAATATCCATGAAACTAAACAATACAGAACATTTACACTATAACCCTATAATGGAAACTGACAAAATGTAAGGAGCAAAGGTATTTACAGCGGCGCCAAATCCCGGATTGACATTATTGCCAATAATATCCAGCGGGCGAGGGGTTAATAGAAAACTTAATACCTTTATTTTCTTAGCTCCAGTTTAGCAGATTGTGGGGTGACCATGAAATAATAAGAAGTTGGGACAAAATATTTCATTCATTGAACCTTTTTTGGGATAAAAAGGGACCCGAGGGTAAATAATAACAGCCGCACGGGGCGAATGAAGGTTAAACTAGGCTTGCCGCGGTCGGTTCGTGGATGGGTAAACATCCATTACTAATCAAGATCTCTCCGTGCCTCGGAAAGCACGATAAACCGTTGGCATCGAATGTCATTCGCGGATCGTGAACAGTTGACAGTGGTTACGGGTATGCAGAAGCCCAAAAAGTCTAACAACCGACCGATACCAAGGGGTATCGCGTTACCCAATAGCTGGTGGTGGAGATCACATAGGGATTCACTCCATGTAAAATACTGGTATTCAGCGGCAGCCGGTTGGACTGGAACATAGTTGGAAATAGACTAGGTAGATTGGAACCCTTTTCGAGATAAACAGTCATTGTATCTATTTTTAAGGCTGACCTAAAAGGCTGACAAAAGGAGAATCGAGATAAGAACATGAGACAGAACTAGTAAAGTTGTGGTATGCAGTGGTATACCACAACTTTACACTTTACTAATCTTCCATACAAACGGAACAACAATCTGTAATCACTTTAGCCTTACCAAGAGACTTACTAAACACGATTAACAAACGGTTTACTAAAACCTCGGGTCTAACAAGCACATTTAACACCAGTCTCAGGGGCTTACCTATTACATCTGGACTTGCTTGTTACAAGCTACCCGCTGATTTCATCCATCGCGTTCCTCTATCCGAGATCGATGTCAAGAAATTGGCCCTTTTCGCTAATTAAAAAAAAACTAAATCTGTCATACATTGTCAGAGGTCAGATGGGCAGTCGCTCCATGTATAATGATCGTATTCAGATGCATTCGGTTCGACTGAAGGCCGACCCTAACATATTTGTTGAACTTTAATTATTTCAATACGAGACTTTTGGCTACTTTGTCCATGAATTTTATTTTATGTAATTTTTTTTTTGTATTGTGCGATTTCTTTGTGCAGATAACAGAATAACGATTTTTTTCTGTTTGTAATTCTTTTCTCTATTTGGGAGAAGGCGAAAAATGTGACGATTGCCAATTTTAATCCAAACCCATAGCCACCCTACTTCATCGTGCTGAGCCGTGATGCACCCAGCTTACGGTACCATATGGGCCCAAGATAAACCCACTGTTGACCACATCGGACAACCGTCACCGGCTTACTTTCCTTAATATTAGATATCGGATTCACGGGGAAATGGGGAAAAGGTAAATAAAATCCTTTTGCAAACAGACGGTTTTGTTATTTTATTTGGAGACGGCGTGATGTGGGTGTGTGATTGAAAAGCGGTTTACTGATAAATGTTTTATTTGCAATCGGTAAAGAAGATTAGATTTTCGATGACAAAAAAGATTTAACAGCGGTAGGCAGTTTTCAGTGTAGAAGTTGAAACCCACAACTGCAACTTACGAGTCGTAGGTCCAAACCCTGACAACATCATCATCATTTCAGCCGAAAGACATAAGCCTCCCCCAAAAGGGGGATTTGCCATAATCGCCACGCTTGGCAGGAGGGTTGGCGATCGAAGTATGGTGATCAAATGCATAGAGAACGCTGCTGCCCATTCTCTAGTACCTAAGTCCCTTAGTCGCCTTCTACGACACTCATGGGAAGAAATGGGATGGTGCTATTCTTTTACGTCCGGCAACACACGGATATTTATGTATGTTTATATGTTATCTGTGGTAATATATGTTTTAGACTATATGTTGAACAAAACATGATTCGTGACCTAACTCGTGAAATGGGACCACTCCGAGAAAGTACTCTTCCAAAAACTACCCAAATCGCTTCAAGTGTGCCTATAAAATTTGAAGAGTTCTCTCTATTTCTCCAGGATCCCATCATCAGATCCTGACTTGATGATCATGGGACCACCTGGGAAGTATGCCCTTTCAAACAAAAAAGAAATCCAAATTGGTCCAGCCATCTTCAAGTAATCGGGGAACATACATAAAAAAATAAAAACGTTCTGACGAATTGAGAACCACCTCCTTTTTGAAGTCGGTTAAAAAAAGTCGATCGCAGTACTCGCGTATTATTTTCTAAAACACAAAGTAAGCGAAAATATTGACGACTCAATGACTAACATGCACCGAAAATAGAAATGATATCTAAATAATCTTATCATTTGGTCGCCACAGACGGTTTCGACGGCTGTTATCAAGCATGTGTTGAGCACTTACAAATCTGCTTGAAATTCTTGTTCTATGATATAAACAATTTCACTGCTCATAGTGCCAGGGTAGGGATGTAAGTATTACTAACTATTTGGTAGTTACAATTACAATTTTATATTTTAGACAACATAATAACAGTTTCTTAACAAAATAAGCCAAATTGACAGTTTGCTGACCACTGCCCCTGAAACTGTACGGAATAGGAACTAACGCCGCTATTTTGTTTCTTCTATGCCATATCGGTGGCAGTTTCACAAATATTTACCAACAATGCAGAACAGGGCCCCAATTCTGTATGATGTAATGATTCCCCGCGGAGTCTTACTACGTTCAAACTACGTCAATATCGTGTTTTGTAGAAACCAATGTAACGTTAAGGAATCGAAATGTCAGATTCTGTATGTTCCAAGACAATTTGTCGATATTATTAATACGATATTAGCAGATTTCGTGTGTGATCTAAGGAATCGTTGAGTGGTCATAGTGAATTAGGGCCAAGTGGTGGCCCGGAGGTAACGGCCGTAACTTACGAGTTGTAGATCGTAGGTTCGAACTCAGACAAACACTTTACTTTGTGTAAATTATTTCAACACCACTGCTCTGAAAACGGTGAAATATTATAGGCTGATTATGTTGTGGCGGCCAACAATGCCACATACAAAAACTACAAATCAACAAATGTGGAAAACACAAAAAGTGAAGTGGCGCCATCTACAACGCCGTATGCGAACTACTCAAGACTTGACGTCACACCGCAGCTACATCACGCAAGCAGAGTTTAGAGTATGAGTGAACTTTACACCCTGTTCCTCATACCTCTATAATGTCATCAACAATGGACATTGACCTGTTAACGTCATTCGAGTGTCAAAAGATTCTTGTGGCAGTATAATAAATCAGGCTTTTATGGAAAGGTTTCGTACCCCTGCTTTCATCCATCACATTTTACCATAAAATAAATGCTGCTCATAGCCACGACGTGCATCCTGGTTACATCGCGAGTTCTTATACTTATCACAACATTATCATAAAACAAAGTCCCCCGCTGCGTCTGTCTGTTTGTCTGAATGCGATAAACTTAAAAACTACCAATTCGAACGGTTTTTACCAATGGTCACTGGCGGGGCGATTCGTGAGTAAGGTTTTATATATAACCTTAATTAATTACACACCTAAAGTGTCTTGATTAGTCTTCGCAGGAGACGCCCTGGGCGACGGGAATCCCAGGCTAATTCCCGGCCACCGTAGGCACGGGCTTGCGGACGGCGAGTAATGCGTAGCTCGCTGTCCGGTAAGGACCAAGCCAGGGTCGACGCGTTGTGTTCCACGCGCGCCTCAAAGAGATGTCAACAGCAACTGATGGGGCCCGCAAGGGCCGATGCCTGCCAGGGGTGCGGGTTGTTCGAAAGAGATTCCGCGGCCCCTGGCACACAGGCAACTGAGGGAACACGGGTGGGTTTTAGTCAGTAAAAGTCTGACACGCCCTCCTGCGTGGAGCAGTAAGAGCGGGAGAAGTTATTTGATGATTTCCCACCCAACAAAAAAAATTGTCTTGATTAGGGTTATGTGTAATTAAGGTTGTTGTGTAATAATTAAGGTTATGTGTAAATTAACTGAGATATGAGTATGATTCTTGAATATGTCGGAAAAATCATACTGACTGGGAGCTTTAGGTAGTAGCGTGAGTCGCGTTAACCAAGGGGCAACGCAAATAGAAGACGGCGAGACGAAGGTACGGTACAGACACGGCGCAGATACGGTGCAGGCGCGATATCTGCGCAAACAGACGCGGGGACGATACGGCAAGTTAAGTCATTATAGAGCGTGATATTGACGGGATAAGACATGTATTCCTCTTCAGACGAAGATGAAGATGCACTGGCTTTGCTACAGATTATTAATTTACAGCAAAGACCAAGAAGGTATTGGATACATCCAGTGTGGAGAAATGCAGAAGAGCACAGGTACTATAAAATAATGGAAACATTATATGAATATCCTGATCGTTTTCGCACAGTTTATAAAATGTCACTGGAATGTTACCATATCGTATTGTCAAAAGTAAGAGAAGGACTTCGGAAGCAAGTTACAAATTGGAGAAAACCAATCAGCCCTGAAGAAAGACTACTGATAACTTTAAGGTAAGTGAAACTATTTTTTACAGATCAAACTTTTATTGACAAATCAAAAGATAATATTCATTGAAAATGTTTTTGGTTTAGCATCTTTGCTACAATTAGTATTTATAAATTGCTCTCAGTGTTACAGCTAATTTGAGTATCTGTCAAGCTGTCATCATGTGCTGTCCTTATCTCACAATACAGAATCAGCGCATGCGGACAGGGACAGCACATGACTACTCAAGCTAGCTGTCGCACTAAGAGCCATTTATAAATAAAGTTCAAGGCATTGGATAGTTCTCATTAAAATCACTTATTTCGTCTTCATGAGATTGGATAGATGTCTCTGGATTCGGGTGAGGTGTAGCTGGAGTTATTGGTGAAAATATTGGCAAACATAATGTAGTTGGAGTTGCCGGAGGTGCTAAGGATTGTGCTCTTTCATAAGCTCCCGGTGTCCGCGGTTGCTGATATTCTGAAATGCTGAGTTGATAATAAGCTTTCTCATCATAAGTTCGGTGTCTTGAAGGCCCAGCTATTTGTTCAATTACAGCCACTGCCGCCGGTGGTGCTGGATTTATATACTCTCCGGATATCAAAGTCAGCTGAGTTTCCGGATTTTTGTTAGCTGCTGCAGTATGTTTAGCTGTCTGCTGAGTCGAGGTAAACGAAGGTGCTGGACTTGTATTAGCTCTGGATGTAAGAGTCTGCTGGGTTGCACCTTCATTAGGATCATAATCTGTCTCTCGAGAAGGTGTTCGTGGATAATACGGCTGTGTCCTAGGATAACTAGGTACTGGGTCATTTAAAATTTGCTCTGATAAATTGAGAACGCCCATTTTAAATCTTCGTTTTTGGGCTGGTGTCATTGATTTCATATCTGGAAGCATGCTTTGAAAAAAAGCTAGATCGCTGTCTGTTTCAGGCTCAGCTCTATGTATGGTCTTCATTTGTAATGCTCTTTGACTGAAATATTCATGTGCTGATTTATTAACATCTTTTAAAGAGATTGCCCTAGATTTATTTAATAGTGGTAGCAGTGGCGGTGTTGGCGTGGATTGATTGGAGATGGAATCCGAATTTGTGTTTTCAGAAGCTAGTTGACCAGTAAACAGTGTCTCATCGACTTCTTCACTATCATTACCGTCTGTGCAATCATATTTGCTTAGATTGCTTTTGGTTGGTCGGGACTTCAAGTAATTGTCTAAAAAATGTAGATGTGGTGAAAGGTAGTACTCTTTAATCGTCTTTGCACCTGATCCAGATGGCAAATCTAGCCTTTTCTTGTTTTTGCTGTAACTACATCGAATATTCTTCCACCGTTCTTTACATTCTTGGGCTGAAAAATATTTAAGGAGATTAGTTACAATGTGTGTTTAGATTGAGGTGCCACTTTTCGCATCGTAAAGTGGCTAATGGAGTTATTTAGTAGTAGTTTAGAAAATTTTGTAGAACGGATATTGGATTTTGTATTAGAATACTTCAAAAGTTAAATGAATATAAAGGTGGCACCTCAATCTGTTTGGATTGAGGTACCACTCAGAACTGGGAATATTATGGATGAGTTTTCATCAAAATTTCGTAGTACTCCAGAATTCTGGAGTACTACAAAATAATACAAAATTTTGATAAAATTTCATCCATAATTTTCCCAGTTCTGAGTGGCACCTCAATGCAAACAGTTAGATTGAGGTGCCACCTTTATATTCATTTAACTTTTGAAGTATTCTAATACAAAATCCAATATCCGTTCTACAAAATTTTCTAAACTACTACTAAATAACTCCATTAGCCACTTTACGATGCGAAAAGTGGCACCTCAATCTAAACACACAAATGTTACATACTTATTGCTATTTTATTTTTGTTACAGATACTACTCAGATGGCTGTTCGTTTACATCACTTTCTGGATATGTATTGAGAGGAGGCAGTACCGTCCGGCAAATTGTGCATGAAACCTCTAGCGTTTTGTGGGAATGCCTACAGCCGGAATATATGCCTGTACCTACACGACAAAAATGGGTAGAAGTTGCTGAACGGTTTTACACTCTCTGGAATTTACCGAATTGTGTTGGGAGTTTAGATGGAAAGCATATTAGAATTACAGCGCCCATCAACTCGGGTTCGACTTTCATAAATTATAAGGGATATTTCTCTATTGTATTGTTAGCAGTTGTAGATGCAGATGGTTTCTTTTTAACTATAGATGTTGGTGAATACGGCCGAAATAGTGATGGGCGAGTATTACAAGTTAGCTCTTTTGGACAAGCTATGGATCTAGGCGATCTCGATTTACCGAACCCTACACCTTTGCCTGGAGAAACACAGAATGTGCCCTTTTATTTTGTGGCAGATGAAGCTTTTCCACTAAAAAGAAATATTATGAGACCATATGGTCGAAATCAATTGACTAATGAGAGAAGAGCTTATAATAACAGGTTGTCAAGGGCACGTAAGTCAGTAGAATGTGCCTATGGTATGTTAGCGTCAAAGTTTGGTGGACTTTACACGCCTATTTGCTGCAAACCAGAATATGTTGATAATATTATAAAAGCAATGTGTGTGTTGCATAACGTAATTCGCACATGTGATGGTAAAAAATCAAATCCACGGTTTAGAAATAATTTGATAGGAGCAAACATTAACATGCGATTAATGGGAGAAAATCCCTACCATATCAGGGAATATCTTACAACATATCTAACACAACGATCTCCGATTCCGTTTCAGACTAGACATAATGTTTAAAATTTAAATAAAATACATACCTGTTGCACCGACTTTTATTGCTATTTCTTGCCATATTTTGTCTTGCACATTTCTGTTACTGTACCCTGTCTTAGTGTAGTCATAGATATTCGGGTATTGCTCAATTAACTCGCAAAACTCAATATTAAACTCAATATCGTCACGCATCCTGTATACGAAGCGACGTGCGTCTTGCGTTATCTTTTGTTCGTGACTGAAGGCGGCAAGCGGACGGCGCAGGAGGCCTACTCCCTAAGCGAAATCCGTAGTATCGGCCGTCGTTACGAGCACTTCGCTCTCTGTCTAACTTACGAAATGACCGTAAGTGAGACGGAGAACGAAGCGCCCGTAACGATGGCCGATACTACGGATTTCGCTTAGGGAGTAGGCCCCCAGGCACGCCGCTCCTCGCCCCCCGCCACGTCGCCAGCAGATGTAGGCGCAAGCGGCGTCTCGCATTATATACAGTATGAACAAAGATACGTAGCGATATATTTTAAACTGTTCAAATTTTCGTCCATATGGATATTTAAAGGCTGATTTACATTGATACAGTAGCTGGCGCCAGCTACTGTATCAATGTAAATCAGCCTTAATCCATGATTTTAATGAAAATCCGATGTAATTTAACTTATTATGATTTGATTTATGTATTTCGATGTTATTCGTATTTTAAAGTAGTTAAATAGCAAACATAGCGGTTACATATTGCAAACATAAGTACAGTCGACAGCACATCAAGCTATACAGTTTGACCTTGAGCACGCCTTTATTGCACTTGTAATAGTGGCGGCTTTCGTAGCGCAATGTTACACTTGATGTGCTCTCGACTGTACATAGGAATTATAATGATACAAAAGGAGGGAATTAGTATTCGAAAAAAAACCGAAAGGAGGTGTATTAAATGTTATTTCCACTAAATAGCACCTTGTATAATAATACTCTGTGCCGTACCGTCCCCGCGTCTGTTTGCGCAGATATCGCGCCTGCACCGTATCTGCGCCGTGTCTGTACCGTACCTTCGTCTCGCCGTCTTCTATTTGCGTTGCCCCCAATAGAGTTATTTAAATAACATAATCAGCCTATAAATGATCGATGCTGTGAGTGGTTTGTGATCTACGATACGCGAGCCCAGTGCGGGTTGGGGATATCACATGTCTTCGAATTGTTGATGCCGGTTTCCTCTCTATAGACTTAATGATTTCCTTCACCGTTTTGAGAACAGTGGTGATGAATTTATTTACACAAGTTAAAGCGCCTGCTTGAGTTCGAACCCACGACCTACACTCGTAAATCGGGGCTGACCCCACTGGGCCACCACTGCAGAGTTCTCTGAAAACAATATATTAAGTAACTAGCTTCCGCCCGCGACTTCGTTCGTG
Source organism: Polymixis lichenea (assembly GCA_949091785.1). Classification (NCBI taxonomy): domain Eukaryota; kingdom Metazoa; phylum Arthropoda; class Insecta; order Lepidoptera; family Noctuidae; genus Polymixis; species Polymixis lichenea. The sequence continues at coordinate 22,017,786 of OX420937.1, forward strand.
TCAAATTTCTTGCTCCCCGACCCACCCCGTCGCTCGCCTCTCCTGCCCGTGGGAGTTTTCATTGATCCGCTCTCCTCTTGGTTTTAGCGTAATGATATATAGGCTATCTAACACTGAAAGAATTTTTCAAATCGGACCTGTAGTTCCTGAGATTATCGCGTTTTTTTTTTTTTTTTTGGGTGGGCAATCATCAAATAACTTCTCCCGCTCTGGGCGGAGCGGGAGGGCGTGTCAGACTTTTACTGACTTAAACCCACCCGTGTTCCCTCAGTTGCCTGTGTGCCAGGGGCCGCGGTATCTCTTTCGAACAACCTGGCCTTCGGCACCCGGCATCGGCCCTTGCGGGCCCCATGAGTTGCTGCTGACATCTCTTTGAGGCGCGCGTGGAACACAACGCGCCGTCGACTCGGGCTTGGTCCTTACCGGACAGCGAGCTACCCATTACTCGCCATCCGCAAGCCCGTGCCTACGGTGGCCGGGAATCAGCCTGGGATTCCCGACGCCCAGGGCGTCTCCTGCGAAAGCCACGGCTGTGAGGGCGCATGTACTGCATCTCCCTCACGTGCGCCGCCTCCCTCTTTGCGAGCATAACTGCTTCGCTGAAGGAGGCGACTGCTAGCCATGCACTCTCGCTCCGTACCATGGCCTGGACCAGGGTCGGACGCGAGAGATCGCCGCCGCTGATCACCTCCACGAGGACACGGCGGTGCTCCGCCCAAGCCGGGCAGACCTCCACCGTATGCTCCACCGTGTCCTCAGGGCGATCTTCGCCGGGCGTTTCCTCCCGCCCTATCCGAAACAGGAACCTCCCGAAACAACCGTGTCCGGTGAGGACCTATGTCAGGCGGAAGGTGAGAACGCCATGCCGCCTCTCAAACCACTCCTCAAAGAGGAGACTTACCGCCGCAATCGTGGCGTGCCCAGAGATTATCGCGTTCATTCAAACAAAAAAACTCTTCAGTTTTATTATTAGTATAGAGTAATACATTGTTAACTTGAATTAACACAAAAGGTACTGTTAATCCCGGTAGTACGTTCCCGTGGAATATTTTCCGACACCGTAGTAGCCCTGCTCTCTTGTTAAAGACACAGTAAGCTGTAGATAGATAGGTGTATTTTTGTAATATCGCTTGTCTTAAGATTGACGGCGAATTCTCCGTCGTAGATTTAAAGGTCTGCAGTTAAAAGAGTTATAGGTTTACCGTCGTGTCGGTGAAACATTTTGTAGCTGGAAAGGGCTGTCGTCGAAAGTGACGTATATGAAAGGTTCTGTCGGCGAAATTTCCGTAGGTAATAATAATAATCATCCTGTAGACGAAAAGTCGAATGGCGAATCGGTCTTAGGAGAACAGTTGCGGAATCTTGCCAGGCGTTCGGATAAAGTCGGACATAGGCTTTTCGCTTGCGTGTGCGGCCAAATTAGATTCCGATTTTCCAGCGTATGTAAGGCTTTTAAATATTGGACCATTTTTATGTCATAATTATGATCGTTATTAATAATAGAGAAGACTGATTATCAAAATTTTATTGTTTTTTCATTCGAATTTAAGAAGATTTGATTTTACCTAAATGAAAAAAATGCCTTGTTTTACTTGTTTTTTTTTATTATTTTCGTGTTGAAGTACACAGTCATATTTAAACTGAGACTAAAAAATTAGGGGTGTCCGAATGTTCGGCTAAACTAGCTGTCCTGTCCGGATTTTCGATTTTAAGACCTGGCAACCCTACACACAATGATTGCCAAATCTATATCGTACACAATGGCAGCTAGTCTTAAAGGGTAGCGGTGGGCGATTACGAATGATTTTGATAATCGAATTACTTAGTACCTAATACTAATGTTGATAATCGATTATGAAATTAGTAACTTATATATTTTCTTAATTGAATGACGTTACTAATTTGTACTACTAATCGTGTTGTAAAAAAGTATACATACGGTATGCGTTAAGAGATATGAAATCTTTACTTCCTACTTTACCCGGCTTAGGACTGTCGGCTAAGAGTACGATTATGGTTATTATTGAGTGCTATTTATTTAGGTATATTTATATGCAAAACAACATTAATTAAATTTAAACTGACTAACTAGCCGGCGTAGTTAAAAGATTTCAAATCACTTTATTTACAATTATAATTTTTATTTGTAATTTTTTTTTTTAGCTATATTAGCTAGGCCGCTACCTTGGTAGCGATTCGTATCGTACTAGCCTATACGTATGTCGTCATACCTTCAAGGTATTTACCCAGCATTTCGGTCTGTACACGGGCTGCGTACTGGGAAGCACATAGGCACTTGGTATACATACCTGTACCAGTATATACGACTCACCTCTAGCTGTTATGCGTTGACTCGCGACCGCGACTACTAACTAAATTACCAATTACTAACTTGTTATAATCCAGATATTATCTCGAGACAATCTTCATAATCGAATGATTTCATTACCTAGTAATATCTCATAATCGCCCACCGCTACTAAAGGGGCCCGTACCAACTTGTTTTTAGAGTACTTTATACAACCTACAGCAAGCAACCTAGAAAATTTGAGCATCCTGATGCCCTAAATTTTCAAGTTTTTATCAAGAGAGTGAAGCAAACTCGAAAATTTTGCATTATGGACCGAGAGTACAAGAGTGACCGAAGCGAGGCAGAAAATTGGAGAATCTTGACTCGGATAGGTTGGATTTTCTGTGTATTTTATCAAATTAATGTATGCAATAGCTTGAGATTTGGAATACGAGTTTTTGCTGACACGCGCCGTTTTGTAGCTGAGTTAGGGTGCCCCGTATCATTGACAAGGCTGATAACGCGGTAGCTCCGCCCCTGATCGCACATGATGTCAACAAAACCGCACACCTCGTCAAAATATTTATTTTTTACATTATCTTGTTTCAGTAGGTAACATTAAGTGCCAATATATTATGACCGAGATTGTCCGCTATCTTTTAGTCTGTCCAAAGGTTGGTTTTTGCGATATAAGTGAACCTTTGGACCGAATTGATCCTTGCAATCATTATCGAGCGTTCAATAACACATATAAGATATTCGCAAGGAGTCCGTGGGTCCAAAGGTTCTCTTATCGAGCTAACATTATAAATAAATCACATTAATAAGATTAATAATAAGGTATCTAATTACATATTTATTTGGTTCATGGAAAATTTTGAGCTAATCTTTGAATTATTAGCAGTCAAGTATTTTGTTCAACAAAAACAAACAAACCAAACAAATGTGAACTTTAGACCAGAGAAATAAATTATTTAATCACCACCCGATAATTCTCTTCGGAAAAAAGGTAATTAATTTACTGATCAGCTTATTAACACTGAAAAAAAAAAACGATGAAAACGGTTGTTACGTTAGGTACTTATGGAAAATCACCCATTTGGGCAAATTTTTTGCTATATGGACGTGCTCTTTTTAAGGAGAGGCCAGCCACACGGGTCAATCAATCAGGTGAAGCTACGCTTGCCACGGTTGGTCCGTGGATGGGTGACCATCTTTACATACTAAAACCTCTCCTTGCCTTCCAGTACTTTACGTACAGACGCCAGCACATTAAGCTACTCCAATCTGTCAAATTTCTTTTGATGGATTTCAAACTTTATTACACATGAATAAGGTTTTTTTTTTTTTTTTTTTTTTCTGGGTGGGAAATCATCAAATAACTTCTCCCGCTCTGGGTGGAGCGGGAGGGCGTGTCAGACTTTTACTGACTAAAACCCACCCGTGTTCCCTTAGTTGCCTGTGTGCCAGGGGCGGCGGTATCTCTTTCGAACAACCCGCACCCCCGGCAGGCATCGGCCCTTGCGGGCCCCTCTGTTGCTGCTGACATCTCTTTGAGGCGCGCGTGGAACACAACGCGCCGTCGACCCGGGCTTGGTCCTTACCGGACAGCGAGCTACCCATTACTCGCCGTCCGCAAGCCCGTGCCTACGGTGGCCGGGAATCAGCCTGGGATTCCCGACGCCCAGGGCGTCTCCTGCGAAGGCCACGGCTGTGAGGGCGCATGTATTGCATCTCCCTCACGTGTGCCGCCTCCCTCTTTGCGAGCATAACTGCTTCGCTGAAGGAGGCGACTGCCAGCCATGCCCTCTCGCTCCGTACCATGGCCTGGACCAGGGTCGGACGCGAGAGATCGCCGCCGCCGATCACCTGCACGAGGACACGGCGTTGCTCCGCCCAAGCTGGGCAGACCTCCACCGTATGCTCCACCGTGTCCTCTGGGCGATCTTCGCAATGGAAACACCCGGGCGTTTCCTCCCGCCCTATCCGAAACAGGAACCTCCCGAAACAGCCATGTCCGGTGAGGACCTGTGTCAGGCGGAAGGTGAGGACGCCATGCCGCCTCTCAAGCCACTCCTCAAAGAGGGGACTTACCGCCGCAATCGCGGCGTGCCCAGCACTGGGTTGCGACAATCGCACTTTCCACGTCGCCATGAGATCCTGCCGGAGCTCTGTCCGCCGTGCCGCGATTTCCCGCGGCAGCGGAGTTACGCCCCGGCGTTTGGCCTCCTCGCGCCACTCCCAAGTGAGCGCGAGGACGTTTGCCTCCAGATCCCATGGCGGTAATCCGGCAAGGAGGCCCGCCGCCTCACCGGAGATCGTGCGGTATCCCCGGATCATCCGGATGGCCATGACCCTATGGGCCGCCTTCAACCGGCGTGCTGGTTGGCGCCTCAATGTAGGCGCCCACACCGGCGCCCCGTATAGGGCCATGGCCCGCACGACATGAATAAGGTTCATGTTCAATTGGAAATATTGAACAGTTTGGGGTAGCTTGATTTGCTGGCGTCTGTACCTAATTATGTAACATAGAAATTTAATAAAACAGTGACAAAATTCATTTTTACGCAATATCTCTTCGAGACGGTCACAAAACGGACAGACACATCCGGCTCCACTTATCACAATGTTTTAATTTTAACATCACTAACAATATGATATCACTATCTATGACTTATTGAACCTTTTTATCCTCAAACCGGAGGTGCAATCATTATCAGACATTTAGTTTATCTGTGGTAAAAAAAACAGTTGTTTGACATTTTAACTTTTTAGAGAAAAGGGTTACAGGGCCACAGATAACATGTTGTAGTTTTAGTAGTAACCAACGTAAAATTCTTGCGCCAGGATTTTATCGCGCACTCGATTTTCAACTCTCGGGGTTTGAACTGAGCATTGAGAATTCAACGGAGTGCATCTCAGCCCGTGGAAAATCCAGTGACCGAAAAAATCCGGCCTCGATACCTACATCCGTTTTTTTTTTAAGAACGTTTTTAACTAAAAGCTAAAAAAATAATTCGGTAAAATGAAATGATGGAGCGTAGCGTAACCTGAGTAAATATGTTTCACGCGCCCCACGATTTTATTTTACTGATTAATGTTTAGCTTTTCCGTTTAATTAACTTAAAAATTATATATTCATAATTATTTTATTTTTCAAATTTTTAGTTTTTATTTCGTTACTTAATATTTCTCATTCTATTTAGTTTTAGTTTTTTTTATTACTTAAATTGTATTGTTATCAAAACTTAAGGTGTGTACCAAATATCAGATCAATCTGCCAACAGGAAGGGGGTAAAATTTCAAGTAAGTATCTACTAAATTTGACCCAAACAAAAAACAACAACAAACAGGGCAAGTTAAATAAAACCGTTTAAAAAAGGAGGAAATCGGCATGGACTAGAGCCAAAAAATCGAAGACATGTGACATCTACCAACCCGCATTGGGCCTGCTTGGTATATTCCGGCCCACTCCCTGTCACTGAGAGGAGGCCTGAGTTCCAGCAGTGGGAATATTTGAGGCTGCTTAGTACTTATGTAGACACGGCTACACATCAAGCTATATATTTCCAGTTTAAGCTGATCTCGCGCTGTACGGAAATCCTTTACAATGCGAGATCAGCTTATACTGGTAATATATAGATTGATGTGTAGCTGTGTGTACAAATGAAACGTGTAACTTCTACTACCTTTTGATTGAATTTTCCTTCATCTCAAACATTTGTTTCCCACAAGGAAAATGCCACCTTTTAACACAAAAATCAGGCTTTTTATCTTTGTTACACAGTTTTTCCCAGGCACTCTATTTAATAACATAAGTACATATATCCCAAAAACTTAATCCTATAAATTGAACCGCCAACATTGGTGCGCCTACGACACACATTGGTGAATCGATGACCGCTATACAAAAAAGTCCACACAAATAAAGCATTGGATGTATCATTTAGATATTGTCCAACATTGGTCGTAGTTGCGATAAGGGACTGAACATTCTAAATAAATAAACAGCGTTCGATATTCAAATTATGCTAGTGTTGCGAGCGACGTCGATCGATACAGACGTTTATGAAAGTGTGGCAAACGTTAATAATTAACCTACAATTTTTATTAATTAATAAAAATGCAGTTAGTTCTATTCCATTTATCGGTAATTAGTTTGTATTCGTTTGCGTTTTGGTACGATCAGAAGTATGTGGAGGTTCCTTATCCGTCGAAGGAATTTGAGCACATTCCCTTAAAAGCTCGGGTGATATTCTTCACATTTTGGACTCTTGTAAGTATTTTTATTTACTTAATTTTAAAAGAACAAGTTGCTTTTTAACAAACTATTTTAATTCATACACCTCGTTCAAGATTAGCCTATTTTAAGTGAAAAGGTTCTATGGTACTGTCGTCTATTTCATGTAGGTTGAAACTACGCGACCGAGTTCACTCTAAGCTTACTCATACAGGGTAAGTTTTTATCCAGTGCGCAAACTGTAACTATGAATTCAGCATATCATTTCCCAGCGCAGGAATTTTTTATGGTAATACAAAAAAAAAATCAGCTGTTGCATACATTATGACCGCGTAGGTATTGCACTTTTCTATGAAACAGCAATTTTTTTTTTTTGTAAAACCGACGTAAACTTACGGTTCTAGAATGATATGCTGAATTCATGGTTACAGTTTGCGCACTGGATAAAAACTTATCCTGTAGAACTCTCTCTATAACTCTATTGTAAATGAAGCGTGAAACCCGAAAACCTATTGTAAATTGTTAACTGAACTTTTTAGGTACTTGGTAGTTAGACCCAGTCCCAGATTTTAATATAAAATCACGCCTATTTCTCCTAAGGGTTAGGCAGAGTTGTACCTATATGCCACCCATATTATGTTTAAGTCCCATGTGGGTAATAGAGCGGGCAAGCCTTTTACCATGAACGTTTACACTCGGGAAATTCCTAATTAAAAATCCAATAACACCAAAGCCAAGTTATGCCGACTCAGGAATCGAACCCAGGATCTCCTGCTGACCAGCAGCGTTGGCGACGTTAGACCAACAAGGCAGTCACAATTTTTCTTACAAAGTGTTTGTACAAATAACAATGTAACGTGACATGGATTACTAAATAACAATAATAGGTACTATCCTACTAAAACCAGCATGATCGGCCTATAGTAATCCCACTGTTTGGACAAAAGCCTCCTGTTGATAAGAGAGAGTGGGACACGACAGGTATACAGAAGGCACTAAATATCTTGTGTTAGGTTTATGTATATAAATACTTATTTAAGAACAGCCAACAAAGCTTACACCAAAAATACATGAACATAAATTCTTACATTTTATATTACACTGTAAAATGTAAGAAAGAATATAAGTTCATGTATTTTCCTAAGGTTACAGCCGTAATTAAAGGCTGCCACGGCATACATTAAAACTACATAGGAGTAGGAAATGCAGTTACAAATTAGATTTAACTTATTTAGATAGATTTTTACATAAATACTGTTTATTGTTACATAAATCTGACATACCTACAAATACAAATGAAAATTTATTAACTTAGGTTATTTCGAAGACCAAAGAAACGATGGATGGGACTGTGTGATAGATGATATAAGTATGGAAGAAAAAGACATGTCGCGGCAACTCCAAATAAATTGGGAAATGAGAATGAGGAAAATGAGGATGAGGTTTTATTGTTTTTATTTTATTCATTTATTTATACAGGGTAAGTTTTTATCCAGAGCGCAAATTGTAACCATGAATTCAGTATATAATTTTAGACGATAGCGCAGAAATTTTACGTCGGTTTAAAAAAATAAAATCAGCTGTTTCATAGAAAAGTGCAATACCTACGCGGTCAAAATGTATGGAACAGCTGATTATTTTTTTGTATTACAGCAATTGATAGTTTTGGAGGAAAAGCACTATCGACCAGGAAAATTTATACCTAAGTGTTCAAAACTTATCCGGAGGGAGTGATACAACATTTAAAAAAATACTTATTATTCCAAACTCCAAAACTTCAAATAATATACACCTCATAATTCCATTTAAAATGACATAATATTACAATTATTTAATATGCTAGGGGGTCTAGAATGATAAGCTGAATTCATGGTTACAGTTTGCGCACTGGATAAAAACTTATCCTGTATAAATAAATAAATAAAATAAAATTAAAACCTCATCTTCATTTTCCTCATTCTCATTTCCCAATTTATTTGGAGTTGCCGCGACATGTCTTTTTCTTCCATACTTATATCATCTATCACACAGTCTCCCATCCATCGTTTCTTTGGTCTTCGAAATAACCTAAGTTAATAAATTTTATTCTATTTATTTGACTTTATATGATTTGTATTCATTTATTTTTGGCAATGGGTGTAATTTCCCAGAAATAAATGAATTTATGTAATAATATCTCATGTATGTCGACGATTCTAAAATAAAAGCTCATGTCATGACTAGATCATATCGCCAATGATCATCAATACGAAAACGATACGTTTATTCACTGTCTCAATTGAAATCAATCTGCTGTTGATTGGTATGAGCAACATGCACAATGCACACACATAGGTATAATTTAATCGTGACAATCTACGAGAGTACTACTTACCTAAATATTTCTTTACAGTTCATTTTCAGTTAGTTACTTACCGATCAGCGGCGAGGATTCAACTTTTCTAAAAGAGAAGCAGAAGCGAAGCCGGTTTTAACTTACTGACTTATTAATAAAGTATACTTAGGTACTATCAATCTTAAATTAAAATAGGAATAGGTCCAAAGAATCGAATACAATAAAATTTAACAGCTGAAAACCATATAAAATGTGCAATATTCCTCCATCTCGTTCTCGCTGAAGCATTTTTCTATATCTGTCTCTGTCATAATCCGTTGTACAGCGACTTGCTCTCGTCCATATCAAGCGGTGCCACGTGTACTAAAGTGACATCTTGACGGGATGGGTATTGTATAAATTTTTAGTTCCCGATTATAGCGTTTTGGCGCCGGGTTAATTTAGAACATTTTTTTGTAATACAAAGCTAAAATAAGCGATTTTGTTGTTTGAATGTTATGGTGAATTAAATACCCGTAGTGTAACTATAGTTTTTGGCAATAGTGGACACTATTGACGTACCATTTTTCAAAAGCCGTAAAGATGCGAATGACCGTAGGGAAGCCGATAGGAATCGTGTTATACGGTGCCTTCGCCACTGGTACCGATAGACCGAGTTTAGCCGCACTAAGGTACTGGTAAACCTATAAATATACTACACTTATTTAAACCGTACAACTCAAAATCAAAGCATTTTTTTTTCAATGCAGGCATTTTTGTGCTTTCAAGGAATTATGCTCAGTCAGATATATAGCATAATCAATATATTAATGTTTCCACTGTTAGGACACAGGCCTCGTCTTTTCGAAGCTGTCATTTACCTGGCGCGCCCAGTGCAGGTTGGGAGATATGACATGTCCTCGATTTTCTGGTTCTAGGACATGCTGGTTTCTGACGATGTTTTCCTTCGCCGTTTTCAGAGCAGTGGTGATGAAATTATTTACACAAAGTAAAGCCTGGGTTCGAGCCCACGACCTACAATTCGCCAACGCCAATCACTGGGCCCGAAAAGCTTTTCAGTCAGCAATTTGAACTAGTTAACTGCCCATTCCAAAGCGTAGCAGGTTCTTATGGAAAAACGGGCAAAAAATCTGGATGGGACATTCAATCAACTTAAACTTATCAACGGAAGGGGTTTACAAAGGTGATTTAAATACCCACATTGCGGCAATTACATTTGCCTCAAGTTAAGCTTGGAATCAAACTCGGGACTTGCTCATTAACAGCGCTTTTGACCACTAGATCAATGACCACGAATTCTATTAAAAAGCTACCATTGAATGTAAAATTGCATGTGTAAGTAGGCACGCCTTTTAAGCCTGGAGGCTTTTATTTAGGTTGTAAGTTCTGTTTACGTTTTTTTTTATTTTTTATTTCTGCTGGAGTACCTATAGTTTTCAATGTTTTGTTGGTATATTGGCGTGTGCTAGCTGACATATGGCAATATTTTTATTTATTTTTTGTGTTTCGTAATGTTGATTACTTACCTACTATTGTATAGAATCAAGTTCTTCTAACTTAACAGATAGCTGTGCAGCTGAGGAATTTGTTGCGCCACTTCTTCTTCCCAGCTAAAGCACTAGAAAGTGATGAAGGGCGACCGGTTTTGAGGGACTGTCTTACGTAATTTTAACGTTCAAAAAGTGTTGACTCTCAGCCTAGTTTGAATAAATGAATTTTGATTTGATTGATTGAGAACTTATGTCTATTAGACTTAGGTTCAAAGACCAAAGGTACCTTTTTCATCCATTTACAGTTTCATTTAACTTCGACAAAAAATGTTGGTAAGTAAGGTAAATGTCGTGAGGAAAGTATTGTTTAAGGTTAGGTAGGGGGATACCATAGAAACAATGGATGGATTGTGTGAAAGGAAGGATGATATGGTTAGAAAGAGTTGACTATCGAGATGACGACTAATAGGGAAGTAGGTAAGAAACAGACATGTTGCGGCGACTCCAAATCAAAATCAAAATCAAAAGTCATTTATTCAAATTAGGCTGAGAATCAGCACTTTTCGAACGTCAAAGTACATGAGACAGTCCCCCAAAACGCCCACCCTTCACCACTTCCTAGTGCTTTAGCTGGGAAGAAGAAGTGGCGGAACAAACTCCCCAGCAGCACAGCTGTCTGTTTAGTCGGGTAGACTTGATTCTATACATACATAGGCAAAGTAATCAACATTACGAGACACAGAACTTAAAATTTGTCATTTATGTCAGCTAGCCATGCCAATATACCAACAAATAAAATGAAAAATTAACTGGTACTCCAAATAAATTGGTATAATGGCAGCAGAATGCTGATGATGTCGATGTAAATGGCTGTGGTCTTATAGCCAAACATCTCAAACATCACTGGACGGACTTTAGTTAAGCGACTATAGTCCGTCCAGTGATGTTTGGGTTCTATTCAGCGATCACAAGGTCAGCTAGAAAAAATGAGGCTTTAAAAATCAATACTCTGACTTTTTGACACTGTTTACCTGCTTACCGTTCGTGCCTACCAATCTACCGAGCATTTTACCAAGTATGTTGGGGTCGGCTTCCAGTCTAACCAGATTCAGGTGAATATCAGTATTTTTTAAGGAGCGACTGCTTATCTAACCTATACAACCCAGTTAGTGGTAACACGATACCCCTTGGTAACACTGACTAGACTAGGTCTGACTTTTGCGGTTCTGACTACTCTGTTAAGACTGTCAAAGATGACACCCGACTACGAATGACATCCGAGACCAACGGCTTAACTTGCTTCCCGAAGCACGGAGGGGTCTCGACAATAATGGATGGTCACCCATCCGCTAACCGACTGCAGCAAGTGTATCGATACACCCATGCGGCTGTCACTATGTAGCCACGCGTTGATAGAGGCTTAGTGATAAGTTATATTTAGACAATAACTTATCTCCTGACTCATATATTTAAAAATGATAAAACAGTTACAATTTGATAAAACAATTCTTATATCTTTAACAACGTAGTACGAACAAAGAATTAAAATGATAACGTTCACAATTTATTAAATAATATCAGCGATATCTAATAATAAAAATATTAACTCATACATTACATGGAGATCGATAGGTAGTCGTTCCATGTAAAATACCGCGGCGTAGGTAATTGCGTAATATAAAAAACTTTTTTCAAAAAAATAAACAACCGACTTCCAAAAAAACACTAAAAAGTGAAAAATAACTTTATTTTCGGAAGGCGGTGACAAAAAATTTAAATACCATATCCAAAGTCACCGACTTCCGAAATTAAAGTTATTTTTCACTTTTTAGTGTTTTTTTGGAAGTCGGTTGTTTATTTTTTTGTAAAAAGTTTTTTATTTTTCACTTTTTAGTGGTTCACATGTGCTTACCCCTTCACAGCGTACCGTCGTGATGTTATGTTATTAACTGGTGTAAACAATTGACAGACATGAGATTTCAGCAATACCTGTCCATTTGCTATCATTTATTGAGGAGTTCCGTTGCCTATCTCCGAAGTTCTTCATCAGATCTTCACCAAATTGAAATGGAACCACTCCGAGAAAGTACTCTTCCAAAAACTACACAAATTGCTTCAAGTGTGCTGATAAAATTTGAAGAATTCTTTCTATTTCTCCAGGATCCCATCATCAGATCCTGACTTGATGATCATGGGACCACCTGGGAAGTATACCCTTTCAAACAAAAAAAAAATATCCAAATCGGTCCAGCCATCTTCGAGTAATCGGGGAACATACACAAAAAAAAAAGAAAAAAAAAGGTTCCGACGAATTGAGAACCTCCTCCTTTTGGAAGTTGGTTAAAAATGGTTTTCATTTTGACAGATCAACAACATTTATTACGTTAATTATGTTGCTGACTGAGCAGACAAAATTTTGGAACTTATACAGCAATGGATTGGCAATACCCTTCAAAATGATTCAGATACTGATTGTAGTGTGTTACGCAATGGTGCTGGTGTTAGGGAAGAGAAGAAGAGGGTAAAAACGTTTTAAGAGGACATAGACCTGCAAAACATATTAGAGCAGTGATTCCAGCGCCCTCTGTAAAACATATAAGTATGTGTATAGTAAATTATATGCTAACAAAACCAATATAACTTTTTCCAGATGCTCCAAACCGTCTACTTCATCGTCTCGCTCCTGAATGACTTCATCGGGACCAACGCAGTCACAAGGAAGCCTCCGCTCATCCGCCAGATCAAAGACGTCCTCTTCAGCATTACACTCTGCACGGCACTATACGTCGTTTTAGTCTTCTGGATCTTCCACACGTTCGCCAAAAGCGCAATATTCCCAATAGAAGCCGAAAGAGCATTCCCAGTATGGCTAAATCACCTAATGCACACGTTAATCTTACCTGTGATCCTGATCGAATTACTTGTAACTAAAAGGAATTATCCTTCGAAGAAAACTGGGTTTTCGGTAGCCATTATTTTGACAGCTATCTATGCAGGGTACATCCATATTGTGTACTTCAAGTACGGTATCTGGCCATACCCATTCATGTATGTTGTCAGTGCGTCGACCAAAATCTTTTATTTCATCGGTAGTGGGTTACTCGGTATGGCATTTTATTTGATAGGCGAAAAATTGGATGCGATGGTGTCTCAGAAAACTAGTAGTAAGGTAGCTTATTTGAATGGATCTAAGAAGATACACTGAATTAGTCATAAGAAACACTGATTAAAATAATATATTTAAAAGTAGGTACATTATTATTTTGTTTTATTTTTAACTGTTTTACTAATTCCTATCCTCATTGTTGAGAATCAAATCCAATACCTTGCCAGTCTGCATGCACAGGCAGCGTGATGAACACGTCATCGGGAAGATGAGGCGCGTCGTGGCGACACGGCACGGCCCCGAGGGCCACTCGCTTCCACGGCGACGGACGATATTACTCTCAAATTCAACATTTAATTATTTGTCCGGGAACCAAGCCTTATTTAATACAGTCCACTATTTTATCCCGCCACGAGCTAACACGGTGTTAGCTCGTGGTTGAATAAAATAGTGGAACTTTATAGGCAACCTATGAAGTTCCACTGCTGAATAAAGGAGATGTGCCTCATAGTCACCCTGCAGGGCTCATTACTGGGAAGGTAGGACTATAAAATCATGGATGTAATATAATAGGTATACGTAGGTACCTAAAAGTGTCTTGAGGTAAAGAGTACACAATTCCTCAAAACCGTTTTTTTTTCACATCATCGGCATACTTAGTACTTAGTTCTTTATTTGTTCTCCAGGTGTCGGGCTAATCGCTTGAGATCAAAATAGTACATTATGGTATAAGTGCGGTAAGTTGAAAATTACAGCCGAGGCGATATTGCTAGCCCGAGCCGTAGGCGAGGGCTACAAGAAAGCAGAGGCTGTAATTATCAAAGCGCACGTATGTCATACGACGTTTTATAACATATTTGCGAGGAAATAAATAAAAGTCGGACTTTCTTAAACGAGTAAATCTTTCATCACTTGTTAAAGCAGTTAGAAAAATTTGTAAAATTGATTATTACTTGTTCACAAATTTTATTAGCGATGCGCGCGCATAAAAATATTATTTATATCAAGATACCGCAATATGATGACCGCATTGACAGTACAGCAGTGTGGTTGGGTAACAAGAGACATGAACTTTTAGCTGGTGTCAACTACCTTGGCCCGTGCATGCCTTATATCCGTTTTGATGGAGGGCCTTGGCCTGCCCAGGTGGCTACCTGGCTGAACCGTTTAGGGTTGCCAGATGGTATCCAAAAGGAGGACATGTCCTCCTTTTCCATGTTTTGTCCTCCCGTCCTCCCTTACCTACTGTAAGTCCTCCACATTTCAACCGACTTAAAAAAAAGGAGGAGGTTCTCAATTCGTCTGTATGTTTTTTTTATGTTTGTTACCTCAGAACTTTTGACTGGATGAACCGATTTTGATGATTTTTTTTTTATTTGAAAGCTGGTGCTTCCTATGTGGTCCCATTTCAATAGATCTGATGATGCGTTTCGGAGATAGACAACGGAACTCTTAAAAAAATAACAGGAAATCAACCGCGATTGCTGCTATCGCGTAAATATGCATTGTTTTGACCCCAAGTACCTGGATATGTATTTTAATTTTTTGTCACCGCCTTCTGAAATTAAAGTTATTTCTCACTTTGTAGTGTTTTTTCGGAAGTCGACGGTTTTTTTTGGTAAGGTTTATTATTAGTTGCATGCACTATCATGTAACTAATAAGAGAGTGCATGGCTAGCAGTCGCCTCCTTCAGCGAAGCGGTTATGCTCGCAAAGAGGAAGGCGGCGCACGTGAGGGAGTGCATCTCCCTCACGTGCGCCCTCACAGCTGTGGCCTTCGCAGGAGACGCCCCGGGCGTCGGGAATCCCAGGCTGATTCCCGGCCACCGTAGGCACGGGCACAGTATTACAATATTACTGTGGCACGGGCTTGCGGACGGCGACTAATGGGTAGCTCGCTGTCCGGTAAGGACCAAGCCCTGGTCGACGGCGCGTTGTGTTCCACGCGCGCCTCAAAGAGATGTCAGCAGCAACTGATGGGGCCCGCAAGGGCCGATGCCTGCCAGGGGTGCGGGTTGTTCGAAAGAGATACCGCGGCCCCTGGCACACAGGCAACTGAGGGAACACGGGTGGGTTTTAGTCAGTAGAAGTCTGACACGCCCGCCCTCCCGCTCCACCCAGAGCGGGAGAAGTTATTTGATGATTTCCCACCCAAAAAAAGACACTTTTAGGTACCTACGTATACTTATTATATTACATCCATGACTTTATAGTCCTACCTTCCCAGTAATGAGCCCTGCAGGGTGACTATGAGGCACATCCCCTTTATTCAGCAGTGGAACTTCATACAAAAAATTCAAATAAATATCCAGTCAGCGACTTCCGAAATTAAAGTTATTTTTCACTTCGTAGTGTTTTTTCGGAAGTCGGTTGTTTTTTTTGGTAAAAGTTTTTTTTAAATATCTTTGAAAATTTCGTATCTTGCGCCGTGCATGCCCGCATGCGTGGTCAAAGGTCAAACGAACGTGCGCACCAGCCGACGGCGCGGCGCACACTGGTCCCAAATTAAAAAAAAGTGGACATTGATAGTAGACCGCTGATATTTTTTTTTATTGTTGATATAATGATAACAGATAAGGCAAAAAAATATTATTGTCCTACTTCAAATACTTTTCTCTATAAAAAATATTTCTTTTTTTTTTGTATGGGAGTGATTACATTTTACTCAATTTCTCAAAAACCTTAAGCGATGTCGAGATGGCATTCACATATGTTAGAAAACTAATAATTCTGAGTATTTGGCTCGAAGAAACTTATTGCTTATCTCTGCGTACTTTCGAGATAATAGTGACAGAAAATAACAATTTTTTTTAATGTTAATTGTTCGCTTTTTTTTAATCATAGCCTTACTCATATCGCAATAGGTCCGCTGGCCAGCAAAATGGAGCTTCGACGCGAGTTTGCCGGGATAACAAGATGGCCGCCTCTCATGACGTAACGTAATACGGTCACGAATCGCGCGCGTACACCTCACTCAGTGTACAACTAAATGTGGTTGCGATAAGACGTGTCCTTATTTTTTCTGTGCGCTTGAAGAAATGCTTGTTGTTTGTTTGTTTTGTTATTGTTGTATTTTGAATCTTTGGATTTTAAAATCAAATAATTTTTGTTTGTCTTTCTTTCGTCGAATTTGTTTTCGTAATTTTTTTTGTTAAAATCAAAGTCACTTTGTCTTTGATATCTTTGATTCTAATTTGTTTTCAATTTTCCTTAAAATTATAATATGTCCGCATTTGTCACCAACTTAGACTTATACGTTGTTCTTAAATCAGGAGGTGGTTTTAAAAATGTCGAATTTTTATTTAATGCCCTTATTGAACGTATTGGTGTTGAATTGTCTTCCGAAGATTTGAGTAATATTAAATTATTTTGTCGTAATTTTTCAAGTAATATCTCAAAAAGATGGTCTGCTTCCAGTAGAGCTCAAAAGACCTTTCTTAACAAAAATTCAGACTGGTTACAATCCCAAATAGTTTGGCCAAAATGTCAAAATATCGATTTAAGCAGCATTTTTAAAGTTGCCGAGGAAGTAATTCCAAATTTCGAAACGCAAGTGGATACTCATCAATTAAGTTATGGTACAAGTAAAAAACCATTTGTTGATATATCTGATAAACAGAAGAAAAGGCGTTCTCTAACACTTCTAGATCACACAGAGGAGGAATTAGTTTATGCTTTATGTGCCAAATTAAAAGAGTCTAAAAAAACAAAATTAGCAGCTATATTAAACGAACTCAGCCAAAACAAGGAAAAATGTGAGATGGTATATGATGTACTATTCGCTAAAAAGACTGACAAACCGTGTTTACCAGATGATAAAACGTTAGCGCTTTACACCTCAACAAATTTGTCAAAATGGCAATATCGAAATTTAAGAACTATTCTTGCTTCAGAGAAAATGTATGGTCTTCCATCCTATCAAAAGCTCCTGGAAGCTAAAAAAACTTGTTATCCTCCAGAGTCAGACATAACTGTAACTGAATCTGATGCTAAGATAAGACTTCAATCGCTTCTAGATTTGACAACTAATAGGATATTAAAAACAATTCAGCACAACTCTGCCGACAAAAAATCGCTAAAACTAATAAGCAAATGGGGTTTTGACGGGTCATCTTCTCAAAGTAATTATAAACAAAAGTCACACTCCGACACTAAAATTGACGATTCTTCAGTTTTCATGATTAGTTTGGTTCCGCTTCGTTTGGAAGAAGAGAGTGGTACTATCTTGTGGCAAAATCCTGCTCCCTCTTCAACAAACTATTGTCGTCCAATTGGCTTTATATTTGCAAAAGAAACAAATGAATTGATAAAGAAGGAAAGTGCATCCTTAGAGGAAGAAATTCGTAATCTTGTTCCCACAATTGTAGATAATTTTGATATTAAACATGATTTGTACATGACTATGATTGATGGGAAAATTTCTACTGTGATTTCCAATACTTCTTCTGCAGCTGTTTGTAATATTTGCAATACCCCACCTAGCAAAATGAATGACTTGGACTTTGTATCCAAAAGACTCATCAGAGAAGATATGTATAAATATGGTCTGTCTTCGCTTCATATGTGGATAAGATGTATGGAATGTATTTTACACATTTCGTACAACTTAGACTTCAAAAAGTGGGCTGCACGAAAAGAAGATAAATTGTTAAAAGAAATTAAAAAGAATTTGACACAAGAAGAATTCCGGGAAAGAACTGGTTTGTTAATTGACATAGTAAAACAGGGATTTGGTACAACCAATGACGGTAACACGGCAAGAAGGTTTTTTGAAAATTATGAAGTATCTGCTGAAATAACGGGTATCCACCCTGATTTAATCAAGAGATTTGCAGTCATTTTACAAACAATTTCATCTGGTCAACTTATTAATACCAACTTGTTTAGGGAATATTGTAAAGAAACAGCAATGCTATATGTAAACTTATATCCATGGTATTACATGCCTTCAAGTGTCCATAAATTGTTGATACACGGTGCTGATATTTGTGAAAATTTCTCCTTTATTCCGATAGGCATGCTTTCCGAAGAAGCTTCCGAAGCGAGGAATAAAGATTTCCGGAATGTTAGAATGGCACATACAAGAAAAATCGGTAGAGTTCAGACTAATTTAGACATTATCCACAGCTTTCTAATTAGCTCAGATCCTTACATCAGCCATATCAAACCAAAGTTTGCTCGTTTACATAAACAGTTGTTTCCAGAGGCTAGTGCTTTGATCTTGAACAATGAATTGCTTTCGTTGGAAAACGAGGAAATAGAGATTTCTCAAGAGAATATAGACCCAAATATTAATCTTTCACCATAATATTTTTTCAGAATCGTTTGTGAACATATTCAACTTTATGTTTGCAGCTTAATATGTCTTCATTTTGATTGTTTTTTAGAACTGATGAAAGTACTCCTTCAGAAAGGTCATAGCTTTTCAGTCATTAGTGAGCCCCCATAACCTCTTTTACAGAGAAGTCTCTTTTTACTTATTTGACATTACGCATACATTATAATTATGTGCTAAAGTAAGGCTATGATTAAAAAAAAGCAAAAAATTAACATTAAAAAAAATGTTATTTTCTGTCACTATTATCTCGAAAGTACGCAGAGATAAGCAATAAGTTTCTTCAAGCCAAATACTCAGAATTATTCGTTTTCTAACATATGTGATTGCCATCTCGACATCGCTTAAAGTTTTTGAGAAATTGAGTAAAATGTAATCGCTCCCATACAAAAAAAAAAGAAATATTTTTTTTACAGAAAAGTATTTGAAGTAGGACAATAATATTTTTTTGCCTTATCTGTTATCATTGTATCAACAATAAAAAAAATATCAGCGGTCTACTATCAATGTCCACTTTTTTTTAATTTGGGACCAGTGTGCGGCGGCGTGTTGTTATGTCGCTGCAACTACTCTACTTGCCTCTAGTTTCATGCATTGAGTTTTTGAGCATCAGAGATGTAAAGATTGACGATGTTAAGCTACATGATCAATTTTATAACCTGATTTCAATTCTTAAATCAAAATCAGAAAATGATAAAGCATATTATTATTTGAAGTTGCACGAGCAGTGGACAATATTCTTCAAAAGTGCACACCTACACATTGAATGTTTCTCAGAACTGCTCAAGATCTGTTAGTTTGATTTTTGTATAAGCGCACATCGCGCAAATGTGGGAAGAGTTTTTTCACTGATTAATATATACTCAGTGGAGTAAAGACAGGAACAGACAGTTAAATCTTTAATTCATACTCAATAAAACTTCAAAAACATGACATGTGAAGGTTAATTATGAAAATCTTCACATGTTGAAAAACCAAGAACTTCTTGCAAAAATTGGCAGCTCAGCTAAATATGATTAAAATAAAGTAAAATAATGTGAAAAATTCGTTTAATTGTGAATGGCCTCCTTTTTCATAGAACATCCTCCTTATTAGACTCATCTGCCCTCCTTTATCAAATTATCATCTGGCAACCCTAGCTGAACCTAATCTGCCGATTCCGCCACAAGCCCACAACAATCAGCGTGCGGCATATATTATATATTTTGAGGTACCTAGTAGGTATATTGAGTCTCGCTTAATGTAAAACGATATCGCGGCAGACCCAAAGCATATGGCGGGATGAGCTGGACTCCTTTAACAGAAAACGGTCCTTGGCAACTCTGGACAGAGAGAGGTGGAAGGAGAGTAGACGGGCCAAGGCCCAGCATATATAAACTCACGTTTTCTTCCAGTGGAGGTAGGCAGAAACTACTGAACGCCACCTGATTTGCCGAACAGTGGGATAGTAATGGCTAATAAAAATTAGTTATTTTGAGAGACTAGTCGAAATCCACACGGACATACCTATAAAATCACGGCGGGTTTTTTTCTCGCACTAGTTTTCAATCAGAGTGCAGGCGGTCCGAGGGGGGGGGGGTCCTAAAGGCCATGACCCCTCAAAGCCGTAAACATAAGAAGTTCGAAAATATAATACATTTTCTTAATAATATGTAGGTAGTCTTTGTCTGTGACCCCGCCCCCCCCAAAGTCTTTGGTTGCCCGCGCCTGACAGAGTGCTACAGTCCGTTCCCAGATATTTTACCTCTGAGAGCAGTGACAGGGGCAACCCAACCTTTATTGTAACGTGCCTAAAGATCACTGTTATATTGACAGACTTTTTAGTGGCAGAAACCCAAAAGCAACCTCAATCAAACGAAAATAAAGATCACAATGATTTTGACAGTGACGCAAAAACAGAAGAAAATTAAGTTAGAACATACTGTACAATGATATTTTGGCGCCTAAATGACATTGACCGGGGAGGGGGCGTTGTCGGTAAACCTTTTTTAATTGTGTCACAGAAATTGACAAAACAAGATGGCGGTAGTAGTTCCAATAATCCAATTCCGGCCGCGCATGCCACTCTAAACTTAAGGAGTTGTAACCAATAATTAAAAACAATTCGGTATTCTTATGTACAAAAATATATAATTTGAGTCTCAATATTTCAAATGTACAGTCGACAAATTTACAAAGCAAGATTCGTACCAATTATGGCCGCGAGCGCGCCACTATAGCCTTGTTTTTTTTTTTTTTTTCCTGGGTGGGAAATTATCAAATAACTTCTCCCGCTCTGGGTGGAGCGGGAGGGCGTGTCAGACTTTTACTGACTAAAACCCACCCGTGTTCCCTCAGTTGCCTGTGTGCCAGGGGCGGCGGTATCTCTTTCGAACAACCCGCACCCCCGGCAGGCATCGGCCCTTGCTGGCCCCTCTGTTGCTGCTGACATCTCTTTGAGGCGCGCGTGGAACACAACGCGCCGTCGACCCGGGCTTGGTCCTTACCGGACAGCGAGCTACCCATTACTCGCCGTCCGCAAGCCCGTGCCTACGGTGGCCGGGAATCAGCCTGGGATTCCCCACGCCCAGGGCGTCTCCTGCGAAGGCCACGGCTGTGACGGCGCATGTACTGCATCTCCCTCACGTGCGCCGCCTCCCTCTTTGCGAGCATAACTGCTTCAATGAAGGAGGCGGCTGCTAGCCATGCACTCTCGCTCCGTACCATGGCCTGGACCAAGGTCGGACGCGAGAGATCACCGCCGCCGATCACCTCCACGAGGACACGGCGGTGCTCCGCCCAAGCCGGGCAGACCTCCACCGTATTTTCCACCGTGTCCTCTGGGCGATCTTCGCAATGGAAACACCCGGGCGTTTCCTCCCGCCCTATCCGAAACAGGAACCTCCCGAAACAGCCGTGTCCGGTGAGGACCTGTGTCAGGCGGAAGGCGAGGACGCCATGCCGCCTCTCAAGCCACTCCTCAAAGAGGGAACTTACCGCCGCAATCGTGGCGTGCCCATCCGCCATCAATGCTGAAAATACTCAAGAATGTTTTGAAACTTTTTCTAACACCATATCCGCTACAGCTGATGATTGTTTCCTGCTAAAAAATCACATACAGGCAAAATCCCATCTCCGCCTTGGTGGGATAGAGAATGCACTACCATGATCAGGGCTAGGAATGAGGCGGAAGAGACTTTTAACCTTGAAATGAACCTGGAAAATCTTCTAGCTTTTAATACAATATTGGCTAAATCTAGGAACTTAAATAGAAAAAAGAAAAGAGCAGGCTGGGTATCGTTTTGTAGGTCTCTGAGTCCATCCACCCCAACGTCGGTGGTGTGGCAGAGGGTGAAAAGTTTTAGAAACAGTTTAAAACCAACCATCACGAACGTCTTATCTGAAGATTTGGGGTACCAGTTTTTCACGAAAGTCGCCCCAGTCTTTTGTTCCTGATATAGACGAAATAAACTTTGTAGGCTCTGATATGCCATTTCCCGTTGACGAACTTAAAACGGTTCTTGCCTATGTTAAGGACTCTGCACCTGGCATTGATGGATTCCCTTACTCTTTCATTGCAAAAGCAGATGTAAAATTCCATCAATATTACCTGGACTTGGTCAATTTTTGTTTTATCTATAATTATATTCCTCCAACTTGGAAGGTTCAAATTTATTGAAGAAGTTTAAGAAGAATTTAAGAAGGTCACAGGGGGGGGGGGTTGGTTAGGTCCTCTGTTAAAACCGGGCAAAGATCCTAGTGATCATAGCTCTTATCGACCAATTGCTTTATCGTCTATCCTTTTAAACTTCTTGAACATCTTATTAAAAACCGTCTAGAATGGATAGTTGAAAATAGAAAGCTGCTCCCAACGACTCAATTTGGCTTTAGGAAAGGTCTGGGTACAACTGATAGTGTGGGTATCCTCACATCAGAAATCCGACTGGCCCTAAGTATAAATGAGTCTGTGGTAGCCGTTTTTCTAGACGTTTCAGCTGCTTATGATTCTGTCCTCCTTCCAGTTCTCAGGCAAAAGCTGAGAATACCGGCTAGGATTATTCAGATCATCAGCACTATTCTTTCAAGCCTCCCCCAGCATTCAGCTGAGAATTACCGGAGAAAACTCTGACCAGAGGGTGACTTGGCGAGGCTTACCTCAAGGGTCCATAATTAGTCCCATTCTGTATAATATTTACACTTCAGATCTCCT
Organism: Polymixis lichenea; assembly: GCA_949091785.1. Lineage (NCBI taxonomy): Eukaryota > Metazoa > Arthropoda > Insecta > Lepidoptera > Noctuidae > Polymixis > Polymixis lichenea. The sequence goes on from OX420937.1 coordinate 22,040,771, forward strand.
TTCGTGCTTAAATTACAATTGTAAAATCCTTCAATACGCTGACGATATTGCATTATTGGTCCCTGGCAGTTCCATAGAGGATGCCGCTATCTTTGAATGTCTCTTTATCTTCGTTAAACCAATGGCTACTCAATCACGGGTTGTCTTTGAGCGCTCCTAAGAGCACAGCCGTTATTATTACTCGAAAACGTCTTATCCCCCAGGTAGAAATAAATATAGATGGTCAAGCTATCCCGATCAAGGAAAAGGCCAGGTTTCTGGGAGTTACACTGGACTCCAAAATGTCGGGTGTGGATCACATCAACAATGGAGTGAAAAAATGTGAGCGCTCAGTATCCGTCCTAAAGGCTCAATCTGGTGGGGAGCTCACCCATACACTCTAAAATCAGTATACAATGCTCTGATCAGAAGTGTGATGGACTATTGCTGTTTTTTACTCGAGCCCTGTATTATAGAAGCGCTTCGTAAGCTAGACGCCATTCAAGCAAAATGCCTAAGGATTGTTGTAGGAGCAATGAAATCCTCCCCTACAATTGCCCTCCAGGTAGAATGTACAGAGCCTCCCCTTAGCCTTCGAAGACAATACCTAGCAGATCGCTACCTGTCAAAAGTTTTCGCCCTTTCGTCCCATCCCATAGTTCCCATCCTAGAACAAATCCACCTATCTTTAGAAGTATCCTCTTATTGGAAACATGAGTCATTTCCCCCGCTGATGAATAGGTACGGAGAGCTTAAAAACCTCTCCGCACCTGATTGTCAATATCCCACCCTGCCTATATTTTCTTCCGCATACGAGGTGGTCCACTTTAAGCCAAAAGTCGTTTTGGAGCTTGGTATTACAAAGAGTTCTGAAGACATAAAAGGTGACTTTGATCGGGCCATTCAGAGGTAATGGAAGGGTTGGAATTTATTCTACACAGATGCGTCTAAATGAACTACAACAGGATGCACAGGAAAAGCAACATACTTCCAAAATTCCAGAATTGCCCTTCTCTTTCAGTGCCCTCCAGAGGTTTCAGTATTCACAGGGGAATGTATTGGTATCTTAGAAGCAATTAATTTCATTAAAACACATAATATTCAAAATCCGGTATTTTTTTTCAGATTCCCGCAGTAGCATTCAGGCTTTAAGTCAAAATCATTTAAAATCAAAAATTTATAGTAAAATCATTTTAGACATTCTAAATTTACTCTTCACTTTTCTAACAATGATTTAAACATTGAAATAGCTTGGGTTCCCAGTCATTCGGGTATAAGTGGCAACGACTATGCTGACCGCTTGGCTCATCTTGTTGTTGCCGACTCTACATGACGCTAGCAGAATAGTCGACATCGGCTCAATTGCCAAAAAGGAAAAAAGAAGTAATGACAAACAATTATTTTTAAGTACATTACAAAATTTTATGTATCAATATTTGAAATACATAGAAAGACAAAACGAGACGGCGATATTAGTTCTGATTTCGGCCGCCCGCGCGCCACAAGAACCGTATGGAGTTGTAATCAATAATGACAATTATTCTTAGGAAAAAATATATGTACTTTGAGTATCAATATTTTAAATATAAACTTCTGATTCAAAACCTTTTACAATAAAGTTGATTTCTTCTTCTTCTGCATTTTTCTTCCTTCGTCTTTTTTTCTTGCCTTGCCATTGTGCTGTTGTCAAGCCCATTTGTTCAGCACACCTATCATAAATACTACATAAACTTTTATAAAACATTAGCACTGTAGTAGCTCCTCGCAGGTATTGCTCCAAATATGTCTTTGGATCAACCTGGTTCTCTAGCTTTACTGCTATATTATAAACAAAAGTTCCATTAAAACTTTTGGAGTACTTTGTACTATCAAACGGTGTCCTACATAAAGTATTCAGGCTATTTATATGTTGCAAACAACATTGAAATTGAGCAAAAGAATGCATATTCTTGGTATCATAACTTTTTGGCTTCTTCTTTATTTTGTCATCCAATTCAAAATGTTTTAATAAAACGTGAGCAGCTATCAAACTGTCTTCATATTGCACTTTGTTTTTATTCAGGAACAATTCATTTTTATCAAAATTGAGGGTAGTTGGAGTTCTTTTTAGTTCTTCAACCTTTTTGGAGTATTGGTTATTGAACTGGAAGTGACCCCTGAAAGTCCCGGTTTTTTCGTCTACAGCTTCTAGCATTATATAGCAGATTAGAAGACTATGTATATTTCGTAAAGGTACTTCACATTTAGCCACCCACCATAGCATGGCAATAAAAAACAGTTGGAAATTAGATGGCAGAGTTTCTATCAATTTCAGATCTAATTCTTTCAATTGTTCTTTCAAAAAATGTTCAAAACATGATTTTAATTGGTTGTCTGTTAGTTCACTAAATAGTGAATCAAATAGTCTTGTCATACTGATATCATTGCCAATGAATATCCTTTTGTAACTCGTGTTCTTCTCCCGACTAACATAGATACAGTTTTCTTCTGCAAAATCTGTTAGCATATCAAAAGCATATCTTAGTATAGGTAAACAACATAGAAATGAGTCCTCTTCATTATAGTCTTCGGCTTGGGGTGAGCAGAAATATAGGTGATGCGTATAGAGGTTGATATAGGCTTTAGGAATATGATTCTGACGAACTCCATCAGCAAACCATTCTGGCACACCAAGATGTAGCTGATCATCTTCAATGTCAGTTACTTCATGTTCATCTTCACCTTTTTCTTCCTCATTTTCCGAAGAAACCTCTTCATTGTCTAAAGATTTATCATCATTATCACCATTTTCATTCTTATCATTATCACCATTTTCATTCTTATCATTATCACCATTTTCATTCTCATTTGGATCTTCTTCAGCTAAAAGGTTCTTCTCAAAGTCCTCAGGTAACTGCCAATCAGACACGGGAGTATCATCTTCACTGATATTGAAATATTTCAAGGATCTGCAATGCTTGCTGTGATACCCGTCAATACTTTTTTTTATTACATAAAGAACTCTTTTTTTCTGCCTCTTTTTCAATCTACCCAATATTTTAGCTATTGCCGTCTCTAATGTTTCATTCTGTAGCCACTGGAACAAACCATGAATACATTTTTGTTGATCATTACTCTTCTTTTTTGTTTTTGGCAATTTTAGCTGGGAGAAAAACTTTTTAAACAACTTTTTCTCTACAAAGTCATTGCCCAGTAAAGTTGCTAGTAATGGCAGCAGTTCTTCTTTTAAACCTCCAAAATTTTTGACCATGTACTCCACTTTAAAGATTTTACACTCCAAAACAAATGTTTTTATGTCATCAATGACTACAGGCTTTGGTTTGAAGTCTAACGTATTGAATGGGATGTAAAGAACATTGTAGATAAAGAAGTCTGAATCATAGCTTAACACAGGGCAGTTTAGTTGCCTGGCCATTGCTGCGATTTCATCATCAGCCTCAAACTCACAGACCGTGTATGGCACATTCATGTCTAACAAGGCCTCAATAAATACATCGCGAAGTAATAGCGGGAAAATCTGTATACTCCCTTGAGTAACCGGGTCGAGCTTAGAAGCGCCGTATATTTTAGACCTTAACCTGCTATATGCTGTTCTCAATTTCCTGTGCTCGTAACTGCCATCGAACAAAACATAAGCAGTGATGTTGCATTTTCTCAGGTTTTTGAAGAAATTACGAACGTAAGAGAAAAATTTGTCATAATCTCCGCCGAAGGCAGAAAAGCAGTTCAGTAATCTGTACAACTGAGCGCATAGGCTGTGTCCATCGATGACCAGACAACAGTCATGTAGTAAGAAATCTTGCAAGAACGCATGCTCTTTGTGATTAATATAAGTAGTCAAACCTCGAACTCCCATGATTATATCCTCAATCCATGTGGTAAGTGTTTATAAAATAAATTAACCACACTAGTAGTGAATATTGAGGTTATGTTTTTCTGTTTTGACTTTTCTTGACACTGACAATTCACGTTTTGATTGAGTTGACAGATTTAGGCCACTTTCCGAATTAGAAAAATAGCGCTGTGAGCGCTCTCATCAATAATTTGCGTTCCGAGTTAGATATCGCGATTATGACAGCTAAGAACTGTCATTTTTGTCATCAATACGGAACGCTCGTGAACGCGCTAACAGTGCTCACTCAATGTTAAAACCTATTTACACCTTATAAAACTTGTATAGACCACAAATTTCATCTTCTTATTTGATTAGGTGGCGACTCTAGCCATAAGCACTACATATAAGTTAGCTAAAACTATGATACGAATCAGAACATAACAGCACAAGTGTCATTTTTGACAGCGCTCACGGTGATATTAGTATAAATAACGCATGGTCGGCGTTATCGCAAGATGGCGCATGTTATGACGTCATCTATGACGATTCATGGGACATCGTTATCGCACTCGCGCCAATTCGGAACGGGTGTGAGCACGCTCAAATCGATATAATCGTAACTCGGAACGTAGCCTTAGTTACTTTCGTCTAAGACCTGACATTAGCCATTAATAACAGATCGTTTGGAAATAAAATGATTTGAAATTTAGAAGAGTTAACTCGAGGATCTTTTAAAAACCACGTTACTACTGCTGCTCTCATGCAGCTGGCTATTAGGCAATTTTTGCATCATGTTTTTCATAATACAATAATCATGACCTTAAATGTTTAAAAAAGTGTATAATAGTTGGTGACAAATATTAAAGCTATGAAAAAAAACTTGAAATCAAATGCAGTTAGTTTATTAGTTGTATTCAATGTATTTCAATTTGCTAGATTAGCCGCACATGCGCAAAGGAATTAAAAGATATAAGATAAAAAATCAATACCAGTCCGAACTCCACACTTTCAGAACGAAACATCAAACATCATTGCTTTCATTCTCACTCCCGCCCCGCCAACCCTTTTATTTCATTCGTGCCGGCCGCGTGTGGTAAAAATTGAAACACGTGTTTTCCTAAAGAAATTGCTTGAATCAATTGATTTAACGTTAACAATTTCAATTGTTTTGATCCTATCAACATACCTGTGTGTTTAGTTCCAGCTAAAGAAAAGGTAAGCGTTCTAATCGATAGCGCCATTTTAGAGATGCGCCGCGCCGCGCCGCGTCGCTTGATTTTCGGGTTTACATTTCGGCTCTGTTTTGCAGTTTGATTAAAATGACTGAGGCAAAGGAAGTAGTCGCTGAGACCAATGGAGAGGAGAATAATAAGAAAGAGGAGAGTTTGGAGGATGAGGCCTCTGAATTGGAGAGTTCTATCATACGTCAGATTGAGTACTATTTCGGTGAGTAATAACTATTGCATACGCCTGACGTTGAGTTTATTTGAAGAAGATGCGTCCGGCCAAGGTCGAGCATGCTTACAAACATCGCTTACGGCGCACCTAGCTAAAAACAAACGTCTTTTATATTTGCTCAATGCAACTTTCAGTAATAAGTCATCTCCCCCTAACATAGTTGTGCAGACGTTTTTCGTATTATACACACACACACAATATGGCAAGCTATATTGTGTATGATAAATACGAAAAACATCTACTATGTCAAACATCAACTATGTTAGGGGGAAATGATTATTACATGTAATAGGGGAAGGGATTCCCCTAAATACAACAGAGACCATTTTATGTTGAAATCATTTCTCTTAGAACATTGTAGGTCAGATAGCACTCATAATAATCTGTGTTGTGTTCAAAGTACCTAAATAAACAACTACTATTTTGCGGTCCAATGCAATGTAATAAGGAAATAATTAACTCAGTTGACCAAAACTTATACCTTTTTTACTTGACATTTAAGTAAGCAAAAATCCCGGCTAACGAGACAATTAATTTTCTATTGTGTGGGCACCTATCGGTGCCCTTCCGGACGTCACTAGTTAATACTCAGATAATATCAATTTTCCCTTCCGATTCCAGGCGACCTGAACCTGCCCCGTGACAAGTTCTTGCGTGAACAAGTATTGCTTGATGAGGGCTGGGTGCCACTTGAAATCCTCACCAGATTCAACAGGCTTGCCAAATTGACTAAGGACACTGAACTCATTGCCAAAGCTCTGAATAAGGCCACCAATGGATTATTGGAGGTAATACAGATTATGGATTATTGGAGAGATATGTTATTAAAATACTGGCTGGCACGAGCATAGATAACCACGCTTGCTTAAGACAGGATAGCTATTTCAGACTTAATTATCTGTAACAAATTAAAAAAAAAAAACATTGGTAATGGACAGGCTGAAAACTGCCATCTATTCTATTCATCTAAAATTATTTTCAATACTTAAGAAGACTAGGTCTTAACCTCTCGCATGTCAAGTGAACCTAATGGGTTCCGATAACAATACAATTTCTATTAGAAACCAAGATAACACTAATTAGTGGGTCAACATTCTATTATAAGGTCTACGACTGACCAATGACCTGGCCTTACCCCGTGGCCACGAGCTACACGCGTCTTGCGACACTGTCTAGAAAAAAATAAAAGAAGTTGTTTGGAACATGCCACGGGTTAATTATTTGCTACAGAATGAATAAACAGCAATTATGTATCAAGACTGCCTTGTTGGTGACGTGATCGCAAGCACTACCATTGTGCATGATGACCTGGATTCGATTCCTAGGTCATGCAAAATGATATTGGGTTTTACTATCTGGAATTTCTCAGTAGCAGCTGTATCAGGAGTAGCAGCAGTATCTGAATTTAAGCCTGGTTGATGGGAATAGACTCATCCTCTATAACATGGGACTTAAACATAACTGATGAAATATTTGTGTACAATGGATACACCACTGCCCAACCCTTGGAGAAACAAAGCATGATGTCATGTTATGTATCAAATTATTAAAATACCTGACTTTCCTATCCTACAGATGTCTGAAGACAACAAAAAAGTCAGACGAAGCCCTGAAGTACCCATTCCAGAGATGAACGAAGAACGCAGGAAGGAACTAAGCAACAGGACCGTCTATGCTAAAGGATTCCCCAAAGAAGCTACGCTGGATGACCTTCTGAAGCACTTCAAAAAGTATGAACACGTTGAGAACATTATCATGAGGAAGTTCCAGGAGCGGACCTCAAAGAAAAGGATGTTCAAAGGATCCGTGTTCATTACATTCAAGACAAGGGAGCAGGTAACTTTCAAAAATATGTATTGCTTTAAAACACTCTTTTTATTCTAAGACGAAACTGCAATATGGCAGGGCTGAAATCTGTGCGTTTTGTTTGGAATTTAGTAATGGCACAAGATATATGGTCCTAATAAACTATCTGGATACTTCAAACTGGTATTTTTATAGTGATTAATTATAAATTGATAGAAAGACACTGATTTTCCTGCATGGTAGTAATAAAAAAAAATAGTTTTTACTTTTTTCATTCGTATTTGTACGTATTATTCCTAACTTGAGATACAAAAGCAATTTATCGACGTCTTTCCCTAAAATACACGATTATGAATACGAAATACACGAATATTTCAACGATAAACTCTAAGCCACAGATAACTAACAGATGTAATAAAATCGCCTCGGGATGTTTTCGCACACTAGCCCCCTTATTTATAAACGCTACTTAAGGTTAAGTAATGATTAGCGACTGATTAATCATACATTTTAGACGTTTAAACATCTCTTAACTTTAAGCAGCGTTTATGAAAAAGAGGGTAGATGTTCAGCGGACTGCTTATCGCCGAGAGATGACAATAGAATTGTAAAACACAGTGTTCGTTTTTCGACGCACTGTGATGCACTCTGTTGTCGGTCAATGCCGAGAGTTGCAACGTGTGAACCTCAACTTAATGCTATGTTATGTAATAATTATTCATACAGACATATTTCTTTGAAAATTCATACATATTAACAAAAATCATAACATGAGTTTAACTTAAGAGGGTAGCAAGGTAGCCCGCGAACTTAAAATTTTCTTACGTTTTTAAGAATTTTCAGGCCAGTGTCAGACTGTGATCCACCTACGCCTGCTCTCTCCTATGATTTTGCTCAACCCGATAAGATAACTTACCATCTAAGTACACATTGTGGAATTAAATAAATGATTGGGTATTGAAATTTCAGGCTGAAAAGTTCATTGAAGGCAAACCACATGAGTACCAGGACACAGAACTGATGATCTTATGGCAGGACGACTACATCGCAGCAAAGCAGGAAGAGTATGCCAACAAGAAGGAACAGAAGGACAAGAAGAATAAGGATAAGGACTACACTGTATGTTACATTAATATGTATAACATTAAGCTTCTGCCCGCGACTTCGTTCGCGTCAAAATTCTTGCTCCCCGACCCACCCCGTCACTCGCCTCGCCTGCCCGTGCGAATACTTTGTATTCGTGACTTTTTTTCTTTGCTCGGGTCCTAAGGCCCTTAGCGTGATGTTATATAGCCTATAGCCTTCCTCTAAAAATAGGCTATCTTACATAGAAAGAATTTTTCAAATCGGACCAGCAGTTACTGAGATTAGCGCGTTCAAGCAAACAAACAAACTCTTCTGCTCTATTATTAGTATAGATTAACTGGAAAACTTTTTTTTTATCATGCGGTCAGTCTTCTAGACTATAAGCAGATGAGATGGCTCCGTCGGCGCGTGGGGCACCACTCTCATTGGAGTTTGCCCTATCTTTTCAAGTCACTCTTTGGACTGACTGTTCCAGTCGAAAATGTCGCTTTTTAATCGGCGGAAGCTTTCAGGAATATTAAGTTACTATTCGTAGTGACTTACTATTCCAAAAACTAGAAATCTATACTATTATTATACATAGAGGTACAATTTTTTAGTTTGTATGTAGGGGTAATCTTTGGAACTACTAACCAGTACAGTGACAGTATTGCCGAGTGTCATAGGATATATTTTATGTTAAAACAAGACATTTCACATGGACGTTATCGTAGCAAATAAACTAGGACGAAATCATTTCAGTTTTAGTACAGGCCATAAAATATTAACTAAACTGTCAAACAGTTATTTGCTAGTCGCAATAGGTAAGCCCCCTATTAAGTACCGTACATAAAGTACTAGCGATCCGCTCCTGCTTTGTACGGTTTTTATGAGTTATCAACTAATGAAATTGTGCGAAGCAGGAGACATCGAGATTTCTTGTTATATGTATAGTTTAAACCTTGCAGAATAAATCCTCTAAATGATGGTTAAAACCCCGTCTCAATCCTTTGCATAGTTCACAGGAACAGTGCGGTCACACAGACGGGCACGAAAAGCTGACCTGACCATCTTTACATACCGAGACCGCTCCGTGTCTCAGAAAGCATACTAAGCCATTAGCACTGTTAGTAATAATGTGTTGTCAGTAGCAAGGGTTATCATAGTACCCAATGGGTTGTGTAGATCAGATAGGCAATCGCTCCGTATAAAATATTCAGCTGCATCTGTTTAGACTGTTTGACCTGAGAATGGTGAGGAAATGGCTAGCCATATGATGAAATCCTTATAGCCACAACATATTAATCATTATTGTATAATATCTGGTGCAGGTTGAAAAAGAAGAGCTGAAGCTGCCCACAGGAACAGTTCTATACTTCACAGGCGGTACTGATCAAATGAAGAGGGAAGATATCAAAGAAGTACTATCAACAATAGGTAAGAAGAGATTTAGTTTACACTTTGTTAACTACAGGATACATGGAAAAATATAAAACAGTATCCTGGCATTAATATGTTATTCGAGCGTTAGAAAGAGATGCATGTGTATTACTAAAAGAGACAACGCTCTATGAAGCTGAATGTTTACCAAAACCGATGTGCCATATTCCCTTCGGAAACTGTACTTACCAAGACTCATAGGCACCGTCTTGCGGTTGTTGACGCTACTAGCGTTAGTCTACAAGGATATAAAAGGTCAAGGACTATCTCGTTAGTCTAGTGGTCGCAAGCGCTACTGCAGAGACAGATCTTGGGTCCGATTCCCAGGTCGAGCTAAGCATTATTGGTTGTTTCTATCTGGAATTACTCAGTAGCAACCTGGAGTCGGGATTTATACCCGGTTGACGGCAATAGGCTCGCCCCCTATTACATGTGACTCTCATAACTGGCGAAATGTAGGTGAACTACAGGTGCACCTCTGCACACACAAACCTTCGGTTTTAGACCATTTATAGGCACATAAATGCTCTTCAACACTGCTATGTGAGAATGGTACACGGAGTTTTACAAAATCTTGTACATACTGTCAATATAAAAAGATAAAGTAGACTTAGAAAATGCCTAAGGCATTAAATCCGCCTTAATACCGTTATTTTTACTTGTCGCTTTTAGATACGCTAATACCTTTAACCCTTTAACCGCCAAGCGACGTATCAGTTTTCGTGCCCTTAGCGCCAGGCACAGTAAACTATTAATAAATACCTACATAAAATAGGGATGTGCTTTATGCACTTTTTGAACATCGATAGTTCGTAACTATGTTATGTGATCATGGTTAGTAACACCTGCATATACACCAACGTATCACATCTGCTACAAAAAATGCACAGCTAGACATAGACATCCCCCAGATGCTTCCACCTCGCCTGGTCTCGGGCCATCCGCATTCATCACTTTCACGGGGAGAGTACACATAGGTATCTATCCGGTTTACCATGCGCGAGGACCCTACAATAATAGCATGGCATTTTGCTGGATTTACTTTCAAGCCAAATTTGCCTGACAAGTCTTTAAGCGCTATCATATCCCGGTTTATGGCTTCCGGCAAACTTTTCAGGTTTTTAAAAGAAATAAAACAAAGTTTATAGAGATTTAGAAGATTTATTACAGTATTTGCATTATTCAGATTTATTTTCTATCACAATAATAATAATAATTATTATTACACAATTTTCATATAGTCAATGTATCGATGAATAAACGATACTTATTCACAACACTAATGGAAAATTCCAGAATGCACTACACGCTTATGACGTAAGCAGTGGTCGTGTATATCCGACCGTGGCGGTGAGCGTACTGACCAAATTTGATTCGAGACGCATGCACTAGGGATGTGACCACCTATGCAGTTGCTGATATTTATCTAGTGTAAATTTACTCCATTTCAAAGGAATTAAATGAAACACTCATAAATATTTACAAAGACACGTTTTATTAAAAATCACTGCATTTGTTTTGGGATTAATTAGTCAGTTTAGCGCGAAATATTTTTAATTACATTTATTTTAGTATTACTAAACTTTGGTATGAGTCCCGTCCCTAATGTCGTATTTTACCGTCGCTGGCGCTGCAGGTCAATGCAAATTCCGAAAAAATATTATAGTAATTCATCGAACTTTTAAAACTGTTATTACGGCATATAATTAAAAGACATATGTTGATTACATTATTATATTACTAGTTGTATAACTATTTACCTTATACAAACATATTTTTCATAGAATACAGCATAATTAAATAAAAAATTAAAACTAAAAGTGATGGTGTATTTGGTCGTTTATATACGACGCTGGCGAAATGGACACGAAAATATTTGTCGGATTAATCCGACTTTGGCGGTTAATGGGTTAAACAAGCAATTCTTGTGTATATAAATATAATCTCAATCTCAAACGGCTCCAACGATTTTCATGAAATTTAGTATTCAGGGGGCTAGCTAGGTTTCATTTTTAGAAAACGTCAAACAAAAAAAACCGGTCACCCAGATATTAGTTATAATAAAATCATATATTTCACTGTCTCACCACTGCTCCCAAAACGGTGAAGGGTTATCCTTCGTGAGGAAACCAGCATGTCCTAGAACCAAAGATTCGAAGACATGTGACATCTACCAACCCGCAATGGGTCTGCGTGGGAGATAACGGCCCACTCCCTCTCACAGAGAGGACGCCTGTGTCCCAGCAGTGGGAACAATATAGACTGATTATGCTAAATACATAAATATCTCTAAACTCGACTATTTATTATTTACAGGTGCAGATATAGCGTACATAGACTTCAAAGTGGGCGACAAAGAAGGTTGGGTGCGTCTCACAAAGGAGAACGCCGCAAAGGGGATAGTAGAGAAAATGACGGAGAACAAAATGAAGATCGCCGAAGCTGATGTTGAGTTCAAAGTACTAGAGGGAGAAGAAGAGACAACATACCTACAGAAAACAGTCGAAGAAATGACCAAAAGGCGAAAAAATATGAAGAACTTCAAAAGCAATAAGGGCAGGAAAGGAGGCAACAAGTATCACGGCAAGAAACGGCGACACGACCATGAGGAGAGCGGACCCCCCAAGAAAATCAGAGCATCCGACAGTTAGTTATAGATGGCGCTGGCGTATACAGACGGCTCTATGCATAACCATAGACTTTCATGTTTGCTTTTAAGTAAATTAAAGATAATCTTTAGTACAAGTTTTAACTGTTTGTTAAAGATCCCGAACTGTGTTAATCTAGAGTTTCATTTGTTACGTGAAATGTTTACTATTAAATTTTATCTCATAAGGACATTTGCCGTTTCCTTTTTTGTATCAAAATTGAAAATCACGCAAGACGCGCGATGTGTGTTACGCGAATCGATGGAATAAGAAATGGCTTTATACAAAAGCAAGTCTGCACCAGTGACTGAGTAAACTTTTGTCAATGAGGAAAGGTTTGAATATTAACGTGGTTGGCTATATGAGTAGGGGAGCAACAAAGAAATGATGGACGGACTGGGTGCAAGATGATATGGCCAGAAAGTGGGTGACTACCGAGACGTATGGAAGAAAAACACTTTGAGCCAACCCCTAACTAATTAGGATTAGGGCGAAAGGAAAATAATGACGTTCAATGTACATACAATAACTTGAAACTGTCGAAAAAGAGTACCTAACAATCAACTTACCAACTGTACAGAACGAGTCGACAGGGCCTCTGAGGCCTTAGTGTGAGTTTCATTTAACCATCCTCACCAAACGCAGTGAGCGCGTTCGGCGTTCCGATTGGCCCTGGATTGGTGACGGACCAATCGGAGCGCCGAACGCGCTCACTGCGTTTGATGTAAATGGTTAAATGAAACTCACACTAGGGCCTCAGAGTAGCAGATCGTGGCAAAATACAGACGCCAGCATATCAAACTACCCCAAACTGTAAAATTTTCCCAATTGAACATGAACCTTACGTTTAAGTAATAAAGTTGAAAATCTATCAAAGAAATTTGGCAGATTGGGATAGCTTGATGTGCTGGCGACATTAGTTTGGGCCGTAATACATAAAATACGTACCTAATATGTCTATGTAAATGTATGTTAAATCGAAAGAACAGGTACACAATGTATTAATTGAGGTCTCTGAGAAAAAAATGTTTACTAAAAACTGGACTAAACCACAAACAAAAATAGTAAGTCGAATATTATCGACTTATAAATTCCTTTTGTAAATTTCGAATTCGTTCTTTATATTATTCTGAAGCTTACTTCGTTAACGCCTGTCAGGTTTGTAAGATATATCATTCAATCATTCGTTCTTTTTTTTAACATCCCTTGTCACAGAGTACTTTTGTCCCTTGTTGACCGGCTGTTGTTTGTTATTATTGATTATTTATGAAATGATGTACTCTTTTGTAAATAGCGTGTTAATTTTGGCTAGTGATCTTGTTCATACGACCAAATAACTTTATTGAATAAAAATACCTGAATATCGTGGTCCTGCTAATGTATTCTGAAAAATGATTTTCAAAAGAAATACTACTCATTCGGGTATGTACAATAATATTTCTGAATCAATGTTATGTATTATATTTAAACGAGCAATTCTTGTTTAAATGTATATATAAATATATATATAATCTGAATCTCGGAAACGGCTCCAACGATTTTCATGAAATTTAGGATACAGCATGGGGGTTGCAGTTTCTGGGGCGATAAATCTATCTAGCTGGGTTTAAGTTTTAGAAAACGTCGAACAAAAAAAAAACAAGCCAAGTTCGGTCATCCAGATATTTATTAGTAAGATGAGGTAACTAGATTGTAGCTCTTTGTCTGTGTATGAACTTTATGACATGTAATATAATATATGTGTGATACGTATCTTGGCTTAGGGGTATGTAGAGTAAACAAATTATCAATCTTCAAATGTATTCAAGACTGCCTGAAAACTTACAGATGCTGATTCTCGAATTCAAGAAGTAATGAAGCTTGAAGAGTTAAGAATTTCTGGAGAACCACCTCCATTTCAGTTGAAGACTGAAGAAGTAGCAATACAATATGATGTATATCCAAATCCTTATAGAGTATTGACTGCAGAAGTAGGAGTACAATATGATTTTTCTCCAAATCCATGTACAAAGATGACTGCAGAAGCAGGAACACAATATGATTTATCCGACGCATGCTTTGACAAAGTAGTTGCTGAAAAATTGGTTTCTCCAACGAGGAGTGAAAAAGAAGACAATCACAAAAATTCTACATTTTCTATTTCAAGCGATACACACACTAAAGAAGATATGGCTGATTTCATATTTCCTCCTGTATTGCATAGAATGACAGCAGGGAAATGGGATCCTTTTGGTTCTTTAACACTTATTGAACAACCTACAAGAGAAGCTGATTATGACTCGGACAAAACTTGTGATATCTGTGTAATTGGATATTTACTATTATGTATTTGACTGGTAAAATTATTTAAACTTTTGATAAAGCATCGTGCAAATAACATAAAAGCAGCATCTATTGCAGAGTGAATGTATAGAGATAACAAACTATTTACATTTTACGTCATAATATTTATCTTAATGTTTCAAAGAGATCACTCTTTTCATGTATTTTTTTTATTCTAGGCTGAGTGTGGTGAAAAGGGCATATGCAAATGCCGAAAGATGCAGGGCAGAGAATATTATGAATATTATGAAAGTACTAAGGACAAAGACCACTTCACAATGTACCCACAGGGGAAATGTATTTTGCCCAGGGGAGCTATATTACATTTTACTGGAGCCCCTGAAACTATGAAAAGGGAAGATGTAAACGAGGCGTTAGTCGCTTTAGGTATTTTTTTGTATTCAATTTATTTAATTTTAGCAACAACAAATAGGCATTTCCTTATTACTTCAGGCAAAAAAAATCTGTCACCATCATCATCATCATTTCAGTCAAAAGACGTCCACTTCTGGACATAGGCCTCCCCAAGCTCCTCCACTTCGACCGGTTCTGTGCTTCCCGCATCCAGCGGATTCCTGCGGCCTTCACAAGGTCATCGGTCCACTTTGTGGGAGGCCTTCCAACTCTACGTTTTCCGGTACGCGGTCGCCACTCCAGAACCTTTCAGCCCCATCGGCTATCTGTTCTGCGAGCAATGTGCCCTACCCACTGCCACTTAAGTTTAGCAATTCTTCAGGTATGTCAGTCGCTTTGGTTCTCCTGTGGATCTCTTCATTCCTGATTCGATCACGTGGGAAAACTCCGAGCATAGACCTCTCCATTGCCCTTTTAGTGAGTTTTAGCCTTCTGGTAAGGGCCATTGTGAGCGACCACGTTTCAGTGCCATAGGTCATCACACTCATCACGCACTGGTCTAAGACTTTCGTCTTGAGACACTGCGGTATTTGGGACGTGAAGATATTGCGAAGCCACCCGAACGCTGCCCAGCCGAGTCAGATTCGACGATTGACCTCTTTCTCGACCTACCTAACTGGTAAAAATCTGTAGTTGATTACTATTCGTGGTGTTCTGTAGTTTCTGCCTAACCTAACTAGCCATGGGAAGATAGTTGAGTTTATGTAGGTTTGATTACTATTATTGCTGATTAACTGGGAGATTATCCTACTCTATAATAATATACATTATAAGTAAATATGAAAGTTTGTATGTTTAGATGTTTGTTACTATATCACGCGAAAGCGGCTGAACAGATTTGGATGAAATTTGGCACACAGATTATCAGATGATTATTTATCCTTTTATCCCTGTAGTATGTTCACGTGAGATAATTTTCGACGCTTACGATAAATTATAAATGCGAAGGTACTTTTCATCTTGGATCGCAGACGAAATCGCGGGCAACAGCTAGTATTATTAAATGGGAACGTTCTTAAAATATAACTTAAAACAAGCACTGGTTTCCTTTTTTAGTTCTATACCATGAATGTAAACATTAATAGAATAATACCTATTGTCTTCAGGTGCAAAAATAGAATTTCTAGACTATCAAAGTGGCAGTAAAGAGGGATGGGCGCGTCTCAGTTATAAATATGAAGCAAGAATTATAATCAAGAAGATGATAGACAAGAAGAAGCTTAATATTGCTGGAGCAGAGTTGAATTTCAGAGTTTTGTCAGGAAAAGATGAAAAAAGATACCATAAAAAAGCCATAGAAGCCATTTATCAATTACAAGAAAAAGCAAAAGGCTTAGGAAAAAAGTTAAAAAAGGCTGGATTCAGCTATGTGACAAAATATGTTACTGACTATGATTGATTGGAGTGATAATTATTAAAAATTTCATTTAAAAAGCTTTATTATTAATTTGGTGAAACTACAAATCCTGATGGGTGTTTTATGTAGGTAGGTAGGTACTTATTTTTTTTTTTTCTTTCAGTAAACAGCTGATCACAAGATCAACTCCCAAAATGAGAATACTCTTTTTACCAAAAAAAATTACAACAAACGCTTAAGGGCCGTATACACCGCGAGCGCGAGAGAAAATTAGGTATTGAAGCGCTACTCACACAGCAATAGACGCGTGCGCCCCGCTTACGCACACATAAAAGCTTACATAGTGGTTCGAACGGCGGGAAGCGTGAAGACAATATTTAAAATATAAGAGGATACTATTTTGTTCTTTTCATTGCATTTATACTTAGTAAGGAAGGATGGGAGAGGGGCTGGTTTATTGCACAGTTTTCTATGTAGGTATCAATTAGCTGTTATATTATGATTTTAAAAAACAAAGTCAAGACTAATTTCTTTCTCATTTCTCCACTCACTTGTATCACTCGCTCAAGCATTCGTCCACTTACTCGCCTTCCAATTCGCTCACTGTTTCAAACTAAACGTAAATAGGTGCTAACTTCTGTATTACAATTATTATCAACATTTTGGATTTGGTCAAATGCAGCCCTGAAACAAATAAGATACAATTTTATACCCGTTACTGACAAAAAACATAAGTAGGTATATAGTACAATAGCTAACAATTTATAAAAAAAACCGGCCGGCAGCTACTGAAAATTTAGTGGGAACGCTCTTCGTTAGTCAAAGATACTGTTTTTGGAAAAATGTAGGTAGGTTCTCACACTCCTCACCTTTTTCGTTTTTTACTCCAATGCACGCGTTTCATATTTACTACGCGTACTCATATTTTTCTATAAAAAATCCAATGTTACTTCACTATTACAGAAACAATAATTATTTTTATAAGGTATATAATTGTTTACGATTACGAGCACACAACATGCATGCACCTAATAAAAAAACCTGTGCGGTCGGGAGACCCGTCAGAAACAAGATTCCTTCTCACGTATCGTATGGTTTAAAATCCATACACAAAATTCTATCAGCCGACATATTAGATTTTCATTTTGACCCCACTATCGGCTTTAGCACCCTCGAAAACTATGAAATCGACAAATATGGCGAAAAATTTGAAAATTTTCGCAGCCGCCATTTGGATTTACATTTTGACCAAATTCACACTTTCAGAGGTTCAGAGTGTAAAGAAGAAAGTCGCATGGTGGGGGCATACAAGTATGAACGCTTTTTCGCGTGACGATTTCTACTATTCAACTCCTACCGTAAGCCGCAGAAGTTCGTTCCAATAAACTTTAAAATCTTTAAACATGCGTTTCGAGTTCGGGGTGGCCTATGGCTATCTTCAGGCTGCATCGTCAGATCCTGGACACCGTCTAGATCTGTAGTACTTGTCAAGACAAATCTTACGAGCCCAAACAGGACGAGGTTGTATTGTATACTTAAAGAGTTTCTATGGCCACCTTTCGACTTCATCATCAGACCCTGGACACCATCTAGATCTATAGTACTTGTAAAGACAAATCTAACGAGCCCAGACACGACGAGGTTATGTTGTATGCTTAAAGAGTTCCTATGGCTACCGGTTGGCTCCATCATCAGACCCTGGATATTATTCCAGATATATAGTACTTGTCGAGACAAATCTTACGAGCCCAAACGCGACTGGGCTATGTTGTGTAGTTAAAGAGATCCTATGGCCACCGGATGGCTTCATCATCAGACCCTGGACACCATCTAGGTCTTTTTCACCACCTAGAACAAATGATGTCACACCAAGTACTTGAAAATAAGATTACAATTATGAACCGGAAAGATACCTACCTGCGAACGAAGCAAGCTTGTAATAATAAGAGACGTAAAAATAATAACAAACAAATAATAAATGACACAATATAAAAAATACGTGCAAAAAGATTCGAGCGTAAAAATCTTAAATTTTAGTACTTACCTTGTATAAATTATTGTTCTGACTCCGGGAGTTCTGACCACTGTGCGGGGAATCTCGTGTACGCACAGGCCACTATTTGCCGCGTATTTTTTACTTGAAGAGCGACGTGCTCCCACCTTGAAGACGTGCGGTTGACTGAGCTCCGCGGTTCGAACTCTGTCATATAGCGGGTAATACGCGTCGCCATAGTAAATTGTATGGAGATTTCGGGCATCAAAATTGAGAAAGTTTGCGAATTTTTTACGCAAAACAGAAGTAATATTATGGAAAACTGAAAGATGTATTGGATTCACTGTTTTATGTTGTTTTTATTTTTAAGTATAAATTAAATAGGTGCCTTCTTACTTAAGCCTTAAGTTATCAAAATACGGCAGTGCTTTTTACACGTTTTTAGTGATTTTCAAATTTTTTTTAACAATTATCTACAAGGTTTATCCCCAATCCGATTGTTTCACGGTATAGTACAACTCTTGAGCTAGCCAGATATATTTTTTTCGTGGCAATTACTTTAAGTTTTCTATATAAACTTATCGGAATCCCATAACACGATTTCCTAGTGCTGACCCTTAAAATATTAGATGTACAAATACAAATCATCATATTTTGATGTTTGTTTTTTGTCATTGAAATTGGCAACGCTCCGTCGTTGTTGCTCCGCTTGTCACTGGCACAGGTGCTCGTTCTGCTATGAAGGACAGAATACGCAATACGAGATATTATTAAGGCGCCATCAACACAAGCATTATACAGAACGTTTAATAGTTTTCTGATCACTATAAAGTTCGTTTGCTTTATTTTTACATCTAAAATATGCAGCATTGGTGCTTTACCAATTACATTTAGGTAAAGTTATTCTAGATTCTTTAAATACATACATACATATTTGCAAAAAACTGAAGAAGGTTTCAATTTCGCGGGCTACGCTTTCTAAACAGTTCATATATTCACTCATGGTTTACTTCATTCAGTCAATGACCTCATCCGTCAAAATGTTTGACGTTTATTTAATATAATCGGTTTATTGCTAAGGATACGATATTGTTGTAAAAGCATTTTAGTGAAGAGAAGGATAATTTATTTGTGGCAAATCTAGTGTGTTGTAAACAAAATGAAGCCAGAACAAGTGGAAGACACTGAGAATTCAACTCAGGTAGCAGGCGACGTCATTGGCGACACAGCATACAGCGAGCGCTTCGTTCTCAAAATTTTATTGAAACTTGCTAATTTAGATACATTAAAAGAAGAAATAAAGGAGAAAGCGTTTGAAGACGATATCTGCATACTGTGGGACATGACTGCCGAGAGAGATGTAGTGTTATTTCTTCAGAAACACGATGTTTTGAAGCTATTCAACTTCGCACTACCGGTCATTGAAATCCCAAGAATTATTGAAATAATCGTCGGTATAATTGGAAATATGTGCTGCCAAAAAGAAGTAGTGAATGTGTTGATGAAGATGGACAATTTTTTAACTCTTCTAATGGATTACATAAACACGGACGATAGTCTGGTCTTAGTGCAGTTGCTGCGGCTAGTGAACGCGTGTTTGTTCTTAGCGAACGAAGAAGAAGTTAATATTTGGATGGACTTATTCATAAATAACGAATATTCTTCAGCCTTATACTTCATGTTAAAAAATTCTTCGCACAAAGTACTTTTAGTAACAGCTTTAGAGAATTTAAATACACTGTGTTCATACTGCAATACTGATAAATTTAGAATTAAATTTTTTACACATTTTGTTGTAACTGAGGCCTTAGATTCACTAATATCAGGTTTTACTGAGATAACAGTGAATCAGAAAGAGGTGTGTGTTAAAGACGAGTTCGAAAGAATTCTAGTTGTAAGTCTTCAGATAGCTTTAAACTTGATTGGGTTTGATAAGTCACGAGAGATCTACACCCACAGTACAGAAAGTGTCATAACTATGATAAATGTAATATTAAAATACTATGAAGACAAATTAGTAATTAACAAAGAAATTGATTCCGACTTGGTGGATATTGTTGAGTCAACAAATACTATAGTAACAGCGTTACAAATTACTAGTGCACCTGATAAATATTTCGAACTCAGTTACAGTATATGGAAAGCCTCATCTTCAATTATAAAATCTGATAAAAACGGGTCATCTTTTGAAGAGAATGACAAAGAGGAATTGAAAGAGTTTGTAGCAAAAGTGAAACCATCTTTGGCTACCTTAATATGTAACTATGTATCAAAATGTACAGATGATAATTTGCTAAAGGTATTAGATCATATTGCAGCAGATTATGAAGATATTATAATTTGGGTTAAGGATAAAGAGTTACAATCTAATGTGCGTAATAGAGCACTTAACTATAGAACTAGGTTGAAAGATAATGTAGATTCATAATTAAACATTTCTTTATAAATTTTGCTTTTTATTTCTACATTTAAATGAGTCATTTCATAATCATCAGCATTGTTCTACTCACTTCTGAGTATAGGCCTCCTCGCTTTTTGTGCCTTGGTCTGTAAGGCCACAAATCTGTAGGTCTTACCCTGCTGAATAATTAGAGAATTTTCTGCAAATGCTAATTAAATAGCTCACTACCCTGTGGGGCAATCGCTCTTGCGCGTTCAAAAAATATTTCCTGTTGGTGCTATGAAAGCGCATGCGCCGTTGAAGAAAGTATACCCCGTGCAGCTGGCCGCATTAGCGCGGCGTTGATTAATTTGCCCAACTGCGGCACAACGCTTCTGCTAGTTTGAAAATTTTCGAGTTTTACAGTCGTACAAAAATTATGCTACAAGTAAAGGTTGCTTCACACGATACTTATTTTTGTCCAGTAATTTGCATTTTATTCCACACTGACACTGTTACACATCACTTATGTAACAACCGAATATCGTGTGTTACAATTGAAATGACTTGTGTGTAGGCGCCTTTACCGGCCCGAGTTTTACGATGTATTCGAAACAATAGAGATTCACATTGAACGCACAGGAGCGGCACATCCGCGTCCCCCGCGCTCGAAGATAGTTATGTAAATTGTATGGACGCGCAAACGCGGTGGCGAGCACATGGTAAACATCCAAAAAACGCGCACGCACCTTGGCCGCTTATTGCCCTAAATCGGTCACCCACCCATCCAACTGTTGGTATGCCTATATTTCACTTACCCTCTCTCATGCATTTACTAGACATTGTTATAGTTTACTTAGACTTGTCTATAAACATATAAATTCTTCTGTATGGATGTGTCAGATTCACAACAGGACCCGTTCGGTGGCACTGCATCCGGGCAGGACAATTAATGTTGGGACCACTATTAACAAAATTATGGCTAACTGTATGTATATGTACATGACATGGGTGACAGTATTTATAGAAAAACTGACTGTGAGACTGACATAATTACCAGAGTAAATTATGTTCTGCGTTATTTCAGGTTATGCCTGGCCAGCATAGCTATTCACAACCATTTGATATGCTTCTGTATTGAATCGAACATAATTCAATGTTATCATAGAAATCCTATATACGCTGTTCTTAAATCCAAAACCAGTCAGTTTAAATCAAATAGACGACCGCTATTCTGCCTACAGCTCTGCTGTCTGGGAACAAGGCTGATCAGTTTCTCGAAATGTTTTGTTTTCGATACGATAGTCTTTCGAATGCTTGTGAATAGCTATGCTGATCTTAATGTAATGCAACAGCCATTAGGGCCGGCGTAACGGAGTTTTCAATTTTAATTCAAGGTATGGATGCTTGTGTTAAGCCATGCCAGATGGGCGCCGGCCCCGATTTTGTATAAATACAATATGGTGTACAAGGAAGAAGTAAAACTACAATATGTATATAGGATTATATATTTTTTTACACATTATGAAGCAACATTTACATTACCATAAACGAGTTTTACACCGTCGCGTATGCGGCGGACTAAAACTATTCGAATGTAACAGTACATAGTAACAAAACAAAGCTCGCTACATCCACGCCTCACATACTTGTCACACAATGATATGCTCCTCACATAAAAAAAAAACGACACAATACTGAAAAGGAAAAAGGAGATTAATAAATTTACATATATTAAATGTACTTATAAACTAACTAACCACGAGCCTACGTGCCCAATGAAAGGGCAAAAAACGCACGAACTTTTTTTTAAATATCAGTTTGTATATAGTTTACATATTATTATATCGTTAGAGATAATAAAAACAGGATAAAGACTAGACTTTACACTGATCAACGACAAATTGGCTAACAGCAACATATCGCAGCGCGTCCCCGCGCGGGCGACGACGCATCTTATAACATAAATATACCGGCACGTCATCTGTCCAGTCGCGGCCGACGACTCGCTTGCTACACACAAAGTTTTCCAAAATTATTGTTATATTGTGCTCCATTCAACGCGGGCCTCGACCTCGACTGCACCGATCGAAAACACTGATCGTACATAAAATAAAACAAAAAAAAACATGTGACCGTTTATCTGTCGCCCGCAGAGAGTCGCTTCGTAATCATAACATACATATAAACGTTACATGTTACCTACTCAATAAGTTACATAAATAATTTGAATTTAAAAACGAGTCTTAGGCTTCTGAATAACATAATTATAGCATGTAGTAGTACCATGACGAAACCCAATTTCGCTACGCACAATCCTCTAAGTAGCGACCATGCCGGGTTAGGAGCGATCGACCTTTACAGTTTAAACCATAATTTGTTGTAATGTTGAGTTTTCCTTTATTCTTAAGACTATAGAGCTGTATTATGCTCAAGAGGCAACTTCGCGCATTCCCAATTGAACAGACCACGTAACATTGTATGATCGTTCAAATCGCTATCTTAAACTAACCTTCTCTAAAATCAAATACCTTATAAATATTCAAAAAGTTAGAATGTCTATATTAACCGAACGATATAATATTTGTGTATGGGCTACAATACTTAACGACATTCACAACTTCACATAATATATAAACACATTACTCAGGTACATGTGAACATTTTTTACATAACAATCCGTTCGGGCCTCGTGATATTTTGGTGACTAAACTGTAAAGGGCGAGTGGTCGAACATGGTCAGATAATTAGGAGACTGGATAAAATAATATTTACAAATAAACCGTAGCGGAAAAAGCCGCGGGTGATACGAACGCAGATTGTATCTGTACCATCAGGGATATGTTGCGTACACATGTGACGTCACCGACAGTACCTGCACGTTGCCTGCATTGCACAAAGGCTTCTTCAGACGGGCGCGACGCGAATCTTGTAGAAAATTTTCAATTAAGTTTTCATAGAAATTGAGTCGCGTCGCACCTGTTTGCGGGAGCCTTAACGAACATTTTGGGTTCGTTTGTCGAAACAGGCAAGTCCAAACTCATTAACATTGTTTGGCCGATTACCAGCGCACCGCTTCTTTTGAGTTCCTCAACCAAAGGTTTCATCATTTCTATATTTACTACAAACCCCGGTATGACATTGCTTTACTTCACATATATCCGAAATCGACAAACGAACACAACGCCACACGATAAACTAAATTAATTTCGACACAATTCAACTTCGATAAAAACTAATTCACTTACGTTTCGTCGATTAAAAAAAATACAATAAGTGTAAAAATACTTTTACATACATTTTATGTAGAAAAGAAATACGTCCAGATTATCACCCAAAGGAGTTGAGAATCAAGCCAATTCGTATTATGGTCCGATTTTGGCACATTACCTTCGAAATACATAATAAATAATACTATTTTGACTGCGAACGATGGCAGTATGAGTTGAACCTTTTCTCTTCGTAATAGGAGCGAATATTGAATGGCAATCGTTCTCTAGCTTCTGATATAAACGTCGATATACTATATATTTGTTCGCCAGCACGATGTTTATCATAGAATCAAGGAGAGCCGTTGTTATTAACTCTGATGTATATTTCATATGAAGTGCAAAACATATCGCCATGTTTCTATGACGTAAGCATCGCGCTACAAGAAAATAATCATTCTACGATATAAACTCTTTGGTACATTTTTGTGAGCAACGACAAAATTACTGTGAGTATCCTTACAAGCAATTTATGAACATTCTACACGATTCCAAAATACTGTTGCTTGGGCCGTATTTAATGTAACGTGTCGTACAAACGAAAAGTTTCCTCACAATGAGATAATCGATGTTGTATGATGTATTCGACCGCGTGAGTCTGTAGTCACTGGAATGAACGTTCCACCGCACGGCTGAGCCCCACAAATACATATATTGCTTTCATAATAAGCGTATTATTTTAATCCATCAAGAGTAGGTACGATACATTCAAAATTTTTGTACTTACACAATCTAAACACGAGTAAATATTTAAACAACCTACATTCCCCGTCTTCGTTGTCTTGAACGGACAGCTTGAATCAATAGGACAGCTACGGGGTCCACACCGAGATTAACTTTGTAGAATAAATATTAGGAATAACATCTACACAGTCTGTTATATCGGCAAAGGGTGATCAATACATCTCGTTTGTGGGGATTTTCACTGAATATAGTGTTTTGTGAGCTGCGGGCAATCGCTTCAGTGCACCGCGGTGACTTGTGAGCGAGGAACTGTCGTGATTGGCGAGATAATGTCGGTTGAAAGTCCCTTGCGTGGGATCTATTGATAACCTCGACCGTTCGCACACACGTACATACGTAAGCGCTTGGCTGGCAGGCCAGCCGATGTATTTTGTAAGAATCTCTTAAAGACTTAGGTGAACCGTCATTAGTGTCAGTCCCTAGCATAGGGTGGGATGACGGCTCAATTCAACAAATTTTTCAAGGAGATTCTTACAGAATAGAACGGCTGAAGCGATCACAACATTTATCACACGGGGGGATATGAGAGTGTGGTGACTTCGAGATTACTTCGCGAGTGGAGGGACCTACGCCCCTGAGAAGCCGTAGACTTCGAGCACTCGAATCTCGAAGTCGCCGCTGGGGCAGAGCGGCGGGTTGTTGAAGGTCGAACAGCGGTCAGTCTTGCCGAACCTTATGTTCTCGTCCATCCAGATCGCCTGGCCCTCACTGGAAACATTCAAAAACACTAAATTAAAGTAACATCCATTAAAAGTTGTGTTTTATGAGTGTGTATTATTTATGTGCAAGTATAGCGCTCTAAGGTTCTTTTGTCGCGTGTCCAAAATCGGAACTAACACCGCTATCTTGTTTTATTTTTTTTTGGAGACATTTTCACCAAACAATGGGGATAAAAACTGCCACTTGCTCACTTCAGATATCGCTACTATCCAGGGTCTAAAATTTTAACAGTTAGCTGTCGTGTCTTAAAAAAAGAACATCTTTATGTTCGTGTCTACAAACATAAAATTATCTGTAAATGATAAAATGTTCATATTTTATATACTTTTCCACAACGGTCCCTTTTTCTTAGCTCGTCTTTAATTAATGCTGACGAAGTCGCATACGTATTTATCTAGTTTTCGTTTAATTTATGATGGACACAAAAGAAAACATACAGAACAAAGCCAGCTTGTAGACGGTGAACAGTGCTGCCACCTATGACGAACTTTCAGTTTTTAACCTCATTGCACAATTCGTTACCAACAGCGCCCCCTGTCAACGTTATTCCAGCGCTAAAAGAACCTTGTAAATGAGATGAAGAGAGCTATCCCAAGTTCAGCAGTGGGCTTATAAGGACTATGATGATGATAATGAACAAATGTGAAGTTATTCATGTGGTGTGATATTAGAAAAAACACTTCACATTCAAACAGTGATATAAAAACTATTACAACACCAATAAACAGGGGTCATATAAATGCGAAAATTTTAAGCATCAAGACAAATCGTGAAGGACCAAAGTACATAAAAACATGCTTGAATGAACATTCAAACTCTGAAACCAACACTAACGTTCATAGGACAACACACATTCCATGTATCAAATCAATCAGTCAATCGCACGTCAGTAATAACACACTATGAAAATCACCCTTACATCTACGAAATAAAGGCGACGTTCAGCTCAAACGTTCTTATTTCAAAACTCAACTTTTTCTTTTTGTTCTTGTACAAACCATCGAGACAATTTTTGTGAAAAGAACCTTATTTATTTATTTAATCATTTATGTACTCACATTTAAAAACTGTCAAGAAGATTAGAACAGAAAAATAGGTACAGAGGTGATGCTTATTTCTATTTTATCTTTTTTTTTTGCTTTTTTTCTTTTTTTTTCCGTACTGTGATCGAAATGCAAAAACGACTTGAAAGTTAAAACTCGGGCTACAATTAGATCTCGTTGCAACTGGCGGTAGCGCAACGCATTTTCATACAACAAGTGCGATGCTGCTTGTGTGTGCAGTAGCTAATAATACAAAAAATTGTTACTAAGGACGTGCGTCCGACTGACTACACACATACACTCATCACTCCACATACCCTCCACCGATTGTAACCATAGTATTATCAGCCGCCATGAAAAGAGAGTTCGCGTGTGGAGTCCTCACATCACTCTGGCCCTCCTTTTTGTCCTCGAGGCATCCGACCCACGGGTACTTCGCTCGTAGAGGATGTAAACTGTAATGTACATATATATTGTAGATAAGTAACTGACCCGCCTCCTATGGTGATCATCTTGGTGTCAGCAGCCATGAAGAGCTCAGAGCCGTGAGCTACTCGCTCTTCGCCCTTGCCGTCAGCGCCCGAAGTACATCCCACCCAAGGGTACTTTGCGCGCTCTGGGTAAAGGCTGCGGAAGCGAATTAAGGGTTGATGCAACATGCTATGGTTTTTTTATACAGGTTCGAGGGTTACATGTAAGAGTTACACATCTATAATAATATTATAATGTGGTAAATTTCTGTGTTTGAATGTTTGTGAGTAAGATGCATTTGAAAACCCAATTCTTGAGAACGTTACAGGCTATTTTAACATCACACTACGACCTTAAAGAATGATTAGGGTTTAATCTAAAATATTAAGTATTTATGCCAATATAGGGTCCAATATATCTATAAGTTAAGCAAAAACTATGTATGCGGACGAAGAAGTATAAAACTGTTGGTTTATATGGAGGAGTGCAGAAAGCTAACATTTTACAAACTTAAAGGGCTTTAAACTTATGGCCTCGGCTTGGTCCGCCATTTTTTTTTTAAGCTCTGCTAAGTCTGTTAAGCTCTAATTAGATTACTTTTCATTAAGATGATCACGTCACATAACATTTTCAACAGAAAAAGCGCTTTGTAGCATAAATTGCCCGCTTTTGATAGGAATGAAACGAACATATTTGCGCTCATCATTTTTAACTTTACTTATCTAGTTAATGTGACAGTTTAGGACATTATATCACATGACATTTTTTGTTTGTCTAATTACCCCCTCTACGTAAATATAAGTATTAAGGCTTCTTCAAACAGCCGCGACGCGACAGCGCGACGCGACACTTGTAGAACAATTTCCATTAAGTTTTCATAGAAATTGTTCTACGAGTGTCGCGTCGCGCTAGTCTGCACGAGCCTTTATCGTGCAACGCCATTTTGTAAAACATTTAAAATGGTGAAGCGGGACGAGGCCAGTGTCCATACAAAAAAGTTCGATCCCTTTTAAACGAATCAGGTCAAATTACGACCACAGAGTGACTACTAGTATAATTCACGGGTCTAGTTTTCTATTGCGGCACTCATCTGCATGAAATAATATTTAGTGGCCGGTATCCCAGCAGTGGGAATGTTAATGGCTTAGTATTTATTTTGCAAATACAAAAAAAAAATGATATTGTTAAAACGGCACACCAATATTTTAAATGTTTGTGAGTATAAGTTATATCTAATAATGTTAGGATGGTTCACAAAATAGACGAACACAAATAATAAGCTACTAAGTGTTAGGTTGCCAAATTTATAAATAAATAAGAGGGTTACAACAAATACACATAGAGTACAAATATACCCTGCTTTACCCGAAGAGCACCAACATAATAAAAATAATAAGGTACATAAAACTTGGCTAAAATTATAAAGCAATAAACAAATAAACATAAATACATTCATAGACTGGAAATAATACATTAAACATATTTTATAGAAATAATTAAAGTCGTAACTAACTAGTGGCAGAGCGGAACTTCCAAATCAAGTATATTTCTTACTTAAATGGAAATTCCCTAATGATTCTAATGAAGGTCGGTTGAAGCTAATTGTAGATGGCGTAACCATAGGTAGGTCCTTACGGCCTACAATTTGATATTTAGTTCATTCATTCCTTCATTCATTCATGAGTTTAGTTTTATTCCCTTACTTTCGGGGACTTCAATATTTTAAATCAATATTAATTCTACATGGAAAGTGTCCCAATTAAAAACCTTAAATAGTTCTTAGTAACCACTTTCTTCGAAAAGTTTTCGACGTAGCCTCAAACTCTGTTTAGTCATTTAGGCAAAAAAAAACCACCCCTCACGCCCATCATTATTAGCTTGTTTTAGGAACTAGCTGTAACAGCGCCATTTTGACAGTTGCCTTCCATATTGGACACATTAGCACAAATGTTTACCAACAGCGCCCCCGTCAACGTCATTTGAGCCCAAAAGATCCTTGGTCCGTTCACAGTTATTTTACCCTTAACAGCAGTAATCAAACAGCAACCTTATTGTAACAAGAACAAAGAAAGTGATCTTTGATCTTTTCAAAATCAGAGGTAAAATAAGTGTGAACGGAATTTAGTAGTGTACCCGTGGTCCAAGGTTGATATTTAAAAAAGAAAGTATACCTAAAGAGGAATGTCTCTCCGGTGCCGAAGTAAGCCTGTCGGTTACCGCGCTCGTCCTTCTGGTTGCGCTCGAACCATCTCGTTGAACAATATGCACCGAATACCTGGAAATAAAGGTTTGAGACCTTCTTAATTAATTAATTCACTGATATAGCATATCCTGAACCGCTGGGTATAGGAAGGAACATGGAATTTTGATCAATGGTTCCCTATATAACTAACGTGAGCATTAAGGAAATATTTAAAGGGGTTAAATAGGTGATACATATTTTTGTGTAAGTTGGTAACTTTTGCCGATGGGAAAACCATCAGACACTTGCACGGCTTATCCTTTTATAAATATTAAAGAAAACGTCGAAGCGTTTAATTTATGACATAACATAGATTCTTTGCCAGTAATGCAAAGAACTGAAATGTGTAAAAATATTGCAGAAGTGGTAAATTCATTATTATCATATGTCAAGCAAGACTATGCAAACTTCAAAACTGTAAATCAGTAATTGTTTAGTTATGATTTATTTTTTAGTTTAATTAAAACTGTGTAACCATGATCATTAATAGAAATAATTTGATTCTTCAAAAAAATATACTTCCCGACACAGTATCTAATACAATAGAAAACCTTAATTCAGGCAGGTCTCAAAATCTATTTTAAAATCATGAATGTAGTAGAAGCATTTGGTTACCAAGCAACCAAACACTTCTAAAATAAATAATTTTGCACTCACCTCGTTATTACATGTCTTGATCATGAGCAACGTGGGTTCGTGATGCTCGACGCGCACGTAGAAAGTGGTTAACGAGCAACCATGCTCTTCTGTAGTGTACAGTAACACTGGCTGGTACATCGTGATGCGCACCGGCAACCACGACCATAACGTGAACAGCTGGAACGATCAGGAATGTATTAGAATATGTTTTTGATTAAATGGTGGATGAGGTTGCTAAACTATCGAAGATGATGGTTACGTTTGCTAATCTAAAGATGGTCTACTATAACTTGCTAGTTTTTAACAATATTGCTATTTAACTTTTACTAAATGAACATTTATTGCTTAAAGTTGTAATTTATTTATTTCTAAGTCTATTTAAAACTAGTGTAAACTGTAAAATCAATAATATTCGTGTACTTTGTGCGACAGTAACGTCTTTTGTCATTCACGCACTATATTATCTGGCGGGGTGACCAAGTATAAAATAGTACTATAGATAAATTCTATTCTTTAAATCATGTAATATTTCCTAATACTGAGGTTTTTTTTCTTGGTAATGAAAGTGGATTTTTTACAGTGTAATTTATGTTTTGTAATATTTTCAGCTGGCAACATCTTAATGACGTCACAGTTAGTGTGTGTTGTATTAGTAAACGTGTACAAGTGACTTGTGCTTGTAGTGCGAATATAGAACAATTTAAAAACATACAGTTCTACTTGTGTTGGCGATAGTGCAATATCTTTAAACAATTTAAAAAATATATTTAAGTCGATTGTTGTAAATGACTAAAATTCGTTTTAAAGCATACAATTTTTATTCGTGGTGGACGATATTCGACCTTACTTTTCTTTCATAAAGCGCTATTGCACTATCGCCGATGATTTACATATGTATACAATTACAAATGAAATAATGACATGTCATGCAACATTAAAATATTGTAAAATACAACAAAATTAAACAGCTCGAGTTAGAGCCAAGTTCACAACATCGATTTATAAAAAAAGCAATGTTTTTACAATGTTAGAGGTAACTTCTAAAGAATAAATCGCATTCAGAAATTAAGTTTTAAGGGCGAATTTCACCATTTAAACTGAACACGATCAGCACATCACAATCACGTTCAAGAACTGTCAATGTCAATATTCCACAACAATGATGGCACTGACAGCTTTTAAACGCGGCTTAGACGTGCTAATCGCGTTCAGATTCATTGGTGAAACCGGCCCTAAAAAGAAAATGGTTTCTATAACTAGTTAATTAAAATTTAGGAAAACACATCTATGTTGAGATAAGCTGAATACTCTTTAAACTTACGCTCACTACCGCTTTTTCTCGCAAGTCAGTTTGTACCTTTAAAAATGTTAATTTTCTTGGAGAAACAGACTGATTTAGGTTTCTACGTTAAATACTAATTTAATTAATTTTCTATACAGCGTGTATTAGATAAGGGTGGTCAAATTTATGGGTGGTACAGACTATCAAACTGAATAACTTTCGCCATGGGACCAACATCGTAATCGGGAAAAAAATATTAAGCCATCCCTTAAGTATATTTGAGAGCAGTGGTGGCCATATGTCATCACCACTGTTCTCAAAACGGTGAAGGAAACCGGCATGTTCTAGAACCAAAATATCGAAGCCATGTGGCATCTACCAACCCCCACTGGACCAGCGTGGTGGATTACGGCCCACTCCCATCTCACAGAGAGGAGACCTGAGTCCCAATTGAACATTATGAGCTGATTATGGCCATACATTTGAGATTTTGAGTCGAGTAGATGTTAAAGTTTTATATGGGATAATTGTATATTTTTTTCACTATAACGATGTCGGTTTCATAGAAAAAGTCATTCAGATTAATGGTCTCTACCACACCTTTAAATATGACCTCACCTTTCTTATACATGCTGTATATGACCTAAAGAACTTATTAATTTTTTTCTATTTTTACTGGTCTACTATTTAACAACACTCGGTATAATATTATTATAGCTAATGCGTTTTATTATATTATGGCCATGCATCTGGAGATCAGTATAGGTAACTATTGAACTTTCAAATGGGTTCATTACCTGGCCAGTGAAAGGATTAAAGATACTTCACAACTTCTACAAGGGACTTCCACTTCCACTTCTTCTTCCTAGGTTAAGTAGGCACTAGGAAGTGGTGAACGGTGGGCGTTTTCGAGGACTGTCTTATGTGATTGTGACGTTTAAAAACTACTGATTCTCAGTCTAATTTGAATAAATAACTTTAAGATTTTCAAAGAAGTTGTGAAAATGGCCCTGATTTTACTTTACTTACTACTAATTCCAAAAAAATAGACTGCTCATTAGTCAGCAAAAGATATAAAATTAGTTAATGAGAAATGTATGAATAATTCCTAGGCTGCGCAACTGATTTAGTGATTTATCAAGAATATATCGTTGGCATGGGCCTATACATCGGTATAAGTCTTTTTTTTTTAAGTATTTAATATCATTAAACTTGAGTCAGACATTATAATTAATTTTAAAGAAATCTAGGTCCCTTTTTCATGTTATATATTTATGATAGTAGATTTAATATTTTAAAGGGGTATCGAAATCTCACTTGTATTAAATCAGATGCTTAGCCCACATCAAAATATTCTAACTTACGCAACAGTGGCTAATTTTCTTTAAAAATTTACCTACATGTGATCAGGCACAATTTAGGTGCAACTAGATACAGTGACATTGTGAAGTTTATAGACACATGCATTAACATTGGGGTTCCGTAGGTGACAATACTGCTGCAATACAAAATTCTGATGAAATCGAAATTTCAACAACTTATTTCCAATTAACAAGAATTTCAAGCATTAACTACTTACAACATCCAATTTATGAGATGATTTAGATTTAATACATGTCGAAATTGAAGAATAAAAAACTGCCTTTGAGACAAGATCCACATTTGGAGAACTAAATACAAAACAACATGTAATTTTGCTCAAATTTTGTCCTTCTGCGCAGTTAGCAAGTCACTTTTATGCGCAGTTATAAAATTGACTATAATCTAACACTCAAAACGAGCAATCACACACGTACGTACCTACGGAACCAGCCAATTTAAAAACGATCTACATAAAGTGCTCAAATGAAAGATAAATCTACAGTTACAAGTGCCACCACGACAACTATCCCCCCTTGTAACAAGATAGGTGTGAACAGATGTCCTGTCAAACCTTATGCCTCAGGTCTGATGCGTGGTGTAGTTGGTCCTTGAATACCGCGTTAGGGAATGGGAACCACAGGGCCAGATGGGCGGAGCGTGGGCTCTGCGAACCACGGGGGAAAATGGTACTAATGGTATACTGATCAGGTGTGGATTATAGGCAACGTAGACCAGATTAGTCTTAAATTGCCTAATGTATTTTTGTGCCTAGGTAGTAAGGTAATAAGGATCTTATTGTCAAGTACACTAACAAAATTAACGAGAACGAATTATATTTTCAGGGATTTAGTGTCGTCTTGATGTCAAGAAAGTTATTGTATTGGCACTCTATAAAATAAACATGTAATACAACAACAATAACAAAAAAGAAACAAACAAACAGACGCACTTTAGCCGTCATGCACACTAGCTTACACGTACTTACCATAAAAACGCAAATAAAATATTCAAATTAAAAACAAGCTTAATTTGTAAAGACGAACGATCCTTCCGAAGCTAAATCGCTTCAAAAGAATAAAATAAATAAAACACCTAGTGACAAGCTGTGCATCTAAACATCGATATAATGTCGCAAGCTCTCAATAGGGGCGACACTTATATTTGGTGACTTAATACTTGTATCTTACTTCGCTCTGGTCTAGA
Source organism: Polymixis lichenea (assembly GCA_949091785.1). NCBI lineage: Eukaryota > Metazoa > Arthropoda > Insecta > Lepidoptera > Noctuidae > Polymixis > Polymixis lichenea. The sequence goes on from OX420937.1 coordinate 22,074,443, forward strand.
ATCTGCGACCTTATGGCTTGGGTTGGGAATACGCCCATCGATAGGGCGCGCGGGCCCGGCGAATGTGAGCCCTAACGGGAAAATCGACACACAGTTAGCACTCACACAAAACAATCGATTACATGCGACCTTCACATCACTATTATCGATATTCTCTCAACACTTTTGTTAATTTCTCAAGCTTTGTCCACTTGTTATGGCATTTTATATTTATACATCTGTATCGACTCCGGAGAGTTCAGAACGAAGATCACACACATGCCAACTGTCAAAACCATTGACATATAATATTATGTTCAATAAATTATTCTAAAAAGAAAATATATTGTACATAGAAGAGAGACACACTTAAAACAATGAGAGAAACATGAAATAAATCAGACATTCAAAGCGAATGATAATAATTATGAATCTTTGATATCCTTCATTCGTTTTAAATATTTAACTAATGAGAATTAAAATCAAATCGTATGAAACAGCGACGTTCACAACAATATAGTCATTCACAGTTCTTGGCTACACAGACCGAACATAACATAACGGTGGTCGACAAACGAAACAGTATGTATCTTAAATAAATATATTAGACTGGACTATCGAATTTGTATAACAATTCGATTTAAAGTTAGTCGTGTTAGAGTTGCAATCGAATGATTTTTTTTTAATGATAAATAAAAGCCAAAGCCACGCCTAAGTCGTCGTAGTACAATACCATTTGTTTGCACGTTTCCTCAGACATTCTCTGCGAAACAAGTAAAATAAACCGATATACAAATATATTCTTGTATATATTTGTGAATGTGCAGTGTGTAGTTAGGATATAGATCATCGTGACTGTTAGCATCAAAGCTACCCGTAAGCGGAACATATAAACCTATACGTGGCTATTTTTCAATAGTAAGTAATACATTATCGTTCTTTTTTCATTGACAATGATAAATATAGCCTCTTCCAAATAATATATTTTCATACATACTATAGATATACAGGGTGGCATACATCGACGCACAAACAGTAACCATGATTTCAGCACAAGATTCTAGACCCGTCGCATAAAAAAATTATAGTAAAAAAAATTGCTGTTCTATACATTTTAACCACTCTGAAACAACAATGTTTTTATTTTCATTACCGACGAAAAATGTAACCGCTACGGTCCAAAATCATGCGCCGAATGTGTTACAGTTTGCGTGTCGATATCCCTGTCACCCTGCTAAAAAATACATAAATTATAATTTGATAATATGATTTTAGTACATTAAAGATATCAATATATTCCTGAAAATAAATCGCAAAAATCTTTTACCATTCCCATACATTAGCAGTCATGAAAAAACAAATTAAGCTTCCAACCACATAAATATCCCTACCAACATTACACCTGTCAAAGAAATGTCAGAATCAGAAAGGGTGGGGGGTAAAAGTGAGAGTTTGGCTGTCAGGGTCAGTACGAACCTCGCGGATGGTGAGAGTGTGTGACATCATCTGGATGTTGACTTGTGACTGGCTGGTGGGAAGGTTGTCGGAAGACCGGGAGCGAACGAGGCGGGATCCCGTGATGACCTGCTTCGATTTGAGGGTCATCTCTGTCTTGATAAATACCCGGGATATGTACTGTGAACTGTGGAAGATCATGATTAGATTGGTGAATATTATAGTTTAATTTGTGGTTAGTTAGTTAATTAGTTAAAATAAACAAAATTAAATAAATATAGTTAGTTAAATTATATAGTTTTAATTTAGTAATTAGTTCAATTAAATTAAATCTAAATTTGAAACATTTAAAATAAAATCGACATTTGTGGTTTTTATCTAAAACATCATGCAAGGATTTCTTCATCGATCATTTTAGTGCTGATAGGAAGATTTTGTAATAAAAACTGAAAATTACGCTCTAAAAATTACGAAACAAGTAAATATTTCAGACAGAAATCAAGATATAGCAGTCTGTCAGAGCGTGATTTTTCAGTATTGGCATTTAGTTTTTGAAATTACTTTTTATTTGGTTTTTTAGGAGTTAGCTAACATATATATTTGAAATGTGCTAATTAAGCCTTTTCATTTGATACCCTAAGGCAATTTTTTTTTGTTAGTTTGGCTCTTTATGTCTTCTAGAGGGCGCCATATTCAATTTAATGTGGCGTTAGATAGCCTATAACCAGCGGACGAGCTAGACGCTTCCAGCAATACCAATCATCATTTGTCAAATTATAATAGGTAATTTAAAAGTTATGAGGGAACAGATAAAACATACATAGCCGTCAAAAACCATACAACATCACGAATACTTTATACGTGGTTTGTACCCCACGACTCTTCCCATTTTTCACACATTACTACATAAAACGCGCTCCCATATTTATATCCAAAACCCTACCTAACACAGATTTATAGCTAAGCTTCTGTAAGCCCGAAATAAAACCACATACATTTTCATTTAGCGAAAACAAAACATAAATAATGTTCAACGGCACAATTTTCTGTATTACCATATGAAATCTAATAAAGACCAACGTTCAGGATTCGTCTCATTAGCATACTCTGATTGAGACGAATTAATAATACATTCGACTCCCACAGCCCTAATGAACGAAATTTTGTCAAGGAATAAGTTTTTCTTTTAATAATTTGTGAAGCGTAAACGTGATGAGAAATAAAATAAAAAATTTTGAATCTCGAAACGTATTGCCATGTTTTATTTAAGCATGGAAGAAATGTCAAACACATTTCTACCAAAACGAACCGTTAAAAAAATATTCAAATATGTACATGAAAAATCTCTTCGTTTATTATTTACACGGAGCGACTGCCTATCTGACATCCACAACCCAGTTAATGGGTAATACGACACCCCTTGGTAAGACTAGTTGTCAGACTTTCGGGCTTCTGACGACCCGTAATGACTGTCAAAGATCCACGAATGGTAGCCAAGACCCGTTAGTCTTAACGTGCTTTCCGAGACACGGAGGGGTCTTGGTATGTACAGGTCACCCATTTACGGACCATCCGGCTTTTATTTAGCCGAGTTTGCACCTAGCTTCTGCCGTTTCATAGGTGTGTGCCGTTTATGTGAAATAAAATATATTGATTTTGAAAAAAATGCTTATTGTATACATTTATGTGCTGGTCTATATACACCGTCAAATTTAAATGGTTGTTTTCCCGCAGCAGAACAACTTGCCATAAGGAGTACTTTCGAAGCATAGAGTAAAAGTTAAAGAAAATAAGATTTTTTGTTTTAAAATAATTTAAAAAATATTCATCAACTCGGTAAAACACTACTCAATAGTAACACTAGAGGTAACCTATAGCTACTACTCGAACCGCACGCACCTCCGAAAAAGCGAACAGCGATGCATAAATTTTCAAAGCAAAATAAACTCTCGCACGTGGTGATTTTTCACAATGGTTAATCTGCCATTTGTTGTTTCTAATATTTTATTTCTTTATAAAACGATTGTATTACCAAGACAAAACCATTACGCTGCGGGAAAACAACCATTAAAATTTCACGATGTATAACACGTTTGTTCTCTTACCTTAAAGCCCTAATGCTAAAAGCAGTCCTAAGCAGCTTGGTAGGCGAAGCAGGCATGTTCCTACAAAACTTGTCAATGGCATGGTCGACGCCGTTCTTCGTCGCTTCGGCGTACCAGTCAGAGCTCTGGTTCGATGCGTGTTTGTTGAATAGGATGAGAATAGCTAGTGCTACCCTGTAGAATACCTGTGGAAGGATATTGGTTATTAAGATATATAAGCTAAGGCTTAAAATAATAATAGTACCTGTACTTATTAATACAGGGTGGCTGAGAGACGTCCATTCGCTGTAAACATGCATTCAGCACATGGTTCTCGACAAGGCGTAGGAATTTTACGTCGGTATCCAAAAAAAAATCAGCTGTTTCATAGAAAAGTGCGGAAAATGCCTGAAAATTTTAACGCAGGATCATTTAATGAATCTATGGTAACAGGATGCGCATCGATATCCCTGCCACCCAGTATAAAAAAGGAAGGGAAGGAATCATAAGACATCATAACCACCCACATCGTTGTCAACAGGAAAAGTGCCCAAAAGGCTGTCGTCAGTATTGCTATGTCGTATGGCAATGCTGATTCTTAGACCTAAAAATAAGCCATTAACTAGCTATTATGAATGTTTTTCTTAGCAACCAAATAAGCCTTTTTAATGTAGTCCCATGCTGGACATGCGCTTCGAGACATGGATTTTATCCTTTTTACCCAAATAGTTTGATTTTCTTTAAAAGCGTCATTTCTACATTTATTTCTCGAATCGTGCAGAGACATTTGCCAAATGAGACTCTTGGGTGAAACAGTTTTCAGTTCGGCGATTTGCAATGAATTATTATCAAAGAGATCCTTCACTGAAGACTCTTTGAAGCCTTAATGTATGCCTGTGCTCATGTGAGAACAGGATTGAAAGGATTTAACAATCACAGAGTGTTTCTGACGATGCAAGATAAGTGTAACCTTTAAGGTTTTAAAAACACTCTCGACGAGATTAGTCCTATAAAGTTAAATTGCCCCTCAAACTGGCCATTTTCTAGTAGGAAGCGCACTGGCACACGCGGAAAAAAAAAACACATTTCTTGTATGAAGACCTCCCTTTAATATTTTACTTAACTTTTACTTTTATTATTTGTTATTATAGTGGCAATGGAAATACACACTCTGTGAAAATTTCAACTGTCTAACTAATACGGTTCATGAGATACAGCCTGCTGACAAACAAACGGAGGCTTAGTAATAGGGTTCTGTTGCACCCTTTGGGTGCGGAAGCCTAAAATGCAATGCTATTTGGTGTTGGTAAAGTGTTCCCAGTGTTCCCAGTAGTATGGACTCTTTTCTCAAGGTCTATCAAAATCGGCAGGTATCGCGCTTGGAAATGAGTAAAGTCGCAGAGTTGTGTCCTTACCTTGATCCCCTCATGGAAGAAGCAGTCGAGGACTCGCACGAGGTGCGGGAAGGGCAGCGCGGCGAGGATCCACCACTGCCAGTCGGCGTAGATGCGCTCCGGACCGATGGCGCCCGACAGTCGCGACAAATGCTGCGCCGCCGACTTCTGCAAACAATTCATACCACTGTACGGAAACTGTATGGGGAACTCGAAGACTACATTGTATAAACCAGCAGGGTAATTACGTAATACACTTACAATGGCAAAGCTTTACATTTTGACAAATCAACTTTTGAAATATATGAAGCAATAGATCAGCGATTTCCTTCGGAATCCGTCGGTTTATTATTGTGTGATACGCAATTGGCGCAATTGGGCGTCAAAAAAAGTCGCTTTGGCAGAATCATAATAGGAAAATATTATGAATCATATTTAAACTCGTAAAATGGTCACAAACTTACAATTCATAATATTATCTGCGTAGACAACAAGCAATTCATCTGTTTGACAGTTTTGTATGGAAATTCGTAAAATGTTCACCAAATTTTGAATTGCTTTATTAAAGTAAAATGTCAAATAGCAGAATCATAGGGGAATTCAGGAAGTGAATTGCTTTCAGAGGAATCGCTTAATGTGGCGTTTTTGGGCCCCCAGGATTCACAAAAAGGCAGATCTAGAGCGGGATGCACTCGCGCTCAAAGTTTCAAAGTCAAATCATTTATATCGAATGAACACATTAAAAACACGATTGAATCTCAAAATGTACAAGAAAATACATTTTTGAAGGGCTACTAGAATCAATTCTTCTAGTAGCCCTTCAAAAATGTAGTTTCGTATGGAGAATAATGGGCAATTTCTCTACTCATTATTTTCATAGCAACTGCTCGAGAAAATGATTCCATTTGCTCATAACAGTTGTGAGCGTGAGTGGCTTTCAGGCGAGATCCACAATATCTTAAAGTTATCCATTGTCGTTCACAGAGTCGTTCCATGAGTACTCGTAAGGTAGAAAGAAAAAGTATTATTTGCCTTTATCGAGTGTTTTTAAATGAAATCAAACCCATATGTTTAAGGAAACAGAAAGTCATTACTCGTGCATGTTTTCATTCCGATTCTGAAAAGATATGGTAATCAAGAATAAAGTAGACACTTCCCTATTTGGTAACACGAAGAAAATACTTGTTTTAGGTTGATTGCACTCGATGACCACATACAAACAACCGATTACGGATAATGACTCACAATGTTCTGATGCAACCCTTGGCACAAATCTCGACAATAATTAGCATAACCGAGTACTTTTATCGAAAACTAGCTTCTGCCAGCAGCTTTGTCGAACACAACGCGCCCTCGACCCAGGCTTGGTCTTTACCGGGCAGCGAACTACCCATTACTCGCCGTCTGCAAGCCCGCGCCTACGGTGGCCGGGAATCCCGACGCCCAGGGCGTCTCCTGCGGCGACTAGGGCCGTGAAGGCGCATATACTGCCTCTCCCTCACGTGCGCCAGCTCCCTCTTTGCGAGCATTACTGCTTCGCAGAAAGAGGTGACGGCTACCCATGCACTCTCGCTCCGTATCATGGCCTGGACCAGGGCCGGTCGCGGGAGATCGCCGCTGCCGATCGCCTCCACGAGGACACGGCGGTGTTCCGCTCAAGCCGGGCAGACCTCCACCGTAAGCTCCACCGTGTCCTCAGGGCGATCTTCGCAATGGAAACACCCGGGCGTTTCCTCCCACCTTATCCGAACCAGGAACCTCCCGAAACAACCGTGTCCGGTGAGGACCTGCGTCAGGTGGAAGGTGAGGACGCCATGCCGCCTCTCAAGCCACTCCTCAAAGAGGGGACTTACCGCCGCAATCGTGGCGTGCCCAGCACAGGGTTGCGACAATCGCACTCTCCACGTCGCCATGAGATCCCGCCGGAGCTCTGTCCGCTGTGCCGCGATTTCCCGCGGCAGCGGAGTTACGCCCCGGCGTTTGGCCTCGTCACGCCACTCCCAAGTGTGCGCGAGGATCTTTGCCTCCAGATCCCATGGTGGCAATCCGGCAAAGAGGCCCGCCGCCTCACCGGAGATCGTGCAGTATCCCCGGACCATCCAGATGGCCATGACCCTATGAACATACTACCGGGTCTATTGGAATTTAATAAAACCGTAAAAGTCCTAGTCGGCATTTCTGACATCTTTAACAATCATCGTCATATTTTAGTCATTTTACAACAAACGTTAATGAATTATACACCAAAACCTTTCTCATAAATCACCCCGCTATTGGTAAACCCGTATTCGGTAGTTTTTGTGTTTATCGCGTCAGATAGATAGACAGACAGACGCGGCGAAGGGACTTTGTTTTATAATATATAGTGAAGTTCAACTGAACAGATCGATTTTTACCTCAATGGTCGTTGCCCTCCATGTTTATTATTCAGAGTCGATAAATAGTGATGTGCCCTTCGTGATATCGTTATCGACAGTTTATTGTTAGACCACGTCGGCGTGGGTGCACGTGATGTGTCAATTAGATGCGATAATTATTCCATTACGTAACGTATTCGTTGGTTGTAGTGATTCATTTTAATTTTGTTGTCACAGCTGATTTTTATTGATTTTATTATGAAACTGTGAATCGTTTTATTGGGTTATCAACCTGCTTTATGTTTAAATATTCTGATTTAACCGGTTTTTGCGAGTGTTAGCAGGCGACCTACTATAAAAAGTTAACACTTGACTTCGGTTTAGTAGTAGACACCTTTCACGGTTGCAACTACTCTCTTCAACGAGGGGCTCGTTTAGGCTTTGTTCCAGAAATGAAATAGCTTTGCTATAGTAAAAGCATGAACGAACGAAGCAAAGGGAATAATTATGTAAGTACCGTGGTAACGCAACTTGCGTTTTTTTTAGGTTCTGCCTACGACCATGGCAAAAGGCATAAATTTATGTATGTTTAAACATTGACAAGCATCGGACATGGAGAGTATTTTTTTTTTAAGTAATTTTAATTGTTGATCAAGAGTTATTCGATGTTTATCTTCAAGAAAATTAAGTTATTTTTAAGTTGTGTCAAACTTACAGACAGCTGTGTTAAATCAATATTGTAAAATAAGAGAATAAATAAATGGTCGCTGAAGGCTTATCCTATTTAAAATATTTGACCCTCTATTTATAGCGTGTTAATTTTTTTAAACCAATATTTTCAAGTATACGTCAAATTCATGAATGGTAATTCGTGTCATCGTCATTTTCAAGGGCAGTGTGCTCGTTTCGTGACTTTTTTCAATGGTATTGTAACTTGGCCACTTGTGAATTAAATACGATTAAAATTATATTTTGTTTAACAAAATTATCGATGTCAATTCCACACGACACAACACTACAGCGCCATTACGATGAACTTATGTCACAGCCCCACGGGCGCCATAATAAATATTATATATTTACATGACAAAAACAAAGGGAATACCTTAAGCAACCCTAGTCGCGTGACCTTACAGTTATGGTGGAGTAATGAGCTTGATAGCGCCATTTCTGTGGGTTGGCACGCCATGTATTAAGGGGTATAAGGGCTTCGCTTTTAGTATTGTTTATCGAGCTGTTCAGCTCCTTAAGTTCTGAGTTGAGCTACACGATTACTGAAAAATGCGTGCACTGATTGGACAGATCCACACAAAACTGTTTGGTTCTTTCCTCGAAATACCATCTCAGACATTAATCTGCATAGTCCTCATATGGCCTGACCAAGATTACGTCTGGACTATAAAAGAGACTGATTTCCGAGTTTGTTTCAGTCTTTATTCTCAGAGTAGTCGGTTAGGAACCACCGAAGTCATCTAGTTTTAAAACATTATTTAATATCGACGTGGATAAATACCATTTATCATTTATTACATACGACAAACCACCCCTCGCTATCGACCGGTAATTTTGAGTGTAAACATCAAAGGGCATGTCGTATGGGTAAACCAATTATCTGTCAATCAAGGTTTAAATGGCGAGTGAACATCAAAGAGCCGCTACTGAGAAAGGGGTTATATTTAATTCAAGTATGGAGTACTATTTGGAACGTGAAATTGAAGTCTAGTACTCACGAAGTTGTTGTGTTGTAACCAATATTTTGATTTAAAAGCGTGACCGTGAATAGTTTAACCCGTTTTTCTCCATAGGAACCTACTACGCTTTGGAATGGGCAACTGGCTTTCATCTTTCTGAAGCACCGACCCCTTGATAATTCAAAAGTGCCAGTACGTACAAATAAATAAAATGAAAGTGTCTATTTTTTACATTTGTATCTGTTTGTCCCGGTAAATCTCCGAAATGGCTGGACCGATTTTGACGGGACTTTTACTGGCAGGTACCTGATGTTTTATAGGGAGTAAAATAGGCTACGGGTTGTCTCGGTAATATGTTCCCGTGGGATAAATCCAAGTGGACGTTGCCGCAGTATTCAGGTCGTTTGAAATAAATGCATTTGATTTTTAGCAGCCGCGGGCTGGAGGTCGTTTTAAATAAATGCTTTCGAGTTTTAGAGTTTACGTTAGTTTGCATTTGTAACATTTGCTACCCTTATTCAGCTGAACTATTGAACTCTATTTTGATGATTGGCAAAGGCAACTTTGGGTCAGCTCATCTGTGCAACTTTAAACTTATACCCGAGTAGAATTGCGGGCACAGTTATCGTCGATCTAAAGTTTCACGTTCCGTATCTTGCTTACCCGCGTTTCTATCAGAGCGAAAAGATTCACGAATGAAACTAGCTTATCTGTTGATCCAGCTTCAAAGCCCGAGGTAAAGTTATTATTTGGCCTTTTAAAGTGTAAGTTAATTTCTGTGCTACTTCATTTTTCTCTATTTTATAATAAAGTACAATTCTTATTTATATATTTTATTTATTTTTTATTTCTGTATCTGTCCGTGACATCACAGCGGGTCCTATCAAAATACTAGCGCTGCGACACTTTAAATGTCACAGCATCATGCGATAGGGGCCTATCGGCAACGTACATGACTTTTTTTAATTATTTTTTTTTACTTTTTTTATTTTGTTAAGTATATCGTGTAGTTTAGTTCGTGATATTCCTGTGCGAGACGAATAAATACTTTTTCTTTTCGTAACAAACTGCGCAGTAACGCTAACTATGTAAGGGCCTTAAGCAACAATTTAAAAGTCAGATTTATAAGTTTGATTGTAAACAGACTCGCACGCAATGTATCGTCTGATACGAAAATCAAATGTTTCCACTAGTAGACTATTTAGTTTAAATAAACAAGACCCGATTACTATGAAACGGGTTAATGTATGTTAATTGTTTTGAATAGATAACATAGCTGTTACTAGGAAACTAAAATTTGATTTTGCAGATGTGAGAGAAACGTTCGTTGCTTAGATGAGTTGAGAGGGGCTCGTGTCTAAGTAATAACAGCCGTACGGTTCGATCGATCAGGTTAAGCTACGCTTGCCGCGGTTGGTTCGTGGATGAGTCACCATCTTTACAAACCAAGCCCCTCCGTGCCTCGGAAAGCACGTTAAACGGTTGGTCCCAGCTGTCATTTTTCACAGTAGTTACGGGTCGTCAGAAGACCGAAAGTCTGACAACCAGTCTCACCAAGGGGTATTGTGTTACCCAGTAACTGGGTTGTGGAGGTCAGAGACGCAGTCGCTCCATGTAAAATAATGGTAATCAGCTACATCCGGTTAGAATAGAAGCCGATCCCAACATATTTGGGAAAAGGCTACGCAGATAATGATGCTTAGAAGAGTTGATCATGTTCAGAGGATGAAGGAAAGGTAACTAACAATAGGTTACAAGGCAGAGCGGAAACGCCGGGAGGGGACGCCCTAGACTAGAAGGACAAAAAGTCACATTGTAGCAAGTAAGACATTACTGACGTCGGTGTTGGAAATAATACAGCGTGAGAAAACTAGTGGCCCTAGTGTGAGTTTCATTTAACGATCTCGATCAAACGCATCGAGCGCGTTCGGCACTCCGATTGGTCCGTCACCACTGCAGCGCCAATCTGAGCGCCGAACGCGCTCGATGCGTTTGATCGAGATCGTTAAATGAATCTGACACTAGGTAAGGTACCCCTTGTCGGAGAGGTCTTAAAACACCCCCTTCCTAGACGAAAGTCTGGAAACTGTTTGTTTCTTTGAGACGCGTCAAAAAACGTTGGTACATATGGTAGCGACATGAAGACCGGAAGATAGTAGCCGTCCTGAAGATATCTGGAATCTATAGGTGCAGGATATCGTCAGCGCCGCGTGGACCGGGAGCCCTACACACACACCGGGATAAAACCGGGATAGGCATACACCCTCCCTACACACCCTTCGCGTCCAAGCGATCAGCCCCGTCCAGCACATCTGCTGGTCCTTCGAAGGCCTCTGGACTTAAGTCTGAAATCGCCAACCCATCTTGAGCAAACGTGGGACAATAATGGGCTGGTATTATTTATTGCTAAATATACATTTTGTTTTGACTAAAGGCTCCCGCAAACAGGAGCGACGCGACTCTAGTAGATTTTTTTAAATGAAATGTTCATGGAAACAGTTATACAAAAGTCGCGTTGAGTTGTGGCGTGGCGCCTGTCTGCCGGAGCCTTAACGTAACTGGCGAGCGAGTGATCGTGAGGACCTCATTCATTTCACTATTGACTTATTAATCCTAATGTTACAAGCATATTTATTTAGCTTAGTTAGAGGGGCTAACCAGAACACCAGTAATGCGTTAGTGTCTTTCAAACGGCTAGGATATTTATAGACTTTATATATTGACATCATAAAATTTAAAAGAGTATGCTTGGATGTTTTGGTCATGATGAGAGAATGCTGGAAAGTCGACTAACAAACGGTATTTACAAGGCAGATGAAAGTGCAAACCCCACCGGGAACCCTTCATCATCATAATTTCAGCCGAAAGACATCCACTGCTAGACATAGGCCTCCCCCAAGCTCCGCCATTTTGACCGGTTCTGTGCTTCCCGCATCCAGCGGACTCCCGCGGCTCTCACAAGGTAATCGATCTTTACGTCTTCCGATGCGCCGTCGCCACACTACAATTTTTCGGCCCCATCGGCCATCTGTTCTGCGAGAAATGTGCCCTGGCCACTGCCACTTATGTTTGGCAATTCTTCGGGCTATGTCGGTTACCGGGAACGCTTAGAAGGACATAATATAGTGACCTTAATAGTGATGTTCTTCAGAAAAATCAGGTTCATAGAACTAGCAACCGGCGGCGTACGTGAATGACCAAACGTATGAACTCAAACGAAGCAAAATGAGTATGTGAGGATCGTAGCAGGTGGCGTTCTGTAGTTTCTGCCTGGGAAGATGTGAGTTTATGTATGTACTAGCTTTTGCCAGCGGCTTCGCCCGCGTGTTGGTCGGTGTATTATACATATAAACCTTCCTCTTGAATCTCTATCTATTAAAAAACCCGCATCAAAGTCCGTTGCGTAGTTTTAAAGATTTAAGCATACATAGGGATATAAGGACAGAGAAAGCAACTTGTTTTATACAATGTAGTGATAAACGTATTCCAAAAACCATCCTTCAGGATCGGCTTAACGTTTGACCAAAAGCAGCACATATAACTCAGATATGTATACTGTTTGTAAAACTCAAGTCCTTACGTCCTTAGGACACTTCGACCATTATTTGTCTACAACATTAACTTGTACTCACATAATATCACACAGTTTATTGCCCTGCATTTAACTGCATAAGTGTAGGGAAAATCTTAATTAAATCAACTAGTTATTATCGACCTTATTTACCTACTAAATAAGTGATTTATGGATAAAGTTCTACAGCATAAATTGTATCGTGGAGCAAGTTTCTTCAAGCGGTATTTAGGTACGAAAGTTTGTTAAAATTAGCAATGCAAAGTACGGGAGATGTGAGTTGGCGAACAATACAACTTGTGCTTTGTTCACTTCGAAAAATCATCTATTAAATCAAAATGAAATTTGAAATTAACTTTTTCACAGCCTAAACTGCTGGGTCTAAAAGCATGAAATTTTGCACATGAGTCCCTGACATAACGATACTGAATACTAAAAGACAGCATCATCTGCCTGGCCTTTTTCCAACAAAGTTGGGCTCGGCTTCCATTCTAATTGGATGCAGCTGGATACCGGTATTTTCCATGCAGCGACTGCCTATTGAACCTCCACGACGTAGTTACTGGGTAACGCCCCATGGTAAGACTGGTTGTCAGACTTTCGGGCTTCTGACGACCCACAACGACTGCTAAAGATCCACGAATGATATCAGTTATCATCCGTGGATCTTAGACCAACGGCTTCACGTACTTTTCGAAGCACAGAGGGGTCTTGGTATGTAAAGATGCCCCACTACTCGAACACTAAATGAAAGCACTTTTAAAAATTCAACCCAAGTGTTAAATAGAGGATGAAACTTCGTCACTTTTGCCGAAGCGAAATATCATAGGGCGCACGGCTAGTAGCTGAATATATTTTACAATATCAGTCGGTTATTTCTGTGGCCCTATCATAGGAGTCATTTGTCGCGTCAGCAAATCGGAGTTGGGTGTAATCATGAGCGAAATTGTTGCCGCATCATTGGTTTGGCAGGGGTCCGGCTAATGTAATGTAGGTTGATTGGTCATGCAAGGGTGAATATACAGCACCTTAATTGTGTAATACACTTGGTAATCGTTTACAGATTTTTTGTTTTTTGTTTTTTTGGTTGGGAAATTTTGGTGGAGCGGGAGGGCGTGTCAGACTTTTACTGACTAAAACCCACCCGTGTTCCCTCAGTTGCTTGTGTGCCAGGGGCCGCGGTATCTCTTTCGAACACGCTCTTTCGGCCCTTGCGGGCCCCGTCAGTTGCTGCTGACATCTCTTTGAGGCGCGCGTGAATCGTTTACAGTGAAGTGGCAATGGGCCGGCTATGTTAGCCATAGAACCGATGACAGATAAGGTAGGACGCCCTTAGGCTAGGTGGAGCGACGATTTTTACAGGGTGGCGTAGCAGATGACTGGGAGTTGCCGAGAATTGAGCCGAGAATGGTGTGCAATTTGAGAGGCTTACGTCTAGCAGTGGACTGCTGTAGGCTGTTGACGATGATGATACGCGATACAGTCTGACCGGAGAAGTCTGCCAGTGCATGGTAAGCCATAAATCACCGGCGTTTTCTACCCTACCGTACTATCTACCTTACCTCCTTCGGACATAAGAATAGTTCGGAGCCCAAACTATGGATGAAAACAACACGATTTGACGTGTGTCCCTACCCGCGATGATGTGCTCTTTGCCGGTTCGTAAAATTGAATTTATTACTTGTTTTGACGGATCCACTACTTTCGGTCGAGCCCGTATCTTCGTTGTCGAACTTAGAGAGATGACCCCTGGTGTGACCGAGGCGTGTACTGGAGTCAATCTGGTAGTTCTTGGAACATACGACATGTTTTCGGTAGAGGTCTAGAAGATCAAAGCGTGTGGCTTACATAAAGCCAGAATGTTTGAAGTAAACTTACGGCATGTTTTTTAGCGATCTGCATAACAGTCTTCCATGTAACTTCGTTGAGTAGTTTCGTTTGTGTGATAAACATCTTCTCCTTGGACGCCACCAGGCTCGCCATGCAGTGGTAGCATTCTTCTTCTGTAAGCAAAGAAAGAAAATAACATTAGTTATTAAATACATCCGATGGATATGAGAAGCACAGGACAAATCAATGTGGCGATGCTTGGGACATGCCTAAGTCCAGCAGTGGAGCAGTGGACGTCTGTCGGGTTTAATGAAGATGATAATGATGAAATACGTGTATTATTTAAGGCAGAGATCGACACCAAAACAATAAAACTAATTTTGAAAATGTAATATCTGACACGAGGAGAAACAACGCCATAGGGTAGAGTGCCGGAGTGGGTAATAGAACCTTTTTGGCGCAGCCACACACAATTAAAATTAATTTCACAATTTTTTTTTTTGTTTCACGAACTGTATCTAAACAAACGTTATTATTTCTTCCTTTTTAGTTCTATACTTTGCAGGAAACCACGTGAAATATTGTAACCACTACCTGCAGTACACCTAACTACTAAAAATGATGTAATTAACACCTTGCCGTGGGTGGTTACAGTGTTCCTACTGGTACATTTGCCTTAGGAAACATAAGCAAATTCTAATAGCATACACAACAATATGTGTAATTAATTGCAATCTTAATTGCTCCTTTCTCCTATTATCCAAACCAATTTTCACAAAGGTAACACCACTACATACCCACAATGAAATCCCCTGAATTCCAATTACATCACTACAAGACCGAAATAATTTCTACTCTAAAATCCATTTCAAGGTACATTTGAAGCGTCTACGCCATGAAGTAAATAAGCTCTTTGTTCAGTTAAATAAATCTACTAGAGTAATATATATATAACGTATAATAGCGTTGAGCAATATATGTGCTAGTATTTGGCGGTACTGCCAAATGGTCGGTTGTAACGGATCTAAAAGCAGTTATGGCTAGCTTTAGTTATAGCTGTAAATAAGTGGTTAATTGTGTCATGATTATTTTGGAAACGATCTCGTGATCGTGAAGGTTTATTGCAGGGTTATTTTGAAACCAAGAAAGCTTTAAACAATGTATGTTTCACACGACTATAAAACACACTACAAAGTGAAAAATAACTTAAATTTCGGAAGTCGATGACTTTGGATATGTTTTTAAATTTATTGTCATCGCCTTCCAAAATTAAAGTTATTTTTCACTTTGTAGTGTTTTTTATAGTCGTGTGAAACATACATTGTTTAAAGCTTTTGGAATTGCATTAGAATGTAGCATTGGAATGTAAAAACGTTTGCTCTAGTGCTGTTTGTAGAACCGGGAAATTGAAGATAAATCTCGTGAAATTAACTTTATGAGTAAATATTGCGGTTGCAAAGGTCAGTGCGGAGATTAAAAATAAAACTGAGGTAATGGTTGTGAAACATTTAATGTTGAATGAAAGGATGAATTATGAAAAAATTCCAAACAATGAGAGAAAGTATAGAGTAGCGGAGGTACGTCGAAGAGGCAAAGGCAAAAAGACATGCGGTGGGACATATATGTCCACGAAACAGCGTTGTTAACGATATAAATTATAGTTGATAAAACCATTACAACAAAAGCGCAGGTCAAATTTAAATATCCCTTCAAGCGGCATCTACTGGCGGAATGGTGATGTATGAATGTTTCCCACAGAAAGACACAATAAATTGCTGATACTAATTCAAGGCTTATCCACATGCATCTAAATTTGTTCAATTTTATCCACGCCTGACCTACATAGTCTTAACTTTGCCAACAAGCCAGAATTGACAGGATACACGGGACGTCCTGCGATTTCCCCGTCACTAGCACAGCACTTGTGCATGACAAATTGAAGTGAGACATCCAATTTGCAATCGACGCTCCCGGTATATACGAGAGCCCTAGAGACAGGAATCGGTTTCCAATAACCGATGTCTGTGTTGAATTTATTGGTGTATATGTGTCTAGCTCAGATGTTGTGCATTGAAAACTTGATTGGTTATGTAACTGTTGATAAGTTTGTTTTTATTTTCTTTGTTGTTTCTGTTTTCATCTTTGGCTTTAAGTGTCCTGGAACTGTTTGCTTGATCAATTTTCCACCATTAATTTGGCATAATTTTTAAGTATTCAGAGGGCTAATTCTGTAATATACTATCATTAGGAATCTTTTGACACTTCCATAACATTCATGGCATTGTGTACGTTGCTACGCAGACTTGTTTTTTGAACTTATGAAAGAATGGATTAGGAATAACTTTAGGGTGTTGTTGGCCACTACAGTCTGACCCACAAGAGTATCAGAAATGATATGATGATTTTTTAATGATATTAATTCTGATACTCATAAGGTTTAATCTAGTAATGCACTGATGAGAGGCAAAGAAGACTGAAATCTCAGCTCCTAAACAAATTCCAGTTACAACTGTTCTCTACAAATTCACATTAGCCAGATTAAGTTGTAAAACCTAAATATAAATGGCTGGAGCCACGGAGCAAACGCAAATCGTTTCACTAACGACCGAGCGATTGTAATTAATAGCTTCCAAGCCAAACGCTTTGAAATATTAATCGAGATTAAAACATTCAGTTTTATAGTTAGGGTTTAGTTTAAAGTTTAATGTGGGAAAGTTGGATATTGCTTTTGTGTGTTAGATATTTCTCATTAACGAAGTTAGCATGCTGTACGAGACGCATAAATAATATAATTTAATATAATATTCATTTAAAGTCTTGCTGCCTCAGTTTTGTTTCCAAGTTCATTTAATTTGAAGCTACAAACTTCCTCTTTCCAATTGAAAATGAATTGGAAACAATCGGTCATGAGACGAATTGGTAATTGTAGTATACATTCCAAGACTTGATGATGCTGCTTCCTTTTCCCCTTGCCATAGCTCTAAGCTTTTTTTCATCCAGCTGATTGCAAATATTGCTTATCAACCAGCTCTGGACCCGCGTGGTGGATTATGACCCGCTCCCTCTCACAGAGAGGCTAGAAAACTAGCAGTCGGAACGTTATAGTCTGATTATTATACATTGCTCAATGGTTGAGCAACTTAAGTGTACTTATCCTGCCCAGTGTCTGCTATTCTGCATGTATTTTTAACTATTGCAATATTCTTACTCTTTAGTTTATTATACTTTGGATCGCTAACAAATGGAGCTTCTGCCCCTGTATTTCTATCACCTGCAGTGTGTATATATGTATATATACTTATGTGATACATATGTAGTGTACACCGCGTGTCAACACAGGTGTTCGGCGATAAAGCGGCGTGGCTGCAGACGACTAATTAATATAATTAACTACACACGGCGAAAGACCTTAGCGTATGTGATAATGTGGATTGTAAATCGTCTGTGCCATGGTTTGGTAATGGTGTTACTTGATTTATGATTGTAATTATTCTGTATTGAGATGTGTTTCTGTGTAACGGTATTTTGTAATTAAACGCTGGAGTTTTTTGGTCTCTTCAATTTAGTGAAATAATATTTTGTCATTCTTTACTATCTTATCAATAGATTAAGTAATTTGATCATTGTAATCTTGTAGTCAGACCCCTCCGTGCCTCAAAAACCACGTTAAACCGTTGGTCCCGGCTGCCATTCCAAGATCTTTGATAGTTGTTACGGGTAGTCCAAAGCCCAGAAGACTGACAACCAGTCTTACCAAAGTATCGTGTTACTCAGCAATTTGGTTGTGGAGGTCAGAAAGACAGTCGCTCCATGTAAAATACAAGTATTCAGCTGCTCCGACACAGATTTTATAATCTTCTTGTCAGCTCGGCAGAGACCCAAATCAACCATTTAAACCACTGAGTACTTTAAAAACCTAGTCCTTCTTTAAGCGTACAGAAGGACTAGTTTTCTTCGTCTCCCAGCACAAATTCCTAAACCTATGCGAATCAGAATATGAGCCGATTACATAGCCTACATAAGAAAGCTTTTAATACCGGCCAAGTAACACAATTACAGATCCGAGGGACGTCAGAAACATAAGTGTTTCCGAACTCAAGGATAAGTGCATTAGTCGAGGTGATGGAATAAGGAATGTAATTGGGTTATGATGAAAGGGAAGCTGCCAGCGCGGTAGTGTCTTGCGAAATTGGAAGAAATGTGATTTATTACTGCAATTCTTTTTTCTTTTGTCTTGTTCGATGTCGAGCAAAACGAGATGCTTGAAGCTAAGTAATAGCAGGCGCACGGGTCGAACGATCAGGTTAAGCTACGATTGTCGCTGTTCGTCCGTAGATGGGTGACGAAGCTACAATTTTTATTAGAGGGAAGCCGAAGAAAAAAATATTCGGTAGTCAGCATAAACTCTAGATAACATCAAAGTTCAGTCATTCGTTTACTTTTTCTAAATTTAACGGCAGCTACGAGGTGCATTCAATAAGTACCTAGCCTCATCGCCAGAGGGCGCTGTAGTTTCAAAAGAGTTTTACCACAGTGTAGCACATTCTTTTTTAATTCTTTTTTCAAATTTTCATTCCAATCCCTTCATTTGTTTTAATTTGACAACTTATGGAAGCGAACGTGTCGATCGGTTTTACAAAAATGGAAAAAGAGCAATATCGTTCGGTGATTCGATTCCTATTTTTGGAAGGGAAAACGCGCATCGAAATCAAAGAGCGCTTGGATGCTGTGTACGGTGACTCTTCTCCATCGATGGCCACCGTCAAGAATTGGTTCAACGAGTTTGCACGTGGCCGTACGTCGGTTTTTGATGAACCACGTCCAGGTGCACCGAAAACAGCTGCTACGGAGGAAAACATTAAAAAAATCCATGATCTCGTATTGGCAGATCGCCGATTGAAGGTTCGGGAGCTAGCTGAGACTGTAGGCATTTCAGAAGGAACAGTGCATCATATTCTTCACGAGGAACTCGGCATGAGAAAGCTGTCGGCGCGATGGGTGCCGCGTTTACTCACACCAGAAAACAAGCGCAACCGTGAGACCACATCGGAGACGTGTTTGGCGCTGTTTAAGCGGAATCCAGCTGAGTTTTTGCGTCATTTTGTGACCGTCGATGAAACTTGGATCCACTGGTACACACCAGAGACCAAGGAGCAATCAAAACAATGGATCCAGACCGGGGAACGTGCTCCAAAGAAGGCGAAAACTGTAAAATCGGCCGGAAAAGTTATGGCCACCGTTTTCTGGGATTCACAAGGTGTGATCTACATCGATTACCTCGAGAAGGGTAAAACAATTACAGGGCTTTACTATGCCGATTTATTGGGCCGATTCGACGCCGAATTAAAGAAAAAACGACCCCATCTGGCGAAGAAAAAAGTGCTGTTTCACCACGACAACGCACCGGTTCACACGTCTGCCGTTGCCATGGCCAAATTGGTCGAATTACGCTACGAATTGCTGCCCCATCCACCGTATTCTCCAGATTTGACCCCTTGTGACTTCTTTCTGTTTCCTAATCTGAAAAAATCACTCGCCGGGAATAGATATGGATCGAATGAGGAGGTCATCGCCGCCACGGAGGCCTATTTTGCAGAGTTTGACAAAAACTATTTTTCGGACGGATTAAAAAAGTTGGAGCATCGCTGGGCTAAGTGTATCGAACTAAAAGGAGACTATGTTGAAAAATAAATTCCCACTTTTCCAAAATTTTCGTTTACTTTTTGTAGGCTGAGTATTTATTGAATGACCCTCGTATGGTCGGAATTCTTAGTTTAGACTTAAAAAACATGGCATTTTTGTTATGTTTTGCAATCTTATATGATGTTTTAAGCTAGTATGAAATATCTGTAATGTGAATTGATACACATGTGAATATTATATATATATTTGGCAATAATAGACACTAAGAAGAGTGTTTCTTCCAAAAGGAAGCCGATAGGAATCGGGTTGTATAGAGGCTGCGCCCCTGCCAAGCACTCTCCGTACCCCGGAAAGCACGTTAAGCCGTTGGTCCCAGCAGTCATTCGTGGATCTACGACAGTTACGGGTCGTCAGACTTTCATGTATTACCCAGTAACTGGGTTGTGGAAGTCAGATAGGCAGTCGCACCATGTAAAAAACTGGTATTCAGCTGAATCCGGTTAGACTAGAAGCCGACCCCAAAATGGTTGGGAAAAGGCTAGGCGGTTGATGATGTCGAGCAAAACGTGGAGGACTCAAGCTTCCGATTATCTGGGAAACTCGGGGGGCTAAGTATTGGAATGCAACTAACGAAACCCCTAGAAAGGTTTAGCAGTGGATTACAATAGATGCAGAGCTATAGCTGAGGGGTCATGTTCGTGAACGGGCGCCGCCAGTAGGGACTGGTCATCTGTTAGTTGCCACGGCCTATTTTAATTTCTAAATTGTCATTTGATTTTTGTTTTTAATTACGGACGCTTTTAATGTGCACGTCTTTTTACATCGTTCTCACATTGATAATTTGATCATAAATGATGTAACCAACTTTCCGTAACAAATTGTTAATAACAATTTCCTGATTTTAAAAGAGTGTCCATGGAGTTTCTTGCCCATTCTTCTCCATAGGTACCTACTACGCTTTGGAATGGGCAACCAGCTTCATCTTTCCGACTCTTTGACAATTCAAAGGTGCCCGTAATTCGTTTATTTGAAATAAATGCTTTGAGTTGAGTTGGGTGTTGCGTAACACACTAACAGTAGATATATGACTTAGATTGTGACAGTTCAACATCATTCATTGCGTTATTAACGTTGCTGAGCAGACAAACTTTTCGAACAGATGAAGCAATGCATTAGCAATATTCTTCAAAATGATTCATATTGTTAGGGACTTACGTAATTAGGGAGCACCATGCCATGGTACTACCAATGCCATGTTTATTTAATGCATCACACTTTTTGTTTGAATCTTCTCATGGCAACATAATATTGTTATTATATGGGTAACTTATTGTTACCTGGCGAACGTATGCATCGGTAATTTGATTTATGTACTATTGTTGACTAAAACACTTTCTTTCAGCACAATGCACCATTAACAGATTCTATTACCCGCTTTTATTTCGTTGCTCTTGATACATTGGCTACTTACTTATACACTTGAATTGAAGATGTATTAATTATTAAATATAACATCGTTGTCACTGGACTTTGTTCTTTACTCTGAATATATTGAATAAGAAGATACTATAGAGGTCACGCTGAGGTTGTTGCACGAAGGCTGCGTTGACGTTCGTTCCCGGGGTCACCAGCAGTAAAGTTCACTTGTACTGTATTGGTAAAGGAGGATCCTCCGACCAGACGGGTGTTGTGTCTGGTGGGCAACTGCCCAATGATTGATGTCTATGTCAATGGTGGATCTTGTATATATGTAGATCGCACGGTAAACTCTGCTTGCGCGATGTAGCTGATGTAGTTGCGGTGTGACGTCAAGTCTTGAGTAGTTCGCATATACCATTGTAGATGGCGCCACTTCACTTTTGTGTTTTTCCACATTTGTTGATTTTTAAGTTTCGTATGTTATTGTTTCGTATGTCCGCCACAATACTAACGAGTATTTAATGGCGCTCGATGACACAAAAATGGTAATAAATAACAAGTGGTGGCCCCTTAGTGACTTGCGAGTTGTAGGTCCTAGGTTCGAACTCAGACAGGAGCTTTACTTTGTGTAATATATTTCATCACCTCTGCTCTCAAAACGGGAAAAGAAAACATCGTGAAAACGGCATATCCCAGAATCAAATCTTGGAAGACAATTACATCTACCAACCCGCACTGGGCCCGCGTGGTGGTCTGCGGCCCACTCCGTGTCACAGAGAGGAAGCCTGTGTCCCAGCACTAAAAGACGTATGACGTGCCTTCTCTCTTGTACAAAATTACGAGACGCAGTTTGAACCAACAACGGTCAGCAAGTTATTGAAACAGCCTTTAATAAGAAATTTTATATCCACGGCATTTTCTTGGCATATTTACGAGGGCAGTCCGCTCAAAGAGATTAATTAGCTGTCATATACAAGTTTAATAACTTCCTTTGAGAAAAGGGCATTAGCAAAGGTCGGGCAAACGTCTGAGTTGATGAAAATGAGCTTCAAAATTATACGTATAATATTAATACTGCGTAACGTTATTAGCAGGAAAATGTACACGAGCATGAAAAGGTACCTCCCAAAAGTTTCATAACTACTGAATATACATGTCTAATTAAAAGCTTCACAAGTTTGAGTCTGCTCGAGTTTCTCATAAAAACTTTACTTTGAGTAAAACCACTGTATATTAATTAAAGTGCTGTTGCTTTAGTTAAAACATTTGAAAAATATACGTCCTGAATAAAAATGAACGGGATCTATAAACGAGCTTGAAACTTTTTCTTAAATACTTATTCTTGTAATTAACTGATTTAAGATTGAACCCGAGGTTTTCAGCATCCGTAACAAGAACCATTTCATTCATAACATCATTAGCAACCATGACAATGCCTTCAATCCATTGCACAATCAAATCTTCAATCTAGCCCAGAATCTATAACTAGACTAGATATCGATCCTGTTCAGTACCTACACTACCCAAAACCCAAGCAGAGCGCGCTGGAAGTCCATAAATAAGTGAACACTTGAACAATTACCTTATTTCAGCACATTCACCCCAAGACCACACTTACGTAATTTATGAGTATTTCAAGTTCTATGTTAGACTGAGAGTTTCCATGTGAACTTGTTTGTTGAATTTTGTGGAAGGAGGGAGAGAAGGTTTATTCTATATAGTTGGTTGTGTTTCTCCAAGATTAGGCAGGGATCTGTTTTCAGGAATAAGAGGCAAAGAAGTATCTTGCTTTGGATGTGACTAAGAGACATCGTCTCAAGACACAATCACTCTATATCATTCAATCTCTGAGAAATCTTAATTTGAATTATGGAAATCGATTCGGTTATGAATATTGAGGGATCATAGTGTGCTGGGTAATTATTTAACGCAAGAAATACAGGCTGAAAAGCTAGTGGGATGTGATAGATAATAATTTGTTGACTCCAAAATTACCCAAACCAATACACATAGCAAATAATGAACACGCCACAGACAGATTAGATCCGAACCCCATATACAATGTAGTAATGTTTATTCGTGGAACAATAACACACTCCCGTGAGTGACTCTTACGATACAACAAAACCAAAAGTTTATTAGTTTTGTAGACAGAAATAGTAAATTGCGGAGTAGATGCCAATAAACCATCAGTTTTAAAAGTTTTAAAGGCTACGCGTTCTTTTATATGACTCTTAGTATAAATGCTTTAAAATCATAAATCTTTCCGAGTTTAAGAGTAGAAGGGAAAAGAGTAACACAAAGATTTGGCTTGGTATAAAACAACAAACCCTATACAACACCCACATCAATATTATCCAGTTGAAAGTGAGAAACCATTACGTCAGACCACAGTTCGCCAAGACCATGACAACGTCCTGGCAGCCACACCCAACCTTCCGTATACTCGCCAATACGTTAACAAAACAACAACCAATTTAAAATGCATCTCACACATAGTCCAATCAGCCAACGAACCATGCAAAACGGCTATGGAAAACACCGCACAATTAAACGAAGAATTTGGCAACCGGACTTCTCGACAACAGAGAATCACCCATTACCAACGCTCGAAGACTATTACCGCGGTAAAGCACGCACGTTTACCGCCGTAACTTATTTACCGTTCGAGCCCAAGTAAATGTTCCTGGCAGACGATACATCAATGCCATTATCAGAATGTTTTCGTACTTTTTTCATCAAGTCTTTCGTTATTTTGTAGTGAAACGTCGCCGAGGGGCGTGTGGGAGCTCGGTGCCAAAACAGATTGGGATTCGTTCAAACAAATACTGTCAAAACAAAATTGACTGAAGATATGTCGCCAGCGCTTTAGAAGGATCATATTTTTTTGTGTAAATTCCAAAAAAATGTTAGCTATTGAGATATTAATGAGCTTTTGATGACTCTGGAATGTAATTTGGAAGCTGGAGATATCAAAATGACGTTAACTGTTCTTCCGGCAACATGATTTAGGTTTCGGGACATTGCCTTTAAGATAGCATTACGTTGATATCTGAATAAAAGGTACACTGGATTAAGTTGACACATTTGATCAATGATAATGCTCGTATTTCTTTCTAGAATACGGTACTTAGGGCATTGGCTGGTAAAACTTCCTGTCGAATTAAATCATTCTGATCGGGATCGACATTGACAAAGTCTGGCCTCCAAATTTTCAGACTGCTACCAACCCATATGTTCCTTCAGAACTGCGCATAAATACATTGTGACACTAAGATAGGTTACGACAAATTACATTTTTTATGACTTCATACGATACACAGTGTGCCATCCATTGGTGCAAGAAACAATAAACGTTATATTGGTCAGATAAAACTTCTTATTGTATTCATTGCGGCACATAACGCAGCTGGACGTTTACGACTGCCTCACCCACATATTACTTGTTGCCCTGAACATGTATATTCATAAAATAATTATTGCTAAATGGTTGAGGGGTACATGAATGACACCTTGAATTAACATCTAGAAGTGTCTGGAGACTTAGCAAAGTTGAATTAAGAAATTAACAAGATTAAAGGGATGGAAACTTTAGTAACTTTGTAGCTAGCTATTAGGCGGATCATTCAAGTTTTATTGAAGGCGATGAAACAAACCTGAATAAAAGTAATAGCTAATGAAGAGGTGGCAGGGACGGGCAAATAATAAAATATTTTGATCCGAATCATAAAATAGAAGATAAGTGAGAGGGAGGTCTTAGTGGGACAATACAGGCTAGTTAGATAAGAAGGTTATCCAAATGATGAGGACGAAAACACGCTCTTATGGAAAGATCTCACTCACATAATCATCATTAACGAGTAACAACTCCAGATAGACGAAGCCAAAATGAAACGAAATGTCATACATACATTGAAAGGAGCCTCATCAACTTTTTAATTTAACCACTAATTAGTCGCTCACGTATTCAGAAACTTAGCCGTCTCTGACGTTTTTGTACACGTAGACAAAACATATGCTCGTCACATTTCAAACTAATTAAAGTTTTCACAAAAAACGGGCCTGGTGATTTCACTCATTTTGCTGTCAACTACGCCACCTTCTGTACTGGTTTCATGTTTATTATATACAATTTTAACCGTATTAGTAGCTCGCCTAGCTTTATTAGGTACATATTATTATAGAACAGTAATAGGAAGCCTGTCATGTTCGTTTTGATCTATGACTTCGCTGGAAATTATTTTCATTACATCTGTGGTCAATGGGATGATTTCATATAACGCTATCTAATAGGATTTTGTCAAGCATATCTCTTGCTGTCAATATATCCACCAAAGCCTTCTTTTGAAATAGTTTTCCTTTGTTATAAAAGCAGGATACAAAATTACAGTGGACTTTGGAACAAGACTATATATATAGGTAAGAATAATTAAATGAACTAATAACATGTGGATTTTTATACCCATTTACTTTAACTTCTTACCAAAAACAGGGTTATCTCATTATCGTAACCACTTTACGCCGGATATTTGACTGGTTTAATTTAGACACCGCAAAGTCATCAGGGGCATGATATCAGATGATAGTGGCTTCTAAAGGTTACCTTATAAATGAATAACTTATTATTAAACAAAAAATATGTATGTATTCAGTAGAGACAAAACATGGCAGGTGCAATATAATAGAAAAACAAAACGAAAAACAAAAATACATAGATCAGTGACTCAGTTCTATTTAAGCACAAACACTTGCACCGGACCTTACATGCACCCACACAAAATACCCTCACACATTCACACACTACACACACAATCCTACAATAATACCACTTTATGTTACACTTCACAAATATAACCATAACTTTACTACTTACTTACTTTACTTTTAACTTTACTCTCTTACAAAATTGTTATTTACAGTCTGAATCAAAAAGCCGTAAATTAAGATCGTGTATAAAGGGGTGTGAGCCTGGAGATCTATCTTACAGGTCCTGAACCTAGTTCAGACTCCAGCTCCCACAAAGGCAAAATTGGATAAATAAATTACTGTTACAATGTACCTATATGAGAGAAATTAACTATAAATTATATTATTATTTACATACAATTAAAAAAGCATCATCTAATTTTGGCAACCATCGTTAAAAAACATACTTGTGTACTAGGAAATTCAATATTTTTAATATCCATATCCACCAATGTCTTGCACCCTAGACCCTGCATTCCATCTAAAAAAGGGCAAAGCTATGACGGTCCGTACAAATATTTGCGAAATATAGCACGCAGGTACTATAAAAAAATATGTTGGGTAAAGTCGTCGCAATGTGGCAATATACGCCTTTCGTGTAAATTGTCTCCCCTAGCTCAAGTAGAGGCATCTTCATATGGGGAAGCTTATAAGCTCGGGTTGAATATATTGCATGTCGTATTTTTACAACTGTACGATGTACCATTTGGGATAGCACACGTAAAAACGATTGAAGTGGTAAATAGCCTTTTATTTTATTGGACAGAAGGGATTGCAGGGTTCAAGAGAAATATTTGTCTTAGCTCAAGATTTTTGGCGCAAGTATGTTTATCAAAGGTTTGGGATTGACATGACGCAGTCGTTACAGATCTTCGGAAGTCCGAAATTTTGACAACGACGAAGGGGTATCGTGTTACTCAGAATTGGGTTGTGGAGGTCAGTACACTAGGTCAGTACACTAGACTGGAACCCGACCCCAACATAGTTAGGAAAAGCCTAGTCAGGTGATCATAATGTAGTACAAAGGGTAGCAGATGATGATGATGGAGATGACATTGATCGTTAAGGTAACACTCAAGTAAAAGAAAATATCAACGAAACTTCACAACACCAACATGAAACCCACAGAAATGTTACAAAACCCTACGTAACACGTACACGCAGTATAAATTTAGATTTATCACCAGTTCCGAGCGTAGGAAAACATCGTAAGGAAACTGGCACTTTTAACAATAAACAAACACACGTTTGATGGTCTAGTACGGATAGATGGCAGCACCTGTTACATGATGGAAGTAGGTAATTCTAATTATTGCTGAATATTTGATATGAATGGGCGATCAAAGTCCAATGCCCTAATCTATCCATTAAACAATTTATACTTTTATGGTGGTCGCTATGTGGCCGTCATTGGCATTGCAATCTATGACGTCACGTTTAGACGGGTAAATACTGCTGTAAACAATTTTTTACTTAGCGCCAAGACTATCGAGTCTCATGCAATAAGTTAAGGAGGACGAGAGTTTTTGCAACTTCTTGGTGGGCCAACATCAAAAGCCTGTGTCATAATCGACTATTATCAAACACATAAAATTCCCGTATATCGCATTTAAATTGATGACATACTAGAACAGTAAAAGATTTTGACCAACTGTTCCATCAAGATTTCAGCGACGAAATTACACAGCAAAAGATTATCAAGGACATTCTAGAAGAATCCACCAAGTCATTGACCTGCAAGCTGCAGCAGAAAACCGTTACGGTTACGATTGTCATCAAGTTGAGTAATACCTAGGTATTACTCAACTTGATGACAATCGTAAAATGTTAACGCCCCGCACTAAACTCTCGGTTCGCGATATATTTTCTTTTATCATCGTGAGAGATGAGGAAATGGAAATATCACTTCGTAAGAAATATTGGATGAGCTGTGTGGTTATATTAATTTTACTACTTTTATTTTTTTATAAGCTGTATTTTGATATTCGCTGATACATTGAGTCAGATTGTACAATGGAAATCGGTTTAAGATCGTGTTCTTTATATCTAGCAAATACATTAGTTGATACTTTAGTTTTCTCTATGAAGACCAATTTACTTTTTTAAGTATCCAAAACCTCAGTCATCGGAGATTCTCAACCAACAAGGTACATGCAATTTTTAAAAGTGTACGCATTTTCGTATTTACGCCATGTACGTAATGAGGAATGGATGCAAACAAAGGTTGAGTTTACCGCAGTGCATATTGACCTTTTAAGTCCACGAGCATTTCAAGTCGTAAATAGAAACTTTCCACTGGTGGAAAAAGCCTTCAGACAGTAATAAGTTTTTTTTTTTTTTTTGAAAAGCACCTGAAGTATTGTTTTTCTTTCCTCGTTCCTCGATGGTTTTAAGACTAAATCAATTCCCGAGACAATTATTTGTATTCTCCTTAATAAAATGTAAATTAATTATTAATTCTAAACACACTTGATTGTGTGTTTGTTTTCTAAAACCATGACAATAGTCCAGCCAAAAACGTTTCAAATTACTTTTAATGTGCTCTAATAGTTCCGGTTATTACGTTAAACACGAAATTGATGCATGTCACAAGCCCGCCTCCAGAAAACACATGTTTTACACAACAAAAAAATCTGTACAATCTATGGAGTAAAATTACTGAGTCTTTTTATATTTTATTACTCAGCAATGTTATTGTCGCCTTTTTCATTATCTAATTAAAAACTGTAATGGAATTGTGAAAACAAACGCGTTGTTTATTCAAGAGTACTTTCATGATTCACCGTAATGCGATAGCAAATTAAATTACCTTTAGAAATACAAGTAAACCCATTAAAAATTTTATTTTTCTAACATTAGTATACTAATTATCACCTGTATTGTTCTACAGAGACTGAAACGAAGGTCTCTGTTATTTAAAAATTAAAGACGAAATAAACACTGAAACAATTATCATAGACATTCCTTAGACCGTTGGAGACCGATAGATTTCAGAACAAACGAAAGGCTACCAGCCGATCTATTCTGTAAAAATCTCGATCGTGAAAACTTAGGTGAAGTGAGTGAATACTGTCAATCCTTTAGCATCAGCTTGGCTATTCTGTACAAAGCTCACCGTGAAAGCATAGGTGAAGTGAGCTGTCATTCTATCAGAGATGCTAGAAATTGGCACTTATTGCCAGCTGAAGTGAGCTTACCTTAGTTTTCACGGTGATATTTTTACAGAATAGCACTACAGGTGGAGTGACATCTCTCTTCTAGGTCACTTCACCTAAGTTTTCATGACTTTTTATGGAATAGACCGGCAGATACCTACCTACATCAGACAACAGCGCTTCATAATATAACCTTTGAAGAACGCTTTTCCACACCACCGACGTAATCCCGTAAAATATGTTTTAAAAGCTTTCTCATACGCTCCCTAAAGCTACGGTCTTGGTAATAACTGGAGTAATAATATAACTCAGGGAAAGGCGAAATATTTATGAAATAATGTACGAGCGGAGACGACACGAATGGCAAAAATGCGACAAGCGAAGAAAAAGTTTGAGGGAGAATTTAAATTTGATGAGCGCATACTTTTTTCATTAAGCTACTGTGACGCTGTGGGACTTAGAAGTTACTACGGTTACATTTTTAAGCCCGCATAAGAATAGAGTTTATTTTTCTGGTTTTATACTCAGGGTTGACAAAGAATGGAATTAAATAACCAAACTACATTGAAAACACTACAGTTTTTACTTACAACGAAAAATAGACAAAAATAGCGCAATTCTGTTGACAGATAACAACAATGACACGTGCTATAATCTGCCTCTATCACGAATATCGACGAACTTTGAACCCAAAGCCGCTTTCATTCATGGACAAGAGCGGCCTTTGACCGGTAACCTTTACATGAAACCCAACTGTCACACTACATTTTCCCAAGTAGTAAACTAGTTTATGAATCACGTGAACGTGTTTTATGGGAAAACTAACGGTTGACGAAATTCTAGAGCTTGTAGATTAGAAATAATCGATGAGAATGATTGGCATGGGAAAATACGTCAGAGTGACGATGTTGATTGCATTGTCATCGGGGGCTACGGAGTAATAACTAGGACCGAAATGGGAGTAAAATATCCAAAGATAAAGCCAAATAAACATTTACAAGGATGTTAAGGTTTGACAAATAACCAGCTTGCCATTCAAATTCAAGTGCATAGATGACGTGACGATGGTAACGACTGAATCAGACACGGGGATAAACCAGTATAAGAATGTCCGTCGAATTGAAGAGTTTAAAGATAACTAAACTGGTATAGACAGACAATCAGATGAGATTACCAGAACATTGATTAAAAAGTGTTAGTAACCGTTATCAATTCCGTGAGTGATAACACTCGGTTGCTTTATGACACACCGTAATGTAGACTACTACATGTCTCTAAACACGTAAATACGAGATTTATTGCTAGTATTAAAGACACTAGTTGATATCGAAGATGCACCTGGTCTGATAAAGGCACAATTAGTATTTGGTTGTTAAAAACAGAATCGTCATATCTTCATGTATCATGTGTCTTCTACCATACATATCTATTAGCCGTTACCTTAGTATGTAGGTATCCCACAAAATCTCACACTCCGTCCATGTAGTAGATGGAATTTAAACACACAACTGGAAAAATCAAGGTAAAATATGGAAACAAGTGATTGCATAAGACAGGTTACAAAAAATATGCTAGTTTCATCAGCAATACAGAGAGAATACGTCATACTGGAAAATGAAACTGTAAAAGACTCAAGTAGGCCCTTTACCAAGCAATGACACAGCATAAAATAACGATAACATTTTATGGCAATTTTGTAGCACCGTGACAAGGCAGAATTTTTATGTTATTTATCTTCCTAAGATGACAACCAGTGTGAATCATAGTTAGGACTAAACTAGATTTCGTCTACAGACAGTTTTTGTTCGCAAGGACGAAATAAATCTATGATGTCAACATGATGCAACAAAAAGCAATGTTAGTTTCAACAAAATTTCGAACTTTTACAATAAACGTTAAAAGGAATAGTGGTGAACATCAAGCAGTTACTAGACGAAATTCTAAGCCACACATGATGATGCAAAAATTACGAAAACGGCCCTTATCTCTTCCATCGAATATATTTAAAGCTAAAGAGGCCTTAGCTAGAGTACCCTCTGCGTTGAACTAGCTACTATGTATCTAGGACCGAATAACATTGACGTATATTTATTTAAACAATTTACTTCTAAGCGTATGCCGCGTATGGATGGCAAAAAGTTTTTATAGTATGTTGTGTGGCCCAGGATTTAGCTACGCGAATTGCACTTACTAACGCAATCATAAGGCCACCAAGTGCACAGGTAACGGTATGCGGTGCAAGATGGATGGTCGGCTATTTTAGACAATCATGAATTATTTCATACAATAATTACATTTGTACCGTAAGTATATGGTGCAGGTGGAATGATCCACAGAGTACCGTATTTATACAATTAGAGTTAGTCACCGATAATTACGGAGCTTAATGAGCGTGCAAATTGTCAGTCACGCCAACACTACACCGAGCCAATTTAGTGCAATATTGCAACCTTTACTGCCATATGTTTTATTAAATTAACAGTTGTACTCTAAAGGTCAAAGCTTTAATAGAGTCAGAGATATTCTAATAATTTATTAGAAATACCTACTCACGAACTAAAATTTAGTAGTTTGAAGTAAACAAGCACAAAATACCTGATAAAAAAGATAGTAAAACGTCTGAGCGTCCCCACAGACACTAGATAGTTCACAAAACGCGTTATTGTCATGAAGTATTTATTGCATTATAAATCGGCTGGGATTACTGATATGATAAATATAAAATTTTATTGCATTGACAGTCGACAGATATATAAATACTACTTTATATTTGGTCGCATCAGGTAAATTCCAAAAGATTGAGGGTACCTCAGCCGATAAGAAGATTGATATTCATATAATTTTTTGCCATCAAAGGAAGACTTTAGAGTAAATGAACCTACAAAGCCGATCCCTGAAGCTAAAGCTGAAATATGTATTAAGCGATTTGAATTTTAAAGCAGTGAAAGATGGAATAATAAATGAACGTGCTGTAAACTAGGCTGAAACTTCAATTAAGCGGTGAAAAGTAAACGAAGTGGAGAGTACCTTTAGTAAACATATTATGATCCCAACAGACCAAGCACCGTTATAATTATAAATCTCGAAGAGAAACTTGAATATATATCACCAGAACAGTAAAAACGTGACAGAAAATCACAAGACATTAAAGGTTTCTACCTATTAACTTCACGATAAAGGCTCCCAGACAGCCGCGACGCGACTCTCAGATTCTATGGCAACTTCATGGAAGTTGTCCTACCAGAATCGCGTTGCACTGTTGCGTCGCGCCTGTCCGCGGGAGCCTTACGGTCTTTGATTGTATCGAATAAATCAGTAACAAGAATATTAGCAATCTTGCTTTGAAGGTCACCTGTTCAGCTGGTATCGATTCTTATCTATTCAATTTAATGTCGATAAATCGATTCTGATCTCTGGCGATTTGTCATAAGTATTCTTCCGTAGCTTAACACTCATGGATTTAACACTTTGTTATAACTAAGCAACGTATTGCCACATATTCTATCATTGTCTGTCTCCGAAATTGTCGTCATTCATCAAGCCATTTTACTTTAAAGTTAAGTTCCTTTTCTGAAATTACATGTTTCTTTGATCCTAGAACAAAAGTGATTTCAAACAATTGGTTCTATTTCAGTGTGGTCTATGTTATAAGTTTTTAAGTGTATTGTGTCAGGTTTACATTGATATACATATATCAATGCAGGTTTATGATAATTTGATGCAAAACGTAGGTACACGTCATAGAGTCCAATAGTTTTCACATTTTGTTTAATTTTTAAAATGAAAATAATAACTATTCAAAGGCTGCCCGATGGTGATAATAAAGAAACGGAATTATCGAGTGAAGATTTCATCGTATCAGCTTTCTAGCATACAAACTAAAACGGTTCACATAACGTATGTATTTGATGTGCAAAACCCGTATAATAGTGACATTTAACGCCGCACACAACGTTACGCATGATTTTCAAGGTTTTATCACGATGTTTCCACTCGATTAAGCATCTATTTACCTTGTAAGGGATATAGTTACAGTTAAGAACAATCGGTTCATTAATAGCTGTAACGAACACGCCTTTCAACCGTTAACGAAGTAGGGTTGAGCTCGGATTGCTGATTGAGATTGAATTTGGTGTAGCACCAGCAAGATGTAACGGACTTATATAAATGAATTCAGATTGAGTTCCTTTCAACAATCAGCCTCATTCGTCTTTCACAGTTGGAATGCAGTAACGCCCAGAGGCCTTCGATTCAAAACTGTTCACGGCGATCTGTGGGCGTCTGATACAAAATAAATACCTGCTTATCCATCAGACGTACCGGTTATGACGATGGCTATAACAGAACAATTTTTCAAGTGTTGCCCACACACGTTCCGACCACTCGAAGCTAAGTATAGTGATAGCATATCTGTTTAAAAGATTGCAACACTGATAGATTAGTGAACAAATACCATAGTATCCCATCCTTCTGAATTTGACGATCATCGTTGAGGGATATGCGCCTTTCGGTAAAATTTTATTGCATGATTTTAACTGTATTGATGTTGATTGAGGGGCAAGAGAAAGACGAGATGTAGATATTTCAGTAACTAACCATTACAAGCATGTTGTAAGAAGTATAGACACAAATATTGAAAGCAGTAATTTAAACGGTGCATTCCTATATTTAGATACCATAATCGTTGATGCATCAAGATTTGCACGTCTTTGAAAATTTAAGTAAGGTTATATCAAATACAATATTTGAGTTTGTTTAGCATAGTGTCAACAACTTACAAACTAGTTCTATGAATAGTAATGAACTAGCCGTAGAGTTTGAAATCTACCAACCCGCACTTGGCCCACGTGGTTGATTATAGGCCACACCCTCTCGAAAAAAGGAGGCCTACGTCCTAGCAGTGGAAACATCATATGCTTGTAGTCAATGAGTTTCATGAAACATTAAATTTAAGAAGTTAAATTAATGTTCCAGCTAGAGAACCGGGGAAAAACTATGCGATACTTTTTAAATCGAGTTAACTAACTGAATTTGCGAAACATTTTATCCCGACGCGAGAGCGAAATAGAGAAGCGACGACTCTTCATTAAAAAACTGTCAACGCTCTAATAATTAGGCTTCGAAAGCTTTCAGTTTTCAGTTAACACCAGATGAAAGAAAAATCTAGCTTACATACAGGAAAAGCGTTTTGAAATACTCGGCACACGGACGCAACCGTCATTAAATACGTTTTAAAGCATTGTAGACTGTTATTTTTTAACCGTCCATCATCCATTTCACATGTAAATTTTCGCACTGTTATGCAAAAATATTTAAAGAGGATTAAGCAGCGGTGCGCAAACATTTGCTTATCACATCTAGTTTTTATTGTATGCGTTGCGAATATGTATTTATTTAAAATCCTGTTTAAGGCTTCTGTGGAAAATGTTGTCAGATCTATGTAACCTTTAAACCGCTTTTATCTATCATAGGAAGAGATGATGGCAACATATTCCCCGCCGAGGACAATGCATCATAAACTATCACTATTTTTGTCACATTTAAATGATAGCGAGAAGCTGCCAGCACATAGCGGACTGACATTTGAAAACAATCCAATTCTCTGTTTACCCAAGAAAAACATGAGCAATAAAAACAGAAATAAAATTGTAATGATATTGATATCAGCAGACGCGACATAATCCTTTGTTTTTACGTAAATTTTTTCGAAAAAGATAAACTTGATATGACGGAGTCAACACGTAACATTTAGCCAGTGAAGCACATGGCGTTAGTACTCTGTGCGTGTGTACAAACGTAGACAGTATCAGTCGTTTATACGATTTGATCCCACTTTAATGCAGCCCCTTTGACGTAGGCTACGCGTGGTGATAAACGTTTAAAAGTAATTGAACGAAAACATTATGGATTCTCTTTGTGTTTACCGTTTTTATAATTTTGGCTGTTTTTGGTACGATGTGGATGTTTACTTTTAGATATCTTTGTTACAATCGTCGTTTTATAAGAAATATTACTATGTTAAAACCAATTCATTGTATGGCAAGTTTTCTTCCAATTCTATAACATTACTGCAAATATAACCAGATCTTGCGAATATCAGTATTTTAGAAGGAAATTACAAAATGTTGCAGCTCAAGTCGTAAGCAATCCGCTTTCAACAAATAGCCGGATAAACCCATATCAGAGTTTATTCTCCATCGCCAACCTTTTTCTGGAATAGACTTGCTAAATCGACGGGAAGTGACAGACGGACGCCCCAACGGATGTGTTTATGCGGTTTATCTACCAACCTGCTTCGACTAGAGGGGATCGCTAGTTCTCCGTCGCACAGTTAATTGAATCTTCCACGAGTAACTGAATTAAATTGAATATCGTTAACGCTTTGAAGATCAATGGGGAGGGGAACTGGCATTTCTACGCAATTTAATTGAACTTCTGAAGGGTTAAATGAACTTTCATGGTTGGTTGAGCAAGGTTTATGTAATTAGTTTGTGTGTAACCAATGAACTTATAGAATACCGAAAGGACAATCAATCATAGACCCGACAATTATTGCTTCCCCAAATTCCATATACAACAAAATCAAAACTTCCTGGGTCAAATTCTAAATATATTAAACTGACATGGGTCTTATATTTAAAAGACCTGTCACCATCGTTCGCAAATTATCTCCACTCAAGACCTTAGGGAAATTCAGGGACCTTTTGAGTCGAGGGTCGGTTGATATTAAGTGACCCGCTCTCGACTTGTGAACTATACACGCTGGGATGGTGTAGGATGATTTTCAAGAGAATTTATATTTAGTCTGCGGCGGAATTTTCGCTTCAAAAAACTGGCCCGAAAATTTGTGATCAAAATGCTGACATATTTAAGGTTTTGATATCGTTAGGGGTTATTGACTTCTATTGTGTAGAAACCTTCCATTTAAGAAATCCCAACTGTATCTACTGGAGAAGTGACTGATAATAAAGATGGTGGTGTTTGTAGGCTATTTGGAAAAGATCCCAATGTTAAAATCTTTCTAAATATGTTTGTTCCGGCACGCCTACTAAGCGAATTGTGATTTGAATTTCACGTATCACGTAAGAACATATATAAAAAACGAGTTACAAATCGAGTTATGTCTAAACGTATCAATATTTATCAGTCGCAAAGGTAAGAGAAGAAATATGATTGACAGGGATTTTTGTACTGCCTAGCTATATTGTTCATTAGATAGGTTAGATTAATGTATTGCGTCTATTTGCTTTTTTGAACGGATTTTATTCTGCTAAGTCGCTCGTTTTGTTTCTTGTCTTGTCAGTCAGTAGTTCCAGTTTGAACGGTTGATTAATAAATTTGTGATGTCTATGCTATTTCAGTAGACCGTGGCTAACTTATTACTATTTTCGTTTCATCCCGAGGTTTTCCAGTGATTTCATGGGCGGTTGAATTGTTAATGTAAATATTTTGAACGACGAAGATAGGATTTGATACAGATTTCCAGTCATAAGATTTGTGTAAATAATTATTAATTTGGACGTTAAGACAATCTCAGGACAGTTTAGCTGATGCTGATTTAGTAAACATTACGATGAAGTTTACAACAAGGTCAGTATATTCAAATGATCTGTCAATCCACTCAGCTGACAAAAATAAATCTTAGCCGGAAACTTTCCACAAAATATACATCGTGCTCATCATCAACGCAATACTCAACCGCCAAGCCTGCTAAGCGCACCGTCACAAACACCAATGAAGAGCAAACCTAATTAAAACTTTATAACCTCACTTTTCCAGTCAAGCAACACATCTTCAAAGCCTTCCTA
This sequence comes from Polymixis lichenea, assembly GCA_949091785.1. Lineage (NCBI taxonomy): Eukaryota > Metazoa > Arthropoda > Insecta > Lepidoptera > Noctuidae > Polymixis > Polymixis lichenea. Next base: position 22,111,575 of record OX420937.1, read on the forward strand.
TACGAGAACTTAGCGAATAACTTGGAAACTGAGCCTCGAAGTTAGCACTTCATCAGTAAAGGCAGTTACCGTCATCACCTAGGAAAGAAATTAAACTTCTTGATTGAATTTGAAATCTCATTAAGTAGACTTACCTAATGTTGGATGAAGTTTATGTACGAATAAACTGGAGACGACATGGAGAATCTCGAATAGGTTGAAGATTGTTATTCGTATTTTGTTTCAATAAAAATAAATAAAGTATTGGGAGGACGTTCTTACTATGTTAATCCAAGAATTCCTATACCGACGCTGTGTCTGACACATTTAATCAACTTTATTTGTAAATGCTTTGACACACTTTCATTTCATTCAGAAATGGGCGAACATTATCAAAATTTAATTTTTGAGTTCTAGACCGCTTCTGAAATCTTGTCAAAATTCTTTACATACATTTCATTATTGTTCTTTTCTTGAATAACTTCGAGCGTTTCTCTAATGAATAATACATTAGTGACGTTTAAGAAAGCATGTAAAGCAACTGTATAGAATACAACCTTGACCCGTCACATATGACGGCTACAAATTATGTTTTGTGATCACAGGTGACAAATTAGCTATTGTCACAGCACACCGGGAAACCCACACTGATATTAAATGGAGTTCTTAAATTGTAGGAGGTTAAGAACCGCTTTGAGGAAACTGGAAAGTCAGATGTTGTCTACAGTACTTAAGTAATTTTATGATCCTTCAAACGTAATTTGGATTTCCCAAAGTTAACATAGTTTGGTAGGTCTCCTTAGCTCTTATGCCAAAATATGTTAACAGAATTTAAATAATGCAGATAAAGAAAAGACCCGCAGTGTGGAGCTAAAAGGCTGCTTCGTAATGGAGCTAGGCCAACTTTTCTTTAATCAATAAATAATACAATTCGAAAGTAAAAGAAGAAATGATCAGGAAGATTCAACATACACAGAAAATAGAAAACAACCCAGCATATAATTTTATTATAAAATAATGAGAAAACTTAGACAATATAGTTCAAAGGCAAACAACATTCTACGTTATTCAACGCAAAAATAACAAATAACAAATTCAAGCTGACATTTCCCGTTTCTCGTCCAATTTTCATGATCAAATTCTTGAAAATTCTTTAAAACGTTTTTATAATTTTCAAAATTGCAATAGATATGCATATTCATTGTGAATTCAATGACAAAAATGATAGAATCGTTAAAGTTAATGACTATTAAACCAAAAGTCATGCCATTTGGCAATTCAAAAATCAATCTGACCTAGCAGATCTGACACACGAGGATTTTATTAATCCAATTAAATAATGAACGCGTGTTGCAGCGAGTTGAACAATGTTACGTCCGCTTCCGCGCTGAATGTTTCGTTTGAAATTAATGAACAAAAAGGGATCAGCACTACATACTTGGTTATTTAACACTGCCTTTTATTTGGTTTGTAATCTGATATAATATCTCTCATCGCTAACGTTGTATTATATTTCTACATGGTTACCGTTCTAATAAATGTCTATGCGTGCGTTTATTACATAATTTCACAAGGTATTGTGAAATTTATAAAATTACCGAAATATGGATCACTTGTCCTGCGGATAAAATATTGGTTCCTGAGGGACACCCACGGTTTCCTATATCGATTCAAAATATCGGATAAGGATATCAGAACCAATATTTCGTGTCCATACATCCAAATCGAACTGTATATATGACAACATTCGTACAAGAAATACATACAATAAGTTCTAGTTATTTTGTAGCGAACGTGCTCAAAAGCCTAACATTGACATCTGCCAGAAGCAATGACAAATGTATTGTGTTACATGGCAACGACCTGCCAGTTAGGGGCACAAACAGTGGTGTATGCTCTCGCTATTATCACGAGGCTAGTGCTGTTAGACAAACAGCTAGTTTTATTCAAAGATTTGCTTTGGTTGTCACTAAAGTAGTGAAGAATAACTACTCATTTTTATGTCAATTCTAATAATTTAAAATGAGCATCATCACGATGTTTTATCGTACTTGGAAATGTTAAGATAATAGAAAATAAACAATCTTAACTTACAAGATATCATAAAAGGCATGTGCAACTTATTACAATGACATAACTTTGCAACAAAAGAAACATTAGCATTGACACAATTATAGATAGCAAACATTTCAATAATAAACGGACATTATAAGTAAAAGTCCTTGCACCACACTGACTTGTAATAGAGGCCAACCACCCATGCGATTGCAAAGTGTAACGATATCACATGAGTTTCTATGAATCATTGTTTAAAATACCAGTTTGAACGATATTAGAAACAGTAGAGGTACATCTTGGAACATACATTATACTAGTAAAGATTGCCGATATATTAAAAGGCGAACTACATTTAAAACGATAGCAATCTCAGCTTGATGCTAGCTGGCTTACATGGAATGAAACAGTATTTCATATTTGTTAGTGTTTTGATCTAACGGTTCTAAAATTTTGATCGTTTTGTAAAACTCTTTGAAGCCACATGGCGTAACCTGCACAAAGATATTCAGTTATATTAAGTTTATTATCTTTTGTTGTCATAAATGTTCAATATTATATTATTAATCCGGTTCACATCTGTGGCTTTAGTGCAGTTTTATCTTTATGATACCACAAATGATATTTTTATAGCTAAATCAATTTGCAATTGAAGACCGGCTATTAAGATTATTTTAAATATTTTTTATTAATGTAAGTAGGTACATCTGGAAAGGGAACAGGCTTAAATGAAATGGATAAAAGTGGAAACACAAGAATAAAAGTACTAGGAATCATGCTGATATGAACAATAACAGCATTAATCATGTTTATTAGTAATCACCTTTAAGCCATGCGGGACGTTAAATTTGAAAATAAAAATTTGGATATATTATTAATCTTCAATAAAAGATATAAACCAGTCGTCCGGCTACTGCGGCTACAATCTGTGGTTCGACCAATGGTCGTAAAACTAGTGGCTTTGATATATGACCGTCGGCTGTCGTGAACGACAATATTGTTTATAACAATTTGCTGTATGAAAGTATAAGTCTGTATGTGCTATCGGGGTTTATTCCTTTCATAATTTTAGGCGGTAGCAACCAATTGGAGATGCTTCGAGAATGTTTGAATAAGGTTCCATTCTCAACCAGCATTTCCTGCTTAGGCACCATTTGCTGACTTAGTGGTTTAGGTCTGGTGCATACTAAAGATGTGCTCTAATTTCATTTATAATCCCACACAAAAGGCTACGCTTGCCGCGGTTGGTCCGTGGATGGATGACCATCTTTGCATACCAAGACCCGTCTGTGCCTCGGAAAGCACGATAAGCTATTGGTGCTGGTTGTTATTCATGGATCTTTGGCAGTCGTCACGGGTCGTCAGAAGCCCGAAAGTCTGACAACCAGTCTAAGCAAGGGGAATCCAATTTCCCTGTGTACCCAGTAACTGGGTTGTAAGGGTCAGATCGCTAGTCGCTCAATGTAAAATACTGGCAATCCGCCGAGCTCAAAATAGTTATGAAAAGGCTAGACAGATGATTTATTTATTTATTTAAAACTTAAACTATCATTACAGGTTTAGAAACCTAATGATGACACTAGTTATTATACTAATAAATAATAATCCAAGTACACATTATCGAAACACAAACACCTCATGAAAACCTACATTCTGACATCAATCATATCTTTATGCGAAATACATAAATTACATCAATGTACAAACTAAATTCCCATTTCCTGGGCCCCTCGAATTCGCCGACCCGGAAAGGTATTGACAAATGATTTGAGGTCCTTCATGACAAGATTTATTTACTCACAAAAGGCTGACTTTGTAAATAGGAGAATACAAAGCACTGAATAGGAGGGAGCTTAACAAAGATCGTGACCTATATTTGTACTACGAGGGTCGGCATGGATTCCGGTCAGGTACTTATGAGCTCAAATGAAGCGCTGGTGCTACATTTTACAAAATCCTTTGAGGTGTAAATGCATGCAGACAAATTCAAGCTCCATTAGAAGAGCTTTTAGCTGCAAATAAAGTGGATTCTAAAATAAATCTGCGAGTAATAAAACAATATGAAAAGCAGTCGCGCTGCGTGAGAAGTATTTGTGGTATTTAGTGCTCGTTAATAACACATTCAAACCAGTCTGTCTAGATATTTGTGAAAAGAAGCATTTTTTATAACCGAGAGACACTTCAGAGAGCAAGACAGGATATGCCGAGAAATAGGGAGTACCAATGTGCAAAGAAGTGATACTTGGAAGTCTTTTGTCTAAAGATAGCTCCAGTAAGTCACAACTCTGCATAGAGTGAGCTGACACAGCTTCATTCAGCAGGCTTCACAAACCATTTAGACCAAATAAAGCAGTGATATAGATGCGAAATGAAGACCAAACAATGGCTGGAGTCATAACTACGGATCTCTAAATGATGCAGCAACGAAACGTTGACTCCATTGAGAATGGCTGACTGTGAAAATCTGTATAGGCTGTGCCTACACGTCTCTCTCTTTACAATAGCCTGACCTACATCCACGCTAAGTGAACAAACACTCCAATATTCAGAAGTTTAAAACGCTCTAGAGACAAATATAAAGTCTAACAGAAACAAGAAGTAATTTCGCTTAAACTGGATTTTAGAAAAACGATACCGAAAACTATAAATAAAATATTCCGATTAGTGAGGTATAATTTGGATCGCATAGAAAATAAGAAGAAATGGATATAGATTTGGGTCTCCAGCATAGAATATAAAACAAAATAGATATCGATTTGGGTCTTAAATTTATTCGACTGGAAGTCTGTATAGGTCAGAAAAAGGTTAGTTATTCTGACGAAACATATGAGGAGGTACCTACACCAGGTAACACATCGATCGTCGGTGGAATCCAGAAATAGACCCAAGTTTAGCCAGAGTGGTGTCTGTTACACTTTAAAGCGACTATAGATGTCTTATGTGTAGGAAGAGTGCCAAATTATACAACAAATTTTACTCATTTGGACAAAAACGCAAGTATTGAATCAGTGGAATTTTCGCATCACAGTAAATGGTCGTTACAGAAATAGGGTAGAATTAAGCAAGAAGACAATTATTTGTATGACTTTAATGCGTTTAAATTAATCTCTGTGACTCGTGTAAAAGTACTGTTTTTTGTACATCTAGGCTTGTGGCTAGGTAATAGCAGCCGCACGGGTTGATCGACTAGGCAAAGCTATGCTTGCCCGCAGCTGTTGGCTGTTTGTCCGTGGTGGGACATCTGTAACATCTGTTATCCGACTTTCTGTGCAAATAAAGAATGATTCTATTCTATTCTATTCAAGATCCCTCCTTGCCTCGGAAAGCACGTTAAACCGTTGGTACCGGCCTGCCAGGGGTGCGGGTTATTCGAAAGTGATACCGTGGCCCCTGGCACACAGGCAACTGAGGGAACACGGGGGGTTTTAGTCAATAAAAGTCTGACACGCCCACCCAGACCGGGAGAAGTTATTTGATGAAAAGCACCATAAAAAATTAGCCGTTGGTACCGGCTGTCATTCGTGGACCTTTGACAGTCGTTACAAGTCGCCGTCGTCGGGTGTCGTATTACCGGTCACACTATGTAACACACTAGTATTCAACTGCATCCGTTTAGACTGGAAGCCGACCTCAACATGTGTAGTTGGAAAAAGGCTAGGCAGATGATGCTGTTGTCGTCATGTTGTATAACCACTCATTTGAAATCCTCGAACCGAATTAAACATGCTTATAGCTGAGTGAGTTGATGACAGCGGCAAAATAGGGTAGGACTGGAACCCACAAATATAAAGATAATACAGCTACTGACAAATACAGGCTTTGTTTTGTCATGCTCTCGTTTCATTTGAGAATATTGGAGATAGCAACCACAAACATGAAAGCTAGCTTTAATAAAATTGCAAAATTTGGGAACCATGCCCGATTTAATCTCGACAACGGTGATATATTTAAACCACATTAAAATGAGAAAATGTAAACCAAAGTAGGAAACAGTACTTTCAGTGTAGTGAATAATTGCTTGTAGACAGAAATATAAAGATATTGATGGCAAATGTAAACAACATTATTCCGAAGTGGCTGACACCGACGCATTTTGTTACCTCAAGCAAAATCCTTGCATTATATGGCTTTACCATGCCTGTAACTTTATGACAGACGTTTCTAATAAAACCTTTATTATTACAGCAATAAAAATATACGACTCAACAGAGAAAGTTGGTATTATTAGCCTCCGCGGAAAAATTGGGACAGTGTCTCGTTATCCTCTATTCAGTGTACTTCACAGAATGTATATAATTTAGCACTAGTATTTTATTGCTTGATGTCATTTTCTTTGAGCCACACAGCACTAGGTTTTTGTGCTATATGTAGAAATACACTCCCGGACACCTTACTCGAGCGACCGTGCAGTTTCATTTGAGGTATAAAGGCCTAAAGAATAAAATAATGAAGAGTCAAAAAAAAGTTTTTATGCAGTTACGAAGTCGACATACTGGCCATCATTTTGGTGTCGTCATTGTTACGAATTAGAATTCTAGACCATTGTAAAAGTGACAGACTTCTAAGCAAAAAGGGTGCATCTATTTAAGAGTACGGGAGTGTATTTTCAATTTATATATCGTTCATCTACTCCGCAGCATTGCTATGATATCATTTGTCTGGCTAACTAGTGACATTGTGTGGACCTCAGCTCGTATGGAAATCGTACCGGCCCGGCCTTGGTAGACTATAACGTTGTGATTAGATCTCACGCAATAAATCTCGTTATAAAACAAAAATACTAGTGCCGTTAATTCAGCAGCAAAATGGTCACAAAAAGTTTCAGAAATAAAATGTTTGTTGATGGGCACAGAGTAGACAATTTTGTCGTATAACAAATGTCACGTAGATCGTAGGGTATCAATAAACAACCATGTTTCTCGTAGCTAAGATAAAAGGGAGGTTCGATTTCGTACCAAAAGGAGTTGGGATGCTCCTTTGAACCAGCGTAATCGAAAAACGTAAGTTCATCGTATTTCTCGGAGACGAGGCACGCCGCACATACACATACAATTTCAAGGCTTTTCCACGAGATATCACTTTAAAATAAAGTGTTAAACAAACATGGGAAGAACTTCGTTACTCGAAAATTGTTAACGAAAATGCCCCAAATGTTCAAGTTCGACAAAGGGAGGCTTATTACCGACTTCGGCGTCACAATCAAAGCGAGCAACAAAACAAGTACAAAATCATAATAACTTATAAGTCTGTCTGAAAGTTATCAAAACGAGATATTGTTAGCGGAGACGACGACTCACTTACTTTGTGTGTCTGTAACTGAAGCAGGAAAAGATTATTAAGTCTTATCTACGTGTCGCGGGTAATATAAACCATTTGTACAGTGCGAGAACGGAACAGGAAGACCTCCTCGCTCCAATGCTTACAGAAAACGAACAAACAGCATGTAATGAGAGTTTTATTCAAGCTTTTTGTGCGGCCCTTTCGACCTTTGCGTCGGCATTGTGACGAATTAAATTGGGTTACAATACGTTTTTAATTGAACAGCCGGAGAACATGGAAAACTCTTTCGATCGAAACGAAATTGGAAGCGAATCTTTTGATCTTGACGTAAACAGGCTTATCTCGATAAACTGTTGATAAAGTAGACGCGTAAAGATAAGGGGGAACGGTGGAACAGATTCCTTAACGGTTACATTGTTTAGCAGGCGGCTGATGGTAAACGTTGCCAGTTTGGGATCGATACGAGGGGAGCAGGCACTGGCGTCCAGCCAACCACTAAAACACGGCAAGTTTACGCTTTATAGCAAATTACAAACGCAAACATTATTTATTAGTGCAAAAACAAACTGGATAATGTTGATGACGTGGAGTACTCGAACGATATCTGGTTAAAACCAGAGCGGACAGTGATAACGGTGAGAGCTACCAGTGTCACGGACGTACGTCTGTTCAAATTAATAAAGTGAACGACATTGACACACGGCCACGAGTAGCGACTAGGAGCGAGGGACAACAATAAAAACATCGTTGGAGTCGACCAAACAGATTCGTACGATTGAGAGGCCCATGTGACCACGAGCGTCATGAACTATTTCAGTTTAATAACATGCTGCGCCGCAAACGTGACCGACAGGTTAACTCGACAACTCGTGGTTACATACAAATAAACTCCCAGAAGACTTAGAAGACTGAACACTATTTCAACACAAATAAATCCCATAGAAACTTCATTGTTCCAACTACCGTTTAAGGAATTCTTCGTAGTATTGTCTGTTGCCTCATCAACTGTTTATTTTCAATCAAATCGTCGTGAGTATAGAATCTGTGTCGCGTATATACAAGCGTATATTACATAATAAAGCGAGAGATGACAATGGAGGAAATTGTCACTTTTGGAGTCATCCGGCTGCTAAATTGACACCGCCTCTCCGCCTCCTCACGACACGGTTCAAATTATCCAGACGTATGATAAATGACTAGTATAACCATTATTTATACATTTGAGCATGTTTACATTAGTTACAATAGCATCGTCAACCGTATTAATGTTTAATTTAACATTAAACCACGCACATCCCATATCGATCGTAAACGCATGTTAGCATTCCAGCCAATTATATGAAAACGTGCTACGGAGGAAGTGAATCGTATAGAACATAGGACTGACAGCACGACGGACGCAATGCAAATCTGTGGCGTGCCGGCGACGTCCATTTATCGTTTTGATCACGTTCACCAGATCAGATACATATCGAACACATACCAGACTCTGCTACCCAAGTACGAGAGTTCAATTTAGATGTTGATAAGAAAGATGAGGGATAGGAATCAGATGCAAAGAATAGTGTGTCTTAATAGAAAGATGTAGAGTTGGTATTCGTTTTTGAAGAGTAAAAGGGTAATCGCGGTATAGACGGGAGACTGGTTCGGCAATTTGCCTATTGCCGAGTTCAATTATCGCCCCCCGCACTCATTACTGAATTAAGGCGAGAGCGACTGTAAATTTTGTGACGCCTCTGCTCTAGAATTGTGAGTTCTTTATGATGACTATGTTACCAGTTGTTACCTAAATACATTGAAAGGTATCATTGAAAACAACAGTATATAAAACAGAACTAATAGACAATGATAAAATGAAAAGTATGAGAAAGGCGCCCTTTAACTCTTTACTAATTTAAAAATGAGAAGTACATGTTAGACATTCAAAATCGTAAACTTCATGAAATACTTGATCTTACATCAAATTACGTACACTGCCAATGATGAGAAGGAACCCATTAATCGGCCGCTTAGTGGAATTCTAATAAATTTCGTCATAATATTAGTAATGACAATCAATAAAGCTGCGGCAGGATTCATAAACCGATCGAGCCAGAGTAATAAATTTAATAGCTCCCATTCAAGCTTCAAGAGATAGCTTTAATACTAATTAATAAAACCGCCTTCGCATCGCTAGAGGAAATTGGCGTTCACATTATGATTTGATATTCTAATGACGGTGGGAACTTTGGATTTTCCGATGTTTTCATTCCAATTTTTCGTGTAATTTATCTGCTATGAAATCGTTTCAGCTGCTTTTAATTAATTGTGCGACAAATAAAATTGTTTAGGATAACGGAGACAGATTTGTGCCATCGTTAAGAAATATGTTTCATATAAATTTATTCATTTTGAGATATATTTTAAGGAACAAAAGCGTGCTTCTTTCTTGGTTACTCGTTTATTTAAAAATTGCGTCATAGTATTTACAGACACAATTCACAGTCAATTTTGGTCTTAGACATTTAAAAAATAAAACCAAAACTGAACCGGATTTTCCTAAAACATGGTATCAACTTGCTCCAAAACTTGTTTCAGAAATCAAGTCATCAATAATTAAACATTAATATAGGAGTGAAAATGAAGAAACGCTTGCAGCTTAGATTCTAAAGCATAGGTAAATGAAGAATATGTGTCAGGAACTAAGAACATGACAAGATACTCCATGTAGAGGATGTTACAGAGGAAGAAAAGAAATAACATAGCAGTACTCACCAGGCATGAAGTGCAGTAATGCAGCGGTGATGGGGTACAGACTAGGGCTGTACGTGATGTCCGGGCAGGCGTACCCGAGGACTGACACAACCCTGTCTGCGACCGCCCGACCCTTGCGAGTCAGGTGGTACCCCAGGCAGTGGGTTGCCTCCACGAAAGGCGGCAACATGATCGGCTTGTCCGGCAACTCAACTGTGCCGAACACCTGGAAACATACAAAAACTCTTTAGAAATTTGTAAAGATCTAGCAATTTTGGAACATCCATTTGAACAAAGACACATTATGGGTAGACAGTCGTGCTTTGAATATTTCCTAGGTACTATCTGTAAGCTCAGAATCAAAGTTTGCCTTACTTTGTGAGCGCGAAGAATATTGATTGTAGGTAACGTAACGTCATGAATAAATTCGCATATTGGCAACAGCATGCACTTTCATGAAAAGCTAAAATAACTCAACATTGCCAATGGCATCGAAACGATTATTATGTAACGTTGTCCATAATATTTCCCAGATTCAATATATGCATTCTTTCGCCAATCGAGTGCGGAATTTAGATTTTATGTCGAATCAAAAGAACAATGTGAGTTCTAAGAAAGATGCCAGACACTCGTTTATTTATTTTTATAAGTCTGCTTATTGTTACACAAGATAACAGGCTAACAACATAATAGAATACTATAAAGAGAATCTCTATTACGAAGTTTTATTAAACTACATAAACATTCAAGATCTGCTTGGAATCAAAGGAGATCTGAATGAATTAGTTGTTTACCATCCCCAGGAGACGGATGGCAACATTACTAGAGTAGCTATCAAATATAGATGTCCCAATTCCACGACCGACTTGTGGGATTGATCTGGTAACGTCAGTGTCGGTAAGCAGGCCCAGCCGTCTGTCGATTCTGTTTCTGACGTCAATCGAGTAATAGAATTGGTCTTAAAAACTACAAGTTAACGACCTCTTCTAATCAATGATTAGCTTATCTTTAATTATTGAATTACTATGGAAAGGTACATGCTTACGCAATACGAAGTAGCAATATAATTGAATACAAACACGGATTGATAATACGATAAATTATATTATACATGATCGAATCAGGAATGAAGAGATCCGTAGGAAAACCAAGGCAACTGACATAGCCCGAAGAATTGCCAAACTTAAGTGGCAGTGGGCAGGGCACATTGCAAGCAGAACAGATGGCCGATGGGGCCGAAAGGTTCTGGAGTGGCGACCGCGTACCGGAAGACGTAAAAGTTGGAAGGCCTCCCACAAGGTGGACCGATGACCTTGTGAGGGCCGCAGGAGTCCACTGGATGCGCGAAACACAGAACTGGTCGAAGTGGCGGAGCTTGGGGGAGGCCTATGTCCAGCAGTGGACGTCTTTCGGCTGAAATGATGATGATGATGATATTGTACATACATTAAATTAATAACTTTAATTCGTAAAGTATCGTATTACGCAGCTGGTGGTAGACGGGACGGGTAGTGACGGTCAGATAGGCAGTCGCTCCATGTAAAATACTGATATGCAGCAGAATCTGGTTAGACTGGAAGCCGACCCCAACATAGTTGGGAAAAGGCTAGGCAGATAGATAGACATTGAATTAATCATTCAAAAAAGTGCGTAATTCTAAATTATGAACTTCAAATTTTATCACCAAAAGTTATGAAGGATATTTTTAAAATAGTAGAAGATGTCAAGAGATTTTCAAATTAGTGTGCACGTATGAATTTGTTATCCAATCTGTGGTTGACATGTTCTGTGTCTGCGTGATTATCCACTTTGCGGCAAGGACAAGATGAAACGAGACGCACAAATTATATATTTGAGCCTGCATGCTTTGATACACGCTACCTGTAGAGCGAAGATAGATGAATATGACATTGTGACTGAACAACTCTTCCAATATCAAATTGTACTAGAGAATGTAGATGAAGTGTTGAAAGTGTGAACTATAATAACTAAGTTCTAACTGCTTCTAATTATTCTATACTTATCACATTCACTATATATAGCGTCAGCGTTTGGATACGATATTTATGAGAAACATGTTAGAAATTAATCACCTTGGCCTAACAAGATGGGTGTGACATGTTATCTACGTAAACCTTTAACCTAATTCTCATATCTTAGATAAGTCTTGGTTTCAATTAATTTCTACGAATGATGTGACAGTAAGGTATTTCGAATTATTACTATTTCTCAGCAATGTGTATTATACAGTTATAGCTTATTCTTATGATTTGTATTGGTGTTCCCACTAGTTACCTCCTTACTCTCCAACCAATTCTATGTATCTAGGACTATTTGGGCTCATTCCGCCATCTCTGTCTGGGCTTACCGCAATGTCACCTGCCATGGGACCAAATGGCTTGTGTGTTTGATCCATTCATCGTCGGACATTTAGCACATGTGTCCAGCCCAATTCAGAATCAAAATTAAAAGTCATTTATTCAAACTAGGCTGAGAGTCAGCTCCTTTTGAACGTCAAAGTTACATGAGACAGTCCTCCCCGAAACGCCAACCCTTCCCCACTTCCTAGTGCTTTAGCTGGGAAGAAGAAGTGGCGCAATAAACTCCCCAGCAGCACAGCTGTCTGTTCAATTTGAGCATGGCAGCTTTCCGAGTGACATCGGCTATTTTTGTGATATAACGTACGGTAGAATTCATAAGTCGGTCTTCAAATTGGTACCCAGAATATTCCGTCCCATTGCTCTCTGACAAAACTCGAGCGTGGACCTCTGCTGATTAGTTTATAGAACGCTAGCTTCGCCCGCGTGGAGGTCGGTGTACTATACATATAAACCTTCCTCTTGAATCACTCTATCTATTAAAAAAACCCGCATCAAAATCCGTTGCGTAGTTTTTAAGATTTAAGCATACATAGGGACATAGGGACAGAGAAAGCGACTTTGTTTTATACTATGTAGTGATGTTCGTAAATTAGCAGATATACCTGCTTTATGGGCAAAATCCGATATACACCGTGACATTTTCGTCGCCTTACAAAGGTTGTCAATGTTTCCGACATAAAATACCTACAGGCGCGATTCAAAAATTGTTACCATTAATTAAGATAATAGGCACCTATTTAAAAACAAATGCTTTAGAATTATGAAACACCTTGTTTATAATGTTTACGTATCAAACAGTAGAAGATTTCTACCTACCTACCATAATAACATAACATTTCATCATTCATTCCATCTCCATAACAGGGTGTTCGAAACTACATCTACTCTTTGTGAATGATATTATATCTTTTTTATTATTATTCCTATGTCCAAAACTATCATTTATTTTTAAATGATTATTAGTCATTGGATACATGAAGTGGGCTGCCGTTGTAAAACGACTAAAATGTCACGGTGTGTTATACAGCCAATGTCACGAGGGGCTAAAGTTAATAATTTATTTGCATATAAGTCGCCTTAATCATCGCTGTAAAGAAGTAATCCCTATGTCACGTTTCCTGACTACTTAATTATAAACAAAACAGCGTATTCTTATTATCATGACTTGTACAAACAAGCTTGGATCAATATTTTTGTACAGATAGAGATAAGCGCGAACATTTATTTACTTGTTTTGGTAATGACTTTCGTTGAACATGTTATAATATGTTTAATATAGAAGTACTGTGCTTAAGGGGAATCTAGTGGCGGGGTCGAACTCACTGGTGGGCCTGGCTAAAAAGCACGCTGCCTCACCAGGCATCGTGTCCGACAGAGGTAGTACCCATGAGGAGCAGTTAGACGATAGTCTACACGCCAACATTTTTGAGTGAGAGATGCAGGATCAGTTACAGTAAAACAAAAGCGTAAAAAATTAAGAAAAGTCCTTCGGAAGATCGGGTTTTGTGAAAAAACCACTACATAAATCAATGACCAATAAAGTTTATTAAACTTTACGATATTTGAGCTTTGTCGGTACCGACTTGGTTTTGGAGATTTTACACTTCTTTCATTACTTAAACACACCCAAAGTTAGGCTAAATTAGCAAGAAAAACTAATCTTTGATGGCTCCTAACTTTTTAATGGCTTTTTAATTTAGTATTATGTTTCCATACATACAATATTAATAATGAGACAAAACTATACCATGTTTAATTTTTGATGTACATTGTCGAACAGTGGAGTAATACACTCCCAAAGTTTGTATGGAAAAATGTCGACAAGATTCACCTTAAGATAAGTTGCTTTCAAATCACAATTATTTTACGTTTCTTTAGCATTCAATGTTAGATCTATTTCAAAATCTTCCACACTTAGAACGTAAATGAGGAACAGTAAAGGTATATAAACCGCTAAGATTTTTGCTGAGTTATAAATACATATAGGTCATATAGATTTCGGAATGAACAGACGTTACAGAGGCTGAGAAAGCCAGTCGGCCTGATAATGAAAGGAGCATGACCAAGCATGATGTTAAATGCACACATGTTTTATGATCAGTCAACGTTAAAATCGGTTCACTGAACGATACCATACCTACTCAGGTACGATAACGATGGAAGAAGTAACTAGGCCCGTTGTTGCGTAAATTTTAAAAGCCAACGAACCCAATGTTTATTAATTGGACGTTAAGATAAATAAAATAAATACATGCAATAAACATTTGTCACAAAGACAACAGCTGGTCCCGGCGATGTGACGCCAACTGACTAAAATTAGACCATCAACAAAGCTCGCGTAAAAGAAGATTCGGATAACATTCGCAAACAAAAATCATATAGCTTCACCGGATAGTGATAATTTTAGTGCAATAATATTCCATGTAGTTTATCAATAGTTTGACGGTTATTACAAGAATTTTATTCGTCGGAAGACACGGGAATTTTTAGATACTGTGGTCTAGATCTAGATAAATAAGATAATACGCCCACTGAAGCTAGATACAGCTCTGGCATTGATTCTATGGATAGTACATATTAGTTGCTGTTTTTATTTTTATTACGCCGTAACTGCGCCAAACTATGCAAAGCGGAGTTTTGAATGCTGGCTTAAATGCCGACAACGTTAAAAGCCGTGCGTTGATACTCTAAGCCGGCTCTCTACAATGTAATGTTTACAAAGCGCTTACTCGAAAGCAGCTTCAGTATAGATCACAATGGATCGAGGAGTCTGAAAAGGTGTAGCTAAGAGTCATGTTGAAAAGTGCTCATGTTAAAGAGGCAAAGACAACGAGGAATATAAATTAGGAGTTTTGGAATTGATCATTGAGGATTTATCGGGATTAGAAAGAATTTAAGAGACGAAAACACGATGACCATGTCATCAAAAAAAAACGTATCTATGATCAAAGCTACAATTTCGTTCGAGTCGAGAGACGAACAAGGTTTTAGGAAAGGATCTCATACAGTTGTAAGAACCCACAAACTTTCACAGATGCATAAAGAAAGAAAACAAAGTATAATGCTTTGGCATTACAGTAAAAAAAATACGACAGAAGCTCTAACTGAAAGAAACCGTCCAATAAACCAATCCAAAAGGAAAGCTATTATGTAGAAGCGATATTAATTAATACGAGGAACGCTTGTTTACCGACACAGTAATGAGTATAAAACTAATGAATAATGTACTTCATTGTTTTGTTTTTCAATTACATGAATAATAATTAATTCAGTACTAAATCCCTGAATAGTAAGATGGTTTTCGAAAAAATGTTTGTTATTGAAGAGAATTATTTGAATACACCGCTGAATTAACATTAACGTTTAGGAGGATATTTGAGTTTAAACTTCCAATCGTAGTTCCAAATTAATATTTTAGATAGTTCAGTAAAATTGCCGTAGGGGATTGCAAAAGCAGAATCTGTGTTATTTCAGCTCATACACAGCAATTTATTTAAGACTGGCTACGCCCCGCCCGTGGGGATATCGAGATAAAAAATATCCAGTGTCCAGGTGCCAAATTTCATCCAAATCCATTCAGCCGTTTTAGCGTAACAAAACATCAAATCTTTTTGATTAGTTCAGATTACTAAGCGTCATTAGCTCCAAAAACAACTTGTAATGATTATATTATACAAACAATTTGCTTTTCCTCAATTTTAAATCAAAGTTTGCATAGGCATTCACAACAAAAAAAAAATACATGGAAGAGCTACATCGCAGCATAAACATACAAAACTAAACGGAACCAAATTAGCTACTGCCGATTTAAACACTTATTTTACATTATCTATCTCACAATCCAGACAGAAAATATACATTTCAGATATTGCGAATATGAAAAATTCTTCACGACATTAACTATAAAATGGGGGTTTCTGAAAAGCCCGTAGGCAAGTCCGCTTACGTAAGAATGGTCTTTTTATTATTTCTGTCGCGTACCCCACGTCCGGGGGTCTTGAATAATGAATGTCGTTTTAGTCCACCAGTTTTTGTCCAAGTCCGTTAAACTGTTTGTCACGAGGGTGTTAAAAATATTCTGCACCATAATGAAATTAAAGTTTATATCTAAAAAGAAATGCTGGTAAAATGCGGTTGCAGTGAGAATAAAATATTCGCGTCTCAATCGTTGTTGTGTCTACACTACAGTGCTTATTTAAATCTATTTGCGTATTTTGTATCAGCTGTGTTACGTCAGCCTTTATTTAATTCTTCGAATATAACATTATTTTATTCCCTATATTTGATTCAACTGTATAGCGTCAATACATGGTCATTGTCATATTTAGTGCATCGTCATACCCAGTAACATCATCATTTGTTGCGCGTCGCATCAATTAATAGCTGTGAAATGTATTATTAATTTCATACACGTTCATGCTTCCTCTTAGAGAGGGAAATAACAAGTATAAGAAAAAAACCGCAATCATCCATACGCTGTTCGCGTGTGTGCCACGCCCCCAGTGCACGCGCACGGTCTGAGCAGCGCGCGCCGGCCGTCCTTCGCTCAGTCAAGGCCGCCCACGCGCTTAGAACGAATGCGCCAAAACCTGATCCCAGCCTGTTTTGTTTATAAACGAAGCCTCCAAACAGGTTCCACAACTTTTCGCACGTGATCTCCCAGGTGAAGCATATTAAGCGTAACTGCTACAAGCATTCATTTTCATGTTTACAGCGGAAAATGATTATATAATAAAGTGTTTGAAGTTACAAGTTACAATGCTAGGTAAAAAACTTGATTGATGTAAATGCAATGCGTTCTGTCAGTCACGTAGACTGTATGTATAGCGGTAATCTCAGTCATATGAACGAGGTGAAATTAGACAATGACGAAACGCGAGAATAAATTGGTTGCGGTTGCTGATATCGGAGCTTTAAATTAATCTAATGTTTCTTGGCATTTACTCGCTGGCACGTAATAATAACACGAAGGTAAATATAAACAGAATGTTTGTATTGCCAATGCGTTGATAGTATTGAGGTCGCAGCGCACGTGGGCCGGGGGCCCATCGGTCGGGATTTACGCCGGATTGTAACAAATTCAACGGAATCCATTCCATCTGTATATCTGTTATGTTCAGTTCCAACATGCAAGTTTGCATTCAACCTTGATGTTTGACATGAATAATGTTATGAATTATTGAGTGCTTTCAACAAGTCCGCTGTGATATAGTCATCGCAATCTAACGCACTGTATTAAGTGTTGTTTTCGAAACTGATATCTATTCTGTCATGATTTATGTCATCTTAATAGTAGGTAATTGCACTTAAGTATGATGTTCAATTGCAGCTTATTATTAAAAACAATTTTCAAACACAACAGAGTACGTAGTAAGAAAATGGAATTAAGCATTCCAAGAACCATTGCTCAAGATGAATGAGAAGACAATTGGACGATTGTTAGCTTGACACGAATCATAAGGTGTATTGTATCTGGACAAGTGGACATGGATTATAGGTACATGTGCGACAATGGGCACGTGCGTGGGCGAAGCGTTAAGGCCCTAATTAGTACAGCCACAACCCGACGCGACCTCTTGCCACCGACAATCAACGCTTAATTGAATAAAGTGGACCGACATGAGCCAAATTGCGAATTTGATGCGCTTCATGTAAGACGTTTGATGACACTCTAGGATTATATTATGATTACACCAAAAGACCATTCATAATTCAGTATTGTATTCTTTACAACTGACAATATAATGGTGGTAAACTCATACATAAATTCAAAGGCCAACAAAGGGCTCCCACCGACATACCACAGTGGCATAAATATGTAAATGAACTCAGAGAATAAGGCAGAACTTTTCCTATATGCTGTTGTATAAATAAATACGCGGCCACTGTTATTCGCTCTTGCGAATAAGATCGACGATACTATTTTCGGCGGAGCAAATCCACAAGGCGGATTCCGTCGGAAATAACTCAGTGTTTTACCATCGTACTGTGAGCAACTGTAAATCTTTCTTGGCTATAGGTCGATTGTGAAAAATACTCCTGTTATTTACTAGGCTAGATATTAGCATCGAGTAGATATGACACTAAAGCACTTAGGAGCTGGTGGTATAAAGTTAGCAAGAAACACAAAAGTAAAGATATAAGACAGATGCGCCAGTTGAGAACCAATAAACTACACCGAAGCTATGATACGGGACTAGCATTCACGCAACGCACGTCATGTAAATGACACATGAATGGACTAGGGTTGAAGGGATTGATTTGCATAAATACAAAAAGAAACAAGACGCTATGAATACGCTGACGCCATGACGTTTCAACATCACGACCGGTCTTTATAAATGTCTGCTTACTTAGCTGTGTGGAGTGCAGAATAATAAAATTAAAAATGAAGAAGTCGCTACCTGAATAATAACAGTCAAGGTATTAAATATGGTAGATAAGAAGAGTATTTCACTTTGAAAAAGTGAGCCGTATCACAATTATACAAAACATTTTAAATCAGACGAGTGGCACTCTAAAGATAATGGTTGAATACACAAATATGAGTCTGGTAGCGTGGGCAAATTCCATTGGCCCATTTTGATAGATCACATAACAACAATTAGATTCGAATGTGTCATATCATAAGAGAAGACAATTTCCGTATCTAGTTTGCAATGCCTGTAAACAGTGTTGATTGGATAACCTCATGTCAAGCTTGTTTACCGTACCTAGTTTGATTGATAATGTGATAGGAACAAACGACCCGGGGTTATCGACAGTGAATATAATGCTCGAATATAGTCAGTGCAGAATTATTTTTACATATTTTATCAATTCGTGTAGGTCATCACTCATCAGTGTTTACTGACATTTTATTTTTAGTTCGATGAGACATGGGAAAGATTAAGACGCGAATAATGATAACCTTTCAATGACAATCGTTTACGAAAGAACTGTTGATGATTATAAAAATCTTAAAGTAAACAGTGCTAATAACTACAGAAGAGAAACGATTGAAGAACTTGAGAGCAAAGCTTCACCGAAATTGCTCTCAACAGAAACTACTAACACAATTGGAGGAACGTGTACAAATCAGATCAGAGTGAGCACTTAACATTTCACTGAGTTTGCAACTTACTGGTGTAGAAAACTACATAAGCTGTACAAAACGTGAACTATCTACCGACATAAGATTTCATGTTTTCACAATATGAATACATGTTAGATGATGGAAGGTCAAAGGACCAAGGGTAGTAATTAAGGAAATATTGTCCACGATAAATCTTGTAATAATTAAACCTCTACGTAACCCGTTTATATTTCCCATACCACACAGAACATTGTTACTCCAACTCTCCTTGCGTATGATATAAATATTGGCAGTGTTCATACGATAACGTACTGAAATAGATCGACCTAATAAATAGGAATCGAGTATGTGGCTCCATTGCGCAATATTAGCTCTGACACGGATGTGAATGTGCTGAGATTGTTGCACAACACATGGCATTAGAATAAGTTGTTAGTGCACCTGTTAGTGCCTTGTTTACTAAACGTTTCCACGTCTTAAAATATTTGTGGCAATATAAAATATTGTTTGCTGTACGCAAGATTTTAATTTGTTCAATTAATTATGGAAAAAAACACATACAGTCTAGGACAATAATTTAGAATCCTGTGAAAGCAGTGCATATTATTTTAGTCTTGAATATAATTGTTATAATTATATTCAAGACTAAAATAATTATACCTGATCCGTTAGCCGCTCAAAAACGAAAAAAAATAAACGTCTCTGGAAATTATAATGAACAAACCACTATAAAATGTCCAAAAACACACATCCTGTTTCCAAAAAAGAAAATTCAACAAAACGTATTCGCAAACTTAATCTATGTATAATATAAGTTGTTTTTAATTGGCTAATTATAAGGCACAAGTAATTCCATTCAATTTTATTCAGTTGCCCGTTCTAATCAACTCTTTAACACGTATATGAAACTCATTACTATTCAAGCGATAGATAGGGTAAATTATTCGGAAATGGAAGTCGAACATCCGACACCAAATAAGGTACAGTAACTAAAAATGCAATCCAAGGAAATGAGATGTAAATGAAAGGCAGCGTAGACAATCAAAAGGAAAATTATGCAAAACCTAGCTAATATCAACACATAGTTAACGTTATCAATCAGGACCATAACAAGGGACTGCAACGCATATAATTCTTGATAGAATTCAAAACATAGTGACACAACCGGGTTCGGGGACCCGATATGAAGCCGATACTATTAATTTATTAATTAAAACTGCAGTAAACATCTTGGCGACGGACACTGCAGACGATAATGATACAATGATACGAACAAAGTTCGATTTCAACCATTCCTTAGTTATCACATCATATTTTGTATATTTACGTGCTTATTGTTCACGTTTCTTGGTAAGATATAATATCGAGATTTACGAGTCCAGTGTCTCTTGTTATTAATTACTGCGGGTTCAAAGACAGCCTAGGGTTTTTACCTGGTTTGTAATTCTTGAGCTATGTCTTGCATTGTTCTGCTTTGAATACTAGTAGAGCTAGCAATCATCTCCCGAATTAAAACAGCATCAAAACATGCATTTAGCAATTCTACCGAAGTATCTTAGATTCTACCCGCCTGCCAAGCGTGGTGATTATGGCAAAACCCCCCTTTTGGGGGAGGCCTATGTCCAGCAGTGGACTTCTTTCGGCTGAAATGATGATGATGATCTTAGATTCTTAGATCTTATACCTGGTTATTAGAACATAATTTGATTTCTGTGAGCTTTTTTCTGTAAAATTATTGGCGTATTTTCACAAGATCATGAGTGTAATTACTCTCTTTTGTATGATAAATATTCTGATTTTTCTGATTAATTGAATCCTATTTAACCATAGAAACCATATAAGTACGTGTTATGGATGACCTATCATTGTTCATACATAAATCATGGCAAATCATGATTCACTGAATTTAAATCAGATGATTTGAATGATTGATTGTACTGATTATTATTTATTTGCTGGTTCTCAGTACATATTAGAGATTTTGTGAATTCGTTGCTATTGCCATTTCAGTAACATTTCTGGTAGTAGCAGATTGTTCATCTATTACGATCATCGTAAAATCCAAGTTAACATTATGATCACAGCAAAAACCAATATCGAACACATAAAAATATTACAATCATCATCTGCCTAACCTTTTCGCAACTATGTTGGGGTCAGCTTCCAGTCTAACCGGATGCAGCTGAATACCAGTGTTTTACATGGAGCGACTGCCTATCTGACCTCCACAACCCAGTAACTGGTAATACGATACCCCTTGGTAAGACAGGTTGTCAGACATAAAAATATTACAATAAATATTGAATATTCGTCATCTTACTAAGCACTTGACCAAACTCTTAACCGCATAAAATACTACACAATAAGAATTCCATACCTCCTATTTGCGCAGTAGGTAATTAATCTAGCCTTTTACAAAAACAACTTCACGTATATACTTTACTTACATAATAAAGTCAACATGATTATTTAAGTATGTATGCAGTTTAAAAGTCATGCGTTGCATACATTTCTCGATAACACTGTGAGCCGATAACGTCTTGAACGTGCTTCAGAAAAATGCAATTGGGTTAGGGCAGTTATTATTTGAGTAGATATATGCATATCAGTATTATGCATTCATTATTGTGTACTTAGATACATAGTGTAATTTATCACGCTGACAGGTAGAACAGTTTCATGTTTGAGCAGCACCGCTCGCGAAATATATAATGAAAGTTGATCAAATGGTATTGTTTCAATGTGCTACTGTCCTTTCAGTCTCTTTAAATTCTCCGTCGTTTTCTTCTCGCGTGGGATGATATAAAGCTGTTATTTTCTGTTTTTCTTCTAATCAAAGATCGTCTTTTCTATACTATATATAATATATAATCTATACTAATATTATAAAGCTGATTGAGTTTGTTTGTTTGCTTGAACGCGCTAGTCTCAGGAACTACTGATCCGATTTGAAAATTATTTCAGCGTTAGATAGCTCATTTATCGAGGAAGGCTTTAGGCTATATAACATCACGCTAAGACCTTTAGGAGCCGAGCAAAGAGAAAAACGTCACGAATACTAAGTTCTCGCACGGGCAGGCGAGGCGAGCGACGGTTTGGGTCGGGGAGCAAGAAATTTGACGTGAACGAAGTCGCGGGCGCTAGAACGAAGAAGCTAGTTTTTTTTCTAAATTCAGTAGTAGAAGGCTTTAGATGTGTTGTTGATTTCACATTTTGTATTGCGGGATTCCCTAATGATGTCTTATTTATAGAGGCAAAAACTAAAACAGTGTTATTATTTTTTTCACTACTATCAGATACTGGTAAAGTCGTATTACAGCTAAGTCGCTTAATAAATGGTAGTAATCTTAAAAAATGTGTTGATATGTACACAATTACACCACAGATTTTTAGTTTTATCATGTTTCTAACAAACAATTCCATTATGATTAGATTTTCCTTATCAGCAGATTTAAATTATGAACTTCAGTACTTCTCATTATTTTCTCTCTGACACAATTTAAATTAAACCCTTTCGGATACCTAAGTATTCAATTTTGTAATTAAATTTAAAAACTACTGGGTTTTTTTAGTTTTATCATGTTTCTAACAAACAATTCCATTATGATTAGATTTTCCTTATCAGCAGATTTAAATTATGAACTTCAGTACTTCTAATTATTTTCTCTCTGATACAGTTTAAATTAAACCCTTTCGGATACCTAAGTATTCAAATTTGTAATTAAATTTAAAAACTAGTGGGTTGTCATACCTCCTCTTCATTCCAGCACATCTCTAAAATTGTTAACCTAAATATGTTATTTCCTTCTAAGCTAAAATGTAGAAGCCATTAATACAAATAATTAATTTAATCAAAATTTAACACTTTGCTACTGTTGACAATATTTAGAGTCCAGTAGTTTAATTAGCACTCGCCGTTTAAGATAATGGATTTTAAATTGCTTGTACAATCATAATAAGCCTCCATTTTTGACGTTGAACGTGTCAGTCGAGTCAAATGACTCAATTCTGGTACTGATGTTGTTAAAGATTTAGTTGTTAATGATATCTTTCCATATTATGATAGTAGAAATGAATCAGCAGCTGATCTTGCGCAAGTGAACTTCAAAGAGAATGATGATGGTCCTGTTGCTCCTTACTAGTAATCTTAAAAGAGTTCAATATATAATAATAAAGCTGAAGAGTTTGTGTGAACGCGATAATTTCTAGAACTGCCAGCCGGATTTAAAAAAATTGTTTTGTACATTTGATAATCAAATTCTTGTGGAAGGAAATAGGCTAATTAACATAACGTCGAGCTCTTAGGAGTCGAGCAAAAAGAAAAAAGGTCAGAAGAAACGGTAAGCGGAAAACGAAGCAGTAGCGCGGGTAGGCTATAAGTAAGATGCGACGGGGTGGATCGGGAAAACAAGAAATTTCACGCGCACCAAGTCGAAGGAGCTAGTGCTTTATATTTGGCTATAAAAACTCATCAGCATCATCATAATCAGCCTAAATTGTTCCCACTGCTGGGACACAGGCCTCCTCTGTGAGAAGGTGTGGGCCGTAATACACCACGCGGGTTGGCAGATGTCACATGTCTTCGAAAAACTCATTAAATACTTTAAAAACTTTTCAAATAATCTATCAGGTCAGCGGCAGTGGTAATAGATCAGCTGTAATGCCAATAAACGCATTTTTCTTTTTTCTTTTTCTTACTTGTTATCAAATAATAGGAGTAATAGTTATTAGAGAAGCCAAATCTTGCCTATTTACCGACTCCCATTTTGACCAAAACATTACCTCTAAAATATCAAGTTTCGTGTTTAGTAAGCTAATTTATCAGATAGGGCAGAGGAAAAACGTTGTTATCTATTACGCAAACAGATCTATTTACTTAATGAGACCAAATAACAAGGAGAGAATACAAGGCTGAATTTCCATCTTTCGGTAAACGAAGCAACAACAACGGAAATTCAAGGTTAAAAGAGAAAAAATGTAGAACTGATATTCAAATACTACAAAGGACTGGCAACTTGAAAAGCAATTAGAGTAGAAGGAGATATGACGGCAACAACTCCGACAAAAGAGAGATTAAACATTTTCTAAGACAAAAAATAATTTTATCGTAAAAAAATCGTAGGGTGCTTTTTACCGTTTATTTTTAATGACTACTTTTACCAATATCTGTCAATAAAGCACCAAGATTTTTTATTTTTATTAATTACTCTATTCTTATTTTAAACGTATTTAAGATTATAAATACGTAGTTTGGTTTTCTATTAAAGCGTGTTTTTTAAACTATTATTTATTTTTGGCTTTTCAGGTAGATTGACAGTTAAAGTGGGGTTTTTGTTAGAATAGCCGCGAGTCATGATTTGCATTTCTCGGTCTCTCTCCGGAAAAATTTAAAAACACTCATTCTGAAGATTCTGGTCAGGATAATGGGACAAAGTTATTAAATTATTGTATTGTCATCGATCCTTGATAAGTGTGCTGAATTTAAATTTGATTTGCCAAGTCAGTGAAAATCACGTTCAAAGATTTCGTTACAGACATTGACAGGTGAATCTAATAAAAGCGAATTAAAAAAAGCCGAAGCTAATGACGACTGAGTAAGACGCTAGATAACTACAATAGAGCTAAAATAGATGTAAAAGCAATTATCAGTCTGTAACCAAGCAATTATACAATACCCATGTGAGCTGCAGCATTAATTGGTAGCAATTGCGCAAACTCGATTAGACGGACAGAGCCGCAAGTGCTGTGGTTTTACGCATTCGAATTACTCTACGATCTATGTGGCACTTTGACTATGCACTATGTCTCGAGGCATTTGTTAGGCGTGTTGATTGAATACCTGTCATTTCCTTTCCAACCCAGAGACGGTCATTATACATTTATTACAAAACTTTTATGGTGCTTTACGAATTTTTCAAGCGAATTAATAAAGGAATGAAAGATGACGAAGAGATTCGGCTTGATGTTTAAGCTAATAAGGCGAAAAACACATTTGAACAGTGGTGGTTACGGTCGCGAATTACGATGTAGATCGTGGGGTCAAACCCAGGCAGGGGCTTTAGTTCGTGTTAATAATTACATCACCACTGCTCTCAAAACAGTGAAAGAAATCATCATCATCATCATCATCATCGAGAGGAAACCGGCATGTCATAAAACCAGCGCCCCAGGACTGCTTGGTAGATTACAGCCCACTCCTCGAATAGGACAGGCCTGTGCCCCAGCAGTGGGTACATTATAGGCTGATTATGAAGACGAAAGACCAAGATGCTGCTCAAATATGTTTAGCAGAAATAAAAGAACCTCGGGATATGTTATCCGTTTACCGTTACAATATACTATATTAATCTTTAATAACGTTATCTTATCGCTGTTATTGCTTCAATCCGTATCCACAAATACCGCTGAGAATGAACAGTTCATTACTATTCACATTTTCATTCATTCATCGTTATTCCGCTCAACCATTCTCCTTCACATCAATATTATCGCAACCCATATTTTGTTTTCGACTGTATTTTCGTATTTCGGACGCAGTTATTAAATTAGTACTTTACATAGTTACCCAACTGTTTCTGCTCTGACTCCTGCAATTTCTATTTTAAACGCAGACATGAATTTCATATGCAAATAAACCTGTTCTTCTGCGTTAACATCGAAACAATGGGCGTTGCACAAATCAATAATTCTATATCTTTTTAAATACCATTTGTAACTAACAACATGAGTGAATAAACTAGATAAACGCTCAAGGTCGAGGAGTGCATGCGAAATCTTGTAAGTGCAGGAAATAGGTTCTGTCTGTCTGTATCTTTGTGTACTTCCTGTGGTCGTACTGGTCGCGGTTCGGCTTAGTCATAACCAGTAATATTCTCTTGTCCGCCGGTCAGATCAGCTGACTCGGTCACAAGGACGTGCCTCCTCGAGCGTGAAATGTTTTCACATGTTTTTGGTGCCGTTTTTTGTTCAAGTGTGTTTATCTTTCTTTTAATTTAAGTCTTTGTAATTCTTGATTGGAAATTGTTAATTATTTCAGCGTCACAAAACTTTTCTTCGTTACGCGGGACAACAACCGTATGCCTACTTAAGTATGCATGTCTCGGATTTTTTCCTAAGTCATTGTTCTGTTAAACATGAGCACAGATTGAAAATACATCAGTTATATAAAGTTAAATAAAATATTGATGTTCTACTCACGTGACCACAATGCAAGTAGCAGAAGGTGAGAAAAACAAAATGGTGCTTGTCTATTTTAAGAATTGGCTCCCCGCCATCGCGCGCGCGGCTTTACCTATGTAAGTATATCAATTATCGGTGCGAAATAATTTTATGTGACAGTAAATCAAAATGGGGCAATTTAACGACTACATTTGCCGAAACAATAATCGATAAAATAATGGTTTTTTTATCATGACAACGTAATTTTTTTATTATTATTATTCTTGACGAAAGCAAAAGTCATCAAATAATTACGTTTCCCTGAACGACATGGTTCAGAGAGTTTACAACAACGTATAAAGAAGCAAAGAGGCCCCATGAAACGCCATAAAACAGCGTTGAAAACAAAACTCGTCGTAATATTCTTGTATAGTTTTGACACGCCTCTCTCGCGTTATCAGCGGTTATTAATCAGACGTTTCACTGCTCACGCGCACCAATAAAACCATAGACTCATAGAGGTACGAAGCCGTGTCACGTGACGACTTCCTTACTCACTTGTCATTCATCAAAACTCCCGCAAACATGATTATAGACGGCCTAATTTGACGGTAATTGGGGCATTTCCAAATTTACCAAGATAAAATCATTCCAATTAATATTGCACTGATACTAATTGATATTAATCACACTTTTGACTTTAATCCGACTTTGAGTCACAATAAAATGTAATAAAGATTTGAACGATGGAAATTAATTTACAAAAGCCGCCTTCATGAGGTACAATAAATAGTAAACCATATTTTCTCATTAGGGAAAACTGTTTTCGGAGCTCTGAAAATGCCAAAGTAAGAAGGGATAATCCTCTTAACTTATTTATTTACGAAGTTTGCCCAAATCAACGCTTCTATTTACCAAAATATGTAAAGCCTCCTCCACCCCCTGAGATTTAATTACACTCGTATTTTAATGTGAAATAGCGAGAGTGCGAGACGTCCTTTCGTCCATCATAATCGGATTTGTTTGTAATGAGATTAGGGGCATGACGAGGGACGTCTGAGCTGAGTAGCGCTTGAATTTAGAGGGCTCTGTTGCTTGACAGCTCAACAAGTCTTTATTTATCCAAATAAGCACTTGGTAAAACCCCAGAGTTCGAAACAAAGGCACAAAGCGAAGTCATCAAAGCGAGAAAATCTAACAAAGAGGTCTTTTAACAAATTAGACCCGAGGTCTCGGCACGATGACTGCTATTATCAAATATTGTTATGAAACAAAACATTGTGGTCAGACGATAGAATTTCTCTTCCCATCTATTCATCAAGTCCATAAATATCTCGTGTTTACAGTCAGATAGTCGATCAAGTCGTAATGTCTAGGTCATGAAGACCACAAACGCAAGACATTCGGATACTTTCGTCGGCTTTCTCCGTCCCACTCGTACGTTTAGTATGACGGATAGCGATATCGTTGTAAATCCACCGTTATCGGTGACTGACAGCGTGTGACGGATTGCGAGGTCAAGGCGCGTATGTCGTTGGCACTGCACCAGAGTTCACATGACGAGTTCCTGCGAACGACCGTCAAGCGAGATTCACGGATACCTAAAGACTAGAGCAGATTACTGTAATGATGGCGTAATGCCTCATTACGTTTTGTCCCTTTGGGAAAAGCTTTATCAGAGAAATTTTGAGTTCATTAAACGTAATGAACAGCTGACAACCATATCATCCAGGGCTTTCAAGGAGTGCAAAAACAATTCTTAAATCACACCACATAAATGGTAAACTAAATCATTCTACGTTACACTTTAATGACTGCTGCATATTGTTACATACACAGAGAATATTTGGCAACGTTGTGCATCAACTTTAGAGACGTATTTGAAATGAATTGGAGGATCCGAATGCCTGAAGCTGTTGATGGTTTTTTTTTTTGGGTGGGAAATCATCAAATAACTTCTCCCGCTCTGGGTGGAGCAGGAGCCCCGTGTTAGACTTTTATTGACTAAAACCCATCCGTGTTCTCTCAGTTGCCTGTGTGTCAGGGGCCACGGTATCTCTTTCAAACAACCTGCACCCCTGGCCGGCATCGGCCCTTGCGGGCCCCATCAGTTGGTGCTGACATCTCTTTGATTTCTACCCATTACTCACCGTCCGCAAGCCCGCGCTTATGGTGGCCGTGAATCAGCCTGGGATTCCCGACGCCCAGGGCGTCTCCTACGCCCGTCGCCCGTGAGGGCGCATGTACTGCCTCTCCCTCACGTGCGCTGCCTCCCTCTTCGCGAGCATCACTGCTTTGCTGAAGGAAGCGACGGCTACCCATGCACTCTCGCTCCGTACCATGGCCAGGACCAGGGCCGGACGCGCGCCCAAGCCGGGCAGACCTCCACCGTTTCCTCAGGGCGATCTTCACAATGGAAACACCCGGGCGTTTCCTCCCGCCTTATCCGAAATAACCGTGTCCGGTGAGGAAATGCGTCAGGTGGAAGGTGAGGACGCCATGCCGCCTCTCAAGCCACTCCTCAAAGAGGGGACTTACCGCTGCAATGGCGACTTGCCCAAAGCTGTTGATGGATGCGAGCAGAATTCTGCGGTCAAAGAGATCAGTACCAATAGTAACACTAACAGTACTGCAAACCGCAGTTTAACAATACAATGCCTATTTTGTAATAGACTTCCTTTTGTGAATTGTATGGACGATTTTATGAGTAACCGTTTCAATACCCTATCTAGGAAAACACATAATATGCCTCAAATGATGACAACAAAACCAATCACACAACAACGGATCCATGGTGTGGTTACATTACATCTCTTGTAAGACCTTAAACATGATTATTAGCAAGCCCCTTTTTTAAGCACTGAATTGGAAATTGCAAATTGCATTAAATAATGAGACAAGAAATTACGAATGTTAAAACTTGTAACATAGGCACTAATAGACCAACATAATAACTACTAAACATGTTCCAAGACCTTAGCTATGGAATTTTGTTCCGTACGGACACTTGGATTCATGTCTTGGATGGCACGTGGAAGACCCATTGACTCATCATAGTTACATACAATGACAGGGATAGAAGGCAATATTTTAAGCTATTAAGGCTTGAACTAACGTCCCAAAAATTTTATGAGCGCAAATTAAATCAATCCTATCTCAGATGAGTGACCAAAATGCCCAGATTTTTTTCTAATACACACAGCAGCGATTGCCAAATATCATAAGGCATCAACAACAAAACACACACTAAGGTGTTCGGTATGGAATGCCTCCCCCGTTTTTCTGAGAAAACCGGAACACTTGGCTTCCTACCTTGGACGGCACGTGGACATCCCGATGACTCATCCCACTTACTTACATTGAAACACGTTCCAATGCGAGTAAACATTTGTCACTGGATTAAATTGGGTCAAAGTGTGTGACAACAATAGAGATTTCGAAGAAATTGTGAAGATGTTAAAGTAATTGTGTAAGTACAAGTATTTAGCTTGTGCTTTCTCCGAAGTACACAGCCTCGGATGCCAATTTACTAAAAACAGTATAAATAAAGGGGACATAAGTAATATACATAAATATGTGGCTGATTTCCAAGTTGGGCACGTTTTTTTTGGAATTTCATTGATGAATTAGATGACTTATGGATGTATGCAATGTGAATGAAGCTGTGGATATTAATGTGACCAACAGTAATGATTCCATCAGCTCTGCACGTGTAGGCATATACTTCATTAGCTTCAGGTTTGTCTATTTAGGAAGTCGGAACAACAAGTACTTTAATAAGGCAAAAAAGCAAGGCAATAAAATCAAGCGAAATTTGACTCGCAGCTAGTTAAAAAATTGCCAAAGTTCCATAGATATCTGCAAACGCATATATTCGACATTACCAGCTCAAAACTTGTCCTGACTGTCTTCTTGTTAACCTGAGGAGTGCCTAAGTATTCCGCAAAAAGGGTGTCATATGCATGGGTAAGCCAAACCATAAGTTCTTATTTGGCATTTTTTCTAAGTAATCAATACTTTTTATTCTTCATTTTGAATACATATCTTGAATCATAAGTCAAATATTGTTCGTTCGCGCCATTGATGACTTGATCAATAAATATGTAATTAGATACATGTTTTTTTTTTTGGGTGGGAAATCATCAAATAACTTCTCCCGCTCTGGGTGGAGCGGGAGGGCGTGTCAGACTTTTACTGACTAAAACCCACCCGTGTTCCCTCAGTTGCCTGTATGCCAGGGGCCGCGGTATGAAGCAATGGCCCGAAAACGGGTGGTTATGGTATTGGAAATTATGGTCATAAAGTTAGTAAAGGAAAGACCCGAAAAATATTACAAGTATATTGTGATGACTGATGAAGTTATGACTAATATGGAATTATTTTTAGGTCTATACGTCCAAATATAGAGCTAAACCTACTCAATCATAAAACGAAAAGCACTCGTATACAAGCTGGAAAGCTCTTACAATGCGTCGTTAAACACACCCACATACGTGATTTGTGCATGTGGGGAGCAACGCGTGCGCAGCGTCGAAGGTGAGCGAGCTGACTTGATGCCGTGCCAATCTCTTACGTGCATATTAATGATGCCGTTATTGTGCATTTCGTACACAAAAATCTTCCCATATTTTTTGTAAATACGGCGGAAAGTTTTCTTCTTTACCAACTTTAAAATAACAACCCAGTCATAATAAATGTGGCAACAAGTTAAAAACAATAAACTCATAAATTCACGGTACTTGTATTTATTAGCTACAGCCACCTGTCGTATAATTAGTCTGCCATTGTTAGGCCGCCGGCGGCGGTTAATTAAGATGCGCGAGAGCTCCTATTGTGACGCGAGGATGCGCGAGCGCACGTCGATGTCGAACACAAGGAGCCGCTAGCTGACAGACAAGCCTATACGACTCGAACAAATTTCAACTAAATAGATGTATACATGCTATTCCACATGACACTAATACACGGCCTCGTTGGCTAGATTGACTTTTTAGTGACAACTTCACGCACATTTCAGTTACAAGGACGACCTGCGCCTGTGTGAGTGCGTTTTGTGGTCAACAAACAGACACCTGACTTGAATTTCGAAGTGTGCCATACTCGTAACTTGTTGCTACATCTAAAGAGAGCACTTGAATAAAAACGCGTCGAAAACTCCGAGACCTTGACGGGGACGTCACCTTCTTATCTGGGGGCGCGATATCTACCTTACATTTGGGAGGTATTGTGCAAAGTAAATAGACACGACCTTGGAAACATTAAGCGCTTGCCGGTTTCGCGAGATAACACTCTCAGCCGCGCACGTTACCTTGCGGGTTAAAAACGAATTTCTTATGTGCCAAACAAGTTAGTGAAGTTGGTCGCACACCTTGGAAAAAAACCTATCGCTATCGCGTTGCGTAATTTGAAAGAGCACTGACCTGTGTAACCATGTCCCAGTAGAATCCATCGAGCATAGACTTTCCATGTTGATGTTGTCTGCAGAGCGCGGGCCAGAGGGACGCGCGGACGGGGCTGTTGATTGGCCAGGAGTTTTCTCTGATGAGTAGCTTGAGCTCGCGCTTGCGGGCTTGCTGGATGAGGGGCTGGATCTCCTCGAATGTTTTGAGGGGTGCTTTCTTGCCTGCGAATAAGGGTGAGGGTAAGCACTGCGTCCAGATAGGCGAGGGTTCGGAGACTGCGAGGGACTCCGCGCTGGGTGCGCGAAACGCGGCCGGTTCTATGTACATCGCACAGTTGGCGCGGGGCACATGCTTTCGGTGCGCGCGCGCCGGCCGCACTGCCGCCCGCCGCCGCAAGCTCGCCAGCCTCCGGAAAATGCGATAGCGCGCCCCAACACTGTCATACTTCCATTGTTTATTTGACCGTGTGACGCGCGCGCCGGTACAACAGACCAAACATATTTAATTAAATTTTCCAAACAAATTAATTAAGTAAATTAATCAACTAACAATGTTGATTGATTTATTCTGGCAATTGGCGTTATTAATTTTCTTCTTATTTAGTTTGAATTCAATCGCGATATCGCGCGATTTGTCTAGTTGTCACACATCTCTAAATGATGAATAATGAAGGAAAAAATACTAACAAATATGTTCATGAAAACTAAGTAGGTACCTACATACGTCAAGTAAACAACACGTAGATATCACACGATAACAGCATGAACAGTCGTATAAATAGTAACAGAAATCAAAGTAAAACGCAACGTTTTGGACGAGAGCCAATTAAACGAAATTTTCGTATTGCATACGTAATCGTAGGCTGAGACTGGAAACTAAACAAAATAAAATAGTAGAACGAGATACGCCCTTCGCTCCACCTAACATACGATGTAAATACCGCACATTGGTTGTGTCAAGTTGTAAGTTCAGAGTACATAAATTAAAGTTGCAATGTGTATGTGAATAGTGAAGAGGGCAACGGCTCGGGGTTAAAAGAAAGAAAGAAAGAAAGAAAAAACGTTTATTTGCGGTAAACATGACGTAAAAACCAGGAACACACAAAATATAATTAAAAAAAAAGGTTGAGGGAAACATGCGTCACATCCACACAAAACGGCTATCGCTCAGCATTTTGCTGCAACTCTATGCAAGACAGAGCCCCAGCGCTGGTTTTCAGCGACAACCGGCTTTGACGTAAGGACGTCGCCCGGTGCATCAAACAATTAACATCGGACTTATAGAAAATTAATATAACTAATGTGAATGTGATAGAAATTATACTATAATTATATGTAATTAAAAATGTACGACTATTGATTTTATCAATCAGCCAATGAAATAGCTCTGTATAACTTCATTTAACGTAATCAACTGTAAAGTAATCAACCACTTCGGAGTTCAATGCTCAGGTAAATAGATTGTCGTAGCTTTGTAATATTTGTTTTGTAAATTGAACAAACCTGTATTACTTAATAGGGAAGCGCCAATGTAGCCCACGAATTTCTAGTTTTCTTAAATTATTGCAATTTGCAGGTAAGTGTCAGGTTGTATGTTCAACAAAATATGATTCGTGACCGTTAAAAGTGTGTATTTACAGAATAGGGTATTTTCCAATTTATTAAAACTTTTTTATATAAAGGATTGGGACGTGATATTTAACAGAAAAATAAAAATAAATTGATTTATAATATGCATTTGTTCAATTAAAAACTATTAAAATCAAATTTATTTTTCGTTGTTTTGAATTTACCGCTTAAGCGCTCCTTACGGTGACTTTTTTATCACGTAACCACACGTGACGTCAGATTTGTGTAAACGGCACCGGTAAAAATATTTTGTGTTTCGCAGGTTTAGAAGTATTTGTGCACAGAGGCACCGCACACTAGTAATACCACTTTCTATCCATCAAAACTCTTGTTAATTATAAACTTGACATTCACTTGTTTACAAATAAGTACTTTAGTTTACACAAAGTTGCGTAAGGAGCGTTTTGGCGGTAAATTCAAAACAACGAAAAATATGTTTGTTTTAAATGAGATAATGGATATAAATCAGATTATTTTTATTTTTCTGTACATATTTCGTCCCAATCTTCAAATTCAGTTTTTAATAAATTGGATAATACCCTATTACTATTAAGGTTAAATAAGTTATCGATTATTATACTGATTATTCCTCTGTTTTCTCCCCGATTTATCATCATTTCAGCTGAAAGACGTCCACTGCTGGACATAAGCCTGCCCAAAAGAGGGGTTTTGCCATAATCGCCACGATTGGCAACGGGAAGAAATGGGATGGTGCTATTCTTTTACGTTCGGCACCACACGGAGCCCGATTCTCCCCGAACAATGTAGCTATATCGATATACCACTTCCATGT
Source organism: Polymixis lichenea (assembly GCA_949091785.1). Classification (NCBI taxonomy): domain Eukaryota; kingdom Metazoa; phylum Arthropoda; class Insecta; order Lepidoptera; family Noctuidae; genus Polymixis; species Polymixis lichenea. Next base: position 22,146,059 of record OX420937.1, read on the forward strand.
CCCTATGTTTTGGTTATTGGCGTAGTTATATATATTTTTTATTTATATTATAACGCCAAATATATCGTAAAAATATATTTGGACGAGTGTCATCAACCAGGCAGAAAACAGAAGAATAAGTTAGTATGGAATGAGCAATGCTAACAGCGACCACATCACCACGTTTCGTCTCGGAGCATTTCCGACGTTTGGCTCCCAGACTGGAGCGGGCCGGAGCTGCCTTGAAGCGGCTCCTGCCCAATCCAGGGAGGCCAAACGCCTCCTGCCGGAGGCTCCACGCGGGGTCGTGCGGGCCATTGCCCTATACGGGGCACCAGTGTGGGCGCCTACATTAAAGCGCCAACCAGCATTCCGGTTGAAGGCGGCCCATAGGGTCATGGCCATCCGAATGATACCGCACGATCTCCGGTGAGGCGGCGGGCCTCCTTGCCGGATTGCCGCCATGGGATCTGGAGGCAAAGGTCCTCGCGCACACTTGGGAGTGGCGCGAGGAGGCCAAAGCCGGGACGTAACTCCGCTGCCGCGGGAAATCGCGGTACGGCGGACAGAGCTCCGGCGGGATCTCATGGCGACGTGGAGAGTGCGATTGTCGCAGTGCTGGGCACGCCACGATTGCGGCGGGAAGTCCCCTCTTTGACGAGTGGCTTGAGAGGCGACATGGCGTCCTCACCGGACACGGCTGTTTCGGGAGGTTCCTGTTTCGCATAAGGCGGGAGGAAGCGCCCGGGTGTTTCCATTGCGAAGATCGCCCTGAGGACACGGTGGAGATCTGCCGAGCTTGGGCGGGGCACCGCCGTGTCCTCGTGGAGGCGATCGGCGCCGGCGATCTCTCGCATCCGACCCTGGTCCAGGCCATGGTACGGAGCGAGAGTGCATGGCTAGCAGTCGCTTCCTTCAGCGAAGCAGTCATGCTCGCAAAGAGGGAGGTGGCGCACACACGCGCCCTCACGGCCGCAGCCTTCGTAGGAGACGCCTTGGGCGTCGGGAATCCCAGGCTGATTCCCGGCCACCGTAGGCGCGGGCTTGCGGACGGCGAGTAATGGGTAGCTCGTTCTCCGGTAAGGACCAAGCCCGGGTCGACGGCGCGTTGTGTTCCACGCGTGCCTCAAAGAGACGGCAGCAACAACTGATGGGGCCCGCAAAGGCCGATGCCTGCCAGGAGTGCGGGTTGTTCGAAAGAGATACCGCGGGCCCTGGCACACAGGCAACTGAGGGAACACGGGTGGGTTTTAGTCAGTAAAAGTCTGACACGCCCTCCTGCTCCACCCAGAGCGGGAGAAGTCATTGGATGATTTCCCACCCAGAAATAAAAAAACAACCACTTTTCGTCATAAAGCATTAATATGTAGGTACAATAACAACTGTGCTAAAATTAAGTTATAATAATCTATCAATTTTCCTAGATCAAGAAAAAAGAGACTGGAAATAAAGAAAGAAAGATTTTGATCCCAGTTTTATACAATTTTGGACGCTCGCATAAGCTTTCAGGCAATTGAAAAGCTTTCAGGAGCTCAATTTTTCAGGCGATCGTGACCCGCAAATCCAATTTTCCATCGTAAGCTCTACTGGCATTTACAAAAGGTTTTAACGTCGCCATTTTTAAAACTATTTTCGTCATACAACGTTTCATAGAAAAGTAAGTTAAAATATAAAAAATTACGACTAATTAGGCTTTTATTTCAAGTATCACTTCCATTTTCAAAATAGAAACGTTTTCATTTCCCGTTGCACAACTATTTTACTTAGTGACGTCAGCGTTCTTACTTTGAAATATCAACATGGCCATTTATACCAACGGTTAACATTGAGGTGTTAAGTAAACAAGTATGATAAGACGAGGTTATCTACAATGCAGTCACCGACAAACCGCGGCGATTGACAGACTTAAGACGATGTATTTTTAAGTTCTTACTTACTTATTTATTTTTTACTTTTAAATTATTCACGGCTACACAAGATAATGTTGATACGCGCATTTTTTTAAACTCACAAATTAATTAGTTTAATTGTTACCTGTGGATGACGATGAATTTTGTTGGTAGGTTTTTTTCTTAAACCTTACAACCTTACTTCGTTTATTAATATAATAAACCATTAGACTAATAAACGACCTTCGGTCAGGTATTTAGGGCGGCTATAGGGCCTACAATATAGCCTGACAGTTTTTCTTAAGGCGAAAGGGCCAAGGTAGGCGAGCCCGGGAAATACAAAAACCGTTTTTTGCAATAGATTGCGGTTTTTTTTTAATTCTGTAAATACTTTTACAGATTCCGGGATTCCCGACGCCCAGGTCGTCTCCTGTGAAGGCTACGGCCGTGAGGGCGCATGTACTGCCTCTCCCTCACGTTCGCCGCCTCCCTCTTTGCTAGTATCACAGCTTCGCTGAAGGAAGGGACGGCTACCCATGCACTCTCGCTCCGTACCATGGCCTGGACGAGGGCCGGACGCGAGAGATCGCCGCCGCAGATCGCCTCCACGAGGACACGGCGGTGCCCCGCCTAAGCCAGGCAGATCTCCACCGTGTCCTCAGGGCGATCTTCGCAATGGAAACACCCGGGTGTTTCCTCCCGCCTTATCCGAAACAACCGTGTCCGGTGAGGACCTGCGTCAGGCGGAAGGTGAGGACGCCGTGCCGCCTCTCAAGCCACTCCTCAAAGAGGGGACTTACCGCCGCAATAGTGGCGTGCCCAGCACTGGGTCGCCCTCACGTCGCCATGAGATCCCGCCGATCGCATCCCCTAAGGTTTAATTTCAAGGAGTATTCATGATGTAACACCAAGATATTGGGAGTAATTTTTTATGTTTCCTATTCCGTTCTATACCAATGTAATAACACAAAATTAGCAATTTTTGCTTAACAGCGAGTAACACTAAATTGCAGTCTTTTCATTACGGAAATTGAAAACCCTCCTCATAAAATTAATTGTATGATTATCAAAATTTTTATCTTGATTTCTGAAATATCACTAACAGATTGTTAATACCTAGCCTGTTATATAATCATTAACGTATCGAGAAGAAATATATACCATATGTCTTCTCGATCAGTTAATTTCCTCCCCAACCCTCGCATGTAAGTGGGTCTACTTCCGATTTTGCTCGAATAAATGGTTTTCTTCTTACTTTATTAAGTGATAGGCAATTTACTGGATAAATCGCCTTTGGAGAAATATAGGCCTATATAATCAAAGGCCTTTTCTCTAGTTTGACAGAATTGATTGTACGGTTATCCATTACAGAGCATTTGTCGGTATAGTAATCTCAATCATTTTTCATTCAAACTCCCAGTGTCCATAGTCTTCTTATTTAAATAGTCTGTCACTTCTAATCATGATTTCTTTGTTTTCTCTTTGCGGATTCTATCATTATCTAGTTGATTATCTTCATTGAGGACTTTTTCTGTGCAAGACACTGCTTCTAACAGACGAGGTCACCAAATTTATACGGCTCTTAAGCTTGTATTGATAGTTATAAAAAATAAAGCCTAAGTTCTATGTTTTAGGTTCTACAGACGAGTAATATGATCAAGACACGTAACTATCCCTTTGGCTATGCAAATAAGCGAAGAGATATCGCGACATTGCGCAGTATTATGAAATATACTAAACGCGGCTATACATGGAAGATTAAGTGGACATTATTTCAAAAATGTATTAGAAATTTATAAACCAATATCTACCAGGTCTGTGGAGTGTGGATCCACCAGGAGTTCTTGATGACCAGATAATGCATATCTTAATGGAACGGTAATGAAACTGGACTCTTGAAGTTTCATCATAGGGTAAACATAATCAGGGATTTCGACAACCATTCCCAAGTCAGAATCTGGTGGCAAATCTATAGCAATATTACTAAGATGAAATCGCGGGCAGAAACAGGCTAATTAGTACAATACAATTATTGGGGACCCAAAAAAAAAACTGGTGGCAGCAATTGCTCAAGAAAATTCAGACAAAAACCACTTTCTCTTAGATTTTCGTATTGATTATAGTTTTCCAAGAACTGATATGGCGATAGTGACGTAAGCCTTGCAAGTACGTACGCATACCATGAGTTTATTATTGGGTTTAAGATACCGTTTGTTTTATCAGATGGAGTAATCTTCCAACTATTTTCGGTTTGTTTTGTATCAAGATATTCTGTTATTTTCACCCCATTGAGGTGTTGCTAAGTCTGTTACAATTTGAATGTCACGTATTCTTTACGACTTTGAAGAGACCAGACAGTAAAGTATGCAGGCATGTATAGGAAGAAATTGTTGAGTTGGTAGTGATGGTACTGACTGCGCGAAAATCATGTACTGAATCCCATGGCAAGAGGAGGCTTATCGATGTCCCTACCACCCGTTATTATTGTAGACTAGCTTTTGCCAGCGGCTTCGCCCGCGTGATCTAGATAAAAAGTATCATATGTGTTATTCCAGGTTACAGACTATCTATGTGCCAAATTTAATCCAAATCCGTTCAGCCGTTTTTGCGTGATTAAGCGTTTTGCGTTGCGTTTTTGTGTGAACCCCAAATAACTGCGACAAAATTGGATGTAGGCTAGGCCGCACTATGGGAAAATCGCGTATGTTTCGTCTCAAAACTCCGTATCTCAGTTGTTTCAAAACGAAATAAGCTGTAATTATGCACACATATACTTGGATGTATAGGGTTTAATGGAAATAATTTTGATTTTGAAAATTCTGTTTATTAATTAGTTTACAAATAACACTAAAAAAATACATACATTCTACCAAAAAAATCGTCTTTTTTTTGTAATTTACGTAAAATGGAAAATATAAATAGTAACAGAAAACAATATGTACAAAATTCAGCAAGCTCCTATAGATTTTCGTTGACAGCAAGAAGGGCCTAGGCTTCACTTAAAAATTTTTCGATATTGTTTCTGAGGTATTTCTCAAACTTGATATGTATGGATTTGAAGTGTACAATAAGGTATGAAATACCTCATCATTTGTAGCCGCTCTTGAACACTTTCTAGAATGATGAAGTCTTAAACTTTTTGTAACCCTTATTTCATTCTTGCGCGTCTTCGGACACTGTCCAATAGGTAAAATAGCATAGAACTCAATGATTTTTCTTCGTATACACCGTGACATTTTAGTCGTCTTACAACGGCAGCCCACTTCATGTATCCAATGACTACTAATCATTTATAAAAAAAAAAATGATATTTTTGAACATTTGCATACTTCAAAAAATTCAAATATCATTCACTAAGACGCATGACGTAGTTGGAAACACCCATTTATGGAGGTGGAATTAATGATAGAATGTAATGGTAGGTAGGTAGATATCTTCTATCGTTTGATAGGTAAACATTATTAACAGGGAGGGTGTTTCATAATTCTAAAGCATTATTTATTTTTCTCTGTACCTATTATCTTAATTAATGGTAACAATGTTTTAATCGCGCCTAGCGGTATTTTATGACGGATACATTGAGTGGACCATCTTTGTAAGGCGACTAAAATGTCACGGTGTATAAAGTAAGATAAGTATTTTAAGCACGGAGAAGGCATAGAATACCAATTATAAATATTTACGTAAAGTTGGGCTGTACAATATGCGTATTCACCGAAGTATTTTGAATCAATGGTCATTCCAGATGACATAGTTTGTAGTAAGTATTAATTGCATGCCTTTTATAAGTTCTACGTCTACACTTGTAGGTTCTGTCTTAGATAGGCAGGTTCTATTTTGCGGAACAAGAGTAATTCTGAAAAAATCTTCGAGTTGTGTTTCCGTTTACTGTTTCCCGTGCCTCGTCGGGGTTTATCGACAGCAATCCCATTTCCTCCCTAAACCGGTTTGGTACCATTTTTTCTTTTTGTCTTTGTTGTTTTTATTTTCAGGCGTAGTAGTAGGTGACTACTTTTCAAAAGACAAGTTATAGGAAATGTTTAAGATCCTCTCCATTCTCCTAATCGAAGCATGTAGTGTTGACAGTTCGTATTGAAATGAACTTTCGTTCACACCTGGAGTCCTAACTGCATGTAAGTTGTTCATTTGCCCAGGAGTAGCACTACAAACTGTACAAGAAGCGCTCAAGCGAGTTTCAGTTAAAACTTGTGGCACTTTACCATCAATAATGGTTACAAAAAGGAATTGAAAAAAAAAAGTATTATTTCGCGATATGTTTCGGCACCGTGCCAGAAAAAGCGCATATATGCGCAACTTTTTTTTCTCCTTGCGTAAACGGATGTATAAAGATCTTAATAGAACAAATATCTCGATAGCGGCAAGCAGCGGTAAAGGGTAAACGTCTCGTTAAAAAATAAAATAACCTCAAAAACCATCCAAACCATACCATCTCAAACTATTTTGGTTATTTTTATTTTATTAAACCAATATACATAATATTAATTAAGTAAACGTTATGAGGAGATTCTAAGAATTCCAAAAATGTAAAATATTTGTACCGGGTTGTAACCGGGTTTGGTCCTTACCGCACCATCCGCAAGCCCGCGGCTACGGTGGCCGGGAATCAGCCTGGGATTCCCGACGCCCAGGGCGTCTCCTGCGGAGGCTAGGGCCGTGAGGACGCATATACTGCCTCTCCCTTACGTGCGCCGCCTCCCTCTTCGCGAGCATCACTGCTTCGCAGAAGGAAGCGACGGTTACCCACCCACTCTCGCTCCGTACCATGGCCTGGGGGCCTACTCCCTAAGCGAAATCCGTAGTATCGGCCGTCGTTACGAGCGCTTCGATCTCAGTCTAACTTACGGTATGTCCGTAAGTAAGACGGAGAACGAAGCGCCCGTAACGATGGCCGATACTACGGATTTCTCTTAGGGAGTAGGCCCCCTGGACCAGTGCCGGACGTGAGATCGCCGCCGCCGATCGCCTCCACAAGGACACGGCGGTGCTCTGCCCAAGCCGGGCAGACCTCCACCGTGTCCTCAGGGCGATCTTCGCAATGGAAACACCTGGGCGTTTCCTCCCACCTTATCCAAACCAGAAACCTCCCGAAACAACCGTGTCCGGTGAGAACCTGAGTCAGGCAGAAGGTGAGGACGCCATGCGGCCTCTCAAGCCACTCCTCAAAGAGGGGACTTACCGCCGCAATCTTTACGTATGTTTCCCATAGTGAAGTTTGTGCCTATTTATCCTCATTCCTCATCCTGATCACCATTTATCTATAACCTATGCAATGAGCCCAAACACGATACTTCTGCTGTTTGTTGGTAAGTAACTTGGTTATCCTGGAAATTCCAGGTGATGTTCCAGTATCAGTTCAAAGTTACTTTGTTCGTCAAATATCAAGTAATAGAATACCAAATTTCGACTCGATCAGACACATGGAAGATGCTCAAATCCCTTCGACAACCAGAAAAGAGCTGACAATCTTCAAACGGCTGAACGGATTTTGATGAAAGATGTTTAAGAAGTACCGCTAGGAAATCTACTTTAAAATAACAAAAACCCTATCCAAATCGGTTGACCAGTTTAAGAGCTACGGTGCCACAGACAGACACACATACCGGTCAAACTTATAACACCCCTCTTTTTACGTCGGGCGTTAAAAACAGCAGGAAGTGAAGTGAAAAAGAGGCTCATCTTTTTTTAAAGCGAGCATCTTATGAAGGTCAATATGTTTTAAAATATTTCCCAATAAAAAATTACACACACACATAACATCACGTCGGGGCGTCTAAAAAGGCATCTTTGGCAGAATCATAAAAGGATAATATTATGAATCATATTTAAAATCGTAAAATGGTCACAAACTGACAATCCATAATATTATCTGCGTAGACAGCACGCAATTCATCTGTTTGACAGTTTTGTATGGAAATTCGTAAAATATTCACCAAATTATGAATTGCTTTATTAAAGTAAAATGTCATATAACAGAATCATAGGGGAATTCAGGAAGTGAATTGCTTTTAGAGGAATCGCTTTAAGGCCCCCTTGTTTCCCCGAAGGCTTATGCATAGGTGTATCTATAGGCAGTGGCGGATTTACCAGCAGGCTGAGTAGGCTGGAGCCTAGGGCGGCAAATTTAGCTCATAAAAAAAATATACACGAGGAGAAAATTCGAAAATTACAATATTTTAGTACCTACCTACTATACATACAGTAGGTATACCGAATACTCCAATGTGTGTTTATGAGAAATTACTAAACCCTGTGTAAAGTAGACTAATTGTGAACATGATTTTTTTTAAATATTCTAATAGCGTTTCAATATTAAAATTCAAAAGAGTTAGTAGGGGCGGCAAAAATTTAATAGCCTACTGGCGGCCACATTTCGCTAGTTATATTAAATTATATGTTTATAATATAAAATAACACAATATCACAGCTAGTCTAAGCTGTGTGTGATATAATTTATCCACATGAATTGCTTATCTGTCACGCAGGAGAACAGACGTGACGACTAGCACCGTTATCAGAGTATTCAATAAACTGTTTTCTGCACTCAACCAGATTGAAATGTAACAAGCCATTGATATACAAACAATGTTTTTAATAGCAATTTTCCATGCCAATTTGGAAATGCGATGTAATAATGCAGCTCTGTTGTATTGTGTTAACAACGAGTACTTTCTACTTATCTTCAAGCGCAAATAACCTATAATTATTTTAGTCCTTGCAGTCAAATAAGGACACGTAGATGTTAATGATGCTTGTTTTGGTATATTAGAAGTAACCAGTCGCAAAGCAGTTTTGTCGCTTACTGCATTAATTTCCCACATTGTTTGCAAATCGAATCTTGCAAATCCGTTCAAAACTGAACAGACAGCTGTGCTGCTGGGGAGTTTGTTGCGCCACTTTTTCCCAACTAAAGCACTAGCACAAGTGGTGGTGGTAAGCGTTTTGACGGACTGTCTTGTTATTCTGACTTTCAAAAAATGCAGAGTGTCAGTGTAGTTTGAATAAAATGACTTTAGATTTTGCATTTTGAATAAAAAAATCAAAATCAAAAGTCATTTATTCAAACTAGGCGCTCTTTTTGAACGTCAAAATTACATAAGACAGTCCCCTCAAAACGCCCGCCCTTCACCACTTCCTAGTGCTTTAGCTGGGAAGAAGAAGTGGCGCAACAAACTCCCCAGCAGCACAGCTGTCTGTTAAGTTAGAAGAACTTGATTCTATACAATAACAGGTAATTAACATTACGAAACACAAAAAAACATTAAATTTGCCATATGTCAGCTAGCTCAGGCTTATATACCAACAAAACATTGAAAACATAGTACAGGCAAATAAAATAAACCAATACATGACCTAATATAATTATATAACCTGTCAGTAGTCAAGCTAATACTGGTGAAAGAACATGAACATTGTCTTGAGTTAATCACAGCGACCAACAATTATTATCGTTTAAATAGTCGTTGACAGAATAGTAAGCTTTTGAACAGAGGGTGGGTGGATTTAACTTTAGCTTTAAACGCATTAAAATGCAAATCTAGCAAAGAAGAGAATACATCCATGAAGCCATGACTCCTTAGGAACATACAAATCCTTAATCTGAAGTAATGTCTGTACACTTATCTTTAAAATACTCATATAATATGACGTAGCGACTTTCCAACGTGTGCAATGTTAATTATTTTAAAATGAATTGCTTGGTACAAGAACCACGTTCTTTTATGACGCCATAAAATACTAAAAACCTGCCTTAGAAACTGTCTTAGAAATTTAATCCACTTTTTGTTGTTTAATTTATTTGAATACCACTTTTTTTTTCATAAATCAAGCGTATCGTGCCATCGTACATATTCATATAGAATTCAAAAATATTTCTTATATATAAGAAGTAGAGATGGGCCGACTAGCCGACTAGTCGCCTACAAAATAGCCGACTAATCGGCCAAGCCGATCATTGATTTCGGTTGAGTTCGGGTGACATCAGCTATGTTCAAAATGGCAAACCTACTTATTGCGGTACTAGGTTAGTATAATTTACTAATTTCACAGTATTATGTCTTATGGCGTTAAGTTGTGGGGATCGGCAGCTGACGCAGATTCAGTTTTCATTTTACAAAAGAGCCCTCTTTTCCGTGCAATCTATCATCATATATATCTATCATTATATATCCTCGCACAAATTAGGTCGTTTAAAAAAAGATGCGATTTCCATAATCTAAATACACGTAGTAAAGATGAAATTGTGATTCCAAAATTTAGATTAAATAAAACTAGCAAGTCATTTCTTATAAACAGTATCCGCTTCTATAACAAGTTGCCAAAGTCGGTTACGGAACTTACTTAACGATGGAAAGTTTAAAACTCACATCAAACCTGTCCTTATCAAAAAAACATACCTATTATAAGATAAAAGACTACGTTGAAGACAGGGGAAGTTTGGCATTAATTCCTGCTGCACAAGTGGCTTACCTGGTGCCTCAATAACAGCATAACTATGTGAAAGTCTATTAACTGCTCCCAAATTACAATGTTTTTTTTTTCCTTTTGGCAATTGAGCCGATGTCGACTATTCTGCCAGTGTCGCGTTTAGACAGCAGCGCAGCGGCAGGCCGTCGACTTTGCACTTTGTAGTAGGGCTACAGGTTCTGTTAGTCGCAGTTACAATTTTATGTCATTTTCTTTTAAGAAAGTTGCTAAAATTACTCTCGTCATTATTTGACATTATACATCAATTCTAATTTTGACTTTTTATTAGTGATTTTCATGGAAATCATGTCACTTGGTTTAAGTTCATTTTATTTATGTAGATTCTTTTACATATCCTGAATGAGAGAATGTTGGAGGCTTTACAGACTGTAGATTTGTAGACGATTTTCTATTCTTTATTTTCATTCCTCTAAGTAGGTAACCTGGTACTTATTGACATGCGTGCACTGTCCTCCTATACCTATTATTACTGTAATTTGAAAACATTGTAAAAGCCAATTATTTTTAAAAGAGTAACGTGGAGTTTTTGCCGGCTCTTCTCCATAGGAAGCGACAAATTGGAACCGTGCACCTAGCTTCTGAGGTTTCATAAGTGCCCTTGCAACTTTACCTGATATTTCTTTACTATCTATACTACTCTATTAATTTAATAAAGAGTTACAGTTTGTGAGGTTGTAGGGGGGTAATCTCTGGATCTACTGAACCGATAAAAATTCTTTTACCAATAGAAAGCCACGTTATTTGTGAGTGTCATAGGCTATAACCTGAAAAAACGGTCGAACGAAAAAAAATAAGGATTCCTCCCGTGCGAAGCCGGGACGGGCAACTAATGTGAAAAAAAAAAAAATATTTGATTTGATTGCCAATTGTTTGCTGTGCTGGGTTTCTCCTTTTTTCTTAGAAGTATTAATTAATTTTACTTTAGGTATTTAATTTCTAGGTCTAAGTCAAATTAAATAATGGACCGAAGGGTTCCTATCCCTTACTATCCTAATTTCCTGATTGCATTGAAAGTAAACTGTAAAACTGATTCTATAATAAAAGATATATTTAGATATTTTGTGTTCTTTCACCAGAATTAGCTTAACTACTGACAGGTCATATGAATTACCTCCTAACATTGTTTATTTAACTTGACTGTATAAACCATTTTTTTTTTTATTAATTATATTTTCATTTATTGTTGAATGTTAATTATATGCTATTATTGTATAGAATCAAGTTCTCCCAATATAATAGACAGCTGTGCTGCTGGGGAGTTTGTTGCGCCACTTCTTCCCAGCTAAAGCACTGGGAAGTGCTGAAGGGCGGGCGTTTTGGGAGACTATCTTGTGTAATTTTGTCGTTCAAAAAGTACTAACTCTCAGCCTAGTTTGAATAAATGACTTTTGATTTTGATTTTATTTTTATAGTAGTAAAGATTTCATTTCAATCACCGTGTTTTACATTTTTAAGCATATTAATACGAGTAAAAAATGGGCCGACTAGTCGGTGGTTTGAGCCGACTAGTCGCCGACTACAAATATGGCCGACTAGTCGGCACATCACTAATAAGAAGTCAAGTAAACTAACTTGGTTTGAGGACGGTTTTTTTATTCCTTTTTGCCCTGACCACCATGAGGATGCATCCGTTGCACTATATCTCTAGCCTAGAAGTCCAAAAATAAACAATCAGCTCAGCCTTTTCCGACCTACATTGGGGTCGGCTTCCAGTGTAACCGGATGCAGCCGATTACAGCATTTTACATGGAACGAGTGCCTATTTCACCTCCACAACCAAGTTACTGGGTAACACGGTACCCCCTGGCCCAACCAACAAAGAACTACGAATGACAGCTGGGACCAAAGGCTGAATGTGCTTTCCAAGGTACGTAGAGGTCCGTATGTATTGGATCGTCACCCGTCCACGAACCGATCGGCCCATACGGCTTTTAATATTTAGCCACGAGCCCCTCAAGAAAGTCAAAAATACAAGGTCAATTAAAATTTCCTAGCGAAGCTGCACAGACCTCATCTGTGTATGATATCTATAACTTTTGCTTCTAAGTGCGGAATATACTATGTGGAGTGACCGATCGATGCAGAATTTACCTAAGGGATCTTCAGACTAATAGAGTAGGTAAGCGAACTGAAGTGGCAGTGAGCTGGCCATGCTTATCCTGAAGTGGAGACCGCGTATCGGCAAGCGTAGCTTTGGACGAAATGACGCCCAGCTAGATGGACCGACGACCTTTATAAAATGGCTGGGACAGACTGGATGCGGAAGGCGGAGGACAAGGTGTTGTTATGCAGCCAAGGAGAGGCCTATATCCAGCTGTGGACTGCGATAGGCTGAGTTGATTGATCTTCAGACTGGATTAAAACATTGTGACGTCTGTTTTAGATTCCGAATATCAATGCGCATGATTCACTCACCATGTTTCAGTGTAGTCTAATACACTCCGAGTTGCAGAGTATATTTTTATCTTTCAAGATTGTGCAAACCCACAGTGCGTGTGTTTACAAACGTATCTGGTGGCGTAGGGTTGCTCATGCTATCATTTTGTTTAAATAAATACTTCATGATGTTCAAAATCTTAGCTGTCTTTCCATCACCGTCTCTTCGATTTTAAGCAATTTAATTCAACAAGTGTTACTAACAATAAGTTAACATATTGTATACTTACTAAAATCTTCCAGTAAGTATGCAGATTACGTCAGCGAAAGAATTATCAAAAGCAATTATGTAGTTGGTTTTTGAGAAAATCGCGAACATACTAACATGGGGGTCAAATAAAGAACCTCCGTTTCTCTGGTAACGGACTTCAAGTCCGTTAAAAAATCAAGTTAAATGTTAATTAAACGAAGACAAATAGACAAAAAATCTTTTTTCAAAAAAAATAAACAACCGACTTCCAAAAAAACACTAAAAAGTGAAAAATAACTTTAATTTCGGAAATCGGTGACTTTGGATATGTATTTTAATTTTTTGTCACCGCCTTCCGAAATTAAAGTTATTTTTCACTTTTTAGTGTTTTTTTGGAAGTCGGTTGTTTATTTTTTTTGAAAAAAGATTTTTATTTTTCACTTTTTAGTGGTTCACATGTGCTTACCCCTTCACAGCGTACCGGCGTGATGTTATGTTATTAACTGGTGTAAACAATTGACAGACATGAGATTTCAGCAATCCCTGTCCATTTGCTATCATTTATTGAGGAGTTCCGTTGCCTATCTCCGAAGTTCTTCATCAGCTCTTCACCAAATTGAAATGGAACCACTCCGAGAAAGTACTCTTCCAAAAACTACACAAATTGCTTCAAGTGTGCCTATAAAATTTGAAGAGTTCTCTCTATTTCTCCAGGATCCCATCATCAGATCCTGACTTGATGATCATGGGACCACCTGGGAAGTATACCCTTTCAAACAAAAAAAAAAAATTCCAAATCGGTCCAGCCATCTTCGAGTAATCGGGGAACATACATATATATATATATATATTAAAAAAAAAAAAAAAAAAAGTTCCGATGAATTGAGAACTTCCTCCTTTTGGAAGTCGGTTAAAAATCAAACGTTTGTGAATTTTATTGATAAAAAATCACTCATTGATGTGGACATCTTAAGAATCGAGTCGATCTTGTCAAGAATATTGCTTTTATCAAAATATAGTGTACTAGCTTTTGCCAGCGGCTTCGCCCGCGTGGAGGTCGGTGTATTATACATATAAACCTTCCTCTTGAATCACTCTATCTATTAAAAAAACCCGCATCAAAATCCGTTGCGTAGTTTTAAAGATTTAAGCATACATAGGGATATAGGGACAGAGAAAGCGACTTTGTTTAATACTATGTAGTGATGTGCAAATAATCTGTATCTTCCTTACATTCATTCGCACAATATAAAATAATTATATTCATTAAAAATTTTGAGATATCGGCGCTCAAACGGAGAGCACGAAGTGGACCAAATTTTTTGCACGTAATTGGAGATCTTGAGCATTCACCACGCTTTTTGTGGTATCAAATAGTGATATTTTTTGAATCAACAGCTTTTTCATAACAACAACTGCTATCCTGGGGTTCAGTGGAAAACTAACAATTATAATTAGCTAGAATTTTAACGAACAATTTTAATTCCCCAGTAATCGCTTGAATAAATATGGCTGCCATAAAACTAAAAAAAAATAATAATCATACAACATTCTGACAAACTGCTCTTAGTATTTATTGTTATTTACTATCATCATATGTCGTGGGCCGGTTTACACTCATAAATAAACTAAAACTTCCTCAGACAAGCTCATTAATATGTTTTTTAATTTCTTAACCAGCATCTAGTGTATGACGTTGTATCTACGTCAACCGCGCACCGTCGCTCGCGCATCCAATGGGTTAATTTATTAACAAACTTGGCAAGTTCCATAGTTTTATTATGTTGCTATATTTACTAAATCAGTAATTTATCCGCTTGCATGGAGATATTTATGAAGTTCTGTACATTTACATGTTGGAATGCGAGCACATTAGTGCTTCCATCATCTCGTTTATTCATGTCAGTTGTCGCCTAGAGACATCTTATTATAGTCCGTCTATTTAGCACAGACTTGTAAATAAGCACAAAGAATCCAAGATCAGTAACACCCTATTTTACTCGAGTGGTCACGTGAGCCAGATTATGAGACAGCACGTCGCCATAAAGAATTAATTAGCATTAATTGATTTAAAATAACTACAGTCAACACTATTATCATTCTATTTCATTATAGCGTCAACCCTATATTAAAATAACACGCATACTTTGTAAGCATCTCACGACTGACATCTACAGAGGTCGGATGAGATTCAATGCAATTAAATCTATCCGATGTTTACCGAGACTTGGCATTACCATTGACAGATGGCACTACTTACTTCACTAATGTTTATTATTTTGTTTGCATTTGCTCAGGCGCATGTATCCTACATCGTTTTAATAATCTTCACCCATACATACATACAAATAAAATTGAAGTGTCTGTTTGTAATATCAAAATAACAAGTTTTTACTAGATGCCTAAGAAAGTATTACGGTACTTAAAACAGAAAAAAAAAACATGTCCGTCAGACTGTTTGTTCCGGCTGTAATTTCCGAAATGGCTAGATCGATTTTTACTGGCCTTTCACTGGCAGATAGCTGATAATATAAGGAGTTACATAAGATTTTCCCGTTAATTTCCGACATCCAGCGAAGCCGCAGGCGAAGCTAGTTTGATCTGAATTACACATTTCTTTGGCACACTTCTGTGTCGGTTACAACCAGTTTCTACTCACGATGGAAAAAATGCCTTTGCTCAGAAGTAGGTGAAATTGGGCCTTGGGTTATGAATTGATGGTACTAAGGACTCATTTTTTATATCAGCTCTTTACCATCTCCGCAGAATAATGATACGACCAAACCCATGGGGGTTAAATAATTCTAATGTTGCCCTAACCTCAAATGGAACACAAGGCTTGTTAACGACTGTTTTATTAGTAGGTTTCTCAAAGCCTTTTAATAAATCGATATTAAAAAACATTAGAACCGAGCAACTATCGGTCAAACCATTCTTCTTTGTCAATATCTTTTGAATCACAAGTATCATGAACACAGGGAAAAATATAATAATTTTACATTGTTTGTGATTCGTCAATACTCGACGTGATACGGATCACGGAGGCATTCTCATGATAATAATTACTGTACATACATTATAATTTTGTTTGGGTACGTGTTAACAAAACTACCGTCACATCACAAAAACCTACGTTTTACAAACGTAACGTAAAGATAAGATTAGGCACTTCATTCCTTATTCATACAAATACGCAGTCGAGACGAAAATAAGATTAATAAAAATTATCCAATGTCAATCTTAGCATCGCCAAGAATGGAGAACAGATAAGAAATGTGTTGACGCTTGCAAGAACAAATTTAAACGATGACTCAAAGGCACTTTGCACAAATCATTATATTATATTTTGGGAAGGGAAATCTTAAGATATCGTACCGTTACTCATTTTCCTGCTCGTAACGTCACCTAAACCGGATCTGGAACGGACTGAAAGGACATGACGTAATCTTTCCGCAGGTAATGTCATTCCCGTACATTTTAGCGTAGCGTTTGGCGTGAACGCTAACAGAAATGTGTTTTGTCTCAGGGCCCTGTATATTACATCCTCATCAATTTAATATGCCAGGGTGAAAGGAGCTGTCTTCTGGCGCCAGATGACGTCATAGGAATATTCCTTTGGAAGGTACCTCCTCGGAATTACAGAAAAAGAAGCAGGCACTTTACTCTGTGTAAATTATTTCATCACCGCCGCGCTCAAAACGGTGGAGGCAACCGGCAGAACCAAAAATTCGAAGACATGTGACATCTACCATCTACCTGGGCCCCCGTGGTGGATTCCAACCCAGTCCCTCTCACAGAGAGGAGGCCTGTGTCCCAGCAGTGGGAACTTCATAGGCTGATTATGCTCATTTTATTTATGTTACCATCTAGTCGAATCTAAAGGACCAACCGCAGGGAAAGGTTGTCACATTGCAAAAGTTACATCATATACAGGATAAGTTTTTATCTAGCGCGCAAATTGTAACCATGAATTCAGCATATCATTCTAGACCCCAGCGTAGAAATTTTTCGTCAGTTATACAAAAAATAATTAGCTGTTTCATAGAAAGTGCAATACCTACGCGGTCAAAATGTATGGAAAAGCTGATTCTTTTTTGTATAACCGACGAAAAATTTCTACGCTGAGCGTTCTAGAATGATATGCTGTATTCATGGTTACATTTTGCGCACTGGATAAAATCTTACCCTATATAGACGACTTCAATCAGAGTTATTTTCTCTAACAATTTTCCTTTATGTGAGTAACCGTTGTTTCAATGCATTTCGGCATAGAAACAACGGTTACTCACAGATACAATGAAAAGGATTTCCTCAAACGTAATATGAACAAACCATAACGTATGGGAATCTGACGTAGCGCAAGATGGTGTGGTTCCCGCCAATTACTCAGAAAACCATAATTTTTCAATGGAAGTCGTAAGAAGCGACTGAGGTCATTATTATTTGCTCTACGTGCAGAATTACACGACATCTATTAGGATGAATTAAATGGTCATCATGAACTACTTATTAAAATATATTGCTGATGAAGGTCCCCAGCCAGACTATAAATTATCTGAGGACCTGAACGAGGTAGCTTATGTTGTAGACGGGATAATCTCTTCATCATTTTTGATTTTCTGACGAGAGAATTCTACACAAAGTCGCGCCTAAGCATTGCCACAATGACTGGTCATACTACAAGGGGTCCTATAGACTGGATGTAAACTGAAAAGCAATAAGCGAATGTAAGGACAAAGAAAGAGAAACTGGTTAAAACACGACTTCTCATTATGCAGAAAAACCTGTCAATGTAACAGGAAAAATGAAAGGAAGCAGCACAAAGAAGCACCAAATTAAAAATACATAAAGATTGTATATAAACCGCTCAATAGTTCAAGGCAAGAATCTTTCGATTCTCCGAAATCAGGAAGGAAGCGTGTACATTTTGAAAAGCGTCCAAAACTCACGGCAACACCGACTCATGCGCATACGCGGAATACCGATCCCGATGCATCACTGGGAAACGAAATTAAGATTTATTATTGTACAGCATCTATGACTGAACGTTACGGGCGCTTTCATATTTCAGATTACTAATTGTTTACGTTTGGTTTGTTTGAAATTCTGAGAACTCGGAACAACGCTGGATCATAAAACGTAAAACCTCAAAGGCCCCAACTTTAAAATTATTACATTTTCTGCGACTTGGAACAGCATCCTAAACAACAAAATAAAATGGCGTCGGAATCAATTTCTGATAATAAAACAACTTACTCTTAGGCCATTTGAACACCCCCTCCATCGTAGGTGACTTGCACAGTTCTTGAACAACCGACATTATAAAAGCACTGTCTAATAAAAAAATCTTGCATTTTTTTCAGTTACACCATGAATGAACCTCGTTATCTTGCGAAGTATGACTCAAACACATAACAGGCACCATAATAAATCACATTTATCTTGTCGCTAAGATCACTCTTCAAACTATGTATATTAGTCTCCACGGAGAATGATGACAGAATTTACCGAGAACGTTATAATTTTCACCAATAATTTTTGACATAGATTTGCCGAAATCGATAAAAAATTGGGCCTCCAATCTGGACCACAAAGTCATTAATGCGATTAATTAAACAATTAAATGAAAATTATGAAGTAAAAACCACGAGTTGAGCTTGACTGATGGGTTCTTATGCTGAATCGTGACTAAGCCGATTGCGACTTTGCCCCGTATTTTTATATTATAATTTGCTGGTGTAACATTCAACCTCTGTTGTGTAGCGATAAAACCGCATTTAATCCAAATAACAACTATTATCTTCAAAGGATCGATATGCAAAACTCATTGGGAAGGTTAATATATAAATTTAAGTGCCTTGCAACCAGTTATGCAATAGATTGTTGCATCTGCTCTCTCTCACGCGTTACATTGCAAAATTGGTCTGGTTACGTCATCATTTCTTTGCGAAATTTGAAGGGCACTTTCTATTCATTGGGAAGTATTGTATTAGACCATTTCTGCCAATTAAGACCTTTCCAATTTTTTGTTTGATTGCATCATTGTCTTACTGACACAGTTTTTAAATCACTGTAGCTAGACCTCAAATCATCCATATAAAATAATTTGAGAGACAACTGTAGATGTGAATAATGACATAAATCTGTAATAATGGAAGGTGGAGCAGAGGCAGGCAATATCTAAGTGCCCGAAGTCACGTAGACCACAGCATACGGATGTTTTAGCGGAAATCCCAAGATAAATCTTTTCTTTGTATGAGTTTTGATCTTAATAGCGGGAATTATAATGATTGTACGGATATGTTTACTTTGTGAGTCACCTTTTTTGTCCTTTTCTCTTCACATTGATTCCAGAACATGAAAAGAACAGCACCGGCTTTTAAAAGAAGGGAATTGTGGTCCTAAGTTCCAGGTGCATGTGTACAAAAAGTAGCCCTACATTGAAAATATGTATATTGTGATGGGTTCAAAGATCACATGAAAAGGCCATGACAGGTGGTTAACCCATTGTAAAAGAAACCATCATCCATTTTCCTCAAACGGTTTTTCATTGTTTCTTATCAAAGTACTTACCTACGTAGCTATTTTCTCGTTCGTATATCAGCACTACTAATCCTAGAATTTCTTAGTATTTTCGATATAACAGTGATTAAGTTAATAATCATAATCTCAATTATTCTAAATCTTATTGAGATTACGCTTTCTAAGCTATTTGGCTCAATAGAGCATCGATTAGATTTTGCCAAATTAATACTAATTCGACAACAGGCTATCAAATTCTCCGTATTCCTAAAACAAATCGCATACCTACATAATATATTTCGCTGTATATACAGAATTTTGAGATGATTCCCCTCTAATTTGCCTTGTTCCAAAATCCATTCAAACGCAGTCATTATTACACGAACACAAAAACATCTCAATTAGGGTCTGTACTTTCGCCAGGTGGCGTGTTCCCCCACTGCGGAAACATTGGCATGTGCGCATTCTCCGTTGACCTTGAAATTGCAATCACAACGGCGGAATAGGTTTCCCCAACAGATTCAAGAACAAAAAAAATGCGATTACCCTCCGGAGTTTCGTGACAACTGATGGTAGGGTAGCCCCCATCGTATTTCTTTATACGCCATCTTTGCGTACCCGTTCAAAACATGCAGGTGTGGTGACTTTATTCTGTAAAACACGTCGATTAGGGTCTGTACTTTCGCCAGGTGTGAGTTGGCGTGTTTACTCCCCCTTTGCGCAAGCGCATGGCATCGAACCACCGCTGCACGACTTTGCGCTAATCACGTGATTATGATGGTTCACCTAGTTTTTACGTTTTGGCTATTCTTTACAGTTTATATAATAGACGATTTTCTTTGAATGAGATTATACCATGCAATAAAAAGACAAGGTAAATTACGACGATGAATAAGCCTTAACTAAATAAAATATATTATTTATAGCTTACAAGAAGCAATGAGCTATAATAAAATTATGTATTATTTTATTACCTAGTAACTAAGTATTTAATAACACAATTTGTTTAGAGGAAGCCCTGGCAAGAATAACATAAGCAAAACTATAATGGTAAAGTATGTCTCCCTATGTTATGTCATACATTAGATGCGGATCAATAGGGAATAGGGAAAAATGTAGGATTAATATTTGATCATGAAAAAGTAATGGCAATACACGGTTTAACTAAATCGCTGTACTTTGATTGATAGGCGCGGACATAAAAGCTGTCGTTTACAACGACACAATTTGCTTGGTCATCCTACATGAAAAGTGTACAGTTTATAATTGTAATTACGTAAAAAAAACTTTAAAAAAAATCAACCGACTTCCAAAAAAACACTACCAAGTGAAAAATAACTTTAATTTCGGAAGTCGGTGACTTTGGATATGTATTTTAATAATTAAAATACTAAACTTTTTTTTTCTTTCGGAAGGCAGTGACAAAAATAATTTTTGTCACTGCCTTCCGAAATTAAAGTTATTTTTCACTTTGTAGTGTTTTTTTGGAAGTCGGTTGTTTTTTTTTGAAAAAAAAATATTTTTCACTTTTTAGTGGTTCACATGTGCTTACCCCTTCACAGCGTACCGGCGTGATGTTATGTTATGAACTGGTGTAAACAATAGACAGTCATGAGATTTCAGCAATCCCAGTCCATTTGCTATCATTTATTGAGGAGTTCCGTTGCCTATCTCCGAAGTTCTTCAACAGATCTTCACCAAATTGAAATGGGACCACTCCGAGAAAGTACTCTTCCAAAAACTACCCAAATCGCTTCAAGTCTGCCTATAAAATTTGAAGAGTTCTCTCTATTTCTCCAGGATCCCATCATCATATCCTGACTTGATGATCATGGGACCACCTGGGAAGTATACCCTTTCAAACCAAAAAAACAAATCCAAATCGGTCCAGCCATCTTCGAGTAATCGGTGTACATACATTTAAAAAAACCAATCGAATTGAGAACCTCCTCCTTTTTGAAGTCGGTTAAAAAAAAACTTCTTCAAAAGGAAATACAAATCGCGGGACTTTTTATCAATGATTCATTGACGACTACTATAAAACGTCATCATTTACTGAATTCAATTTAAAAGAGATATTTTCCTTCCCAGATAATCTCGGCTTACAATGGCTAAGAAAACTATAAATATTCACGCAGTAGTCTCTTATCAGTGGTACTTTAGATATTACTGTTATCACCAGTTCAGATTTCTTCACTGATAACGCCTCATTACTGGGATGAGAATTGTTTGCCTCCTCCATTGATATGAAACATTGTGTTGACCTAGATAGAACTAGAATATTAATAGACTTTATTGTTTTGAGTAGAATGTTGTAGTATTAACTGCATACCAATGTTGTCCACATAACAATGTTGTCGTGTAATGGAAGACTAACTAAAGCAATGAGAAATGTAGCTTAGAGACTAGTTTGAGCTAACCTGAAGTAAGCTAAGAAGTATTTTTGTAAGCAATTACCGATTGGCCAGAATAGGCGAAGACGTATTGAAGACCATGGCGACCACTCTCGAAAAGAAAAATAATTACTGTAACAATTACTAATCAAAATTTAAACAGAGGCCCAGTTACAAGCACGGAGAATGGTGTTTCAAAGAGCATAGCCTCTGCTAACACCCTGCATCGCAGACACTATTAATTGTCATGTTTGCAAAGGGAAGCCGATATGACTCGAGGTGACTCGAGTTAACAGACCCTTTGCAGCTGGTATTTACTTATGTACCCTAAGTAAAGACGATCTCCCACGATTTTAATTAAACAATATGGATAGACAATTCTATTTAGTTTTTGTTTTCTTTTAATTTCGGATAGGATCTTTAAATAAAATTATAATAAAAGAAGCAAATATTAGTGCGTATTCCGCGCGCTAAATTACCTTTGGTCTAAAGACTTCACGCCTAATTAATCTTAATAGACAAGTGTCTCGTCTAGACTTATTTTTAGCATTGGCAACACTTATAAACAGTTACATCCATTCTCAATCTGAGGTTGGAATAAATTAGTAATTTAACACTTATTATTCATCAGAAAGAAAGCACTTTCGCCTTTCATATCTTTGTTAGCGAATTTTAGCAAAAACAAGTACGGAATTGTTTGTGAACGAAAGAAAATGTAACTACTTCTTAAAACGTTTTTAGATGTCTCAGCTAAATGGAACATTGCAATTTGCAAGACGGTTCGACACTATAAACCTAGAGAGGTCCTCTTTGGACTATGCCTAGCAGTATGTGAAGTCGGGCTGTTGATGATGATGATGACGATGAAGGCACTTACTTTATTATTTATTTCAACCCACAATAGATGTATGAATGGTTTATTTTTCGGGAATGACATCACGCAGGTCAACCTAGGAGGTTGTCGGCTACTTAGGTGCCATAATAAATTAAGGCCTCCAGACAGGGCTTAAAAAATGAAAACTAAGCGACTACACGCTAAGGGCACCCTGTGAGATACGGTACGGATCTCGGTTTTGGGCGTCGCTATAAGAAAGCAGCAAGCCCTGGATCGGAGTGATGATGTATGGAAGGAGAACTAGAAGTTATTTTATGGGCGTTTTGCAATCAACCAAGTAATACGAATTTACACGACATTTCTATGATAAAATTAAATTAATCAACACTTCTTGAATCGAGGTAAAGCGTCACGGTTTTTGCTCAAAATATTGACATAGCATTCGATATTAAATTGGTTTTATGACCAGCGTGTTAGTTGACAGCGCACGAAAATATGTTTAACCAATCGTACTAAATTAAAGATCAACAAATATATCCGATCAAACTAGAATATACCAGGTACAAAATTTACAAGGGGGACATTTATCCCGTATCTTTGTATGGAAAAATACTTTAAAAAATCTGCAATATCTCCAAATAACCGTGACATTTAAACAGGCTAAAGGACTAAAATAAAAACACGCCAAAAATAAACGCAAAAGGAAATGCTTTCAGACATTTATTGTAACACATTACACTTTGCAATAAAAAGTGATAAGAAAAGAATAAAAAGGTGCCATATTTTTTGTTCCATGTTGCCATAATATAATACCTATTCCCTTCTTTATAGGACAGTTAACAGACTTTAAAAGAAATTTTTATCACGTCAGGGAGCGCGGTCAATATTTTGAAAGAGACTCAGAAAACTTTTAAGAAACTTCCAAACTTTCAGAATGTATTGCGAAAGAGTTTCCAACTAAAAGTCCCCATTTATCCTGTGAGAAAAGAGCACTTCCTTTCAAAGTTAAAATATATGTTTCTAGGAGGGCGGATTATATTATTTTCAACATTGGAGATACATACTCAGCCTATAAAGTTCCCACCGCTGGGACACAGGCCTCCTCTCCGTAAGAGGGAGTGGGCCGTAATCCACCACTCGGCCCAGTGCGGGTTGGTAGATGTCACATATCTCCGAATGTTTGGTTCTAAATTCATTGGACATAAGTCTAAGTGGGATATTATTATCAGCTGTTCAACGGATGTTCTGACTCAAGTAGGTATTAAACATGGCTTTGTTCATGTACAAGTAGTATGTTGTCACGGAGGCATATAGGAAGACAAAAACGACAATTGCACTTCCAAAAAAGAAATGTTTGTTATATTATTAAGTGCATTATAATCCGTATTTGTTTAAAAGCATCTTTATCAGACACGAGCAATTTAGCATCCGATTGTCCGTGATCAGTTATACCATAATGGCTTCCCGCATTGAAAGACAGTAGCCATGAAAAACGACGATGAGGTAAACGGTTATATGCTATGGACACAATAGGAAGAAAGATCCTGTAGCAAAATATAATTTATCCGATAGAAAGATAACGATAGTATTATTGCTACTAACCCATATGTAAATACTTCTGTAGAATTATCCCGGTTGACAAGTAAATCCAGCTTGTTAACTACAGCAACAAAATCCTCAAGACTAAAATACACCAGCTACAAAATAATCCTCGATAATACAATAGAACCAACCGCGTTGCTAACATGAACTCCATTCGCTAAAGTTAAGTCACTATTGTCACGGCTAAGAGTGTTTAGACAGTGCAATGCACAACAAACCTGTGTTTCACAAACAATGATCCAAGCATTACACTCATTCAGGGAAACTTGCCGGCTGTGGAGAAACATGAAGTCAATGAACATGCTGAGCGGCGAAAAGACTAGATATCGAAGCGGATCGAACGAGTTATTTCTTGGTTTTGAGAGGACGGCGTGGGATCTTTTGTGTCTCTGAAACTGATTCTTTAGCAGAAATTAAAAGCAGTTTTCTTATCGTGATGATACGTTATACTTTTCGAAATGACTATTATTTTTTTGTATCTTTTTGGGGCTATACCAGCTCAGCCTATTAACTATTTGGTGGAATCCTCATCCATAAATGTTTCATGTTTCAATAGCAATATACTATTCGAATGAGAAAATTCTCATTTCCCTTTCCCAGTAGATTAGACATAATGAAGGGATATGAGCAAATTACTAAATAACTGTTCAGCTAATCGACTTGGATATAATCATTTGAAATTAGTTTTATCGACCGCTTTCGTCTTGCAAGTAGCACTGCAATAATTTTCTGTTCGATCGTACAGATTTCGCCTATCTTGCCAATATCTGTCCATGTCATTCAAACGCCAGTGACGGATCAATACAAAAGGCCTGTGGTAGAATAACATAATAAACTCGGGTTTAACCCAACCCGCTATCTTAACAGGACCCAGGAGCCAAGTTAAGTGTTAACAACTATCTTTTACAGCCCTGTAACATTATCTTGAACATTTTTGGAAGCAGTTGGCAACCCGAAACGTTCCCAAAATCTTTGGTGTGGAACCAAAAGTTATGAGCATAAACTAGGTACTTATCCTAGCTCGTGTGACGTGAAACAACCTTGCTAAAACATCATTACTGAAGGCGATAAGGAGGTCTAGACTGTTTATAGGCTGCGCGAATCGCTCCGCCTACAAAGTATGAATTCTTCCGGTGTCTTGCAAAATGTGTAGGACGAAGCATTTAATGGTTTCATCTTCAAGGCATTAGTGCTAAAGAGACCATTAAATACTTGAAGTTCCTGAGACTTGAGACTATAGTGATGGTTATCAAATTCGATATAGCTGGTTGCATATCTTGATTTTAGAACACGGGAATTGAAGACCAAGGCATAATATTTTTAGATGTTACTTCTATTGATATAATTGCAACCGTCCTATTTCAAATCGTATGCTTCAGTAAGTTCTCATTTGTATCTATTATGTCGATGAGTAATTATAACTGTTCATAAAGTCTCTATATTAATCAGCCCAACGGATTTAACTTCATCTAAATTTTGTTTACGTCAATCCAACGAGAGTTGTGGTTTTCCTTTGACTAGTGGTCACCTAGTGGTCAAAATTCGACCATTTTTCATTTAAATTTAATGTATTTCTAATGCTTTATTTTATAAAAAATATTAGCTTGCTGCACTCCTTCTCCATATAAACTTAAGCTGTGGCAAATTTCATACTCCTTCGTCCACATAAATTTCGTAATAAGGTGTAGAAAGTTTTTGCTTCACGTTTTTGTACTTATAGATAGATTATTTAACAGGTAATTTAATTACAGCAACAGCAAAAAGAGCATTTCTTTTACTTCAATCGGTTAATTTGCCTTTTACGCATCAGTTTCTATTCCTTGAAAATTTCTTTGAGCACATAATTAATAGCAATTGAAATTATAATGGTTTATCACGCAACAATATGAGGTGGTTACAAAAACCCGGACGTGAGGAGTTTTGCTGATCGGTTACCTGATTTCAGAGCTGGCTGGTTTGAATTTTCAAGGTAATGCCACGTGTTTGAAAGACTTTTTCTTTAAAAACAATCATATTTCATCGTTTTTTGCTGACCAAAACGCCGTTCGACGAACGAGTAATATTTTTCTGACTATCCAGCGTTTTGTCGCCTTGGTTTGCTTACCGGAAGGCGTGTAATACCACTCGCAACTTTATTTTTATTTACTTATTAAATATCTTGCTACAGCATTTTCGGTTTCCGCGATAGAATTGCTTCATGGTCGTTGCGTCGATCTCAAAACCGAAAACTAATTAGTGACGGAAAGTTTAAAATCTTCTGCAGAAGAATAATTAACAATACAGAGTGTAGAGACAAGGGATTTTCCTTCCTTTTCGCACCAGCCCGGAATCTGTGCACAGTTAATAGCAACACGCTCGCCACATATTGCATAGGACTTCAAATAACTGGCGAAAAGTGGGTGTGCTATGCATCTTCCGAAACCCTCGAGAAAAACACACACGAGCACAGCCCTCTTATTTGTGGGAGAGTGTGGGCTGTAATACATAAACACGCGGACCCAGTACGGTTTGGTAGATGTCACGTCATGTCTTCGAATCTTTGGTTCTAGGACATACCGGTTTCTTCAGGATGTTTTCCTTCACCGTTTTGAAGAGCAGTGGTGAAGAAATAAATTACACAAAATAAAGTGAGTGCCTGGGTTCGCACTATGACGTCACAACTCGTAAGTCGGGGCCGTTACCGCTGGGCCAATACTGCTCTCTCAGGGAATGCAGGCGTGATAGAATCTTTTGAAAACATGTTTTTTTTTTATTCCTGCTGCCTTCTTTCCCGGAAAGTGCCATCAGAAACCCGAGTGTGGCTATCCTGAACATTCCAGGAAAACCCCTGAAAGGCGATTCAATTGCCAGAAGCATAGTTTCGAGAAGTAACATCCAAAACTCAAGGTGCTCACTATTTTGGTAAATAGCCGTGAGTCATTTTGTAAAAACGATTTTCTGTGACTCAGAAAAGAAAACAATAAAATGACTAGTTAAATACGAATTTAGAACGAAATTCCTCAATACCCTATACATAATTGAAAATAAGTAGGTAAGTCTATTCTTTGCAAAACGACCATGCAAAGCAAATTATAGCCACAAAGGATTTATTACTAGGGGACAGAAAATGTATAGACAATATTTCATGTTTCATAAATTAAGATTGTTGTGCACAAAGGATATAGTCATGCAGCGGTATTAACAATTTGGTATTGATATGTGGTCTCTAATTATTGTGATTACAAAATCACAATCACAATTTGATGTGTGGAATTTTATAATTTGTATATATGTATTTTTCTAGAAAAATATACTGATAGAACTTACAACTTAAGTTGGTATTTTTCCTTTCAAAATAATACCTAAAATGATTCACCAAACAGTGCTTCAATAAAATTAAAAGATTAATATAACTGTCATCTGTTGTATTTACTTTACATACATCTTGTTTTTACAATTATTATACAAATTATAAAATTCCACACATCAAATTACCAAAGAAAATATTCATACCAATTGATAAATAGTAGAATAGCTTTTTTATCACATTAAACAAACAACATTGAATTGAATTAATCAAGTGATCATTTTCAATTAAAAATATGATAACATGTGAGTGTAATATTATGCCCTTCACACAAATTATATAAGATCTTCTTATTAATAGAATACATCACAATATTTGTTCATAAATAATAAAATATTTCAGGAATCAAGGTAAGTAATACAAGCAAAGAATTGATTTCTTGGATACAACTCATAGAATTGGATTACAGAAATTGTCAAATTGATTTAAAGAAAAATTATGTCAATTTATAATTATTGTTAATATAATTAATTATATCTCACCTGGTGGGCTATCGGTGAGGATAGTAATACCGGTGGGGTCAACATGAGGGGGGAACGCCTCATACAGATCGGGCTCCTCTTCAAGCACGGCCGACAACATCACGGAGGGCATCCCGGCTCTACCGTCACTCACACACACACAGACACTGCACAACACTACACTTGACTTGTCGAGTGTCCGTAGCTCTCTCGGAGCTCACACCCGTGAGCCACCCCGAGCCATTCCCGACTACCACTTCAACGTATAAGTCCGACTTGCCTAAGTCAAATCTTGCTGCACCATTTTTAAATCTGCGAAAAGGACAAAGTTCAAATCACTGGAAATGTGTCAAGACTGCGAATATATGTAACACTTTATATCTCTGAGATAACACTATCAACACTCTAATAATCAAACGATTATGCTCCCGGCGATAACTAAATCTTAGCGACTCTCAACAAACAATCAGTTACCTAATTCGTTATAATTAAAACGCTACAGATCAGCTGATTGCTACGGTGCCAGGCCAGACTTGACATTTTATAGCTATTTTAAGACTTACGGGCACCTGATCGGACTGACTTCAATGTCAGATGCCAAGTACGAAAATTCAAAACTCGCTTCGATATCACTCGAAATAATTGTATGAAAAGGTGACCGGACCGCGTCGTCACCGTACTCACCGCAATCCTGACGATAAATGATGCGAAGCAGGATCTGCGCCTCCGTATTTACCGCTTTGGAGTCCCCGCGGCGACTAAACCAAGTGGCCAGTTCCCGGCCCAACGTAATCACGAATAGGATAATAGTGTCGAATGGGAGCCAACGCTTTTGCTTTGTCACTTAAACGAACAACACAGAACATCACACAGATATATCGGTAACTGACCAAACGCACGGATACATTGTGATATATAAATTCAATGATATGTGGGATAATTTGTGAGCCCCCCTTGCTTTAGTTAATCAAATTATCGATGTATCCGGTGAAAGTCGTTTTCGTTTTTATGCGGTAATACACGAATGTGTAGAAAATGATGTGTTACGAGTTTTTCGTTTTGTGGGGAAAAATCCCGTTCGTAGAATGAGATCGCACGACCACGATATCCACGATTTGCAAGAAGTTGAGAACGCGATTCTGTCGTCGCACGCCTGTCGGACCGTCGTCGTACAGGAAGAGCATAGACTAAACAATTTTGAAATAGATATGCCGCATGGTAATGTCATTGTACTGCCTAATTCAGTCAGCCATAAAAATATCACCCATTTTTATGTAACATTTTTTTTCCTTTTTCCAATTAAAGTTTTAATTTAATTAATGTAATATAATTAGATGTTTTTCTCTTCTATCAAAAGAATTATTTTCACATTTTCCACTTATCAAACATCATCGCCTATGCCCAGAGCACTTACAGGCAGTAGTAGGCTTTAATTGTTTTGAAACAACAATGACTGTAAATTAATCATCCAGTGGAGGGACCGTATTATAAATAACTGAATATTAATTATAAATTGGAATGGTAAAACAACCGCGGTCAACGTTTATGCCTACTTGCTTGTCTGAAAATATTTAAAATCTGTTTGGCAATCGTTCGTAATGTCTTTGTTTTCCCATTTATTTTTATTTCACTTGGCAACATTTAAATTTAATGTCAACTGGTTAAGAAGAGTGTTCATCAACTGAGTGAAAGGCAGAATAGTCGGCATCGGCTCAGTTGCCAAACAAGGAAGAAAAAAAAAAAAAAACTGAGTGAAACTACCAAAGCAACCAAAAACAAAAAGCATTAATTCAGACTATCATAATTAAAAAAAAAAAAATAACAAGTAAAGTTTTGTATAACAATGCGCTGTTTGATTTGTTACGGCAAGTAAACATTTTATTTTATAACATTCTGGTTTGTACCATTCATTCAATTTATAGACACATCCATCCCATATGAATTATGAATTTATGATGGATTATTCTAACTTTTTTTTGGCAAATCGGTAATTTTCGTATTTAACGCAAAAAAACTCCGTTTTTAAGTAACCTTGTGTAAATGCATCTTTATTTTATCAATTACCAAAGACAAAGTGCTCTTTACTATTTCTACCATTCTAGTAGTCATAAATATTTGTAAATTTTGATTATTTATCATTGGCAAGAGGTAAGCAAATGGAATTCTATCGAGTAACTTGTATGTCATCAAGAAACTGTCATTTAAGTTATTAAATTTCACTTTATTTCGCACTAAACAAGTCAAACAATTCAAGTCACCTGTTTTAGTCTTCTTCTTCTTCTTCGTCGTGTCGATGATTCCAATTAAGCTCTAACAAGCTTCGACCAGAATTCTTCGACAGCGTTATCGTTGGCCTCGCAAAGGTCTTTCATAGCGCAGGTGGGGCGTAGTTTTGATGTGGCTCCACAGGCGCACTGCATCTCATCGGAGTACCCCCACCTGACCAAATTGTACCGGCAGCGGCCCACCGTACTTCTTAGTCGATTAAGAGATTTCCAGGTGAGCCATGGCAGTTGGTGGCCCGCTGGAAGCTTTTATGCAGGCTCAACATACTCAGCTGGAGCAGGGTGATGGAGAAACCACAGTTTCAATCTCGCCACACTAGAACTACCATCAGATAGTGCGATGGTCGACTTGAGGAAGCTGTTACAGCTCTTCAGTCTGCTCCTCGGCTTCGTTATGTTGAGTAAATGTCATTTGTCTGTGTTTTGCTTCAACTTTTCAGTGGCACAAGCAATTTTCCTTTCTGCAAGTGGGTAAAGTGAGGCAAATGGTGTTGATTTGAGGCATTCTGTAATGATTCGGCATGTTTCATTTAAGGCTACATCTACTTTTCGGGCATGGAAGGATCGATGCAGGGCAGCTGAAAAGCAGAAAGCCATGCCTGATGTCTGGAGAGCTTGTGCGGATGCACCCCATGCGGTTGATGTTAGACGATGTAGCAAGTTATTGCGAGCGCCGACTTTCAGTTTAGCCTTGGCACAGTGTTGTTTGCAGGCCATTGAACGGTCTAATGTAGCTCCCAGATAAACGGGGTGGTTGTTGTGTTCAGTGTCAGCACCTCGTCATTTTACGTTTTCTGTTTCCCTGACGATTTCTTAGGTGGAATGCGCAAGATTCCGTTTTGGAGGGAATAGACCTTAGAGCATGGTTCTCGTAATATGTGCTGAGATTTTTCAGAGCCATTTCGAGGTTTTTTTCGGCATCCTCGACACATAAGGGAAATTTGGCGGCAGTTTCTTGGTTTCATAGGAGACTTTCCAAGTTTAAGGAGCGCTATCACTTTAGCTTTCCTCCATTGTTTGGGGAGTTTTATGTCTCTGAGGCATGAGTTGAAAAGGGCGAGCAACCACGACACAGCTACTGGGCCCAAGTTTTTTAATTGTTCCATAGTGATGTCGTGTACGCCAGCAGCTTTTCCATATAAAAGAGCTTTGCTGGGCGTAAGCCCAGCAAAAAAGTTCTTTTATATAAGACATAAGTCAGATAGCGTAAATGGTTTGCTGATATCGGTGCTGCCAGTTGACTGTGCTAGTTTTGGGAATTTTAGGTAGCTTGTTCGGGGTTTGCCATTTAAAGAAGGCTGATCTGATAGGCAGTCAATTGGTTCGGAGTTTTGGTCTCAGGTGGGTCGCCAGTAAGTTCGACCACGAAATATCGACCACGCTTTTTTGGAATTTCTAGTCATATCTATATTATCCAGGATATTAATCCACTTTTATTTACGACTTTCACTGAGCTTGTTTAGTCTTTCATAACTCATTTGCTGGGCTTGGTATAACCTTCTATAACAAGCTTCCCTCTTCTTTGCTAGATTTACATTTTAATGCGTTTAAAACGAAAGTAAAATCAAATCTTTGTTCGAAGGCATATTATTCTATCAACGACTACTTAAACGATAAGAATTGTTGGTCGCTGTGATTAACTCAAGACAACGTTTATGTTCTTTCACCAGAATTAGCTTAACTACTGACAGGTCATATGCATTACTTCATATAATTGTTTATTTAACTTGACTGCATAAACCATTTCTTTTTTTTAATTTTTTTAAATTTAATTTTCATTTATCGTTGAATGATGGTTATATGCTATTATTGTATAGAATCAAGTTCTTTCAACATAACAGACAGCTGTGCTGCTGGGGAGTTTGTTGCGCCACTTCTTCTTCCCAGCTAAAGCACTAGGAAGTGGTGAAGGGTGGGCTTTTTGGGGGGACTGTCTTATGTAATTTTGACGTTCAAAAAGTGCTGACTCTCAGCCTAGTTTGAATAAATGACTTTTGATTTTGATTTTGATTTAATTCCTCCTCTGCTGCGATGGTTTCTTTTGAGAAAGGGTCATTTGAGTTCAAATGTTGGTACAGTTCTAATAATTTGGAAGAATCTGTATCCAGACCAAGGATATATTGGGAGCGGTGGCACCCTCTGGGGATAGACTGTAATTTTTTTACAATTTAATAAACGGAAAAATCACTCATGATTCAACAGCTAAATCTTATATATTATAATTATCTTAAAGTGCTAAATGCTGCTGTGAAGTTGTGATTTATCTGTGAATTCGTCCACAAGCCACCAATAGGTACTTGGTAATGCCTTGGGATTTATTAAATAAAATACCAGCAACACCAATCTTCTAATGTCATTGTGACGTATGATTTGCGCACAGCTGTGTCATGTTTTCGTTAATAATTTCGCAGATTGTCGTTGACTAAATTAAGAAAAACATATAGAATTTGCGAATTACTTAAGAAAAAGTTCAAGGATATGTGATTGAGTGAAGATGTCTTCGTCAAAATCCGAATCTCTCAAAGGTATAAACGAAAACTTCACATTGTTTACTTGTATGGCTTCAAGGTGCTATCAAAAAAACTTATTTTCGTTTCACAGATACAGTAACAGTGTTAATTAATGCTGTCGGCGATAACGAGAACTCCGTAAACAATGTTGTAATAAAATCACTGACAAAAATAGCGAATACTTATCCAAATGAAGTGATAGAAATATTTTGCGAGTTTTATACAAATACTGTGAAAGTAAACCCTACGC
Source organism: Polymixis lichenea (assembly GCA_949091785.1). NCBI lineage: Eukaryota > Metazoa > Arthropoda > Insecta > Lepidoptera > Noctuidae > Polymixis > Polymixis lichenea. The sequence continues at coordinate 22,179,262 of OX420937.1, forward strand.
AGCTTGGAAACATTGTAAAGTGAGTAATTTATTGTTTGAAATATGTCATCAGATGATATTGTAGTTGATTTATGTGTTTATTTAATGTGTAATTGCAATAAGGTTAATAACCCAACAGAATACTTTTGTTGTTCAATCTGCAGCACTTTTTATGTTGATTCATTATTAATATTATCGCATGAGACTAAGCCGACTCTTTAACTTACCATACAACTCGAATTACATAGATACATAATGACTAATTATCCCAATCACCAAACTGATAAACTTAATTATAATAACCATGAAAACAACATGAGTTCTAGGGTTTTTAAGTTTTGAATTGAATAGCAAAGAATATTGGTAATTTAAAGAAATAATTATGTTTTTTCAACGAACAGGTACTCTCCCACTATGATGTATCGAGAATTAATAGAGACCGCCCTTCCTAGGTCTTTCCAGTTATCACCTTGTTATGTTGCTTCTCCCTTTATCTTTATTAATTACTACTTACTATCGAAATGTTAAAAATATGATTTAATCTGCTAGAAATGATAATGTGGATAAAAAATACTCATGAGATCTTAAATGGCTAAGTTATACACTCTTGCCATTTATTAATTCAATGCCATGCATAAATTACAATACATATTGAAGCATGAAATTGAAATTATCTCATTAAAAATATATTTCATAATGTTACATAACTGATACGTTGATTTTTCATTGAGATAAATTTATAAATAGCTTAAATTATCTGTGAAACCAATTATACTTAAAATAATAATAATATATTTAATAAAATTTATAAATGAGGAAAAACAATTTTACGGTTTCATTATGTAATCTTTACACCATGTAATAATAATCTCAACAACTATTATTATCGCTGCATCTGCAACATAATATGAACAAACAGAAATTGTTTTTTAAAAGAATTAGGTATATTAATACTACTGCACGAACTAGTAAAATTGTAAATATCACTTTGTACTGACACAAGAATAAAACATTAATACATTGAAATATTGTACTGACTGATTTCCAACTTATCATATTGATTTGAACATTATAAGCTAGCGAAAGTCACGTACAGTCAGGAAAATAAAATTTAAGCAAACACCATATGAAAGTTTGACATATTATAGCCATTATTTTCATACAACTGTCAATTCAATTGTGATTCAAATCAAATGGATATAAATAAGGACAATTTAAGTTGGTAGTATACTTATTAATAATTTAAGGGAAAATAATCACAAAGCATCAAAACTTTGTCCGCATTGCTGTCAACAAGAAAAGTGCCCAAAAGGCTGGCAGCATTGCCACTTTATATGGTGATGCTAATTCATTGGCCAAAAAATAGGCCCGCCTTTTGGTCAGTTGACCAACTGCTTGGCGATGTCTCGAAAAGTAGAGAAGGTGGTGGTATATTATTTACTAAATAATTTATTTCCCTGACTCTATTTGAAATGAATATCATGATGTCATTGAGTAGCTAAAGCCAGTCACATGCATGCTTAATTTTTATTCATGATGTCTTCATAATCTTTCAGAGTTCTAGAACAAACATGTGTGAACCAAGTAAAGAGGTTGGAGCCCTCTGCGGCTACCAACCTAGTGACAGCCATGCTTCGTGCTATGATGGAAAATGTGACGTACGAGCCAATGGTACAGATGGGGGCCTCCGCTGTACTGGTTGCTGTGGGACATGAGCATTTAGATCTGGTGAGCATTGTGTGACTGTTAGCAATGGTTTACACAAACACTTTTACATGTCAATCATATTTTTTTTAAACTAGCTGAGATCAGTGTTTCCTATCTGAATACGCTAAGAAAAAAGGGAGAACAAACTCAGAGGTTACAGTATCTTTTGAAGTTCAGACATAATCTTGATCAGATCATGTGAAGACCATGCAGGTGTGCTGATATAGTCTTTAGAGGAAAGAACGACACAGATTGAGTGGACCTGTCTAGTCAGCGCACGTTAAAAATGTATTACCTTTTCCTAGTCACAAGAACATGATTTTTAGAGATTAACTTTACCTGGTACCAACATCGAGTAGGTTCTTTTAAAAAGCATCTGTACTGCCAGTTTAGTACTTGCAACCAAATCAGTACCAGTGTCATTATTGCTGTCGTGTTTATCGTTCAACTAAATAGGAGAAGCCATGCAATTTATATTGAACACAATAAGTAAATGCTGAAGAATGAGGAAATTTCGTGAGGAAAGATTTGAATATTAATGCTGGGCTGGTTTCCCAAATAAGACTCAGTGAAGATAAGACAATAGCTATTTACTTAAAATAAATGTTTTTACTTTGGTAAGGTCATTTACACTCCATTTATAGTCGTTAGTCATTGTATGGACATGTGATGCGGAGAAATGACGAAAACGAGGAAAGTTTTGAGTATGAGTGTAAATGATAAATGATTTTATTTCTGTAAGTAGGTTTGTACAAACACTTTTACACGTCAGTCATATTTTTTAAACTAGATGAGGTCGGCGTTTCCTATCTGACTACTCTGAGAAGAAGGGCCGAAACAAACTCAGAGGTCACAGTCTCTTTTAAAGTCCGACATAATCTTGATCTGATCATGTGAAGACCATGTGAAATGGTCTTTTGAGGAAAGACCTTTGTAGTTTGTAGTGTCTAATGTTGGCTTTAATAGTAGGAGAAGACCAAAGAAAAGATGGATGGACTGTGTGAACGATGATATGGCTATAAAGGAGGTGACTACTGACATCTCAGTAATCACACTCTAGCCATATCATCTGTCAGTCGTTATCACGAATAATGGTGAAGCATGGAAGACAAAAAGACATGCTGCACGAACAACAAATAAATATTGGGGTAAGAGTAGAAGAATGGTGGAAAAATGCTGAGATGGAAAGCAGTTCATTCTGTATTATTAGTATGTATGGATCATACCAGGGGCCCAAGTCTGCTATTTTTATAAATTCGTCATTCCAATACGATCCCATTGTCATTTTGCTAAAAGTTCGTAATCTGCTAAATTCATAATGGTCGATCATTGGTCGGTCAATGGTCTCGTAATAGAATTGTGTTTTAATGGCATTGTCGTATTGCCATTATTATAAAACCAGTTAATAGAAATAATTTTCCTATTTTTTTTTACATTTATCCATGCCCGATTTTATTTATATATATTTTTACATATTATTTATTAGTTTATTAGTGTTCAATTTTAGCAGAGTACTACCTAAGTCAGTCATTCATCTGTCATTATGTACGAGATTACCAATAAATGTCATTTCTTTCAATGGAGTGTCAGTGGCTGATCATTGGAAAGTCATAATGGCGCCATTATATTAGTAGATTACCAAACTTGTCAAAATTAACAATTTTGAAATCAATGATAGACCATTCTGTGACTATTGTAATAGCAGACTTGAGGCCCAGGTGGCATTCTGTGTTTTGATATTAAGTATTATAAAAGAATAATTTGAAAAACTTCATCTCACCTATTTTGTCACTTACGTTCTAAGTGGCGTCAATGTCGAATGCGTCACCAGCTAGTTGCAACTGTAATCTGACCGCTTTAAGAGCACAGCCACTCAACCACCTAAATTGGCGCTAAAAGTGGCAATTTCCTGTAGTTGGCTGTTGGCTGTCATAGATGAGTTGAGATGCAGACTGTAGGTATATTTGCTTTTGTCATATTCGTAACTAGTCGTGGCAACAACTCTGCTCACGTTGACTCATGTGAACTTACGTAAAACTTTAATATTGTTCAGTCATACAGTGTGAAAGTTATAGGTATGACATAGTTCACTTGAAAACAATAATTTTGCCCTGAGAACAGATTTGATCAAAGGCCTATTTAATTCTGCATAGGAATATACTTATGCCATGATGATTGGACTCCCTTTTCCGCACGTAGACTCCCACTCGGTCCGTTGTGCGTTATACTTATGCCAACCAAGACAATAAACCAATTTGTATCATTATGCCTATTTTCACCGACAATCATCGTGTATTTGTCGTATGTTTGCGACTGACGTCACGATTGCCAGTTTTTAGGGTTCCATACCCATAGGCTGCCAACGGAACCCTAATACTAAGGCTTCGCTGTCCGTCCGCCCGTCCGGTTGTCACAGGGCTGTATCTTTTGAACCGTAATATTATTTGACAGTTGAAATTTTAATAGAGTGTATACTATGCCCGATATAGCAACAAATAAAAAAATAAGTAAAAATTAACGGCGGTCCTCAAACAAGTAACGTGTTTTTTCTCGGCGTTTATATTGTACGATGGTACGGAATTCTTCGTGGGCGGATCCGACTCCTACTTGGCCGCTTTTGGTTGACTAATGGTCAACATAAGATTCTTGAAATCCCATATACTTTTGTTAATAAATAAGGAATTAATTTAATAAATGTAAAATTAGTATTACAGATAAGTATGTATTACAGCTAAAACATTTAGTTAAGTTAGAATTTACCACAAGAGCAATTTCCAGACTTCTTGCACTAGGCTAGGCTTTTCCCGCCGAAGCTCTTCGAAATCCTTGAACTAATCCATGAACACTAATTTCTCTCTCTCTCCCTAGGTCCTACGATCCCTCATCAACCAGCTATCTCCCGCTTCAGTGCCCCACTACACAATAGCCCACACTTTAGGCACTTTGGCTGCAGTCAACACCCACGGTGTAGTGCCACATATTAAGGAGATCCTCAGCAAAATGCTGCCTCTACTCTCTCTGGTCAAGGCTGATGGATTGAAGCAGGCTTTTGCTTATGGTAAGTTTATTATGTTTAGACTATATAAAATTGAGTATGCATGTGACTAGCTTTAGCTACTCACTGACATCATGATATTCATTTCAAATTATTTAGTAAATAATATACCACCACATTCTCTACTTTTCCAGACATCGCCAAGTCGCTACCAGCCTTTTGGACACTTTTCCTGTACATGTATTTTTTAAAAAGAGCGAGAAGACTCATAGGGCATCAAAAATTCGTCCGCATCGCTGTTTACAGGAAAAATATCCAAAAGACTGACAGCATTGCCGCGATGTATGGCGATGCTGGTTAAATAGGCCAGCCCTCTGGTCACATGAAGAGGCCAACCGTTTGGCGATGTCTCGAAAAACCAAGTGGGCACTAGGACCCCATGACCTTAGTGTTTCACACCCAAACGACTCGAGTTTATAAGTACGAATACGAATAAATTACTTTTAATTTTGAACCAAGGAACAAATAAAAATTGGTTTAAAAGAATGTTGAGGTGACTGCCCAGGGTGCGTTAGTAAAGTAATTTCTGTATCAAATGCTAATGAACTAAAGTAAAGTATTGAATAAACACAAACATAATATAATAACAATTGTACAAACGATATAAATAGCAGATGTTTCATACATTATCTAAATTCAATGTTTTATCGCTAATAAAATTACAAGGTTGGAGTGGATATATTTGTTATCTCTATTGGATTTTAATTACAAATTGTTGTGTGTTATTGTAGATACATTGTGTAATTACAAACAAGAATAAACAAAGGCTTTAATAGTCCAAAACTACCCTAGTAATAGTAGGAGGTTTGAGTGCACGGCTTTTTTCAGAAAATTATTGATAGCAGGCTCCATAGAACCCGATTCCTATCGGCTTCCCTTTGGAAGAAACACTCTTCTTAGTGTCTACTATTGCCAAAGAATATGTTACACGTGTGTGTATCAAATCACATTACAGATATTTCATACTAGCTTAAAACATCATATAAGATTACAAAACATTACCAAAATGCCATTTTTTGATGTCTAAACCAAGAACTCTGACCATAGCTGCCGTTAAATTTAGAAAAAAAAGGAATAACTGAACTTTGACGTTATCTAGATTTTATGAGAGATGAGAGCACTGAACGATTTTGTCTTCGGCTTCCCTCAAAAAATTGTAGCTTCACCACTGATGGGTAGTCAAAATTTTAATGTTTTTTTTTTCAGCTTTTGGCCACTTCGCTGTCGCCGTCTCAGAACAAATAGGCGACAACGTAGAGAACGACAACATAACATCTATCAAAGACAATTTTGTGACAGAATTCACCATCATATTTGACGTACTATACAATCAATGGCTTGCTTCCTATGAACCTAAAGTTGCTGAGTCCGTTCTCGAAGCCTTGGGACCTATTACGAGACTTATATCGGAAAGACAGTTTAATGAGACAGTGAATAAGTTTGTGCTTTCATTGCTGTCTTTATACCGAAAACCAGCAATCAATTTCTACTACATAAGTCAATGTATATCGTACCTACTATCTCCATCGCCGTTGAACCCGAAACTGAGTTTGAATGACAGCGTCATCAATTCTATAAACCATGTGTTATTTAACTTGGTCCTGTTAGAACCTGATTATGACCAGCCTCATACTGTGAAGAACCATTTTGAGGTCCTCAGGTGCTTTGACCATATGGCTGGCCAGTTTCCTGAACAAACTATTGAAAGTTTACTCCACCAATGTAAAAACAACCAAGAGAAAGACAGAATGAAATCTGTCATTATTCTTACTCATTTGACAACATCTTCCCAAGTCTTCGTCGAAAATTATGCGACGAAATTTATTGCCCTACTCAAAGTGATGACAACAATGGAGCAAGGAGTGAAAATGAAGAAGTTACTAGTCAAAGCTATAGTAGGACTTGTATATAGAAACTGTATTACAACTCCGGAAGATTTCACTATGGTGGAGTTTATTATTAAGCATTGTGGTTATGAAGCGCCCGCTAACGTTCCTAGGCATGACGTTTTAGATTTGCATGATACGTGCAAAAGCTCTTTGATCCTCATGTGTAACACAGTTACAAGTATCAGATCTCAGTTACGTAACTTGTTACTCATAGCCTTAACAGGCGAAGAGTTCACATCTTCCATGGCAACAGTCTGCCATTGCTTAACCTCACTCCTTCAAAACAACTCTGACGTCATCGCAGAAGATCAATCAGAGAAGGAAATCGAAATGAAATGCTCTCCTGACTTAGTCTTCGTTCGGTGCTTAACACACGTGGTAGAACCTGATCAAATTGAAAGGAACAAGAATATTCTAGTTTTCCTTGAAGAATACTCCGGTGATGTGCATAAGAACTTGAAAACTTCTTGGACGATTGAGATTCAGAGGTTGTTGAAGTTTGTACAGACAAGTGAATCTAAGGAACAGTGGCATAGTATGTTGCTAGACCTTCTAGTATCTGCCGTAGAACAGGTTAACAGCAACAAATGGGTAGAATTCATTGCTACTTTAATATCACAACAGATTATATCGAAGAAACAGTCGCCGATGATCAAAGGCGTCTCCTTACAGTACTTAGCTGTCTTATCATGCCACATGTCCAATGCGGCAGTCGTTGAAAAGATCCTCAAAATTATATTACTTGCGTTGAAGTCTATACCAATGGAAAGCAGTGATTACGTAAGCAAAGCCATAGGAATCGCTTCAAGACAGCACGGAGAATTTATCCTCAATGAGCTAGATGCGATTTACAAAGAAAATGAATCTAAGAGAGGCAGCAAGATACTTAATTTCTTGTCTTCAAGACATTCCAAAAATGAGGTGGAGCTGGGTATTGTTAGGTATGCAGTTATTACGTGTTATGGCAAAGTTGCCGTGGACTGCCTTGATGTCCACGTCTTGGCTAGATTGGGGGATAATGTGACGTCTATACTTTACGATATTCTAAAGTCAAACCCTTCTTTTGACCTCTGTAAAGCGAGTGTAACGACTTTATACGAGATAAGCAAGGCCTTACATCCAGCCGCACATCACAACGTGGTGCTAAGAAATCGCTGGCAGTTGCTAAACGCAGTTTTGGAGCAAATATACAATACAAATCTGGAAAAACGTAATGTAGAACTTTACCCCATCATTGTCAAGGCTTCGAAAGCGCTTACAAAGTTGCAAAAGGGAATATTGCCTGAAGAAAGAAATACGATATTAAGGGTTCTTTTTAACAGTATCTTTGGCGAGCTTTCTTTGTTTAAACGGAAATACGAAATTGAAGGCAACGGTGACAAAAATGACATCCTAGCCAAAACTCTAAACGACAGTCTATCTCTGTTGCACCATTTAATCAAAGAATTGATTATCCAATCTACTTGCTTGAGTACAATCGATGACCTAATCAGCTTACTAATGGAATGGATCCGTCACGAAAACGACGAGATCCGAACCGCATCGATTATGATCCTGCAAGTCATCTTCGACACTTACATCAAAAACGTGAAACTGAACTACGAAACTCCGAGCAAATTCGGTCAAATGGGGTACTTGCTCGGACTTATAATACCAGGAATCGCAGATACAAACTTCCCAGTAAGACTGACGACAATAGATTGTATAAAAGTCTTAATTCAGATTCAAGATTTGTACGAAGGACACACAATAGGGCCTGATGATGAATGCATGTCAAATTTGGGACATCTCCAAAATAATATCTTAACGAACGATTTAAACATGATCAGTGATTATTGTACTGCGTTATGTGAGACTATATGTCCAAAAATACCTCATCATCACAGTATGCAATTCATAGAAAGTTTGCTAGAAATGTATGATGACCAGGAGTTCAGAACTGTAGGGATCAGTTCGATATTAGATGCGTACTTCTCAACTAAGGGTCAGGATTTGTACCAGAGTATTGAGAGGATCATGGAGGTGCTGTTGGTGACGATGACCGAAGTGGGAGTGGAAGCGAGACACAAGCTGATGAAGCCGATGACGTCTTTGACGCGTCATCACTCGAATGCTGTTATTGCTGTGCTGCTGGCGCAGAAGTTGCCGTTGAAACCGTAAGTATATCTTTATTATTATGTGTTTGATCAATTACACTTTGAAAGGTCTAGCAGGATTAGACTAGGATTATGACTATTTTATTTTTGCCCAAGGCTTAATTTATCTGTAGTCAGATAATTTTAATCAGAAGATTTTTTTTGACAGTTTGACATGTTTTCTATACAAAAGCTGCCAGATCGCATATTCCTCAGATAAAAGTTATCAGGCTATTGAAAAATCAGCCCTAAGGCTAATGAAAAGACAACAAAATTAATTAGGTGTGGGCCTGTGTGGCGCCTTTTTCTTACAAGTCGACGGTGAGCCAACCAGGCTTCCGTATGCTAGGCGCTTTGTGGAGCAAGATTTTTATTTTTAATCACACAATATTATGATTTCGGCGGCCCTTGAAACTGCCGCTCGGGGCGAGTGCCCCGGTTTGCCCCCCCTTGATCCGGGGCTGTTCCTAGTAAAAAAGGGCTCGCGAAAGGCGAGATAAGTACAGAGTTAAATTACAAATCTGTTTGTCGATAAGATGTTCACTCGCATTATTTTTCTATAATGTATAATGGTCAAGAAACTATACTTGAATTCAAATCCTCAATTCATTTACATTCCATCGCTGCTTACTCAGCTATTATCTCCTTTAGCTTTATGAATTCAAAGTTGATTTTTGAGGGCTAATTTCTTATAATAAGGTCTATTTTTTTTTACTACAATGTATTTCGAACTTTGTCATGTAGAACGTTGAGTTTCTTTCCTAAATGTTAATGATTACTGTTGACATGTGTGCTTTGCTATCAATATGATAACCAGTTTCTACTTTGACCAATCTTACTATCATCATCATCTTCCTAGCCTTTTCCCAACTATGTAGGGTCAGCTTCCAGTCTAACCGGATTCAGCTGAGTACCAGTATTTTACATAGAGCAACTGCCTATTTGACCTCCACAGCCTAGTTGCGGGGTAATACGATACCCCTTGGTAAGACTAATGGTCAGACTCGGACATCTGACAACCCATAATGCCTGTCAATCTAGGAATGATAGGCAAGACCAAGGAATTGACCATTTTTACAGTATGATGATTTTCATCAAATTCTTATGTTTCAGGAGCGTATTAGCTTGTTGGCGCAGCCTCGCTCGTGATGAAGGCCTATCAGCAGCCATTACAGACAATTTCCTGCGACTGATGACGTCAGTGGAACTCTATGAAGACCCTTACCATATTACTGAACATCATATTGCTGCTCTCCAGCCCTTAACTGTAAGTGATGACATGTATGTTCATGAAACATAACTAAAATAGAGGGTCGTGCGCATACGCATACGCGCGCAGTGTGACGTCATAGGCAAATTTTATCCCGCTTTAAAATTATTATAAACATGACCTATCTATTGAATGCTTCACCATTACTCTTTTACTTAAAACTCGTGTAGTTATTAGCAGTTAGAATCTTACATGTTTTTGTCGCTCACAAATATTGAATGCAGTACAGAGCGAAAAGACGTTTTCACGTCAAACGTGTTATAGATTTCTCTTTTACTTTTAGATAAGGCAGGATTGTGAGATACTTTGTTGATTTATTCAAGAAGTTAGAACTACAAAAGACCTCGACAAATAGCGTTTGGACTAGACTAGCCCAACTCTTGACTGACCTTCGACAAAGATGGCGGAATTTGGAATAGAACCAAGATTGTTTGCAGTTCTTCACCAAATGTGGCATTTATTTGCCTTGCTCATCCATGATTGGTCTAAGACAACTTCCAAAATATTGCGTCAACGAACTAAAACGAATATACTATGTACCCTATACGGATTTCAGCTCATAAGCGCCTTCGGAGAGATGCTTCAAGAAGAGACAATGAAGCCAACCTGCATAGCCAAATTTTCTGACCTCTTCGCCGTCCTATACACCACGCTCGCTTGCTACATCGACGCGGAATCGCCCGCGTACTCGCCGCCGACCAATAAGAATCAAGAACGCTTCGGATTCGTACCCAATAGGGACGCGATTAAGTTGTCACCAGCCAAGATAACGGTGCAGACCTTTAACGCGTTCTTGGAACAGGCTGATTGTCATAAGGTAAGTTGTTCTTTTTCGTACGAATTCTTTAATTGAAAAAAATAATATGCCAAAATTCAGCTTGATAATAATTTTAGGTGTCATTTGCTCCCCTCTCTTTCGTAACTGTGTACGTATAGTTTACATTTTAATCAAATTCAAATGAATTTTCCGTGGAATTTCAACAGTTTTCATTACAATTCCGTATATCAAAATAATAAAAATGAAAAAAAAAAATCTCTTTGTAGTTCTGTTTTTTTAATTCCTTCATTTTATATCAGTAGTGTAAGATGTGATTTGAACTTTCAGCATATCATTCTAGACCCCATCCACCCCACCATAAAAAAAAATCAGCTGTTTCATAGAAAAGTGCAATACCTACGCGGTCAAAATGTATGAACCAGCTGATTTTTTTTGTATGACCGACGAAAAATGTCTGCGCTGGGGGTCTAGAATGATATGCTGAATTCATGGTTACAGTTTGTGCACTGGTTAAAAACTTATCCAGTAATTATTGCGAACAAAGATTAAAGCTGTTGTTTCTCTCGTAGGTCCGCGAAGCCTGCTCCCTATGCCTGAGCATAGAGCACAGCGACTCCTCCACGACCCTGCTGGACCTAGCGCCCATCCTGAGCGGCGCGCTGTGCCGCGAGTGCCCGCAGCACCTGTCGCGCGTGGTCACCAAGGTGGCCGCCTACGGGCGCTGTCCGCTGCCGCCGCAGCGCTGTGCTGCGCTCGCGCTGTTGGCTGACTTACTGAACTACAGGTGTGTGGGACTCTGACACTGTTTTGATGTAATAAAACTAGATAACTAGGATATGGAAGTAAAAACGTTGTTTGCACAGAGAAGATTTTTAATTAAGTTTTTACAAGAATGGCAAAAGTCATTATAAAAATAAAAACACACATGTTCGAATATCAATTTGAAATGAGTGGTCAACTAAAAAGTTTCACACTTCCCCTCAAACAACATCCATCATCAGATATCCTCACATCGCACCACACCAGACACACCCAAACTCAAATCGCGCACACATTTATTAAATGCCACACGACCTAATGGTTTTGTCAGTACATCTGCTGGGTTATCTTCCGTACACACATAGTCCAGACGAACAACATTCTTGGCAATGCAATCTCTGACATAGTGTGCTCTTATGTCTATATGTTTCGTCCTTCTATGCGCTACAGGATTGTACGCAAGTTTAATGGCACTCTGATTATCTACAAAAATGCAAACAGACCCAAGATATTCACCTCTTATAAATTCATGCAGCTGTCGCAAGTGAACTGCCTCCTTGGTTGCCTCCGAAAGTGCAATATACTCGGCTTCCGTTGACGACAGTGCCACACAAGCTTGTTTCCGGCATTCCCAGTTAATCAACGAGTTTCCGCATCTAAAAATAAATCCAGAATAAGATTTCCTATCTTTGACGTTCCCTCCCCAGTCAGCATCTACGTATCCCGTGATGTCCTGCACTGGTGACTTGAGAAATATCAAACATAGATCCTTTGTACCCTTAAGGTATCCCAAGATATGTTTTGCAGCTTTCCAATGACTATCGTCACAACATGAGTTATACTGTGCCAAAAAATTAACCGCTGACGCAATATCTGGGCGTGTGTTACAGGCCAAATAGTTCATCGACCCTATGAGCGCTTGGTAATTACGAAAGTCTTGGCAGGATAGCTGCTTACCTCCTTCCCCTTCCGCCAAGGCTTTATGGAAATTCATTTCCATCGGAGTTTTTACTGGTTTGCAGTCGGACATACCATATTCATCCAAGATCTTCGAAATAAGTCTCTCTTGATTCAAATATATTCCGGTATCCGTTTTAAGCAAAGACATAGGTACCTAAAACTTGTCTCGCTTCCCCTAAATCCTTTATCTTGAAATGTTTACAAAGATTGTCTAATAAGATTTCTTTCTGCTGTTTGTCTTTGTAAAATAATAAGAAATCGTCGACGTATAGAGCTATATAAAAATTATTATTTTTGTAAAGACAGCTATCGAAGTCACAGCGTTTGAAGTTCAAAGACAATAACACTCTATTCACTTTATCATTCCAAGACCGTGAAGCTTGTTTGAGGCCGTATATCGCTTTTTCTAGTAAGCAAACTTTTTCCTTCGAGTTTTCGTCTATGCAACCCTCCGGTTGTCGCATATAAACTCTTTCATGCAAATCACCGTTCAGAAAGGCGGTGTTCACATCGAAGTGACTGATGAACAAATCTTTTTCAACAGCCAACGATAGCAGCAATCTAACTGTCGATCTTCTGACGACCGGTGAATAAGTTTCGAAGTAGTCAAGCCCGTAGGATTGAGTGAAACCCTTCGCCACAAGTCGAGCTTTATAGGTCCTATTACCATCTGCATCAAACTTGTACTTAAAGATCCACTTGTTTCCCACGACTTTAGCTCCACGTGGCTTATTGACGAGCTTCCAGACTTTGTTCTCGTACAGCGAATCCATCTCTTTCTTCATGGCTTCCTTCCAGTTATCCTTATCATCCCGACTTAAGGCTTCTTTAACTGTCAAAGGCTCCTGCTCTTCTGTACAGCATGCAAGTCCATGATGATTTCCTTCTCGGATTCTACTACGTAGAGGATAGCGACATTCAACTTCGTTTGACTGTCCTCTATTAATACCGTCTACAACGTTTTCCACCACGACATTTTCTTCGCCGCTATCACCCGTTTCTCTCACCTCCACTTCCGCGTCTTCATATACTTCAGCCTCATCTGTGGAACTCGGCCCTTGAGAAGCTTCTGCACTACCAGGTGACGAACCTGACTGGCCTTCTTCCTTTGCAAGTTCCCAGATTACTTCAGCACCTTTGTCACCGCTACCTACGAGCTGACTAGGATCCTCTGAAATTGCTGCTGTAGAGTCCTCCAAGAAAACGACATCCCTTGCTCTAACTATGACGCGAGGATTACTGGGATTTATGAAACGATATCCCTTGGTTTCTTCACAGTAACCAACAAAGATATGTTCTATCGCTTTAGGGCTCCATTTCTTCCGAGTTTCCTTGGGCACATGCACAAATGCTTTAGTTCCAAAAACTCTGAAATGATCGAACGACTGAGCCTTCCCTGTCCACAATTCCTCAGGAATCTTACCATTAATGCCACTGTGAGGCAGCCTGTTCTTCGTATAAACAGCCGTATTAAATGCCTCTGCCCACAGTTTCACACTCAGACCCTTTTCGGTCAACATAGCACGAGCCATCTCCACAATAGTGCGGTTTGCTCGTTCCACTACGCCGTTCTGCTCTGGAGTGTAGGGAACAGTCAACTGATGTTTTATACCCTTTTGGCGTAGAAATTCATCAAACTTCCTGTTCACAAATTCTGTTCCATTGTCCGTGCGTATGCACTTAACCTTCAACCCAGTTTCAACCTCTACACTAGCTAGGAATCCTTTAAAATGATCAAAAACCTGATCTTTTGATTTAAGGAAAAATACAAAAGATTTTCGTGTAAAATCATCTAAAATAACTAGCATATACCGAGATCCACCGTACGAGGATTCAGACATTGGACCACAGATATCTGCGTGAATTCGTTGAAGTCTCTCGACTGCCCTCTCAGTTACACCAACTGGAAATGGTAAACGATGTGCCTTACCCTTAATACAGGCGACACAAGGCTCCATTACACTCTTTCCAAATTCCATACCTGGAAGCTTACGTAAATCTCGCTCATTTACGTGTCCAAGCCGCCGGTGCCATAACATCAAAGGATTCCCTGCCTTCACTGACACCAACGCAGTCCCATCTACAACCGCCTGACAACCTTCAAGCTTGTAGATTCCTGAGACTTCACTTGCGGTAGCCAGAAGCTTTCCCTTGAAATGGCCTGGAACCAAATGGTGAATTAACTTGCAACCTCTGTCAAAACTCACCTTCCATCCTTTCTCTACTAATTTAGACACTGATAACAGATTAACACGCAAACCAGGTACATACATGACATCCCTCACAGTAAGCAGTCGTCCTTTCAAACTCACCATAATATCACCTTTACCTTTGCATTCAATCTTATCATTGTTCGCACACGTCACATTAGTCATACCAATATTCAAAATCAAACCAATGTTTCTGGAAAGACATATGTGAAGATGCCCCGCTGTCGATGTACCACTCCGTCGGATTGAAGGAGTGCCCGGTGCTGAATGAAGACAGGCTCATGACTGCAACGTCACTCAGTTTTGAGATCGAACCCGCTTTCCTTCCTTCAGGACAATCCGGCTTCTTATGTCCACTTTTTCCACATTTAAAGCATTTAACTTTGGTCATATTCATAACTTTGTTCCCATTCCGCTTCTTACTCCTACTCACAGCCAATGCCGTGTCCGCTGAAGACAATGTACTACAACCTTGACGTGAATCCTCCTGTAGTAACTTCTGCCGTACGTTATCTGAAGTCAACTTCATCCCAGAGTGTTCCAGTGCCATTCGCATGGGCCTGGACTCTTCAGGTAGTCCTCTTAGTAACACGACAGCTACAAGATCATCGTCAAATCCGGTGGCAATATCCTTCAACTTTTGAGAAAGAGACATAACTGCAGCAACATATTCATGCATCGACGAGTGTCTCTCTAGCTTCTCATCCATCAATGCGTTGATGAGGGTGATTCTGCGATTTACGCCTTTGTCCTCAAAAACTTTCGCTAAGCTATCCCAAGCATCTTTCGCATGCTTTGAATCTTGTACATACGCATAAAGTGTAGGTTCCACATGTAGACAAATCAAAGCTAGTGCGTCTTGGTCCTTCTCGATGGCGGTGGAGTCTTTGGAATCCGGGTACTTTGACGTAAACGTGAACAATTTTTCTCGTATGAGAATCATTTTTATTGCGAATTTCCACGTAGAGTAGTCATCTAGGCCGCAGAGGTTCTTGATGGCAAATTTAGTTACTGGGCCCATAACCTTTTGATGTAATAAAACTAGATAACTAGGATATGGAAGTAAAAACGTTGTTTGCACAGAGAAGATTTTTAATTAAGTTTTTACAAGAATGACAAAAGTCCTTATAAAAATAAAAACACACATGTTCGAATATCAATTTGTAATGAGTTGTCAACTAAAAAGTTTCACACACTGGCTGTCAACATTTCTTGAAAACGGGCAAGGCAGAGATTTGTTGAAAACGGTCAAAAAGTGGTGTTTTAAAGACTTTAACTGTAAATAATTTTGAAAGCAAAAAAAATATTTTCAAGCCTTTTTTGCTTACAGTGATGGAACTCAAAACATAATTAAACATACTTTAATGCATCAAAAAAATCATCAAAGTCACCTCTTAATTATCTTTAAAAGCAGTTTTATCCCTTTAATAACAATTATAAATATAATTTAAAATATACCATAAAATTTCAAATGCCAAACTGTATTCAGTGATGGATTATTTATTATTAAATAATTGACATATAATTAATTATATACGATTTTATTTGCATTTTTACGACATACTTTAACCCGTATTGGTTTGCAATAAGAACTATTATCGCTCATAACGACACTATTTAAAGTTAACATGGCCTTAAAGTCAGAAAAGAAAATGAAAAAAATATTATTTAGCCCATAAATGCAAGCACGCGTAAAGATTGGTCTACAGCCAAGCAACCCAGACTTACCTGGATTTGCTTTCACATGTCACCCCACCCCACTTTGGCACCCCGCCTGGGACCCAAGTCTACTATTTTTATAAATTCGACATTCCAACACGATCCCATTGTCATTTTGTTAAAAGTTCGTAATCTGCTAAATTCATAATGGTCGATCATTGGTCGGTCAATGTTCTCGTAATAGAATTGTGTTATAATGGCATTGTCGTATTGCCATTATTATAAATACCCGTTAATAGAAATGATTTTCCAAAAACGACTACTAAATTTGAACATTTAAAAATAATAATCATGCCCGATTTAATTAAATATATTTTTACATATTATTTATTAGTTTATTAGTGTTAAATTTTAGCAGATTACCGCATAAGTCAGTGATTCATTTGTCATTATGTACGAGATCACCAATAAATGCCATTTCTTATAATGGAGTGTCACTGGCTGACCATTGAAAAGTCATAATGACGCCATTAAATTAGTAGATTGCCAAACTTGTCAAAATCAACAATTATCGAAATTAATGATAGACCATTCTGACACTATTTCAATAGCAGACTTGAGGCCCTGGACTGTTTCCAGGCTTATCATTTCTTCGGAATTGTCGATATAAGCAGTTTTTTTTTTAATAGAAAAAGTTAAAAAACAAGCAAATTGTCAGACTTTTTTGCAAATCTCCGAATTTTTGTTAGGACTCCAAATTTCGAAATGGTAATCTTACATCAACCGTTCACATTATGACATGAGTGCGCGTTTAGACCGCGTTGGATTTTTTGTCATGAGACTGGCTAAATAATGCCACCTTATTCCGACTGCTAAAAACTCTTTCGTTAAAACTTATTACATTATCCCTCTTCAATGATAAAGCCCATATTCCAGTATCAGTTTAAACCGCTGGTCCAGAAACATGATATTTTGCAAGAACATTCCTTGTATTTTTGAAAATCTATCCCCTAAAGGGGACCCTTTAGGGGGTGGATTTTCGTCATTTATACTGAAATTTGGTCGGGCTTGTCGTGAATAATTTTGTAATTGTTACCGTCCCAGGTGTAACGACAACCCGATCCTCATAGAGACAGTGCTGACGACGCTGAACACGGGCTGGAAGGACTCGCACGCGCGCGTGCGCGCCACGTGCTTGCGCGGCGCCGCCAACGTGGCGCAGCTGCGGCACGAGCACCGCGCCACCGCGCTGCCGGCCGCGCTGCAGGCGCTCAGTCAGGGCGTGGACGCGCAGAAGACGCAGTAAGTTATACATGTTCCTTGTAAGAGTGGGTCGTTCACGTATTTACCGTCGACGAAACGAAACTCGTTTACCGTATACAATAAACTAGTTCATAAAATAGTTTAATTTTCGACTAGTTTACGTAATAGACTGAATAGCATTTATACGAATTTGTGTTCACGTGTACGATCAAATTAGGCCGTTTAGTTGAAACTTGTTTACTAATCAACGGATAGATGAACTTTACTTGCGAATCGAAATGAGCATCTCTTCATACTTTTACCAGGGTTAGGGCTGGCAGGCTGACTAATAAACTTGTATGTATGATAAACTAATTCAACGAAATAAATATAGAGATCGGTATCTATCGTTTTGTTATAGAGTCTATTTTCATTTAACAGCGTTCGCTCAGTAAGATGAACATTCGTTTCTGCATGAGAGAGAGAGAATCAACAACAAACGCACTTCGGCAGTGTTCGTGTCTCGTTCCGTTCCGTCGAGCGTCGGCTACGTGTACGGCGAAATCTAGTTGTCGCCGCCGCCGGTCGCATGCCTAAAATGTCGTTCACGAATAAACTGGTTTATCTGTGGTCAGTAAACTAGTCGAACAGTTCAGGTCGAATAAACAGTCTAAAAAACCAGTTCGTTCATTCAACGCTCACCACTAGTTTCTTGTAGGGTAGTTTGTCATGCGGGTTCTAGGCTTCGGTGTGACCACAGAAGCCTAGAACCCAAGAAAGCCTTATCGTTTCGCCATATCCGTCTATCTGTTTGCGGTTTACGTCAGAGAGTCATAGTACTTAAAAGCTGTAATTAATCACGCCGACAAAGTAGTATAATAAAATCTTGAAAACTCTTTTTTTAGGGTCGTAACCTACATGTGAAGTGAGGATGATTTTTTTTCTTGTCTGTCCCATCGTGTTTGATGTTGGGTTGGCCGCAGTGACTACAGCTTTCAGATGAAAATATTTTCTTGTATCATACTTTTTATAACGTGAGTTTCAGTAGTCGTCCTTTAGTGTTTGAACTTACTTTTTATTTAAATTATTTTGGGGTAAGGTAGTATATTTATACTATTTTTATTTTATACCAAACACGGAAATAATACATTAAAAAAAATAATGACTTTATAATAATTATGTCTTCTAGAGTGCGCCCTACTTATTCATATTTAATTTGACATCGCAGCCTATACCAACGGACGACCAAGACGTGATATATATATTCCAATGATACCTCATTTGTCAAATTATAATAAGTAGCTTAGAAGTTATGAGGGATGACCTGAACACACATTACATACATATCCACATACGTACGCACATACCGGTAAAATCATAACCCTCCTATTGGCATCGCCGTAGTCGGGTAAAAACTAAACTTCAAATTTCAATTTCCAGAACACCAATAGATAACGTACCCCTAGCCGCAATCCAGGGTCTAAGCCGTCTCCTAATGGAACTAGACAAACTGGACCCAGAATACGACAGAGAACTACTATCAATATCCCAGAAAATACGTCCATTCATGAACACGGATTGCGCGCTACTGAGGGAGCATTCGATCAAGCTGTTCGGGATTATAGCGGGGAGAGTGAAGTCTGATGCGTTGGTGGACCAGGGTGTTAGCTCTCTGCCTTGCTTCTTACTGCATCTTTGTGATAATAATCCGAATGTTGTGAGGGTAAGTTGATATGTTTAACCGACTTCAAAAAGGAGGAGGTTATCAATTCGACATGTTTATATGTATTTTTTTATAAATGTTCGGGCATAATTCCGTCATATAGGCATAGACGAATTTGCAAAATTCTTTTTATGTTTGTTTTTTTTGTCCTGAGTTTCGGCGACAGACAACAGAACTCTTCAAAAAATTACAGCAAATCAACCGCAAGTGCTGCTATCGCATAAATATGCATTGTTTTCACCCCAAGGATGATGAAATTTCGAATTGGTGTGAGGTAGCTACTATAGCTAAAAATAAACAATCAATTTCCGGAGAAACACTACAAAGCGAAAACCAACTTTAATTTCGGAAGGTGGTGTCAAAAAATCAAAATACAAATCCAAAGGCACCGACTTCCCAAATTAAAGTTATTTTTGACTTTGTAGTGTTTTTCCGGAAGTCGGTTGTTTTTTTTTTTTTTTGGAAATACTTTTTGTTATCATAAATTGCCATTGAAATTCTTGAAGTAGCTTCCCCATTTTTTTCTTTTATACACCGTGAAATTTAAAAGGTTGTTTTCCCGCGGCAGACAACTTGCCATAAGGAGTACTTTCGAAGCATAGAGTAAAAGTTAAAAAAAAAGATTTTTTTGTTTTAAAATAATTTAAAAAATATTCATCAACTCGATAAAACACTACTCAATAGTAACATTAGGGGTAACTTGGAGGTACTACTCGAATCGCACGCACCTCCGACTAAGGGAACAGCGATGCATACATGTTCAATGCAAAATAAACTCTCGCACGTGGTGATTTTTCACAATGGTTAAATCTGCCATTTTTTGTTTCTAATATTTTATTTGTTTATACAACGATTGTATTACCAAGACAAAACCATTTCGCTGCGGGAAAAGAACCATTAAAATTTCACGGTGTATAAGTAGTTGTTGCTTCTAAAGAATACGTCACATTCCGATTCAGCCCGTTAGGCCGAGGCCTTAATTTGTTAAGGTAGCCACAGGCAAGTCCAGTTAATTAGCTGACATCCTCCTAGGTTGTCCCGCGAGATGTCATTCTCAAAAAGGGACAGTCATTGCAAATCAAACCTTATATCAATGACATTAACATCACATGACTGCGTGTTTGTGTCTTACAAAGCCGGTGACGTTTAATATATTAAAATATATTCGAATAGACTTGTACCTTTCTGTTTTACTCTACTCACGAAATACCAAGTCCTAATGGCAATGTTTTACTCCAAAAAATGTATACATAATTGCACTGTTCTAGAGCAAGAAGCATATGAGGAACAGGGTGTATTGTTCAGTCTATAGAAAAGGAAGGATCCTCCAACCAGACGGATGTTGCGTCTGGTGGGCTACTGCCCACGGTTGATGTCGGAACGTTGTATATATGCCAATTGCGCGGTGAACTCTGCTTGCGCGATGCAGGATATTGCGTGGCGTCAGTGTGATTTGTAGTCTGCATGCGGCGATGCAGATGTCAAAACAACTATTTAAAAAATATACCCTTGTTTGAAGAGTGGCCCTAACCATCTCGACTACATGCATATCGACTGCGGTCGATGCGTTATGTCGAGATTTATAAAGGAAACTCACACTAGGACCTCTGTATTCACTGCCTTAACTTTCATGGCCAGACCAAGACTGAATACTCTAAAACTCACTCCATCCCCTCCACAGGCCAGCAAATTCACCCTCAAACAAGTATTCAAGACCTTCAACGTGAAGAAATCCAACGATTTCGTACAAACGCACTTACTGGACGAAGGCCGTTTGTATTTGGACGAGTTCCTGTCCGCGTTGCTCAGACAGTTGGCAGACGAGCTGCCGGGCAGCGTGGCCAAGTGCCTGCAGAGCGCCGTCAACTACCTGCACTGTGCGCGGGACGAGCTCAAGCCACATCCGCCGCTGTTGCTTGGTAAGTGGGAGCTGAGGGCGGACTGCACATCTAAACCACGTTCATGAGTTGTCAGTATCATTCTTGTTGTGGGACATTGACACCTCACACTCACAGCTCATAAACGCGGTTTAGAAAAACTGTTATCGGGTTCAGTATCATTGGTGAATTTTGCCCTTAGGGGGCGTCAATGAATTACGTGAGGCGTTTAGGGGAAGAGGGGGTCGAGTTGAATCTCACCCAATCTGACGTTGGGGAATCGGGGTTCGGCAAATATCACGTAATTCTTTTTTCTCAAAGAATCAATGTAAAATTGCAAGAAAACTGGGTTAAATTAAGTAAAACATGTTTATCCGCCAAAGTAATATTTATCGCGGCTATTCGAACGCCACAAAATAGCACAGTAGCTGCTCGATTGTTAAAACGCCACCGGCCAGCCGAGCCAGCCAAACGCAATGCACAAATCCAACGCAATTGTGCACGGATTAACGTTTTACACTAAAAATATGCATTTTGAAAAATCTCACGTGAGATTATGGGGAGGGGGGAGGCTCGAGCCAAATCTCACGACACGTCACCAGAGCGGATGGGGGTCGAAAAATCGGCAAAATTATCCCACGTAATTAATGGACGCCCCGTTAGTAAGGTTGTTGGAATTTATGACTTAGAACTTTAAAATAGAGTTTAAATTATTAAAATTGATGCGAAGCAGTGAAAAATAAAACAAGTCGAGAAATATTGCTTCACAATTTACTATTACCTAACTTTTGCCTGGTTTTCGTTTGAGTACAAACTTACAACTTATGCCTCTCGTTTGACTGGCTCTGAGGTTATTTTATATTATGGGATAGTTATAATAATAATGCCTCGTTTATTTATAACAAAAAACAAATACAATAAAAGAATACACAGTTTTAACGACGGTAGGTGTTAAAGTTTAAAACTATGGCGTTCTTCCAAAAGATGTTAAAAAGGACCAATTTCCTCTGTTTTTAAGGATTTAACCATAAACCATTTCTTCCAGGTCTTCTTTACGCAGAACTTTACCGCATTCGCGAGAAGAACCCGGAAGAAACCGAACTAGACCCCGACATCACCCGAACAGCGCGAAGCCGACTTCTACAGCTGATTAAAGACCCGAACCCATTGGTGCGTCAGAACTCTGCTATGGCACTCGCCAACATATGTTTGGTGGCAGCCATGGATGGATGACCAGAGAGGATGAAGAAGAAGGTAGGAAGGTATAGGATGAGCCGGTTCTTGTTTGAATTCCAACGTTGATATTAGGGTGGTATGGTATAAAGTCGCTTGAGGTTCTATCTATACAGTTCTGGCTTGATACTTCCGGGCTCTACAATTTCTTGAAAATTAAACTTAAAATAAGCAAAAAGTAAACTATATAAAAAATTTAAAACTATTTTTTTTTTCTATAGTTTATTTTTGTTTTCGCCAGAGTACGCCTATAAAACACTGAGATAAATCGTAAGTTCACACATATTGCAGCCAACTGTATGTGTGAACTTATTCACGGCGTTCTATAAAAAACTTCCATTGAATTCGTTCTTCTGTTTAAGAGATAAGGTGCTGTAAACGGATGTAAGATTCAAACTTATAATACTCCTTTTATGGCAACGGGAGTTAAAAATGTATGCAAGCAATTTTTTCTCGTCCCTGACAGGACACTGAGCTCGAAAAGCCTGGACCTAGAGGGAAAGAAATGCAGCTATACGTTTTGAATAGCTCCATCTCTTTCCCACACTGAATTAAAATAATACTGCTTTAAGAGGTGGTGGTGGGCCCCCTGAACTGTGTGGATAGAACCTAAAGGCTTGGTTTTGAAAAAATAAGGCAGAAATACACTATGGCAAAGACAGTACGTCACTGGGTTGCATAGTGTGTAATCAGCCTTATTTTAAAACGGTCTTTCGTCATGTAAGAATATAGAAAATGCAATTCTCGAATTCGCGTCATACGACTCTGGTCTCTTATGTAATTGTAATACGGTTTTGATTGGAATAATTGATGCGCATTCGTGAAATGCATTTGTAAAATCTCTAAGAAATGATATTTTTGTCTGTTGGAATAGGAAGGTAAAGATGTGTTTCAGGGACTGAATGTCGAATGAAAACACAAAAAATAATGATTGAAGTGTCTTTAAATGTGTTATCTTGTTCACTTATATTATAACTACTTCTGTTTCGCTATCATTGTTTCTGTAATTTTTCTGTAATTATAACCTGTTTGTTAAATTATATAATCATTTAATTTGAACTTATATTGAGAGACTGAATAAACGATGTAAACAGTCAAAACAAGTTAAACAATAAAATGAAATCTAATAAATAAGGATTATTTGTGTAATTTTGATGTGAAGTTGGTGAACATTTTATTGCAAACGAAATCTTGTTCAAGCATAGTTTTGAGATGTTATCATTTAAATTACTTATATCTGAAATTACTTTTACGTTAAACATTTATTGAGCGATAGTAGCGCCATGGTAGGTTGGGCTACCGCTTCAAAGTATCGATATTTTTTGGCACCCTAGTAACAATAATTTAAAATTGAAAAATAAATAAAAATAACATCAGCCTTCTTACTAATAAACACGGAATTAAGTTATAAGTACCAGGAATAACAAACATTTTCATAGGTTTAAACTAAGGATGCCTCGATACGACTTTTTTCCGATACGATACCGATACCGATGCGCTTATAAAAATATCAGCGATACCGATACCTACGATACGCTTATTGATTTAAAAAATGAAGGTAAAAAACACAAGTCAGGTTATTTGTTAATTAATATAAAAAGAACAAATAACAGGACAAACTAAATAAAACCGTTTATAACAATAGATAGGTTGGGATTAGTTAATAGTATATTTAGCATAGTTAGTTCGTGCCTCGTTTGCAACGACATGGACGAGACAACACCCGCGTTTACATCACATTATTAAAGCGCGAAATTTGAAAAGTATCGTTGATTCGGCCATAAAAATATCGCCGATGCCGATATATCGGCAAACTTCGAGTATCGCCGATATATCGGCATCGGTATCGGTATCGGATGCATTCCTAGTTTAAACTTGAAATAATTAAATTCTGTGTTCATTAGTCTGAGGGTTACGGTTTATTTTTACACGTTGATTTAAGTTAAAGAGATGTTTAAACATCAAAAATGTATGGTTAAACAGTCGTTAATCATTAGGTACTTAACTTAAAGCGACGTTATAAAGGGCTAAGATGTTAATATTACTATATATGCATATACAAGGTGTAATTTTAATCACCGTTAACCTCATAAGGGGTCATTATACTCATCATTATGAACAACTTTTACCATGGGCCCAAACCTGAAATCTCGAAAATTTAATCAGCTGTTCCCTACATTTATGTTCGCATTAACTCATCAAAAGGTAAGGAACTGGAGCTGATTTTATTTTCACGATTTCAGGTTTGGGCCCATATAACTTTTTTTATAATGATTAGTACCCTTTATGAGGTTAACGGTGATTATAATTACACCCTGTATATACAAGGTGTAAAAGAATAAACGCAAGACCTGAAATTCGTTTGTTCCTAATTGAGTACTGAATCGATTTATATAACTTTTGACGTAGGTATTTTTTCCAAAAGCATGTATTTTGCTATGCCTACCGCCGATTGAGCCAAAGAAAATTCAAGATTATGTCAAGGCAATAAGGGTCAATTTTAAATGCGTAAAGTATTGCTAGGGTCAATACATTTTTCTTAATAATGTTGATAATAGTTTTGATCATTGTTTTATGCTTTTAACTCGATACTCTAATTGGGGTGTATGAGGACTTGCGTTAATTATGTTACATGTTGTATATGCAAATTTCTGAAGTCAAAATGCGCATCGTCGTTAGGACTACAAATTAAACTGCATCGTTGGGAACAGTATCACCTTGTATAATAAAATTATGATATTTCATAATGCAAACTTCGGTACGGAGATTTATATTGGCATGGAGTAACAATTCTCATATATTTTATTCGTAGATTCAGCAAAACCGTACGTGATTCCGACCTCCACCAAGGTATAGTATCAATTATACGTTACGTGCAAAACTCCAGTTATAAGCAATAATTACTTCAGTTATTTCACACATCAAGAGGTCCCACAGTAATATTACCCTAAGGCCGCATTGCACCATTGAAACTGAACGTCAACAGCACGTCTAAACCGCGTTCAAGCAAGAGCTGTCAGTGTCAATATGCCACAACAATGGCGGACACATTGAGGCAGAAGAAATACAACGTTACTGCAATTATAATTTCATGACTTATCATGAATGTGGCCTAAACTAGAGGTTGAATGTTGAATGATACCCACTAGATATATTCTCTAGTAAGCCAGAAGTGCTTATTCGGGTAATTGTAGGGCCTTTTTTTCAGGGTGGAAAATCATCAAATAACTTTTCCCGCTCTGCGTGGAGCAGGACGGTGTGTCAGACTTTTACTGACTATAACCCACCCTTGTTCCTTCAGTTGCCTGTGTGCCAGGGGCCACGGTATCTCTTTCAAACAACCCGCACCCCTGGCAGATTGTAGGCCCTCAACTGCTTGACAATGACAGCTGTTGAACGTGGTTAACATGTGCTGATCGCGTTTAGCTTCACTGGTGAAATTCGCCCTGAGACGACGTAAAAGTATGCTTGATCAAGCTTACGTCGATATGTAGTCAGTGTTAAATAGTTGATACATGTGATATTGATTTATTAGGTTAACTTTAAGGCGTAGTGTTGCTAACAATTTAGTTTTATTAAATAATCTTATGAACTGTAGTAAAAGAGTAGTAATGCAGGTATTCGCCGATATCGACTTATCCATCATCATCTGAAGTCCCCGTCACGAGAAGCTATAAATTTTGTAAACACACATTCAGGGATTCAAATTTTTACGTTCCATGAGTCAGACGCGTTCCAGTACCACAAAACGTTAGACGACATGGCTTTAAATCGCTAAAATATAACCCGACCAAGTGAAATTGCTCGTTCGTTTCGTATTACACGTATGCTACTTTGAGTTGATTATATTTGGGATTATTTGTTGTTGATTTAATGAGGGTTTTCTGAAATGACGTTCACGAGGAGGCAGCACTGAGACGTCAGGTCCGGGCACCTGTCAAAAGTGTCAAAGTGCCTACGGACAGAATGGTGAAAGAAAGAATGAAACGAATGACATCAAATATTTTAAATTCATTCTCGAACTGGAAGACCTCTTGTCAAAGTGGCGCCAACTGTTGGCTTGAATATTCATGAAAACCCTCATTGTCGCTGCGTAACTTGGTAAAAGTTTTTATTTACAAAATTTATAGCTTCTCGTGGCGGGGAGTTTAGACATATTACTTTGACTGTTATACATTCGATAGACGGCGTCCTGGAACATCGGCTACTTTTTGTCCCTGTAACACGTTCCTTTGGGATAATTTCCGACATCCACGCGAGTGAAGCCGCGGGTAGAAGCTAGTAGATTAATGTCAAAGTAACATGTGATCTGATAATGGCCTAGTTTTACCATGATAAAAGTAGCACAGTTTTATATAAGACCATTTACGCGCGTAATACTAAACGCAACGTATCTGGAACCGTGCTTTTTACGCGCGTAAAACGAGTACATGAATCCGCAATGTTTCCGTTTATAAAAAACTCGTAGGTGAGTCACGTTTTTTGGAAATGCACACACTCTTTATAC
Organism: Polymixis lichenea; assembly: GCA_949091785.1. Classification (NCBI taxonomy): domain Eukaryota; kingdom Metazoa; phylum Arthropoda; class Insecta; order Lepidoptera; family Noctuidae; genus Polymixis; species Polymixis lichenea. The sequence continues at coordinate 22,206,245 of OX420937.1, forward strand.
ATTAACGTTGTTTTATGATATTACAAATGTAGACTTACTTTTAAGGCTTATATCGTTCAAGAAGTCTTGTTAAATATTAGTTATTTGGTCGCCCTTCATTGTGAATAAGAAATGTAACTATTTCAAATCAATTTATTTAAAATGAAAAACAAAATACAAACATTTAATGTTAAAAACGCCTTAAATAATAAAAATTGTCTTCTAAAATAAATATATTAAACAAATTAAATGTTTAGCCAAATTATATTTCCATGTTTATACCTTTGGGCCAATATGACTTATAATGATGCGCATAAATGATTTAGCTCAGAAAGTCTAATTGCTTTTTAAAATCCGATATTTTCCGTTTACAATACCTACACTTTTATTTGATTAAAAATGTCACAGATGAGGTAGTCCATACATTTTCTCCTTTAAAAAGCATAATATTGCTTTGAACAGATTTTGAATATTTTTAAGAACTTTCTGAGCTAAATCTTCCAACATAGTTATTGTCAAAGTGACAATGTTTCAAGGAATTGCATATTTGAACAAATTATTCAATTCCTTGAAAAATTGCCAGTTTTTAATAGTGATTAACCGCTGCCTTATGGAAATTACATTCAGGTGCAGAAGTAAATCATAATTTTGTACTAAAAACAGGAAACGAAAACCAAATTTAAAAAAAAACTAGTGAGCCATAGAGTAGTCGCATGTGATGTGTAGCATCTGACATCTCACTTTGGTCATACACAAGATTGGGTTATACCATCTGACGGCCAACTTTACAACCGCGCGCGCTCATTGGTAAAATCAAATAGCGCGCTCTTCCCCGGCTTCCTGTTACACACTTCCGTCCCTTTTCCCGAAATTACTCCCACAGGAAAGCGAGAGGAACGATGTTACACATCAAAAAGATTACCTTTATAATTTGTGCTGCGAGATATGTAAGATATACTTACGTTAATTTTGGGGCAGCCTGAAAGCTTTCAGACTCGACCGAGGCCCGTAATTGCATGCTATCTAGAATAAAGGACAGTAATTCAGCTTTCTGTCCCAACTATGTTAGGGTCGGCTTCCAGTCCAATCGGATGCAGCCTGAATACCAGTATGTAAATGAATGAGTAGAAATTCTTAAATCTCGTATAAAAGTTAAATTATGTTAATATTGAAATTATTTGAATAACGTTTCTTAGTTTTAGAATTAGAAAACTGAGCATCCAATTGCATACTTCATTCAATAATTAGAAGGATGCCAAAATATAAATAAATCATTTCATAGTGTCACTTAAGCACAATACAATTAATGGTAGAACGCAGATGACTGAGAATTGTGGGGTCCCAAATTTGGACACAATAAAGGCTGACTCAGCCTTGTGCCGACCGCACACCGTATTGCAGAAATCATCCTACATCATTTTCATACACTTTGTATGAACGGTTGTAGTCTACAGGCGAGCCACAACGCTCTTTTTGTATTGAAATGCGATGCACTGCGGTCCGCGCTGCAACTGTTACTCGTGTGCTTGGCTTAATATGACAAGGGATTCTGTTCTATACAAATCCACAAAACAAGATTCCATATAAATGTTGGTTAAAGCCGAATAGATCACTCGAAATGAGGATAAATGTTTGTAACCGAAAATAAGATCAAATTGGCGATTGTTGATCAGTCATCTGCAGTCTTCGAGATATTACTTCTGCACCTCTTTTGTAATTTTAATACAATATAATGTACGACTAATGTTATATGTTTAAGTTTTGAAAATAAAGCTATGTTGAAGTCAGTTGCGTGTTCTGTTCATCGCTGATCTCATGGTCGTGTCCTCGCACACCGAACAACTATAATAATATAAAAAGTTATTGTCCAGATGTAGTTGTGTATGCGTCTACAGGGTGTAAAGGGAATGCTTCCGAAGGCAAAACGTATGGTTATAACTTAAATGCAAACGGATACCAATAAATAACCTTTCGCCTTATATTGGTTATTTTGCACCAATTTAAAACGTTTACGCTTCTCTAATGTTTCTACTTATTTTATTTTGGCAGCGCCTTACAAAGGATGCCTAAACATAAAGTCGCCGCCTGGACTTGGGGTCGTTTTTAAATATGTTTAATCTCAAATAATGGTTAATTTAACTGTTCTCACAGCATAGTGTACAAAAAATACTAAAAAAATTAGTAAAAAATTGTAAAATAAAATCTAGATTTTTGTTGGTACTGTATCGAGAATCACTCCTGTCTTCGTTTCCGGTAGCGTTTCCGTTTCACCCTGTATAGGTGGCGCGAAAAATAAATCAACTTTTTCAAAGGAGAATGCAATACCTACGCGTTCAAAATGTATATTGATACAAAAATTGAAAATGTATCAATTGATACATTTTGAACGCGTAGGTATTCCATTCTCGTTTGAAAAAGTTGATTTATTTTTCGTTAACTGGCGAAAAATGTCTACTCTAGGGGTTCTAGATTCATAGTTTCACTGCCACCTTGTACATGTAGACAAATATCTTATCTGTACGTCTGCCAATATATTGGATTTGGCTGATTTTTGACGTTTCCTATGCAATAAGCGCCACCTATACAGGGTGAAACGGAAACGCTACCGGAAACGAAGACAGGTGATAGGGCTAGTGATTCTCGATACAGTACCAACAAAAATCAAGATTTTATTTTACAATTTTTTACTAATTTTTTTTTGGTATTTTTTGTACACTATGCTGTGAGAACAGTTAAATGAACCATTATTTGAGATTAAACATATTTAAAAACGACCCCAAGTCCAGGCGGCGACTTTAGGTTTAGGCACCTTTTGTAAAGCGCCGCCAAAATAAAATAAGTAGAAACATTACAGACATATAATAAATAACCGACGATTCAACGCAGGAGGGGGTGGGTCATAATCATGTACCTAAACCTAATGAATGCACACAGTTGTACGTCAATGTTCCCGCCATCCTGTATATCTTTAAGTTTCGGGAGTGTAGCAGAAAAAATAAAAACTTACTTCGATTATAATTTCGTAATTATCAAGAATGTGCCTAAACTAGAGGTTATGTTGAATGATACACACTAGGTCTTCTCTCTAGTAAGCCAGAACCGCTTGGTCGGGTCAACGTAGGCCCTCAACTGCTTGGCATCCCAAGTTACAGTCTCCATGCGCCATTCCGGAGAAACGTAGGGCCTTTTTATAGGTTCTATGGTAATCTGTAACATGACCTGGTAATAATAAACTTATCGGGAAGAATGAAGACTCCCATCTAACCGCGTTTAGGAGCTCTTTGTCAATGTTCCGTCAATAATGATGACACTGACCGCTCTTGAACGCGGTTTAGATGTCCTGAGGCCCTAGTGCCTCAGGACATCTAAACCGTGAGTTTCTTTTAATCATGTCGATCTAACGCATCGAGCGCGTTCGGTGCTCCGATTGGCTCTGGATTGATGAAGGACCAATCGGATCGCAGAACGCGGTCGATGCGTAAAGTCGAGATGCCTAAAAGAAACTCACACTAGGGCCTCAGATCGTGTTCAGTTTCATTAGTAAAATTCGCCCGTAGTCAACCGCATCCGAGAAGGAGGAATTTTTACACTATGTTAAGAAGCACTGGAATAAAGTTAAATGTAAACAAACTACGTTTTCATGTGTGACGGGCCGCTGCTCGCTAAATAGTTGAGCTAGTATACGAGGCCTACATTCATCATCAGCCTTCACCATTCCGCCGCTGGACATAAGGCTATCCAATTGCACGCCATTCAGCTCGATTGTCGGCAACTCTCATCCAGCTGCAACCAGCCACCTTGCGAAGATCGTCGGCCCACCGATCCCGAGGACCAGGACCAGCAGGACCTACATTGATTTACCTATTAAGTAAGGTAATTTATCTAAACTAGTAGTAGTATTATAAAGAGGAAAGATTATCATGTTTGTAACGAATAAACTTGAAAAACTATTGGACCGATTTCAAAAATTCTTTCACCATTAGAATGCTACATTCATCATATCAGCCGAAAGACGTCCACTGCTGGACATAAGCCTCCCCTAAAAGGGGGGGATTTGCCATAATCGCCACGCTTGGCAGGCGGGTTAGCGATCGCAGTATGGTGGTAAAATGCATAAAGAACGCTGCTGCCCATTCTCTAGTAAGTCCCTTAGTCGCCTTCTACGACACCCACGGGAAGAAATGGGATGGTGCTATTCTTTTACGTCCGGCACCACACGGAACATTATCCATGAGTAACATAGGCTATATTTATTACTAAAAACAAAATAGAGATCCCACCCATGCGACGCCGGGACGGCCGCTAGTGTAGAAATAAAAATCAAGACTACATGATGAAATTAAAAATACTCTCGCTTCTCGAGGATAATGCTGCGAAAATGTCAGTAGGTACCTAGGCACGCATAAAATTATGTTGCTAAGGTTTGGCACTAGTTTGACAGATGGCCGACTGTCTGTTAACAACCTTCCTTCAATGTTGTTGATGGTAGATTACGGTATCGCCACCGCGCAGATGATTCATGGTGCTCTATGATATCTACATATGCACTGCAGGTCTCAAGCTCCCTTCCTTCTAAGACACACACGGGTCGAGATGGGGTGGAGCACCGACACGGAATATGACAATAAAAAGGGCACAGATTAATAATGGTTTCTTTTTCTCTCACCGGTCTGCTCTTCGAATAGGAATTTGGAAGAGGGGCCTTGACATTTTTAAAGTTGGTCCCCGCCACCGCTGCCTTTTGAGCTCTCGACGACGTCGTCACATATATGCTGTTGACGATCATTTTACGTTCCCTACAAGTGGTGTGTTTTAGAGTATATCGTTCAATTACCTATATAAGATACGTACAAATAGAAACGAACTACCTATTGTTCATCAACCTACATGTTATGCTTAGGTAGGTTATGGTTAGGTGGTTAGTGAAGGGTGGGCGTTTTGGGGGACTGTCTCATGTACTTTGACGTTCGAAAAGTGCTGATTCTCAGCCTAATTTGAATAAATGACTTTTGATTTTGATTTTGATTTTAGGATAGTAAGCTAGTGTTACTAACCTAGCAAGCTATTAACTCTGGCTTCGTGTATACTATAATATATAGCATAATATAGCTAGCTTAATTTCTAGGATAGTGAACTAGTGAGGTGAAAAGCTAGTAAGTAGCGTCTCAAGCCAGGACAGTTTAAAAGGATGTGGTTTGAGTTTAGAGCTAGCAGCGCCCCCCACCAGTCCCACCACCGATTTTGTTATGGGCTTGTACCTATACTAGCTGAGTAATAACTGCTGCACGGGTCGATTGATCAAGTTAAGCTACGCTTGCCGCGATTGGTCCGACGATGGATGACAATCTTTAAATACCAAGACCCCTCCGTGCTGTGGAAAGCACGTTAAGCCGTTGGTCCCGGCTTCTAATTCTTTTGTAAAAAATTTCGGCAACGAAATGATCAAAGCTCGTCTCTTCTCTGAATAAGAAGATGCCTTTGCCCCACATAAGAATAGTTACAGGCCGTTAATGATTAAGATTGTGTAGGTACATACGGCTCTTGGATGGCATCTACATCATTCGCTGGCGACAACATTACGACTTTGGGACGAGACTTTTGAACTTTCGCACGGTCCTCGTCCTCTAGTTCCTCCTGCAGAAGGTGGAGGCAAAATATCGATGAGAATGGACAAGTTGTCTTTAAGACTGTGTGTTCATTCAATCCTCTTAGTGTGGATTATTCCGCCTTATCCACATGGGATCAAAAAGAATCACTATTGTAGGAGACATTTTCTCAGGTGATTTAAATGATTGGAACGCACGTTGAGCGGGTAACAGGTATATGAATAGTAAAACTTAGTATAAGGGGGCACAAACAGGTAAATAGACGGAAGGGTATATGCTTCCCGTTTGTCGCAGAGCTTACCTAAAGCACGATCGCTGACATCCAATAAAGGTCGTGCTACACTATGTAAGTAATTGATTTATACATTTACTTAGTTAAACACTTCTTTAGGTAGAACCTAAAAACAAAATCATGACACACACATTACAGGTGTCCCAACTACTCTTTATTTCTTAGAAGTCAGGCAAAACTTACGTATCGTTCCTGCATTTTCCTAGGGTCTCCTCGAATTATAGGGTCAGGTCTATGAAACATGTTAAACGGGATATTTGGATCCCTCCATGGTGTCAGGGCATGTATATCCTTTATTGGGACAAAAGCTGGCCTGGGCTTTCTTTGCTTTTCGTGTAGGAGCCCATTTTTAACTGGCACCAGAGTACTTGGTTCCCAAATCTGGTAGCAGTCCTTGTATGTAGTTGGTTTACGAAAAAGGAAGTTGTTATATTTTCTATCAAGATTCGGCATTCTAAACAATTTGTTTTATAAATGCTAAAAAGACATACAGATAAAATTCTGGAATAAATAAGAATAATAAGAAGTGATGAGAGTCATCAAAACTAATAAAAAAAGAACATGAAACTCATATGAAAATTCAATACAATACAAACACAGAGTACATTAAAAAAACATGTCAAACTCAAAACTTGTTGTCAACAATCGTTTTTTTTACTGTTTAGATTAAGAATCAGTGATAGAAAAAGTTTGGATCTATTTTACAAGGATCGTCCATTTTATTACATGAAAGTTTGTAAGTCCAGAGGACAGATTTTAATATTAGTAAACATAATAAAAAAATATACATAATAAATAAATAAATAAATAATTATAGTATTAGTGGGATGAATAAAATATGGGTAAAAAACATTGAGGTAATAGGTACTAACGTTAGTACATATTACCTCATTGGTAAAAAACACTTTAAATAATACGGTTTTATTTAAATTCATCAACTGTACCAAAAGCTACAAAATAATTAGGACACTTATCTCGACCGTCTTGAGATTCTGACATCCTGGTAAGAAATCATGCAATAGGTAATAACAGTGCTGTCTTCTCATGTCGTCGGATGCGACGGGCTCTAAGCTTTTACATCAGATAAGCGAGCTAACCTAAACTAAGTCAGCTTAGCTCTTGCTCTGCAGCCGTCTTTATTCTCATTAATTTATGGTTGCTGTTGGATCGCTGCCACTAAGTATGTCAAAATTATTGTGATCTCTATTGTCATCAAAATAAGGTTGCTGTTAAATCTCTGCTGTTCACTGCTGTCACAGGTAAAATAACTGAAAGGACTGCAGTGTTCTGACCCGGGTGTACAGTACCCCAGTGTTATTTTAGCTCTCATAATCTAAACTGGGTTCAAGAGCTGTCAGTGTCAACATTCGGGTCAGTTCAGACACGGTTCAGACAGAACGGAAAAATGCCCGAACAATTTACTGACTCCCATTGAAAATAGGGCCGTATTACCAAAGCCTAAAGTACCTAGACTTTTTTTTAAATATCGACACAGTCGGCTCGCACATACTTGCTACTCGGTTGCTAGCGGTTTGAATAACGGCCAAAGAAGGCTCGAGCCTGCGCGAGGTTTTTTCCGTTGTCTGAACTGAGCTTTGTCTCCCATTATTATTATTATACTCTTTGAAGTTGAGCCTTCCATGACAATTATGACACTGACAGCTCTTGAACGCCGATCAGTTTCTTTGGTAAAACCACCTTCAGTGGAAACTGGGTTCGGGTGGCGGCTATTGCCAGTGGTGTCCCTATCTGAAGCGACCAATCCATCAATGACACCATGTCCCTATAGAAAATAGACGAGGAGCTCAAATGGAAGTCTTTACAGATTAAGGGCATTAGAAACTATCCCAAATAAAACAGAAATCTTTTTAAATTAATTTATTAGGTCAGAAAATAGAAAGTAACTAATAACAAACTTGAAATCTAAAATCTATTATAAGATTATAAATAAAACATCTTCCCCTATGTAAAATAAAAGTTTCACTGGCGTCTCAGTATTAAATAAATACTTATCAAATTAAATCTAATTTTAAATTTATTTTTATAAAACTGAAAATAAAATTATCAAGCACCCAGAGTTACCGAGGAAGGGTCCTCAGTAAATCTGGGTGCTTACATTGTCAACGTTTTCCAGCCCTCCTCTGGTGATAAATTTTTCTACCCAGCGTCCACTATTTCTGTATCTCTGCATGGTTGGCCACTGTAGAAAAGAAAACCATAGTTTAACAGTGGCTCTTCCATGCCCAAAAATTTATGAAGTACGATAATCTTAATGTTTAAAAAAATCATTTTCATTAGATATGCACAGCTCCATTAAGTGGTTACCCCTCCAAAAGACGTGCGTTCAAATCCGTGCTAGACCCAAGTTACTTTTTGTATTTTGCAAAAACATTTTATTGTAATTACTGTATTGTTTTAGTGAATATGGTTAATATGGTTACGAGGAGCCATTCAACGTCTAATTAGACCGGAGGTTACAAGACCATTTGCATTGGACGTTTGAATCCTGGGCACGAAATAGCTTTTTGTATAAGTATTTTATTTTAATATAAAGTATTTTCTATTTTTAACCGACGAAAAAACGGAGGCGCGTATATTTTTTTTATGTATGACCACGCATAACTTTTTACAGAGTAGTCCGACTTTTATAATTCTTGGTTTTATTGAAAAGGGTATACCCCGAAGTTATCCCATATAAATTTGGAAAAAAAATCCAACCTTAAGGGTAGGAAAACAGGGGACGATTGATTGTTCACTCATAGATTTTTGAATGCTGAGTTGTGTTTTACAAAAGTAATCCAAAATTAAGCATGTAGTAATTAGTAGAGCAAGCCACAAAAATTATAAAATCAAAATCTTTTTAACAAAAAATTAAACTGCCGAAAAAACTGAAAAGTGAAAAAAAAAAACTTTTTTGTTTAACCTTAATAACTAAGTTCGGAAGGCGTAGGCGGTGACATTCAATTAAAATACATATCCACTTTTTTTTTGTTTTAGTATTATCTATAAAGAATTTAAAAATGAAGAAAAATGTATTACTTTCATAATCATTTCATAATATAAACTATTGCTGTTATTTAACAAAACTTTGATCTTATTTTACTACAAAGATTTTTCATTTTTTTTGTTGATAATTTACAGGTAACTTATTTATTATACATATTTTACCAACTGACACAAACTGGTCAGTAGACAAGTGGTATCCTTTTAACGCAAACGATAAAAAAAAAGAAAAAAAAAAAAAGGTTCCGACGAATTGAGAACCTCCTCCTTTTGGAAGTCGGTTAAAAATAGGAAGCGTTAGAAATATTTTAGACTAGTTTTTGCCAGCGGCTTCGCCGCCATCGAGGTCAAAAATCATCCCACGGGAACGTACTATCGGGATAAAAGTATGCTGTGTTAATCCAGGTTACAAACTATCTGTGTGCCAAATTTCATCCACACCCGTTCAGCCGTTTTTGCGTGATTCAGTAACGAACATCCAAACATGTTCACAAACTTTCTCATTCATAATATTAGTAGGAAGTAGGATTGACATAAACCAACTAAATATCACGTGATCGTCTCTTTAAACAGATGTTTTAAGTGAACGTATACATCAAACGTTGTAGTTATACCTTGAAGGTAGAGATTAATTTTATAAAGAAAACGTTGTAAGTTAAATTAATGGATACCCTCAAATAACATAGGTAGTTTATCGATTAGACAGAGACCTAAAGATGAAATAACTCGGACGATAGTCGATAACAATTTCATCGCAATTTATATGGGCTCGCTGGCTACCGGCACGGCTTGCCGTGCCGGTATGAGTATGATGACGTTTGGTGATGCGATGGTTCGAATCCAAGTCGAAAATTAATACTCTTTTTTAAGTATTCTGTAGATTATTCGTAACGAATTCAATGTTGTAGCAGTGTAACTATTTCAAACTTGAGGGGTTTGCACATACTGACGCTGTGTGTACCTACTATTCGGCTGTCATTCGTGGATCTTCGACAGTCGTAACTGGTCAAGAATCGAAGATTGGAAGTCTGACAACCACCTACCAAGGCGTATAGTATCCCCAGTATAACTGGGCTGTGGAGGTCAGATATGCAGCTCCATATAAAATACTGGTATTCAGCTGCATCTGGTTAGACTGGAAGCCGACCACAACTAGTTGGGAAAAGGCAGATGAGGATGTAGTATTGGGCTAACTGTGACTTGTATGTCCGTCAGTTCAGAAGTTTTTATACGGAGGTGTTACGTACGAAGGGTTTTTTTATTTTTGAGGATGGGAACTCATCAAACTCCCGCTCCCGCTCCCACTTGTCTGACACGCCCTCCTAGGCGTGTCAGACTTTTACTGACTAAAACCCACCCGTGTTCCTTCAGTTGCCTGGGTGCCAGGGGCCACGGTATCTCTTTCGAACAACCCGCACCCCTGGCAGGCATCAGCCCTTGAGGACCCCACCAGTTGGAGCTGACATCTCTTTGAGGCGCAAGTGGAACACAACGCGCCGTTGACCCGGGCTTGGTCCTTATCGGACGGCGAGCTACCCATTTACTCGCCGTCCGCAAGCCCGCGTCTACGGTGGCCAGGAATCAGCCTGGGATTCCTGACGCCTAGGGCGTCTTCTGCGGCGACTAGGGCCGTGAGGGCGCATATATTGCCTCTCCCTCACGTGCGCCGCCTCCCTCTTCTCGAGCATTACTGCTTCGCTGAAGGAGGTGACGGCTACCCATGCACTCTCGCTCCGTACCATGGCCTGGACCAGGGCCGGACGCGAGAGTTCTCTGCCGCCGATCGCCTCCACGAGGACACGATGGTGCTCCGTCCAAGTTGGGCAGACCTCCATCGTATGCTCCACCGCGTCCTCCTGGCGATCTACGCTGTGGAAACACCCGGGCGTTTCCTCCTGCCTTGTCCGAAACACGTACGAAGGGTTAGGTTAGGCTAGTATTCCATGCCCATGTCCAACCTTTCCCATATGTTCGTTCCAATTTGTGTGTGTATAGTACACACACATTTCGCCAGTTACGTTTAAGTCTCATGTAACAGGGGGCGACCCTATTGCCACCAACAGGGCAATTAAATAAAAATAATTAGGGAGAAATTCCAGATAGAAAAACCCTATAATACTTTGCCCGACTCCTACACCCCAACCAATTACAACCGTGAAGTTATGTTTGTTACGTACGGAGGCTATTTCCGCCCCAGCCAGAACTCCTTTGTAGAATCGCAGTGAGCCCTCAGCTGCTTTTTATCCCACGAGACAGTTTCCATTCGCCATTCCGGGGACACGTACGGGACGGTCGCTCGCGGTAACTTTATCTGAAATGTGATAATGTTATGTTGAATTAGAAACCTTGATGCAGGTTTGCTACCGTTCTAGGTTCAACTTTTCTTTATCTAAGACGAAGAAGTATGAAGTTGTTATTTCTTTTCTCATTTATTCGTTGCGGGTTCTAGATTGGATGTCGATGTAGAACTTTATTGTTTACTGTCTTAGAACTTTACTCGTTAGTGTTCGTCATCACTGTTTATACTAATTTACAAGACTTAAAAGTTGGGATGTGTGGTGCGTAGGCCTCGTCTGTCCAGAAAAGGCTTAAGTAAGCCTCTGATAAAATTTGCATTCAGTCTGTTAACTCTGGTATAGTCCCTTACTTTGCTAAATGCGAGGAGCACAGGACCGGTCGCTGTGGCGGCCTATGTCAAGCGATGCATTGCCCTTCGGCTGAAATGTAATGAAGTGGGACACCCCTCTCGAAGTCCCTATTTAAATACTCGAAACATAAATTCTGAAAAACCTCCTTTGTGTTTTAGGTTTTAGCACCTTAACAACAAGTTATCAAAATAACAAACCGGGTTAGCCGGAGCCGGCAGTCCTTGCAGCGGCGCTTTAACCGTGAAGTATTCCGAGATCGCTTCCCTCGTCGCACTGGTCATGCTACTGGTATACATGTAGTCGGTCAGGATCTGGCGCGCGCGAGGGTTGGTGATGTCATCCATACTGACTGCGGGAGTCATCACCAGGCGGGGGCGGGTCCTAATCGATTCTGCTTTCTCTTCGTCTGGTGGCCTCACCTAGATCATAAACTTTACCGACTTACAAAAAGTTATAAATTAACATAATTTACAAGGCAGATGGGTGGAACCGCCGGAACAGGGCCCCTAGCCCTAGGAGGACATACAGGATGGCAGAAACATCGACTCGCTAACTGTAACCATGAATTCAGCATATGATTCTATACCCTCTAGCTAAGTTATTTGATGATTTCCCACCCTCAAAAAACAAGAAAAAGTTTTAGAATCATGTTCTAAATCCATGGTAACAGTTTGTGCCGATGAAAAGAACATCACCTTATTGATGATATTTTTCTAGAAGGTCGGGAGCGTATGACTCACAACCAGCATGCGTATATGAACCTGATGTATGAACGCAAACGAAGCAAAAGTGTTATGAAGAATCGTAGCAGCTGCACGGAGGGTCTCGGCATGTAAAGATAGTCCATATTACTAAACTATAATGCTGATTCGAGCTACTAGATTTAGTATTTTGTATTTTGCACACACCATACAAGCATGGTAACAAATGGAGGAGGCCTATAATCAGCAATGGGTGGCACAAGACTGCCATTTTATGATTATCTTGCTACATACTCACATAGGGTTCCTGCACGTTATTCGGGTCTGTCCCAATAATGGGTTTACGTGTGTGCATCAAACTGAATGGCACCCTCACGGTCCTCCAAGCGGCCAGTGTGTGATGATCCTTAAGTGGCGGAAAACTACGCGTTAAGCACTTCGGCTTGGCTTTGTACTTAGTAAATGTTGGAGGAACAATTTGACTTCCACGATAGTCTGTTTTATTAGTAGTTTGGTAATTAAAGAGCATTGTCTCCATTCTGGCTTTTACGTCTGGCATTTTGATTTATCTTATTATATAAGCAAAAGCTTTAAGTTACGATAATAGACTTCCTAGGATAAGTTTAGAATTTTTTGCAATTTATGAAGCTTCAATTTGCGCCGTCAACATGACAGCTAAGAAGTCAGGGATATTTTTTATCGTTTATTTTATAATTTATTATGCACAGGTGAGTAGAAACAAACTACAAACTCTCATGTTCGCCAATGATAGTTTCAACACGGGAACAAGTGACGTCATAAAACTTTTCATTGCAAACTTTCGTAAAATTCACGTTTTGCCGCACGTATGTGTACATTATGACGTCGAAGCTTTACCTACATTACAACTTCGGTGCATGTGGGGCAGTTCGGGCCTCAAATCACCATGTTTGAGCCGATCTGTCGGCTATCCGTTTCTTCAAAGGATTTTTGTGAACTCCGTGTTATGTCACGATCACGAGATATTATATAAATAGGTATTATTATGCAGGTCAGTGTGTGTTGAGAACATTCGCTGGTGTGATTGACTTTCATTGGAAATTGGAATACACTTATGAGATTTTCGTAAATATCTCGAAAAGTAGAAGGTCCTAAGTCAAAAATAATGAAATTTCCATAGGTCCACACCCCCTAGGACCTTTCCCCCATGCACAACGGACCGAATGGGAGTCTAAAAGTGAAAAATTCATTGTTGGATTTACAGTCACTTAAGTTCGCCGCTCTGAAATCAGGCTTTCCGATGTAAATTCAACAGTTTTTTACAAAGGTCACGGTAAAGGTAATTTTTCACAATTTAATCAGGGTGTTATACAAGGGAGAGGTGAAAACGGACGGACGTCTAGTCTTTGTGATATTTGGGAAAAACTCAAAAGGGGATTCAAAGTTATCCATTTTAGGACACAATTACGATTAGTAGGTACACTTGTCAAATGTTATTTTTTTATTTATAAGTATGTGAAATACTAGTTTTCAGCTTCATCCAGTTAGACTGGAAGCCGACCCCAACATAGTTAGGAAAAGGCTAGACAGATGATGCTGAAGAATATCTGTGTAAGATAATGCTATGTGGTGCATTCTTGAGGATACACGAAGATTGATTGTTGCTATACTTAAGTAAATAGCTGTAATTATCAACATGTACTTTCGACTGGGATACGGCCTAATGTCAATCGTATGGGCACGCCACGATTGCGGCGGTAAGTCCCGTCTTTGAGGAGTGGCTTGAGAGGCGGCGTGGCGTCCTCACCTTCCGCCTGACACAGGTCCTCACCGGACACGGCTGTTTCGGGAGGTTCCTGTTTTGTATACGGCGGGAGGAAACGCCTGGGTGTTTCCATTGCGAAGATCGCCCTGAGGACAGGGTGGAGCACACGGTGGAGGTCTGCCCGGCTTGAGCGGAGCACCGCCGTGTCCTCATGGAGGCGATCGGCGGCGGCGATCTCTCGCGTCCGGCCCTGGTCCAGGCCATGGTACGGAGCGAGAGTGCATGGGTAGCCGTCACCTCCTTTAGCGAAGCAGTAACGCTCGAGAAGAGGGAGGCGGCGCACGTGAGGGAGAGGCAATATATGCGCCCTCACGGGCCTAGTCGCCGCAGAAGACGCCCTGGGCGTCGGGAATCCGAGGCTGATTCCCGACCACCGTAGGCACGGGCTTGCGGACGGCGAGTGATGGGTAGCTGGCTGTCCGGTAAGGACCAAACCCGGGTCGATGGCGCGTTGTGTTCCACGCGCGCCTCAAAGAGATGTCAGCACCAACTGATGGGGCCCGCAAGGGCCGATGCCTGCCAGGGGTGCGGGTTGTTCGAAAGAGATACCGCGGCCCCTGGCAGACAGGCAACTGAGGGAACACGGGTGGGTTTTAGTCAGTAAAAGTCTGACACGCCCTCCCGCTCCGCCCAGAGCGGGAGAAGTTATTTGATGACTTCCCACCCAAAAAATATTAAAAAATTTCAATCGTTGCTGCCAAAAGCCGACTAGTGCGGATTTCAACAATAAGGTATTACACTTTGAAACGTGACTTAGTTAGATTCTAGAGTGCTAATGAACCACTAAAAAACACAAAAAAAATATTTAATCGAGTAGTGCCATAAAAATGCATTACAATTTTACATTTTCAAATTTCGCACGTAATTTGACGAAAACGCTGGACGCAGTGGACGCCATATTGCTCTGTGGGTATGACGTCAGTTTGCTAACAAATGCGCTGATATTTTATACGATAATTGTTTATAATTAAAAAAAAATATTTATTTTTCTACTGATGTATCGTTCGTTTGCTGTTCCTGAATGCAAAATATTAATTAAATAAAAATTACTTTAGTTACGAATATAATTAAAGTGCAAAGTTACTCAGTTGACTCGCCGTATGACGTAATAACATGGCGGCTACTATTTCATGGTGTTCAAAAACAGATTTAAAAAACTGAATTTTTTAAATTGTATTTTGAAATTTATTTTGTTGTTTCATGAACTAAAACTAACATTCTCCGACTGCATTTTGCCTAAGCTCTCTCAATAATATATTTTTCTGATTTTTTCTCATATAATAAAATACCCTATTAGAACGCGATCAGCACTTCTATACCGCGTTCACAAGCTGTCAGTGTAAATATTCTATAACAGTTTTGACACTGATAGCTCTATTTTCTGAGCACGTTCAATAATTATTGTACTCTGTGGTTCAGTTTCATTGGTGAAGTTCGCACTGAAATAATAAATCAATTATCCAAATAATTCATAGAAGACAACTGAAGTGGTTGCCTTGATTTTGTAACTCGTGAATCGAATGAAATTCGTAGGTGGTTTTTCTAGCAAAAGAAAACTTTCAAAACGTAAAAAGGATTTTCATCAAAATTATGTCACCAAAATAAATCGATGTGACTGAAAATGTGGATAAGTGTGTATGAAACAATGTGTAACAATTATAAATAAGACAAACAAAACATAATTTAAATAATTTATTTTAAAATTCATCTATAATTTACACCATGTAATAAACATTTCAAACTATTCAGAAAATACCACAAAATTAAATATTAATTTATTATCACAAAATTGATAAACCATGGACAATGTGGAATCTCTGGTTACTGTAACATCTGCTTAGTGGACCCCTTAAATACCCAAAAAAACATAAATAATATTTAAATAACAATATTAATAATTTAAAAGTAGTTCAAGGACACTCCTATTTTATGACTTGAAAAATATTATCCATATCTATAGTATTATTTTTAGGAAAGATAAAGAATACGTGATTATTTGTTTGAAAACGTGTCGCAAGAATTGGTTCAGCCGTTTAGGAGATAGCAGCAGAAAATTAGCAAACAAATTAATTTTGAATACTTGTAGAATCTACTTACTAACATATTTCTTTTACTATACGAGATCAAAATCACATAATACAAAAATATCAAGTAGATTTTTTTTTATTTATCTTATATTTAATCTTAGTATTGACTGCCCAAAATATACTTTTTTTACATAGAAAGCGTTTATTTTAGTTACATTCAATCACTAATTCATAGCGAAAGAAATACTGCAGTCAAAAGTACTTAACATCAATTTACTACTTACAACCCCGTTAAGCTACGGTTTCCTGGAAGAGCGGTGGCCGGTACATACCTAGCGCCTGCAATTTACCGGCACCCGAAGTCACCGAAAAGTTATCAATGAAAGTAAGTCGATGTTCACACGGACATAATATCATCGCGACGGGATTTTTTCGCGCACTGGATTTTTGACTCTCAGTGTTGAATCGAGCATTGAGAATCCCACAGAGTGCAGCATGAGTGAGTCTCGGCGCGTCGAAAAAACAAAGTGTTCTATTTTCTACTTGCAAGGTTGAAGATTCATTGCGCGAAAATATCCCGCTGGCATTTTATTAAGTCCGAAAGAACTTGGGCTAAGTCCGGTGTGTTTTCCTTGTTCCTTGTTAGAGCGTTTGTTGACACCGTAAAGTCAAACCCCGCTGCCGTCATTTTCACGGCTTGCGGCTGTTACGTGGCGTGACCGCTCTTCTAGGAAACCGTAGCTTTAGTCAAAGTTCATAAGTTCACACGGAGGTAAAAATATTAAGGCGGGATTTTCAACTGCCGGCGCTAAGTTGAAGATCCGGTGCGCGAAAACAACCCGCCGCGATATTATTATGTCCGTGTGAACGTTGACCAGTACAAATACAAAATATGTGCTTTTTATCTGTGTGATTGGCTAAAATGCAACGGGGTCGTAAATTCGTGATGCGATTGGTCGAAATAAACTGATGTGATATGAATGGGTTTCAAAAGCGCATGTAGTCAATCACACAGGCATAAAAGTCATGTAGGTACGACGACGGCTTTAGTCTGTACAGTCGAACACAGAGCTTGGTGTGCAGGTAACTACTTTCAAACAATGTTGTGAGTGTGCGGAGTAGTCAACTCTATACATTCCTAAAAGCTGTGTGCCCGTTGGCATTTCCAATCGACAAAAAAAAACTTCCATCCTGTATATAACCCCTTTGGGGATGACTTTTCAAAGATTCATCCTTAGGGCTCACCTTTGCTATAGAACCTCTTCTACAAAATTTCATACTTCTAGTTAGAGACCGCGGTTTAGGCTACGCTTTGTCTTTCAGCGAATTAATGACTTTAAGATTTCTATTTAGTAGGTAAGTGTGTCTTTAACGTAAAAGTTAACCGCACACAATTTAAATGAGGAAGGCTGTGTAGTGGAAAGATACTTAGTTTTGCCTGTATACCAAACTCTTTGTTCAACAGTAGTATGTACTAGACAAACTTTCAAAAAACCTTACCACAAACCAGAGTTGATTTTTTTAATTTCCATACAAGATTCGACCAAAATCTGTTTTTACCGCGTTTATATAGTCGTTATGGATTGTCTATTACGTATTTATTACCTACAGATGATCTTAAATGCTGTTATTTTTTTTCTTACTACAACAAGGTCGGATCACAATCATCAGTTTTAGTGTAATTATGATGATGACTTTTTCATTTTAATTTCTTATTTTTTTATCAGGAAAATTTTCATTTTACGACATAAGAGTTGGATCACAATGCAGCAAAATACCTAAGACCTACCGCTAAAGAGCTGGCATACATTATTATAGTAAACGAGTTTTGTATATAATGGCTTTTAGGTCAAATTATTATTCTGGCCCCCACCAGTTGGTGCTGACATCTCTTTGAGGAGCGCGTGGTACACAACGCGCCGTCGACCTGGGCTTGGTCCTTACCGGACAGCGAGCTACCCATTACTCGCCGTCCGCAAGCCTGCGCCTACGGCATGGGCTATGTAGATATGTCAACAAAATTGACCTAATTTTAACGTTTTACAGTAGTAAGATCAGTTGCTGCTTACAAAAAGTTCTAGATATGCATACGTTCTGTAAGCAAAGAAGATAAATATGCAGCAATTGAATGTCAATACTGTTGTTTTTATATGTTGAATCACACAATAATTTAACATTTTTTTTTTTTTTTCGTTCTTTTTGGCAGCATACAAGCACTAACTACATCCAAAATCCATGTTACTCCAAGTCCTTTTATATTAGACCACCAAATAAAGTGGTGTACTTAAGAATTGACAACAGCATTTTATATTCCATAAGCCATTATATGCAATACCCAATAGATTACTACATAACAAGGAAAACCGTTCAGGTACAATGTTTCGGTTTAAATCTCAAAGATGAAATAAATAAAAATTAAGGTGCATTTAGATTAAACGAACATAAATCAAAGACGATGTGTAAGTTCCATTATAACCCGTGGATAATGCATTTTGTGGGGACGAAATGGTAAGTCTTTGTCTACAGTCATTTGATATAAATTTACCTTTAGAAGCATGTCGGAAAATAACAACCCTATTACCGTAATTGTTTCAAAGTGCGTAGAAGGAATACTTGCAAAAAACCACTATAATTATATTTTGCAGAAATTCAGATAAATAATTTACGAAAAACCTATTATACCTACCTACTTAACATTAAAAAAGCACACTTTCAGTCTATGCTCCGCAAAGACTACGTTTTATTTACATAAATATATTACAAATGTATTTATTTAACATATTTACCTAAACTGGTTATTCATTAAATAATTATATTTAATTAGTTTGCTGACAGATGTTCACATTGCCCGAGTAATGCTTTGGTTGGGCAATATTGTTAAATTGGACTACATTATTTTGGTCCTACACTACACTCATTAAGGTAGCTTTTATTGCAATAGGTATACTTTAAACACAGCAAGTCTTGATTAAAAATTCGTTTACTGAAATAAATTAAAACCCGATCTATCAAACCGCCATCTTTAAATCCTCCTCACTCAATTAAATCCACACTAAAAACTTAAAACATTCCTAAGGCCCACATAATCGGGTTATCACGCATTATTAAAAATCTTACACTTAGAACCATAGATAGGATACATCCAAATTCATTTTGACACCATAAAATTGACAGGACAATTGGCGCCAACTTTGACGTTTCAAAATAGCCGTCAAACCTCAATTGAAATATAATTGCAATAACACCACAAGAAGGCATGGTAGAAAGAGTAGAACAGCCGAGGATACAAAATTAGCTAGATTTTTGTTATCGCCATGCTTATTTGTGTGTTTTTGTCAATCTGGGACTTTGATTTCTGCCCAAATTGGACAGAAGGGTGACGCGGGGCCGCCCCAGGACCAGCCTCGAGGTATGGCTAAATGGCTTAAACCTGTTTTGATAGCACCTGAATGTCCATTGAAGTTGGTACTGTCCAGCATGCCAGGACATAAGATGCTGCTTTGGCCCGTAGCTTTGACATCGACTGTGGTAATGATGTTCTCGCTCAGAACCGATTGGCAGGTTTTGAAAGCTGGAAAAGATAAAAAGAATTATAATTAATTATGCCTTCATTTTATAGCTGAGATTCCCACATGTAGGAACAATCTGTGCGGTTTTTCTCTTGTCAATTAAGTGGCCGAATGGAATGACTGAAGGTTAAATTCATAATCTAAACACGAGGCGAATTGAAAGGCCAATCATAACATTCTGTATTATTGTTCATGGGATAAGTTACTATATTTTTTTATTCATAATACTATGCAATTATTTTCATTTACAGGAATGTAATCCTGTTTAAAAATAGAATAACTCGTTGCATAAATGTCTGGGCTTCTATACATTTTTTTTTTGAGTTTACCAAATAACTTCTCCCGCTCCACCCAGAGCGGGAGAAGTCAGACTTTTACTGACTAAAACCCACCCGTGTTCCTTCGGTTGCCTGTGTGCCAGGGGCCACGGTATCTCTTTCGAACAACCCGCACTCCTGGCAGGCATCGGCCCTTGCGGACCCCACCAGTTGGTGCTGACATCTCTTTGAGGCGCGCGTGAAACACAACGCGCCGTCGACCCGGGCTTGGTCCTTACCGGACAACGAGCTACCCATTACTCGCCATCCGCAAGCCCGCGCCTACGGTGGCCGGGAATCAGCCTGGGATTCCCGACGCCCGCGTCTCCTGCGGCGACTAGGGCCGTGAAGGCGCATATACTGCATCTCCCTCACGTGCGCCGGCTCCATCTTCGCGAGCATTACTGCTTCGCAGAAGGAGGCGACGGCTACCCATGCACTCTCGCTCCGTACCATGACTTGGACCAGGGCCAGACGCGAGAGATCGCCGCCGCAGATCGTCTCCACAATGACATGGCGGTGCTCCCCCCAAACCGGGAAGACCTCCACCGTAGCTTCTATGCGTCATAATAATACACTTGACTTTCGACGCACAAAAACAATATGACTAAGAGATTTTAAAAATAATTCTTGTGTCCATTTATCTAATTCAAGGTTACTTCTACCTCAATCAATCGGGCTAGATTTTTTCCCAACTATGTCGTGGTCTGGTTCCAATCTACACCAATATTTTACCTGGAGTGACTGGCTATCTGATATTTACAACCCAGTTACTGGTTAACACGATAGGACCCCTTGGTAGGTTGTCAGACTTTCAGGCATCTGACGACTGTCAAAGATTCAAGAAAGAATGCAAGTTTACCTGTACCTATGAAGGGACTCCTATATTTCAAGACTGTGACACCCTTGAACAAAAATAGCTTCAAAGTATTTTTTTAAATAGAACCTATTATGCAAGAAATGACTCAAAAAATTCAATGCGTAGTGCGCACGTGAAATTCGAGTATAGAAACATGACGTACAATAGTTCACAGCTGCGTCCTAATACAGTAGATTATTATTGATAATAAGAAGAATAAGAATTTATCATTGTAATGAACTTGTATGAACGATAATACACAGTTGCTTATCAGTGTTATCCTATTGCTTTTATCGTTTACATTGTTGCTTAAGATTCTTGTTGTTATGTCGGATATAGATAACAATGTACTTATCGGAATTGATGTCTTGGTCATAAGCTTGGATAACATTTAAATCAGTGTTAACCTCTTCGCGTGCCTTTATGAATAGCGATGTGAGTAGAAAACTGATTGCTACTGCTCTTAGACTCAGATCTGGACACATTCCATGCAAAAAATTTGCCTTCATGTTGAAGAAAATCGCATCGCCCAATTGTAAGGAATGTGGAGTTTTCGAAGAACTACAACATTTATTGATGGAATGTGCCCAATATGAGTCCAGTAGAAATATTTTAGTAAGGTCCCTGAATTTGAACAGAACTGATGTAGGTATGTTCCACACAATTCTATCCCAGCCGAATGGCGACGATGCGAAGGGTTTGTTCAAATTCATGGCCCACGTCTTGTGAAAGCACAACTGTTTAGGATACGATGGGCCTGACATACGCTTTGTGTAAAAGCTCCTAAAAACAAGTGAAGAAAAAAAAAAACATTTAAATATTTTAAGATTTGCTTTTTGTTTTCTTGGAAAAGTGATTTTGCGTTAATCTACGTCATTTCTAAAAAAGAAAATTGTGTTTCACTCTGTTTTTCTTTTTATTTATTTTAAAAGACTTATCAAGTTCTGCTAATGTATAGAAAACGACATACATAGTAGACCAAAAGTGTAATTAGATTTTTCCAATGGGGATTTCTCAGTAGCAGCCCGGAGTTTGGATTTATGCCCGGTTGATGGCAAAAGGGTCGCCCCTTATTACATGGGAGTTAAGCATAAAGGGCGCAATGTGGATGTACACTATAGTATACTATAGGTACACCACTGCGGGTCTGCCTAACACTTCGGGGATTACAAGCGTGATGTCGTGTTATGTTACCAGCTATTATTCAGTTATTACCATCCTACTATTATTATATTTGTGAAAATTTGGATATATTTTTTATTTGCATAAACGGCTGAACGGATTTGTATGAAATTTGGCACACAGATGTATTATTACCTGGATTAACACATTGGATACATTTTATTAAGGTAGTACGTTTAATTTCCGACCTCCACGCGGGCGAAGCCGCTGGCAAAAAGTAGTCTATACTAATATTATAAAGAGGTAAAGTTTGTGAGTTTGTAGGTATTCTTTTACCAATAGAAAGCCACGTTATTTTTGAGTGTCATGGGATATATATTAACCTGAAAAATTAAAAGGCTTGTAGTCGGATTTGCAAAGTAAGACGGAGAAAAAACCACTTAATTTCATCGCAAGTAAAAATGTTTACCGTCCAACGAAGTGGGCACGGGTCAGCTAGTCTGTTATAAATCGAAAAATTGAAAGCAAATTATACGTTTACATGACCCATTAGTAAGTAAAACAGCTTTGGTTGTCAGTTGTAGTGTGGAATTACAAAATATCACCACGGTAACGTCCTTGCCGGTATTAATATTTAAGTGACTGTAAATTGTCAGTTGCCCTGTCAGTTTAACAATTTTTCAAACAACATTTCTAATATTTCTTACCATTAAAATCTAATTCGGAATATCTATTCTAAAGGCAACCATTGGATCTATAAAACAAAGAAAATACTGCGAGTAGTCTATGGTGTATTATGAAGAAAATGTCATAAATATTTTTAAACAAAAAAATTGCCAATTCGGTCCATCCGTTCTGGGCCCTGAGACAAAATACATTTCTGTTAGCGTTCACGCCAAACGCTAAGCCAAAATGTATGGGAATGATATTACCTGCGGAAAGGACAAAACGTAATCTTTCCGCAGGGAATGTCATTCCCGTACATTTTGGCGTGAACGCTAACAGGAAATATGTTTTGTCTAGGCCTGCTGAAGCGCTTATAAACGAACAGCATTTTATAGATCAGTAGCTTTGGTCAGCGGCTTCGCCCGCGCGGTGGTCGTAAATTATCCCACGGGAACGTGCGTCGTACTAACGGGATACAAATGACATGGCCGAATTCTGCCCTCAGAATCAATTCAGAATAAATAAATGTACAGTAATTATTAATATATGAAAATTACTTCTTAAATATACTAAAATAAATCGCAACAACTACATTTCTCTAGATCAGGCGACAAAAAATACCAAAAAAATATGTGTGTTAATTGATTTTGTGTAGATATTAATTTCTCAAACGTCCCATTTATTTTGACGTTTGAACTGTGCGCGCGCCGCACGCTCACGTTGCTTTGTCTATTAGAGGTGAGACGTATTAAGTAAAATGCATACTGAGTCTTAGAAGTATGCGTCCGCCTAAATATTTATTTCAGAAACTAGGTTCACGAGTATTTAGGCCATTTCATTCCATAGGTACCGAGTCTTCATAAAATCGAGATCGAGTATTATAGGAGTAGAGTATTTTTCGGTTTATTGACTATTAACGACTACGCGTTGGTATTCGTATCTTTTCTACATTTTAAAATATGCACTTAAAATTAAATATTATTGAAAACTTGCCTTCATACTTTACCAACAGGCTTAGGACTGCCAGCGTATTTTATAAACATGATATAATTAGACAGAGATTTTGTTTTCTGTTGGTACCTATGGATATTAGATTTAGAAACGCAAAACAAATAATCGGCTCGCAAACTTCGGGTGCCGGACCGAACGTATCCCAATGCCACCGGAACTGACCGAGGTTGTGGGTCGCAAAACTTGCAACTAGACGCGGGTATGGTCTACTACGTGTCAAACGCCATACGCTTATCTAATACTCGAGATGCGTTTATGTGGTGCGCTCGGAATAAGTCTTTACGTGTCCAACCAAAAACCTATACCAAAAACCTATTCCAGTATTACGTCTCACCTCTACTGTCTGTCACCTGTCACTCAATGCCCTGTGCTCTGTGCACTATACTCTTTGTCTGTGCAGTCTTGCGTTGATCATATCACTTATTACTGTTTAAGCTCATCTGATAGATATTTTAAACTTGACCCCAGCTATCGGTTACCGGACTTTCGTTTACGCTTCTTCGGATAATATTCTGCTGTGCATTTGAACTTATTTGTTCACGATTTGGATTCTGTTCTGACGGTGTCAAGGTGCCTGAATTGTAGTGTGGCCACTAATCGAATGCAAAGGCATATCGTAACAACTTTAACACCGCAGATACAAAAAATATCGACTGAATGGTTATCTGTACAAGAGGTATATACCCACTTAGTAATTATTTTCATATTTTACTAACTTCATCTACCTTATAAACAGTTTATTTCTATAATCCGCATGGCTTTACTGCGTACAATATCTCATGTTTTTCTTCGTTTAGATGAATTGATTTGCAATGCATGTTACGTCAACCAACGCAGTGAAGAAGGTAGACATTGTAGAGTACTGGGCTATCCAATGGTGTGTATTGGTTGTGGATGCTCTGTTATGATGAGGATGTTACTCAGTCGACATCACACCCTTGAAGAAAACAGTCCATTAATCGATATTTTCTTCTCATGGAATACCCACAATCAGGTTAGTGTGTGCTGTTGAACTTATTTTTTTTGCCTATTATCTTGCCCTGGCTGCTGTAAATTGAAGATGATTGATTGATTGTTTCCCCTGATGAAGCAAATTGCTTATAATTAAAGAGTTAGGGTGCAGTCTCACTTAACATATAGTCCACATCACCGCACACAGAGAAATAGTGTGCATAGTGAGACCATTATAATGAAAATAGTATTTATTGGTCGCTAACTCAGACAAACAGTCAGCCGCAAACTATAAACTGAGTAAGACTGCGCCCTAATAACTCATCATCATCATCATCATCATTCTCCTGCCCTTATACCAATTTATTTGGGGTCGGCGAAACATATCTTTTTCATCCACACTTCTCTATT
Organism: Polymixis lichenea; assembly: GCA_949091785.1. NCBI lineage: Eukaryota > Metazoa > Arthropoda > Insecta > Lepidoptera > Noctuidae > Polymixis > Polymixis lichenea. Next base: position 22,231,211 of record OX420937.1, read on the forward strand.
AGTCGTCATCTCCGTAGTCACACCCTTTCTAACCATATCACCGGCTATTATTAATACTAACCACATTTGACTACACTGGCTTTGACTACACTGGCTGTAATATTTCTACCATTTGCTTTAAAAGCTAAAAGTGAAGATTTTATGTGTAAAAAAATGACAAACATTGTTACAGGATCTGAGGACAAATCTGCAAGTATGTCATCCCTGTTTGATACGATCTAAGCCCCACTTAGTACTGAATACACATAGACAGGTGGATGAAACTAGAGGAAAATGAACCTGAATTGCCCGAACCACCTCCACTTCCACCAGTTGCTAATCCTACTGTCGGACATGAACCACCACCACCACCTCCACCAGCTGATAATCTTGCTGAAGCACGAACGATGGACCAAATGAATCATCTGCCTAGTTACAAACGTGCTCCAAATACTTCTAGCCATTGTATTTTTAGGGAGTGTAATAATCAATCAGATAATGTTGTATAAAGGACACAATTAATATGTTCCCATAAGTTGCCAAATATGCCAGATACATTTATTTGCATGAGTGAGCAGAATGAGAGAATGAGTGGCATTTGTTACCTAAGGACACAAATATCTCATTTTATTTTACTGTTCAACGGTCACAAGTTTTAATAGGACTTCTAAAAAGAGATCCAGTGACTTTTGACTTTAATAATGTGGATCTATTGCCGCATCACATTTGTCACCATTGGACGAGACTTACAGTGATAGACTAAATATTGAATGTGTCTTGTCTGAGTAATTGCAAATGAAATAGATCCTTAAATAAAAATTCAAGAGCTATTTTAGTATTTTATTGCCTATCCAATTGTCTATATTTTCGCCAAGTCGCTATGAGGAATTCATAATATCCAGAAATACCTGTACACGACGAGTTCTTCATTATCGTGGCTAGCCTAAGACGACGATTGAAAGGTCTATCTAGCCACAGATTATTATCAATATAATGACCAATACGTTTTACGTGGTATTTTGATTTCTGGCTCTTTTTTCACTAGCTGACTTGACGCGTAATTCAATAATTAAACGGACTTTGAATCCATTGATAATATTGTATTACTTGTTTAGCTTCGTCTATATAACTCAGATATTTTGAATAGTAATGATCGTATCATTGCTATTCAAAATATCTAGGCACTTTATAAAAAATCCTATTTATAGTATCTCTCGCTTCTTCTGTTATCATAAAACTTAAACGATGTTAAAGATATACCTGCAAGCTTTAATATGATGTACTAAATTTTAATGTACATGCATATTTTTGTTAGGGCAAAGCTCTGCACAAATTCCGGCCATGTCTTTTTATCTGTGTGCCGAATATCGTCCAAAACACAAACTTTCACATATATAGTATTATTAGGGTAGTAGGAAAAAGTATTATCTACTCACTTTGCACATTGTTCCTGGTACGGAACTCTCCGATGAAGACCAGCTCCATGCTGCCGGCTACCGCGAGGTCCGCTATACTCCTCAGGCTAGTGACGTCACTGGCATCCAGCTTCTCTTTAAAGTGCACGTTCACGACGATCAGCGGTCGACTGCATAGCAGGAACGCTGGAAAGAGATGGCAATGTTTTGTCAATAAGAATACTCTTTATCCAAATGTAGAAATTTTACATAGGATGCCAAAATGAGAAGTCTTATCGCTAAAAGCGATCTTTTAAAGACAACCTTTGGATGTATTAAGGGAGAAGGAGAAACAATACTGCAGGTCGTCTGTGGTGTACTATTAATTAGAAGAAGAGAAAGAGAAATAAGACGGTATCGTCATGATTGGGACTGAGGGCTAACGAAGCCTGCGCAGAAAAAAAATACAAATCTTTATTTGGGCCATTCACGATTTGACGATTTGTGTATTATTAACACAGTTATTAAAATATATGGGTAACTGAAAACCTTAAGAGCATTGCGCTCATCATTATAATCAACTTTTACTAGAAATCCTGAAATCGAACATTAAACCAGCTGGTCCATACATTTTTGTTTGCATAACTAGACACTTGATCGCTTAACAGGTTTTCAGTTAAGTACGAGTATTTAAATAGTTATATATCTTCAAGTTCTTCAGTCTTTCCGTTACATTTGTTGCAGTAAAATGACGTTAGCTTATTTTTTTCTATGACTTTTCATGAGAGAGCAGTGGTAGATTCAAAATCAAAATATTTTATTTCACATAAACCTGCAAGGACACTTATGAAACGTCAGAAGCTAGGTGCACGGTTCCAATTTGTCGCTTCCTATGGAGAAAAGCCCGCAAGTAACTCCACGCTTACTCTTTTAAAAATAATTAGCTTTTACAATGTTTTCAAATTACAGTGATATTAGGTATGGGAGGACAGTGCAGAGACAGACATTCCGTTAAAATATCACAATTAAACGACATTATTACGTGTTTTTCCAGAAAAAAACCTTTTTAATTTATGATCTAATACTTCTAACAAAGATAGGAGATTTCGGTACATACAAAGATAATATTTAAGAGACATTTAAACAAAGAAGAAAACCTTATCATGAAAAATGCAGAATTTTCTGGATTTTCCGTCTGTAGAGATGAAATCATTCGAGATAATATAAGGTGCCTATGTCATGTTATGGTAAATAATGTCTGCGAAGGAACGTTTACCTGTGAGAATGTTTCATTGTTGTGTTTAAACTTAGGTTTAGATTTGACGAGGTTTGTATATAATGAACTCATGAATTATCACGCATTTTGTTGTTATTGTCGCTAAAAATCGCCACAGACTTGCACAACTGTAATGGCAGGTACAGTTCATTATCTGACTAGCGTTTTCCCAACTGCGCTGGGGACGGCTTCCAGTCTAATCGGATGCACCTGAATACCAGTATTTGACATAGAGGAACTGCCTATCTGACCTCCACAACCTGGTTACGGTAATACGGTACACCTTGGTAAGACTGGTTGACAAGACTTTCAGGCTTCACGAATGACAGCCGGGACCAACGGCTTAGAGTGCTTTCGGCGGTACGGAAGGGTATTTGTATGTAAAAATGGTTACCCATCCACAGACCAACCACGGCAAGTGTAGCTTAACCTGATCGATCGAATTGTGCGGTTTTTATTACTTAGCTACGAGCATGTTAAAACTATCTTTATATTCTATATTGTAACTGTTGCTTTGAACTTACACAGTGATGTATCACTTTATATGTGTATATTCTGAACTTAAGTGCAATTTTAGATAAGCTAACATGACACATTGATGACTAAACCAGCAGATGTAGAGTACTTGACATTTTCCTTTGTTCATCCGCTCAATAACAAATGCGAAATAGATAGGTCCCTGAATCCGCAAAATGATTCTTGTGTGTCAAAGTTCGTAGATTTATTTACGGCTTCACCCGCGTGGATGGTGGAAATCACGAGGAAATTATCCCACGGGAACGTACTACGTAAGCAAAAGAAGAAAGTAGCCTATGTTTTACTCCCGATGACAGTTGTATTTGCCAGTGAAAGTGCCGTCAAAAACGTTCGCCCCGTTTCGGATATTAACCGGAACAAGCTAACTGAGAGACAGAAAAAATTAAAAAAAATGTTTTTCTTATTGTAAGTAATAATATAGGGAGTAGGAAGTAGGGAGTAGGGGGTAGTGGGACGGCCTCCCACAAGGTGGACCGATGACCTTGTGAAGGCCGCGGGAATCCGCTGGATGTGGGAAGCACAAGACCGGTCGAAGTGGAAGAGCATGGGGGAGGGCTATGTCCAGCAGTGGACGTCTTTCGGCTGAAATGATGATGATGATGGATATGATGAAGTAATATATTGTAAAACGTGTGATGTGCATGAGAGCAAATAAATAAGTACCGTATATACTTTCATTTTCTTATGCATTTAGTAAAAAGCTGTTTGACATTACAATAGACAATTCAATTTTATTTGTTTGTTAGGTGACACAGATAAACTTAACGTATATTGCCTAAGTTTAGTGTGTCTAAAAGAATAACTTAATTTTGGAAGAGAGATATCATCACTATCCCAATTTATTTGTGGTCGGCGTAACATGTCTTAATCTCCCACACTACTCTATCAGTCGTCATCTCAGTAGTCACACCCTTTCTAACCATATCATCATTCACACAGTCCATCCATCGTTTATTTGGTCTACCCCTACTCTTATAGCCATCCACATTCACACTCAAAACTTTCCCCACAGCATTTTCCTTTTTTGTCTATACCACACAAATCAGGGTCAAGGTCAGGCTTTCATGCTCTGAGTGTGACCTCAGTGTCGCGTCAGGGACAGACAAAAGAATGCTTGCATACATTTTGTAGAGTTTTGAACGTTTAATGAATGTCCGGGCTCCGAGTCGTCCGGGGACTTTGTGTTCCGGTCCCGGAGGCCGGATGGACCTCAACCGGAACTGTGTGGATAGAAGTTAAGTCTAGAAATCTAAAATTTATTTGGTGAGCCAATGGATTTGATGTTTCGGGCTAAATGAATTTTGGTATTGACTGCAATGCGATTATGCGACTGCAGTCATAGAAATTCTGGCTCCTAATTATATCATCATCATCATATCAGCCGAAAGACGTCCACTAATGGACATAGGTCTCCCCCAAGCTCCGCCACTTCGACCGGTTCTGTTCTTCCCGCATCCAGTGGTTACCTGTGGCCTTCACAAGGTCATCGGTCCACCTAGTGGGAGGCTTTCTAACGCTACGTCTTCCGGTACGCGGTCGCCACTCCAGAACCTTTCGGCCCCATCGACCATCTGTTCTGCGGGCAATGTGCCCTGCCCACTGCCACTTAAGTTTGGCAATTCTTCGGGCTATGTCGGTTGCCTTGGTTCTCCAGCGGATCTCTTCATTCAATCGCGTAGGTAAACTCCAAGCATAGCCCGAAACCTTTGGGTGACTTATAGCCTTCTGAGAAGGTACGCGACCACGTTTCAGTGCCATAAGTCATCGCTGGCAACGCGCACTGGCCAGAGACTTGTCTCTTGTCTTGAGATTGAGACACTGCGGTATTTGGGACGAGAAGATATTGCGAAGCCTCCCAAACGCTGCCCAGCCGAGTCGGATTCGACGATTAACCTCTTTCTTGAAGTTGGACCTACCTAACTGGACAGTTTGTCCCAGGTAAACGTACTCGTCCACAACTTCGAGCGTAGCGCTTCCGATCGTCATGAGAGTGGGTGTTACATGGACATTTGACATGACCTTTGTCTTGTCCATGTTCATTTTTAGACCCACTCTTTCGGAAGCTCTACTGAGGTCGTCGAGCATTGCACTGAGGTCCTCCATGGTTTTTTTTTTTAAATATTGTTATTATTTACCTACATCAACACTCGGTAAAAAATACACATGTATTGTAGTGGATAATAACACTAATACATAAATAATACAATAATTTTGTAGCTTTATTTTCAAAGAAACATGAATAGCAAAATGTTCACAATAGATTAGTTATCGTTTGTCACTTGTGATTGAGTATTTCCGATACTTTTTAGCGTAATTGCTTTCTGTACGTATACAACATAATTGAGTATGTATACATTTAGAGGGTGGCAGGGACAGCGACGCACAACCTGTTTTCTTTGATAGATTTTCAACTTTATAACATAAGCATAAAGTTCATGTTCAATTGGGAAAATTTGACAGTTTGGGGTAGCTTGATGTGTTGGCGTCTGTATATGTTTCTGGACCACTCTGCGTTGAAATGTTTTATCGGTTATTTTATTTTTTTATCAGTTGTTTCCTACAAAATTTACATTAGGTATCTACGCGGTCAAAATGTATGGTAATAAATAACAGCGAATTGACTTTACTGTCTTTAAAACTTTTAAAATTAGTTCTAATGTGGTTTGCGTTTAAACCTCAAGAATACAGTCATAGTTTCTAAGTTGTAATGTTTTGTTACCTTTGTGTGTTGTCTTGTATGGATGGTATTTTTTATAATTGTTCATTTGTGTTGTTGTCCATCTCTTATGTCAGTAACTGTTTCCTTTTATTAGATTTTCGTGTTATGTTTTTTTTACATTGTCAAGCTTAATGTACCTGGATTAGAAGTAAATGATGTGGTTTCCTATAACTGGAAGCGCACACTGTATTTGTCCCTGCTCTATGTATCCTTGCATGTGTAGCCTCTGTTGGAGATCTAATAAATAAATAAATATAAGATTCCTGCAGGCTTAGCATGACCCTTTCTATTTCTACTCTACCGTAGAACAGAAATCGCTTGTCTACATTTCTCGGTACAAAACTGTCAATTATCTACACGGAAACGTCATTTTTGTCTACTCTTCCGTCAACAAAACGCTTCTCTACGGTTCGCGTGCTAAGCCTGCAGGGTCAAAGTGTTATTGGGTTCTTCGATCTGGAATTTTTAGTAGTAATTCAGAAGCTGGATCTGTGCCCGTTTGCTGGATAGGCTCGCCCCCTATTAAATGTGACTTCAAAATAACTGGCGGAATGTGGGTGTACTTTAGGTTCACCTCCACCTATCCCTTCAGGGAGTGCAGGCGTGGTGTTATGAGTATATGGGATTTAATATAAAAAACATAGTTTATTGGTAACACAAGTATAGGTATTAACAAAATTTTTGTGATTGGATCCTCCTTTTAGGCAAATAGTGCCTGTATTAGGAGAGTCCGCTCTTCCATAGCAAGACGTGTTAGGTATATTAAAATCAATATGTATAATTCTTATGCTAGAACTACTTAAATTAACATTAACTTAAACATAGCTTACGATCAGCTGCCCCCTTTAGTCGATATTCAAACGGACGTTATAAAATCGAGGCGGGCTTTTTCGAGCATTGGATTTTCAACTCTCTCTGTTGAATCTAGCGTTGAGAATCCGACGGAGTGCAGAGCGAATGAGTCTCAGCGCGTCGAAAAAACAGTGTTCGATTTTCAACCCGCGCCGCAAGGCAGCGCGTTGAAAATAATGTTGTTGTTGTTATATTATGTTTCTTGACTTACTGATTATTATTTTTTTTTTTTTATTTTATCATTTGTCCTTTGTTTCAGGCAACTACGGCCCATAAAACACAATACATATATTATAAGTATAGAAAACAATAACTATAAACTAATACATATTTTTAAACAAATTATTGAGTTTTTGGCGGGATCGCGTTGGAACATGTCGCACGAATTTTCATTTTCATGAAATTTAGTGAAATAGCGAATTCAGTTGTATAATTTTGGTAGTGAATTATTCAATTTAGTTACGTGTGAGTGCACAAGTTTAGTGAAGGTGAAACTAAGTGACTAACGTGGACTTTTCGTGTTCCCCCCAAAAACTCCTATTAGGTTGTTGTAAAGTTACTACCGCTTTACAGTAACCTTAACTTTGACTTGACTGACTAAAGACGACTATGACTGTTTTGTAACGTGCCCGATATCGGGCCATTTACTTTATTGAAAAGAAAAATTACTTGACACTGGCTAAATGCACAAACCGTGTGAAGCCAAAACCCAAAAAAAAAAAAAATATATATAAATTACTGCACACGAAGTGGCCGCGGAAACGCCGATACAGCACACCTTTCAGCCAAAGTCTTCCTTGAGGAAGGTCATCAAATGGTGAGTCGGAACGCGCACCACGAACGACTTGAAGTTGGTGTTATGACGCGGCTCCAACTTCTCCACCCTCAAGGTCCAGTTGGTCTTCACCCGTATGTACTCTACGATGTCCTCAGTCTCAGTCGTAGAGTGGTGCAATCGGGACACGTATAGCAGCGTCGTCAGTATTGCAGGACGTAACAGCATGTTAGAACCTGCCAGCGCCGCCACACTGGTTGCGATAACTAGGCTTCCTCTTCTTTCTCTCCACCTTGATGAAGCCATCCTCATCGCATGAGTTCTTATTGGTTAGCCATAGAAGTAGATTTAACATACGACCTTGCTCTCATAGTAAACGAATGAACTAGAAATATAAATGAAGGATCTTTATGATAACAGGTTTACCTCTTTCATTATCAGTAATAGCGCGGCCATGACATAATGAAGATGATTCATTTTCAGTCATGTGAATGTGTTGTATGGCTTTCATGTTGACACTTTCACATTTAAAAATTTCAACGCAGGAGTGTCCAAAATGATGTACAAATTCAGGGTCAACTGTCACCCTGAATTTGTACATCATTTTGGACACTCCTGCGTTGAAATTTTTGCTCGTCGATGTCCCTGCCACGCTGTAATCAATAACAGTGCAACTGTAGGTGCTTATAAACTTGTTGCTTCAATTACTTTCTATGGCATCTATAATTTACGTAGTACTCTAGTTGATTGTTTGTATAAAACTTTTGTATAGCTAGTAACGTTTGCAAATTACTTAATTACTAGTAACAGGGCACTACCAGTGATAATTGTTTACTTGGAAATTCGCAATTAGAGGGGCTTGGTAATCACAGCCGTAAGGGTCGATCGATCAGGTTAAGCTACGCTTGCAGCGGTTGGTCCGTGGATGGATGACCATCTTTACATACCATGATCCCTCAGTGTCTCAGAAATAGGGTTGCTATCCGTCCGGGTTTCCCCGGATTTGTCCTAGTTTAGAGGGCATCCGGGGAGCGTCCGGGTGGGGCTTCATTTGTAGTCCGGGTTTAAAAATTTTAAGACGTGGGCCACATTTTCAACTGTTTTTTACACTGACTATGTTTAAAAAAACCTGTTAACATGTCCGGGTTCTGAACTCTAAAATCCGGGGTTTCACGCGTCTTGTCCTGGTTGCCAAATTTTAGAGATAGCAACCCTACTCAGAAAGCACGTTAAGCCTTTGGATCCGGCTGTCATTCGTAGATCTCCGACCGTCGTTATGTCATAGAAAATCGCTCTATGCAGGCGATGCCAATCCGGTCGGTGTGACAATCCTTGGAGAAGGCCTTGATCTGCAGTGGACGTCTATTGACGGAATTCGGAAATAATTACTGCAGTGATACCTAAAAATATACTCTAGAGCGTTAGGTCCAAATCTAAGCCACCTTTCATAGCCCTTATAAAAACAAAACGGTAAACAACCAGTAAGAAATGATCAACTTAACATGCATGCCTACCGTTTAGTCATTGCTACCGACCGTCAACTTCGCCGCTTTCGGTGAACGGAACTGACCTTTGTGTTTATAGCAATAAGGTTGGATGTGTGTTTTTGCCTGTATAGTTAAATGTGAATGTCGACATACGATGAATATGGCTCGGTAATTAGCATTGGCGTTTATAAGCGACGATTTTGTTTCGATATCGATACGCTGCTTGACTTTGTGCTAATCGGTGACTTCCTCTTCCGTTTTTGTTTAATGTAGCTATGGCAGATAAGTAGACGCTGATTTGTCCATAGATAGCTTTTTATGGAACCAAGATATTCACTGTCGATAACTGAACTAAGTAACTGTTTAACTGTCGATATTAAATACCAAACCAAATACCGTCTTAAGGGTCCCAGCTAAAATTAGCGATATTACTAGACTCATTATCATCATAAGCGTCCCCCAAAAGGGGGGCACTTGCTATAATCGCCACGCTTGGCAGGCGGGTTGGCGATCGCAGTATGGCGGTCAAATACATAGAGAACGCTGCTGTCCATTCTCTAGTAAGTCCCTTGGTCGCCTTCTACAACACCCATGGGAAGAAATGGGATGGTGCTACTCTTTCACGCTGGCACCATACGAAACCAACCGAGACTATACTATTGTAGAGTAATTTCTATGAAAACTTCATCGATATTGTTCTAAACGAGTCGCATCGCGCCTGTCTGTGGCAAATAATTCGCGAGCCGAAGGCAACGATATTCTCTGTGTGAGTGAAGATAATTATAAAAATTCAAGGCACTGACGTAGATAATGCGCATTAAAGGATACCCGTAGCTATAATTTTTTATGTTAATTGTAAATCATATACGAATCACATGGGCATGACATGACATAAGTAGGTGAAGACAGATTGGCTGGAACTTACCCTAAATTAATCTGCCTAGTAACTTCCCAATTAGGTGGGCTCGGCCTTTAGTCTAACCGAATGCAGCTGAACAGTAGCGACTACCTATCAGACCCACACACCAGACACCAGGCTGCAGGCAGTCTAGGGAGGCAATGCCATCCTTGGATGGCAGGCTGACCAGACGTCTGTTACGCCTGGACAGAAAAGATCTGCGTCTGGTGACTGGGGACGGCCCCTTGTGCAGGGCTTGCTTGGAGGCTGAGGAAACCGTTGCGCATGTCCTTTTCGAATGCACAGGCGTTGCCAAAATTAGAACAGAGGCCCTCGGGGCACCCAAATGTTACACGGATATTCTCAACAGACCAGGAGTTATAGCCAACTTCTGGAGGGAGGTGGACTGGCTGGAATAACTACCGAAGGCCGCTATGGCTCACGCACAATGGTCTACTTGAAGGACTAAGTGCGGAAACCAAACCCATAACATAGAACCTATCAGACCTCCACAACCTAGTTACTGGGTAACACGATACCCCTTGGTATGGTTGTCATCCTTTTTGGGCTTCTGAATACCCGTAACGACGGACTTTCTCTAAATGCTGCACAAAACAAAATACTGCGTGTGCCGTATTGTCATAATGCCTGGGCCTAGCAAACGAATTTGTGATCGCGATTTAACCCAATTAAAGAGTATACAATTCACCATGACCCAACTCACATATACCAGTCACCTTTTATCTCGTTAGATTGGAATTCTACAACAATTTGGGCAGAGTTCCAACAATGGAAGTCCAGAAACAAAATGAATAAACAATAACTACCGGACGTACTGCCAAAGAAAGCCAATGAAAACTACATTCTTTAAGAGTATGTTAATAACTATGAACAGCATCGGAAATGCTTCCGGCTATATGTGCCAAGGAAAGGTCAAGGGAAGATACTTGTGAAGCAACAAAATAAAAAGTAATATCTCCCTCACGTCTTGATCGTGTAAGATGAAGCCCTGACTTGCTAATTATAAACTTTGCAATCGTGACTCAATGATGTGTGAACTTGAAATAAATCAGAATGGCATTTGAAAGATGACTGGTAGTGGAATGCCACAGCCATTAAAACTGCCATGAAACAGGACAGGAAAACACAGGATGCTGTTCAAAAAGCTGAAGATGATACTTTAGAAACGGTAGCTGTTCTGTAAGTGATATTTGGGACTGAGGAAACGATAGCCGCAGTAATAAAATAAAGTCTGAAGCGCACACACACACATCTATGCGTACTTGAGATATGCAATTACGGATTGAACTGAATTCAGCTAAGGAAGTTAGGGAAGAACTAAGGAAGCCGCTCATTAAAACCTTAGAAACGAAGGATGCTGTTCCAAGAGTCTAATATAGTACCGAAGAAACAAATTCTACTTGTAAATCTAGCTAGAACTTTGGATACGGAAGTAGAAATGTGCTATGTAATACCTATGCGAAGCCAACGATTTTGCTGTCAAAGTGGCCGAATTCTAGGGGAAGCTTCTTTATAAAAATAGAAACATCGACACAACGAAGAAGAATGAACCAGTATATTATAGTCGTCACAATACAAATCGTACCATGTAAACGGCATATAAACACACAATGACATGCCCTCGCGTCGCCCGTCGCAACAAACGACCGGTCTGCAGGTAACTCGGACAGGTTAAAATTAGACCACACGAACAAAACTAACAGGTTGTGTTATTGATTTACTTACTAGTCATTGTTTACTGGACATTACATCATGTCTTTTTTACCCAGAGAGGACAGCAGAAGTGTATAATACACTTTTTGCCAGAGGGACGAGAGATACGCTTTTGAAAATTCTTAGTGACAAGGTCATGCAGTGACCAAAATTTTAAGGAAGGTTTTTGAAGGTCGTGCGACGTTGTATGGTAGCTCAATATAAAAAGGTAGAATCTTATTGTGCCATTCCACGATGAAAGCGTTGAGATGGTCAATGTCACTATAGTTTTTGATCAGAATCATGTACAGAACGATTATTCTTGTTGGAGATATTCGTTGAGAGTTTTTTGCAAGGTCAGCTGCCGGAGTGGCAATGCACGATGTCAATGTCATTGCTTTTTCATTAGTTCAGTTCTACGTACTCACGTTATATAGGATAAGTTTTTATCCAGTGCGCAAACTCTAACCATGAATTCAGCATATCATTCTAGACCCCCAGTGCAGAAATTTTACGTCGGTTTTACAAAAAAAAATCAAATGTTCCATACATTTTGACCACGTAGGTATTGCACTTTTCTATGAAACAGATTTCTGTGCAGGTCTAGAATGATATGCTAAATTCATGGTTCCAGTTTGCTCACTGGAAAAACTTATCCTGTATAGTTAACCAGTATCATTTTGTTTTAACTAATCACCATCATCATTTCTACCGAAATTTGCCCACTGCTGGACATAGGCCTACCTTTCCCCCTATTCAAAGTGTTTGTCCATAACACACCGTTCAAATATCTGGTTATATTGAAACAATATTTGATCAAGACTACCTGTTACTGTAAGACACGACCTTGTACCCTTTCAAGTCTCTATTGAATAGAAACTTTTGCCTCTATTGTCTGTTATTGTAGGCTCTATCTATTAATATTATACATTTAAGTAGCCGTTCATGACTGTCTGAATGACCGTGTTTTTCTTCTAAACTAGTCAACGGATTTAGATGCAGTTTTCACCGTCATTTACAGAATTTATTCCGGAAGGTTCATAGTAAATTAAAATTACGTACGTAGACAGAAACTAGAGAATGCCACCACTACGCTACGATCCTTGCATACTGCTTTTCCCTGGTTTACCTTGATACATCTGGGTCATACGCGCACGCCAGTTGCGAGTACTATGCACCCGACCTTTCTGAGGGACAACACCAATAAGGTCACTATATGTCCTCATAGGGTGCCCCTCCCGGCGTTTCCACTCACATCTGCCTTGTTAGTCGGCTTTAATCCATCCTCCCAACATGATTAAACCATCTAAGCATACTCTTTGAAATTTTTGTCATTTTTCAACCGCACTGTTGCCCGTTGTGTTTTAACACATCATTCTTCAGCCTAACATTCATAATCACACCACATACATCGCAAGGAATGCATATTACATATAATATATATTTTTTTTTATTTATCAAAATGACATTGTTATAAACTATTTTCCGTACTTAAATATTATAGAAATTAGCTACATGTTTAAGACCTTAATTATTAGTGACTTGCTTTTGCCCGCGACTTCGCCCGCGTAGAAGTCGATAATAGTTCTACTAATAGGATTTTAATAGGTTTTTTACGTTATTAATTTTGTTATAACATATAAATTAGTATGTTAAAATGTAAGCGGTTTCTAGCTGACACAACTATGTTAGGTGTGCTCCTATCGAGTTATGACAGCCTAGTACTTCGACTGTATAAAGCGTTTTCTAGCTGACACAATTACATATTATATTAGCTATGTTCCTACCGAGTTATGACAACCTGGTACTTCGAAGGCATAAAGCGTTTTCTAGCTGATACGGGTACCTAGTATGTTAGTTGTGCTCTTACCGAGTTATGACAGCCTAGTACTTCGACTGTATAAAGCCTTTTCTAGCTGACACAATTACCTATAATTAGGTGTGTTCCTACCGAGTTACGACAGTTATGACAACCTGGTACTTAAAACCCAAACCAAATCTAAATCGGATAAGCCATTTCTGAGATTATCGTGCACAAAGGTACAGACAGACAAACAGACAAAAATTCTAACAATCATTTTTTTTTTTTGGGTGGGAAATCATCAAATAACTTCTCCCGCTCTGGGTGGAGCGGCCCGGGCGTGTCAGACTTTTACTGAGTAAAGCCCACCCGTGTTCCCTCAGTTGCCTGTGTGCCAGGGGCCACGGTATCTCTTTCGAACAACCCGCACCCCTGGCACCCCAAACATTCATTGTTTGTGGTGCTATTTGTTGATAAAGGTCCCAATAATATTTTTTCTCATATATCTTCCATGTACAGACAGCGATCCGTTACATTTTTATTATATGTATTGATTTAGTAAATTCTAAAATAATAAATTAACTAACTATGTCACAACTCCTAAAACTGCAGTTTAATATTGTTAAGAAATCAGTTGTCATAATATACCTAAATAGTAAGAACTCATGCCGCCTATCATACATCATATCATTCATCTATGCGGTATCATACTTTGTGCTACCTATTTTATTTCTAAGATTTATACTGTATTTTACCAATTTTTTTTTTAAATAAAATTTGTCGTTATTATATAATCAAGACATCTCGATATTGTGTCGAGTCGTAAAACCCGTGCGCAGCAGGGGCAGGTTGCTAGTGACGTAATAAATGTTAAAGCATTATTATTTGTGATAACAGTAGATATCAGGTAACTCATAGAACGGGGGCTTAAAGTAGATAACGCCAACAAACTGATCATCCGGATTAGTGATTGCGTTGGCAGTTGTTTTGTATCGGTAAGGCTATTAGGTAACAGCAGTTAGATAATCGGTTTGGGTTATTAGGGCGAATAATTGACAGGGCTACACTGTCCTCCCATACCCATTAATTAACACTAACTCTTGAAAATATTGTGTAGCGGTATCTACACCACCACTTTCGAAGTACACATCACAGTGACGTCACACAAAATCCTGCATCGCGCAAGCAGAGTTTACCGCGCAACTACCTACATGACATACAGGATAAGTTTTTATCCAGTGCGCAAAGTGCAGCCCACCGCAGAAATTTTACGTCTGTTTTACAAAAAAAAAATCAGCTTTTTCATGAAAAAGTGCAATACCTACGCGGCGCACAGTGGAACGAATGTATGGGAGCGGTTGGACGTAGACATGTCCGAAAAAAAAGAGTAAAATTATGCCAAACTAATGATGCCATCTTATTCGATTACTTAATGCCTTCATAACTTGTGGTGATGAATTTCTTCATAACTCCCATATTTCGGGAGTAATTTGAGAAAATGTGAAATTTTACTATGAAAATGAGTGTATCGAGCTCTCTCCCTCCTGATTCCGGGCTTGTTTCAAGTAGCGGTCTCTAATATCATAATGCTAATACTAAGAGCTATATTTAATACTAAGACACATAGTGCGCCAAATGTGCACTTTCTGGGATAAAGAGTGATGTTTATTTTATAACACAATTTTTTTATTTTTTGTTTATTTTGTTGATTAAAACCGTTTTTCTAAAGGTTTACCTTATTACAATAACATTTCTGAGCAGCCAATTAGAGAAGATATAAGCTAATTAGGATATATAATTAGGGACTTAAGGTTTACATATAAAACTGATGCACTAATGATTACTGATAAGAACATTGCTATTATTTAATTACTAAATGGCTCTTAATACACTAATTTAGCATGCATCATTTACTAATTATCACAATAACTAATTACCTTGCAATATTTAACAAAGGATACCTGGGATACCTGGATTTTATATAAATAGGTCACTATTAGTAACTTTAAAATCAGTGTTGATTTACACCTCGTTGTATCCAAGCTAATCTCGCAATGTATTTTCCAAATTTTAATACAAATCTTGATATTCACGTTGCTTTATGCGCACGCGCACATAAAGATTTACGCGACTTTAACTATTTGTTCAGTGTTTTAAAAGATAACAGTTGTGTTCAGTTATGTGAAAGTGCTGAAACAAGTTTAAAAGACTGGTGTCGTCGATTTTGCTACCGCATTTATGCAAAATGGACACAGTCTGGAAGAAGCACAGATAAGTTTCGGAAGAAACATGAGATTTGGCTACAGGCTGCAATTCAATGGCCGGAATTACAGAATGAAAATATGGAACCTTCTACAGAAAATATAAGTGACGTCATCGAGCCCATAATTTCTCCTGCTAAATCTGATGCTTCAACTTGTACACATCCTAGTCCTCGTAAATCTTTTGAGGACCTTAGTAACCGGCAAAAAAGAAGACGCACTGAAGATAGTCTTTCATGCAGCAGTAGCAGCGCTGAAATTATGTTTTCGGCCGAAAGGGCGCTTCAAAAGGCAGGACAAAGCGATACAGCTTATGTTATGAAATACTTGACGGAGAATCCAGAAGAGGCCTCAAAAATCAAAGCCTTCATTGAAGGTAAATCAATTCAGGTACGGGAAATATCCCCTTTGAAGGCATTGGCTCTTTATGTATCGATGAACTTATCGAAATGGCGCTATAACACTCTTCGGGATTTCAACACTCAAGAAGGAGCTCTTCAATACCCGAGTTACTACATGTTGGTTAAAGAAAAAATTAAGTGCTATCCGGCCAAAGAAGATCTCACAGTTACAGAGAGCTCTGCAAAAATCAAATTACAAGCCTTGATGGATTTAACCTCAAGAAGACTTATTAGGTCGTTAGAAACCCCTGTTGATCCCAATCAACAGCTCGTATTGACCAGCAAATGGGGTTTTGACGGATCATCTAGCCAAAGCATTTATCATCAAAGGACGAGTGAAGATGAGCAAATCGATCTTGCTAGTAATTTTATGATTAGTCTTGTACCACTGCGGCTCGTCTCAAAAGGTGTAACAATTTGGGAAAACGAGCGACCATCTTCCACTTCATTTTGCCGGCCAATATTGTTTAAGTTTATAAAGGAAACCAAAGAAAATGTGCAGAGAGAGATGGCTGAAATCGAAGCAGAGATTGAAGCCTTAACTCCATCCACCATCACTGATGGAATTAGTGTCAAACACCAACTGCTGTTGACAATGATTGATGGTAAAATTCATTCCATTATATCCAATACAGCAGCTTCAGTGTGTGACATATGCAAGGCTTGTCCTAAAGAAATGAATAATTTAGAGTTAATCAAAGATAAACACGCAAACGAGGACATGTATAAATATAGCTTAAGCACCCTTCACGCTTGGATTCGCTCAATGGAATGCTTATTACACATTTCCTACAAATTAGACATAAAATCATGGCAAGTAAGGGGTGATATAGCAAAAAGGCAAGTTGATGACAGGAAGAAAAGAGTTCAAGAGGCTGTAAGAAGAGAAACGGGCTTACTTCTCGATGTTGTGAAACAAGGCAGTGGATCCACCAACAATGGCAACTCGGCAAGGAGATTTTTTGAAAACTACACTAAATCTGCTGAACTGACCGGAATAGATGCTATGCTTTTAAGAAAAATCTGTGTGATCTTGCAGTGTATTTCATCAGGAGAGAAGATCAACGTAACTAAATTCCGAGAGTTCTGCTTTGATACTGCTAAGCTTTACGTGGAGTTATACCCATGGTATTATATGCCTTCTTCACTTCATAAAATTTTAATGCATGGGCCAGACATAGTTCAGAACATGTCAATTGTGCCCATTGGTTTTCTATCCGAAGAGGCATCTGAGGCTAGAAATAAAGATTTTAGAAAATATAGAGAGGGGCATTCTCGAAAGCATAGCAGTATCTCATGCAATGAAGATATTATGCACAATCTTTTACTGTCTTCTGATCCACTTGTTACAAGTATCCGTCCAAAAGGAAATAAGTTTGTAAAAAAATCTTCTTTTAAGGAATTTTATGAGCTTACGGATTCTGAGAAAAGTGATATCGAATTTGTTAACATAAATGATTTAGCGGACATCGATTCTGAATTTGAATTAATTGATGATGATGATGATGACGAAGATAATTAAATGATGTTATTGTTTTAAAATGTGTAACTTAGTAAATTAGAGCTTACATCTTAATTATTTATTGTACTTTTAATGAAACTAGGTAATTTATTATCAACTTACTTAAAAGTCATACTCTCATCAGTTCTTGTGAATATTTTTGTTAATATATATTTCTGTATATATATATAATATATTTATAGACCTCTTAATAAGTCTGTCTGCGGTTTAAAGTAAATACAAATGGGGAAAAAACGTTTTTTTTTTTAAATTTTCATTTCCTTTTATCCCAGAAAGTGCACATTTGGCGCACTATGTGTCTTAGTATTAAATATAGCTCTTAGTAATAGCATTACGATATTAGAGACCGCTACTTGAAACAAGCCCGGAATCAGGAGGGAGAGAGCTCGATACACTCATTTTCATAGTAAAATTTCACATTTTCTCAAATTACTCCCGAAATATGGGAGTTATGAAGAAATTCATCACCACAATTTATGAAGGCATTAAGTAATCGAATAAGATGGCATCATTAGTTTGTCATAATTTTACTCTTATTTTTCGGACATGTCTACGTCCAACCGCTCCCATACATTCGTTCCACTGTGCGGCGCGGTCAAATGTATGGAACAGCTGATTTTTTTTTTGTACCTATTACCGACGAACAATTTCTGCGCTGGGGGTCTAGAATGATATGCTGTATTCATGGTTACAGTTTGCGCACTGGAGAAAAACTTATCCTGTATATACATATCTTGATTTTACTTGAATTATGTGTACTTAAGGTGTAAAAATATACCAGCCTTTGTAAAGGTACCTACAACTCTATGGGTGTTGGAATTATGCCTAGGAGAAGTTTTACAGGTAAGTAGTATCTTCCAGTAAATCTTCTGCTATCAGCATCCTAATTGCGTATTATATTATTCTGAAGGTTATTGCTAGTCCATTCCTTCATATGTTTGAAAATTTAGTTTGTTCAGCAACGTAAATCAAGCAACGAATCTTGTTGAACCGTCAATGTGACAGTCATTCTTCCTGGCAATTTTAGGGAGGTCCTGATAGCCAAGTTGTGATCAGCATTATTATACCTTTGTTTATTATGGTGATGGATCATGAGCCCCAGCATTCTAAGGGAAACGTTAAACGAAACCAGGAAGTTTAGAATGACAGTAGAAACGTAAAATAAATTATGAATTTATGATACATACAATCGATCGCCTAAATAAGATTTCAGTGGCAAGATTTTTGTCGTTAGCCTTCAAATGAAACCTTTTTTAGATCAAATCAGAGACACTGCTAGCCGTAGGAAGCTTATAAACGTGTGACCGGTTTTCCTGCATTTAACATTGAAGATTGTGATTAAATAAATCAGGTAAACAGTTCTATTCCATATAAACGGATAAAAGCTTCTTCAAACAGACGCGACGCGACACTATGTAGAACTATTTCCATGAATCACTATGTAGATTAATTTCATAGAAATTGTTCTACGTAAGTTGTGTCGCGCTATCGCGTCGCGCCTGTTTGCAGAAGCCTTAAAGGAATTGATATTATTGTCTTTCGTGTGCCTTCCTTGTTTATCGTTTGAGTATCACGGATATAAATTGTGTGTCTGACAGTATAATTACGTCATTAAATTCTTATCGACTGAAGCTTTTTTTTTATATTGGGCAATGCATTAGAATATTTCTTACCTGAGTGGAAAAGAGTAAGGTATATTGGATTATGGTCACGTAATATAAACAAGTCAGACAAAGGAGTTGGAGAATTTCAGTTGACATATGGGATATACAGGATAATTTTTGAACCATACATACTGTAACCATAAATTCAGCATATTATTCTAGACCCCCAGAATTTTTTCGGCTGTACAAAAAAAATCAGCTGTTTCATAGAAAAGTGCAATACCTACATGGTCAAAATGTATGGAACAGCTGATTTTTTTGTATAACCGACGAAAAATTTCTGGGGGTCTAGAATGATATGCTGAATTTATGGTACAGTTTGCGCACTGGTTAAAAATGTATCCTGTATACATACATACCAAGACCCCTTCGTTCATCGGAAATCACGTTAAACCGTTGGTTCCGGCTGTCATTCGTGGATCTTTGACAGTCGTTATCGGTCGTCAGAAGCCCGAAAGTCTGACGACCAGTCTCACCAAGGGGTATCGTATTACCCAGTAACTGGGGTGTGGAGGTCAGATAGTTAGTCGCTCCATGTAAAATACTGGTTGCATCCGGTTAGACTTGAAGCCAACCCCAACATAGTTGGGAAAAGGCTAGGCAGAGCATGATTTATTTATTTATTTGGGACAAAAAACAGTTAAATGCTACAAAATACAGAGAAATTCTTAAAACTAAGATTTAATAAACATGTAACCCACACCATGATGTCTGATAAAAATGTGCCAGCATAGAACAATTATCTAGAACACTTTTATCACACTTTTTTCTCCAAATCCCCATAAAAACGTGCAATTAAGACATTTTCCTATAAAAACTGCAATAAAAAATATCACAATATATGAAACTGCCTTTGAGCGCTAGCCTTGTATAAATAAATGATCGTTGTTGCAATTTTAACGCGTGTTTTGCAACGTGCTTTCTCGTTAATTAGTCTTTTAATGTCAACGTTGCTATTACATAACTATATGTTGTGTATAATTTAGTTTGCTGATACAATGACTGAATGATGCATGGTGTAACAGAAAACCTATTGCTATCCTTAAGCACTAAAGATAACGGCGGGTATAGAATCAATATACATAGTTTCAGCTCAAAAATAAAATACTCTAAGAATTGATATCAAGTTTTCGGTTTCATGTTTCTTAAATTCAAATCATAACAAACGTGTCACCGCACTATCACGATAAATCTCTTCCGAGTGATGTGTTTGTTTCAATTTGTTCTGGTATCAATGTGTTAAAAATTATAATAACTTCCGAACATGTAGAGATAGAATTAAAAACCCTTCCAATATCGTTTGATATCATTCAAAGAAGCCGTGCCCTTGGTATGTATATACCCTTTCCGTTACACGTTGTATATCTACAAGTAAGTACTAATAATATAGCCCAAGAGTAGAGATGAGTCCGATATCATGTCACATGTAAAAATCATCGATGTTTTAACATCATTTCATCATGCAATGACAGCGATAAAATCATCAATGCCAAAATCATTACTTCAATGAACGTGAGCTTCGGTATGACTTTGTGATGCCTAATAATTAGTTTTATAATCTAATGATAATGTCACTACGCCATTCTGCGATCATTTCAGCATTCATAATTAAAATGACGGCCTGTGGCTAAGTAATAACAGCCGCACGGATCGATCGATCACGTTAAGCAACGCTTGCCGCGTTTGGTTCGTGGATGGGTGACCATCTTTACATACCAAGACCTCTCCGTGCCTCAGAATGCACGTTAAGCCGTTGGTCCCAGCTGTCATTTGTGGATCTTTGACAGTCGTTACGGGTCGTCTGAGAACCAGTCTTACCAAGGGGTATCGTGTTATCCAGTAACTGGGTTGTGGAGGTCAGATAGTTAGTCGCTCCATGTAAAATACTGGTACTAAGTTGCAACCAACCAGATGATGAATTAAAATTACATGACATCTCAAGTAAAATCATCGATGATTTTGTCATTGTTCCCGTCATGGATATTTTTTGTCGTTGTCATGCAGTCATTGATACAGAAAAATCATCACTCAGCCCATCTTTGAGTCGTGAGTCAAGTGAGTGAGTTGTTTTGTTGTCGTGTTTGAACAAGCATATCTTTGGAACTACGAGACAGAATTGTTTTTTTTTTTTGGCATTTGATAGCGTAATTTGTGAGAATGGTTATATGCTTAAAATCACGCTACGACCATTAGGAGCTGAGTGAGGCGGGTGGAACCGCGAAATACAGCTAGTTAAGTAATATAATGGGTAAACACACAGCTGTTTGTAAACTAGATGCTATTGGTTTAACTTACTAGGTGAAGGTTCCATATTTTTCTTTATTGTTGAAATATTATTTATATTTAAGTACGATAAGCCATTGGCCCGGCTGTCATTCGTAGGCTTTTCACAGTCGTTACGGGAATTAGAAGCCCAGTCTGACATACTAAGAGGTTTCGTGTTACCCAGTATCGATACTATGAGCTCTGTAACCCAGGTTACAGAGCTCATAGAGTCGGTGACTTTGGATATCTTACCTATTTAATTTTTTTGTCACCGCCTTCCGAAATTAAAGTTATTTTTCACTTTGTAGTGTATTTCCGGAAGTAGGTTGTTTTTTTCAGTTTTTAGTTATAGTACCTACCTATCCTACACCAATTCGAAATTTCATCTTCCTTGGGGTCAAAACAATGCATATTTATGCGATAAGTAGCAGCAATCGCGGTTGATTTGCTGTAATTTTTTGAAGAGTTCCGTTGACTGTCTCCGAAACGCATCATCAGATCTATATGAAATTCAAATGGGACCATTTCGGCATAAACCCATTTCGAACAAAAAAAAGAATTTTGCAAATCTGTCTACATTATGACGGAGTTATGCTCGAACATACATTAAAAAATAAAACATATAAACATGTCGAATTGATGACCTCCTTCTTTTTGATGTCTGTTAAAAATAAAATTTCTTTTATTTCAGTGAGTCTCGGACTAAGACTAAATCCTATTACGGACACACATGTTAGCAGCAAAAGTTAACAAATAATGATATGCAAATAGAGTATAAAAAAAACAAGTTGGTACTTATCTTCGAACAAAGCTAAAGAGATTTGAATTGTTTTCCAAATAAATATTTGTATACAAAACAAGTTCTGCAAAAACGACGTGAGTAGATATTAGGCTAAGTTAGGCAGTAAGTCAAGTCTAAAAAATAAACATAACATTGTAATGTAGTTTACTAAAATACTAAGTTAACAATGGCTAGCAAAACATAATTTCATTCAACAATTCAATGCTTCAGTGCCTTTGAATTGAAATTGCTTATAGTGACATCATTCCTTTGCTTTGAAAAGTCATCTAGGTACAAAAATATGAACTGTTTAATATTTTGGAAATCAAATAACAACTATACATATAAATAAAATTGGAGTGTCTTCTATACATCTATACATATAAATAAAATTGGAGAGTCTGTTTGTAATATTAAAATAAACGCTTTTTTTTTTAATTTTTGTCTCTCTGTCTGTCGGTCTGTCTGTCTATTTGTTCCCGCTAATCTCTGAAATGGCTGGACCGTTTTTGGCGGGACTTTCACTGGCAAGTAGCTGATGTAATAAGGAGTAACGTAGGCTACTCTTATTTTAGAAAAAATCTTCTGATATATATCTACACTAATATTAAAAAGAGGAAACCTGCGTATTTTTGTATGTTTGTTACGAATAAACTCAAAAACTTCTGGGCCGTTTCAAAAATTATTTCACCATTAGAAAGCTACATCTTTACTGAGTGACATAGGCTATATAACATCACGCTGCAACTAATAGGAGCTGAGCAGCAATGAAATATAAAAAAAATCCACGCGGACGAAGTCGCGGGCACAGCTAGTATTACATAATATTCATATTGTTATCATAAAACACTTCTAAATATAGATGGGCTTCTCCCAGGTAAGGCTGTACCGGCGGGGCAATTGCCTAACACACTAACAGTAAGACTGGCTTTCGACAGTTACACAACATTCATTGCGTTCGCCCGAAACGGGCAAATTGACACTTTTAAATAACACAATATTTTCAGTAGGCGATTGGCTAATTTATTTGTGGGCGAATCAACAACTCCAGAAATAGGTAGGTACCTACTAGGCAATTAGGACGTTTTTGAATTTTAGCCGCGGTTGGTCCGTGGATGGGTCTATTTTCACATACCAAGACCCCTCCGTGCCTCGGAAACCACGTTAAGCCGTTGGTCCCGTCTGTCATTTGTGGATCTTTGACAGTCGCTATCGGTCGTCAGAAGCCCGAAAGTCTGACAACCAGTCTCACCAAGAGGTATCGTATTACCCAGTTACTGGGTTGTGGAGGTCAGATAGGCAGTCGCTCCATGTAAAACACTGGTATTCAGCTGCATCCGGTTAGACTGGAAGCCGACCCCAACGTAGTTGTGAAAATGCTAGGCACATGATGAAGGTCATACCTAATAAGTAATAAAATTACTTCGATTTTCTCCTGTTATCCAGTAAGAATAAGATCATTTTTTTCTTAACTACATAAATAAATCTAGGGCCAAAACTGTCCACACAAACGATAAAGGCTTGCTTCAAACAGCCGCGACGCGACAGCGCGACGCGACACTTGTAGAACAATTTCCATTAAGTTTTCATAGAAATTGTTGTACGAGTGTAGCGACGCGACCGTCGCGTCGCGCTAGTCTGTACGAGCCTTAAGAGTGCAAGGGAGAGATGAATTGCTTCAACTAACTATGATTCTGCAAACGTCGATACAAGAACACAGTTGAGTAAGGAAGTATGTATTTAAAGAAATCTTCTTTCCTGGCGAAAATCAAGAGCAGAGAAAATTTACCACAATACGTGACGGCGCGAATGATAAAGTGGCATACCTGCGTAGATATAAATCTACAACTAAGTATGTAATGTAGCCAGATTGCGGCAGACGTTTGCATTAATTTGACGGCCTCAGTCTAACTTTGATAGCCAATCAGGCTCTTGTTTATTACTCGTAGCAAATCTTCTTAACGGAGTGACTGCCTTTTTGACCTCCACAACCCAGTAACTGGGTAATACGATAACACCTGGTAAGACTGGTTGTCGACACTTTCGGGCTTCTGACGACCCGTAACGACTGTCAAAGATCCACGAATGACAGCCGGGACCAACGGCTTAACGTGCTTTCCGAGGCAGGGAGGGATATGTAAAGATGGTCACCCATCCACGGACCAACCGCGGCAAGCGTAGTTTAACCTGATCGATCACCCGTGCAGCTAATATTGCTTAGCCACAAGCCCCTCAATCTTGATGGCAAAAAGTTCAAATATCTTTGGCCCAAAATTCAGCGACGCGAACTCCGCTCACTGACGCAGTCATCATCACATGTACAGGTGACAGGGCATGCGGTGCAGGATGGAAGGTGGGCCACTGTCTCGCCTCAAATTGCACTGATAATGAAGACATAGTATGATTTTCACTGCATGTGTTGTTTTGAATCAAACAGTATGAAAATCACAACGTCTGTCACACATTTGAAGGTTCTGCACCCTTTCATTACATACTTGAAAACGATAAACTATTTATCTCCGTGGAACCACATGCAATTTGATTAAAATGAAATGTCACGTCATATCCATTCAGAGACAAGACAGTATGACATATATATGTATGGATAATCGGATGCATAATTATTTACTTAAAGTTAATTTTTAGTTATGAAAATATATAAGCGGCTTCTTAAAATATTTTTTGTACAAAAATCCTGGGATGCCAGCAACACCGGGATTGCATAACTAGTCAGTTGTAACAACATTTGAAACAAACAATTATTAATTTAACCCAACTAAACGTGCAGATGGGCCTAAGTGTGTTACTGATTGCCCCACTGATATTTGTAAGAAACAAATGGGTACGGTATAAATTAAGTCATCATCATTCATCATTTCAGCCAAAAGACGCCCACTGCTGGACACAAGCCTCCCCCAAAAGGAGGGTTTTGCCATAATCGCCACGCTTGGCAGGCGGGTTGGTGATCGCAGTATGGTGGTAAAAATGCATAGAGAACGCCGCTGCCCATTCTCTAGTAAGTCCCTTTGTCGCCTTCTACGACACCCATGGGCAGAAATGGGATGGTGCTATTCTTTACGTCCGGTACCACACGGAACATAAATTAAGTACACCTAATCTAAAACTGTTTTCTTAGGCGACTAAAAATATTACTTTATGGGATAATTTTTTAATAGTCACATAACTTTTATCTGAGGAATTATTATGTCGGTTTGACAGCTTTTGTAAAGAAAATATATCAAACTGTCCCCATTTCTATTTTTGATTAGCAAATATGAAAAGAAACAAGAAATTACACGCGTCGACTTGAGAACCTCCTCGTTTGTTTTCGTCAGTAAAAAAAAATAGACTTTACCTTCAATAAGTCGAGGTGCAATACATCTACAACCATCGCGCCTGTTTTTGAATTAAGTTAATTAATAAATATGTATAGAAATGCAGTTCTTTTTCAAAACTCACAACTTACTCCGTTGTCCGCTCTTTTGTCTTTTTTGTATTAAGAACTTTACCCAATTGAAATAAAGTTGGAAATGCAAAAACTGACTCAGAGCTCTAGGCAACTCAACTAGGCTAACTCAAGTTAGATCGCGTTAAAGACGGCTAATGTTTTTGCTTAAAAATTATAGGCTATTGTCATTCTAGACATTGCAGAACTATTTTTAGGCATGACTCAGCTGACAACAAACAAAGAAACAGCTAACACTGTTTTAGGATCGGGTTGTATCATCGTTTTGCATAATTAGATGATAAATTAGCATTTAGGCTGGCTCTGAAGTTTACATTGTGCAGTTCGTATAGTTTTTTGGAAATATCGGCTCATTAATAACATAACATAATGCCTTAATTTCCGAAAGAGTTAGGCAGAACTGTACCTCTAGTACATCTACATTTCGCCTGTTAAGTTTAAGTCTCACGTAATTGGGGGCGTGTCTACTGCCATCAACCGGCCAAAAATCCAGAAAGAAAAACCAAATTATATCGGGAATCGGACCCAGGAACCACCCACCATGCTCAGCACTTAGACCTTACAACCACTAAACCAACGAGGCAGTCAAATCATTTTGTATAATTAGATATAAAAGCGTTTTCCCAAATCTCTTTTCTAGAATCTTACCCACTGGGTTTAACCATTTTCTGTAATCTATGCTCTTAAAGTGAGTGAAGAACATACGAGGTCAGCTATCATTACATCAGATATGATAATCACTGATAACGATAATCATATTTATATATGATAAAGTGTTGACTTTGCATGATGCCTAAATGTAACATGTCTTTGTCTTGCCTAGACCGTGTCTTGTGTTCAAAATAAACGGGGGGTACCTAGCTAAAATGTTTGAATTTCCTCATTATTCCTTATTTAGCGTAAGTCTGCGACTTTGTCATATTTCTTGTTTGAACCTATCCTATGTAACTCGGCAATACTGTAGTTTTGTTATCATATTATACCGTCCCAATGCTGGGCAAAGCTCTATTAGTGAAAACATTTTTGGGATCAGATCAGTAGTTCCAAAAATTACCCCTGAACATACAACAAACTGCGTCGGGAATCCCAGGCTGATTCCCGGCCACCGTAGGCACGGGCTTGCGGACGGCGAGTAATGGGTAGCTCGCTGTCCGGTAAGGACCAAGCCCGGGTCGACGGCGCGTTGTGTTCCACGCGCGCCTCAAAGAGATGTCAGCAGCAACTGATGGGGTCCGCAAGGGCCGAGGCCTGCCAGGGGTGCGGGTTGTTCGAAAGAGATACCGCGGCCCCTGGCACACAGGCAACTGAGGGAACACGGGTGGGTTTTAGTCAGTAAAAGTCTGACACGCCCTCCCGCTCCACCCAGAGCGGGAGAAGTTATTTGATGATTTCCCACCCAAAAAAAAAAAACACAACAAACTCAAAAATACCACTTTAAGTTTTAGACTAAGTATATTACAACTTACAAGTATAGTATATGCCTATACATATATGTATAAGACTCTATAGTCTTTACAAGTGTAGTTTATAACTATAGTAGTTATACAGGATAATTTTTTATCCAGTGCGCAAACTCAGCGCACAAAAATCAGCTGTTCCATATACATTTTGACCGCGTAGGTATTGTACTTTTCTATGAAACAGCTATTTTTTTTTTGTAAAGCTGACGTAATATTTCTGTGCTAGGGGTCTAGAATGATAGGCTGAATTCTTGGTTACAGTTTGCGCACTGGATAAAAACTTACCCTGTAGACTATACTTCAGGGATATTGTATTACATTGATACGGAAACAAGACTATACTATAGACAGCTTGATTTCAAGTGAGAATATCAACAAATTTCTTCAATCACATTCACTAACAAGTTAACTAAAATTACAAAACGTATAACCTTGTCACACACAGGCCATTACTCTACTTTTTATTTCTCCAGTCATTTAAATCCCGACGTCAGCGGTTAGCAATGAAGCACAGTGCACATGGGTCGTTTGAATTGAGCCAATTATGCAGATTCGGACGGCGACGTACGACGACTCATTGTTAGGTCAGATCGATGCTCCATTATATTCGCTTGGAATTCTTTGCGGCAACAGTTTGGAACGTTTGGACACACATATAAACTCAAGCCTTTCCCCATGCTCCCGTGGGAGGCAGGAATTACAGAACACCACCTGGTACGATGCTTACTTACTCCTACTTCGTTGACGTTAATTCATCTGGTCTTACACGTCAGTCCTTCTTCTTAACGAGTCGATATCAATCTATATGCAGTTAGCCCAGAATCTGGGTACGAGCTTGGCACTTTCAGTAGCGTCCTTCAGCTCCTGTAGCGTGCAGACAACAGCACACGCTGGACAAGAAATTAAGTGCCCCATTGTGGAACAGCACCACATTTTACATTCCACTACATCGGTGAATTGTCACCTGACCAGGTTTATTTGCTTCGGCCTACCTGGGTCCGAAGTCTATTTAAAGACTTCCAGGTAAGTCCAGGCAACTTATGTCTAGGTGCGAGTTTGAGATTTTTAGAAGGTGGAACGAATGGGTTTAGTATAGAGAAGCACTTCGCACGCCTGACCTTTATGACCAACATCGCCAATAAGGTACACTATATGTCCTTCTAGCGCGTTTCCACCCACATCTGCCTTGTATACAGGGTAAGTTTTTATCCAGTGCGCAAACTGTAACCATGAATTCAGCATATCATTCTAGACCCCCCAGCGCAGAAATTTTTCGTGGGTAATACAAAACAAAAATCTGCTGTTTCATAGAAAAGTGCAATGCCTACGCGGTTAAAATGTATGGAACAGCTGATTTTTTTTGTATTACCGGCGACAAATTTCTGCGCTGAGGGTTCTAGAATGATATTCTGAATTCATGGTTACAGTTTGCGCACTGGATAAAAAGTTATCCTGTATACTTGATAGTCACCTGTCATTCATCCTCTTAACATGACCAAACCATCTCAGCAACGAACGTGTCGATACTGTTAGGTATTAGAATTTTTAGAAAATTTAGATGGAGAACAATGCACGTTAAGCCGTCTGTCCCGGCTGTCATTCGTCGAGCTTTGACAGTCGTTACAGGTCTCAAAACCCAAAAAGTCTGCCATCTGGCTCATCGTGGGCTATCATGTTAGTGTGAACCAGTAACTGGACTGTGGTGGTCAGAGGAAGGCATACTGGTATTCAGTTGTATTCGCAACATGGAAGCCGATACCAATACTTAATAAAAGGGTAGGCAGATGTCGATGATTGATGCGTGTTCCCTTTCACCGGCTTCATAAGGTTCATAACTCTTTTGTTGGTCTTGGTATAACTTTTTATAACAAGCTTCCCTCTGCTTTGCTAGATTTCCATTTTAATGCGTTTAAAGCTAAAGTTAAATCCACCCTCTGTTCAAAGGCTTTTACTATTCTGTCAACGACTACTTAAACGATAATAATTGTTGGTCGCTGTGATTAACTCAAGACAATGTTCATGTTCTTTCACCAGTATTAGCTTGACTACCGACAGGTTATATAATTATATTAGTTCATGTATTGGTTTATTTTATTTGCCTGTACTATGTTTTCAATGTTTTGTTGGTATATAAGCCTGTGCTAGCTGACATATGGCAAATTTAATGTTTTTTGTTTTTCGTAATGTTAATTACCTACTACTGTATAGAATCAAGTTCTTCTAACTTAACAGACAGCTGTGCTGCTGGGGAGTTTGTTGCGCCACTTCTTCTTCCCAGCTAAAGCACTAGGAAGTGGTGAAGGGCGGGCGTTTTGGGGGGACTGTCTGACTGTCTGTGTATGTAATTTTGACGTTCAAAAAGAGCTGACTCTCAGCCTAGTTTGAATAAATGACTTTTGATTTTGATTTTGATGACGAGTGTAGAACAATTCATAAGCAAGCATCTCGATTTGAAAATGACAGATTTAATCTGATATGAAATCTAATTTTCAATTTCCTCATCTAATCTATCTTGAACATCATTCTGTATACCTTAAACACTGGCATGAAATCGGAACTAGTGAAATTAACTGTGTCAGAACGGAGTATTGTTTATTCAATAGCTTTCTTAAGACAGCCATGTTGCCTGTTGCCATGTTTCAAGCAGGGCTGTCTGGTCAGAGCCTACGTATTACCTATTCTGCTTTATCCGTTTTCTGTTACATTCATTTGTTTCATTAAAGGCTCTCACATAGAGGCTCTCTTGTAGAACAATTTTCATGAAATTTTCATTGTAATTGTTCTACGAGAGTCGCGTCGCGCCTGTTTGAAGGAGTCAGCTTGACACCCAGAGTGCAAAGGTACCATTGGAGTGTCTTTTTTGCGATCAAATCATTCGGTATATGTGAGTGGTTGACCAAAAAGGGACCTGGAGGGATTGGAAACCGTTAATTTTTTTTTTTGAATTTTTTAATCTGTGGTCTTTTAGCTTTGTTTTGGTCTAACCAGAATATTTTTAGGTGCTGTAGTGTTTTTTTTATGATTTTTTTTGTGAGCCGAGGCAGTTTTGGAAAAATTACACCTTGCACACAGCGCACACTAGTTTTTGTGATGTCAGGTAAGTGGATACAATCAGTTTTATTGTTTTATTGTACTTTTAAGGTTATCTCTAGTGCAACGAAGTCTCTATATCGTGTGCAGGTCCAAAAAGACGTTCGTACTTGTCAGAAAGTGACGACGACGCTACTCAAATGGACAGTCCTAAAAGTTTAAAGGTCTCCAATGATACCCAAGGTAATTAAAACAACTTATTTTTGTTTCAAAGTCTATAATGGAGCTCACACTTCAATATTAAATAATCTGCGAGTAGAAACTTAACAATTTTTCTGTGTTTCAGAAGTCAAAGAAAACTTAAATCCTAATAAAATTAATGATGATAATATTTTGTTTGAACAATACGGTCAAGCTTGGGATGACACAATAAATGAAGCAATTCCGAAGATGTTGGATGCTACTACTCAAACGGAAAAAGATGTTGAAGATTTTTTTAAAAAAAAAGAGGCATCTAATGAGGCTTTCGGAGTATTTGTCGGCAAGGAACTATCCACTGTTCCACAAATAAAGAGGCGCTTCGTGATGTATGAAATAATAAAAATAATCGAGCACAGTAGTAAATAATTGACAATAGTAATAATTATGAAGTCTCATCACAAACATTACAATCACAAATAAAAAATTATAATAATGAATAGTCTTTACTTTTTGTTTTGTTTGCATGAACGTATGGTGTGCCCTGGTTCTTTACAACGCCCACAGGTAGTAACTTTCCTGGGTTTTTTAGCAGAAGGACCTGGCTGATCTTCTTTAGCCGTCTGTTTTTTAGCAGAAGGTCCTGGCTGATCCACTTTAGCCATCTGGCTTGTAGGTTTCGCTTCTTGTGGTTTTGGGCATGTTAGGTTAGCTGCGTCTTTCGAAGTGCAAAGGGGTGCTATTTCCTCGAATAAATACCATTGTCTTGCAAGTGAAAGCCCTGGTGGAACTAATAAATTTGGCATACCAGTGATATCATCTAAAGTCACTCCCTTCTTAACAATATTAAATTTTTGAGCTGAACTGTTAGCTAGAACTTTACATTCCACTGTAAATGGATCATCCGATTTAATAGTGAAGTGGTGATATCGTGTTATTCCTGGAATAGTTGTGAAGAATTCGCTGAGGTAGGCGTTCCACTCATACCACTGAACATTTATTATTCCGTTCACGTAGTCATTCGTACAGATAGCCTTATTTTTTCCCGAAACTGTCGAGTTAGCCACACATTCTTCGATATCATGCAAAGTATCTACTGTAGATTTAGAAAACTTCTGTTTAAAAAGTCCAAACATTCTGTCTGGGGAAAACTTAGTGTGGCCCACCAATAAGAAGTTAAGATGCACTGTCTTGTTTAAATCCCTTGCTACCCTCCATGCACAGTAATGCACAACAGCATTGTTTTTATTTTGACCCACGCAGTTATCTGCACAAATATGCTGAATATCTTGGTCACAAATATTGGATTCTAAATGGTGATGAATGAGATTAATCACACTGTTTGCCCCTTTTCCTATGTTGTCACATTCATCTATGAGATAATTCGTCTGTGTGTTGTCTGCTTCATCATTTATTCCAAAAAGGCCACATTTTCTTGCAGTTTTAAAAAAGGCAGGTCCAACTTGCATTTCAGATGAGGGATAATGGATATTCTGTGCATAATCGATACTGAAGACACGCATTCCAGGTTTCTGCTCCAGTTGTTTGGCTTGAGTTAGAGCTACACTTGCATCTTTCCTTATATCATTGTAGAATTTTCTTTGAATATCAGCTTCTTCTAAATGATTAATTGCTTGCTTCAGTTTTTCAGTCTTCGTCTGATCGGGCATGTTAATATTACGCATGATGGCTATATTATTATCTCGACATACTGGACAGAGATCAGAGCTTGGTTTCATGGATGTTATGTAAGGCACATATGTATTCCAACATTGTATGAAAGTCGTCCAGCCGACATGATCAATATTGCTATCATTGCATGACTCCACATAGTTTCTATACATACGCCTTTTTGTTAAATTAGCAGGCAATTTCATGACTCTAAAGTCCCAAAACTGCGGAAGTCGACCAGGTAGTGGAATAGATACTTTTTCAGCTGTATTTTTAATAAATTTAACTATCATATCCAAATTAGGGCATGCAAAAACCGGGTTGCTTTAAAAAACCGCTTTTTTCGGGTTTCATGTTTACAAAACCGTTGAAACCGGTTAAATCGGTTTTTTCGGGTTTTTTTTTCAATTTTTATTAAAGAAATGAGAAATACGTATGTAAAGAAATAAAAATGCTGAAGTCTAATCAAAATAGGTTTTTTTTTACTTTATCTCACTTATTTTAATACTAATGAGCATTTGTTTGCACTGAAATAAGCTGCAACTAATAAGTAACAATACAAAAAGTTTATTTTCTATAAACATAACATAGAATCAAAATTATTATTTAGAAAAACAACATATTCTTCAATACTTAAGGTACCTAACATACAAAATTAGGTACATTTGGTAGGTACACAAAGGTCAAAAAAAAAAAATAAGTATATAAAATATTTAATAGGATATTAAATAATCAAACGAAAATTAATAAAGCGCTCTTCCTCACTCTAGTTATTTTAGTTATTTAAAAATTTGCTGTGCCTGACAGGATCCATAATTGTTTCTATTTTTTGTACCACATGTAAGTGTACATTATGGATTGCAATAAACGATTTGATTTGATTTGTCTAAAATCACAGAATATTAAATAACAATTTAACTGTCATAAAATACAAACAGGCGAAATCAACAGTACGTAAAATGCGATCAAAATAATTATTTAAATAACACATAAAATAGAAGTGTTATTCCTAATTTACCAAAACAAAATAAATCAGTCATACTTAAAGATATAGATTGAAAAGGCGCTCTCTGATTCCAAACTTGTTGGAGGTATAGATTTCAAAGCTTTATATACTTTTGATATACATTATATATTCTTTATATACTATTCTCCAGTTTTTCCTCCACCGTCGTAAAATGTCATTTCCACGCGCCTCAGGGCGATCTTCGCAATGGAAACACCCGGGCGTTTCCTCCCGCCCTATTCGAAAAAGGAACCTCCCGAAACAGCCGTGTCCGGTGAGGACCTGTGTCAGGCCGAAAGTGAGGACGCCATGCCGCCTCTCAAGCCACTCCTCAAAGAGGGGATTACCGCCGCAATGGTGGCGTGCCCATTCTGTAAATGTTAAGTGCCATTGTAGCAAAAGTTCATGATCATAAATCTTAAAAATAATAACGGACAACTGGAAGGAAGTTTTACGCCACGTAGTCTAGTTAAATGCACTTTAGGTGCAGAAACTCAGCGACAGAAGATTTCGATTTCGAAGATTCTAAATTGAAGACAACTAAACAAACAATATACCACATTTGTGCTAGATTACCTACTCTAAAAAACTTACTAAAAAACGCACTCTTTATCTACTCGTCTACTTAGCTAGGTATTAATTTTATATTTTTAACATTCACATTATCCAAATTTATAAAAGGGGTAAAGCCAAAGTTAAATTAGAGAGACAAGGAAGACCTTTCGAAGTACAACGTGGTGTCCGACAAGGCGACCCGATATCACCGAACCTTTTTACTGCTCTCCTCGAGACCATATTTCGCAACTTAGAATGGGACTCGGTAGGGATCAACATTAATGGAGAAATATTGAACCACTTACGCTTCGCAGATGACATCGTATTAATATGCGACAACCATAGACATCTAGAATACATGCTACAATCTTTAGACAAAGAGAGTAGAAAATGTGGACTGACTATGAATTTGGACAAAACTCGTATAATGACCAACGGAGAAAATACACCAATAAAAATATCATCACAAGAAATAGAGTACGTGGAAGATTACATCTATTTAGGACAGAGAATCACGTTCAAGGAGCAAACTGCAGGCGAAGTAGAGCGTAGAATAAAACTCGCTTGGAAGAGATATTGGTCACTTAAGCACATTTTCAAATCCAAACTCCCAATAAAACTAAAGAAAAAAGCATTCGAAACTGTCGTGTCTCCCACACTACTCTACGGATGCCAGAGCTGGGCACTAACAAAAGACATTATACTCAAACTCCAAGTCTTCCAGCGGGCCGTCGAACGAAGTATGTTGGGATTGAAACTGAGAGACAGAATTCGAAACTCTCAAATCAGAACGAACACAAAACTAATAGATGTAGCAGACTTAGCATGTAGGCTAAAATGGCGATGGGCAGGTCACGCGGCGCGCGCAGCTGACGGACGTTGGAGCGAGCAGGTACTGCACTGGTGGCCGCGCGGCGAGGCTCGCCGCCGTGGTCGCCCGCGCCGCCGCTGGGGCGACGACGTCGCGCGAGTCGCGGGACCAACTTGGACTAGACTCGCCAAAGATAGAAAATTATGGAAATGCATGGAGGAGGCCTTTGCCCAAAATTGGGTACCCAAAAACTGAAAATCTGTACCAATCCTTAAGACTTACCTTATCATCTGAATTAAATTATGAAATTAAACTGTTATTTGTCGTATGTATATTTTTGAATCAATTGTTATTAATTACATTTTTATTATTTATTAATCATAATTTGAATTTACAATGACACTATTTATTTTACTACTATTTGTCCTTTTAAAATAATGTATCAGTATGAACAATAATAATAAACTCTAAATGATCAATACGAATATACAAATTCTAAATGAAATAAAAATGTATAATTGAATCAAACGGTAGATGATTGGATAATTAAACGTTTAATGTGATAATGACTTATGTTTAGTAACTTTATCGTGTTATTATTATTATTTTATTGGATTTGGTTATTTTTATGTTGCATGTTACTTTAATACTGCATGATATAGTTACCTAAGGAATGTTGAAAGTGTAAACTGTTATATTTTGGGAAATAAATGGCTATATTATTATATTATTATTATCCAAAAACCATTAAAATTTACTTCGTTGTTAATATACGTAATCAAAACATTAAAGTTTAAATGTAACAATGTGCTGTGATCAGCTCAAACTACTTCAAATAAAAACAGGCTCTTATTAATTATAGGTACGTTACATATTTACAAAAATGAGAACGTGCCGGCTGCCATAACCTAATTAATTACAGCTATTAATTATATGCATAACATCTCTGCTGTGATTAAATTTCATTATTTGGTCATACACTTCATGTAATATTAGCAATGCATAATATACGAGTGATATAAAAGAATGTGATCAAACTTACCTACGACAAACACAACACGTGCACTCGTCTCACTCACTCATATTACTATACACAGACTGACCGAAAAACAAAATGGCGGCAGCGTGGCATAGTAGAGCGACAAGGAACTAAATTAACGTAGCCGAAACAGAAACGAAACTAACGCCGCCTCGCCGTCCTGTTCACATTTTTCGGTTTTAAATAAAACCGAAAAATCCGGTTTTGTTATCAAAAAAAACCCGGGTTTCAAATCAGTCGGTTATCCGGTTTTTACGGTTATCCGGGTATCCGGTTTGCATGCCCTAATCCAAATGTTCTGTGGGAGTTGCATTATGAATAGGTTTGCCTTTTAGACCATGAACTTTATCAGCCACTCCTTTCTCATCAAAATGTTTGAGAATATTTTTGAAGGCCTTGATGC
Organism: Polymixis lichenea; assembly: GCA_949091785.1. Classification (NCBI taxonomy): domain Eukaryota; kingdom Metazoa; phylum Arthropoda; class Insecta; order Lepidoptera; family Noctuidae; genus Polymixis; species Polymixis lichenea. The sequence continues at coordinate 22,267,175 of OX420937.1, forward strand.
CTATTGCATGAAGAAATAAAAACGTTGACTGGCATATTTCTATATCGGCATGAAAATATTTGTTCCGCAATATGGGTTTGGTGTAAGAAAATTTTTTGTACTTATCTCCCAGCTGTGTGCTTCTTCTATGACACTCCAACTTACTCAAAATCGCTGTACACTTTGTAGATTTATCCATATCCATGTATTGCTGCCGAACACGTGATAGATATTGTCGAGAAAATATGCCTGAGCATGGGCCACCATTTGGGCCTTTACTACAATTACATGTATCATCCATGAATTTAGTAATAATTTCGACCTCTCGTATATCTTCAGTGCTTCGCTCCATAATGTTGTCATTTTCTCCTTCATTTACAGTTTTAGCACCAGTATACATGTCCTCCAAACTTATTGCATCGAAATCTAAAATTTCCACTTCAAGGTCGTGCAATTCCAACTCATCATTTTCAGTCATCCCATAATAATCGTCCAACTGACGTAATTCGTCCTCTAACAAAACAGACGTGGCTTTAATCATAGCTCACACTTAGTTACGCACATAAAGACAAGAAACTGACACTAAATAAGTCGCCAATAACGTAGTAACCGCAAACACGTGTTGACACTCACTAACGAAGTCGCATAGGGTAAACATACCGGTTAACCGGCCACTACCCCTTTTCGGCCACTTCGCACGTTATTTGTCCTTATAGACAGTGTTATAGGCCGCCCCTTTCAAATTTTGCGCCATTCGATCCGGACAAAATTCACGGTTCATAATCCAACGGCATGACCGCGAAATTTGCGAACTGAGCCCTCAGTCGCCATTTCAAAATTTGGTGTGTGGACACGTGTCAAATTTAGCGAAAAAAATAGCAGGTGGATTGATTTTCTAAGGTAAGTTTTTAAGTGTTACTGTTGGTTTATTTTTCATTGATTTGGTTTGTGTGTATTTAGCATGTTTAATTTCAATATTTAAGTGCCCAAACTCATCTAACTTTTCATAATTTGTGATATTTTTGGTGGTCGGACAATACGTTAACGATTAATTTCAAAATCTACTTTCCGACCGGGTGGTCGCATAACCGGTTTATTCATGTCATTTCACTTTGCCTTTATTGGAGAAACCTTAAATTCACCAACATAGATTCCATTATATTTGTGAACAGCTACAATTTTGTAAATTTACAACTAGATTCCGGCCGCCAGTATACCTCATATTTTCAAAGATATGACCCTCAAAAATACCGAACGTTTAGCGGCCGATAACTGGTAAAAATATAACCTGTCTCCGGCCGTTTAAAATTAGTAAAAATTACACCTAATTCCGGCCTTTCGAAAAAAGAACGCCCGATAATTAGTAAAAAGTAAATCTATTTCTGGCCGTAATATTTGTTTCTGATTTCATGTTTGTTACCCCTTTATGCTTAAACGGCTACATGGATTTGAATGAAATTTGGCATAGCCTTACTCTGAATTAATACATAGGCTACTTTTTAACCGCGGAGTCGAAGAAGCTTATGTGTTATATGTGATAATGCATTAATTTTTGGTTGATGTGCTTGGTGTTGGAATTGTGCTTTTTTTTTCAGATGGCACCTGTCAGTAAAGGAAAGAAAAAAATATTGAAGAGCTTTCCCGAAGGATTGCTTATAGTGAAGAAGCACTGACAAGCGCTCTTTCAGATATACGCGGCAATATTCGCGGCATCAGGAAAGCGAGCCGGTAGGACGGAGTTCACTATACAGGACAGGCTTTCCAGTCGTGTTGCTGATTTAAGGAGAAAAATTGGCCCAGATCCTACATGTGGTTTTGATGGAGAAATGAAAATCGTTAATTGGATAATTGAGTTGGCGAATTTTCATGTTTTTTTTTATTTTATTTTTATATCATTGTGTTAAGAGATTTTTTAATGATGCTATAGCCAAAAGTAGCTATAAGTCGTAGAAAAGAGTAAAAATATACCGCTTTTTGAGAATTTATTCATTGTTTTACTTTCATACTATTATAAACCCTATGAGCTACTGTATAAGAGTCGTTTTTCTACCGTGAAGTAGGTGGCCGATAACTAGTGCACTAGTGGACGATATCTGAGTGAAAAGGCCGATAGCCGGTATATTTGCTATTTTTACGAATATATATTTTTTATTAATTATGTATCACTGATACGTCTATAAACGTTAGGTTTTATGAAACTACACTATTGTAGGATAAAATACATATTTTTTGAAAAATCTTGGAGTACAGCATTATGATAGAAATCAACTCTAAAGTCAAGAAGCCGCTTAAACGGCCGATAACCGGTATGTTTACCCTACTGACATAAAACATGCCGCGCCCCCCGCCCGCGCACGAGTCGAAACTTGTTTCTACACGAAATTTCAAACGCGATTTACTCGAAATCAATTATTTTCCCTTGAGGTCCCTTTTTGGTCAACCACTCACATATAGGTTTCCCTATTTACAAACGCTTTTTAGTCGCATGAGAGAGCACTTCACAAAATCATGAAACTACCTCGTCGAAATTTTTCTCAGCCAGATAACCAAAATATTACATAACTCAAACGTATCGACTGTTTCAGTTTCAGTGCATTTCTGGCCGGTTATTTAGTAAACACTCTGTAAACATTCACGCATGCACGCTTCGGGGAAACTCGGGCGCAGCCGGTTATGCATTTCGCGCGCGCTAGCGCAAGTCAAACTCACTGTTGACTTTTACAGCATTAACATACGAATTTGGAAGCCTTGCCTTGAATTTGATGGAACGGGAATGTTCTTTTGTTTTTTGGAAAAGATGAAGTTGTCATTTAACAGAATAGTTATGCTTTGATGAAAACTGGCTGCATTTCATCCTATTAGAGACTGGACCAGGACTTCTGACGATTCGTAACGACTGTCAAAGATCCACAAATGACAGCCGGGATCAACGGCATAGCGTGCTTTCCGAGGCACGGAGGGGTCTTGGTATGTTAAGATGTTCACCCATCCACGGACCAACCGCGGTAAGCGTAGTTTAACCTGATCGATCGACTCGTGCGGCTGTTAATACTTAGCCACAAGCCCCTCTAAAACAAAACCCATTCTATTACTAAACCCATTTTATTATATGTATAAGTTGTACAAAGAAACTGCAGAATATCTTAATTTTTTTATCGTATCATCCACTCAAGATGAATGTGTCATATTTTCAATATTTTTATTTGTTTACCTCACCTGTTGTTTCTGTCATCATTCTCGTTAAACGTGTGATAAGGAAATCCAATCTGTCACAATCACAAACAACTGGACTTTAGAACAGATTAGGAAAAAACATCTGATTGACGGCAGTTATGCGCAAGCGCAACGCGCGGCGTGCACATCGCAACTATTGTAAACTATTTCGTATTTATTGCCGACTCCTTTTTACTAAAAGGAGTCGGCAATAATTAAATTTTTAGTTAATCGTAAGCTTTTTTCATAGCTGCAGTTTGTGATGAGGCTGATATTTCTATTATTTGAATAATTGAATCTTTCTATTGATAGTCATTTATATAGAACGTCAGATTAGTGGGCGTACATTTACTGCAACAATTTCTCTACTTATGATTTTTTTTATATTTATAAATCACTATACGTCCAGTTTGTTTTACGTGTCGAATTTTCTCACTTTTTAGGGTTCCGTAGCCAACTGGCAAAAAACGGAACCCTTATGGATTCGTCATGTCTATCTGTCTGTCCGTCCGTATGTCACAGCCACTTTTTTCCGAAACTATAAGAACTATGCTGTTGAAACTTAGTAAGTAGATGTATTCTGTGAACCGCATTAAGATTTTCACACAAAAATACAAAACAATAAATTGGGGTATCTATGGATAGGTCTTCAAAAATGATATTGAGGTTTCTAATATAAATTTTTTGTAAACTGAATAGTTTGCGCGAGAGACACTTCCAAAGTGGTAAAATGTCCCCCCCCTGTAACTTCTGAAATAAGAGACTAATAAAACTAAAAAATATATATGACGAACGAGATCTAGTAAGTAGTTTTTTTTTAATACGTCATAAATCGTAAACCGCAATGTACGTTTCATTCAATCAACTCAAATATAATAAACAATATTTCATTTCATAAACATAAACCTTATGCATAAACCGTGAACCATTATTCTCTAATAATAAATCTGTAATAGGTGCTCTTAGTAAATAATAATGTCAAACTGGAATATATAATTAGCTTGTTTAGCTATCACAAGCCTATATGGGCTTGCATATAGTTCTATATTTACTTCAGATCGAAATCCCATCATTTAGGTACCTAATTATAATGTTTAATTATCAAAAACTTAATTTTAAAAAATCTACACTATTATTTTTTTTATTTTTTATTATTAAAAAATCGATCAAAGTTACAACGAACTACAAGAACTTTTATATTATGTTACTTGCTGCTACGGAACCCTTCATGGACGAGTCCGACTCGTTTCAGTATTAGCTTCGAAACATTATGTTACGGAATTAGGTGTACCCAAGTCTACCCTATCTACAGCACTGTACGTAAAGTACTGATCATAAACACCTCACTACCTCTTAATTATCGAAATCCTAACTTCACATTCCATTACACAATCACAAAGAGCCAACAAAACTCACTAACCTTGTGGAGCAGCAATGTATCGTTCGCTTTGCAACGCCGTCAGCTCACTGACCAGCCGCCGAGCTTCGGGCGCCTCCGTCAGGAGACAGACCTGATCCAGGTCGATGTCTTCAATCGTGATGCCCCTGGTCACAGCGTCGTAGATGAAGCCAAGTTGTCGGCTGCAACAAAATGTTAACAGTTAGTACAAAGTTACCTACGTGACGCTTGTATTCCATAAAAGGGTAGGCAAAGATGTAGCAAGTATAGCAAACCAGAAGAATACTTCACCAGCTAGATCGGTAGGTCTGATCCAGGGGGGCGTAGAAATATGTATACAGGATAAGTTTTTAACCAGTGCGCAAACTATAACCATGAATTCAGCTTATTATTTTAGATCCCCCAGCGCAGAAATTTGTCGTCGGTTATACAGAAAAAAATCAGCTGTTCCATACATTTTGACGGCGTAGGTATTGCACTTTTCTATGAAACAGCTGAGTTTTTTTTTTAAATTACCGACGAAAAATTTCTACGCTGGGGTTCTAGAATGATATGCTGAATTCATGGTTACAGTTTGCGCACTCGATAAAAACTTATCGCTCACCTAGTAATATATTGGCACATCTGCAAAAAATGCGAAACTGAGTTTATAGGGCAAAAGTGTTTAAAAGTGCATAATTTATAAAGTGGTAAAACGGCGTAACGCTAGTTTCCGTATTCATCGAGAGAGGGCGTTAGTGTCATTGTACCACTATTGTTGTTTCCCCCCGTATACGCGTAAAACAACGGCTCATTGGTCAGTTGTGCGGGGCTTTCCGCGAGGTGCAGAACTGCATTGATTTAAGTAACAGTTGTGACATTTCTTAATTTAAATTAATAAGTAAAAAAATGGGATAGAGTTACTGTTAAACAGCCGTAATGCAATAATTAGTATTCTTGTAATACCGCTATTTAGTTTTAGATGTAAAAAAAGGATTTTGAAACTTTTCAAAATGCCTTTTTTTATTTTTTATTTTATTTTAGCTATTTGCGACGTTGCCAACTTTTAGGATTAACGCTCTTAATCTAAACTTAATTTAAACTATTGGATCGATTGAGTACTTGATTGATTTGAATCTGGATTTTGGTTATTATCTTAACCTAAAACAGTACATGAAATATTACGACATAGGAATCATGTTTTGGAAGGACATGGCTAGAGACAGAAACAAGATCAAGAAAGCGGCTAGCGATATCTACAAAAAACCAGAAACTGATAGCAGCGAGAACTCAGAAGAGGACTATAAAAACAACAACACAGTACACATCGCAGCAACAGCATACAAAAGAGCTAAGAAAACAGTTGAACCTACCCAAGAAGCTCGACCTGAATTAACATGCCGGCGACGTCGTGATAAGATACCCTATAAATAAATACCACCCGTCTCTCCACTAGTCCAATGCTTACTCATAAATGCATATCCGGTAGGCTTGCTATCCTTTCCTATCCTAAGGGCACGTCTACCTGACCATTACCGCGCCCCCCGGTCTACTTCTTGATATGCATTGGCCTCTGTAACACCATGAAGCATAAGGCTCCAGGGGCTAGTATAATCTTGGGGTTCATTCGATTAATCGAGTCTGGTCAAGCCACGCTGGGATCGGTGCATTACATATCTTCATAAATACCTACGTAACTTACAGTGCAATTAAATACCTATTAAGTGCTAGTGTTTATTATAGGGAGAGTTACTTTTTATTTTATGGTATTATCACATTTTTATTTCGTTTTTTATAATGATGTTGATTATTTTTCTAAGTCACCTTAGACAAACATAGGATACTTATTGTGATCAAAATGTTGTAAACTTTAAGAATATGTTCCATGTATGTTTCTTACAAAATAAAAAGATTATTTTCCATCGACCTGTTCTTTTATTTCTTGACTTTCACTCAGGGTCCTGCAAGCATCTAGGTGCATAATTGTCATTTTTGGAAATTGTTCAAAGTGACAACGGCACAAATGCATGACTCTTCCACTTCGTTGATCTCTAAGAAGTATATCCTGAGAACCTAAAGTTGAAATTTTCATGCCTGAATATCTATTGACGTCTGTACTAGTAACCAAACCAATCTGTAAACTAACGTAAAATGAACCCATAAATTACTTGCGAACATTTATAAAATCTTTGATCCCCGTTTCTGTAAAATGTGAAAAAAGTAGATGTGCCAATATATTACTAGGTGAGCGTTATACTGTATGTACCTAAGGGGCGAAAACAGGTTGCATATTCTAAAAATAAAATTAAAAAGTCTAAAATCCTAAACAAAAACGGACTAATAGCGAGGTAGGGCGATGTGATGCCGCCGTGAGACGGAGTAACAAGAAACATCACGCCGTAGCATCACGCAGACGAAATCGCGGACAGAAGTTAGTCAATAATAATGACGGTTAATTTCAAATTGATGAACGCTGGGTTTCCTAAGAACGAGAAGCAATAACAATCGGTAGGTAATTGGGTAACACACTAAAGGTAAGTGGGGCTCGTGGCTAATTAAAACAGCCGTACGGGTCGATCGATCAGGTTAAGCTACGCTTGCCGCGGTTGATCCGTGGATGGGTGACCATCTTTACATACCAAGACCCCTCCGTGCCTCGGACAGCACGTTAAGCCGTTGGTCGGGGTTGTCATTCGTGGATCTTTGACAGTCGTTACGGTCGTCTGACAAGTGACAATCAGTCTTATTAAGGGGTAGCGTATTACCCAGTAACTGGGTGGTGGAGGTCAGAGAGGCAGTCGCTCCCTGTAAAATACTGGTATTCAGCTGCATCCGGTTAGACTGGAAGCTGACTCCCCAAGCAGTTGGGAAAAGCCTAGGCAGATGATAATGAATTGGATAACACAGTAACAATAGCAAAGGCTTTAATTTTAACAGTTCAACAACATTCATGTTTTTTACTTTGTTAAGCAGACAATTTTTTCAAACATTTGAAGCAAAAAAAATAACAATAAAGTTCAAAATGATTCATATTCTGAATAATCCTGTGTTACGGAAATAGGATGCTGGATATTCGTGGACATACTACTATAATGAACTGTGTAATCTACGTGGTCTTCACATGACTGACTGACTCTGACCAAGATTATGTCTGGACTTTAAAAGAGACTGTGAACTCCGAGTTTGTTTCGGCCTTTCTTCTCAGAGTAGTCATATAGGAAACGCCGACCTCATCTAGTTAAAAAAAAATTAAACTGACGTGTAAAAGTGTTGTACAAACCTACTTACAGAAATAAAATAATTTATCATTTACTAAAACCCAATAGTAATAGTGAATCCAGTTAAGGACAAGTTAACGAACTTCTACCGTAAAACGGGGCAACTTTGCACAGGTTTTGGCATGGTATTGGTATTAATATTTTTTGACACCCAAGATTGTTTTTTTTTATTCCAATAATGTGTCCTTTCGCTATCAAACTCCTACCAATATAAAGCCCCCACAGGCCCCCCACAATTTTAAATATTTTATTTTAAATGGTGTCAAAGTTACCCGGAACTGGGGTTTCTTTGACAAGGCATTAAAAAATTAAAATGCAACTTATATCAGAGATTTAAAATGTAAGGGTTCCTTTAACATCATTTTGATTAAATAATTCAATACCTACTGTATGCAAATTTAAATAAAAACAACAAGTTTTCGAGACCAACAAGTCATTTTTATTATTACTTAGGTAGGTTAAAAATTATAGGCACTTAATCATTATAGGCACACTTTTAAACAGTTTTAGCGCACTGTTAAAGTAGCCCCATAAACTGTCAAAATTACCCTTACCGTTAAAGTAGCCCCGTTTTACCGGCTGATACCAACAATCATTTTCCGATGACCTTTAATACTTAATTAAACTTTGATAGTGTTTTATCAAAGATACAAAGTTAACTACAACTAATATAAATTAATCACTCAATAATTAACACATTCAATTAGCTCCCGAACGACACTGTAAAATTAAATGATAACGTAATTATTGTTATCATATATTATTCGGCTTCAGTTTATATTCAGATGGACAGTCGTTATTGTTATACTAAATTGGTGTCAAAGAGCAAAATATTATTGGAGTTATCTGTTCGGGATGCTCTGCTCTGGTCTGGCCGGAATAGCCTGTGAGATATTTTTGTCTGTACAAGATACTGGGTGGCAGGGTCTTCGTCGCGCAAACTGTGAATTCAGCATATCTTTCTTGACACCAGCGCAGAAACGTTTCGTCGGTTATCAAAAAAATCTGCTGTTCTAGACAAGTGCCTTTTAAACGGGTTTTTGTTTAAATGATCAGTCCTGAATCATGTACTATATCCATGGTACCAATGTATTTAAATGTTTTTTTGGTCTGACCATTTGACCGTGTTATGTGTATCTTAAAATTTCTTTATTTACGAAGAAAAAGAAAAATCATATGCAGAAGAATTGTAAGATGTTGCTTTTGAGTAACTTTTATGATTCTATTAATTGACAAGGTCAGGTCAGGCAAACTATCAAACTCCACAGCCGCGTTGGAAATATATATCTAAATACGATAAACAAAAAAAAAGCAATACGTCATTGATATCACCACGTCACTTTACAGTCCAATGTTATCAACTAAACCCTCCATGTCCACGCTAACAGTCCGTGCAATATTAATTCGAAAGTTAATTGAATCAAATGCTCACTGCGGCAGTCGTAAACGAACGATTATAGACGTCAATTCTTTATGAGAACATAACGTACGATTGAACTAAGCGGAATTTATAGCTGTATGGAGTAAAAACGTTGATGAACTTTAAATTCACCAATGAAACTGAACGCGATCAGCACATATAAACTGCTTTCAAGAGCTGTCATTGTAATCATAGTTGTTGTGGAATATTGACACTGACAGGTCTTGAACGCGTTCAGCACATTTAAACCGCGTTCAAGAGCTGTTAGTGTTATCATTGTAGTGGAATATTGAATTGGACACTGACAGGTCTTTGAATACTCTTGAACGCAGTTTAGATGTGCCGATCGCGTTCAGTTTCATTGGTGAAATTCGCCTTTAGTCTATTATAGAAAGCAATACATAATTATACATGGTAAGTTTTTATCCAGTGCGCAAACTGTAACCATGAATTCAGCATATCATTCCAGACCCCCCAGTGCAGAAATTTTTCGTCGTTGATACAGAAAAAAAAATCAGCTGTTACATACATTTTGACCGCGTAGGTATTGCACTTTTCTATGAAACAGCTGTTTTTTTGTACAGCCGAAAAAAATCTGGGGGTCTAGAATAATATGCTGAATTTATGGTTACAGTATGCATGGTTCAAAAATTATCCTGTATATCCCATATGTCAACTGAAATTCTCCAACTCCTTTGTCTGACTTGTTTATATTATTGACGAAAAATTATTGTGCTAAGGGTCTTTATTAATATGCTGAATTCATACAGTTTGCACACTGGATAAAAACATATCCTATCTTACAGGGAAAAATAGCACCATCGATATTGAACTATTTATAACTACTATACAATAGAAGAAGGAAGCAGTGATATCGGCCTCGATTTTCGAGAAGCAGGTCGTGAATTCGAACCCAGGCAGGGACATTACTTTGTGTATTTATATTTAATTTCATCACCGCTGCTCTTAAAACGGTGAAGGAAAACATCGAGAGCAAACCAGCATGTCTTAGAACCAAAAATTCGAAGGCGTGTGACATCCACAACCCGTAATGGGCCGCGTGGTGTCCATTACAGCTTACTTCTTTTCACTGATAGGAGGCCTGTGTCCCAGCCTGGTCCCAGCAGCGGAAACATTTTAGGTCAGAGGCCCTAGTGTGAGTTTAATTTAACCATTTACACCAAACGCAGTGAGCGCGTTTGGCGCTCCGATTGCTCCGTCACCAATCCAGGGCCAATCGGAACGCCGAACGCGCTCACTGCGTTTGGTGTAAATGGTTAAATTAAACTCACACTAGGGCCTCCGATCGTGATACGATATAGGCACTTTCCAGTAGAAATACGGACAATGATTTCCGATAAGATTAAAAATCTTGAGTAGGCAGATAATACCTACTGTTTATCAGAAAAACATGGCCATGATATTTTTATGTTTTTTTATTAAGTAATGTTTTGTTCATGGCATTTTCGTGATTGGATTGGTGAAACGGAAATCGTGCATTTCGTGTATCTACTGGATTTAATGATAACGGCTGTTTTGTGCAGGTAATCGTTAGTAATCAATTCAGGCGAGGTGATAATGGCCATATCATTTTACTATAATATTATACACTTCGTTATAGGAAGACTGTGTCAAGTCCAATGATATAAAAAAAACCCCAAGATACACAATCAGCGTCTCAAAAACGTCCGCGTAAGTAGGGCGCAATGTGCGCAGGCGTCAAATAGTATCGTCAGTAATGTTTCAGTCAGTCTGTTTTGACATTGCTTTATAAAAACCACTTTAAGTCATACGTGTAAGGTTGAATTTACAAAAAACATGTTTTTTTATCATAACTATTAGCACTGACGTATAATTGGGGACAGTTTTGAATGTTACTTTTGTTCGAGACTGAGAAGTAAATGACGGGCAAAAGTGAAGCGTCTGGAGTTGGGGTCGGCTTCCAGTCTAACCGGATGCAGCTGAATACCAGTATTTTACATGGAGCAACTGCCTATCTGACCTCCACAACCCAGTTACTGGGTAACACGATACCCCTTGGTCAGACTTTCGGGCTTCTGACGACCTGTAACGACTGTCAAAGATCCACAAATGACAGCCAGGACCAACGGCTTAACGTGCTTTCCGAGGCACGGAGCGGTCTTGGTATGTAAAGATGGTCACCCATCCACGGACCAACCGCGGCAAGCGTAGCTTAACCTAATCGATCGACCGTGCAGCTATTGTTACTTAGCCACAAGCCCCCCAAGCGTCTGTATTTGCTTTATTGATGACAAACAAAAACATTGTTGCAGTAAATTATATGTTTTGCAGTAAACATTTTTCACATACACATTTATACATACACTACATCTGCGCAACTTTTTTTAACCATAAATACGATAATACGTAATATTATATATATAAATAATTCCATGTGGTTCCGGAGTTCCGTGTGGTTCCGGAGTTCCGTGTGGTTCCGGATGGATAAGTCCCTTACTCGCCTTCTACGACACCCACGGGAAGAAATGGGATGGTGCTATTATTCACGTCCGGAAAATGCAGAGAACGCTGCTGCCTATTCTCTAGTAAGCTAGAGAATACGGCGGCCAAGCGTGGCGATTATGGCAAACCCCCCATTTTGGGGAAGGCCTATGTTTAGTAGCAGACGTCTTTTGGCTATGATGATGATGATAAAGATAGTTCCATTGTATTTGTAAGACCTACAAGTAGTTGTTCCGGGTCTGGCTGTTTGTGTATGTGAGTTTAAATGTTTGTAAACGCACCCGCAATACAGGAGAAATTCCTAGTGTGGGGCAACGCTTTTTATAAAAAAAAAAACAAAGGAAAGGGGCAGAGAGGCCAGAGAGGTGCGCGTTTTCGTGGATGGAACTAATCTTGTATTTTATAGGTAATTTGCAAAACTAAGGCTCAATATTATGGCTATATTTATACGCCTTGCTACAAAGCCTACTGGGCTAGAAATAGTTTATTGACTTAATTGTTATTCTCGTGCGCTTCGCGAGGGAGGGAACTGACGTTTTTAGATAATGTATTCCTCCATCAACCCACCTAGCCTAGTTGGGAAAACCCGACAATGTATGCTGGGGCCGGATTCCAGTATATCGGATGCAGCTGAATACAAGTATTTTACAAGGAGCGACTGCCTATCTGACCTCCACAACCCAGTTACTGGGAAACACTATTCTCTAACTAAGACTGGTTGTCAGACTTCTGGGCTACTGAATGTATACACCGTGAAATTTTAATGGTTGTTTTCCCGCGGCAGAACAACTTGCCATAAGGAGTACTTTCGAAGCATAGAGTAAAAGTTAAAAATAAAGTTTTTTTTTTTAAATATTCATCAACTCTATAAAACACTACTTAATAGTAACACTGAGGTAACTTGTAGGTACTACTCGAATCGCATGCGCCACTGACAAAGGGAACAGCGGTGCATAAATGTTCAAAGCAAAATAAACTATAAAACGATTGTATTACCGAGACAAAACCATTTCGCCGCGGGAAAACCACCATTTTAATTTCACGGTGTATGCGATAATTTATTCAAACCTAGATATAAAATCGTTAATTAGGTGCTCAGCTAAAGAAGGTAATTAAAATCTAATCACAACCTACCTAGCCTTTGTATGTTATGGTCAGATTCCAGGATGCAGCTGGATACCCGTACTTTACATGGAACGACTGCCTATCTGACCTCCGCAACCCAGTTACTGGGTAGTACGATACAGCTTGGTAACAATAGTTGCTCTGGGCTATCCGTAACAACTATCAAAGATATGAAGAAGAATGAAGAATGTTTAGGCGATAATTTATTCAAAACCAGATATAAAATCGTTAATTACTAGCTAAGAACGTAATTATTATCTAATCACACACGTGCAGTGTATCAATCAACTGTTTATAAGCAATGTACTAAATGTGTCTGCAATCATCGAGTATGTAGTCAATGGAGGATTCACAAGAGAGTCTCCACCGACTGACAAGTATGAGCGGACACAAAGTTTTTTTATTAAACAACTAGCTTCTACCCGCGACTTCGTTCACGTCAAATTTCTTGCTCCCCGAACCATCCCGCGGTCGCTTTGCCTGCCCGTGCGAGTACTTCGTATTCGTGACTTTTTCTTTTTGCTTCGCTCCTTTTGATCTTAGCGTGATGATAATCGTTTTTAATTGAGAAAATGGATATCCTACTAATATTATAAACTAGCTTTTGCCAGCAGCTTCGCCCGCGTGTAGGTCGGTGTATTATACATATAAACCTTCCTCTTGAATCACTCTATCTATTAAAAAAACCCGCATCAAAATCCGTTGCGTAGTTTTAAAGATATACAAAGGGATATAGGGACAGAGAAAGCGACTTTGTTTTATACTATGTAGTGATGTGTAAGTTTCCATACTGGATGGATGGATATTTGTTACTCTTTCACGCAAAAACGGCTGAACAGATATAAATGAAATTTGGCACACAGGTACTTTGTAACCTTGAATAACACATAGGGTACTTTTTATCCTGGTACAATGTTCCCGTGGGATAGTTTTCGACCTCTACGCGGGCCAAGCCGCTAGCAAAAACCAGTAATTCAATATATTTTTAGGTTAGGTATATATTTCGTCCCAGTCTTCAAATTAAAATAGTTTTTAATAGATTGAAAAATATCCTATTCGCGACCTTAACACGTAGGTACTAAGGTATTTACAGAATTATCTAATATATAAAATTCTCGTGTCACAGTTTTCGTTGCCATACTTCTCCGAAACGGCTTGACCGATTTTGATGAAATTTTATATGCGTATTCAGTAGGTCTGAGAATCAGCCAACATCTATTTTTCATCCCCCTAAATGTTAGGGGTAGTCCACCCCTAAATAATTTATAAGGCAAAACAACGTTTGCTGGATCAGCTAGTAATAAATAAAATCATCAATACAACCTTTTAAGCTCGTTTAATCCCATTGAATGACTCATGAAAAAGTCTGTAAAGCCATATTTTTTTTTTTCTGGATGGGAAATCATCAAATAACTTCTCCCGCTCTGGGCGGAGCGGGAGGGCGTGTCAGACTTTTACTGACTAAAACCCACCCGTGTTCCCTCAGTTGCCTGTGTGCCAGTGGCGGCGGTATCTCTTTCATTTGTCTTTTTTTTTTGTCTTGTCAAAGAAAAACATGTTTAAGGTGACATATCAAAAAGTAAAGGTCGTGTGATATGGAATACTTGTCTTTTTCCTCATATTTGGTTCTTGACTTGCTAATATCGGCTGGTGATAAATGATGACGTGATTTGAGATAAGGCACGATCTCTTGGGCTCAGCATAGATTATCCACTTTTGCTGTGAAGCCTCTAGCTAAGTTCACTTATGTATAGTATTTTAAATATGTTGCCTAACGCCTTGCAGCCCTTTTTCATTTTAATAAAATTTGCTTTACTGTAAAAACAATTTAAAAACTAAGAAAATTATGATAATTTCGTACTAATCCTAACATTATGATAAATGTGAGTTTGTTCGTTTAGATGTTTTACTTTTATGAAAGTTCTTTGGTTGTTTATTACTCAATCACGCAAAAACGGCCGAACGGATTTTGATGAAATTTGGCACACAGATAGATTATAACTTTGATTAATACATAGGATACTTTTATCTTGGTAGTACATTCATGTGGGATAATTTTCGACCTCCACGCGGGCAAAGCCGCTAGCAAAAGCTACTTTAAACATGTTGCAGTCCTCCTTTTTAATAGACTTTGAATGAAAAGCAATTTCTAAACTCAACGCGTTATGAAAATATCACAATAATTATCCCAAGTTGTGCGTTTGTATAATGATATGCCAATACATTTACCTACACACTACGAATAAACATCATTCGCCAAGCTGTATCTACCTAGTATCATAAACAACAGATTGCAATTAGGTCCTTATCTAGATTTAATATCTCTTTTACACTAGGGAAATTGCCCTGACAACAGTTCTAGTCTGTTTTGTACATGTGATCCGTAAGTCAAAGTTAATTTATTTCAAACTAGCTGTGCCCGCGACTTCGTCCGCGCGGAATTATTTTTTTTACTATTATTTACATATCAATGAAAAACAAATAAAAATTCTAAAATAAAAGTAGCCTAAGTTACTCCTTATTACATCAGCTACCTGCCAGTGAAAGTCCCGTCAAAAACGGTCCAGCCATTTCAGAGATTAGCGGGAACAAACAGACAGTCATACAAAAATTGAAAAACATGTTATTTTGGTATATGTACCGTATATATATATATTCATATGCATGTAGCAAAAAGCGGTTATTTTAATATTACAAACAGACACTGCAATTTTATTATATGTATGTATGTATGTATGTATGTATGTATAGATGTATAGATGTATAGATGTATAGATGTATAGATTATAGATGTATAGATAGGCAAATATGGCACTTTTTAGACCATCAAAATTTACAAAAAAAAATAACATTGAATCTATTTGGCTCTTCAAAAGGTATTTTCGTATGGAGAAGAATGGGTAAGAAATACCACCGTTTTTTTTTACTGTTTCATAATATTTTGTACACATACATTAACTAATCATTATATGTGCAGGCGATGCAGCTAGAATAAAATTACTATAGTACTACAGTTGGTAAAAATAATTAAAAATAAAGCAATGACAAATAAATTAATTATTTGACATATACATGGTGCTCATATATTTAAATATATTGTAAAAGTAGAATGATTTTCTAAAATTTAGTGTGTTAATTAAAGTACCGAATGACAGAACATAAAATCTGTCATAAAAATTATCCAATTAAAACTAGCTACCGTAGTTTGATTCTGTCAAAACTCTAGATTGTTCTATGCAGCAGGATCAGCATGTTTCCAAGCATTCTTATCTTGGATATAATTCTAATATTACTTCTCATTGTAGTATGCTTGTTTACAAAGTCTACTTTTATTATAAGTTTTATAAATCATGACCATTGCTTGCACCCAAGAGGCCATCGTGACATCACTAACAGCCGATAAAATGGATGTACAACAGCTACTAGAATGCTAATTGACACTTAGTTTATCTTTCAAGCCAGCTCAGAACGGAAAGATTTAAGTACTCAATTGCAAAGTCTATTTGTGCGAGGAGCAGCGATGTGGATGTGCATTTCGCAGACGGAGTGCCCTAGCAAGGGAATCACAAGGGCGTCTTTATTTAGAAGCCAGAGGACATTAGACTGTTGATAAACTTGTAGCTTATGACTCATTAGATGTTTTATTTCTATGCAGAGTGAGAAAAGATTCGTACGTCTGTTTTGGCTGAGAATAGATGTCTGTTTTTGTTGATATCGTAAACTGTTTCGAGGGATTTCATTCAAGAATGGACTTTGAACTGGATATTGAGTATTAAGGTGAATCTAGTCGACATTTTTTCCGTACAAACTTCGGGAGTGTATTACTCTCCACTGTTCGACAAAGTACTTACATCTAAAATTATACATGGTATGGTTTTTTCTTATTATTAGTATTTTCTGTACGGAAACAGAATACTAAAATAAAAAGCCATTAAAAAGTTAGAAGCCAACAAAGATTTCGTTTTTGTTGCTAATTTAACCTAACTTTGGGCGTGTTTCAGTGATAAAAGAAGTGTAAAATCTTCAAAAACAAGTCAGTACCGACAAAGCTAAAATATCGAAAGTTCAAAAAACATTATTGGTCATTGATTTATCTAGTGGTTTTTTCATAAAACCCGATCTTCCGAAGAACTTTTTTTTTACGCGTCTGCTTTACTATAAATGATCCTGCATCTCTCTCAATAACGTTGTGCGTGTAGACTAGCGTCTAACTGCTCATCACTGATACTACCTCCGTCGGACACGATGCCTGGTGAGGCAGCGTGCTTTTTAGCCAGGCCCACCAGTGTGTTCGAGCCCGCGACTAGATTCCCCTTAAGACCTAGACGTATTAAGAAACTATCGATCAGAATCTGAATAATTTTGCAGGATATTGCTAATCCATTGCTTTATAATTCATATGTTCGAAAAATGTGTTTGTTCAACAACGTAAAATAACGCAATGAATGTTGTTGAATTGTCAAAATGAAAACAATTCCTGCTGTTAGTGTGTTACGCAATTAAATACGCAATAAAAATAAAAAAATATCCACATAAAGCAAATAAAACATTTGAAAATTGGATTTGGCTTCATAAGTACCATTCACATGCTTCAGAATCGAGAGGCGACTCATAAATATCACAAACAATAGTTTCAGACACCCAAAATAGTGCTATAAAGACAATAGAAAACAAACGAAGTATCTCATAGAGACATCCCTTTTTCGCTCCCTAGCGGCACTATAAAAACAAATTGGCCGACAGTCAACCGAATCATTAAATCGTACAGTTTGCCTGGCAGAATAGCAGACAAATACGAGTAGTTAGTTGTTACCAACGCAACGTGCTACCACACGTGACTGATTGGAGTCGGTCGGTACCTATGTTACGTTATTGCCATGAACAGAACAATCATTGTATTGTGAAGTTTTATGGTTAGAGATTTTAATGTTCACTGGCTTCGTTCAGCCTGAAAGTTCTGTTTGTTTAATTCTGGTAGCTTCTCGCTTTGTATAAGTAGTAACTAATAGATGGGGAAGGAAACAAAACGGTGAAGGAACACATCGTGAGGAACCTGTCCTATATTCAAAGACATGTGACATCTACCAACCCGTTCTGGGCCAGCGTGGTAGATTACAACCCATTCCCTCTCACCGAGGGTGCCTGTGTGATGTGTCCCAGCAGTGGGCACATTATAGGCTGATTACGTTTTTTATTTTTATTTATTTAGGATCTCTAGCAAAGGATACACATATACATTTAAAAACACAATAATAACAAGGTCCTTTTACGTGTGCTCCTTCAATTACAGGAGACCACAGTAAATACAATGAAAATAGAGAAAACAATGACGAATGATGAAAAATTAATTATGAAATTAGAGAAAATAAATTAACATGTCAAGATTGAAAAAAGCAGAACTTATTTCAAAAAAAGCGTGGGGGTGCTGTTCGAGGTATTTTTATAATCAATTAACATCAAGCACCCCACGATTTTTTGAAATTATTTTCTGCTTTTATAGTTTGGTTTTACAAAGCGTGTTTTTTTTAGTATTTTTTTTAATTATTATTTTTATGTTTTATCCTGTTTACACAATCGTAATTTAAACTATTATTTATTTTCTATTTTTAGTTCTGCTATCTACAAAAGCGTGATTTTTAATTTTTTTTCTTGTTTTCTTTTTTGTTTTGTTGTTTTTTTTTAAATTATTGAATTGTCATCGGTCCTCGATAAGTTTACAAAGTTTAAATTAAATTAGACCGTGTGAAGCGTAAAAATCAAGTCCAAAGGAGTCGGTTACAAAAAAACATACAGGTGAAGCTAATAAAAAAGCGTGTAAAATAGAGATGTTCAGATGGAGATCTGGTTAGATTGTAAGTACATATATACATAACCAGCATACAATGCTCCCACTGCTGCATGCTGGGACACAGGCTTCCTCTGCTAGAGAGGAAGTGGACTGCAATCCACCACGCGGGCCCAGTGCAAGTTGGTAGATGTCACATGTTATCGAATTTTTGGTTCCAGTACATGCCGGTTTCCTCACGATCTTTCCTTCAACCTTATGACCTGCCTGGGTTCGAAGTCACG
Source organism: Polymixis lichenea (assembly GCA_949091785.1). Taxonomy (NCBI): domain Eukaryota; kingdom Metazoa; phylum Arthropoda; class Insecta; order Lepidoptera; family Noctuidae; genus Polymixis; species Polymixis lichenea. Next base: position 22,286,121 of record OX420937.1, read on the forward strand.
ACCTACCACTCGTATGTCGGGACCGTTACCATTGAGCCACTACTGCTATTTGAAAGTAGACTACTGGATTTAAAGTAGACTACACTATATTTCGTAATTACGAGGTTCCTACACTTCCTACTTACAGTAAATTGGCTAAAACCTTGAACTCGAGCTTCACACAGGTTCGGCGGCTCGTTCCAAGGGTTTCCTAATTGACAAGTGGTAACCAACGAACGATTAGATAAGGATTACGTAGTAGGTGCGCGATAGAACACCACATAAGAGACGAAAATATTTGTAAAATTTTCTCTTAAAAGAGAAGTATGGAAAGTCCATATATTTCCACACCTTAAAAATAATGAAACCTGTAAAGTATAAAGTAGCACATTTATTATTAGGCTTTTTAACGCAACCTCCATACTCGGACTTCCTACTATGTAAATGATTGTGTGACATGGGTCAGTAATGTACCCCGCATCCTGTTTAATAGATGTAACGGCAGTTTAAATATATCGTTTTACCACTACGAGAATTATATTTGTAATAGATTTTGTTTTTTTTGTATATTCGTTAATTTATGCATATTTACTTGTGCTTATGCTTTATATTTTCGCCGGTAATACAAAAAATAATTAGCTGTTCCATACATTTTGACTTTTCTATGAAACAGCAGATTTTTTTTTTCGTAAAACTGACGTAAAATTTCTGCGCTAGGGGGGTCTAAAATGATATGCTGAATTCATGGTTACAGTTTGCGCACTTGATAAAAACTTACCCTGTTTAAACATGTCGAATTGATAACCTCCTTCTTTTTGAACTCGCTTAAAAATACATAATAAATACATGTTTTCTTTACAATCAAGTTTGTGAATAAAAGATAAATCTTATTTTGTTCTACAGCCTACTTTAGCATGCAACAAGTGTGTTCCTATTAAGGTGACATTGAACAACCTCATTAGGATAAGGAGCTTTATACACGGACGGAATATCCGACCTCTTGCTATTCTGGTAGTATAAGCTAAGGGCATGACCTTGTGGAGGACGTTGACACGTGGAAGTTATGAACTGCGAGGCTGATGGGTGAGACGAAATTGTTTTCCACTTGACAAGCTAATGCGGGGCACAGAAGGGGCAATGGTGTCGACTGGGAGTCCGGAAGGTGTATTCTGACGGACGAGGACTAGTCTAGTTTTAGCTCGGAGTATATGATCTTTGATAGCAGTGCTGGCCGAGTGGTAACGGCGTCGAGTTAAAGAGCATGTAGGTCATAGACTCGGGCGTCACCATTTCGGCTTTCGTCACCACTGCTCTTAAAACGGTGAAGGAAAACATCGTGAGGAAACCGGCATGTCCTGGAACCAAAAATTCTAAGACATGTGATATCTACCAACTCTCAGTGGGCCCGCATGGTGGATTACAGCCCAGTCCGTCTCCAAGAGAGGAGGTCTGAGGAACATTGTTAGATGTCACTGCTTGCGGTAGCGTTGGGATCGGGTTACCTCTTTCCCTCAAATATGGCGAGGGGGGAATGGCTGATCTTTGCGTTATGCTCGTGAACGGGTGCTGCTTGTGCTGACTGGTCGTCTTGCTGACCATGATTTTGTTATTGTTTGCTAATAATTACTTACCTGTTTATTTATTTTACGTCGATGGTCCTAGGTTATCATTTATAAACATAATCCAGTTTTCCATATGTAAGCTATCACGCCATTTATACCAGGAGGCTTTTATTTTGGTAGTATGCTTTGTTTACTTTTTTTTTGTGCTTGAGTTAAGTTAAGTTTTCATTTTATTTGTTGGTATATTGGCATGGCTAGCTGACATTATGAAAATTTTTTAAGTTCTGTGTCTCGTAATGTTGATTACTTTGCCTACCTGTGTATAGAATCAAGTCTATCTAACTAAACAGACAGCTGTGCTGCTGGGGAGTTTCTTGCGCCACTTCTTCGTCACAGCTAAAGCACTAGGAAGTGATGAAGGGCGGGCGTTTTGGGGAACTGTTATGTAATTTTGACATTCGAAAAGTGCTGATTCTCAGCCTAATTTGAATAAATGACTTTTGATTTTGATTATAGACTGTCTTCATAGGTAGTCTATGATCAGCTCGATCATCTGTACACACAAATAACCTTTGACTTTCTCTAGAAGGAGGATATTCATGACATTCTTTTTTCTGTTGGATAGCATGTCGTTTAATGGGATGGCCGAACTGTATTCAACTATAGAGAGTTGACTTTGCACAGGTCTACCTAGTACATGAACATTATTCAGTCGCATGTTGTCGGGCTATTAAATAAAAGCCTCCGTGCTCTGCCCACGCAGCGTAATCCGCCAGCGTGACATCGCGTAACTGAACCGGTAGCTAGTACTTCTAATACCTGTAGCCTAAATGCATGGAGAAATTGAAATAATGAATTCAACCAGCAAATTCTACTAAAGGATAAGCAGGGCCATGTTTAATCATACCGCTTGCTCACTGGTTTTTTCGATTTCACCTTTCCTCGCTAGTTCTTAGTCTAATCTGCGACTTTAGACGTTGTTCAAGATTGAATTACTTGCTACGATTAAATTACTACTATTTTGCTAAAGCCATAACTACTTCTGCTGCTTCGATCCTGCACTCAGTAGTTATAAAACGAGTCTTTAAATCTTTTATGATTACATGACAACAGAGGCGTCACCAGGGTGGGGTAGGCAGGGCACGGGCCCTGGGCGCCTATCGAAGGGGGGCGCAAAAAGTCGCCAATTATAAAAAAAAAAATGAAAACATAAATAAAATATTTCATACTGTTACCTATATCTCTAAGAAATCTGAAGAGCTACTTGAATATATTGTGCACATCGGATGAAATTTCCTAATCTGCCTATTTCTTTCTACTCAAATGCTCTTAAAATTGCAGCATAGCAAGCGTTATTGAAGGCTATAATTTGGTCTTGAAAGGTTATGCGACCTAACTTTGCTCAGTGTAGACCGAGAAGATAATTTACGAAGGGGCGCAAATATGATGCGTGCTCTAGGCACCATTTTCTATTAGTACGGCCCTGTATGACCAAGGTAGGTGCTCTATTGGACTTTAATAAAAAGTCATCATGATCTACCTAGCGTTTTGGGTCGGCTTCCAGTCTAACCGGCTGTAGCCGAGTACTATTATTTTACATAGAGGGACTGCCAATCTGATCTCCACAACCCAGTTCCTGGGGATCACGATATCGATGTTGACTGTCGGAATTTCGGGCTTCTGACGAGCAGTAAGCAATGGTGTCAAATATCAACGAATGACAGAAGGGACCAACGGCTTAACGTGCTTTCCGAGGCACGGAAGGGTCTTGGTATGTAAAGATGGTGACACATCCATGTACCAACCGCGGCAAGCGTTGCTTAACCTGATCGATCGATCCATGCGGCTGTTATTCCCAAGCTACAAGCCCCCTGTACTTTAATTACAAATCTGATTAAAAATCACATCTGTTTCGATTTCAATTAAACGTGCAATCTAATCGCTACCTACTCGTTATAAATATCTCGATTGTTACTGTCTTATCTGTAAATACTTGGAAACACGTGTTTTTTTTACCGTCACGTTGTATTCATAGCGATTCTTGGCACGCAGACCATTTTACAGTGCTTAGGTACAAGACCGTAATGTATCGTTGAAAGTGAATCAATTTTCTACTGAATTAGTTATGTCTTATTTGTAAGCAAATCGATACTAAAATAGGTTCCATTATTTATAACGTAGGGGATTTTACTTGGAATCAGTTGGTTAGAACCTTGTTCCAGAAATTCTGGCAGAAACTTTAGTCTTTCGTGTCAGATCTAATACAGAATTAGGCCTATTTTTGCTAGGGAAACTCGTTTTGTAACGAGTTTTGTTTAATACGATTATCCTTTTAGGAAATTACTTTTGGAGATTAGGACTTAGGTCGAAAGACGAGACCCTTGCGAAAGCCTTTATTCGCCCAAGGCGAGGGCGATACTCGAAAGATGACCGCATCTACACAATGTTTATTTTTTATTTATTGATGCGATAAAATTTTGGCGTTTTGAGGGACTGTCTCATGTATTTTGACGTTCGAAAACTGCTGATTCTCAGCCTAATTTGAATAAATGACTTTTGATTTTGAAAACGGTTTTTAGAAAGAATACCTATTTGTAAAAATGAAGGTATTACAAAGGCTCTATTATTGACCACCACAAACATTTTTTCGCTTAATCATCTTCTACTTTCCACAATTCGTACTTAGGAGGTAATAGAACTAAAACGATAATGAGGTTATTATGATGGGCCGTGTTAGGCATAGCAGAGTCGGTTGTAGGAGAGAGGAATAAATACGCCTCGTATAAAAAATGTCGACGACCAATGTAATAAATGTAGGAATAAATAAAACAATCTACACATCTGTAAACTAACAACTACTTTTTAACATATCGATGGCAAAAACTTTAAACATATTTGGCCCAAAATTTTGCTGCTCGAACTCCGCTCACTGACGCAGTCATGAGATCTAAAGTGCGTATGTGGCACCTGCCCACAGACAATGGCTCACCTTCTATCCTGTGCCGCATGCTGCATGACTTTGACTAGTAAGTACTTTGTAAATGAGAGTACCATGCATCCGTTTATTGTGTTGTTATGATGTACGTTGACTTGAAGAAGCATGGCAGTTGAGAGTATGTCATGCTCACATAAATGTCTCACTGATGGTGGCGCGTGTGTTGGATCATTCGGTTCCCTACAAAATGGTTGAGCTGGATGGTGCTGACCCACGCGTCAAGCTCGTGAACGGGCGCTGTCTGTTGAGACTGGTCATCTCCTAACTTCCAGGGCTTATTTTTAATCTTGTATTTAGAATTGTTTATATTTTTTTTTTAACATTGTTCTCACATACAGAAACAACAAGAATAATGTTCCCAAGATTTTGTAATATTCAACTTGATTTTAAGAGAGTGTCCGTGGAGTTTCTTGCCCGTTCTTCTCCATAGAGTTCTACGTTTTGGAATGGGCAATTAACTAGCTTCAACTTTCCAACTGATCGACTTTTTGACAATTCAAAAGTGCCTGTAAATGGTTTAATTGAAATAAATGCTTTGAGTTTGAGTTTGAACTCATAAGCAGGAAACGGGTGCAAGTTGACCTCTGCTGAGAGGTTACAAATTAAGACAACTTACCTTTCTATTCGATCAGACACGCAGTACTCCCACCGTTGGCTGTTGCATTTCCATTCCCTGACTCGCCTCAACACAGGCGAGTTCAGTTCATCACAGATGACCTTCAGCGCGGCTTCCTCCAACACGTCTTGTACGGCTATTAATGATAACCTGGTGGAAATTAATTGATTAGAGTCTGTTGAAATTGTACGTAGGGACGTAGATGCATAATCTACGTATAAAGTTCTTACTGCTAGGACATAGGCCTCTTGGCTTCTTCTCTTTGAGAGGGAGTGAGCCATGGATCTACCGTGGGCCCAGTGCGGGTTGGTGGATTAAGATGACCAAAGCTCAAAGCTAGAACATTTGCAGCTATAAATGTTGCTGACCTTCCATACCTATTAATACAATGGAAATGTTGTAGAAGCTAATTATTTAAAGATTAGAGTGGAGTTTTTTGCCGGCTCTTCTCCATAGAAAACGACCAATTGGAACCGTGCACCTAGCTTCTGACGCTTCATAAGTGCTCTTGTAGGTTTATGTGAAATAAAATATTTTGAATTTGATATGATAACGTCGTTAATGACGCTCTAACAAAAGTGTCTGGATTGTGCATGGAGTTTGACAGCAAAAGTGGGATATACTAGTCGCAAATAATTAACGGAGGATTTTTTTTTAAATGACATCTCGCAGGTCAACCTAGTGGGATGTCGGCTGTTTAACCGGACTTGCCCGTCGAATTAGGGCCTCCAGCCAGGACTTCAAAACTTAAAACTAAGCGACTACATGCTAAGGGCAGGGAAATTATTATATAATGCTAGCGCTGCGGCCGAAATCTGTTAGATGACACCATTAACATGAATATCTGGGGCCCAAGTCTGTTATTTTTATAAATTCGTCATTCCAACACGATCGATTCCATTGTCATTTTGCTAAAAGTTCGTAATCTGCTAAATTCATAATGGTCGATCATTGGTCGGTCAATGGTCTCGTAATAGAATTGTGTTTTAATGGCATTGTCGTATTGCCATTATTATAAAACCCGTTAGTAGAAATGATTTTCCAAAAACTACTACTAAATTTGAACATTTATTTATGCCCGATTTCATTTATATGTATTTTTACATATTATTTATTAGTTTATTAGTGTTAAATTTTAGCAGATTAGGTACCGCCTAAGCCAGTCATTCATTTGTCATTATGTACGGCATTACCAATAAATGCCATTTCTTTCAATGGAGTGTCAGTGGCTGACCATTGGAAATTCATAATGACGCCATTATATTAGTAGATTACCAAACTTGTCAAAATCATCAATTATGAAATCAATGATAGACCATCCTGACACTATTGTAATAGCAGACTTGAGGCCCTGCAGGTCCGATTGTAATATTTCCGGAAGTGTTTCTCATCGTGACCATAAAAAATTGGGCATACATAACTATCATCGCTGCGACTCCAGAGTTCAAGCTCTACGATCAGCAAAACAAAGCCCAGCCAGAAAATAAGGACATAACATGCCTTAGAGAAAGTTTAAGGAAGATGGAATTTAGTCCAACAGTAAGGAGTTTTCTTTCGTGCAATTTTATTCTATTCAAATAATTATGATGATAAATCAAAACTACTCGCTCTAATGATAGAAATTACGTAATTGAATAGGCGCGCTGTTGTTATACCGCGAAGCAATGTGAAGCATGACTACATAACTGACAGTCGTTGTTACAACGACAGGAAACGTATAATAACACTGTGTAGTACAATAATAACATGAAAATGACAGCCTGTAAAGTGTACTACAGACAGAATGTGCAAAACCAGAGGAGGTAATAAAGCTTAATTGCGTTTTCTTCCAGATCATCATTATCCTCATAATTTCAGCAGAAAGATGTCCATTGCTGGACGTCGAGGCCTATGTCCAGCAATGGACGTGTTTCGGCCAAGCACCACCATTTCGACCGGTTCTGTCCTTCTGGCATCCAGCGGATTCCTGCGGTCTTCACCGGGTCATCGGTCCTTCCAGATAATACAATCACTTGATCTGCCCAAAATTATGTCAGGATTTTAAAAAAGACTGTGATCTCTCGAGTTGTTTCGGCCTTGCTTCTCAGAGTACTAGGATAGCAAACGCCGAATCTGCTCTGGTTTTTTTTAAATATGATTGACGTGTAAAAGTGTTTGTACAAACCTACTTATCTACTGATATAAAATAATTGATCATTTATGGACTTCGGTATACTGGGGAGTCATGTTGCGCAAATTTTTCTTGCTAGTTAAACCACTAGGAAGTGGTGAAGTGCCGGCGATTTGGGGGACTGTCTACTGTAATTTTGACGTTCAAAAAGTGCTGATTGTCAGCTTAATTTGAATAATTGACTTTGATTTTATAAGTAAGAAACCAATACTGCAGTACCTATGTACCAGGCGTAGCAGTGGACTGCAATTGGCTGAATATATTGATTGATTACTGAGTTGGGAATTTGTGTTGTACATTGCAATTGTAAAATAATATTACTATTGAGTAATAAGCATTAATAGGATATAAAAGTCATAATTAATAATAATTCATCTATGTGTGGTATTCTAAGAGGAAAATTATGGTTATTAGAGATGGGCCGACTATGACTTTGGCCGACTAGTCGGTTGCATAGTAGCCGACTAATCGGCCGACTAGTCGGCCATGCCGGTTATTGCTTTCGATTGAGTTCGGGTGACATCGGCAATGTTCAAAATGGCAAACCTACTTAAAGCAAATTCTTTTTTTTTTAAGTATACGTTTATTTTACTTTATTTAATTTCTGAATCTTTTGTTTATCAATTAATGGACCAAACGAAGGGTTCCTATTCCTTCCTATCCTAGTCTAGATTGCACTGAAAGTAAACTGTAAAACTGATTCTATAATAAAAAATAATAACAGTGAAGATTTCAATTTCATTTCAATCACTGAAATTTTTAAGCATATTAATACGATAAAAAAATGGAGTCAGCCCATTTTTTACTCGTACTAACATGCTTCAAAATTCGGTGGTTTTAGCCGAATAGTCACCGACTACAAACATGGCCGACTAGTCGGTTTTCCCGACAAGTCGGTACTTCACTAATAATGAATTATAGCTAGTAAATTATTTATTTTTGTTTTTCCGTCTAGGCTAAATCTAGTTAGATTTAGAGATAATTTAACATCTCGCCTGTATTCGCCGAAGGGTTAGGCAGAGGTATACCTATAGTATACCCATCATCATCATCATCGTCTGCCCAGCCTTTTCCCAACTATGTTGGGGTCGGCTTCTAGTCTAACCGGATGCAGCTGAATACCAGTATTTTACAGGGAGCGACTGCCTATCTGACCTCCAAAACCCAGTTACTGGATAATACAATACGCCTTGGTAAAACTGGTTGTCAGACGTTCGGGCTTCTGACGACCCGTAACGACCGTCAACGATCTACGAATGACAGCCGGGGCCAACAGCTTAACGTGCTTTCCGAGGCACGGAGGGGGGTCTTGATATGTAAAGACGGTCACCCATCCACAGACCAGAAACACAAGTCTCATGTAATAGGGGTGCGAAGAATTAAAAATATGGTTCCAAATTACCTATTTGTTAACTATTGTATTTTTTTTTATGAGGTAGCTTCTTGATTAAATAAAAAATGCTATTTCTAGTTATTTCACCATTCATTAGGAACACATGATAGTGACTAAGACGATCACTGTTATAAATCGAACATGTACTGACGCAACAATGTGGGTACACAGTAATCTATTTATTATTAGACATGCAACTCATATTAATGATTTATAACGGTAGTGATATTTTAACAACATATTAATTAATGCTCTAGTTATTTATTTGTTTTAATTAATCATTTGTTAAGTTATTGTTTTTAATACCAGCTTGGGTTTGCCCAGTTATGTGTCTGTGAGCTTTACCGTTTGCGGGTTATCATTTGTATAATAATAATATACTGCCGTCTATTATTCTAAATAATATTCTGATAGGTATTTCAGACAAGGCCAGATTGATAAATATGTAATGTGTTACTTAGAGCTGATTTTACTGAAGTCAGATCCATGGAATAAGATTGACGTCGGACAGGTTTTGCATAGAAAATTCGTCAAAAATTCTGATCGATTCTAAAAATTTGTAGGTTTGGTTGAATTTACTTTTAAATGTTCACACTTTTTTCAATATGCAAGGAATGTAATACTTACTTATTTTCCAAAATAGTCCTGCACACGACCTCCCTCACTCCAGGATTCGTGATCTTCTCCACACTAAGCTGGTGAAGGTTCCACGAAGCAAGTCTACAGCATCTCACTCCATCTCGCTCATACATGAACATCTCCTCTACTATTGGCCTATGAGAGTATGCTGATAGCAGATCCAAAATGTCATTCACTGGTACCGTGGCAAAACCATTTGGCAATGTCATAGGGAATTTGGCATTCGTTGGCATTGACAAACTCTTTCTATGTGGAGTCTTAGGTGTACTTGAGACCCCATTTGGCATACACTCCACATCGTTCCATCCGTTAACGTGTCCATTTGTTAAATGCTGCACACTCTCACACTTCCTTGGTTCCAAACTTAAATGATGCTTAATTGTACTTAACCTAACAATGTCCATACCACGAACTTTGATTAAATCGTCTAATGATTTAAATGGGCCTCTCTTGGTACGGTAGTCTACTATGTTTGCAGCTATTTCTTGGTTGAGGCCCGGTACACATTGTAACTGGAACACACTTGATGAGTTTACAGAGCACAGTCTGCTTTCAGCCTGCATTCGTACACTGTCTAAAGATTGCGTCCGTGAACTTGCTCTAGATATTTGTTTCCTTATGTTTGTGCATATTTCTGGCCTTAGTAACTCTAGTTTTTCAGCACCTATACCTAAAAGGGAACAACATTGTTATTTATTTATATATAAGGAAAATTTTTGCAATGATTACCTATATATAGCTCATAATGACTATTTCAAAGAGGATAGGTTTGCAGGAACCTGGAACTTTAGGTTATTAAAGAAGATATGACAACTGCCTTGCTCATTATACGGGCACCTAGTAACCGCAGAGACAATTCTTATCTCTGCGGTTACTCTTAAACTGGTTTCACAAAACTTTAAACAAGTGTTTTAAAAAGTCTTACATAAGTTCATAAAAATCTAGGATAAACCATATTCTGCTTCATAGACAAATAATTCAGTAATTTATTATGTCTATCTATGATACTGATTCATCAATAAAACTTTGCAATACATTGATTGATCTACAATAAAAGTGAAGTAAGCTAAATTCACTGTTACATCAAATCTAGGTTTAAGAAAAAATGGGGCCAATTAGATTTTGTGTTCATGTAATGTCAGTGTTAAAAAGAGATTAATAATGTGTTCAAATTAGAAAGTTTTGATATTATCGGATACAGATTAGTTGTTGCTTTATATAATAATTCAGCCAATCAAATAAGCTGCGTGTAAGCATGATTTTTGTATATAATTTTTAATAAATGTTTATCTGTCTTCCCAATCTGTATACATAATTTTAGTCATGTCGGCATAGTTTAGTATATTCATAATTTATTCCTTCCAAGAAAAAAAAAAATGTATCAGGTGATGATAAGAATCAGAGATAATAAAAATATTCATAGACTACTGATTCTTTCCAATACTGTCATGAAAAATTGATGTGTAGAAACACTTAAAAAGTTCAACAAGCAATAATTAGACCTTTAAAACAAATACTATATACTAATTACAATGTTTGTAGACTACTCCCTTGTTACAATAGATTCTACTGTAGTTTTAAAAACAAAGACTGATGATTTTCTAACGTGGTACCATTTTTATGTTCAAGACAATTATGGAAAAAAAAAATTGTTTTCAAATCTGACCAGAATGTTTTCATATTATGGTAGGTATAGCATATTCCTGTAAGTTTCAAAATACATTATTTAAATTATTATTTAAGATAGTTCCACCTTCTCTAAAAGCAGACAATGAGTACATAAATTAACTGTAGTTAGATAATTAGATGTTTGAACAATTTGTTTGCCAAGTACCATTTTACATTATGTTTCCTTCAAATTAGTCTTCCAATTGGTAGGCAATTATCATTGTACTTGTGTGTAAAAAGTATCAATTATTAATGCATGAATTAAGGCCTTGACATGCTTGTTGGGAAGCCCTACTTATCTGTGAATTAGTTAAACTTGAGGATAAAAAAAGTACTGAACAGTTTTTTATTTATTGTACCCATAATCTACACTAAGTCGTCATGCAAGAACTGTCGAAAAAATCACTTTACTGCCGTGGCTATCTCTGCTATTTACCTGAGACAAGTGCGAGGTCGTCTACTCGCTTGAATCGGCCTATCATCTGGCGATGCCGCACTATCTCACGGGCTAGCTGCCTGTTCACCCCCGGCAGCGTCATCAGCTGCTCCTCCGTCGCCGTGTTAACGTTCATCAGCTCCGGATAGTCCTCGGAAGGCGGCAAACTGAACGTGTGACTCAAATTAGACTTGTTCAGTTTACTCCGCCGCACGAACCTCCGGAACGAAGTCCGGCGGCCGCTCTTGCTCAACACGGAGCTCGGACTTTGCCCCATCTCGTTGGACGCCACTTCGACTTATATATCGATCATAACAACACTAATTTCAAATTTCACTACAGACGTTTGTTGAAAAAAAGAAACTATTAATAGATTCTTACGTTACTCACTAGCACTGAGATTGTTCACGGGCACATACACGTATCTGAATAAACCACCTATTGTTGCACTTATCGCGGTAATTATCTCCTTGTAATCATGAAAATAATTACGGACCTAGGGTAAAAACACTACAGTAACCACACAGCTCCTCGTCATCAAATAAATCGCAACAATGAAACGAACTGACACTTATTGACAGCTAGACTGACAAAAGATAACGGATAGTTACGTGCCGTGTACATTGCACAACTTATCGATTCATCTCGATGTCATTCTCATTAAAATGTTGTTTAAAATAATTGAATACAAAATCGTTATCATTCTTTGATTACTCTTATGCTTGTTGTGTTATGATTACTTTTAGATGTCTAGCCAGACCAATCTGGTTGTTCGACAATATATTGTGATTGACTTGGACCATATGCAAGAGGATGGATAAAACGGTGATATATTTATTTGTTGTTTTATGACGGCAGTTAGTATTTTAGTTGTTTTTCACTAAAATACTAATTGCCGTCAATCGTATTTTCTGAATAAATCAGTAATTTAGTTCAGTTAAAATTATTGAAATATTCATTTGAACAATGAATACTATAAATTGCCCATCACTACAGCTACGTCGCTGACGTTTGAATTGACGTTTCAATTGGGTGCGTTCCGCAGACTCGCTTCCATTTCTGTTTGATATCAGTTTTGATTACACTAATAATTTAATTCAGTTTTGATTAATGAATATATAGGTATTATAATTAATAATAAATGTTGTAATAGTTAAGAAGAACTGAAATAATGATCAATTCATCATACAAAAGGTCAAAAATTTTCGTTCAGGCACGTGTCGCCATCTTTTGCCAACTCAAGATATTGCTTGCAGCGGTGTTAAAAACTTTGTGTAAAATGATTTTGGCAGAGATGATTTAGTCTCTAGTACATGCCTAGTTTATGCATATAAAGTATAAAGTTACCTTACCTTAGAGAGATCCATAAATCCAGGGTAACTGGGGGCCAGGAAGCCTGAATCCAGCCTTTTCTGTCGAATCTTTGATGGGTACTTAGTAGGTTATCTTTTCATTTCCGACCGGCATTCAATCAACCTAGGTATGTCCCATACACCATGTTTGTTATTTCAGTCGTTATTCAAGCATCTTTCATGCTTAGGTAGGGATGTTCCACATTCAGGTCTTTAATAAAATAAAACACGAAATTGATCAGAACAGTTCCCGTGCTAGTTTATTCAAATTATGTACAGTATCGCCTATAAGCTTATAATTATACATAACCGCTGCTACTATAATTAGTGTTGATATTTCACTGCATTAGCTCTGTAAAGGAAGTATATTTACAGAGATGAGTGTGCGATAAGATGAAGGAGCTTTTGGAGGTCAAAGAAGTGAAACTGGTTTTATATTTACCTACTCCCGTTTTCTGAAAACCTCTTGGATGTTTTGTCAATTCTCCTGTTAACTAACATTAAGTCTTGTTGGCAGCAGAAAATTGGTTAAGCTATCAGAAATGAGGGTTTAGTAAAACAAATGTGCTTTGGACCAGTTTCTCGAACGAAAAGTATGGCAATGTGGCGTAAAAACTGCTGTGATTGGTTGAATGTTTTATTTACTCTTTTAATTTATAATTTTTGTTTGAGAAACTAGCCCTTAAAGTAGCAGAAGAATATAGGCAGTAATACCTTATAGCTTCCCTCACCAAAATCACTAAAATAAGAAACAGAATACTTTAGTTACTCAATCGATCAGTAGAGGGCGTTAGTTTCAGCAAACTTGTAGCGTACTTAGGGTGTTTATTTTATATGAATATATTTTCATTGGATTGAGGGTTCTACTCTGAAGTTATTAGGTTTCTTTTTATAAATAAGCTCTTACACATATTTTGACTGCGTAGATATTGCACTTTATATGAAACAGCTGATAATTTTTTTGACAACTGACGAATTCTTCCTACACTGGAGGTTTAGAATCATGTGCCGAATTCACGGTTACAGTTTGCGTGACGATGTCTCAGCCATATTATAACAAACTTTGGCCCCCAAAGCTCCTCTGTATGTATAATAAAGTTACACCCACATAGTGAGATGGAAAACATAACGAACATGTCACCAGTACATATGGATGATCACTGTCTGCCTTTTATTACATTTTTAAAATTCCATATTATCATAAATACTTTTATACACTCAAATACAAATAAATCCTTCGATCCTGGCCCATAGACCATCGCGCATTGCTTAAAGATTAGTAATATATTTTCTTTAAATAACATAGTTAAACTAAAATGTTTTTTTTTGCTATTAAATATTGGAATCTAACCTATTGCAAAGCGTAACAAAAATTATCTTTTGAGAGTCTAACTAATCACTAAGCCTTATAGCTTCAACTGTATTAATTACAACCGAAATGGCATTGTTTTTTTTTTCTAAACAGCCAACTATTTATTATAGTATATTCTTTAAATAAATACTTTTAATTTATATCGGAAAAATAACGCGTAAAATATTTAATGTTACGATTTTTTTTTTGATAAACTAAATAAAATTCAACAAAAGAAAAAGGAATTTGTCTGTCTCGTAACAGCTGAGCAGGAAACAAGAAATCTATGCCTACATGAGGATGTTATGTGGCTAATACATCATACAGAACAGTTTAAAAGGAAATTATTTTGTTCTACATAAAAAAATATATCACAGAAAGAGATGTAGGTAGTCGTAAATCAATATAAAACCAACTGATAATTGACTAGTACATAAATGTTAAAAATAGAAAATAAATGAGCAAAAAGTTATCCGCGTTCGAAAATTTTCACCGAATTTTCTTGGTTATACATTTAATTTTCACAGGTTTTAGATTCAGTTACATGAGGTTACAATGCAATTATATAAAAATACTTGATTACTATCCATCATAAATATTATACGTATAAACAGACGACCACGTTAACTCGGAATACTTTCTACGCGTTAACATAACCACATCTTATAGCAACATTTCCACGAATTGCCCGGTTAAAGTGGTCGTCGAAGAAACTCCTCACAGCTCACAAATATTTCTATATTTATTAAAATTATGCATTTTAGCCACCTAACATTTAATCCCCTTTATAAAAATAGACAATAATCCAGCCTTTAGCTTCCAACCACATCATTTACTTGTACAAATATTTCATATCAAAACTTGCCAATACTTCTCCGTTATCATACAAATGAGTTTACTATTATAACATATTTTGTGTTTTTTGACAAATTTATTTTTACATCGCATAGCTCTGCTGTGCAATAATACCCTTTATCAAATATCACTAAACGGTTTGTTGAAATTGAATCAATAATTAAATCGTCCATTTAAATAAATTCAAAGAATACCGTTAGGCCATGTCATTATGTCTTTATTGAAACTTCAAAACACAGAAAATTAATCGTGGTACATATATTTGGAGATTATAGCTTTGATTCATAAACAGAAAATGAAAGAAATCATCTAAAACACCAGTAGCTGCCAAAATCCTTTAAGCAAATCAAAGATCAAAACAGGGTGCATTTCAGATAAGTTTGTCAAAAAACACGTTGCTAAAATTAATTAATACCTAAGCTACTCACATTAATAAGTTATAAATTGAAAGATATTTTATTAATCGATATAAATACTTATTAAGTTTAGGAAAAGCCATGCTTCTTACTTCTGTTATTTTTATTATCATTTGGATTTACTAAAACGTTTTAAGTACTCTAAGATATGATTTCGTACTTCATCTACTTTGAAAGAAAGTATTTTTTGGTTTAAATTAGAATGTTATTTAAGAATAATAGTGACCTTTAATGCAAAAGTGTTTCTAACCGAAACTAATTTCGAAGAGAGCGAAGGCAAGAAACGTTAAATAAAACTCCATTTTAATTAATAATAATTTTACTATTACAATAAGCACCAAACCAGGTTTGGAATGTTCAGTATTGCACCACATGTGAACAAAATCCAATCTAATACAGTCACAATGTAAAAATAAAAATAAAACACAATACATAGGGTTGTGAGTAAAAAAAAAATCCAAATAATTAATCATTATATTTTCATAATAAATAAATTCGGTTACCACAACACAATAAAGGTCACCATTGAGTCCAATTGGGAAAGCGAATCTAAAATACAGAATAATGAGCAAATTATTAAAAAAAAGTTTTACAACATACATAATTAGCCATACACTGTTGAATGGTTTGTACAAATAGTGACTTCATTGTGCATAAAACCATGTATCATTGCACCGCCAGTCTTCATGGAAGATTCGCGTTATCGGTACTTCCTTAATCTCAGCTGATAACAAAACCTTTCACTAGGATAATGTTTTCGTGTCATATTCCAAGTAAGTGCTGGGTTACACGAGTCATGTAGACTTGCAGAGTAACCGACAGAAGCCGTTTGCTGATCAATTTGTAATTCGAACAATTTGAAATCTATGTCCAATTAATCGGTTGAAGGACACTGAAGGAGACAAAATAGAACCATCATTATGTCTGGGGGCATTTAGTGTCCCGCAAAGTATATTTAAAATGTAGATTTATGCCAGTAAGCGACTTTTTCATTAACTGGATTTCAATTGCAGAATATTTTAAGGGTAAAGTTGCGGTGTCTCTTCTAAGTCACTGGTGAAGTGTTCGAGTTGAAGATCGTATAGATGAAAATACTATATGCGAAATTCCATAATCAAAAGATCTTCTGTAACAAATATTATTGACTCTCTGTCAAACAGTAAACAGCTTTGTTTTAACAACAAAGATTGTTCTGTTTGCTTATTGCTATTTGACAGTTTTCGTCACTTTCTGCAGAAGGCCTCTTTAAGATGGAAATGCATCAAGAATGATTTTTTTGTTGAGTTAACCTTTCATATAAATTCTATTGAACTGGTTGAATAGACTCGTGTACCCAGCACTTATTTCTAGACTATCTAAATAAATACTTATTTTAATATCATAAACAATGTTACAAATAAACGTTGCGTTTTAATTAGGAAATTAAATTAAACTCGCTTTTAGTTTCGATAGTAATGGAAATGTATGAAGAACGTTGTTCCTATACCTGGGATAGGGACTTTTTGGGTTGTGGATTGTAAAAGATTCTATTATTTACATCAAAGATTGGTTAGTGGTTACAATCAACGTATTTGATACATTTTATTATAGAGCTTTTCCTTTGACGTGTCAAAACTCATATAAACAAATTAAAAGTGTTTTTTTCTTTTTATTTACTGATCAAAGAACTTTACCTTCATTCAATGAACATTTAAGTATTATCAATTACTTACTGGGGATGTCTCATTTATAATCCATGTAACTGATTTGGGACAAATAAACATTTTTCATTTTCATTTAAACTTTTTCAAAGCATTTATTTTTTAAATCAACATATTTAAAAAAAAACCCAAAACGTCCCTAACCCTTTCGAGTTAATTTTACAATTTATTAATATAAAATCTAAGTTGTCGTTACATAATACAATCACTAGTCGCCAGTGTTGGTGATAATGGCGCTTCAAGCCGTGGTATATCGGCAAGAAGATTCATTCTGTGTGCAATACTTACGAGATGAAATTGTTCTTGAAATATTCGAAGGAGATATTTTGCCGGACTATAAGTGAATATTATGTTGGTATGTGATACATTTCAGCCGGACGATAAATTTTTGTCGTCGCGTTTTCTCGCCCAGAAGCGAGTCAAGACTATGCGTAATTTATTCGGCGTGCTGAAACGATGTTACAATTTTGTCGCGCTGTCCATGGTAGTTGGATAGATACAATTGCATGCTTAGAAGAAGCATATCTCTATTTTACTCTAAGTTTTAAGCATTGCTGGCAACAGAGTATGTTAGCATTAGTTACAAATAGTTCATATTTAAAAACGAATTTTATGATAGCAGATTTTAACTTGCAGAATGTAGCTTATGTGTTAAGCCTTTATCCACCAATGGATTGCAATAGGCCGAGTGGATTGCTTAGAAAATATCACTTATCGACCGACAATATCCAGAAATGCTTTTTTTTACATAAAAAATGAAAATTGGCAACTTTAAACACAGTATGCACTTCCCGCCGATATTAATAACGGTTTTTGAAAGACTGACAATTCAAAGCTGCCTTAGAATATTAACAGCCAGTTTGCCAACATTGTCTATATGTGTGTTTTTATAACACGAAAATGCTGAACCGGTTTCGATGTATCTACGATTAACTAGAGATTCATGACGGTCGCGGTAATGGACAAACGTAACTAAGTAAGATGTAAATTGTAAGTTATTGCAATATAAAAGGGTGCAAGTTACCGTGTTAGTTCAAACTGAAAACAGACATTAGCGTTCAGAAAATTCTTAACACTATTTATTATGCATTTTGGAAAGTCCAATCTCATAGAAATAACAAACCATTGGGATAGTTCAAAAAACCATTAGGATAGTTCTAATCTAAAATAAATCTCTACAAAATAGCCAATCTTTCAAAAATCGCGTGGACTTATTTTTCGTCCATTTTAAGTAAAAACCGAATACGTATGTTTCCAGTGTTAGCCACGTAGACGAGTTTCTCGTCCTACTATGGTATTGTGTTGCTTACCATTGCCGCGTGGCTTGGCCGGTAACGTTAGAGTTCGAGCCGGCGATGTATGCGGTGAGTAAACGTGCGCGTGCGCAAGCGTCGCGCCGGCGTGGGCCGAGTGTGCCCGCCGCACTACATGTACCTGGGAATCGACAATTTATGCATTTTAGTTGGGGAAAATGTCAATGGGCGGTAGCGTTATCGATCACAGGTGATTAAAGGGGGTGGAAAAATTTATTGTCGACCTTCATTATTAGGTTCGTGGTCTTGGCAAGGCAATTCGTGGGTCCAATTTGAAAGTTTTGATCCGACAGGTTAATGAACTCATCATAAGTTCATTCACCTATTGTTTGCAAACACGTGGATGTGCCGAGACAAAGAGGGCAACCTTGCCCTAGACTGTCATATTTTTGGAAGGTTTCACTTCGGCCCGCATTAGCTTCCCTTTCGAATGGCGAATCGGATATGAATTTCATATAGAAAGTTGATCACTCCATTCCCTGTATCATGTAACTAAATCCCCAGTCTGTATGGGATACGCATGTAATAGTTCATGCCCTGATACCGACACGTTATAGAAACAAAGCTAGTACAATTTAGATTTCCATCGACACGCCAAGAAGAAGATTTCGGCTCTCGTTACCTGAAGGCCAATTCTCGTTTTTTTTAATTTTAATTACTAAATGGGCCTGCTCTTGACCCCGATCATGCCTGATGGGAAGCGATTGATCGTAATTAAAAACGTTCCAAATCTAGTCGCAGTCTCATTTCGGCGACAGTCAAATGTCAAAGACTTGTCAAAAACGTATGGAAATTAGAGGTATTTTTGACAGATTGAGCCTAAGATCAGATTGTGAACGTTTTTAAAATTACGAGAATTGTCCCTCTGGTGGTATGCAGTAATGTTGGCTCACCTACAGACAGTGGTGGGCCAGCGGGCGGCTAGCACTCAGACGAGGAGTTGAGGTCGATGGGCGGCGGCGGGCCGGGCGGGCGCGCCTTGGCCCGCGTGAGGCGGTCCAGTTCGGCCGCGGCGTCCGAGCGCGCGGCGGCGGCGGCCGGCGACGCCTCCGTGCGGCCCGCCGGCGAGCCCGACTTCTTGTACAGCAGCGAGTTGAAGAAGTTGGCCAGCACGCCCTCGTTGCCCGGGGTGCCGGGACCCATCCCGATTTTAGCGCCGTCCAGCTGTGGGATAAAAAAAATAGGTTTTGAACTTCTTTTACTAATCTTCCATTCATTCACCGTCATTCACCGCTGTGCAATGTCTATTTGCACAGCCTAAACCGAAGGGTCTAAAAGCATAAAAATTTTCAGAAGAGTCCTTGTTTAACGAAAGTGAGCTAAGGAAGGATTTTTTTTTAATTGTTTCCCTAGAGGGGTTAAATGAGGATCAAAGTTTATTTATGTAGAAATTCGTAATTTTTGCGGATGGGATGGGTGGTTTTTCAAAATATTTTTCTAGTAGTTCTTTTAGATTGATACCTGCATGCATGATACCTGCAGGCACACTCGCCATCCCCGCAGGCGCCGTAGCCGCGTGCGCGCCCAGTTCAGGCGCATTTGATAGTAGATCACGAAAGAACTTTATAAGACGGATATCAATTGCTTTATTCGAGGTTAGTTTCTTTTGACTGGATAGAATGAGCGATTGGAAGCAATATTGGATTTATTTTATAGTAATATTTAAGATATTTTGAATGTGTGTGTTCCCAGGAAAAAACTTAGTGTATGATGCGAGATAATTAAATACCGATACAACTAAAACTAGACTTGGCAAGATATTCAAAACAACAAAACTTGTGGTTATGAAATGATTCAAGTATAGAGCGTTAATTAAAAAATCTATAGAAGCTAAGCACAAACTATGCTAAAATAAAATCCATTGTGAGTTTGTCAAAGAACCGAAGTAATTGTATGTATTACAGATCGAAGAAAAGTGCAGTACGCAGGACTATTATAAAAGAAGGTCAGCATTTATCGGACGACGAGTGTGATATATAGTTCATTAGGTTTTTAGAATCAATATACAACAGTGAGCCGCCGCGACTTGATCCACAAGCGGGGACGACGCGGCGACAGCGAGAGTGTTGAGCAGTCCGCGTGTACAACTTGACTTGCTGAGTCTTAAAAGGACGTCAGTGACGCACTCGAGCGCCTAAAACCGAAGCATTCAGGAAGTCCGAAAGGTATATCAGCATTTCTTTTTAGAGATTGTAGTAGGTTACTCGCGTAACTTCTACTTCATATTAAACATTTCACGCAAACCATTCCTGTACCTAAGGGTAAAACGGGACATGACGTCAGTGGTTATTGACGCTGTCGACGCCAGCTAAAGTGATCGAGAGCACTATATAGCGGTGCATGCAGGAGTAGGTACGCGGACAGTTAACGATTGCGCAAGATGAGGTCCGACTGGCGCGAAGCACTGTCACCAATCTTCTCAACTTTATTTGATTTAACAAAAGCGTTTGTCACGGTTGACAATGATATTCTACAACATGCTCCCAACCGTCGGATGCACACCGCATCGGTTGCATTCTATGCCATCTATATGCAAAACAGCAGTACGTTGACTCATTGACTGTAATGGATATGAAGCTGACCCATATTACACTTGGTTCGGTGCAAGTCAAGGCAGCCACTTAGGGCCTCTCGTAATTCATAATAATGGTAAATGATTTGCCGAAGATCGTCAGACATGGCTTTTGTTTAAGGAAGAAACGTAACATAAGTTGTCGTAAGATCATTAAAATAATCGATACTTGCAATTGAATTAATGGTCGTAATTTTTTTTTTTGCAAAACATTTCGTAACGGACTTTGGACACAGTATTTCCAAAGTCTGATTAAAAATAATCCCGTGAATAAATATCCACTAGGATTTATTGCATAGATTACCTATAATTTAAGATCTTTCCCTGGGCTATACAGGTACAGTAGGTAAGTAGCTGACAATAGATAAGTTGTAGTAACTCCAACGTCTGTTGCCAGCTGTTGTAGAATGTATATCTCACAAAACGACGCGCGTTTTACTCGTGGTTACCAAGTACACAAATACGGTACGAATGTGTGCCTAAGCGCAGGACCTCCTGCGCTTCCGACTTCGAAGTGTGTGTGCGTGTGTTATGTGCTGACCCTAGTCGTTTTCACGCACACTTTCACAGCGTATTTTGTACACTTTTGATTACCACATGTAAAGCGCGTGTCGCTTCGCGAGATGAAAATAATGTACGCCAGTAAAGATATTTTGATTGTGGAAGGTGTTTGTGTTCTGTCTTGTCCGTTGCTATTTATTCGCAATGCATGGTGAGCCAAGGTTTCCCGAGGTCATAGGTGTCGGTAGCAAGAGTGTACCTGCGTGGTAGCCCGCTGCGTGGCCCGCAGCGGCGAGTCTGCGCGCGGCGCGGGCGTGCCGGCCTGCAGCGCGGCCAGCTGGCGCTGGAGGAAGGCCTGCTCGTCCTCCGCCTGGACTTCGGCTTCTCGGTTCGCGCCGCTCTGGAAGATAGGGACATTATGATAGATATTTACCCCCCTATTTCAAAACATTGCTTAAAGTTACGTAGTGATTAGCGACTGATTGACCATACATTTTTGATCATTGACATCACTTTAAGCAACGTTTATAAATAAGAGGGTAAGTGCATGTAGTGCATGTTTGCAGGCGTGTTACTTGCGTTATACAAGGTGTAACAGCGTAGGCGCATGTAGTTTGTTCATATCGACATTTTTTAAACAGGTTTTGTTCTCAATAATTATGTATTTTGCCATACCTACCGCCGATTGAGCCAAAGGAAATTCAATCTTATAGAGAAGATAAGATTGAATTTCCTTTAGCTATAAGGCTCAATTTTAAATGCATAAAGTAATGCTAGGGTCAACACGTAGGGGAAACACGGGTGGGTTTTAGTCAGTAAAAGTCTGACACGCCCTCCCGCTCCAGCCAGAGCGGGAGAAGTTATTTGATGATTTCCCACCCAAAAAAAAAAAAAAAAGGGTCAACACGTTTTTCTTAATAGTAATAGCTTTAAGCAAAAGAAGTTTTAGTCGTTGTATTATGGTTTTAACTCTACTCTAATGGGGATGTGAGGTCTTGCGTCAATTATGCTACACGATGTAATGGAAGTATCAAGGACCCCTGAGACTCGTCCGTAGTTATTTGAGCGGAACGCGTGGATTTGTGAATGTGTCTATACGAATTTATCCACGTAAAGCGTTTTATAAGGGACATGTTTTATTTTACGGGGAACTAATGTCGCTGACACAACTTTTATTACAGTTATCCGTGTCGGGATGTTATACGCCCAATTTGCATTACTTACGATCATATTTATTGTGAAATTTAACAAAAACTTTGTCGTTCACTCTGAGTCATGTAAAATGTTCACTTGGCCTATTTATATCGAAGTAAGCAGAAAACTAGCCAGAGACTGCTGGATAAAGAAAACTTGTCTGTCTGTCAGTCTTCTTTATCCGTAGAAGGAAGAGAGAGAAATTAGTTAAAGAAGTACTTCATCATATCAGCCAAAAGACGTCCACTGCTGGACATAAGCCTCCCCCAAAAGGGAGGATTTGCCATAATCGCCACGCTTGGCAGGCGGGTTGGCGATCGCAGTATGGTGGTCAAATGCATAGAGAACGCTGCTGCCCATTCTGTAGTAAGTCCCTTAGTCGCCTTCTACGACACCCACGGGAAGAAATGGGAAGTACTTACTTTCCGTAAAACAGGCTGAACGATCACATCTCTGTAGTAGTCGTCTGGCTTACACGACTGCATGTTCTCGTACAATATACTAATTTTCTTCATGCTGTCCCAGCCAGCGGGTCTGTAACAAACAATAATATTAATAATCATTTACATAAATACTCAGCCTATATCGTTCCCACTGCTGGGACACAGGCCTCCTCTCTGTGAGAGGGAGCGGGCCGTAATCCCCCACGCGGGCACAGTGCGGGTTGGTAGATGTCACATGTCTTCGATTTTTTTTGGTTCTAGCACATGCCGGTTTCCTCACGATGTTTTCCTTCACCGTTTTGAGTGCAGCAGGCTTAGCATGACGCTTTTTATTTCTACGAAGAATAGACAGTGCTTTTTCTATACAAAGTCACATTTCGTTTCGCCATTTTTGACATAGCACCGTAGATATCCTTCTACAATCTGTCATTTTGTCTTTCGTTTCTAACGATCTTTGTCTAGGTCCTTATAGATGTAGACTATTTCAGAAGAATATTTCTTCCCAAACTGTCAAAATCACACTGACAACAAACTTTCTACTCGACGGCCACAAAGTAAATACGATTTATCTACAAAATCACGATTCGTTTAGAACGCATAACTGTGACAATTAATAGAAGAACAATACTATCTTCTCCTATTGTACATCATTTAGTTAATAGGCATGTATATTTTTCCGTCGACAAATCGGTGCTCGTGCTAAGCCTGCAGTAGTGATGAAATGATTTACACTAAGTAAAGCGCCCGGCTGGCTTCGAACGCACGATCTACATACAACTCGTAAGTCGCGGCAGTTACCACTGGGCCACCACTGCTCTCTGGTAATAATCATTTGATCTTCTTTTGTTCTGAAGTGATCCAAAGAATAAAGTAACCAAACTTATCATTTCTAGTAAATTTTGACTAAGTTGGGATATGCAGGCTATTTGAAATGAGAAATTCCTAGCTGTCACAAGCATTCGACAGTCGTTCGTATCGAAAATTACAC
This sequence comes from Polymixis lichenea, assembly GCA_949091785.1. Classification (NCBI taxonomy): domain Eukaryota; kingdom Metazoa; phylum Arthropoda; class Insecta; order Lepidoptera; family Noctuidae; genus Polymixis; species Polymixis lichenea. The sequence goes on from OX420937.1 coordinate 22,310,264, forward strand.
ATTTTGATAGCCTGATTTGTCTTGCCTTCGATAGCAGATAGCTGTCGGAAGAATAGCGATCGTCTATTTGATTTTAACCTTTTAACCGCTTACGTCGGAAAAATCCGACAAATATTTTCGGGTCCATTTCGCCAGGGTCGTATATTTACGACCAAAATACAACAGCTCGTTTAATCTGTTGTAAAAAGTTAAGTATTGCACATCCCTCTTTGTTGTAGGTATTTATTTTTCGATTCATTAGCGTTTAAAGGACACCTACGATGGCATTGATTGATGTCCGATTCTGTGCGGAAGCGTATAGATTGTGAACAGCTATGTAGGTCCTATTACTGACCCTTCCCAACACTCTTTCATATTTTCTGAAGATTGCATTTAAGGTCAGAAATCTAGGTTCCCTTGGCTGCCTTACCGAGATGTTTCTCCGTCCGCTTTTACTTAGCGAAATAACTTGAAAGCATTGAGGATCCATTGAAAGTGGAGTCGTATCCAGATTTTAAAATTATAACTCAGATCACGTACGCACGGACGTAAATATATCGCGACGGAATTTTATCGCGCACTTGATATTCAACACTCGGTGGGACCCGAGCATTAAGAAACCAACAGTGCATCCCAGCGCGTTGAAAAAACGATTTTCAACTCTCAGTGCTAAAGCATTGCGTTGAAGATCAAAATCCCGCAGCAATATTTTTACGTCCATGCGAAATTCACGGAAATATTTTGCTCCCTCTACTCACATCAAAACAGCATCCTTCTCCACAATAAGCGCGGGCGTTCTAAAGGGCAGCCCGTATATCCTGTGCGTCAGATACTTGTACAGAAGATCACAGTTCTTGTCTTCCTTAGCGCTCGTGTAGAAGAGGGCGGCGCCATATTGCAGACAGAACCGTCGGATCCATTGCTGCATGAAGTCAAAATTCTCGTCACGGTAGTCCTGTTCCTTCTCTAGTGTGCTCATGTAGTCAGTCTGAGGAAAGAGTTAATTTGCCTGTTATAAAGTATTTATAATCTCCTTTATTTAATGAATCACATACAAATTGCATTTTTAATATACGAATATAAAATTATACAAATATCAAAAAATATTGTAGCCCACCGGTATCGGGAACAGGGCCCAAGCGACCGGCGGTCAGGGCTCCAGAGAGAGAAACCTCCTAACAATGCGAGCCGTGTCTAGAAGTACCGCTTTCTGAATGAGGCCCTTGATCCAGCTGCCTAACGAGAGCCTCCTCAGATGTTCGATGAGGCTCTTGGCTATCAAGCCATTGGCTGTTACAACTATAGGCACAATGATCGCTGACTACTGATAATATTATTATCAGTTTTCTTTAAGTTTTGGGAACAAAGATTGAAGAGTTTGATTTGAGATGGTCGCCGGAGAAAATATTGCTCAAAACACGAGTTTGGTCGTGTTTACGTCTATGCGAAGAAAAGGTACACTCAAAGGACATGGAATCCAAATGAGACTTCTTAGAGAGAGACTTAAGAGTTTGTTATTTTGAGCAGACTGAAGTGCCGCAGAGTGTCATCAGGTATGTTTAAATGCTGCGTTAGGCCACTCTTATTTACACTCTAAAGCACAGGTGTAGCATGCAAAACGACATACTACCTAGCCTCTCAGATAATGGCACAAAAGGAATAGGAGAAAGGGCAGACAACTTTACATATGAGTGAATTACTGAATTAGTTTAGGAGCTATCTTAAAAGGCCACCATTGTGCTTAACACACTTACAACCACAATTCGGAGGGTTTTGAAGGAAATTCTTTAAACATTGCTTCATTGGTTTGAAAAAATCTTTTGCTCGATTAAGTAAATGACGCAATAAATGTTTTGAACTGTCAAAATGAAAGACATTAAGACGTAATTACCCCACAGAAAAACCGGTTAAGAAATGGTCTTTGAAATGAAATGTTTATTTATGTAAGTAGATCTTTTGAGACACTTACAGGTCAATATTTTGAAACTAAATGGCGCCGGAATTTCCTAGCTGACTGATCCCTGAGAAGAAATGTCGAAACACATTCACGAGGTTATGGTCTCTTTTAAAGTCCGAACATTTTATTATTAGAATTTTATTGAGTCTAACAATGCAGGGCCATGTCTGGGGTTCTACTCTCTAATCACGAAACCCGTAGTTTCAGCCGATATTAAGGGGGTTTCCTACTCCGTTTCATCTATGGGATATAAGATTAGTTTGGGGCCCCAAGTTAAAATGTATGGCAACACGATTTGACAGTTGTCTTTAGTCTCGATGTTTTTGCCCGCCCGAAAAGTTTATAAATCGGGAGTAGGGTTCATTCCTAAGCATCGAACTATTTTCGGACGGGCCCGTATCTTCCACGATGGGCTTAATAGAGTATCCCGCCTGGAACAACCTTTTGATGAACATGCCATTGCAGCTATCTTACCTTAGTCGCCACAACTACAATATCAAGTCCTAGATTGGTAGTAAGTACGGCCTCTGGCAGGGGGCTGTCGTCATCCTCCCCGTTCTCGAAGTCATCGGACAGGTTGCGGGAGGATCGCTTCATGGGGGATGACGCTGTGGGCTCGAGTTCATCCCCCGGTTCCGTATACCTCTGCCATTTCTGTACTTGTTGCTTTTTACTTTGTAACCTTTGTTCTGTAACAATGATTGAAGGAATATTTAAATTGGAGGTTATGGTCATTTAAATGGTGAGTGGTGAAGATTTATGGGGGATAAAGAGAATCTCTCCATATTCCATGCTTTGATATCGTAATACAATCTAATCGGTACACAAAAAGCAATATACAGAACCTACGACAAATCTCGGATCGGCGAAATGACTTTCAATGGCAATATTTTAGTATAGAAACAATAAAAACATGGCCTAGAGATAGGCTTGGATATTTATTTATAAATGTAGAATAGAACAGACATTTATTTTGCAAATATATAGATAATACGCGGTAGGCCGAGACGAAGATGGCGGGACGAGCTTAACTACTTCCGAAAGAACTGACCAGCGCTAGGAAAATACAGAATTGTATGGAAAAGGGAGGCCTTGGCCTTTGCCATATGCATTGGGACAATACAGACTAGTTAGATTAGATTAAGTAATACATAATAGGTGTGTAAGATTTAAGAATAACAGCTTTGGTCCTACGTAGGACGGTAGAACCACATTCTTCTCCAATTTATACAAACTCAAACAAGAATAAAAATAAAGTCAACGTCAAAGCATTTATTTCAAATAGGAACTTAAAAGGCACTTTTGAACGTCAACATCATCATCATCATCATCATATCAGCCAAAAGACGTCCACTGCTTGACATAAGCTTCCCCCAAAAGGGGGTATCTGCCATAATCGCCACGCTTAGCAGGCGGGTTGGCGACCGCAGTATGGTGGTCAAATGCATAGAGAACGCTGCTGCCCATTCTCTAGTAAGTCCCTTAGTCGCCTACTACGACACCCACGGGAAGAAATAGGATGGTGCTATTCTTTTACGTCCGGCACCACACGGAACACCAACCTCAACATTTACATTCAAATAGAATTGATTTTAGTAGCCCCTTCCAAAATGTAGTTTCGTTAATGTAAAGTTTATCCAAGCTCAAAGATCATTACATAATCATGTATACCTAGCCTTTTCCCTATGTTCGGGTCGGCTTCCAGTCTATCCGGATGCACCTGAATACCAGTATTTTACATGGAGCGACTGCCTAGCTGACCTCCATAACCCAGTTACTGGGTATTACGATACCCCTTGGTATCTTGACATAGACTTTCCTGTTTCTGACGACCCATAACGACATTCAAAGATCCACGAATGACACCCGGGATCAAGTGCTTAACGTGCTTTCCGAGGCACGGAGGGATCGTGGTATGTAAGAATGGTCACCCATCCAGAGAGCGACCGCGGCAAACGTAGCTTAACCAAAAAACATCATCTCATTTAAACAAAAACACTACAACCAAATCGCCTTTCCTACCAAACATATAACACAGTCACAGCTAATGATACAGCAATTTCGATTAGACTACAATTAAGATTCCGTACCGCAAAAAAACAAACTAAGAAATTAATTCAATACAAACACATTCGCAGTTCTGAACCAAACTCTTTGCGAACGGTATTTCGTGCAATTAACATTACAAAGTGTGGAAGCGAATGCTAGTAGTAAATCTCAGAGAAACGGAACATTCATATTGTTATATTTGGCAGTTTTATTTACTTTCTTCCGGTTGATAAAATGTTTGGATGAGCAACGAATATCTTCTTTACTGTACCATTATTAATTCCCTTATAGTAGTTTCCAGCCAGCCCTCCAGCCCTTATGTCAATTTATTTGTGGTGGGTGGAGCACGTATCCTCCTCTCTGTGTGCATGTATTCATCTCTCCTGTCTCTTTCATCTACCTATACACCGTGACATTTTAGTCGTCTTACAAAGTTGATCCACTCAATGTATCCGTCATAAAATACTGGAGGCGCGATTAAAACATTGTTACCATTAATTAAGATGATAGGTACAGAGAAATAAATAATAAGCCTAAATAAATAATAAAATAGCCTTTTCTACTCTTGGGTTCGGCTTCCAGGCTGGTTAGCCTGGAGCCATCCGGTTGGATGCAGCTGAATATGAGTGTTTTAGATGGATTTACTGACTATCTGACCTCCACAACCCAGTTAGTGGGTAAAACGAAACCTTTTGGTAAGACTGGTTTTCCGGCTTTTCAGCTTCACATGGGTAGTCAGAAAGTGTGACTACCCGTAACGATTGACCACGATCTACGAAGGACAGCCGGGACCGACGGCTCAACGTGCCTTAATTACGATGCACGAAAGGGTCTCGATATGTGATAGTTGTTCACCCATCGTTGAACCGATCGCGGCAAGCGTAGCTTAAAGCTTAACCTTCGATCGACCTGTGCGGCTGTTTTTAGTTACGAGGCCCTCGAGCATGTCTTCTTCCATACATCTCTATAAATGTGCTCTTACACGGGCAATTTTTTGAGCAATTATTGCTCGGCAACACTAATAGATCAATCTGGAGCAATTAAGTGGAGCAATCTGGAGCAACAACAATAAATTGCCGATGTGTTTCGGCAATATTGCTTCTGATTGCTCCATATATTTCATGAGTTGCTGAATTTCTAATCGGTTTGGAATTTTCTAGTCAATTTTCCTTCTATTTCGTACGTATAACTACGTCTCATTTTTGCGAGAGGAACCGGCCGGCGGCGGAGGCGGCGGGGGAGGCGCATTGCCTAGTTATTTAAGTTGCTCCATATTGTGTGGCCGTATCTCTGGCAACAGGTGGCTACATGTTGCCATTGCCATAGTTAACGAGAATTGCCCAAGATGGAGCAATTTTAGTTGCTCTTGTAAGCGCACCTTTACTCCTCAATTCAGTTGTCCTAGCCAAGCCATCTTTGGCGCAGTCCATCAATTCTTTGGCTCTTAGCCCTACTTTTATAGCTACATGCACACTTAAAACTTTCCTCACGACATTTTAAAATGATCTTGTGTGTTCATTAGGCTGAAAGTCTCTGGCTGAAACTAAATAAATGTTCCCGTAGATGTCTATTCATGTTTCGCCAAACCGTTTACTAGAGCTGGTTTTAATAGATTATTAATTGGGATCGGCCTATATCGCAGGTAACGGCCTTAATTCGGTGCTTCAGATAAGCTAGCTCAAAACGTGCCTACTGTTCAATTAAAATCCAGTTAGTGTGGGTAGTTATTCTAGGCTCTTCCTTTAGGATATAATTATGTATGTTAAAAGGCTAGAAAAATCTTAAATTCACTGACATACAACGCACAGCCTGAACCGCTGGTTCTGGAAGCATGAAATTTTATTACTTACATTAATCCTTTTAAATCCCTTTGATATAATAGGGGATGCAAGTTTTCATGTATTTAAGTTCGTCATTTTTGCCGATAGGAATACCATCGGGCACGCAGATTGTCTTACAGAAAAATCGGTAAATGCAGTTGGACCGTATTCGTATATTCGAATCGTATGACGTTCTTAGCAGCCAGATTGACGCAAAATTACGTCACCTCCAGACATTAAGCAAGAACAAAAGGGGTGAATGTTGTGTGCTATTCGTAAATGCGGACCTAAGCAAACAGAAACAGCGGGGCGCGGCAGAATGATGTATAGGTATGGTACTTATAGACAGTAGGATTCAATCTATTTTTTTTTATTGTTTTGCTCATTCGTTTTTGTGCTCTCCATAAATCGACATGATACTGTTTTCAATAATTATTTATAGAGCAAAAACTCCTAACCACCATCATAGAATGAAAACAGTTGGATGAGAAAAGCTGAGGATCAAGTTAACTGGCATGAGTTTGGACAGGCATATTATGTCCAACAGCGGTTTGCTTTGTTTAGGCTGATTATTACCAGAGGTCGGAGTAGGTAGATTGATTTAAGGTCGTTGACGTCAAACGTAGAGGATAATATGGATATGCCTCCAAAATACCGGAACTTCATATTTATTGTGATATTTGTTCCGGAATTTTGAAATTAGCACGAATTTGTGTTTAAGGTGAAAAACGTATTAATAATATCAATCTACGCTACCAGTGTTAGCTAATGGTGAAAGAAATCAGTATTTTATTTTTTGCAAAAAACCTTGGAATAGTTACACCGTATTTTGTCCCTTACTGTTGAATTAGAAATGACCCTTGACAGTATGAGACAAAACTTAGACAGGGCCTTTTGTTTCTTTATCTCATGTTCATCTATGTTCACAACGCATTGACCGCACGCAGAGACCAATCAGAAGCAAGTATCTTGTATGACTCATTGGGTGTTTGTTAGAACAATGCGCGCGCGCTGTGTTCCAGGTATCTCACTCGCTTACCTCGGTTCGTAGAGTGCGCTCCTAATTTGTGAAATTCCTGTGTTGTGTAAATAATAATCTCACCCTGGCTTGTTTACTGATTTCTGGTACCTTCTTATGGATAAAATGGCATGTCCATATCATAATATCTTGACGCAAGTATATAAAATCAATCTACCTACTCCGATCTCTGATTATTATGAAGATGCTTGCTAAATCTATAATCGCTATAATTTAAGCAATTGATTCTCTTACATCTCATTGTTACGACTATTTGCAACTTTCCTTTTACTGTTTTAAAAGTTTAAGTACCGAGCAAAATCTATTTTAATTTCCAATGCCACCTTATTCAAGTTTAAAAGAGACATTTTAAATTATCTCCACAGTCATAAGGTACTACCAAAACAAGCCGTTGGGTATCGATCGCGCAGTCTCAGCTTATTTTAAGCACTAGCTTTATCCAGCGACTTCGTCCGCGTGAAATATGGCCCCCAACCCACTGCGTCGCTGCTATCATTTCGTATGCGCTTAGCGTTAATTGTATTTTTTTTTGTTTTGCTCGGCTCGTAAATTTCGTAACGTGATGTTAAATAGCCGAAAACCTTCCTCAACAATTGGGTTATTAGATGCAAAAATATGTTTTGAAATCTGACTGGTCTTTTCAGAGATTAGCGCTTTCAAACAAAAAATAATAGTTTAGAAAACTAAAAACACGCTTTAAAAACCAAACTAAAAAAGTAGAAAATAATTTAATTCTATTAAAAAGCGGGGGGTGCTTGATTATAAAAATACCTCAAAAAGCACCCCACGCTTTTTAATAGAATTAAATTATTTTCTACTTTTTTAGTTTGGTTTTTAAAGCGTGTTTTTAGTTTTTTAAACTATTATTTTTTGGTTTTTAAAGCGTTTTTTTTAGTTTACTAATATTTATTTACTATTTTTTAGTTCTGTTAACAGTGTAAAAACAAACTCTTCAGCACTGTTATTGATTAAGGGCTGGTTTTCCAATAGTCAGATAACTTTTATCTGAAGAATAATTATGTCAATTCTTTACAAAAGCTGTCAAACCGTAATATTTATTCCTCAGTTATAAGATTTAGTACCTACCCCGCACCAAATCGTATACCAACCAGTCAAACTATTTCCTGCTATGTACACAACAGTGAGAGAAAGTATGTAATATATAGGAACATCAAAGTGAATTAAAAACGCATTATCGAAGCTGACACCAAAAATTACCCATGCAAAGTTAATACAATTTATATGGGTGGGTCCCATGAGGATTCATAACCCTATATCCATTAAATAATAACTTAAGAAATTGATCCATAATTGCTGGAGATATCGCGGAACTACAAGGACAAAAACATCCTGGCGAATTGAGACCCCTATTCCTTTTAGAAGTCGGTTAAAAACACTGAACTTCTGAGTTAAGCACATTAATAATTAATTGACAGTTGTCTTTAAAACGTATTAAGAAGTCAAAAGATCAATGACTCTAGACAACAAAGTAATCGCTAGCTATTAATAAAATATTTTGTATTAATGATCACGGATAAATATAATGAGAAACACGACCTTTGCTCGTAGACTCGTGATGTTATATCTACGTTTTTCCGCGGTCTGCAGAGTGGTACCTATTTCGAAAATAACTTGAAAAGAAGGGACTTTATTATTTTTTCAAGCTTTTTTGTCTAAAGCGACATCTGCTTCTCACAGTTTTTCCGACTTGACAAAACATCCAGATTTCTTTATTATTAAGTAATTATGTGTGTTGAATATTTCTGTTTTATACACATAAACGTTCCTGAATAGATTCTCTAAATGATGGTAAAAAACCACAATAAAATTCGTCGGGAACTTTTGAAGAATAACGCGGTTACATAGACACGAAAAGAGACTTTAATTTCTATCTTGTAGATATAAGGACAACTTTTCTTTGCTAAAAGGACTATGTATGCCTTTAAAAGGGTCTGACCGCTGTTGCGTGGTTTGAATAAATCACAGGATTCGGAATACCTACTTCGCTCAAGGAATGCATAGATGGAAAGAAGGTGATTGCCATCTGGATAGAAAGAACAGTCCGACACATGGTAATTATCACCTCTTCATTTGAACGACGCATAAGGTCCCAACCTGCACTAGTAGGGAGAACTGTCGATTCATGGAACCATTAATTAATTCGAAGTTCGGGCCCCGAAGTAATTTTATGTCTAAAGGTAATACGGAGTAGGAATCGTCCATAACTTAGGCTGAAGTTACGGATTCGTACTTAGGGAGAAGACCTCCAGATGCAGGGGCTAAATCGACTTTATGAAAAATGAAAATTTAAAATGGACCCAAATTTATAAACCCACAAATAACTTTCACTTTAGACACAATTACATATGTTTGAGACAGTCTTTGTCACTGCGTCCCACGTTGGAAATGAGTCACCCTTCTCACCCCTCTAGTCCAATAAAATGTCGCATAAAACGACGATGAAAATCTCCCACGCCTTAACGTTTACGATTGCAGCACGGATATAGCTCTGATGATTTTTTTACTCAATGGCACAAGGTCAAAGCCAAAGGTTAAAGTTCAAGAATATAACATAATACTGTATGTATTCATAATGTTGTCATATTACATAATGTTGGAAAAGGAAAGCTTTGCTTGTTTTACTGTATTGATTTTATAATAAATGTGGTAAAGCGATCAGAACTTTTTTGATTGATTAGTCATAGTAATTATTTATCTATACAAACTACTGGGAATAGAAACGTGAAATGTTGCACAACGGTTCCTTTTATAATGGAGGCGAGCGAGCACTAAGAAGGGATTTTTGAAAAGTCAAATAAAAGAGAAGCCACAAAATATTCTTCAAAAAGTTAACCCTTTTGAGGTGAAAAGGGGGATAAAGTTTTTTTTTTCCCTCTAATTTGAGACTTGGAAATTGACCCGAATAAGACCTTAAAGTCAGGTCTTTTGACTTTAATTCTCTTAATAAATGAAAGGATCGTGGGTTATCATTAATTTTCAAAAACGACGTCTCAAATGGCGCGAAATTGCGGCAAAAGCGCTGGTTCAAAATAAGTACCTACCTAGATAATGTATAGCTCACCTGTGAGGGCTGTGTGTAGCCTTAGGGGCTGGCTGACCTGGTAACAGCTACTGCGGCGAGGCCTCACAGTTCTTCCCTAGTTAATTATTCATGCTAGCGGTCTCGGGAATTGAGGCTAATACCTAGGGTCTGTGATATTTTGGCTGTGCTCGCTAATTCCATCAAATCATCAAATAAAGGTTTCCTCACATCTGTTTTAAATAAACTTTCATACTTAAAAAGGTGAGGGGCTTGTGGCTAAGTAATAACAGCGGCACGCGTCGATCGATCAGGTTAATCTAAGCTTGACGCGGTCGGTCCGTGGATGGGTGACCATCTTTACATACCAAGACCCTTCCGTGCCTCGGAAAGCACATTAACAGTTGTTCCCGGCTGTCATTCGTGGATCTTTGACAGTCACTACGAGTCGTATAAGCTGAAGTCTGACAACCAGCTTTGCCAAGGGATATCGTGTTACCCAGTTACTGAGTTTCTGAGGTCAGATAGTAAAATCTCTCTAAGTATGTAAAATACTGGTATTATAACTGCACCCAGTCAGACCGGAAGCCGACCCTAACATAGTAGGAATAAGGCAGGCAGATGATGGCATAAAACGGTGAACTAATAGTACACCCACATCGAGTATTTACTTCGAAATCCTAAACTCACCAATTCAATGGATTCGATCAGCAAACATTGCTTAATAATGACATCATAAGCATTTCTACATTATTAATAAATACGTTACCTGGACTGTCCAGTAGCCTTGGCATAGATAAAAAGCATCGTCACTATCGTAAATAAATAAATCGATGGTGGATGAATAGTTTAAGTAGATTATGTACATAGCTTATCGATGTACTGTGGCCCTAGAGTGTGGTAGTTCCTTCTAACCATCTCGACTTAACGTGGCCGATATTTGTGAAACTCACACTCCTCAGTTGTCATGTTGTTAAAGTCATTTATTCAAATTAGGCTGAGAATCAGCACTTTTCGAATGTCAAAATTACATAAGACAGTCCTCCAAAACGCCCACCCTTCGCCATTTCCTAGTGCTTTAGCTGGGAAGAAGAAGTGGCGCAAGAAACTCCCCAGCAGCACAGCTGACTGTTTAGTTAGATAGACTTGATTCTATACATAGTTAGGCAAAGTAATCAACATTACGAGACACGGAAATTAAATAATTTGTCATATGTCAGCTAGCCATGCCACTATACCAACAAATAAATTGAAAGCTTGACTCAAGCACAAAAAATTAAAAAGTAAACAAAACATACTACCAAAATTAAAGCCTCCTGGTATAAATGGCGTGATAGCTTACATATGCAATACTGGATTATGTTCACAAATGATAAACTAGGACCATCGACGTAAAATAAATAAACAGGTAGGTAATTATTAGCAACAATAACAAAATCATGGTCAGCAAGACGACCAGACACCACAAGCAGCACCCGTTCACGAGCATAACGCAAAGATCAGTCATTACCCCCGTTCCGTGTTCGTCACTAGACCATACCAGCTCCTTAGGCTCGGAGACGCGTAATGCGGGATTTACACTACCTATGTTGATTTTTGCCGTGCGTGCTGGACGCTTACCAAATCGCCTCACAAGCGGAATCACATCCCCAGTAACAAAGGTCGATAAAAAACGCAGGTGACTAGTTCATTTTGCATCAAAATGTCGACCTTCATGCGGCGAGCTATCGGCTGCGACTGACCATTTTCTGGGTCGATTTTATTCACCTGATGCAAACCTTCTCTACTTTTGAACTTGCAAATAGTCACCTGCGGCAACTATCCTTTAGATTAGACAGTCGACTTTTGCTTTTTGCGGCTATAGTCACCTGTGTAAAGCCCGTATTACGAATTCGTTGTTATCTACAACAGGTGAAGAAGATTCCAAAAAGCTCGTTAATTATTTTTAAGTATACAACGTATAACGGAGAGGGTATATTTATACCAAGGGCACGACTTCTTTGGGTGATATCAAACGATATTTGAAGGGTTTTTGAATGCTATCTCTACATGTTCGGCAATTATGAGAATTTTTAAAACATTGATACCAGATGCCGAACTTTTCAAATTGAAATAAACACATCACTCGGAAGAGATTTATCGTGATATTGGCAAGTAATGTGGACAGTTATTGACCTTCGTGGTGCGGTGACACGTTTGTTATGATTTGAATTTAAGAAACATATGAAACCGAAAACTTGGTATCAATTCTTAGAGTATTTTATTTTGAGTTGAAGCTGTGTATAGTGATTCTACACCAGCTGTTATCTTTAGTGCTTAAGGATAGCAATAGGGTTTCTGTTACACCCTGTATAAGATCAATTTAAATGAACTAACGGGTATCTGTACGATCCCGTTTGTGAAGTTTCACAAGGCAATTTAATATGACCTTGTAGAAAAACTTCCCCATCATATCAGCCGTAAGACGTCTACTGCTGGACAATGGACATATACATACAGGATAACTTTTTATCCAGTGCGCAAACTGTAACCATGAATTCAGCATATCATTCTAGACCCCCAGCGCAGAAATTTTTCGTGGGTAATACAAAAAAAATCAGCTGTTCCATACATTTTGACCGCGTTGGTATTGCACTTTTCTATGAAACAACTGATTTATTTTTTTTAAACTGACGTAAAATTTCTGCGCTAGGGGGGGTCTAGAATGATATGCCGAAATCATGGTAACAATTTGCGCACTGGATAAAAACTTACCCTGTATAGGTATACCAGCGGGTCTAAAAAAGCCACATTAAGCAATTCCTCTAAAAGTAATTCATTTCCTGAATTCCCCTATGATTCTGCTATTTGACATTTTACTTTAATAAAGCAATTCATAATTTGGTGACCATTTTACGAATTTCCGTACAAAACTGTCAAACAGATGAATTGCTTGTTGTCTACGCAGATAATAATATTATGAATTGTCAGTTTGTGACTATTTTACGATTTTAAATATGATTCATAATATGATCATATTATGATTCTGCCAAAGTGGCCTTTTTAGACTACCTGTTCCAAACATCGCCAAATACCGGTCCTAGACTACCTGTATCTAACTAGCGGATACACGCGATCTTTATTAGGCCGTCAAGAAAGCTTATTTCAAGCACAGTCAGTTACAAATGAAGCTGGAAAACGACCCGCATATTGCAAAAAAAAAGACATTTTAATTTTGCGGGCTACCCTAGCGTATCCAGGTGCTGTTGTGCATTAAAATACCAGCAGAACCAGAACATACAAACACCTATCCTAACTAAACAAATAAAATAATACTCCTATCCTTTTTTTTTTCTGGGTGGGAAATCATCAAATGACGCTTCTTCTTCCGCTTCTCCCGCTCCCCACTTCTCCCGCTCTGGACGGAGTAGGAGGGCGTGTCAGACTTTTACTGACTAAAACCCACCCGTGTTCCCTCAGTTGCCTGTGTGCCAGGGGGCCACGGTTTCTCTTTCGAACAACCCGCACCCCTGGCAGGCATCGGCCCTTGCGGACCCCACCAGTTGATTCTGACATCTCTTTGAGGGTCGGGAAAATAAAATAATGCTCCTAACCTAACTTTTTGTTTAAAAAGTTAGGATAGGAGCATTTATCGCATTGGGTAATGATGTAAGATTGATACATAATATTTTTTTTTTTTTAAACGTTGCCCCACACTAGGAATTACTCATGTATTGCGGGTGCGTTTACAAACATTTAAATTCACATACACAAACAGCCACACCCGAAACAAGTACTTGTAGGTCATGCAAATATTTGGTCCGTGCGGGAATCGAACCCGTTACACGCAGCACAGCAGTCAATCGCTTAACCACTGCGCCAACTGTGCTGTCAATAATGTAATAATGTGTTGTAAATTAATGTTAATAATAGGATTCCCAGTAATCCTACGTATGAACTGTTTTAATCTAAGCCCGACTGTCTCTTAAAGGCTAGCATATTTTGCCAGGTCCCAAGAAAACCTCCAAAAAATCGTTACTCTACGCTTAGCGTAATATCCTTACGGCAACGAGGATCGTTTCTAAAGTCGGGCGCACTAAAATGTTGACATTATACGGATACGGTCGGTGCGTTCACCTGATTCAATCGCTTAGCAGACTCGGAAGCGCAAACATTAATGGGTATGGGATGGACGGGCTTTGAGCTTATGTTTTTTTTGTGTTTTATCTAAAATGGCATCAGTTTCCGGCTTCATTTGTAACTGAATAAAGTTTTTAGAAAGCATTGTGCTTGTAGTGAGAAGCGCTTTTTCTGGCACTTCCTAAGCACGTACTTCGTAGCTAACTTACATATAAAACGGCAGGGGACACTGAACCATCAACCAGAATGATGATTATGCAAATCCATCGATCATATTCAAATACGCTTTACATCCTACTAATATTATTAATGTGAAAGTGTGTGAGGATGTTTGTATGTTTTTTACTCAATCACGCAAAAACGGCTGAACAGATTTGGATGAAATTTGGCACACAGATATTTTATAACCTGGATTAACACATACGATACTTTTTATCCCGGTAGTACGTTCCCGTGGGATAGTTTTCGACATACACGCGAGCGAAGCCGCTGACAACAGCTAGTTATTACAAAAGCGAAAGGTCGCTCATTCTTTCACTCACTGATTAAACATGAAATCTCAAAAACTACTGGACCTACGAAGATGAAATTTGGCACAGAGGTAGATTATGAGTCACGATTATGAGAGACGTCAGCTGAGAAAGGATTTTAGGAAACTCCCCCCGTAAAAGGGTGAAATAGGGGGAGGAAGTTTGTATGACAAATTGTATTCCTTGGGCCATGCAATGCTATTTAAGACACATTTTTGTTTTTTTTTTTGGTTGGGAAATCATGAAATAACTTCTCCCGCTCTGGATGGAGCAGGCGGGCGTGTCAGACTTTTACCGACTAAAACCCACCCGTGTTCCCTCAGTTGCTTGTATGCCAGGAGCCGCGGTATCTATTTCGAACAACCTGTACCCCTGGCAGGCATCGGCCCTTGCGGGCCTCATCAGTTGGTGCTGACAAGCTCCGCCCAAGCCGGGCAGACCTCCACCGTATGCTCCACCGTGTCCTCAGGGCGATCTTCGCAGTGGAAACACCCGCGCGTTTCCTCCCGCCTTATTGGAAACAGGAACCTCCCGAAACAGCCGTGTCCGGTGAGGACCTGCGTCAGGCGGAACGTGAGGACGCCGGGCCGCCTCTCAAGCCACTTCTCAAAGACGGGACTTACCGCCGCTATCGTGGCGTGCCCAGCATTAGGTTGTGTGAATAGCACTCTCCATGTCGCCATGAGATCCCGCCCGCAATTTTTCGCGGCAGCGGAGTTACGCCCCGGCGTGTGGCCTCCTCGCGCCACTCCCAAATGTGCGCGACACATTTTGATACTTGACAGGTAGATCAAAACCTTTAAGGTAGTTCCCTTTTCATCCCGGGAGATAGTTCCGTTTGGATAATTTTCAACACTAACGCGGGCGTAGTGGCGGGCAGCCCCTAGTAAGTTATGTACCTTACTCCTCTTTACATCCGTAAACAGTAAAATTCCGGTAAAATACATCGTTATTTCCAACCAATAAACCAGTGGGAACTGGTTTATCACCACAGGTGTGAAGACATTAATTTAAATAAAAATGTAAGTAAACTAATAAACAAACGCTATATGAATGAACCGGGTCGCTTTGTATTCAACTAGCGATATCTTATATGAGAATCGTAGTGACGTAATAGGTGACTCACGAACGAGAAATAGACATTACTGGGGATACCATTAAGTTTCTTATAACGATTTTAATCGGCACGACTCTTTTATCGGTTAATAAGGATCGGATTTTTAACAGTTGTTTCGTTGTTGGTGTTTTGATGGTTGGGATGTAGGAAAGGGGAGGATCGATTGTTTCATCTGAGACAAGTTGCGTGCTCGATGGTATTTGCCATCGGCAAAAATATAAATTTTCGTAATTATTTACGCCTTTAGGGGATGGATTTTCAAGAATCCTTCCTTAATGATCACACTTGTCCAAAATTGGCCAAAGTCTAGACCCAAAGAGGAGGATCGATTCTTTTACCTAAGCCAATCGATGATATTTTCCATCGGCAAAAATACAAACTTTCGTTCATGTTAACATATAATAATAAATTTGATTTATTTCAGAAAACACATTCACAAGGTTCGGAATTTCAAAAAATCCCTCCTTAATGATCACACTTGTCCAAAATTTCCCGCTTCTAGATCCAAAGATTTAGGCTTGTCAGTAATGGATTTAAGATTTATATGAAGTGGAAGATATTCAATAATAGATTTGTTGATCGTCAACTGTTTCTGGGATTATCATAAATGTCTGATTGTCTGTGGAACACATTGAGAGTACTGCAGGGGGTCTGCTCTTAAGGCACGAAATCCGTATCTTCGGCTGAAGTTACGGGTGTTTCCTAATCCGCATCACTTACGGACATAAAATTAGTTTAGGGGCCCGAAGTAAGTATAAATGACAACATGATTTTGACAGTTGTCCTTACGGCCTATGTGTTGTTTTACCTGTTCGATAAAGTTAATAAATCGGGAGTAGGGTTCGTTTAGAAGTATCTAACTATTTTCGGATGGGCTCGTATCTTCGTTGACGGACTTAGAGAGTAGTTCTCCAGGATCACGGCAAATTTTGATTTTAATATTTTTATACGGGCTTTGACTAAGTATTAGGTCCGTTTTGCTCCAGAAAGCTTTCATCATCCCAATTTCTTTGGCGTCTAGGCAGAACATTTTTTTTTCATATAAAATTTAATCTGTCATCTCAGTCTTCCCATCTTCTCTAGCACAATCATATTTCACATTCCAGAAAACTTTACTATAGGAAATTTTAATGGTAGTCACGAAAGCAATGTACAATTTTCTCCAACTTTATTGCGTTTGCAAGCCAATCCCTTTAGAAAGCTTCTAGATTGTCTCGCCAATGTTTTATTGCTAGACAATGCACGTCCTAGGTCACTCGGTGCGTAACTACGATTGCTCACTTTGATGCAGTTTGTGCTTTTGCTATAGAGAATCATAGTTTGCGAAAGCATATTACGTGTAGCATTGCGTAGAATATTTTATAGCGTATTGTGAGGTCTGTGATGGTAACATGTGTTTTTAGTGCAGGTGTTTCGGTCGAATTATCCATGCTTTAAAACAAATGCGGAAGTAACTTTATTGTCTATGACCTTTTACACCTAAACCAATAAACCGATCGTTATGAAATTTGACAAATACGTTGCCTGGACTTGCATAACTATTCAGTATCATTCGATACGCTTCCATACCGAACCGTAAGAGCCCTATAAACGGTCACACAATTGAGAGACAGTTCACAAATCTAAAACCCGAGAATTCTATCAAATGACCGGTATTCTCCCGACAGCTAATCGCTGTCGGGGGTAAGATAAATCAGGTTATCAAAATGTGTCATTTTCGATACGATAGCCTGTCGAATGGTTGTGATTTTATGCTAGAGAAGGACGTAGAATAGTTTTCATCTTGGATATTTGTAATAAATTTAATAAATGCAAAATAAAGCGGGGAACAGCTACATTAGATGCATACTCCGACAAGCTTACTATAACAACACTTTATTGACTCGATGGGAACATGAAAAAATGCGACACAAAAAATATACGCCTCGACTTGAGAACCTCCTGCATTTTCAGTCGCTAAAAAAAGACATATTGAAGTTGAAAGTTTTAGGTTGGGTATTCAAAGTACAGTAGGTTCTTACGATGTGAAAGGCACCACTTATATTATAGTTAACACGCGAGTAAAACCGGAAACAAGAATGTGTCTCACGAAAGTCGTAAAAATAATGAAGTAAAAGGGCCTATTATCCACTCAAGTGCAAAAATTACTAGCCTTACTTAGCATAACAACCAAGGGTAACTTAATTCGTCCAACTAAGGTCAAGTTTCCAACTTCAAAGGGATGCAAAGTTAAACAAGGGGTGAAAACCGGTTTTGTTCTGTTGTCTAAACTTAAATGAGGACAATCATAATTACTGTGGTCGCTTGTTTGAACAACAGTGAGGTAACGTAGGTTTTAATGGTTTGTTTTCCTATTATCTAATACCTTTAAGGCTCGTGCAGACACTCGTAGAACAATTTCTATGAAAACTTAATGGAAATTGTTCTACGAGTGTCGCGACGCGACCGTCGCGTCGCGCTAGTCTGCACGAGCCTTTAAACGAGCCATTCTTGTATACACCGTGAAATTTTTATGGTTGTTTTCCCGCGGCAGAACAACTTGCCATAAGGAGTACTTTCGAAGCATAGAGTAAAAGTTAAAAATATAAGATTTTTTTGTTTTAAAATAATTTAAAAAATATTTACTAACTCGATAAAACACAACTCAATAGTAACACTAGAAGTAACTGGTAGATACTACTCGAATCGCACGCACCGCCGACAAATGGAACAGCGATGCATAAATGTTCAAAGCAAAATAAACTCTCGCACGTGGTGATTTTTCACAATGGTTAATCTGCCATTTTTTGTTTCTAATATTTTATTTGTTTATAAAACTATTGTATGACCAAGACAAAACGATTTCACTGCGGGAAAACAACCATTAAAATTTCACGGTGTATAATCTGAATCTCGGAAACGGCTCCAACGATTTTCATGAAATTTAGTATGCAGGGGGTTTCGGGGGCGATAAATCGATCTAGCTAGGTTTAATTTTTAGAAAACGTCAAAAAAATAACCGAGCTTACCTCGGTCATCCAGATATTAATAATAAGCAACCGGCGCTGGCGTGCGCGTATGGCTAGATAAAAAGTAAACGAAACAAAAGATGTGCAAGGATCGTAGCAGCAGGCTTAGCACGAGAATCGTTTTGTTGACGGAAGAGTAGACAAAAATGACGTTTCCGTGTAGACAATTGACAGTTTTATACCGAGAAATGTACACAAGCGATTTTTATTCTACGGTAGAGTAGAAATACAAAGCGTCACGCTAGGCCTGCAGGTGACGTTCTGTAATTTCTGCCACACCGTTGCTTAAAATTAAGTCATGATTGGCGTATGTTTCACCATACATTTTTGACGTTAAAACATTTCTCAACTATAAGTAGCGTTTATAAATATAGGGGACAGTGTTTATTTTGATTTTACTATAAAAATATCCCACAGTGCAACGTGCCTCTTGGCATAGGCATCCTCTATCATTTTCCACTGGGTTCTGTGTCGAACTACCCTTCTCCAATGGTGTCCAGCCGTGAGTTTTATTATATCATTGTTTTTCAATCAACAGAAAGGTAAATTATAACCGAACGCGAGGTTTTACAAATCAGTTTGTTGAACATAATTGATATGTGATCGAAAATTTTTTATACATCTTGTTAGTGGGCACTATTTAAATTAGGCTCGACTTTTAAGGCTGCTTAATTTGTATTCATATTGCATAATGAAAACCAACATATCTTCGAGTATGTTTAGAAAAAAAAAAGAACGGAAATGTTGGTCCTTGTTTTCGCGTGGCGCAAAATACTCGAGATGTCAAAGTTGTAACTTCAGTTTGGTTTTAGAGGATGTTATAAAAGGAAACGAAGTTACATAATTGTGTACTTTTGCGACGGCATGCATACTGTTCTCGTACCCGTAGTGTCTGTTTGTAGTGTCATAAATAACAGCTATTTACAGAAAGTATTTATAGCAAAAAATTGTTTTATTTTTTTTGTCCGTCTGTTCAGACTAATCTCAATACTCAATAAGTCTTAATAAGTCACTCAATAAGCAATAATATCTTTATTGCTTTACCATAATCTGTAATTAGGTGGTAGGTAACTATATTATTGAGATCATTATAGACCCTGTAGGGCACAGCAAAAGGGTAGGAGTGAGGAAGCCCTGTTTTAGATTATCAATAATTCCGAAACAGCTGGACCAATTTTGACGGGAGATTGACTGGCAGATAGCTGATGATATAAGGAGTAGACACAAGGACATGGGCTTCTCTTTGTCCCGGTAGCACGTTCCCGTGGGATAATTTCCGACAACTACGCGGGCGAAGCTAGTACAACATAATTATCCACAACTAGCGTTTGCCAGCAGCTTCGCCCGCGTCGAGCTCGAAAATTATCCCACGGGAACGTATCCTACCTATCTGTGTGCCAAATTTCATCCAAATGATTGAGTAACAAACACCCAAACTTTCACATTTACAATATTAGTAGGATGGTAAGATTACGTTCTAATATGTTGGAGGGTTTGGTTTCCGCACTTAGTCCACCAGGGCCCCAATTCTGTATCGTTATAATGATTCCCCGGGGAATCTTGACTTGAAACTACGTCAATACCGTTTTTTTTAGAAACTAATGTAACAGTAAGGAATCGAAATGTCATATTCTGTATGTTCCAAGACAATTTGTCGATATTATTAATACGATATTAGCAGAATTCGTGCGTGATTGACGTGGTTACGAGTAAGGAATCGTTAAGTGGCCATAGTGAATTCAGGCCCAGGTGGACCATTGTGCGTGGGCCAAGGCGTTTGTCGGAAGTTATTCCAGCCATCGGTACATACTAAATAAATTGATTCCATGTCCTGGTGTGTTAAGAACATTTGTGTTAGATCTGGTTACCCCGAGCGTTTCTATCCTAATCTGGGTGGCACCTGTGCATTCAAAGAGCACATGCTCAACGGTTTCCAAAGTCTCCATGCAAGCCCTGCATAGAGGACTGTCCGTTACTGTTCCGAGTACTGATTCTGTTTCGACAGACTAATAAAGTTCTATAAGATAACAGCTAGTGTTCAAATATAGACTTTACAAACCATAGATAATGATGCAAATGCATTCTAGCAAGAAATGGGAGGACGTAACCCTGGATCAAATATGATTTGCGTAATACTGGCAACTGGTGCGCGTATATGACCCCATGTATGAACATTGACGGTGCTAAAGGATGTTGTACCATCGCGTAAACTGGCGGTCGACCACTTTTTAATCTTATTGCTTAAGGCATAAGGGAGAAAAGTGATCCATCGCTATTGTCCGCGGTTGTACCTAACAATTCGGTAATATGTATAGCTTCTACCTTCCCCAATAGAAAAACGCATGGAATTTCAGAGGCATAATGGTGACTCATGATTTGAAATAATCCTTGTCAGTCTGTTAACATTTCCCGTCTAAACTGCACACTGGGCTAGGACATATGATAGTTTTTATCCCGGTAATACGTGCCCGTGGTTTAATTTCTGACTCAAATCAAATCAAATCGTTTATTGCAATCCATGATGTACACTTACAGGTGGTAAATACAAAAAATAGAAACAATTATAGACCCTGTCGGGCACAGCAAATTTTTAAATAACTAAAATAACTAGAGCGAGGAAGAGCGCTTTATTAATTTTCGTTTGAATTATTTTATATCCTATTATTTTTCTATTCATTTACTTATTATATTAATATTATATGTGCAAGTCTATCTATTAATTTATTATTTATTTGATTACATTGAAATAATGCTTATTTGTTTACTCCCTTAAAATTTGTTAATTATTATTTTTATTTGTAATAAATAGCATAGATTCCTACGCAGGCAAAACTAAAGTTATATTTTTCAAAGGGTTTTCCATTCCCTGAGATATACACTTACTCCTATAGCTTCTATTAACTAGCTTCCGTATCAACAGACCTTGCAAAAGATACAGATAAGAATAGTAATTTGAGTGCAACTGCATCTACCTTGAATGTTTAATAAGGATGCAACTGCGCGTGAGTCATTCTTAGAGATAATGAGAGATGGCGCGCTCATTGTCGCGTCTACGCAACTTTTATGGCAGAGTTTAATGAATGCGTATCTATGTTTTTGTGGCCCTTGTCGGTTCTAGATATTATAGCAATTTGTTCCCATGGGGGTAAGCAATAAAGTGTCCCACTTTTGTATTGAGATTGCATAAGTGGAAAAGTAAATGGTAAACAAGATATTTTGATAAGTTTTTTTTCTCACTAGGCTTGTAAGCAAGGTTTATGTTCCTGTAGTAGGAACGTTATAGGCAAAATCCTGTGCTATATAATAAAATAGAATATTTTTATTTCAGATAGAGTCCATAGGATTAGTACCAATTTTGCTTATCCTCTAGTGTTGTTAGTACAGATACAATTACTATTAAAGACTTAAAATTCAGCGTGGAGCTCCATCCACCTTCGCAACATTAGGGAATCCCACCGATCTGCGAATACACTGAGAACACTGTTGGGGCTGCCGCGAACACGTGGCATCAGGGATGCACATCTCTTTCTAATGATGGCGGCAAAACCATCAATGTTGCTATCTGCAAACATCCCTGACGCACTACAACGCCACGGCAGCCGCTGCAGCACTCTCAGTGCATTATTATATTAAACGCGTAGGTCGCTGTATGCCCGCTGAGTGAAGTTGACCCACAAGCTGCACGTGTAGCAGGACTGACAGTAAGCTTTGAAAAGCGTTACTTTAACTGCCCTCGTACATCGTGCAAACCTGCGGGCCAGCATGTTACAACGGACAGCCGGCGACCTACGTTCCCTTTCAATGTCACAGTTATCTTTAAGATCTTCCGTGACCCAGTGGCCCAGATACTTGAACTTGTCCACTCTTCGCAGGGATTCTCCGCACAGTGCGACATGAGGAATACAGGGATATGTCACACTGCCTGCTTTGTAAACTATTAGTTCGCTCTTTGTGACATTATATTTGAGCCCATGATTCACCGCATAACATTCGCATATACCGATCAGTCGCCTCACAGCTCCGATCGATGGGCTCACGGAACACCATGTCGTCAGCAATGCACATCCCGTCAATATGACATCCGACATTGGTGCTGCTGAGCTCAAGGATCAGCTGGTTCATGTACAGGTTGAAGAGCCGGGGTGAGCTGAGCCCCGCACTCAACCAATACACGTCCAAGTGCGAACCAGCCCACTTCACGCTATTACTTTGACTACTATACCAGTACTTAAATAATGACACTAGCCAGGTGGTACAGTAGTTTCACGTTCTACTTTACGCCACAAAACATCGTGACTTACCAGATCAAATGCCCTTGACAGGTCCAGAAAACAGACAAAAATAGAAGCCTTCCTGTCCGTTTAGTATTGAACAGTCTGCTTGAAGAACAAGATATCCTTCTCAGTTGATAGCCCAGGACTAAAACCGAACTGGCCATCATGTAATTCGAGGTGTTTAGCCAGTTGTTTATCAAGCAGACTGCCCAAAACTTTAGCTATTACAGTGGCCAGGGAAATGGGCCTGTAATTGGGCACGTCAGAGACATCCCCCGTTTTATTGTTTACAATAGGCACTACCATTGTTTACATGAAATCGTCCGGTAAGTACCTGTGACTAAGGCACATGTTAAAAAACAAAGCAAGCACGCGTGGCAAGTGTCCCCCCGCATACCTCAGGTAATCGATGCTGAGGACATCATTGCCCGGGGATTTATCCCTCTCCATTTTCTTTATAATGGCTGCAATTTCTTGTACTGTAAAAACAATAGAAATGTCTCCAGAGTTGGTCCCAGCATCGACCACCTGCACAGGTTTAGTAAGACTAAGAGGTGACTTAACTTGGACATGACCCCGGAATGCATTGGTTATGTCCGTCGGCTCATGTACACCCGCCACGCCCACAGGGGGACTCGACTTCGCATTCAAACTATTTGTTGATTTCCAAAATGATGCAAATTTCTTTTTAGTGTGATGTTTAGCTAAAATATCCAATTTTATCTGCTGGTTGTCTTGACAATATTTTAAACTGGTCTTAAAGGTTTTTCTAGATTGGCACATTTGATTGTAAACATAACCACTGGCAGGCTTACCATAAAACAACCATGTTTGGTAACACAGTCGAGCCTTTTTCTGAGCTTAAACCCATTTTGGCTGTTGTGGTTGTTGTATCAAAATACATGGGCCTTTGCTTCTAGCAACCATAGTTCCAATACCTGGATGAAATCCAAGCTCAATAATTGTAGCCTATGGAGGAATATAAATTTAATAGATGGTATATATGCTTATTATAGACCTATATGTTACTCAAAGTATGAGCTATGAACCATTTAGAACATTAATTCCTACAAAATATTTAACATTAACTTACCAGGTGTGAGATCTAATTTGTCTATGTGGTCGCCGAGCACAGATGCCCAGCTCTGCAACTGGTCTAGTATACCCCACGGCGTTGTCATGGCAACGGTGAGGAGGACCAGCGTGTGGGGGAATGTCTCCTCGCTGAGGGCGAACTTGAGGAGGTTTGTGTGCCCTGGATCTCCGTCCAGCACCCATACACTGAGACGTGTTTGATCTATGGGGGAATGGGATTTTTAGTATATTTTACAGAGACAACAACTTTTGCAGGATATTGGGAAATAATGTTTACTGTTGCAACTCTCCATAGTTCAGAAATAAAACAGGTTCAAAAGTTCTGGGTAGGGATTGATATTTTACATATTAGTGCGTTTAAAAACACTTTTTATTGTTTTATTGGACCTTCGACATTGTTGATTTAAAATCAACGAAATACAATCTTCGTTACTGGAAGTTGATGTGCACTTACTCTCAAACACTTATTAATTATTCATTAGTAATGACAGAGTTTGCGTAGTGGAATCTACCTGGTATAGAACAGTGAAGCATCTTTATAAAAAGTGCGTGTCACAAAAAGATTCTAACATATTTGAATCCTGGTGTTTTTACAATACCTCAATTATGCATTTACCATGCGGCATTTGTATCTCATTTTATTATCTATATGAAACCAATGCCTAAATGAGTATAGAAAAGGTACCCATAATAAAGATCAATCAATTAATCAATAGCCCTTTTTGTCCTGAAACTCCTTTGTTCTCCTAGTTTAACTGCTATTAGGTATTATCTTTCCTGAGTGATAATATATCTCAGAGTACAGTGTGCCTCATAACAAAGCCCTCGTTTAATGATTTCCATTGCTTTTTTATCTTTTCCAATTTTCTCCAGTTTGGACCTGCATTTTTCATTAACAACCATGCGTTATGATTGTGGACACAATTGTAAATCAATTAATGTTTTCGTAGAAGTCGTTTATACACTGTTTCCAAATCCAAACTGGATCTTTTGTCAGTTTAAATTAAATAGCTGCTATTTTTCCAACACGTTTGCCATCGGGAGGATGGCAAATCCCATTATGGAAATATGCAATTTTCAATACGATAGCCTGTTGAATGCTTGTGAATAGCTATGCTTTTACGTTACCAGCCTCTATTTCGTACGAATGATCAAATGAAATAGAAATGTTAAAGTTATTTGAAATTAATGATAATTTACTTTACATTAACAATCCATGGGCCAACCACATCAATTAAAGAAATTACGATTTAAAAAAAATCTGATCTCAAGTACTCCAGACATACCAAAAAGATTGCATTACATTCATCTGCAATATGTGCAACACAGAGAGGTTTGATGTGTGATAAAACTCTTAAAACAGTGCTACACATACACAATGACTACATTCACTTTAAAAGAAAGTAAGTCAGTGTAATAATATAATATATATCAACTTAGTCTCTGCTATAAAAGTATGTCTACTAACTTTGTGAATGGTTTGGTTTGCAAGTGGACAGCAGAAGTAAAAATACAACATTTTAAATTTATTCTAACAGAAAATTGATTAAGCTGTTTGCAAGCAATACATTAATAAAAAACAGTAACTTAGGTCATTATCTAGGCAGTATATGAAACTAGATATTGGGATATGATTTTCACATATGATTCATCAAGTAAAATCAATATTCCTGACACTTAGTCACAACATCAGATTGTAATAATATTTGATTGTAGATTTTTAGACTTTTAGATACTTATGGTAATATAGCAATTAATAGAGCTTCTACATACTTTTAAGAGCATGTACGAATGATAACAATGTGTTGACCTGTATGAGAGTATAAATAATACTTCTTTATTTTGAATGTTGCTTTATTTTGAATTACTTGTGAATGTAGGTTATATACCAGTTGTATGATCATAAACTTGTTTGTTTATAAAAAATTGCTTGTAAAGTAATAAAAACACACACTCACCATCTCGATATTCATCTCTAACGTCTATATAAGCGTATTCGAGTGCCGAACCTTTTTTAGGGTCTTCAACACCTTGTAATTTCGCTACCAAAGTAGTTTTACCAGTCTCATTGTCACCCAAAACTAAAACATTTTTGTTTGAAGGTAGTTTTGTGTTCCCTTGGTTTTGCACCTCTTCTAGTATCGAAGACCTGCAAAAATTACGAGCATACAGTATTCGTTGTCATCAGTATTGCGAGGTTGGTACTATTACGGGAAAGTGTACACAAATGTATGGATTTGTCGCCGTGTGAGAATGTTTCGCTGTTATTTTACATACAAAGGTAGACAACGCAGCTAGGTCACATATTTCTCAGCTTCATAGCTTGACATCACGTAGGTGTGACACATTGGATCCCTATATGGGGAGTGCATGTTACCCGTAAAATTAACAGTGAACCGTTACCATAGGTTGTCCTTGACGTCTCCGTTTTCTTTCTTTTTTGATTTAAGCCCATTAGCCTGGCCGTTTGTCTCCATTCTTCAGGTACGATAGAAGATAACAACGGCACAGAAAGGCTTTTCTTTCGTTTTCGTCTTTTCTGCCGTTCATACGTCACTCTCGCGATGATGCACTTGTTGCCAGAAGTAAGAATTTCTTTTATACTGTTAGACGTGTTGAAAGCTAAACTTTTATAATAATCTGGATATTTAATTTGCTGACTTTACCGCAAAGAAATGATTACATTTTGAGTTTTAAAATAGAAACATTTTAATTTTTCTTACTTAATACGTAGATTAATCCAAGTCTGAACTCAGAATTTATTTTTATTATTTGACTGACAACATTACAATCACAGGCTAAAATTTATGGCTCAGTGTTGCATTTTCTATTATCGACTAAAAAAGTAAACTAAAGAAGAATTATACCAATAATTGTAATAGAAAGTCGAAATGAAATCGTTGGAAAAGTCACTAATTTACCATTTTTTTCTTAGCCTTTATTTGTGGATTAAACTTGAATCGATTGCTAAGTTTAAAAAAAGTCACAACAGACAGAACGAGTGACAAATGAAAGTTTATTGAAAAAATTATAATTTTCTGTCTGGAATCGAAAGTTTAATTGTACACATTTAATTTATTCATCTCCAGTATAAGTTGATCTCGCATTACTATACATTTCCAATCTCCTTGTTGTACGCCAGTACATCAAGGTATCCCAAACTGTCATTTTCCCCTCATTCATTTGTGATAAAGTTGAAAAACTATCAAATAAATTTGACAGATTGGGGTAGCTTGATGTGCTGACGTTTGTACTCTACAAAAGGCGTATTTATCGACTAATCGAGATCAATCATCGTGTCTACTGTAGGGTTACAGGGTCACTAAACAGTGACACTTGACACTGTACATTGACAGTTACCAACAGTCGCTTTCACTTCTCTAGTGGCTGCTGTTTTTTTTTCTGAGTCACTGTCAGGACACTGTCAGACGAAATACATAATAATCGGGGATTTATTTTGTAAGGTGAATAAAACTTCATAGCATTGTCATATTCCAGTGAAATCACGCAGATAGCTTCTAAGTATAGTGAAAAATAATAGTTAAAAGTTTGAAATGTCCAGAAGACCGAGAACTGGTATTAAATCTAATAATTTGTCTCAGGTGAGTCATGCACATTATTTGCTCGTTCTTAGGGTCTCATCCGGTTCTATTAGTGCGTTTAATGTAAGTTTATTTATAGGAACAAGTCATTGTCGTTATGGAGCAATACATTTTAATTTGAGGTTAATCTGGGAAGAATGTTGTCAGCTGATTTGGGTTTTGTAAACAAAGGGTCATTATTATTGTGCTCTTTATTTATAAAATAAACAATTGTTGTACGGTGAAGTCCGTCTTTGTATTTCTTAAAGTAAACATTGTTACTTTGATTGGGGCCCATTGTTAACCACTTAGATACTGACTGTTTTTAGTGCACTTGAGAATACTTTTGTACTCTAACAGAATTTAATAACAATCGCTGGTATCAAAAGTTTTTGTACAAAATGAACTTTATAGTTAGGTTGAATGAAATGAGGAATGACACAATCTGTTTATTATTTCAATTGATAAATTACCTAGTTTTATAACATTTGTAAAGCTACTCCTTTGTTGTCTGGTTTGTAGAATTGCAATTGCCTAGACTTGGAGTTGAACTATCTTATACTTAGGAACTTGAAGAGTTACCAAAAGTTTTCATGTCATTAACCTCTGCAACAAAAGATGGGTGTTATAAAGTTAGCCTTCTCTGTTCTCTCTGCGTCTCTTTGTGTCTTGTTAAAATGCAACAGAGACTTACAATGTAGCCACCATCTTCCCAAATTAGGTACTGCAACTGTATATGGTCCAACTATAAGATATCTAGCTTACTACTCAATGACCAATTAAGATACATGTAGGATTAATCATAACAGTCCGTGTATAGGTCAGGTCTATTTAGATAGAGAACCACTTGTCTGATTTATGTGAATTTTGGTCATCCTACTTCCTACTAATATTATAAAGGCAAAGTTTATGAGGATGGATACATGGATGTTTGTTACTCTTTCACACAAAAACGACAGAATGGATTTTGATGAAACTTTACAGCTCACCGTGACATTTTAGTCGTCTTAGAATGGCAGCCCACTTCATGTATCCAATGACTGTTAAACATTTATTAAAAAAAATATTTTTGTACATAATATGCATAATTTAAAAAATGAAAATATCATTCACTAAGACGCATGACGTAGTTTGAAACACCCTGTTATGGAGATGTTATTAATTATAGAATGTAATGGTATGTAGGTAGATACTTCTACCGTTTGATACATAAACATTATTAACAGGGAGGGTGTTGCATACTTCTAAAGCCTTATTTATTTTTCTTTGTACCTATTATTTTAATTAATTGTATCAATGGTTTAATCGCGCCTAGAGGTATTTTATGATGGATACATTGAGTGGACCACCTTTGTAAGAGGACTAAAATGTCACGGTGTATATCAAAATAACACATAGGCTATAATTTATAAAGATTTTATGTGATTTGGCCATATTATAACGATATGTATCAAGTAAGTCGGATAAACTCCTGCCCTCTGAGAGCTATCTTGGCGTGCACTGCCTAAACTATTAGAGTTACATGAAGTTAATGTATCGGGGGTTGTTTGTCTGAAAAATTTCTAAATAATAAATTTTATAGTATTTAGTTCATTCTTATCAATTTTATAATACCTTTATCGCTTTCGATATTTAATGTAGGTAGATAAACATTTTATTTTGCACAAAGAATATAGGCTAATTTTAATTAACAGACTATACAGACAAAGCCGCGGGTGGAAGCTAGTAGTTAATAATAATGCAATATTATTAAATGTATCTTTTTTGTCACAGTTTGGTCTCCTAGACATACCAGACATAAACGATGATGATGAGCCTCTGGATTTATCAGACGACGACTTCGACTTGGAAGCAGAACTGGCTGCCATCAGTGGCGGTGGTGGCCAGAAGCGCAAACCCAGGAAACCTCCACCGGTGCCTGCGGCTAACTTAGATGCTATGATAGCAGAGAGTATGAAAGATGTGCCTTCGGATGATGAGGGTTCTGGTAAGCTAATATTTATTTTATTTTTTGGTAATTCTGTGGTAACGTCCCCGACTTACAAGTATAAAGTTTGAACAACCCAAGCAGATACTTTAAACACTGAAATATTTCATCATTAAAAATGGTGACGGATAACATCGTGAGGAAACCGGCTTGTCCTCGAACTAAAAATTCGAAGACTTGTGACATCCACTAATCCGCACGGGGCCTGCATGGATTACGGCCCACTCCCACTCACAGAGAGGAGGCCTGTGTCCCAGCAGTGGGAATGTTATAGGCTGATTATGATGATGATGATCATGATGGTAATTCTGTGTTTTTCATTTTATAAACTTATTTATTACTTTAGAACCACTTATCCAATTTATGTGCTTCTCTGCTGTTATAAATACACACATACGCACAGACTACATAGAGATACTACGTATCAGACGACCCACTCCTATAGAGAAAAAATGGTCAGTAGAGATGTCAAAAGTTGGAAGTTTAAAACATGACAGTTCGTTTTTTTTTTAATTTAGTTGTTGAGTTTTAGGCAAAGGCTCACACAGAATGCCTCAATTACCCTATTGTAGGTACTGTTTTCAGATCTTTTTTTTTGTTGGTAGCTCAAATCCAATAATGTAAAACTTATAAATTACAGGGAACTGCAGAGAAATATGTAAATGAAACAACAAATACTTATTAAGATTTATATTTTTTAATTTAGTTTTACATTTATTATATGCCTTAGGTTGCATTCTCGGAAGAGATTTTCCTATTTATCGGGATATATCTGTGCCTTTTATTATTTTATTTATTATACAACACCAGTTAAAAATTACAAATTTTAACACATGGTCAAGGAAGGCCTTTTTAATTTTAATTTTATGTGTTTCACAAGAAAGGAAGCCAAATGAGTACTTAGACTTAATTTGGCTTTTTATTATTTTGGAAATGTTATTTTTAGCTGGACAGTGTTATATGTACCTACTCATTTGCCACCAATGCAAAATATTACAGTTTAATCACTGAGAGGATAAGACAGTCCGGAAATTAATCAACGCTAACTTCACTCGATCAACAACAAAACTGTAATGGCGGTAAATAAATAACAGAAGCGGAAAACTGAAAACATATTCGAAAACCGCCTAAATTTGACAGTGACATTTGTAAATGGTCTATGGTTTTGGCACCTGGCGAAAGAGGGGTGAAGAATGATAGAAGGGGGTGAGGAGGCCTGTCTTGTTCGTTTCTTCCAATCATAGAGTATAAGGTGTACATTTTTTGTTCTAAGTTTGCGTGCCGTGCACATACGTAACCTCAGGCCTTTTTCCCATGAGGGTAGGTAGAACCTATAGAACGTCACCGACGCCACAATCTTTACATACCCCAATTGCTTCGTTTAAGTTATACGTACGTACGTGTCATATATAAATATGTCGTCCTGTCTGTCAATTTATAGCCATAATCACACCACTTGTTTATTTCACTACACAATGACAGCTAAGTGGCTAAGTGCGTGTGTCATCCAGTGATTTACATGTATTTTAAGTCAGTCTAGACGCCATTAAAGAAGAAAAATCCACTTAATAAAAACCCTAAATTCATTAATTCACTAACACATAATGCACAGCCTAAACTGCTAAGTGTTGGAGAATGAAATGTTGCACAAAATTTCCTTATAAGAAAACCAAAGTACCTACATACAAACATAAACTCACCCCTTCTTACCATGGGGTAGGCAGAAACTACAGAACACCTGCTACGATCCATACATACTCCAAAGTGAGTTTGAAGGAAGGATTTTCGAAAATTTTCTCCTTAAGGGGTTAAAGTTAAAAGGTTATGGGATTACGAAATCCGTGTGAGTTTCTTCATAACCAGCAAACATAAATGTCTTCATCATCTGCCTAGTCTTTACCCAACTATATTGAGGTCGGCTTCCAGTCTATCCCAATGCAGCTATCTGACCTCCGCAACCCAGTAACTGGCTAAAACGATAGCCCTTGGGAAACTGCACACTTATTGGGATATTATTAATCCATTGCTTCATAAATGTTCAAAAAATTTGTCTGCGCAGCGTAAATAACGCAATGAATGTTTTTGAACTGTCGAAATGAAAACCAGTCTGTCTCTGAACCCGTCAGGTTAAACATAGGTATTAATTATTCAACTTCATTTTAGGTGACGATGATGACCCAGACCTCCTCAACGAGCTTAAAGCCTTAGGATTAGATGATGACGAGGCGCCAACCCCTCCCGCGCGCACGACCAGGCCCGCGCCCCCTCCCCCCGGCGCCCCGCTCAGTACAGACAGCAGTACCATCAGCATGTTACAAGATAGGATCACAAATTACACAGTGGCAGAGAAGAATGCTAAAACGAAAGGAGAGACCAGTCGGGCGAGAAGGTAAGTTTAAATTTTAGATCAGATATTTTTTACATATGAAAGTTTCAGATGGTCTGAAGTAAATTACGCTGTCGCTTAGGAGCGTTGAGCTTGGGAGTTCTGTGATAAACCGCATGATTACTGACAAATGCGTGCACCGACTGGACACTCGACAGGTCCACTCAATCTGTGTGCTTCTTTCCTCAAAATACCATTATAGACACTAATCTACATGGTCTTCACATGATCTGACGAAGATTATGTCTGGACTTTAAAAGAGGCTGTGACCTCTGAGCTTGTTTCGACCTTTCTTTTCAGAGTAGTCAGATAAGAAACGCCGACCGTTTTTAAAATATGATGGAAGTGTAAAAGTGTTTTTACAAACCTACTTACAGAAATAAAATAATTGATAATTTAGGATGCGAGACGGGATGTGAAGTAGGCCACACGTTAGTGTTACAAAACCAATAGAAGCTGGCTTTTTATTCTATTTAAACTCCGTACTATGTATGCCAGCTCAAGTTCAAAATGTCACCACCGCACAGTGGAACGAATGTATGGGAGCGGTTGGACGTAGACATGTCCGAAAAATAAGAGTAAAATTATGACAAACTAATGATGCCATCTTATTCGATTACTTAATGCCTTCATAAATTGTGGTGATGAATTTCTTCATAACTCCCATATTTCGGGAGTAATTTGAGAAAATGTGAAATTTTACTATGAAAATGAGTGTATCGAGCTCTCTCCCTCCTGATTCCGGGCTTGTTTCAAGTAGCGGTCTCTAATATCGTAATGCTATTACTAAGAGCTATATTTAATACTAAGACACATAGTGCGCCAAATGTGCACTTTCTGGGATAAAAGGAAATGAAAATTAAAAAAAAAAAACGTTTTTTCCCCATTTGTATTTACTTTAAACCGCAGACAGACTTATTAAGAGGTCTATAAATATATTATATATATATACAGAAATATATATTAACAAAAATATTCACAAGAACTGATGAGAGTATGACTTTTAAGTAAGTTGATAATAAATTACCTAGTTTCATTAAAAGTACAATAAATAATTAAGATGTAAGCTCTAATTTACTAAGTTACACATTTTAAAACAATAACATCATTTAATTATCTTCGTCATCATCATCATCATCAATTAATTCAAATTCAGAATCGATGTCCGCTAAATCATTTATGTTAACAAATTCGATATCACTTTTCTCAGAATCCGTAAGCTCATAAAATTCCTTAAAAGAAGATTTTTTTACAAACTTATTTCCTTTTGGACGGATACTTGTAACAAGTGGATCAGAAGACAGTAAAAGATTGTGCATAATATCTTCATTGCATGAGATACTGCTATGCTTTCGAGAATGCCCCTCTCTATATTTTCTAAAATCTTTATTTCTAGCCTCAGATGCCTCTTCGGATAGAAAACCAATGGGCACAATTGACATGTTCTGAACTATGTCTGGCCCATGCATTAAAATTTTATGAAGTGAAGAAGGCATATAATACCATGGGTATAACTCCACGTAAAGCTTAGCAGTATCAAAGCAGAACTCTCGGAATTTAGTTACGTTGATCTTCTCTCCTGATGAAATACACTGCAAGATCACACAGATTTTTCTTAAAAGCATAGCATCTATTCCGGTCAGTTCAGCAGATTTAGTGTAGTTTTCAAAAAATCTCCTTGCCGAGTTGCCATTGTTGGTGGATCCACTGCCTTGTTTCACAACATCGAGAAGTAAGCCCGTTTCTCTTCTTACAGCCTCTTGAACTCTTTTCTTCCTGTCATCAACTTGCCTTTTTGCTATATCACCCCTTACTTGCCATGATTTTATGTCTAATTTGTAGGAAATGTGTAATAAGCATTCCATTGAGCGAATCCAAGCGTGAAGGGTGCTTAAGCTATATTTATACATGTCCTCGTTTGCGTGTTTATCTTTGATTAACTCTAAATTATTCATTTCTTTAGGACAAGCCTTGCATATGTCACACACTGAAGCTGCTGTATTGGATATAATGGAATGAATTTTACCATCAATCATTGTCAACAGCAGTTGGTGTTTGACACTAATTCCATCAGTGATGGTGGATGGAGTTAAGGCTTCAATCTCTGCTTCGATTTCAGCCATCTCTCTCTGCACATTTTCTTTGGTTTCCTTTATAAACTTAAACAATATTGGCCGGCAAAATGAAGTGGAAGATGGTCGCTCGTTTTCCCAAATTGTTACACCTTTTGAGACGAGCCGCAGTGGTACAAGACTAATCATAAAATTACTAGCAAGATCGATTTGCTCATCTTCACTCGTCCTTTGATGATAAATGCTTTGGCTAGATGATCCGTCAAAACCCCATTTGCTGGTCAATACGAGCTGTTGATTGGGATCAACAGGGGTTTCTAACGACCTAATAAGTCTTCTTGAGGTTAAATCCATCAAGGCTTGTAATTTGATTTTTGCAGAGCTCTCTGTAACTGTGAGATCTTCTTTGGCCGGATAGCACTTAATTTTTTCTTTAACCAACATGTAGTAACTCGGGTATTGAAGAGCTCCTTCTTGAGTGTTGAAATCCCGAAGAGTGTTATAGCGCCATTTCGATAAGTTCATCGATACATAAAGAGCCAATGCCTTCAAAGGGGATATTTCCCGTACCTGAATTGATTTACCTTCAATGAAGGCTTTGATTTTTGAGGCCTCTTCTGGATTCTCCGTCAAGTATTTCATAACATAAGCTGTATCGCTTTGTCCTGCCTTTTGAAGCGCCCTTTCGGCCGAAAACATAATTTCAGCGCTGCTACTGCTGCATGAAAGACTATCTTCAGTGCGTCTTCTTTTTTGCCGGTTACTAAGGTCCTCAAAAGATTTACGAGGACTAGGATGTGTACAAGTTGAAGCATCAGATTTAGCAGGAGAAATTATGGGCTCGATGACGTCACTTATATTTTCTGTAGAAGGTTCCATATTTTCATTCTGTAATTCCGGCCATTGAATTGCAGCCTGTAGCCAAATCTCATGTTTCTTCCGAAACTTATCTGTGCTTCTTCCAGACTGTGTCCATTTTGCATAAATGCGGTAGCAAAATCGACGACACCAGTCTTTTAAACTTGTTTCAGCACTTTCACATAACTGAACACAACTGTTATCTTTTAAAACACTGAACAAATAGTTAAAGTCGCGTAAATCTTTATGTGCGCGTGCGCATAAAGCAACGTGAATATCAAGATTTGTATTAAAATTTGGAAAATACATTGCGAGATTAGCTTGGATACAACGAGGTGTAAATCAACACTGATTTTAAAGTTACTAATAGTGACCTATTTATATAAAATCCAGGTATCCCAGGTATCCTTTGTTAAATATTGCAAGGTAATTAGTTATTGTGATAATTAGTAAATGATGCATGCTAAATTAGTGTATTAAGAGCCATTTAGTAATTAAATAATAGCAATGTTCTTATCAGTAATCATTAGTGCATCAGTTTTATATGTAAACCTTAAGTCCCTAATTATATATCCTAATTAGCTTATATCTTCTCTAATTGGCTGCTCAGAAATGTTATTGTAATAAGGTAAACCTTTAGAAAAACGGTTTTAATCAACAAAATAAACAAAAAATAAAAAAATTGTGTTATAAAATAAACATCACTCTTTATCCCAGAAAGTGCACATTTGGCGCACTATGTGTCTTAGTATTAAATATAGCTCTTAGTATTAGCATTATGATATTAGAGACCGCTACTTGAAACAAGCCCGGAATCAGGAGGGAGAGAGCTCGATACACTCATTTTCATAGTAAAATTTCACATTTTCTCAAATTACTCCCGAAATATGGGAGTTATGAAGAAATTCATCACCACAAGTTATGAAGGCATTAAGTAATCGAATAAGATGGCATCATTAGTTTGGCATAATTTTACTCTTTTTTTTCGGACATGTCTACGTCCAACCGCTCCCATACATTCGTTCCACTGTGCACCGCACCGACGCGATTACGGTAGGCTCAAGATCATAGTGTTGCCACACAGGTGCGTTCGACTGTACAATCTTCACTAAAATTGAATTCCGCTTTTAAATCTTTACGTCGTTTGAATCTTTACTAAGATCTTCCTTAAGGGGGCGCCAGGTGGAGGTAGCCCTCGAAATTGTATTTTTCTTAAATTTTTTGCAATTTGCTGGTAAGTGTCAGGTTGTGTGTTAATTAAAATGTGATTCGCGCCCGTAACACGTATGTATTTACAGAATTATAATCGTTAAAACCGTCAATACAACCCTCTAAGTTCTGCGACTCTCAAAGAGATGTCAGCATCAACTGGTGGGGTCCGCAAGGGCCAGGCCAGCCAGGGGCCTGCCAGGGGTGCGGGTTGTTCGAAAGAGATACCGTGGCCCCTGGCACACAGGCAACTGAGGGAACACGGGTGGGTTTTTAGTCAGTAAAAGTCTGACACGCTCTCCTGCTTCACCCAGAGCGGGAGCAGTTATTTGATGATTCCAACCCTCAAAAAAAAGTCCCTCTAAGTTCGTTTAATCCCACTAAATAGCTATTTCATGAAAAACCCTGGCGTGGCGCTTCCTTCTTAAACATCATACTCCTAAGAATAGGAGGCTGTGCCACTTGTGCCAGTAACGCATCTTTATAAGAAGTTGAATGGTTTTTGTTAGATGTGTAGAGCTTTTTCTTGTTTGTTCAAGGAGTATTTTGTGTATAAAATAAATGTGCGACAGCGGCAAATCTCACAGTACCGCTTTATGCTCAATGCTTCGGGCGAGCCTTTTCAATGAGTTTCGTTGTTTGCAACAATGAACTAATCTGAGCTTCGTAATAAATACTGCTGTGATGATAGCCTATCCGTGTCGGTCGTTTCTTTCCTCACAATATATACAAATAAACAAAATTTGGTGTGTTTGTTTGTAATGTCAAAATAACAGCAGTCGCGTCGCTCCTGTTTGCGGGAGCCTTAACTAAATGCATATGTGTACGGTATTTAGCAAACATTTTTTTAAAATTTTTGACTTGCTGTCTGTCTGTTTGTTTCGGCTACTCTCCGAAATGGCTGGACCGATTTTGACAATACTCTCACTGGCAGTTAGCCAGGCGCGGTCGTAGCAAAAGACTTGGGGGGGAGGGGATTTATTATATTATCGAAAAATTACTATTTTAAGCTTTACGTTTACGGCTTTGGGGGGGTCATGACCCCCTAGGACCCCCTCTCGGACCGCGCCAGCAGTTAGCTGCAGGCTTAGCACGATCACTGATTTGTCGACGGAAGAATAGACATGACTATTAACTAAATGATGTACAATAGGAGAAGATAGCTATGTTCTTCTATTAATTATCACAGTTATGCTTTCTAAACGAATCATGATTTTGTAGATAATCGTATAGACTTTGTGACCTTTGAGTAGAAAGTTTGTTGTCACTGTGATTTTGAGAGTTTGGGAAGAAATATTCTTCGGAAATAATAAGGACCTAGACAAAAATCGTTAGAAACGAAAGACAAAATGGCAGATTGTAGAAGGATATCTACGGTGCGATGTCAAAAATGGAGAAACTAAATGTCACTTCGTATTGAAAAAGCACTGAGAGATAGAAAACGTCATGCTAAGCCTGCTGGTGTTATAAGGAGTACGATAGGCTACTTTCGTCCCGGTCGCACGTTCGCGGGGGATAATTTCAGACCTCCACGCGGGCGAACCCGCGAGCAGGAGCTATAGTATTATTAGCAGACATCGGAATAGGCTGACTATATTTGTCTTAACTTCGGAGAACAGAGACAGAAAGTGGAGACTTCCTTACGACTATATTTTTTTTTTCCGGGATTTGGGAAAAATCTTCAGTAAGTTGAAAATAAGCTTTATTCAAGATGTGTCTGATGTGATGATCTTTTCTGACCAAGTTTAAGAATATAGTTTTTGTCTACCCTTATAGGGTAGGGTAGGGTAGGAGTCAGTTTTTTTTTTAATATACCACTGCGATAGCTAGTTTTTATTTTAAAAATTAAGTCGCCCCCATACATAACTAAAGAAACCCGCAATCGTCCCTTTCTGAACGTTGACCCCGCCGCCACCGCTACAATGTAAGGTCAGACGGTCAAACAAAAGCGTGCACTATCTTATTGTCTTGGAAGCGCGTAGCAATGGAGTTTTTTCATTATCTTTATTAATATTGACAAACAAGGGTGATTTTATGTTTTGTAGGTAATCAAAATATTTCAGCGTTCGAATACGAACTACAAAAGTTTCTAGATGTCATAATCATTTCAGCCAAAAGACGTCCACTGCTGGACATAGGCCTCCTCCAATCTCTGCCACTTCGACCGGTTCTGTGCTTCCCACATCCAGCGGATTCCTGTGGCCTTCACAAGGTCATCGGTCCACCTTGTAGAATGTCCTCCAACGCTACGTCTTCCGATACGCGGTTCGCCCCCTAGAACGTTTCGTGCCCATTGGCCATCTGTTCTGCGAGTTATGTACTCTGCCCACTATCACCAATTTCTTCAGTCTATGTTGGTTACCT
The DNA here is from genome assembly GCA_949091785.1 of Polymixis lichenea. Taxonomy (NCBI): domain Eukaryota; kingdom Metazoa; phylum Arthropoda; class Insecta; order Lepidoptera; family Noctuidae; genus Polymixis; species Polymixis lichenea. The sequence continues at coordinate 22,348,748 of OX420937.1, forward strand.
TAGTCCTCCTGCGGATCTCTTTATTTCTGTTTCCATCACTATTTCTACTTTCGAGATGTGCCTAAGAGAAATAAATGCTTTCTCCCCATTACACAGTAAAATACCGATTGAAAATTGTATCGGTATTATGTAAATTAACAATTCGGATTACGAAATGAGTTATCAACTTATCACAGTCAGTTTGTCGTGATAATTCGTATTCTGTGGATTCGATCACTATTTCTACTTTCGAGATGTGCCTACGAGAAATGCTCTCTCCCCATTACACAGTAAAATACCGATTGAAAATTGTATCGGTATTATTTAAATTAACAATTCGGATTACGAAATGAGTTATCAACTTATCACAGTCAGTTTGTCGTGATAATTTGTATCCTGTGGAGTCAGTGTGTAATTATCCTTGTTTTATTATAAACGAATAAATGTATTGTTTTTTATTTGATTATGTCAGGCACTAATCCGCATGGTCCTCATACGGTCTGACCAATTTAATGTCTGGACTTTGACCTCTGCGTTAGTGTCGGCCACAGAACACTTTTCTTTATTCCGCGATTTCGGCCGTTCTTTTCAGAGCAGTCGGTTAGGATAGCCCGAACTCATCTAGTTTAAAAACATAATTTATTATTATTATTGACGTGTGAAAGTGTTTTTTTTTTAAATCAATTTACAGAAATAAATGCTCATATGCTGAAATGCAAATGCGCTACATGCTCAGATATTTAATCAAATTTTAACAAAAACTGTTTTTCATTTGTAAATTCATTTTAAAATTTTGCACTTTGATCTGTTTGTTTTATGCAGAATGTAGTGTAATTAAAAGAAAAAACAGCGTTACGTGTGGAGATGCTAATAAGTTCTCACAATTCATGATAACCGTTGTATTTAAGTACAACTTGTTTCTATTATGAGTCAGTGCTGATTCTGAGTCACTGTTTACAGCCTAACCGCAAAGCGTATAATTATTTATCTAATGTCTTTCATATTCGGGACTTCAGCTTAAAGTACCTACCTACTTAACTGACCTCATGTGCTGTGGTTAAGATAAAAAAGGTCGTATCTTAGAAATGGTACCTACTTGAACTTAATTTATTTAAGAGATGGTGAAAGAGTTACGCGTGTTCTGTAGATGATTGTACAAATTTCAGAATTTTTACCGATTCCAAAATGGAGGAAATTCTCAAAGGACATTTTTTTAAATTATTTGTTTTTTTTTCTAATTTTGGGGTTCCATACCTCTAAAGGAAAAAAAAATCCCTTAAGTATATCACTTCGTTGTTCGGTCGTCCGTTCTTAAAAGACCGACAGACGGCCAGACGAGCAAGTTGACGAGAGTCAAGTCACAACAGCCTTGGAAGTCTTAGAACCAGGCGTGGAGGTATCAAGTAGGGATGCATCGATACGCATCTCGGTATCGGTAACGTATCGGACGTTACCGATACCGATACGGATGGTTAAAAGAACTGACTATTCCAAAATTCAAATTATTTATTATAAATAATATTTAATAAAGGATGATGGGCTCTAGCGGCTCGAGGGACTTGTAGCTAAGTAACAATAGCCGCACGGGTCGATCGATCAGGTTAAGCTACGCTTGCCGCGGTCGGCCCGTGGATGGGTGACCATCTTTACATACCAAGACCCCGCCGTGCCTCGGAAAGCACGTGAAGCCGTAGATCCCGGCTGTCATTTGTGCATCTATAACGGTCGTTACGGGTCGTCAGAAGCCCGAAAGTCTGACAAACAGTCTTACCAAGGGGTATCGTGTTACCCAGTTACTGGGTTGTGGAGGTCAGATAGGCAGTCGCTCCATGTAAAATACTGGTATACAGTTGCATCCGGTTAGACTGGAAGCCGACCCCAACATATTACAATGATGTTTGATTTAATTTTTGTCGAGATCAATGGCGGTAGGTAGTTAGGTACCCATTTCGATACTTCCTTAAATTACTTTTATGAAATGAAACGGGGAATCCGTGTATTTTATTTCATTCCGAATACGTTGTGGGTATTGTTATGTAAATATTGTCACCCATTCTTTCCCACCCATGGACTGTTTCGAGAGGTTCCTGTTTCGAATAAGGCGGGAAGAAACGCTCGGGCGTTTCCACTGCGTCGATCGGCTGGAGGACACGGTGGAGCATACGGTGGAGGTTTGGCGTTGGGCGGAACACCGCCGTGTCCTTGTGGAGGCGATTGGCGGCGGCGATCTCTCGCGTCCGGCCCTGGTCCAAGCCATGGGACGGAGCGAGAGTGCAGGGGTAGCCGTCACCTCCTTCTGCGAAGCAGTAATGCTCGCGAAAAGGGAGGCGGCGCACGTGAGTGAGAGGCAGTAAGTATATGCGCCCTCACGGCCCCAGTCGCCACAGGAGACGCCCTGGGCGTCGGGAATCCCAGGCTGATTCCCGGCCACCGTAGGCGCGGGCTTGCGGACGGCGGGTAGCTCGCCCGTCCGGTAAAGACCAAGCCCGGGTCGACGGCGCGTTGTGTTTTACGCGCACCTCAAAGTGATGTCAGCATCAACTAGTGGGGTCCGGTCCGCAAGAGCCGATGCCTGCCAGGGGTGCGCTTTGTTCGAAAGAGATACCGTGGCCCCTGGCACACAGTCAACTGAAGGAACACGGGTGGGTTTTAGTTAGCAAAAGTCTGACACGCTTCCTTGCTCCACTCAGAGCGGGAGAAGTTATTTGATGATTTCCCAAAAAAAAAAAAAACGTTAATCACAATGTAACGAAATAAAACCAGCTAATGGTAATGACATTTCAATAACTCCAACTAACTTAAAAAAAAAAACATTATACTCATAATATGTTCAATAAATCACGACCTCACAGTAACCCCAGGAGGTATTGATCGGCAACTAGCTCGGTACAGCGCAGCATCCCCTGAATTTCCTGAAATTAAACATAGCTATAAATCAAGCTACATCTCGAACTGAGTTGACCTCTATTCGGCCTGCATTTATACGCCATGCGCAACAAGTAACGAACTCTTGGCGTTTGAGTTCGTACTTGTTGCGTCCGTCATAAGTTTTTTCTTAGGGCGCGTTCTTACTAACGTAAGTATGAATTTTGTACTAAAGTTTCTTATACTTATACCGAAAGTAAGAACACAAATGTTTTTGAAAATGCATCCCCAAAAGGGGTCAAATAGGTGATGAAAGTTTGTATAGAAGTTTGTAAATTATTCCGATGAGAAAATTATATCGGGAACATTCCACCACTGCCATGCCATGCCACGTCCTCAATGAATTATCAACTTTAGTAGGACGCAGTCTAAGTTGATTTTTGTGTGGTTTGTAATAATAAGGTCCTAAAGTTAGTTGCATTGGAATTTGTACTTTGTTATGTATGTCATTGAGTTTGTTGAAGTTTGTGTGCCTCATAAGAAATAAATTCAGTATGCAATTTCATCATTTCGAAGATATTCTCATAAAAAAGAACCTTACAATGGTCGCTTTTAAATTGACAATACAAAAGTAAGTACCTAATTTTTTGTTTCCTATGGGGAAATTCTACAAAAAAACCCGTTGTTTACGGCGTTTGTTACTTATTTGTTTTCAATAATACCAACTCATCCGGGTTTGTGACCGAAACTGTGAGAAATAAGGAAAAGTTGTCAGAATTAACGTTTTACGAAATTTTAACAGATTTAACAAATGATGAAAATTATCAACACGTTTCGATAATTTAAGGGGAACCTAGTCGCGGGCTCGAACTCATCGATGGGCCTGGCTAAAAAGCACGCTGCCTCACCAGGCATCGTGTCCGACGGAGGTAGTATCAGTGTTGAGCAGTTAGAAGCTAGTCTACACGCACAACATTATTGAGTGAGATGCAGGATCATTTATAGTACAACAGGCGCGTAAAAAATTAAGAACAGTCCTTCGGAAGATCGGGTTTTATGAAAAAACCACTGCATAAATCAATGACCAATAAAGTTTATTGGACTTTTCGATAAATTAGATATGTCGGTACCGACTTGGTTTTGGAGATTTTACACTTCTTTTATTACTTACACACACCCAAAGTTAGGTTAAATTGGCAAGAAAAACGAATCTTTGTTGGCTCCTAACTTTTTAATGGCTTTTTATTTTAGGATTCTGTGTCCGTACAGACAATACTAATAATGAGACGAAACCATACCATGTTTAATTTTTGATGTACATTGTCGAACAGTGGAGTAATACACTCCCGAAGTTTGCATGGGAAAAATGTGGACTAGATTCACCTTAAGAAATAAAGTCATACTTGACTTCCAGCGATTGACAATGTTTTTATCAAGATATGAAAGTTGATTCCTGGCTAAAACCACCGAAATGCATAAAAGTATATAATAGCCCTTAAATCGTCAATAACTAAACATTAATTTACTATTTCGGCACCGCTGAAAAAAAATGAAATTTTCAAGTGAACGCATTCTCAGCGAAGTTTCTATACTTGTAGTGCAATCGCAAAAGTCTTCTATCCTCGAACAAATTGACTCACAATCCAATTGAAGATTCAGCCAATATACTCGTCCCTTAACAGTAATAAATTCTCAAAGGCCTCGGTTCCTGATTCAGGTTGCAACGTTTTTATTTACGTGACCGATATTCAGGTTATCAATCTAGGACGTCGTTAGGCTATCTAGGGTCCGAATTAACAGTTCAGCGCGAGGGCTGGGCGCGGAAACATCGTGTACGGTTGCATCCGTTGGAGTCCCTTGCTGCGGTTGGAGCCCTATTTAATCACCTTTTTATGGTGAGTTATCTATTTTGTAATGTTTTAATATCTGGATTCAGTATTGAAGTTTTCGAAATGATAGGTTTTGCTACCCTCCATGTAAAGATAGACTAATACAACTCTCGGGCGATTTCGATAGTGCGCAATAGATTTTGTATCGATCTCGGCACCCCGCTATGCGCTCTCATATCTAATTCTGGACCCCTAATTAGGTTCCCTATTAAGTTTTCATTATTTTAGGATTTAGGCCGTTCAGGTCACAGTTTTGCTCGACTTTCTTAACAGGTGGAATCAGAAATCCCGGAAGATTTGCTAAGCGACTAAAGACTTAAATAAAGCTCGGCGATAAGTTTATTTGAATTACGGCTCACTTAAACTAATTTTAAATTGTAATGCATTGCATAGTTCTCAAAAGCAACTTTTCTCCTTTGTGTTAACGCCGTGCCTCTCACAAAGTCAGTTAAACCAAAACGTACAAACAACTTCGTTTCAGGTTAGTTTGCAAGACTACCTATTTATTTTAATTCAAGCTCTCGAGAAGCTCATGCGATGTCTAAAAACGTTTCGTCTGTATATAAACAAAGAACTCTGAACCCAAACTAATAATAATATTTTAGGAAAGGTCTTTGAGCTTAAAGCTGTCTAGACTTCTGCTTTTGCATTACGGAAATTTTATCCAGACGCCCCGAAATTCAATTTAGTCTCTGGAGGAGAACCACAAATGTCTGGAAAAACTATGGACTAAAACTTTTCGGGGTTATAAAATATTGTTTGGTCGTGTATAATATACCTAAAATAGATCAATAATTGAGTAGGTGATTAATATTGACCAGGTTTTAATCCGAAGTGTAATGGTTCTAACTTTTGCAGTAGGATACTGGTAAGTCTACAAAATGCATGGTGACATTGATCAATCTTTGTGCGCAAATAATACGCGTCGTAAATCTTCCTTGCGTCCATCAACCGTGGCCATTAAAATGTCGGCCGTAAAGATAGAGCCTGCCGTCTGCACCGGGCGGAGGCTGCACCACGCATGCGTGGTGACCTGGCGCCGATGAAAATAAAAGTTTCAAACGGCGTTACGGTTCATAATTGCTGAGGCTAGGCTCCGGGAATATTAGCTGCTGAATAACGCAACAAATTGTGGTGTTTGTTGCTTTTACGTCTCACGGAAGTCTTGCCAATATAATATTATTTTTGTTAGGATGCTGAACTGCAGATAATAATTGCGTTAGCGTGCAGTGGCAAGGGAAATGAAAATTTTCCACCACTTGGTTATTTTTCACTTTTATTGTTGTTTAATGGCAGCTTCTTCCCCCTTATCGCCAAATAGTTAGGACGACTAAACGACGATCCGGTTAAATATCAGTATATGCAAATCAGCATCTGCCAGTATACCTTTAGAATGGTTTATCAACACCATTCCTTTTTTTTTCTAATCCTAAGATCTAAGGCATATTTTACTCCACAACCAGGTTCGGTCGAGGTCTCAAGACTCTTCAAGATCTTCTAAAACAAGCGAAAGCCGGCAAAACCGTGAAGAACGAAGACATTCCCCCACCAGTCATGGTGGGAACATCGGGGGCTACAGGTGGGCCGACTGCACCTATTGCTGAAGAGCTGAAGCTATCTCCATCTATTCCTGAGCAGCCGCAGCCACCTGGTGTGGAAGTGCCGGAGCTGGAACCGGAGCCGGAGTCAGAGCCCGAGCCGGAGCCGGAGTCAGAGCCGGAGCCTGAGCCCCTGATAGACCTGAGTTCTCCAGAACCGACTGAGCAGGAGGCTACTCCACCTCCTACTAAAACCAGCCCGGAAGAAGTAGGGTTGAAAGAGTCTCAGAGGCTATGGGAATTGCAGCTTATTTTATGTAAGTTAAATGTAGTTTTTCTTTTCTTGCAGAAATCTAGTTTTTCGTGCGCTGAAGAGGCTTTTGGCTGAAGAGTTTATCATTATTTAGGTCCGGAATGAACTTGTAGTAACAGTGTTTTTGTTTGCACTCAAAAGGCTGCCTCTATTCTAGAGATTGGTTTTAAGACACCCTCCCCATGTTTAAGTTTCTTTTATGATAAAGGGGGTCCACACTAAAGTGTTCATTTACTTGTTTTCAGCCCGCCAAGCCGATTTTAAGGCAGAAGCTGTAGCCGCGAAGAAACGGAAGGACAAGTTCATGGCTATTGGTTTAATGAGGGTTGCCAAGCAGTTCGATGCCGTGGTGGAAGCTCACCAAAGTGGCGAAGTCATGGATTTAGCTGAGCTTCCCACTGTTGAAGTTATCATTGAATCTTTAGAGCATGAACGGCTGCAAGAGCAACTAGCGGGCGTCCAGCGTACGGTCGGTGCGTGAGAAGTATTACCTTTCATTATCTGGCCATATAGTCTTTTTTCTTAAAATCTTTCGTCTCTTCGGCAAGTTCTTTTGTTGATAAAAATTTAGAATGAAAGGCCAGTATTCAATAAATCTGATTGCAAAAAAAGAGGCAGTTTCATTACATTTATTTTCGTTAATATACCAGCAAAAATACAGTAGAATCCTTTAACGAAAATTAAAACTATACATTGGTGAGAGGTTTTTGCCCAGTTGTGGGATGATATTGTCTGACAGTAACAGTAAAGCCTGGTAAACACAAGTTGTCAATTTTTTTCTCAACATACAATTATGCGAGAGCCAATCTTGCACAGCTTGTGTTAATATACGAGAGTAACACTGCAACATCGCATGTTACCCGAAACATACACATGTTGGTTAAACAATAAAACTAAAATAAATAATATTGTGCAACTGTTTTAATGAATACGGGCCTAATGCAATTGGCAAGTGCGTGTCATAAATTGGAATGCTAGACGCGCGTTCGTGAAATTTAATATGTGCCGGTGTATTTTAAAATTTCACCGTGAAAACTGAAGTGACGTTAGTTTGGAGTGAGCTGTCATTATTGTCAAACTCTAGCATAACGTGGAATGATAGCTCACTCCAAGCTTACTTCACTCGAGATTCCACGGTGAGATTTTTACAGAATAGATGGGCTGTAACAGTAATGTATTTTATTATTTACCATTTAGCACAAGAAACGCCTGCAGAAGACACCAGTAGTGTCGGGGGTCTAATAACCGCTACGAGCATAGGAGAAGGGCTCCATCAAAGACTTGAGGCTTTTAAAGTAAGTATGGTGGAAAGTTGAGACTATTCCTACTAGTACTATTAATATTATAAATATGAAAGTTTGTATGTTTAGATGTTTGTGATTCGACTCAATCACGCAAAAACGGGTAAACGGATTTGGATAAAATTTTCCAAACATAAATCAAAATCAAAATCAAAAGTCGTTTATTCAAATTAGGCTGAGAATCAGCACTTTTCGAATGTCAAAATTACATAAGACAGTCCCCCAAAACGCTCGCCCTTCCACTTCCTAGTGCTTTAGCTGGGAAAAGAAGTGGCGCAACAAACTCCCCAGCAGCACAGCTGTCAGTTTAGTTAGATAGACTTGATTCTATACATAGGTAGGCAAAGTAATCAACATTACGAGACACATAAATAATTTGTCATATGTTAGCTAGGCATGCCAATAGATAGTTTAGCACCTGGACACAGGATACTTTTAGTCCCGATAGTACGTTCCCGTGGGATAATTTTCGACCTCTACGCGGGCGAACCGATCGCGGAAAGCGGTAAGGCCGTCCATTGTATATTTTGTAGTGTACCTTGTTTTTTGTTATGTATTTTTGTGGTGTACATTAAAGTATATATAAATAAATAAGCCGCTGGCAAAAGCTAGTTATAAATAATAATGCAAGAAATTGTAGTGACTACCAAACGATGTTACTAACAAAGCCATTCTCGAGGATATCTGAGGGACAATTCCCGCATTATTAGAAACTTTCGCATTTTAGTCTTCTCAATCTGTCAAAAATACCTCTAGTTTAGCTAGCATTTTTGACAAGATTTCGACATTGAGAAAAGAGAGGTTGCGATTAGATTTGGAACGTTTTTTAAATAAGGGAATTGGCTTTCTGAAATCAGCATTGATTCTCAAAGTATCAAGACTACTTAGTCTTAATACTTTGCCTGTCAGATCTCTTAATTAGTCTTGATACTTTGCGTTTTTAGTACCTGACAGTCAATTTGTCTAATCGACATAATATGTTGTTGAATTGTCAAAATGAAAGCCATTGCTACTGTTAGTGTGTTACGCAATTACCTCGCTGGTACAAAGTAAGCGCTAATCGAAGTTCTGTTTCTGTCAATCGTTAGAAGATAGCAGAGACAGAACTATGTTTTCAATGTGTGTAAAGCTCAACGCTTTTAGTGATTTGTGGGCCTAAAATTCATTCACCACAATTATTTGCAGTGTGTTTAGGCGTCGGGTAGGTAGGGCAAATTGACAATAATAGTTATACAGTACAAGGATCAAAACCGTTTGTCACTTCTCTTGAGACTTCAAGTTTTTGTCAGATATTGAGCTGCTTTCTATCAAAGTACACGGTAACCCCCAACTTTACTACTGATACAATGAAAGTAAACGTATGTTTTGTATACTAGCCTGATATTTAAAAAACATTTTTTTCTTTTTGTATTAATATTTGGTTATTGTCTACTTTACAGACGCAAGAAGCCAAAGCCAAAGAGGAAGGCAACTCTTCAAAAGCTCGTCGGATGAACCGTATTGTGAAGCAGTATGCCGACGCCATTAAACGTCACGACGCGGGTCAGCCAATAGCAGTGGATGAGTTACCCACACCGGCTGGGTACGGACCTCTGCCGACTGGTGCTGCGGGAGTGAGTATTGTCACAGTCTATGTATATTGTTAACTACTGTGACGTCACGACGCAGGTCAGCCAATAGCAGTGGATGAGTTACCCACATCAGCTGGGTACGGACGCTGACGACAGTAGATAACGATTACATCTCAATTTATATGGGCTCGCTGGCTAGTACGCCAAATTGCCGGTATGAATATGAGGACGTTTGGTGATGCGATGGTTCTGTGGCGGACATCTACAATGCCCCACATACGAAAACTTCAAAAATCAACAAATGTGGAAAAACGCAAAAAGTGAAGTGGCGCCATCTACAATACCATGCGAACTAGTCAAGACTTAGCGTTACACCGCAACTACATCAGCTACATCGCGCAAGCAGAGTTTACCGCGCGATCTGCATATACAAACATATATCCCGACATCAATGATCGGGCTTAGCAGCCACTCACAGGGGCTCACGTCTGCACACATGCAACGTGAGCTCTATCTTCCGTCATGCCCATTGCAGGCAGACCTAATGACCGGCCCGTATTAACGAGCCGCGGCATAGCAGCCGCGGTCAGGGGGCGACGCCGGGACACCGCCTGCCACGCCCCCTTGCGGGGACGTCGCGACAGCTCGGATGGTCGGGCAGTAGCCTACCAGACACAACACCCGTCTGGTCGGAGGATCCTTCCTTTTCCATAGAGTATGAGTGAACTTTACACCCTGCTCCTCATACCTCTATAGTTCGAATCCAAGTCGAAACAATGAACTCTTTTTAATGTATTCTGTAGATTATTCGTAATGAATTCAATGTTGTAGCAGTGTAACGTTTTAAAATTTGAGGAGTTAGCACATACTGATGCTGCGTGTATCTAACAGCATCATAATGATCACATTTATACAAATAAAATTGAAGTGTCCGTTTGTAATGTGAAAATAACAACTTTTTAATAAATGTATCTGAAGGATATACGGTGCGGGCCTCCTTGCCGGATTGCCGCTGTGGGATCTGGAGGCAAAGACTAAACGCCGGGGCGTAACTCCGCTGTCGCGGGAAATCGCGGCACAGCGGACAGAGCTCCGGCGGGATTTCATGGCGACGTGGAGAGTGCGCTTGTCGCCACCCAGTGCTGGGCACGCCACGATTGCGGCGGTTAGTCCCCTCTTTGAGGAGTGGCTTGAGAGGTGTCACGGCGTCCTCACTTTCCGCCTGACACAGGTCCTCACCGGACACGGCTGTTTCGGGAGGTTCTTGTTTCGCATAAGGCGGGAGGAAACGCCCGGGTGTTTCCATTGCGATGATCGCCCTGAGGCCACGGTGTAGCATTAGGTGGAGGTCTGCCCGGCTTGGGCGGAGCACCGTCGTGTCCTCGTGGAGGCGATCTGCGGCGGCGATCTCTCACGTCCGGCCCTAGTCCAGGCCACGGTACGGAGCGAGAGTGCATGGGTAGCCGTTGCTTCCTTCAGCGAAGCAGTTGTGCTCGCAAAGAGGGAGGCGTCGACGTGAAGGAGAGGCAGACATGCGCCCTCACGGCCGTAGCCTTCGCAGGAGACGCCCTGGGCGTCGGGAATCCCAGGCTGATTCCCGGCCACCGTAGGCGCGGGCGCGGACGGCGAGTAATGGGTAGCTCGCTGTTCGGTAAGGACCAAGCCCGGGTCGACGGCGCGTTGTGTACCACGCGCGCCTCAAAGAGATGTCAGCAACAGCTGATGCGGCCCGCAAGGGCCGATGCCTGCCAGGGGTGCGGGTTGTTCGAAAGAGATACCGCGGCCCTTGGCACACAGGCAACTGAGGGAACACGGGTGGGTTTTAGTCAGTGGAAGTCTGACGCGCCCTCCTGTTCCATGCACCATGCACCCAGAGCGGGAGAAGTCATTTGATGATTTCCCACAAAAAAAAAGGATATACGGTACATATAACAAAAAAAAAAAAAAAAATATTTTTGTGTCGGTTTGTGCCGGCTTAATACATCATTCTCTCCCTATCAACTTCGATTGGCAGAAATTGAAAACCTTAAAACCTTTTTGAACTTCTTTTGATGCCTCCTCCTCAGTCGTGCATTCTTGACAGAATGGTCGCGGTTCACGATGATGCATTTTCTTTGGATGACGCAACCCTCGCGATGCGCCTCCACCTGTTGCGGTCTTCAGCGTCTCGGGAGCTTTGGACCATGGACGTTTGTGTTGCAGTTTTTATAAGGTCTGCCCAACGCGTAGGTGATCTACCTCATGACCTCTTGCCATTTCATCTCTGAGCGTTCATTTTGAACAATGTGGCCGAAGTATTTGAGGATTCGCATCTGTACAGTCGATGATAACCTCTCCTTGATTCGAAGTTCCTCCAAGATCGAGACATTGGTCCGAAACGCCGCCCAAGGGATCCGCAGCAGTCTCCGCCAGCACCACATTTCGAGTGCATCGATTTTGCATCGCTCTTTGAGGCGAACCGTCCATGTTTCTGCGCTATACAGAAATATTGTGAAAACCAAACTTCTCATCAGGCGGACTTTTGCGGCTTTGGTGATATTATGATTGCCCCAGACTCTTTTGAGCTTATCTACGCTGCCGTTGATAAGCTCAAAAGATCTGCATCTTGTGATAGCACATCTCCTTCGAATCTTATCCTCACACCCCCCGTATTCGTGATTGTGGAACCAAGGTACACATTAGACTGAAAAATCTCACAGTTGCCAATCACATGGATGTCAAGTTGGTTTAATTCGGCTCGGTCCACGATCATCATCTTGGTTTTATCTCTGTTGATAGCAAGTCCGAAGGAGAGACAACTCTAGCAGTGTCAACAGGTGTTCCATATCTTCCTTTGTTTTAGCGAGAAGAGTAGTGTCATCGGCGTATCTCTAGTTCGATGTCTTCCGGCCTCGCACCGAAATGCCTTTGCCCCATTGCTCTAAAACAATTCTCATAATGTACTCCGTATACGTATTGAATAGGAGTGGAGAGAGTATGCATCCCTGTCGAACACCAGCATGTGTCTGAAAAGTTTTCGAGTCAACGTCGTCTATCCGAACAGTCGCAGTTCCGTCCTCATAAAGTCGGCGTATGAGATCAACTAGATGGTTAGGTACTCCCATTTGTATTAGTACTTCCCATAATTTATCCCATTGAACGGTGTCGATGCCTCGCAAAAGTCGACAAAGCAAATATAGAGTGAGATATTAAACTCTCTAGACTGTTCGATTACGCTTTTTTAAATAAATGAGCCTCATCTAAACTTTCGGGTCTTTTCTTACAGTTGTTCGCAGTTACTTGTTACACATTTTTTTTATATTATTTGAGTTTCTATTAAAAGCATGCCGAATAATGCCTTTTCTAATAGTCATACTGTACGTTCTTCCAGTCGAGTGCCGGCTCTGTGCCCGCGCCTGCCGGGCCGGGCCCCAGTGGAAGCCCGGCGGGGCTGCAGGAGCGCGTGGTGGCGGTGCTGCTGAAGAGACAGATGCAGTACAAGGAGGCCGCTTTATATCATAAGAGGAAAGGTACGTTTGATGACTAATATTATTTCCGTTTGTTAGTCTTTTTACATAAAAGATACATTTTAAATATTTTTACAAAACCCATAAAAACACATTTTAAAATAGTGGTCTATCGGCATCAGGAACAGGGTCCAAGCCGCCGGTGGTTAAGGCTCTGGAGAGAGGAACCTCCCGACTAGGTGTGCCGTGTCCAAGAGTACTGCTTTCTGAATCATGCCCTTGACCCAGCCGCGCAACGGGAACCGCCTGAGGTCGACGCTCTTTGCTATTAGGCCATTTACTGTTACGATTATGGTACAATGACTGCTGATTCCACGTCCCACATGTCGACAACCTCAAGATACTTGTTTTTTTTTATCTTTCTCAGCTTTCACGACATTCTGGTCATGAGGAACAGCGATATCAACATTGATGACTAATTATTAACCGACTTCCAAAAGGAGGAGGTTCTCAATTCGTCGGAACTTTTATTTTTTATTTTTTATTATTATTCGTTTATTAATTTTATATCTTATTTTATTACATTTTTAAATATTTTTATAAAAGTAACTTTAAAAAAAAACATTTAAAAATATAAAAAATAGCGGTCCGCCGGTAACGGGATCAGGGTCCAAGCTACCGGTGGTTAGGGCTCCAGGGACAGGAACCTCCTCACGATGCGAGCCGTATCGAGGAGTACTGCCTTCTGGATCAGGCCTTTGATCCAACCGCCTAACGATAGCCTCGAGAGATGTTGTACGAGGCTTTCGGCCATCAGTCCATTGGCTGATACGACAATCGGCACAATTACAGCCGAGTTCACATTCCACATGTCAACAACCTCGTGTGCTAAGTCGAGATACTTAATCTGTTTCTCTTTCTCAGCTTTCACGAGGTTCCCGTCATGCGGAATGGTAACATCGACTATCATTGTGCGGCGCGCTAACCGATCTATCACCACTATATCAGGCTTATTGGCTACAATAGTCCTGTCAGTAATGATAGACCGGTCCCAGTACAACGTGACATGGTCATTTTCAAGAACTGGGTCGGGCACATACTTGTAATACGGTACCTCAGAATCCACAAGTTTATATTGCAAAGCAAGTTGCTGGTGAATAATCCTGGCTACTTGGTTATGTCTGTGCAAGTACTCGCCGTTAGCCAACCGAGAACAACCAGAGATAATATGTCTGATGGACTCACCTGGATGGTGACATGCCCGACACACGTCAACCGTCCCGTCCTTCATAATATGTCTCCGGTAGTTATTCGTCAGGATAACTTCATCCATAATTGCACAGACGAAACTTTCAGTTTCCCCGAAAAGGTCACCAAAACGTAGCCAGGATACGGACGCCAAGAAATCAACACCGGGTTCATGGAGAGCCCGATAGAAGCGCCCGTGAAGCTCCTTGTTTCGCCATATTTCCTTGCGGTCATCGATAGTTAGTATAATAGGTTTGCGCCAGTTCTCTTTAGCCATGGACAGCGGGGTGAGCTTCTTGTCCACTGCGATCACATCACGGTGCATACCCACTTCGGTTTTAAAAAAATATTCCCTGAGACTGCACACCTCGCGGTTGTGGAGGGTCTTCGCATTTAAAAAGCCTCGACCCCCGCACTTCCGCGGGATGTACAGTCTCATCACCGATGATCGTGGGTGATGCATCCGGTTTGCAGTCAGCAGTGTACGGACTCGTCGATCCAGGGCGTCGAGTTCAGTCTGAGTCCATTTGAGTATGCCGAAAGAGTACATCAAAACAGGCATGACCCAACCGTTGAAGGCGCGCACCTTGTTTCCGCCTGAAAGAAGACTAATTAATACCTTCTTTAGGCGACCAAAGAAGCGCTCCCTCAACGATTGCTTCATGTCAGCAGTGTTGATGCCTAACGCTTCCGACATACCCAAATACTTATAGCTTTCGGATGAAGAGAGGGATCTGAGGTGTATGGAATCTGAGAGTTGAATTCCCTCGGATTCCATAATCTCACCTCGCTTTACATGCATGACTGCACATGTGTCCACACCAAATTCCATCCTGATGGCGCTACTAAAAGTTGCAGTGACCTTCAGTAGTTCCATCAGTTGCAATTTGTTGGGGGGAAATAATTAATAAATTAAATATAAATAATTATATATATTAATAATAATAATAATACAAATAATTCAATTTTATTATTATTATTATTATTATGTATGTTCCCCGATTACTCGAAGATGGCTGGACCGATTTGGATAAATTTTTTTTTGTTTGAAAGGGTATACTTCCCAGGTGGTCCCATGATCATCAAGTCAGGATCTGATGATGGGATCCTGGAGAAATAGAGAGAACTCTTCAAATTTTATAGGCACACTTGAAGCAATTTGTGTAGTTTTTGGAAGAGTACTTTCTCGGAGTGGTTCCATTTCAATTTGGTAAAGATCTGATGAAGAACTTCGGAGATAGGCAACGGAACTCCTCAGTAAATGATAGCAAATGGACAGGGATTGCTGAAATTTCATGTCTGTCAATTGTTTACACCAGTTAATAACATAACATCACGGCGGTACGCTGTGAAGGGGTAAGCACATGTGAACCACCAAAAAGTGAAAAATAAAAAAACTTTTTTCAAAAAAATAAACAACCGACTTCCAAAAAACACTAAAAAGTGAAAAATAACTTTAATTTCGGAAGGCGGTGACAAAAAATTAAAATACATATCCAAAGTCACCGACTTCCGAAACTTCATAAAAGACATAAATTAAGTTATTCTAACATTGCGGGATAGGCGACAAAAAGACTTGACGTAGTTTTCCAAACGCTACCCAACCAAACTGGATCCTTCTGTCGGCTTAACTGCTGGATAACTTGCCCTAGATAGACATACTTTCATGCACGCTTGAGATGATTCATCACAACAATATTCACGTGACACGAAATTGGTAACATGGTCATATTTGCGAAAACCGAATATTAGGTATACAGACATTTTAAAGCCGCTTAAGTTTATCAAGTTTGTCTTGAATAAGGTCAAGATAGCTGGCATCGGCGGTAATCAAGGATAGGAAGAAGAAGTATATGTGCAAGCGCAATCTTGGTGGCAGTCGGAAGCAAAATACGCGGTGTCTTCAAAGATGCAGCGGATGCAAATAGCTTGCGGCTAACTTCCTGTAGGTGCCCACCTACGGGAAGTTAGCCGCAAGCAGAGTTCAAGACAAGTTCTTGTCAATGAATATCCAAAGTATTTGACTGTTTCGCTGAAGGAAATAACAGAGTTGTCAAAAGAAACTTGTGTTAAGTCGAGTTCAAAGTTCAAACATGGTTTTGTAATACGGAAATAATATCGTAACAGAATTATCGATACTACACATTTATCGATATTTTTCGGACCCCTAGAATAAGACAAATGCATTGGTCCATTAGCCTTATCTAATATCAACATCAGTGATTGGAATAGGTAGAGCTAATGTACCTAAAGTTCAAAGAACAGAGACAAAAAGTGGACAATTCCTTACGACTAATTTTTTTTCGGAATATTTGTTTCGAGTTTCGGAACATTACTTAAGTACAACTAAAATTAATGAAGTAAAACAACTATTGAATTCATTTCCTGTTTCTGTTTTTAAAAAAAGAGTACAACAACAAAAAATAAAGGTAATCTGTAAGCGCGGAAGCTAATGTAATTTACATACCAGCTTTAATAATCAGAACTAACAAGGTAGGTAGAGGTAAAAACAAAGAATTTTATAGCTTTTTCGTAAACAGAAATCAACCTCAATAATTAAGAAAGTCACAAATCTTAAGACTCAGTCAGAATATTATTTCCGTTGATGTTGAAAGTTTTTTGAGATCGTTCTCCTTGTTTTGAAGTCGTTTAAAAAGGAAAAATAATTCAATTAGTTTACTGTATTAATAACATTAATATTAAATGTACTTAAGTGATGTTCGGAAACTAGGAAATAAAACTATAAAAAATATTCCGAAAAACAAATTTTGTCGTAAGGAAGTCTCCGTTTTTGTCTCTGTTCTTGGAACTTTAGGTACATTAGCTCTACCTATTCCGATCACTGGTCATCATCTGTCTAACCTTTTCCCGACTATGTTGGGGTCGGCTTCCAGTCTAACCGCATGAAGCTGAATACCAGTATTTTACATGGGGCGACTGCCTATTGGACATCTACAACCCAGTAACTGAGTAACCCCTTGGTAAGACTGGTTATTAGATTTTCGGGTCTCTTACGACCCGTAACGACTATCAAAGATCGACGAATGACAGCCGCTACCAACGGCTTAACGTGCTTTCCGAGGCACGAAGAGGTCTTTGGTATGTAAATATGGTCACCCATCCGCGGACCAACCACGGCAAGCGTAACTTAATCTGATCGATCGATGCGTGTAGTAGTTATTTCTTGAGTCACAAGCCCCCCAGTCTGTCCTTAACTAACATTTGGGTATAATTATCTTTTTTCTGGGTTCCAGGTGAAACAGATACAGCCATTAAACTGCTTCGGAACGCGAAACGCTTCGACCCTATAATAGAGGCAGCACGGGCTGGGCAAACCATCGATATGAGGCAAGTGCCGGCCGCGCCCCGGCTTGTCAAACCAAAACCGTAAGTACTTTGATAAATTATAAATCCATGTAGATTTAAACCATTCTAAAAATGAACGTGATTATTTCAATGTGTGAGAGGAAATACTTATTGCAACAGTTTACTTGCGTGCGTGCGGCGACTTTACTGTAAACATGGACTCGTCGCCGCAGTTAGGGATCAACTAATAGTCCGATCAGTCCAGGTACTACTAGCATTGTACGGCGTGGAGCGTGCGCTTTGTATGGAACGACACGTTCGCTTTGACGCGCGTTCGTGGCATTTATGCACTAGTTGGTCCGTAAATCCTGATGTCCGCATGCTCCCACTTTCATATCTTGGCGGTGACTAAGCAACCAATGACAAAGACCAATAGGGTGTTACACTCATTCTCGAATAGTGTCTTAATTAGATTCTAGAGTGCTAATAAACCACTAAAAAAACACATTTTTATTTAATCGATTAGTGCCATAAAAATGCATTTAAATTTTCAAATTTCCTGCGTAATTTGATGAAAACGCTGGACGTAGAGGACGCCATACTGCTCTGTGGGTATGACGTCAGTTTGCTATATAAACAAATGCGCTGATATTTTATAAGACAATTGTTTATAATTTAAAAAATGAGTTATTTTTCTACTTATCGTTGGTTTGCTGTTCCTAAATTCAAAATATTATTTAAATAAAAATGACTTTGGTTACGAAAATAATAAAAGTACAAAGTTGCTTAGTTGAAATGCCGTATGACGTAATAACATGGCGGCTACTATTTCATGGTGTTCAAAAACAAATTAAAAAAACTGGATTCTTTAAATTGTATTTATAATTTATTTTGTTATTTCATGAACTGAAACGAACATTTTCCGACTGCATTTTGCCTAAGCTATCTCAATAATATATTTTTAGATTTTTATCATGTAGAGTAAAATACCCTATTATGTGTATTGCCTTCTTAGCATGTGAACGTAACTGCTGCGGAGGGGCGTTGATTTTTAGAAAGGTTTATCTCTACGCATAGACTTAGAAATATCGCGGCAGGATATTTTTGCGCACTGGATCTTCAACGCACTGCTTAGCGCCGAGAGTTGAAAATAGAACAGCGTGTTTTTCGACGCGAAGAGATGCACTCTGGTGGATTCTCAATTCTCAGTTCAATACCCAGAGTTGAAAATCCAATGCGCGATATAATCCCGCTGCGATGTTTGTACGAGGTGCGATCGTGGTCTTATCTTCTTTGATCTCTATACTATGATGGGTATATAAAGACGCTTAACGAAGTCGAGTGTCACTTATTTTTCCGACATTGATATTTATTTTTATACTGGACCGGGTCTGGGAGCCTCCTAGTTTGCGCTTATTATATGCAAACAAGTTTGAATTGTTGTTTTATTTATTTAGGAAAATAAAGGGGAAACCATAATAGTATTGTACAAAATTTGAGCTACAGAGTGAGTAAATGAATAAACCCACGATATTATCGACATTTATTAAAGACAAGTTATAAAATTAATACGATATGCGGTTACAATAAAATAACATAAAGTGTTAATAATAAAACTAAACAGGCATGCAACATAAAAAACCTACACAAACCTCTTACAAACAAATAGATAATCTTTATATACACCGTGAAATTTTAATGGTTGTTTTCCCGCAGCGAAATGGTTTTATCTTGGTAATACAATCGTTTTATATACAAATTAAATATTAGAAACAAAAAATGGCTGATTAACCATTGTGAAAAATTACCACGTGCGAGAGTTTATTTGGCTTTGAACATTTATTTATCGCTGTTCCCTTTGTCAGCGGCGCGTGCGATTCGAGTAGTATTACTAGATATTTTTATTATTATTTTAAAACAAAAAAATCTTTTTTTTCTTTTACTCTGTGCTTCGAAAGTACTCCTTATGGCAAGTTGTTCTGCCGCGGGAAAACAACCATTAAAATTTCTCGGTGTATATGTATCATTCTTTGGTGAACACGCACAGAAGAATTTTTAGGCCGTTTAGGAAGAGTGCAGTGCCATACAGACGTGTGTGACAGAACTCCTCCTTTAGGAGGACCCGGTTGGACCGATTTTGATTAAAAAAATTGTATGACGTGTTCAAGTGTATTCGAGAATGGTTTATATTAACAATTTGTCAAGGTAGCTGGCGCTGTTCGGTCAGCTAGTTATAATTATAGAATGAATGAAATGAAGCATAAATGTCAGCAGATGGCTCAAAATTATTAAAGTACTAAAAAGAATCTCATAAAATATCGTATTCTTTATATACCATCACGAACTGACATGATTAAAAAAAGTTAAACACCGGTTCGTTTCTAAATGATTTACGTACTTTTTTAGCAAAACTTATGGCAGACTGTTGGATTTATAACCCTCGGCTTAGCTCCCAGAGTTGAAAATCCAACAGTGCAAGTCCTTTAATTATTTATTATTAATTTAATTATTTAGTCCTGTCACCCGGTGTTAGTCAAAATAGACATAAGTCTCAGTTTATGGAGTTAAGTAAATGGTTTATACAACAATATTTTTAGCATAACCGAAACCTGAATACAGTTTGTTCAGAATAAGTAAGTGAATTGATTTCCAATAATTTTTACATCGTGTTATAGATAGTTCAATCCACGATGACGCGCCCCTATCTGCCCCTTTCTTTTGTTTTTGACCGCTCTCAGTACAAGTGTTAAAGAGTGGGGCACGTCTTCATGGATTAAACTATCTATATATTTTCCCAAAAACAATTTGCAAGAGTGATTGAAAATGTTATCACCAGTTAACTACAATACGCTTAGGTACCTACTGCCTTATTATTATCCATGAGTACAATAAGTACTCAGGGCGCGTGGGCGGCGCGGGCAGGCGCGTGGTGACCATGTTTGTGTAGACTGCCACGTCATTTAACAAGGTTATACAGGGTAAGTTTTTATTCAGTGCGTAAACTGTAACCATGAATTCAGCATAACATTCTAGACTCCCCAGCGCAGAAATTTTACGACGGTATTACAAAAAAAAAAATCTGCTGTTTCATAGAAAAGTGCAATACCTACGCGGTCAAAATGTACCTATGAAACAGCTGTTTTTTTTTTGTATTACCAACGAAAAGTATCTCCGCTGGGGGCTCTAGAATGATATGCTGAATTCATGGTTACAGTTTGCGCACTGGATAAAAACTTATCCTGTATATAACTTAATGAAACAGTTTTGAAATTTTGTAGACAGATTCTTTACATAAAAATACTAGATACGTGTTTCAGGTTTCGCATATACTAAAAATAGGGTCGTACAAATATTAAAATTTTACACAAAACAGATTTACGAAAGAACTGATTTTGTTTATTACACACTTCTTACCACCACCAGTTCCGAGCCAACACCATCAGAGCCAACTGGAGACAATTCCTCAATCGACGAACCCTCTGGATCTTCCAACGACGGCTGGGTGGAAGTCGGTACCACAACAGGAGCTTCAGGCAGCGAAGATGGCTTCACCAGCCTGTTGACCCAGCTGGAATCTCAAGCTAAAACAGCCCGGGAATATACAAACCATTGCAAAAGTATGGGGCATGTGGCCGAGGCTAAGGTGTTTGAGAAACTTGGTGAGCGTGTCAAAGAAGATCTTGATATTCTGAGGGTGGCTATGCTGTGAGTAAATAGATTTAATCATAATAATAAAATAAGTCTAAGCATAATTCGCCTAAAACGTTCCCACTGCTGGGGCACAAGCCTTCTCTCTGTTAGAGGGAGTGGGCAATAATTACCACGCGGGCCCAGTACGGGTAGGTAGATGTCACATGTCTTCGAATTTTTTGGTTCTAGGACATTCTTTCTTTCTTTTCGTTTCTTCACGATCTTTTCCTTCACCGTTTTGAGAGCAGTGGTGGAGAATTAATTTACACAAAGAAAAGCGCCTGGCTGGGTTCGAACCTACGACCTACAGCTCGTAACTCGTGGCTGTTACCACTGGGCCACCACTGCACTTTAATAAATAATAATAGACGACACGGTTGGCGTAATGGCTGAGCGATCGACTGCTGCGCAGCGTGTCGCGGGTTCGATCCCCGCACGGAACAAATATTTGTATGATCTGCAAGTAATTGTTCCGGGTCTGGGTATTTGTGTTTGTGAGTTTCTATGTTTGTAAACGTACCCACGATACAGAAAGAAATTCCTAGTGTGGCGCAACGTTTTTTAAAAATAAAAAAAAACACCAGGCTTTTACTGTCTCATTTAAGGGCAAAGGCCTGTTCTCATATACAGGTTGGTAGGAACAGTGAGGCACAATCTGTTGCTATGGATTCAGTACATGATTTGACGTCGGTTAGTCCAGATAAATTGGTGTTGTGTCAGTGTCAATTACTTTTTCATGGGATAGTTCAACGGTATTAAATAAATGACGATGGGGTGTAGCGTCCCCAAAATTGAAACTTAGTCAACAGACTTGAGTTTGCATTTAAAAGGTCTTATCTTACTTATCATCCTTTACTATGGCGACAACCGTCAAAAGTGTGGGGTTTTCAGGGAAATGTAATGGTATAACTGTAATACAAAATATGTTTGATTTTAAAATTAAGTGAAAATCGGCAAAGTGTTTACTTATTGAAGGTAGGTATTTCATATCGTAATTTATTTTCAATGAAATTACATATTCACGCTTGTATACCCCGTAGGCTTTGGTAGAGATTGTGCACCTAAAATCCGTAAATCGTTAAGACAATTGAAACCCCATATATTTAAAACTTGAAACTAACGGTTTGTTAGTATGTAGCCCGTAACGGAAAATATGACACAAAATTGAGCTCTGTTGGGTTAAAAACCAAAAGAAATTGGGGACGGAATCCATAGTTGCTTGCCCATCGTCCTTTTGAAGGTTGTTTTTTTTTATTATTATTCTGTAAAGCCATATTTGTTCATATTTTTATATTTAAGTTATAATTTTTATATTATTGTAAACATATTTTAATCATCATACAACTTTACATTTGATTTTTAAATTGCAAAAACCGGACGAAAATTTGTATTACGGGGCTTGCCCCGGCGCTTGAATAAAAGTTTATGAGATTTACTAAAATGAAAAATTTGTGTTTATCGTGCTAAGCAGTTACTTTTTAGCTATAATTCCTTCATATCTATATATTTATTTCCCAGAAATAATCGCAGCTTACCCGGCTTCCATTACGTGATGCGTGAGTTTTCTATCACACAATGCAATACCGACCTTGGAGTTAACGACTTAGAGCTGACAATCATGCGCGGCATCGCTTACAATGTGGCTAAGGATATTGATACCTACGTGAGATTCGAGTTCCCGTTCCCACAGGTATTTAATTTTTATTTAATAAAATACTTTAACTGTATATTATAAACTAGTAAGCCGAAAACAAGCAGAAATATTGCGGCAGGAAAGGCAAAAATTTATGGCGCTTTGGAGCTACTCTCGGTTTTGAGCCGAGAATTGGAACTAGGGACAAATGTCAAATCGTGTTATCATTCATTGTAAGTTCGGGCCCCGAACATAACTTATTTCTGTACATGATACGGAGTAGGAAACGCCCGTAACTACGGGTTCGTGGTTACGAAGTAGACCCTCTGCATCATGGGAGAGAGTCCGGTTTTTGACGCCCAAAAAGTGCTGACTCTCAGCATAGTTTGAATAAATAACTTTTGATTTTGAATAAAATAAATAATAATAAGAAAAACTAATACATTTTGTGGTTCGGTCGTTCGGGCCACGAGTCCAAATCGCACTTGGCTGATTTTTTTTAATACACTTCTCAACACATCCCCACCTCAAACCATTTCAGGAAGCGCCCGTATCGGACCGAACCGAAGTGGTGAAGACGACTAACAATCCCGAGTACAATGCAGTGTTCCCATTGACAATAAATCGCAACCGAGCCTGTCAGCGGGTCTTCAAACGACACGGCATTAAGTTTGAAGTGTGGAACAAAGGGTAAGTTGGGGGAAGGGTGGGAAGGACCCAACCACAGTGTAGGGTTCCGTGGCTAAGACGAATATTTACGAATGAGGGTACATTCCGAATTACGTCCTAATCGTACTAAGAGCAGTGGTGGCCAGCGCGCTCACAGTAGTCGCTCGCGCTGATTTGGAACGGATGTAAGCACACCCAAATCGATTACAGCGCATTTTGGAATGCAGCCTGAATTTTATCGTCGGTAAAAATAATTTCTTGACAAAACTATGAAAATCAATCGACATGACAAAATTAAAAGGTTCCTTTTTTGCCATGGAGCTTTGGAACCAACTGGCTATGGTACTAATTTGTCATATCGCCTCCAATGATGACTGTGATAAGAGATGAGACGGGAAAATTGAATAAGTCGTGCGCTTATGATTTTAGGACTGGAATGGCCAAAGCGCCAGGCTTTTCATACAAAAAAGTCAGTTTCTTCTCTGTTTTTGTGGCCCACCAGTTGACAAGCTAATTACTATTCCTTCGTTACTACCAGTCCCTCAATATTTGATGTTGTTACATAATGTGGAATTCAGAAAATAATAATAATAATAATAAATTCAGACGCACTTAGAAAGAGGATGGAAAAAAGCTATGTTCGCTGAAAGATAGAAGCTGCCTCCAATACAGGTCATACTGTATTGGAGACAGCGTCTACTTGAGTGGAGTATTTTAATCTCACGAAGCAGTGGTTTACCATGAGTTTCAAATAAGAATAGGATCGACTTAGCGCCATATTGTGACGTCATAGCTGTCAAATCGAATAAATTTGGTAGGGTGAGCAAAACAAGATATTTTTAAATAACATTTATTTACGAATCATGAACGAAGAATTTTTAATCAGAATTTAGTCATTCAATTCCGCTCATGTCTGCATCACTGTTTGAGTGAGCATCGTCGTCGTCATCACCATCATCATCACTGCTGCTTTCGTCTATCAAATAAAACATGGATTTATGTAGATATTGAATATTTAAAATAAAATAGGCTTTCTGTTACCTGTATTTATAATAAATCTAAAGTTATCATCGTCTTCAAATATCTCTCGTTGCCAGTATTCATTTTCTATTCTTTTGACATGGTTAATTTCTTTGTTCCAATCGTCGCTCGTAATTGAAGCAATTGTAATATTTATTTTTAAATGTTTATGTATATTTCAATATGTTTTGAATGATTTTTTCACTTTGATTTAACTAAGACTCGGTTAAACAAAAAAAAAACCTTTATTGATACGCAAATAAGTTTTCTTTGCAAACTGTACTTTTCAATCAACATTTGACAGATAGAGGTCATTGACGTTCCTATTCTTATTTGAATCGCATTGTACACACAAACACACTGTGAACGGTACCGTCCAATGCAATAGTGAAGTCAGGTATATGTGAGTGTATTATGTGCTGACGCTACTCGTCTTCACGCACACATTACAAGTAATTTACTGTAATGTAAGTTAACTAAAAGTATAAACAGAAAAGATTTGATTTTTATCATGGTTTTTTTGTTACTCTTTCACGCTATAATGGCTGAACGGAATTGGATGAAATTTGGCATAGGGGTAGGCCATGACCTAGATTAGGATATAGGTACTTTCATCCCAAAATTCCCACGGGACCGAGACTGATGCGGGTGAAGCTGCTGGGCGCAGTTAGTCATACATTTTAAATTTATGTCAGCGTGAGTTTCTGTAGATAACCGCGCAAGATATTCATCACAGGGGCAAATTAATGACATTATACATATGTATACATAATCTCATATATCATTATTAATTTTGTTGGTTGTATTTATGAATCTACATGTAAATATTATAATTCATATGCATAAAGGGTTGGGAAATGACCCACACATTGATCAGCTCAGTCAAATGCTTTAGGTTTAGCTATGATTAACAATATTGGGAAACTACCGCACATTCATAATGTTTTTTTTTTGCTTCCTGTCCATAAAGGCCAAATTCGGTCGCACCCAATTTCTATCGTTCATACAGATTATGTGAAGTCCGTTATACATTATAATACAATTTAAGGTTGTAGCTGGAATTTTAATCCCTGCAGACCTCTTAGAAATGCTTTATGAAAACGACTTGAATCTTTTATGTACAGGATGCATCCTTTTGACTGCCACTCATTGGTGAGAATTGTAAATAATAAAATATTCACAATTTTTTTAAAGTTTCTAACACCGTTTTATCGTCTTGATGGATTCAGGTAAGTTTCTACCCTGTTGGTCTCATCACTTTTACACACTCATATCTTTATAGAATGCTATGAAGGTACGACGAACAGGGTGGAAAGCTCCTATAGATAAGGGAGGATCGTCCGACCAAACGGGTTTTGTATCTGGTTGGCTACTGCCCAACGGATGTGTTTTTTGGCTTGGCTTGATGGCATCGCGCAGGTCAACCTAGGAAGTTGTCGCCTGTTTAACCGGACTCAGCCGATCGTTGAAGTCGAGATGTTGTATATATTATGCTAATTGCGCAGATAACATTGCTTGCGCGATGCAGGATTTCCATAACGTCGGGTTCCGGATGCGTAGTTCGCATGTGGCCTTGTAGATGGCGCCACAATGCTCAAATGGGTACATAGATTCAAACCACTTTAGTGACCATTGATAAATTCAACGGCTTACGGCAGTCAAATAGCGAGCACCTCATCCCACGTAGCCTGGCATGCCCGTAGCCCGTAGCGTGTAGCGTGTGGGTGGCGCAGGTGCGGCGGCTGCGCTGAGAGCCTCCTCTGTTGCAGCGGCTGGTTCCGGAGCGACGCGCTGCTGGGCACGGCCAACGTCAAGCTGGCGCCGCTGCAGGGCGAAGTCACGCTGCATGACTCTTTTCCGGTGAGTTTTCTTTGAAAGAAAGAAAGAAAGAAAAAATATTTCTTGGACTCGCACAGTAACATCACAAACTTACTACAACACAATACAATTATTGAACACTTATTAAAAACTAAAACACTACTACGCTACACTACTTAATAAAATTAAAATAAGATTTAAACAACAAAGAAAATATTGAAATAAAAAACAAAGTCCTGTACGAAGCCAAAAGGCCAGTATCTCAGCATGACAGAGATGACAATGAATAGAGTAGGGTTGGAAGAAAAAGGCATGTTGCGACGACCTCAAATGAATAAGGGAATTCATTGGAACACTAAAACCTACTACCAACTAGAACCCTACAAGTTAGTCTTGCTTGCCCTGAGTCCTTATTGGAATTTAAGGAACCGACTGATTTTTTTTTTTTTGGGTGGGAAATCATCAAATAACTTCTCCCGCTCTGGGCGGAGCGGGAGGGCGTGTCAGACTTTTACTGACTAAAACCCACCCGTGTTCCCTCAGTTGCCTGTGTGCCAGGAGCCGCGGTATCTCTTTCGAACAACCCGCACCCCTGGCAGAACCTACTGATAATGTTATTAATTTGTCACAGATACCCTAAGAAAAGAAAAGGGCCTGTTAATACTTATGTTTTATTCATTTGAGGCTTTAGGGCGCTGACACACTAGTCAAATAGTTCGCGGAATGTTTTTTGCCCCGTTAGTACTGAACAGTTTATCTAAACGCGATATTCCTGCGCGCTATTTATTTATTTATGTTTCAAATACAGGATACATTTTTACCAGTGCGCAAACTGTAACCATGAATTCAGCATATTATTCTAGACCCCCAGCGCAGATACTTATCATTGGTAAAACAAAAAAAATCAGCTGTTCCAAAGGTACATTTTGACCGCGTAGGTATTGCACTTTTCTATGAAACAGCTGATTTTTTTTTGTAAAACTGACGTAAAATGGATGGGGAATGAGTGGTTTGCGCTTCGATCAACAATAGCAGCTGTTGATCGAAGGGTTTGCGTGTAAAATTGTATTACATATATACTATACAGGATAAGTTTTTATCCAGTGCGCAAACTGTAACCATGAATTCAGCATAGCTTTCTAGACTCCCCAGCGCAGAAATTTTTCGTCGGTAATACAAAAAAGAAATCTGCTGTTTCATAGAAAAGTACAATACCTACGCGGTCAAAATGTATGAAACAGCAGATTTTTTTTTTGTATAACCGACGAAAATTAATATGCCGAATTCATGCTTACAATTTGCGCACTAGTTAAAAAATTATCCAGTACAATATTTTTCTTTGTATGCAAAATTATTTTAAGCGCTAAGATAACAATCCTACTATAATATAATATTATAAATATGAAAATGTGTATGTTTAAATGTTTGAAACTCAATCACGCAAAAATGGCCGAACGAATTTGGATGCAATTTTTTATTAATTTTTACTAAATGGGCCTTGGCTCTTGTCCTCGATCATGCCTGATGTAAAGCAATTGATGAGCTCTATGATGGATTGAGCGTACCCAGAAAATGCCTGTTCACTCTTGTTTTGAAGGTTAACGGGGACATAAATTTCGTAGTTTATAACCTGGATTAACACATATGACACTTTAAAATTATGATTACATCGATCATTGTTGCCACGCAGTAGTAGAAAGTCCAAGGGGAAAGCTCTGCCAGGGGTGCGGGTTGTTCGAAAGAGATACCGTGGCCCCTGGCACACAGGCAACTGAAGGAACACGGGTGGGTTATAGTCAGTAAAAGTCTGACACGCCCTCCTGTTCCACTCAGAGCGGGAGAAGTTAATTGATGATTTCCCACCCAAAAAAAAGGGGGAAGCTCCAGAGTAGCCCGGGACATTCAATGCGTAATTATTTCATGAAAAAGGCATTTAATGCCTATTATATGAACTTAAAGGGTTGTATTGATAAATATAAAAATTTTAATTCTGTAAAGCCATATTTGTTAAGGTCGCGAATCAAATTTTTTTTCAACATACAACCTGGAAAAAAAATTGCGCGTACTTCCTTAGCGCATCTTCTTTAAAGACTTCGGTCTAAAAAGTGTGTTACAATCATTAACTTATAGAAAATAATTCACAAACGTTATTATTGTTTCTACAGCTGTACGACGGCCGCCGAACAGTCGGGGGCTCACTGGAGATCAAAATGCGTGTGCGCACACCTCTGCTAAATGAACAAGTAAAGACCGTCAAACATCGCTGGCTCGTCCTAGATGATGTTGCAGCGTTTTAAGAAGCATCCACAAAGAAAAAATACTGATTTAAAGTCCAGAAAATTTGTTCGTAAAGACTTGTATTTAACTGCATACTACCTGAAGATAATATTTGCTTTTGAATACTGACTTGGACAGATTTGGAAACGAAATTTCTGCGACTCTTTTCAAATCATTATCAAACTAAAGGAATCAGCGGTATTTATCCCGCGGGGCAGATTGCAATTATTAGATTGCAATTATAATTGCAATTTTGAAAATTCGACAACATTCATTGCTCCTTTTACTTTGTCGAGCAGACGATTTTACAAACATACGAAGCAATGGTTTGGGATTTTTTTGAAAATCCTTCTGATTATGCGAGAACACACTTTGTGTTAAGCAATTGGGGGCCGTTGTGTCAATTTATTTGTATTTTATGGCGACAATGAAAACAAATGCAACCTGCATATTACTGTAAGGCAAAACTACACGACCTACTAAGGATTTGTTTAGCTCGATTACGACTATGGCCTATTACGTCAATATTAATAGTTAATTGTTATTTACACACGATTAGCGTTATTTAACCCTCTGAATATCATGCTTCGTCCATCTATTTGTCACCGAACCCAGAGCTTAATATTTATATTTAATACAGACGGATGGCAATGCAACTGCATAACAAACCGTAGCTGGAGTTTTAGCAATATACTTACAGTTACAGGGACCGGGGTGTACTCCCGGGGACACAGGGTTTTAGACCCCATGAAGTCCATAAATGATTGATGAAAAACAAAAACTTCCTACACAAAAGTATACATACAACATGTACATAGGCTTATGTTTTCATCGCAAATCTGATATTTGACAACTGAACAACTTTATCTACTTATGTCTCCCGGCAGAATCAGGAAATAGGTCAAGTCATAATAGTTCATCATCTGCCTAGCCTTTTCCCAACTATGTTGAGGTCGGCTTCCAGTCTAACCGGATGCAGCTGAATACCAGTATTTTACATGGAGCGACTGCCTATCTGACCTCCACAACCCAGTTACTGGGTAACACGATACCCCTTGGTAAGACTGGTTGTCAGACTTTCGGGCTTCTGACGACCCGTAACGACTGTCAAAGATCCACGAATGACAGCCGGGACCAACGGTTTAACGTGCTTTCCGAGGCACGGAGGGATATTGGTATGTAAAGATGGTCACCCATCCACGGACCAACCGCGGCAAGCGTAGCTTAACCTGATCGATCGACCCGTGCAGCTATTGTTACTTAGCCACAAGCCATAATAGTTATTAGAAAAAAAAAATCTAAGTTACAACGTAGTTTTTTTTATTTTTAATATACATATTTTAAAAAAATCTTGTATTTTAGACAATCTGCACCCTGTGACAGTCTTTTCACTCATCTTGTTACAAATCTGAAAAAAAAATTGTTGTATCTTTTTTTAACATAAAATGTTTATAGAAACATTTTATGTCAAAACAAGTAATTTCACGGAAGAGGTTGCAGACAGAAGCTATTAAATTATAAAGAGGTAAAATCTGTGAGTTTGTATGTAGGGGGTATTCTTCGGAACTGCTTATCTGATTCCAAAAAATATTTCTTTAGTGGGAAGCTACAGTATTGCAGAGTGTCATAGGATATATTTTGTGTTAAAACAAGAAAGATCACGCTGACAAAGTCTTGGCCAGTAGCTAGTAAAAGATAAAGTTGATCAGTATGACAAAATAAAATCACCCCTCTAAGATTCCAGGTGACTAAATGAAATGAACAAGATTTTTAATCTGTGTTTTGCAGTTGCAATATCTTCTGTTTGTAAATGCCGTAAGGCCCTTTGTACACACACGTTTTTCTTGCCGTGAAAACTAGGGTTTATACAGGATACATTTTTAACCAGTGCGCTAACTGTAATTATGAATACAGCATACTTATCATTTTAGACCCCCTAGCGTAGAAATTTTTCGTCGGTTATACAAAAAACAATCAGCTGTTTCAAACTCAAACTCTAAGCATTTATTTCAATTAAACCATTTACAGGTACTTTTGAATTGTCAAAAAGTCGATCAGTTGGAAAGTTGAAGCTAGTTGCCCATTCCAAAACGTAGATCTTGATGGAGAAGAACGGGCAAGAAACTCCACGGACACTCTATTAAAATCAAGTGTAATATTACAAAATCTTGGGAACATTATTCTTGTTGCTTCTGTATGTGAGAACAATGTAAAAAACAATTATAAACAATTCTAAATACAAGATAAAAATAAGCCCTGGAAGTTAGTTTTCATAAGTGCAATACCTACGCGGTCAAAATGTATGGAACAGCTTATTTTATTTTTTGTATAACAGTCGTTAGTGTTGTATGGATCATTAAGGAAAGCGCGCTATGAAATTTTCTGCGGCGCGGTTTATGCGCCGTACTGTAATAAAACCGTGCCGTGTACAAAGAGCCTAATAGGTTGACTATTTAGAGTACCTAGTATAAGATTTACCGATTGCCTCGACACGAAAAAGTTCTAACTAATTGGAACATATTATATTTGTGGTATGTAGTGTAACTTGTTATAAGTCTGTTTCCGGATTTGTAATTTGTAAATGACGGTAACAAGTTTTTAGACATTCATACTTCTATTGTTTATGGATTAAATGATGTCTTTGTAAATATAATAAGAAATATTTATATCGTAATATCGAATAATATAAAACTTTTGATATTAGGTACCTATACTAGGGGCAGCGTTTCAGGAAAAAAAAAAATACATACAAGTTCATGAGATATTGAAATAATTTCTTAAATGTAAATTTTCAAGGAAATAATATCTAATGACTAATACTTTTCATTGACTTTTTGGTCCAAAAATTCTAATAAATGCATATCTTATAAGTCGATGTCCAAGATGTTTGAGTCAACGGGGTTTTTTTATTTGCTTGAAGCAAATGTTACCTAATTAAGTAAATATGATTATTATAATAAATGTATAAATTTTAATATAATTACTTTTTGCTTAAAATGGCTACTCGCATTGGTATAATTAATTGTAATGGTATGGACGTTATAATGTTTAAGTCACGTTGTTAATATATGAAAATCTCACTTGAAATTAGCGTCCATCCATTTTTATTTGTTTTAATTTCGACTTCTTCGACAATCTTTTTTGTCACAAATAAAAAGTGAGGAATCCATTCAGAACCCTACTCTATAGGTAATAAGGCTCATGTAGCTCATCTTCTGACGAATTCAGTTCACATCCGAACTGACAATTTAAAAAAGATGGATAAATACGATTATAACTTAAAGCATATAAATGTATGTGTAGTTTCTGCCTACATGGCGAATAAGGCGTGAGTCTATGCATGTATGTATATTGTACGAATCTTAATAACTATTTTATGCACTGTCTATAAGACAATTTAGCTGTGGGTGCAGCTGAGCGGATATGTGACTTTTTGATAAGATAGTCCACTTTTATTGTAATTGTAAATTATGAATATAAATGTTGTATGTTAATAAATGTAATTATTAAAGATCTGGTTGATCGTTTATGTTTGTGTTATTTTATATTAAAGGTTTTTGTTATGTGTGCTTGATAGCAGTGTCATCATCTGCCTAACATTTTCCCAACTATGTTGGGGATGGCTTCCAGTCTGTCTATCTGACGTTCACCACCCACTACGGTAACACGATACCCCTGGTAAGACTGGTTGTCAGACTTTCGGGCGTCTGACGACCCGTAGCAACTGTCACAGATCCACAAATGGCAGAATGGGTGTCGTTTTCATGGTTTTCGAGGGTGGTGAAGCCGATGGTGAGGTCAAAATAAAGTTTAAGTATTTTATTGGGATCCTCCGGACCTCACACATTTTTTTATTTCTTAGTATTTTTTAAGGACTGCAACTTGCTGTTACAAAGTAGTGTCAAAATCAAGGCTATTGACTAGCTGTGACAAACACCTGTGAATTTATCCGGTTAAAATCGGTTATTGTATCTGACTTGCTAATCAAAAGCACAAAATCTCCAGTTTACTCTGACCTCCCCATTTAACTTCAACATTATGTAAATAGAGGTCTTTTTACGATGGTATTCGTGTTAAAGGAATTACCATAGTTTATAGATCTCTTCATTCTTCGAGATTTTATAAAATGGAAGGTCATTTAATGGTGTGTGCATCTGTGTATTAGCATAATAAATGCAAATATACAAACTATTTGTTGGTTTTTTGACACTTAGCTGTGCAGTCAATTTTATACTTTACTTGCAACGCTTAAGAGTTGTTTTCTTTGAATAATTAAAGATGCAATGTAGAAATAGACGTCTAATCTTAATATGTAATCACGCTTGCCGAGCATTACATTTAAGGGGGGCGAATAAAGGGGTGTTAGCAGGTCAGTGTCATGTTGTGTGTTGAAAAAAGAAAGAATTGGCGACCATAACATAGGTAATATTGAGGAAACTAACATCTATGCACCGTAAGGACTATTATTGCTTGCAGCGCTCAGCCGCTATAGTAACGCTTGCTAACAGATGTGGTCATTGTGTGCACGGGATTTTGTTTTCAAATGGGTCAGATGTGTTTTCTCGATAGTACATTTATGTATTCACAAAATTATAATAATTAAAATTAACAATACAACCGTTTAAGTTAGTTTAAATATCCCACTGAATGATTATTACTATACTAAAAATGTAAGTAAATTTGAATTTCTCGGGCTACCGCACAGCCTCCTTAATAATTGATAACTATTATATTAGCTTCAAAAAAAGAAACCTATTTATCTTCTATAAACCTAGCAGCTTTCGGTTCAATAATAATATCTGAATGCCCATGATCTCTAGCTAAAACTTTGGGCGTGTATCACTACTTAGTATAAAACAAAGTCGCTTTCTCTGTCCCTATATCCCTATGTATGCTTAAATCTTTAAAACTACGCAACGGATTTTGATGCGTGTTTTTTTTGTAGATAGAGTAATTCAAGAGGAAGGTTTATATGTATAATACACCGACCTCCACGCGGGCGAAGCCGCTGGCAAAAGCTAGTAAGTAATAAAAGACAAAGCTCTATTGGTCATTGATTTATGCAGTGGTTTTTTCATAAAACCCGATCTTTCGAAGGACTATTCTTAATTTTTAACGCGGCTGTTTTACTATAAAAATGATATTGCATCTCACTCAATGACGTTGTGCGTGTAGACTTGCGTCTAACTGCTCATCATTGATACTACCTCTGTCGGACACGATGCCTGGTGAGACAGCGTGCTTTTTAGCCAGGTCGACCAGTGAGTTCGAGCCCGCGACTAGATTCCCCTTAACTCCATGAAAAGGGTTTTATTAGGATAAGGTGACTTGATAATAACCCAGCAAAATCTCTTCAATAAGTCATCAATATCTGTCTAGTCTTTTCCCAATCGGGGCAGCTTCTAACTGGATGCGGCGGAGTTCCAGTATTAAACATGGAGCGACTTCTTTTCGTGTCGATGGTACTCGTACACTTTTTTTTTTAATATATTGTTAGAGCCCAGTAGATGGCCACGTTTGTTGCGGCATCAGTGGCATTTTTCAGATCATCCAACGTGCAGGAGAATGGGCACTTAGGGCACTCCAGCAAGTGGGGCATGGTCTGATCAGAAGCACCGCACTCGTACTGGGTGTTGAATGAGTCAGTAATCAGTAATGAAGTGACTGCATACTTAACAATCTCTTTAGAAGGTGTCAGATGAGACTTACCACTTTACATGAGTAGGTACTTAAGCCATCATATCGACTTTAGTCAACTTCGCCCCTCACGATGGCGCTGCTTGTCAAGGCATGCGTCGCATTCAGTACATTTGTATTAGTTCCATTTTCTGCCGTGGGTCAAGATAACTTGGGTTTGTAATAGTGGTCGGGACTGCTTGTTAATGTTTTGACCAAATAAAGTTTTGGATTTATTCTAGTAAGAACCGATTTTCTTGTGATCAGCCAATTAGTAGTTATCACGATGTATTTATTTTGTTTGGTTGGTCTTACTTTGGATAGAGATTTAGGAAATACTGATGTTAACAGTTTTAAACATTAAAGGGTGTATTCATAAACGATGTACGTATTCATAAGAGATGTTTTAACGTCGCTAATCATTACCTGTTAAACTTTAAGCAGCGTTTATAAATAAGGGGGTGAATGAACGTACTCCATCCGGCCATGAGTTGTACCATTAACAAAGATTATTATTGGTAGATGCCGTCGCCCCGGTTGAATGGCATGACCTAACTTATATTATTATACAGGCTAATGGGACATCGACGCGCAATCTGGTTACCTATGGACAGTACATCATTCTGGATCTCTCTGCGTTGAAATTTGTCGTAAGTTCCATTCATTTTGACAATTTCTTTTTGTTCTATCAAACAGGAGGTTTTTTTTTTTAATCCGACGAAAATGTCTACGCTATGGGGTCTAGAATAATTTGTGCTGAATTCGTAGTTACATTCCACGCGTCGATGTCCCTGGCCACCCTGTATTACATACCTTGACAATACAAAAATGCCTGTAAACGGTAGGTACCTAACTGTAATAAGTACTTACCTATAAAAATAATCATGCAAATGATTATTAGGTATTAGTATTAATGTCTAGTTAAACCATTAAGTTTCAATATTTATCCAGATTCAGAACTACATATTAAAACTACGTTAAATTCTAATAGAATATTAAAATAAAACTACAGAAGAAATACAAGCAAGAAAAATACTAAAAAAGAAATGTGGCCCATGAGGGGATCGAACCCGCGACCTTCGCGTTATTAGCACGACGCTCTAACCAACTGAGCTAATGGGCCAGTTGGTCTTCATGTCGAAATTATTGAGTACTTCGTTTTTTGCTTACGTAAAGATGGGTGTGCTTTGCGTACAGTAGATTCTACGCTATCAACGCATAAAACGGGTTCGTGGATAAGTTTTGAGCAAAACAAGAACAAATGTGAAGTAAATCAATAAAATATAATAAAAGTTCTAGATTCTATCTAATAAAATAAAATAAATGACATATTGGCATATTTTAGTTGTTGTAGTACCTATTCTTGATAATACTGCCCGAAGCTGCCATCCCGGATAATATTTATTTTCTTAACCCACAAAAGAAGTTTTGTAGGATGTCTACCTACTAACAATTGTTATTGCAAATTCCTCCAACATAATTTTGACACTTTGAAAGGACCACGAAATGATCTTTGAACTAAAAATCACATTTCAGTACTTACTCCTAATATTTAAATTCCGTCCATCATTTCGCAACAATAGGCTGTTTGTTTTATTTAGTTCTAGGTATGGATAATAGATGGCGCTAGTGGTAGTTGAAAAAGATGACTGTATTCTTTGTTTAGCCTACTTCAAAAACGAAGCAGGATAATAATGTTTACGGTAGGATATATTTTTGTATCATTTTATCGGACATACGTCGGGGGATAAACGGGAACGACTACCAAGTCAAACTCAGAACGATTTAAAAATACAATATGTAAGTCACAGATGAGATTTATAAATAAAAACTTGCTAATTGTTCTTTATAATATAATTTACTAATGATTACAATATACGTTGAAGACTAGTTCTATGATTACATAAGTACTTAACAAATATATTGTTAAAAAGAGGAGCTCGTGGCTAAATAATAACAGCAGAAGGTAATGTCGATCGAAGACAAAGCCATTCTTGCCACTGTCGATTCCTCAATGGGTGATCTATAACATATCAAGCCGTTGGTTCCGGCTGCCATTGTAGATCTTTGACAGTCGTTACGGGTCGTCAGAAGCCCGAAGAATGTCTGACAACCAGTCTTACCAAGGGGTATCGTGTTACCCTGTAATATATTGCTGGGCAGATTGGAATAAGTATATTGTAAGCATAATAAATTTTAGAAAAGCCCTACAGCTCTTTTCACTTCCTACCTATGGAACTGTGTTGGACCGTTATTGTTGGGGTAGGTTCACGGAGTAATAAATGGGTAGGTTATATCTACTGTCTTAAGTCAAAAGGGCATCCAGCGCATCAGTCTGTGGACCCGATCCCATCGTGCCCATCCCCTTCAAGCAACTACGCAGGTGGCTTCAGGAATACACCCACACGCAAGCGGAGAGGCGGTGGACCCTGAAAGGCAGTCTAGGGAAGCAATGCCATCTTTGGATGGCAGGCTGACCAGACGTCTGCTACGCCTGGACAGAAAGGATCTGCGTCTGATGACTGGGACCATCACGGGACACTAGTCGCTAAACAAACACTTCTACACAATAGGCATAACGGACAGCCCCCTGTGCAGGGCTTGCATGCAGGCTGAGGAAACCGTTGCGCATGTGCTTTTCGAATGCACAGGCGTAGCCCAGATTAGAACAGAAACCCTCGGGGCATCCAAATCTTACACGGATATTCTCAACAGACCAGGAGTTATAGCCAACTTTTGGAGGGGGAGGGCTGGCTGGAATAACAACCGACGGCCGCCATGGCTCACGCACAATGGTTCACTTGAAGGACTAAGTGCGGAAACCAAACCCAATAACATAGAACATAGATACCTGCCGTCTTAGGTTTGATATGTTGGCTTATTGCACAAAGTAATGACTTCGTTAGTCAAAACCGGAATAGGTAAGGTCCATTACTTTGTTAATTGAGCCCTTAATTGGTTATCAAAGTATTAGTGTGAAGTAAATGTTAGTGTGGTCTATCGACGAGATTCCCGCCATTCTATACTGTCTTACGTTGACGGAAAACATTATCATAATTAGCATATAGGTAATGTTCCCACTGCTGATAAACAGGCCTCCTCTCTTCGAGATGGAGTAGTCTACCAAGCGGGCTCAGTGCGGGTTGGTAGATGTTAGATGTCTTCGAATTTTTGACATGCCGATTTCCTCACGATGTTTTCCTTCACCGCTTTGAGGACAGTGAGGATGAAATTATTTACACAAAGTAATGCGCCTGCCCGGGTTCAAACCAGTGGCGGATTTACACATTTGCCGCCAGAAGGCTATAAATTTTTTGCCGACCCTTCTAACCTCTGCAATTCAATACTCGTCGTACCTAATAATTACATTTTGTTCTTCTATAAAATTGCAATTTTATGGCTTGTGCTCTATTGTAATTATTACATCAGCTTTTCCCGTTAGTTGTACGATCGTGAACTAATAATAATTCTTACAACTTACGATTTTGTGAAATTTACTCAAGAATTTTTTGTCTTTCGGTATATTTCTGAGCTAAGAAAAGGTCAGGTAGGGGTAAGGGGTAAGGTAAGCCTTAAAACTACTTACACAAGAAGAACACATCTTATACAAAATAATGTAAATTCGATAAACGTTGTTAAATATTTTTTCACCTGACAACCTCGGAAAGATTCTGTTTGTCATTCGAAATCTGCGTACAAAAGTGCATTTTACCCGCTAGCGTGGAAAAAGGTTTTGAAATTCGAACCTTTCTATTCAATAATTGTCTATACAGCCAGTCCACTGAAAGTGCATTAATACTTATTTCATGTCAGTGTCCCAACCCCACTTTTAGAATGTTCGCACTGGCCGACTGCATGAAAAAAAAAATTAAAAAACTTCTCCATTCAATTTCCTTTCCATAATTTTGGTGATGCGGCGATGAAGATATAAATTTAACACCTGCAGAGTTAGTGCAAGTTGTACATAATGCCGAATCTTCCGGAAAAATCTAGCGAAAAGTACATAAAAGCGTACAATTTTTGCAATGCATGGAAACATTCTAAAGGCGTGAAAACATTTTCAAAGACTACAACAATGTAATGCTATCATACTTCATTTTTAGGCTGTTTTGCTTGCACCTAGAATTTTCCTCGCTGCAGTGAGGTGAAAAATTGTGTGTTTCGCTCGGCAACAAAGCTATTCTGCGTCTCGTACCATTGAAAGCCTCGCTACGCTCATGATTCTACATTTGAACCACGCGCTTCGCTCATGGTTCAATCCTAGAATCCTTCGCTTGCTCAGCTTTCAACACAAGTACTTGCGCGGACTCGCGCCAAAAAACAACTTTGCAGTCTTGCCTAACAAATGACTATTATTGCACTGACAGTCTAAAAACAATACGAACAATATCCCTATTAAAATCCGCAAATCATCAATTATATCATCGTATGAAATCTTCTTAATTAGTTCTGACTGACTGAGTTTAGCTTTTCCTGACTTAAAGTCGATCGTCGATAGTTTGTCACCCGCTTATAGCAAGAAAAGTTTCTCTCCAGAACAATTTGTTGCTGGTGTAGGTACATAGCCATGCGAAGTGCTATTTCGAAGTTTCTCCATTTTTTATATAATGTAACGAACACCGAGATCTTGATTCTTAGGCGCTAATAGAATGCTCTATATCGCACAAACATACACAAAAAATTAGCTGTTCCATACATTTTGACCGTGAAGGTATTGCACTATTTTGTGAAACAACTGATTTTTTGTTGTTTAACCGACGAAAAATTTCTACGCCCTAGTGTAGAAATTTTCAGAATTATTTATATTATATTTCTGAATTAGGTTCAGAATGATAATCTAATTTATGTTTACAGTTTGCGCACTGGATAAAAGTTACCCTGTAGTAATATAATTAATACAAAAATGGGTCAAAACGACAAAATTTAAATCGTAAAATTGAAACGCCATTGAAATATTTTTTAAATTCATATTCACAATAGTAGGTATACATTACACAGCGTGAGTAACAATTTTTGATTTTTTTCTGTAAGGCAAAAAAAAAATTGAGCCAAATTGGCCGCCGCCCTAGGCTCCAGCCTACTCAGCCTGCTGGTAAATCCGCCACTGGTTCGAACCCGCGTCCGTAAGACACAACTCGTAAGACGGGGTCGATACCACTGGGCCACTACTGGTCAAGGAAAACATAGTTTATACCTTAGTTTGTACCTACTTAACAAAAATTGGGTTGAAAAGCATAAGGTTGGTTTTGGTTTTTTTTTTGATTTGAACACAATTTTTAACGCTGTAAGTTCTTCAGCGGATGCCTCCCCTGGGGGTCTTCATCTTCCAAGCGCGGTGTCGCACGTGTGGGGGTGCACTCGTGGTGAAGTTACCCCCCCCCCCCACATGCGCCACTGCGGGCTTGTAAGCCCCCAACTAGCCACTCTTTAAGCCCCCGCCAAGCAGGAGACCGAGAAGCGCCCCGGGTGTTTAACTATACCCAGAGAGAGGACGGTGATTGAGCTGTTGAACATCTTTGCTATATCGGTAAATCATTATTTTATCTCGATACAGAAAGACGCCCGAGACCAACCGGTCTACCCATATCAGGTGGGCCCCGGCTAGTGGGTCGGTCAATGAAGCGACCCCAGGGGAAGACCAATGGTTAGTCATCGTCGGCCGTATATATTCTACAATGCCGGAAAACTTCACTTGCGTGATGCAGGACTGCAACTGTAAAACTGTGTTTTCTCTTAAAATGCAAAGTTTTCTAAACTTGATTTGATATCAAAATAAGCAGATTTGCCGTCTCTTTTATTTGGTAATGTCTTCTATTATGATTTCTGTCAGGAAATGGAAGATTTTTGCTTTTAATTCTTTTCGATGTTCGTATTCACGCTGACCAATAGCGACGCGGCTATGCAGGGGAAGTAGCAGTTTGATGCAAGTATTAAAGCTGAACTCGAGCATAGTTCTTTCGATTCTCGCTTTTATATCAAAGAGTTTAGGGGTGAAGTTGTTCTGTAGTTCGATATCAGTTAGTTTGTTACTTAATAATATCCTATTGTTTTTAGTTGTTTGACCGCTGACAGCACAGTTATTTCCGGACGCCAGTAGTCCTATATTGACTCATTATCTGACTTAAGAGTTGATATGAATATTAATGTGATCCATCTTGGATATTATTTATACTTGGTACATGGTGTTATGTTAGTGGTGAGAAATGCTGAAGTTAGGATTTCATTTTGTTATTTTTATTAGTTAACTAGTTTTTGCCAGTGGCTTCGCCCGCATGGACGTGGAAAATTATCCCACGGGAACGTACTATCGGGATAAAAAGTATCCTATGTGTTATTCCAGGTTACAAAATATCTGTGTGCATCCAAATCCGTTCAGCCGTAATTGCATGATTAAGTAACAAACATACAAACATCTTCACAAACTTTCACATTTATAATATTACTAGGATATATTAGTTTATACAGGATAAGTTTTTAACCAGTGCGCAAACTGTAACCATGAATTCGGCATATCATTCTCACCCCCCAGCGCAGAATTTTTTCGTCGGTTATACAAAAAAAAAAATCTGCTGTTTCATAGAAAAGTGCAATACCTACGCGGTGAAAATGTATGGAACAACTGATTTTTTTTTGTAAAACCAACGTAAAATTTCTGCGCTGGGGGTTCTAGAATTATATGCTGAATTCATGGTTACAGTTTGCGCACTGGTTAAAAACGTATCCTGTATATATTATACTAGCTTTTGCCAGCGGCTTCGCCCGCGTGGAGGTCGGTGTATTATACATATAAACCTTCCTCTTGAATCACTCTATCTATTAAAAAAACCCGCATCAAAATCCGTTGCGTAGTTTTAAAGATTTAAGCATACATAGGGATATAGGGACAGAGAAAGCGACTTTGTTTTATACTATGTAGTGATTCTGGTTCAGTGTGGTGCCGGACGTAAACGAATAGCACCATCCCCATACATTTTGTCATGGATGCATTAAAATGGAATTGAAAGTGTATACTTACTTTTGCCTGTTTTTAACCCCCGACGCAAAAAGAAGGTTATACGTTTGACCGCTATGTGGTCTGTCTGTCTGTGGCACCGTAGCTCTTAAACGGGTGAGCCAATTTAGGTGCGGTTTCTTTTGGTTTAAAAGTAGGTGTTCTAGCGGTGGTTTTTAGA
Organism: Polymixis lichenea; assembly: GCA_949091785.1. NCBI lineage: Eukaryota > Metazoa > Arthropoda > Insecta > Lepidoptera > Noctuidae > Polymixis > Polymixis lichenea. The sequence continues at coordinate 22,390,159 of OX420937.1, forward strand.
CATGTTTTTATCAAAATCGGTTCAGCCATTTCAAGGTCATCAGCTGTTTTGATAGCTAAGGTAGGGTTCTTTAAAGCGTGCTTGTGTGTGTGGACTTTACTTACAACATACGTGTGACCTTAAATTTGAAACACCTATGTATGCTATATAACTATATAAGACTATTAAATTCTCGGTGTGATGCTGCAACCAGGATATCCAGCACACTAGTACCTACACTCTTGAAAAATACTTAATAGCAGAAATGTCGTGTTTGAATTCGTTTTGATCAGTATTTGATGCTATATACTATGCAATGATGGCGACACGATGAGCTGATGCTGCAGCCAGGATATTCAGCACACAAGTATACTCTTGAAAACATAATAGCAGATAGGTCGCAATAGTTCGCTGCTGCTTTGTAATTGTTTACGTAATTTGGAAACTGTACTGTAAACATGTTCTTTAAATTACCTTGGGTAAATATTTATGTAACTAAAAGTGAATATTTTTTTTTGGCAATTTATTGTTAACGATATTTTTATAAAAATGTGTAGTTAATTTTGACACAATTTAACCTTTACATAATTATTGGACATAGTTAGCAAACTTATTTTTTCGATTTAATGTTCCTTACATGAATTTGAATTTTAAGGGCGTTTCATGTTATTATCATGACTGTACCTACCTCAATGTGATTTTTTTGAGGGAAGTCTAGTAGCTGGCTCTAACTCACTCGTGGGCCTGGCTATAAAGCACGCTGATTAAAAAAAATACTGGGTGAGGATCAGGCATCGTGTCCGACAGAGGTAGTATCAGTGGTGAGCAGTTAGAGGCTAGTCTACACGCAAAACCTTATTGAGTGAGATGCAGGATCATTTATAGTAAAACAGGCTCGTAAAAAATTAAGAAAAGTCCTTCAGAAGATCGGGTTTTATGAAAAAACCACTGCATAAATCAATGATCAATCAAGTTTATTGAACTTTTCGATAATTGAACTTTGTCGGTACCGACTTGGTTTTGGAGATTTTACACTTCTTTCATTACCTAAACACGCCCAAAGTTAGGTTAAATTAGCAAGAAAAACGAATCTTTGTTGGCTCATAACTTTTGAATGGCTTTTTATTTTAGTATTTTGTTTCCACACAGACAATATTCATAATGAGACTAAATCATACCATGTTTAATTTTTGATGTAAATTGTCGAACTGTGGAGAAATACACTCCCGAACTTTGTATGGAAAAAATGTCGACTAGATTCAGCTTAAGATGGGACAACAGTGTTAAATCCAAAAAATGAAATCATGGGCTCGATTTTGGAAACACTACAATTTTTGATTTCTTTATAAAAAGTCTGTTAGATTAATTTCACAAAAAAATACTTCCGATTTACATTTCATTTTGCGCTCAATACACCCTTTTTTGTATCAGTTTTTTTAGGGAAAATGCTAGATTTTGATTTTGTGTTTTTGATTTTATGCTAGGATATCTCAACCAAATGGGTTAGGTTGCAAAAGGAATTACTTATAAAAATTTCAAGGGAGGTCATTAATTTTATAAGAGATTTTTAGGAAAGCATAATGGAAATCATTTGAAGTTCAATTAAATACATGCCTTATTAAATACTCTATCATCTGCTAGTATGGGCGCCCGCCTGGTACTGACACCGTCACTCCCTCGGGCTATTGACGTCATCACCGTCACGTGACAGACTCGAACGACCGGCGAGCGGTCTGCAGACGACAGCACACGTGTCTGTGTAGTTAGTTACCACGTCAATATTGTTGATGACATTGTTTTGTGGCTATCGTTTTGATGTATCGAACTGTAGCGCAGTGGTTGAGGTTTAGGAATGGGGAGTGAGAGTGAGTTCGAATTCTGGATGGAGGAAAATTGATCGTATCCTACTGATGTCTGCTATTGTGCGCTTCCCTAGTGCGCAGGGTGTGGGGCAGCTCCAATATTGTCTTGGGCATGGTTGCGAGTCGCCTGGACTGTGTATACGTGGGTCACTGTTGTGCCGTCTCTCATGGGATGTCCAATGGTGACCAACCGTTGCTTCTTGTATTGCTTTCCTTGTTTTGTGTATAGTCTGTGGTTACTAACATAGTCGTAAATTTTACTAACATTTTTTTTGAGTCTTGGTTACTCGAATAAATATTCTATTTTATTCTAATCTACTGTGTTTACATCTTTCTAAGTGACGACAGGTCAGTGGGCGAGGGTGGCGGAATGGCGAGTGAGAGGTTGTGAGTCTTGTGAGTTCGAATTCCGCTTGTTCTTTTAGTGACGTAAACTACTACTCCTGTCGTGCGTTAAGAATGGTAGGTAGTACTGAGGGGTAATTGCGTCTCACACTCACAGTTGGACAGTTCAACAACATTCATTATATTAATTACGTTGCCGAGCTGAGATTTTTTTTAAACTTAAGAACCAATGGTTTAGCAATATCCTTCTAAATGTTTCATATTGCAATTAATAATGGGTTTTTGTTAATTTTCCTACCAGAAATTAAAGGAAAACTTAGCACATCGTCTTAATGTGGTTTAATGGTAATAACTTTGGGTGGCAGCACTGTTCCCCGTCCACAAACCGTCGTTGCTTTGTTTATGTTTACTTTTGTGTAACACTGGTCCCCGTATTTTTGCTGTCAACAGATGCGGGGTATGTTAATTATTTATGCGAAAGAAGTCACTTGATTAAAAAAGTTACGGATAGTGACAGCTCGCTGACATATTTTTGGACACTGGATACTGGCGAAATCGGCAACTGGCAGATTTTATCATCATTTAATTCCCTCTTCCTTTTGTTTTTCATTTAAATAACAATGCGTGTCTTCATAGCTTAGTAGGAGATTTCTACCCTTAAGAATTGTGGAGGCATTTACTTATATTTCATAAAAATCCAGCCATTCTGAATTAGGTTAGTAAAGTTGATATTTACAACACCTACGTTTATAAGGAACTTACACAATTAGCACCTACCAACGTATTCCTTAGTACCGAATAAGATGTTAAAGAACTTGGCATGATTGCGTGCATATTTCTCATGAAAAGCTAGTTTTAACCGGTACCGTTGGCAGAATGCCACGACACGCCTTTGCCCGATCATCTTGCGTATTTAAATAAGAAATAAACGGAAAGTTTGTTTATGTAGCTAATTTGTACTCTTGACAGAATGTGTTCGATTTTCAAGAGACTCTTGGCGGATTTTCTCGATGATTTACCTTGTGCCCTTCTTGCAGGGCGTAGGTACCGATAGAAAAAGGCGTCTAGGGCACGCATCACATTTGCGCCCTTTTGTAAATTATCTTCTCGGTCTACACTGACCAAAGCTAGGTTGCATAACCTTTCTTGACCATTTAAGTATAGCATTCAATAACGAAGGTATTCTAACTTACTAAAAAATCGCTCCTAACTTGCAATGCTGGAATTTAAAGCAGAATTCGAATTGAAATGGGCAGATTTGGAAATACACTTTTATCCCCACACTGCACAACAAATTCAAGTAGGCAGTATGAAATTGTTTATTGAAGAATTTTTTGATGTTTAAATTTAACAATTTGCGACTTTTCGCGCCCCCCTTCGAATAGGCGCCCAGGACTCGTGCCCTGTCTGCCCAAACCTAGTTACCCCTTTGTTCCCTACACACAATTACGCTGATTGCGCCAGATTAGCCGATGAAACTTCTAAAACTATTTGCCAAAAAATTCATTAAATGGGATTAAATAAAATATGATTGTGTTATTGATTTTTATTATTATAATTCTGTAAAGCCAATATGTTTTGCCACCGTAACTAATATGTACAAGGAGACTAAGCCAAAAATAGAAAATGACATAGGTACTTACTACTTACTACACACATGCCTACGTCTAACAAGTTAGTAAGACCTATAGTAAGGTACAACTATAGTAAGCTACAACTATAGTAAGCAACAACTATAGTAAGCAACAACTATAGTAAGAATCTGGTATACGCAATGTAGGTACATTGCGTATACCAGATTGTTTTACTAGGATTTCGAGTAAAAAAACTGCACCTCTTGTGTCTAAATACGACATCTCAATAATCAAGATGTCGTATTTAGACACAAGAGGTGCAGTTTTTTTACTCGAAATCCTAGTAGAACTTACGAGAATGTTGAAGATCGGCGGTTTTATTTTATTTAGTAAAATCTTACAAAATCAAACAAGATGTTTTTTGTTTATTTGATACAACAACCTGGGCCAAAGAAACCAGGAAATTTACCGACAAAAAGCTGCAGGACGCATTATGCACCATTAAATATTAGATTACCTGGGTATAGTGTAAAAATACATGGATGGATTTTAAATAAAGGATATCGGAGGTCTGAATATCCCATTAGCGTCGGACAACAAAAAAATCTATTTGTGTGGAACACTGCGGTACGTACCCTTCCTACGCGATTTGAGGTCACGTGATGACGTCACTGGCTTGAGGTCACGTTATCCTCTCTGGGGCGGGAATGACGACAGCCATCCCTCAAGGGACAGACAGGCTAAATATTGAGGTTAAATCAAGAAGTTGTAGGTATTGTTATAATACTTTGGAATTAACGAAAAGAGAAACCTATGGAACATTTTAATTTTTAATTAAAAATATTTATATGTTGTATGTACGTAATTTTTTCCTTGTCATCATTTCAGCCAAAAGACGTCCACTGCTTCTCGTCATTCTCGCCTCCCCCTCTACTACAGAAGCTAGGCCATACCTGGCATAGGGCATACCGTGATCACAAAGGCGGTTCCCCCACCGTGAGGCCTTCCCATTGCACTGCTGTTGGGTTGACCCCTGTGATTATACCTAATGTACCAGATAACAGACAACTCGGACTCGGTCTCGGACTCGGACTCTGTTGTAACAGATAACTCGGATGCGTTATTTTTAGCAGTGCGGACTGCGTTCGCGTCGTCCCCCTGTAGCCTCAAAGAGATGTCAGCACCAACTAGTGGGGTCCGCAAGGGCCGATGCCTGCCAGGGGTGTGGGTTGTTCAAAAGAGATACCATGGCCCCTGGCACACAGGCAACTGAAGGAACACGGGTGAGTTTTAAGTCAGTAAAAGTCTGACACGCTCTCCTGCTCCACCCAGAGCGGGAGAAGTTATTTGATGATTTCCCACCCAAAAAAAAAAGAAAACCGTTCCATCAGCACCCTTATTGCGTAATACACAAAGTCACAATCTGTCTCATTTTGATGGATATTGTTAATATATTGCTTCATATGTTCGAAAAATTCGTCTGGTCAACAGGTTAAATAACGCAATGAATATTGTTGAACTGTCGAAATAAAACCCCGTCGTTTCCTATGGAGAAGACACGACAACAAACTACTAGTACCACCAAGTAGTTACCTAAACGTTCTTAATACAACTCTTGAAATTTCTCAATAACTTTTCCAGTTTATTTAAGATACTGCGTTGCTGCTAACCTATAACATCTTACGACACCCACAAACTTTCAGGCTTTTCCAGTGAAATTGTGAAGATACTGCAGACATATCTGACACAATACCGCAACCCGCTGTTGCTCCCTGAATCCTGACCACACTTACCCTACCACAGTAACTTGAGTCTCCCAATTGATTTGTGTGAATAATCTTGGATGTCTCTGGTGTTCCTTAACAATAGACAGCTATTGTAAAGTCTAAAAATACTCACACATAAATCACAGAATTTATGTGTGTGTATTTCCGTGTGGTGCCGGACGTAAAAGAACAGCAGCATCCCATTTCTTCCCGTGGGTGCCGTAGAAGGCGACTAAGGGACTTACTAGAGAATGGACAGCAGCGTTCTCAATACATTTGACCACCATACTGCGATCGCCAACCCGCCTGCCAAGCGTGGCGATTATGGCAAATCTTTCGGGGCAGGCTTATGTCAAGCAGTGGACGTCTTTCGGCTGATATGATGATGATGACGTGTGAGTATTTTATACGTACACACATTCATAAAATTCACGCCTCCTACCAATGGGGGTAGGCAGAAACTACAGAACGCCACCTGCTACGATATGAACGCAAAGAAAGCAAAAGGAGGATATATGTACTTACATATATCCTTTTGCTTTGTTTGCGTTTATACATTAGATCATACACCCACGTACTCGCAACCAGCACGGTGGTGGCGTTCTGTAGTGTCTTTCTACCCCCAAAGGATTATGTATGTGGGGTTATGTGTTATGTGTGTAAAATAAAACAAATAATGAAGCTGCTTAAGTGCTACCCAACCCCTCGCAATACGAGAACACACCTTCGTCAGTGACTTTTCTCGTCCAGAAATAACTCAACCTGAAGCAACATATTGACTTTATCAAAAACATTACATTCTCATTGTTATAGTTGATCCCTCCTTTTTAACCGACGTCCAAAAGGTTCTCAATTCGTCGGAACCTTATTTTTTAGTGTTCGTTAAACTTCACGAATTGTTAATATAACTTCTGCCCGCTACTTCGACAGCGGGAAATTAGTTGTTTTTACATGAAATATCTTGTAACCTATAACCAATTCTATTCGACAATACCGTAGCTTCACAATTGTGAAAGAATTTTCTGGATCAGTAGTTCTGAAGATTATCCTCTACGAACTAACTTCTTTATTTATAATCTTACGTACATTACGACATAAAAAACGTGAAAATTATTTGGAACTGGGTCGAATGGGTATTGGACCTCTTTTGCGTCACGTTTATATAGGACATACCGAAAGTGCCCTACATAATATTTGTTGTTTTGGACAGGGAATCCAGAGATTGAACTTGGTAAAGTCGGTCAGGTAATGATTTCTCTGGCACCCATGTCTAGCCTTCAACACCGAACTGAACAATACTGCCTTCGATTAGCGACAGCAAGCAGTAAGCGTATATGCTTCCCCAGAAAAACTATTCATCAGGAGTTATGCTACTGGGAATCAAAATCAAAAGTCATTTATTTAAACTAGGCTGGCTGAAATCGGCACTTTTTGAACGTCAAAATTAAATAAGACAGTTCCTCAATACGCCCGCCCTTAACCACTTCCTAGTGTTTTAGCTGGGAAGACGAAGTGGCGCAACAAACTCCGCAGCAGCACAGCTGTGTGTTAAGTTAGACGGGCTTGCTAACAGCTTTATAGCTACTCAGAGGTTTTTAATTTATTAAAGAGATACCAAACATTGTCAGATCTATTACCCCCACACTAAAACCGACCATTAACTCCTAGCGTTCATTCACAAACTGCGTAGAAATGTAAACAGTGGCGGCCTCGGCATTGCGGAGTCTCGCGAATCGATACAGCCGGCCGAATGTCAAGTTGAAGGGAGGCGAGGGGTGTGCGACGAAGAGGGGGAACTCTAGAGGGGACGGGGGTGAATGACGTCAGACGCCCACACACCTCGCAGCGAAGCAGGGCGTGGAGGTAGGGCGGTGGAGGAATGAGAGCGAAGCTTGGGATAATAGTCGCTTTTGGTGTAAATAGTTGGCTGATTTTGGTGGTAGCGTTTTTCTAGATGGGTTATGGGAGTCAGGTGCGGCTGACAGGCAGTACTGACAGAACGAAGCAAAAAAAAACCTGTTGAGATTGCCAGTCCACAGATGGTTGGCGCTTTCCAAGAGAAAGGTCCGGAATGGCCAGCTCTGAACAGATATAGTCGTGGGTCGATACGAGCTAACCGATGAAGAAATAAGAATCAGGAAAGTATTTCAACTTGTACGAAAATGAACAGAACCACCGAATTAGAAAACTTAAAACCGACGCTGCATCCAAGATTATCATCATTTTAATCTGTATACAAATGATTTTTTTCACATAAAACTCCATGGGCACTTATAACGTCAGAAGCTATGTGGACGGTTCCAATTAGTCGTTCTCTATAGAGAAGAGCCGGCAGGAAACTGTACGGTTGCTAAATTAAAAATAATTTGCTTTTACAATGTTTTAATTTATGTTGGCATAATATGTATTGGGTTTTAAGTTCTCATCTGACGTGGTTTTCAAGTCACGTTCCAGCTAGTGCATTCGTCCCTCGGAAAGTCGTGTAATTCGTGGATCTTTCATTGTCTTTACGGGTCGTCAGAAACCCGAAAGTCTGGCAACCAGTCTTACCAAGAAATATCGTGTTACCCGGTAACTGGGTTGTGGCGGGCAGATAGGCAGTCGCTCCTGGCAGCTACTGCATAGCTTTCATTAACCTACAAGCCTGTCACACTTAAACTAGACTCACAAGAGTTTTCCCGACTATGCACAATACCAGTGATATTTGAACTAACCCAAGCCTTGTGTTTAATTATAGACTCTTTAATACTGGATTATATTCACCCGTCTAGCGGGAAATAAATATAAGGGAAAGCTTGGCTTTGTTGAAGATAATGATAAGTTATCTTCTTAGATGGAAACTTGAAAGATGAATGAAGACGTCACGATCTTACACCCACTTAAGATAAGACCTTGGAGCGACGCTGAATGTCTCACGATTGGTAGTTGTAGCAGAAATAGGAGATAGATTTTTGTAGTCTGACTAGCTGCCTGGTTTTGCTGAAGGTTGAGAAGGTTTCCGCCGTACAGCTGACTGTGATAATGCTAAGTCGAATGGCTAATTATACTTCAAAAGTCCTAAGGACTGCCGCTGTTGATATTTCTGTACATAGATTTGACAGAGCATCTACTTGCGGAAAAGCGGATAGATGTAATCTGTAATTTAAAACAAAACCGATTCTATTTGATAGCCTATTACTTACTTATTCCGTCAAAATTCGAACTCAACGTGAGGCTTAATGTACTTTCATATTGGAGATTAGGAGCAGCAAATTAACGTCTCTGGTTTCGATGGCAATAACAACAAGGTATTGGATTTTTCCGACGAAGTTCGAGCTTTGGCCTTTTGAATTAGGGTTGAAGAAATATCAAGTAAAATCTAGAATCCAGTATCTGCTTCCTTCAAAACTATTTGGTGAAACCAAACGATATCTCAGCCAGGAGTTTCGGGAAAAGTCCATGGACCTTGGCTGAAATAGAATGGCATGGGATTACGATAGGATTGGCTACGATAAATCGTAGCCAATCCTATCGTAATCCCATTATACATCCAACTGCCACCAACTTGAATGTAGCGCTCGCCAGTCGCTGTTTTTAAAGTTACATGTATTAAAAAAGCGAACAACAATAGAAGATCAATATCTTTTAAGGTCAATATTTCCAAACTGAAAATCGAGAAATTGTTGTTAGTCTCCTACAAAACTTTCAGAAGAATCTGGGCGAAGTTAAAAGGCCAAAACTTACACGTGCAAGATATTTCAATTCACTTCGCCCCTGAACTAGACTTTGACGCAAACGGATGGAACCTCAACCCCCCGAGGGAGTCGGCGTGCGAAGTCGGCAACAGGCCCGCTTTGCCCTCTCCTAGACGAGCTTCCGCTGGAAGGACGCCATTCGATGCTGGGATGAACTTGAATACAGTTTCGCGAATGTCAATGCATTTCTGTCTTATACTTGAATATGAATTTTAATGGAGGGAAACTAAAAAAAAGATAAAACTGTAAATGAGGAATAATGTTATGAATGAAAAGGGAGTGAATGATATGGTGACGACAGAAATGGGAAAAACAGAATGGAATATATAAAATCCCTATTGCAACGTAGGTAGAAGGAGACTGTGTTTGTAAATCTTTGAAATTTGTTTCTGATTCTAGAATGTTTTCAAGTGACTATTTCTAGGCCAAAGTTAGTATATCGTTTAATAGACGGCTTAAGGGTCTGTACCTAAGTAATAACAACCACACGGGTCGATCAATCGGGTTAAGCTACGATTGCCGCGGTTGGTCCGTGGATGGTGGACTATCTTTAGGTACATACCAAGACCCCGTTGCGCCTCGAAAATCACGGTAAGCCGTCTCAGCGGTCATTCGTGGATCTTTGACAGTCGTTACGGATCATCATGAGCCTGGAAGTCTTACAACCAGTCTAACCAGTAATTGTAATTTGGCAGTCTTCAGCTGCATCCAGTTGAACTAGTAGCCGACCCCAGCATAGTTAGGGAAAAGGCTAAAAAGGCAAGGGCTTAAAAAGTGGCTTTTAAGGACAAACGAGCAAAAAGGTAATACAATTAAAATACCTAATACCTACACAATCTTCTTTACAAAATCCGGAATATGAAAAGGTTTCAATCATTTTAATTGACCAAATCGTAGCTTTATCCATTTTCCTATCTGAAATTCAGCGCTATTATTGTTATTGCGAGGAGCTTTATACCCTCAAGCTATTAGCGAAGAGCGGTTTTCCCTTCCCTAAAAATTGTTGGAAAGCCACAGAGTTTTATATTTTTTTGTGATTTTCTCGTTTGACCATTTCATGGATAGTAAGCTTACGTCGAGAACAGCAAACACTGCGTTACCGTGCTTTGGGTGACAGATTTCTGCGACATGTGCATTTTACAAGAATTGATCGACGACGGTAGTGATGGCGCCAAACACGTAGCCGAAGTCTGGACCGAGTTCATTTGCCATCGACACGCTATGAAGGAGAATATTGTTTTCTTCAATTTCGTACGTGGGCAGACAATTGACATAATGCAATGGTCATCATTTGATTTTGAAGCATTTAAAAAAATTTTACCTTAAAAGCAGGCAATTAAAACTTGAAAGTCACAAAATGCGCTCAAACTCACAACTTAGACCCACCGTACCTCTCGTTGGATTTATCGACCCGCTATAAGCATGAATGGCGTTGACGTCACTGGCTGCCTGCGGGGTTGCGGGGCGCGCGGGGTTGTTGGCTATGCCAGGGGTGCAGCCTTGAACTTGCTGCATCGATCCTACACCCCTGCACTTGAACCACACTGAACGGCTCCGGGCCTCGTTCAAGAACAAACGAATGCCGTTCGGTGAGCGTTTTTGTTTTGAAATGCTTTTCGAAATCTGTTTTTGAATTTTCTTTGTTTTGGTGAATGTAATGGTGAATATACAACGTGTAACGGAAAGGGTATATACATACCAAGGGCACGGCTTCTTTGGATGATATTAAACGATATTTGAAGGGTTTCGAATCCTATCTCTACATGTTTGGAAGTTATGAAATTTTTTATACATTGATATCAGCATCATTTGAAGTGATTTATCGTGATATTGGCAAGTAATGTGGAAAGTTATTGGCCTACGTAGTGCGGTGACACGTTTATTATGCTTTGAATTGTAAAGTGATTCTAAACCAGCTTTTATCCTTAGTGCTTAAGGATAGCAATAGTGTTTCTGTTACACCTTGTATAGGAGAAAATTATATGAAGTGATGTTTATTTCTGTTAGTAGATCTTTAAGACACTTTAGTCGACATTTTTTAAACAATATTTCAAAACTGAATGACCTATTTAACTGATCCCTGAGAAGAAATGTCGAAACAAACTCAGACGTCTCTTTTTAAGTCCAACATTTATATTGCTTAGATATTTTGTGAGTCTAACAATGCTGGGTCATGACTGGAAGGGATTTCTAGGGAAGGTAGCTATGCCTTAGTTTATTAAGGCATCAGACGTCTCTTTTTAAGTCCAACATTTATATTGCTTAGATATTTTGTGAGTCTAACAATGCTGGGTCATGACTGGAAGGGATTTCTAGGGAAGGTAGCTGTGCCTTAGTTTGTTAAGGCATCAGACGTCTCTTTTTAAGTCCAACATTTATATTGCTTAGATATTTTGTGAGTCTAACAATGCTGGGTCATGACTGGAAGGGATTTCTAGGGAAGGTAGCTGTGCCTTAGTTTGTTAAGGCATCAGACGTCTCTTTTTAAGTCCAACATTTATATTGCTTAGATATTTTGTGAGTCTAACAATGCTGGGTCATGACTGGAAGGGATTTCTAGGGAAGGTAGCTGTGCCTTAGTTTGTTAAGGCATCAGACGTCTCTTTTTAAGTCCAACATTTATATTGCTTAGATATTTTGTGAGTCTAACAATGCTGGGTCATGACTGGAAGGGATTTCTAGGGAAGGTAGCTGTGCCTTAGTTTGTTAAGGCATCAGACGTCTCTTTTTAAGTCCAACATTTATATTGCTTAGATATTTTGTGAGTCTAACAATGCTGGGTCATGACTGGAAGGGATTTCTAGGGAAGGTAGCTGTGCCTTAGTTTGTTAAGGCATCAGACGTCTCTTTTTAAGTCCAACATTTATATTGCTTAGATATTTTGTGAGTCTAACAATGCTGGGTCATGACTGGAAGGGATTTCTAGGGAAGGTAGCTGTGCCTTAGTTTGTTAAGGCATCAGACGTCTCTTTTTAAGTCCAACATTTATATTGCTTAGATATTTTGTGAGTCTAACAATGCTGGGTCATGACTGGAAGGGATTTCTAGGGAAGGTAACTGTTAGCTTAATAATTATAATGCAACAAAATGCGGACGATTTTATTCCTTATTATATTACGCACGGGAGAAATACGTATTATTTTCCGACATGATGTAGGTACTTAGGTAGGAAAATGATCATTTCCCTCGTTTTAGATTGGCAACAAAGGTTCTATTTATAACGGCTTATATATAGACTTGGAAAATTGTTCAGTAGGAGTTCTTTCTTAGAGTAATTCTATTTTAAGGCCTGCGGGATAATTGCGAAATACACTAACAGTAGGAATGGCTTTGATTATAATAATTCAACAACATTCATTGCGTTGTTATTATGTTGTTGAGCAGACAAATAAAAAAAAAAGCAATCAAAATCAAAATCAAAACTCATTTATTCAAATTAGGCTGAGAATCAGCACTTTTCGAACGTCAAAGTACATGAGACAGTCCCCCAAAACGCTCACCCTTCACCACTTCCTAGTGCTTTAGCTGGGAAGAAGAAGTAGTGGAACAAACTCCTCAATGTAAATGATAAATGATTTTATTTCTGTAAGTAGGTTTGTACAAACACTTTTACACGTCAGTCATATTTTTTAAACTAGATGAGGTCGGCGTTTCCTATCTGACTACTCTGAGAAGAAAGGTCGAAACAAACTCAGAGGTCACAGTCTCTTTAATAGTCCAGACATAATCTTGGTCAGATCATGTGAAGGCCATGTGGATTGGTGTCTGAAATGGTCTTTTGATAAAAGAACCACACAGATTGAGTGGACCTGTCCAATCAGTGCACGCATTTATCAGTAATCATGCAGCTCAACTCAGAACTTGAGGAGCTCAACGATTTGACGAACAATACCAAAGAAAGGACATTTGGGTAGGCCGCATAAATTACTCAAACTGCCACCATGACTAAATGAAGAAAAAAAATCACCCACACAGTCATCACATTCACAATAATTAAAGTAGGTAATATAACATACTTTACAAAGTAAATATTCATGTCATTGTTTAAATAAAATTCATAATATCAATGTCTATATAAACAAAAAATACGAAAATAATCGTGGTGAGATCATTAGAGGACCATGTAGATTGGTGTCTGATATGGTCTTTTGAGGAAAGGACCACACAGATTGAGAGGACCTGTCCTGTCAGTGCACGCATTTGTCAGTAATACCAATATACTTCAAAATGGTTCAGATGTTGATTGATAGTGTGATACTCAATTAGGGTGCTGTACTTTTTAGGTATTTCCAATTTAAGCTGATCTCGCATTGTATGGGATTTCCGTATAGTGCTGGAACTGGAAACGTATAGCTTGATGTGTAGCCGTGTGTACTTAAGAACTGTGTTCCGTTTCGAAGGTTGTGGTCTATAAAAGTTTCAGTTTAAAAGAATCATAACAAAACACAACATCACGCCTCATTTGTTTCCCTCTCCTTGGTTGCGAAGACGTGTACCTTATACCACAGCCACATTTCGCCAGTTCATGGTTTAAGTCGCATGTAATAGGTGCCACACACATTATCATATGACTCTGCCTTAGAATGTAAATGTTGTGCTTTTCTACAAACAATGGTTTTGTTATTGTTAAAAGTTTTAACTGTTTATTTTACTCCGAAGGTTACTCCATAGGTTTAGGTAGTTAAATAAAGGTGAACAAAAAAAAACCACGGGACTCATAGATACGAAACCTTTTATTTCAAATGTTAATCATCATCATCATATTATTTATAGTCATATAATCATAGGCTCTTTTCGGAATCTGAATCAGAATCTGATGAACTATCTATCACATTAATAATAAATCGTACCGTTGTATCATCAATTATTTTCCTAGCTTTATTAACTCAATTGAACAAAATCGAAACGCACTCGCAAAATCGTAAATATCGATTGTTGAGAGCACTGTCAAAGTCTGGTTAAGCGACTAAGCATGATACCTGCCGCTTCAGTTGCCATACTACATCACATACAGTTTTACTTTTCAATTTAGCAAATTCGTTGTATATTCTAAAAGGTTTAGGGAACCTGCATTTTGGGCTCTTTACAATAGGCAGATTATAAATATTATACTATTGTAATTAATCTAACAAAAACATTGTACTCAAGTAGTTACATCTAGGAAAAGTGTTTCACGAATAAATGGTAAAGTTTAATATTTATTAATAAAAGAGGAAACTATAGTATAAATCGAAAATAAAAATGATTTTGCTACACCGTATTTTAAACAAGATAGTGTCAACTATAAAGAACCCTTTTTACGATTTGTTTACCTTCATTTAACTACCTAAACGTATGGAGTATAGTTTAACATTAAAATTTGTTACTTCTAGCTACAATTATGTGAACATAATGCCGCATTGCATACGTAAGCGGGCACGCCTTTTATGCCTGGAGGCTTCAATTTAGGTTTTAAGTTCTGTTTAAGTTTTTGTTTTTATTATTTATTTGTATATCTGCTTGAGCAAATGTTTTTTAAAGATTTTTTTTTGGTAGTTTGGCGTGTGCTCGCTGACATATGGCAAATAATTTAATTTTATGTTTCGTAACGTTAATTACGTTACTATTGTCTAGAATCAAGTTCTTCTAACATAACAGACAGCTGTGCTGCTGGGGAGTTTGTTGCGCCACTTCTTCTTCCCAGCTAAAGCACTAGGAAGTGGTGAAGGGCGGGCGTTTTGGAGGACTGTCTTATGTAATTGTGACGTTCAAAAAGTGACACCAGCCTAGTTTGAATAAATGACTTTTGATTTTCAATGGGGCACTTAATATCTTGTCCAGCGTGTCCTGTGTGCCTATTCTGTAACCATCTCACCGCGTGAAGTGAGCGTGGAGTGAGCTATCAGTGTCATTTTACCTAATGCGTGGTCAATCGCTAGCATCAGTGGGATGACACTGCAGAGGCCCTAGTGTGAGTTTCATTTAACAATCTACACCAAACGCAGTGAGCGCGTTTGGCGCTCCAATTGATCCGTCACCAATCCAACGCCAATCGGAACGCCGAACATGCTCACTGCGTTTGGTGTAGATGGTTAAATGAAACTCACACTAGGGCCTCTGATCACTCCACGCTCACTTCACGCGGTAAGATGGTTACAGAATCGACATGCTGTTGTCTGCACGGTACAGGAGTTGATGTACGCTGCTGAAAGTGCCAAGCTCGTAGCCAAATTCTGGGTTGATTGTATTTAGATTGCTATCGACACGCTAAAAAGATAGGGGGTGAGCCTATTACCATGAAATGAGCACAAATCATTGAAAAGAATCGTCTTTGTCAATGGGGAAAAAGACACGCCTTTCGCAAGCCTACAATAGTTGAGCCAGACGAGTACTTGCTGCATCGATCCTACACCCCTGCACTTGAACCACACTGAGCGGCTCCGGGCTCGTTCAAGAATAAACCAATGCCGTTCGGTGAGCGGTTTTTGTTTTCAAATGCACACACACATAACATCACGCATGTATTTCCCGAAGGGTTAGGTAGAGGTGTGTATAGTATATCTACGTTTCGCCTGTTGTTTTAAGCCCCATGTAAGGATGGCTGGTAGGAAATGCTTCAGGCAGTAAGTCCGCCTCTGTACAGTATTTTTTACTTGTGCATAGTTTTATTAATAATAAAAAATAATAGGGGCAAAGCGGGGGGTTCTTATAATCCCCGATTATAGCCATTTACCATAGCTCTTGTAACCAAGGTGACCGATATAGCCCGAAGACTTGCTAAACTTAAGTGGCAGTGGGCAAGGGACATTGCTCTGAAGGGCCGAAAGGTTCTGGAGTGGCGACCGCGTACCGGAAGACGTAAAGTTGGAAGGCCTCCCACAAGGTGGACTGATGACCTTGTGAGGGCCGCAGGAGTCCGCTGAATGCGGGAGGCACAGAACCGGTCGATGTGGAGGCCTATATCCAGCAGTAGACGTCTTTTGGTTGAGATGATGATGATGATGATAACATTAGCTGTTTAGAACAAAGAACATGAAAAACTTCAAACAAAGAAAAGTTCATCATTATTTTAAGTCACTGAAAAAATCTTCGCACGAGTTATTTTGAAACTGTGTCAGCCATTGACCAAAGCGACAATGACATAATTATATCGCTTCTTCGTCATAAGTTCGTCATGTATTGTCATTCGTTATGCGCTGACGGCGGACGCGTCATGCCTTCGGCTTCGTCATGACGAAACTGACGTCACTCGATAAGATACTTCGAGGAAAACTGAGATCCGTTTGTTTTCTTTTTAAGGCGGAGATTTCTTGAAAACGATCAAAAAGGTGGTTTTTAAAACCAGTGTATCTCTTTAACCGTAAATAATTTTGAAAGCAAAAAAGTATATGGTATTTTCAAGTTTATTTTGCATACAGTGATGGAACTCAAAACATAATAAAACACACTTTAATGCATCAAAAAAATCATCAAAGTCACCTTTTAATTATCTTTAAAATCGGTTTATCCCTTCAATAACAATTATAATTATAATTAAAAATATACCATAAAATTTCAAATGCCAAACTGCATCCAGTGATGGATTATTTATTCTTAAATAGTTAATTTCTAATTTTATACGATTTTATTTGCACTTTTACGACGTACGTTTGCTCATTTATTATTCGAATTCATTACAACAGATTTTAAACCATGTGGGATTGCAATAAGAACTATTATCGCTCATAACTACATTATTTAAAGTTACCAGGGCCTTAAGTTGTGGATTATTCATTCATAGCATAAATGTTCTCAATGCTGGGACAAAGGCCTGCTCTCTGTAGAGGGAGTGCGCTGTAAGCCACCACGCGCGTTCAGTGCGGGTTGATAGATGTCACATGTCTTTGAATTTTCGGTTCTAGGACTAGCCAGTTTACTCACGATGTTTTTCTTCACTGTTTTGAGAGCAGCTGGGTTCGAACCTTCGTTCTACAACTCGTAAGTTACGGGACACAGGGCCACCACTGCTCATTAGGTTACATTACGCCTATAATTATATGTCCCAAAGGGGCAGAAATCGTTGTATTGTACTCCCACATTTAGCCAGATTATTTTCAAAAGTCATAGGTAACCTTTTTAAGCCCTGGCTGAAGGCCTTAATTTATTTAATTAGTCAGAGGCAAGTCCGGTTACTGGTCCAGTTACCTTATAGGTAGACATGTTGGTACCTAGTTAGGTAGTCATAGGTAATTTTATTACCATCTGGACAGGCCAAATCAATCTGTGTGGTGCTTTCCTCAAAAGACCATTACAGACTGATCTAACCAAGATTATGTCTCTACTTTAAAAGAGACTGCGACCTCTCTGAGTTTGTTTCGGTCTTTCTTCTCAAAGTAGTCAGATAGGAAACGACGACCTCATTTAGTTTTGAAAATAGGTACAGAAATAAAATCATTTGGTTCTGGCTCAGAATGTCCCTTCCCCAAAATCATTAAATTACCAGGAAGAAATTCCGTCTTGGGGCTGCTATTGAGAAACATTCTTAGAGAAACCCAATATCACTTTTTTTTTTTTTTTTTTTTTGGGTTTTGGCTCCACACGGTTTGTGCATTTAGCCAGTGTCAAGTAATTTTTCTTTTCAATAAAGTAAATGGCCCGATATCGGGCACGAAGTTACAAAACAGTCAAGTCGTCTTTAGTCAGTCAAGTCAAAGTTAAAGTTATTGTAAAGCGGTAGTAACTTTACAACAACCTAATAGGAGTTTTTGGGGGGAACACGAAAAGTCCACGTTAGTCACTTAGTTTCACCTTCACTACACTTGTGCACTCACACGTAACTAAATTGAATAATTCACTACCAAAATTATACAATTGAATTCGCTATTTCACTAAATTTCATGAAAATGAAAATTCGTGCGACATGTTCCAACGCGATCCCGCCAAAAACTCCAATATCACTTTGTTCGACTCGGGAACCAAAGCCAAGACCAAATGCTGAAATGGCATACCCGAGGTTGAAGAGGTAATCGAGAATAGAATAGAATAGGTACTTACTTTTTATAATGAACATCATACAAATTCGATTTATATTTTCACAATAACATCTCATGTTTCCGTGGTTCTTGCGGTTTATTTGTAAATCTGTAAATGTGACGTCACAACGTCATATACCTCAAGCATTGTTGTTGTAGTTATAATGTCAATGAAATTATTTTTAGCTGAGTTTTTGAAGCTATTGTGTGTATGAGGAAAACACATACATACCTAATTTTATTGTATGTTGAGGGTACACCACGTTTGCGCGCGGACGTAAAAATATCACGACGGGATTTTATCGCGCACTGGATTTTAAACTCTCATTGTTGAACCGAACATTGAGGATCCAACAGAGGGTATCCCGGTGTGTCGAAAAACCACACTGTTCGATTTTCAACTGTCGGCCCGGAGCATTACGTTCAAGATGCAGTGAGCGAGAAAAATCCGCTGAGATACTTTTAGTTCCATGCGAACTAACTAATATTATAGTCGTGTCTCTGCGGTTACCTATTCAATGGTAAGATATTATGGGAGGCTTTCGTGAGATTTTTGCGTAAATTTGCGCAGGTAGTCAATTTTATTTGATTGACTTTTCGGTCTCAGCAGCCATCCGTTCTGCGTTAGCAAATTATGTTGTTAGTATATCTCTCTTTTTGCCTAGCCTTAGCCCATTTCATTTGGGGTCGGCTCTCTTCGTCATTTTTCGCCAGATGTTTCGGTTCTGGGTCGTCGGGCTTCAGACATCCAAGTGAGAACGGGTCTATCTCGCTTCTTTAGACCTGGATTCAATTGTGTTGTTAGTATGTTGGTTGGTACTTTTATTATAGTTCCCCAAAAGGTGAAAATTAGGTGAGGCTAAGAACAATAATCCTGTCTGAATAGATAAGCATCTACTAATTATTTTATACGTAGGGACGTTGATCTTTTGTCTGAATTCAAATCTTGACTCGTAGATATGAAATAGCTACAAGTTTTATATCGATTAAAATAGATAATCCAATCTTTTAATCCGAGGATATAATTAAAACACTAGCATTATTTTATATTTCGTGGATTACAAGCTCATATCCGTATTTACTGCTTCTGCAGCCCAGAGACAAAATGATAAAAATTTTCGCGTTTTCCCGCTACTATTATATGAACAATTCAAGGTTTTTTTTTTATCAGGTGTCATAAAAATAAATGCATGCGTTTATCTATGCAATTTGTGTGTTTCTTATCGCCATATTGTTTCGATAATATTGTGACTAAGGCTGGTGTAGACTTTTATATCACACCATGTCGCTCACCTAGTAATATATTGGCACATCTACTTTTTTCACATTTTACAGAAACGGGGATCAAAGATTTTATAAATGTTCACAAGTAATTTATGGGTTCATTTTACGTTAGTTTACAGATTTTATTGGTTTGGTTACTAGTACAGACGTCAATAGATATTCAGGCATGAAAATTTCAACTTCAGGTTCTCAGGATATACTTCTTAGAGATCAACGAAGTGGAAGAGTCATGCATTTGTGCCGTTGTCACTTTGAACAATTTCCAAAAAATGACAATTATGCACCTAGAAGCTTGCAGGACCCTGAGTGAAAGTCAAGAAATAAAAGAACAGGTCGATGGAAAATAATCGTTTTATTTTGTAAGAAACATACATGAAACATGTTCTTAAAGTTACAATATTTTTATCACAATAAGTATCCTATGTTTGTCTAAGGTCACTTAGAAAAATAATCAACATCATTATAAAAAACGAAATAAAAATGTGATAATACCATAAAATAAAAAGTAACTCTGCCTATAATAAACACTAGCACTTAATAGGTATTTAATTGCACTGTAAGTTACGTAGGTATTTATGAAGATATGTAATGCACCGATCCCAGCGTGGCTTGACCAGACTCGATTAATCGAATGAACCCCAAGATTATACTAGCCCCTGGAGCCTCATGCTTCATGGTGTTACAGAGGCCAATGCATATCAAGAAGTAGACCGGGGGGCGCGGTCATGGTCAGATAGACGTGCCCTTAGGATAGGAAAGGGTTGCGAGCCTACCGGATATGCATCCTTGAGTAAGCATTGGACTAGTGGAGAGACGGGTGGTATTTATTTATGGGCATCTTTTCACGACGTCGCCGGCATGTTAATTCAGGTCCAGGTTCTTGGGTAGGTTCAACTCTTTTCTTAGCTCTTTTGTATGCTGTTGCTGCGATGTGTACTGTGTTGTTGTTTTTATAGTCCTCTTGTGAGTTCTCGCTGCTATCAGTTTTTTGTAGATATCGCTAGCCGCTTTCTTGATCTTGTTTCTGTCTCTAGCCATGTCCTTCCAAAACATGATTCCCATGTCGAAATATTTCATGTACTGTTTTAGGTTAAGATAATAACCAAAATCCAGATTCAAATCAAGTTTTACTCAATCGATCCAATAGTTTAAGAGCGTTAATCCTAAAAGTTGGCAACGTCGCAAATAGCTGTGAAATATTTATCTGTTTTGATTAATTTGCCAATATTACTGGAAATATCTAACTAGTGAATATTAATCATGAATTGCAATTCTAATACTGAATTTGATGTTGTAATCGTTGTAGGAATAAAAAAGGCATTTGGAAAAGTTTCAAAATCCTTTTTTTCCATCTAAAACTAAATAGCGATATTACAAGAATACTAATTATTGCATTACGGCTGTTTAACAGTAATTCTATCCCATTTTTTTACTTATTAATTTAAATTACGAAATGTCACAACTGTCACTTAAATCAATGCAGTTCTGCACCTCGCGGAAAGCCCCGCACAACTGACCAATGAGCCGTTGTTTTACGCGTATGCGGGGGGAAAATACAATAGTGGTACAATGACACTAACGCCTTCTCTCGATGAATACGGAAACTAGCGTTACGCCGTTTTACCACTTTATAAATTATGCACTTTTAAACACTTTTGCCGTATAAACTCAATTTCGCATTTTTTGCAGATGTGCCAATATATTACTAGGTGAGCGATGTACTTACACTATGAAAAAAGTATTTTGCGGGCTTTTTGTTTTGGTAATGACATCCCGCATGTCTACCTATAAGGTTGTCGGCTACTTAACTGGATTTGCCCCTGGCTAAGTAAATAAATTAAGGCCTTCAGCCAGGGCTTAAAGAGTTAAAACTTAAGCGACTACACGGTATAGGTAGCCCCTGTGGGGTACAGACCTCGGCTTTGGGCGTCGCTAAAAAAGGGAAGCAAGGGAGGGACGGGCTGGATTGGAATGAGTGGTTTGCGTGTAAAATTGAATGACCTGTATACAGGGTAAGTTTTTATCCAGTGCGCAAACTGTCATAGAAAAGTGTAATACCTACGCGGTCATAATGAATGGAACAGATGATTGTTTTGTATTACCGACAAAAAATTTCTGCGCTGGGGGTCTAGATTGATATGCTGAATTCATGGTTACAGTTTGCGCACTGGATAAAAACTTATCCTGAATAGATAAGCTCTACCACCTAAATCGATCATCAAGCTTCATATTATTGTTTAAGTTAATAGATCGTTTTTTTTGTTCTATTATCGCATAATCAACATCAAAAGTCATTTATTCAAACTAGGCTGTTAATCAAAACGGTTTGAACATCAAAATGACAAGTCGCCCAAAACACCCGCGCTTCAGCACTTCCTAGTGCTTTAGCTGGGAAGAAGAAGTGGCGCAACAAACTCCCCAGCAACACAGCTGACTGTTCAGTTAGAAAGATGCTGGAGAGTGTAGACCCCTCCTTTGGTACTCGTCGAGAGACCCGTGCGATTGTTAAATCACTTAGCCACGAGCCCCTCTACCTAATTACCTACTTAGTTAGCTACGACAATGAATTAATTATTTATTTCCACGTATAACTCAACAGGTGAATCACAAAGTTTTAATTAAACAATTATAATAAGTTATCGCATAATCTGTAAATGACTAATTTCGTTGTTTCCAATGTGTGATATTTTTTGATTAGATGATTATTTTTTTATAACGACAGGTACACTGTTTTCCTCAATAACCAGTTGCTGTAACTAGACCTCGTGTTTCTGAAAAACAACCGACTTCCGAAAAAACACTACAAAGTGAAAAATAACTTTAATTTCGGAAGTCGGTGACTTTGAATATGTATTTATATTTTTGTCACCGCCTTCCGAAATTAAAGTTATTTTTCACTTTGTAGTGTTTTTTCGGAAGTCGGTTGGTTTTTTTGGAAAAAGTTTTTATTTTTCACTTTTTAGTTATAGTACCTACCCCACTAATTCGAAATTTCATCATCCTTGGGTCAAAACAACGCATATTTATGCGATAACAGCAATCGCGGTTTGTTTACTGTTATTTTTTGAAGAGTTCCGTTGTCTGTCTCCGAAACGCATCATCAGATCTACATGAAATTGAAATGGGACCACACGGGAAGCACGAGCTTTCAAATAAAAAAGAATCATCCAAATCGGTTCACCCAGTCGAAAGTTATGAGGTAACAAACATAAAAAAAAACATATAGTCGAATTGAGAACCTCCTCCTTTTTTTGAAGTCGGATAAAAATAACTCCAACCCTACAATCCTACAGTCGTATTTTTTTAGTGAACAATAAAGTATATAAATAAATAACTTGGGTTTGAACCTGTGATCTAGTTGTAACCACTCATCTCCAAATCTCAACTTGGTTCTCTTCACCTTCACAGAATGTGGAATAAAACTTTAACCCCCTTATTTATAAGCGTTGCTGAAAGATAAGTAGTGATTAGCGTCTGTTTAACCATACATTTTTGACGTTTAAACAACGTCAACGTTATAAACAAGGGGTTAAATGTAGATGTGATGTAGTAGACTGCGCGCCACGAGTGCAGCTGCTGGAGTCGCATTGCAACGTCAACTTTAAGGCGTTTGTGGTGCGCATACCAACATGCTACTTGAATCTGGTGATGGAAGAAATCTTTGGGCCACAAGATGTGGTATTCCGCCGCTTTCGAGGACGAGTGCCACTGCAACGCACAAAGATTTAGTGCAAATAAGTGATACTAACATAGTTTTAAGTTTTCTTTACTAACATAAATTGTTATTATTATATGTATATTTAGGTTTCTTTGTAACCTGAAAATAAATGGTTTATTATAATTCGGCTGTTGAGTTCACAATATGAAGTGCAGACTTGCAGAGTGTAGTTACGTCAAATAGAGCCCTCATCAAAAGAGCCGGGATTTTTAGCCATGTGCCAAGGACCTAAAGAAGCTGGTTTGGACTGAACCAGATGTGGGACGCTGACAATCGAATGTAAAGTTTCTTGGAAGACGTTGATTTCTAAACGCCCACCAGGATAATGATGCAAAACTGCCAAAGTGGGCACCATGCCTTGAACAATACCTAGCTATAATATAATAAGTCCTATAGCTAATGCAAGCTTGAAGCATTACTCACAATATCGCATAAAAACTTCAAAATTTTCCTCCGTACGTTCCGGTTTTCGCACATCGTTCGGCATGCGCTCTAGTGTTATTTTTTTAATCAAAATACCGAGTTATGCGCAGGCGGCGATAGCGGTGCGCACGTTGCGTCTGTCACGTAGGCGAATTGGCGCAGCCCTTGGAATACGGAAATTTTAACTACACAAATGATTTGTTGAGATCAACTAAATAAACCTGTACTATTGTGTAAATATTGTGGTTTTAATGGGGTTGATGGTAAAAATTACTGCATCCGAAACGGTGAAGAAACATTGTGAGGAAACCAACATGTCCTAGATATAACCTAAAATTCGAGGATATGTGACGTCGATTAAAGTTCCTCTCACAGAGAATATTATACTCATCAGTAGTCCGGAACATTATTAACTTCGCCGTACAATAGTGAATTTTTGAACTGCAACCCTTATCGGAGGTCATTGGAAGTTTTGATTGTAGAAAATTTACCTAGAGATTTGCAAAGTTTTAAAAACATTTCATAACTGCTTTTAAGGGTATTAGGCCAATTTTATTTCGTACATCAAGGCGTCCACTTAAGACACGGTTGCCAATAAAAAAAAAAAATTTTTTTTTGATAAAAACGGAATAATTATGTGACAGGGAAGAAGACAGATGAAAACATGTTGCGCCGACTTCAAGTAATTTGGGCCAAGTGCAGGAATATGTTGATGATGGTGCTCTGGTGAATTGAGTGTAGGGTAAAACCAGGATAGTTGCCCCAGGGGTATAGTTGCCCAAATCCGTCGCCCTCTACTTCGTAGGACCCGAGATGCCGGCGCGTAGTATTCCACGCGCGCCTCTCTATGACGTAAGGGGGGAGTTTAATACCTCACTCCCTCCCTATAGCGAGGTGGCCCGCAAGGCGGACCGGCACTAGCCAGGGATCGCGGAAGTCACACTAGTTTCCGTGATCCCGATCCCCGGTGCAAGTGTGAGACGGAACACCTGGGTGGTTTTAGTCAGTAAGAGTCTGACAGACCCCTCCACCCTCCCCGGGGCGGAGGACATCCATGAGGATTTCCCCCGTAAAAAAAAAGGGGTATAGTTGGCCCGATTTTAATTACTCTAGTTTCGCGGATGAATTGCATGCTATTTTGTTAATCTATCGAAAGACTCTCCAACTACCACTAAGTTGACCGTGTCGCATGTCTATGTGATTGCATGGGAAGGCAAAATGCGATCAAAGTTTTTGCGGGATAGATGTCCTGTTTCTCGGCGGGGCAACTATCCTAAACGTAATTTATATGGATTAGGCAACTATCCCCTATGTGGGATAGATGTCTCAAAATATAGATGGCCGCAAAAATCGCTAATACTCTAGAAATATTAAAGATTTTCGTTTTTACTTTTCATAAATTTGTAGCTAAAAAACCAAAGTATCGGCCAGTTTTTCAATGAAGTATTTTAGTTTTTGTTCTGAGAGATATAGAGTGATTTCGATAAGTGTGGCAACTATCCGGTTTTTCCCTATGTCTACTCGTCTGCGTACACCTTAGTAAAATAATGTTCTCCTGTTGATAGCTATCTAACTAAAGATTCACGAAATTTTCAAAAGAAAATTGTACTACATACATCATCACGCCTCCGAAGGGTTGGCCAGAGATGAACTTTTAATGCACTCACATTTCACCAGTCATCTTTAAGTCTCATGGAATTGCGGGCGAGCCTTACATCCCATCATCCCAGCACAAGGTTCTGGGCTGCTACTGAGAAAAACCCTATAAAACTTTGCCCGACCTGGCAATCAAACCCAGTAAGAAAATTACTATCACATGTAAATGTTTCTTTAAAACATTTTCCCACGAATTCACACTCCACGTGTTATCAATACTAAGCTACCTATAATATCTTTGTTTCATACAATTGTTTGACGTAACATTCTGATACCACTGATACTGATATCACTTGATATTGAACGAAATACGCGTGTTTCGAGATAAAGAAGGTTCTAGTTCGAAGTAGTTTTTGTTTCAAAGATATTTGGACACGATAATGTTGACTGATTGGTATCTGACTGAGTTATGTAAAGGATGTGGGCAAAACCATTTTTCAGTGGAACGATTTTGAGAATCCTAGTTTCTTTTGGTATGTTTTATCTTAGCACAGCCGAAGGCATACGCTAGTTTAGGCAGCTCTGATGAGCGCAGCTAGGGAATTGCGTTCGTTTGATTGATTCCTGCATCGTTATAGCTTAACTTTTAGTTATGCATTTAATATGTCAGATATTTAAGGATTCACTCTATAAATCGTACACTTTCGACACGGATTATTTTTTAGTTTACTCGATAGAAAGCAGTCACAAGTAATCTCTAAAAACAAAATAAACCCTTAGTACGGCGGCGGCGTAAAGGCAAAAAGCGACGAGAGGTCATCAGTTGTTTAATAATAACAAAACTATATGTTTTCTATTTTACATTTACAAAACGTATTTGTTTTAGATTCGAAGGAAATTATTTTCACAACAAATCCCACTTCGTTCAGTCAATCTTGTGTCTAGCCGAGCAGGGTTTGTAAGATCTTACCTACATTAGATCAGATTTTACAAACTCTGAGACCTTTATCACCAAACGGAATAGACCTATTTTCAGCAGTGGGTGGAACAAGGCTGCCAATGACAATGATGATGAGATTATGATGAGATCATTCATCATCATTATGATGAGATCATCATCATTCATCACTTCAGCCGAAAGACGTCCACTGCTGGACATAAGCCTCCCCCAAAACGGGGGTTTTGCCATAATCGCCATGCTTGGCAGGCGGGTTGGCGATCGCAGTATGGTGGTAAAATGCATCGGGAACGCTGCTACCAATTCTCTGGAAAATCCCTTAGTCGCCTTCTACGGCACCCACGGGAAGAAATGGGATGGTGCTATTCTTTTACGTCCGACACCACACGGAACATGATGAGATCATTATCATCATTTTAGCTGAAAGACGTCCACTGCTGGACATAGTGGGAGGCCACTGGCCATTATGTATTAGGTGTGTTGAAATTGTTTGCAGTCCTCGTCACGTATTCCTAAAGTTTCATTAGAAATAAAGCATCAGACCGTATCTGACAGGCATGCGGAAATAAATCTGAAATGAACCTTTTTGCTCTTTTTGGTAACCTATTTTAACTTTTTTTATTTGTTATTGGTGTTTCCTGAACTGTGTCCAAATAAAAGGTATTCTTTCTTTTCTTTCAATGTTCAAGGCTCTTGTGTTTCTCGAATCCAGGCGATTCCCGCGACCAGATCATCCGTCTATCATGTGGGAGAGACTTTCTTTAGTCATGACATGAAGCACCCTGGCAAGTTAGACCAGTGGGTTAAGCCGGTGGTGGCGTGATGACTGGGTAATCTTTTTATCGCGTTATGAGTTAAGTAGTCTTTCAACATGCTGAATGGATTTATTTGACGTTACCAGTCGTAGCTATAAGGCACTGAAGCCGTTTTGTTGTGTGATTAGTTTGCAGGCACCTATTTTATGTCATTTAATATAATCCATTTTTTTTTGCAAGGCCGTGATTAAAATGCCCTAAGGTTACTTGATGAATATGAAAACTAATAATTCACATGTAGATAAGTATAAGTACCTACATCAGCCTCAAACTACAATCGCATGCGTGCTTCGATATCAAGGGATTAGCGACTCTTGCGCAAGTGTGGGAGCGCCGATATCTCCCTTATCTGATAAGGACAGCTGGTATCAGGACACGTGACTCGAGGTAATGTTTATACGAAGTTCCAAGAGCCATATCTACTGTATGACAAATGATACGCGTGTGTATGAATACAATAAAATTAAAGTTTAAGGGACTACTACTTTAGCTTAGAAATTAGAGAACGCTGCGAGCTATAATAACTAAACTCCTTACATCTCATCATCATCTGCCTTTATCCAAGTATGGTTGGCTTCCAGTCTAACTCGATGCACCTGCATAACATAGCAAAATCAGCCTATATTGTTCCCACTGCTGGGGAGCAGGCCTCCTTTCTGTGAGAGGGAGCAAGCGGGCCGTAATCTACTTAGCGGGCCCATTGCAGGTTGGTAGATGTCACATGTCTTCGATTTTTTGGTTCTAGGACATGTTGATTTCCTCACGATGTTATCCTTCACCGTTTTGAAAGCAGTCGTGATGAAATAATTTCCAAAAATTTAAGCTTCTGTCTGGGTTCGAACCTACGACCTGCAGCTCGTAAGCAGCCCCGGATCTAGGGGGGGGGCCAAACACGAGCGGCAGTTTCAAGGGGCGCCGAAATCATAATATTGTGTGATTAAAAATAAAATCTTGTTCCACAAAGCGCCTAGCATACGGAAGCCTGGTTGGCTCACCGTCAACTTGTAAGAAAAAGGCGCCACACAGGCCCACACCTAAATGATTTGTCTCAAACGCTGGAGAGAGGGGCGCCACTATCAAGTTTCTGCCCCGGTTCGAAAAAATGGTAGATCCGGGGCTGCTCGTAAGTCGCGGCCGTTACCACTGGGACACCACTGCTCTCCCAGGAAGGAAAAAAGGAACAAAAAGTACTTATTAGACTCGCACAGGAATATCACAAACTTAACTACAACACACTACAATTATTAAACACACAAAAAAACTAAAAAATGACTACGCTACGCTACTAAATAAAATTAAAATTAGATTTAAGAAAAAAAAACGCGAAGTCCTGTACGAGGCCAAAATGCTACTATCTCAGCATGATGCTGCGAAATTTAAAAAAAATAATGCCAGTATTTTACATAAAGCGACGGCCTATCTGACCTGTAAGGATCATTCAATGATTTTTATGGCTCGTCTGTAATTTCTGCGTACATTTATATAAAAAGGCGAGTTTACATACGTTGATCTGTTCTTTAGTAATTTACTGAGTATGAACTTTAGGATATGGGCTCCTAATGTTGATCCCAGAAATTCACAAAACAGGACATAAGTATAATGTTAGAAAATACTACGATGGCATCCGATGCTGACACTGGTGAAATACCTAAGTGATATTATAGGGATAAGTGAAAGCCGTCAATCTGCAGTGCTATTCTGTAAAAATCTCTATTCTATTCTATTTTTTTTTAAATATAGCAAGCAAAGCCGATGTCGTCTATTCTGCCAATGTCTAAAGTGAATTGGAAAAGCATGTGTGCATTATTACAAAAAAAGGATGATAATCTTCGATGATACAGTTGGGCTTAACTGTTGGTCTTGTGGGGTTAGTACTGGACTGTAACAAACGAAGAATATATAAATTACATACTTATAATAAAATTGTTAGAACATTAAAAATACGTTATATACAACATAAACACAGATTGGGGGAACAAATATTAATTTTATATTATTGTGACGGATGAAAATCATCAGCGCCACAAGCAGTTCAGAAGAGGAATGAGTTAAAAGAGAGGGGAATGTAAAAATCTCACCGTGATAACTTGGGTGAAGTGAGCTTAAAGTGAGCTGTCATTAGTATCAATCCCTAGTGTCAGATGGAATTACAGCTCACTTAACCTAACTTCTCACAGTGACATTTTAACAGAATAGGTCGGCTGATCGACATCAACTCACCAAATAAGAAAAAATCGGTCCAGCCATCTTCGAGTAATCGGGGAACATACATAAAAAAAAAAAAAGGTTCCGACGAATTGAGAACCTCCTCCTTTTGGAAGTCGGTTAATAAAAGGGAATTAGAAAGGCAGCCTGTAGTTACATTGTTAAATATGTATTGTCACTGTTTTCTAAGTACTTAAAATCTTTTATTTTGTTTAGTCATTTTTGATATTGTTGTTGTAGTAAAAGATATACGGTGATGGTGCAAATTGCCAGTCACTGGTATTATTTATAATCCTGTTGATATTTTAGACTACTCACTCTCACTCTTGCCGAGCGTGATATCCAAGGACCATCAGACTTTTACGTCTTTTTAGAGTTAAGTTCAAAGAAAGAAAGAAAAAAGAAAGAAAGAAGGAAGGAAAGAAAGAAAATATATTTATATAGCACAGACTAAAAGGCGCACAGTTCACTGAAGACAAACATATTAAAACTAAAAAAAATAAACTGCGATATAAGGAATTCGCTTTCTTAATTCCTATCATTTACACGATGCAAGTTTCTTGCATTTGGTATAACATAAAACTGACGCAACTAATGACTTGCATCATCTAAATGGTGTTTAGACGATACTAGTCACACATGTTTAGTAATTTTATTGTTGCCTCAACTTATGGTATGCCACAAGCAATTAAATCGTACCGTATCTAAACCAGGCTTTATATGAGCGCATTTAAAGTATATCGGCGAGGCCTATAAGGGCGGTTTTCCTAGCAAAAAAAGGTTACGATTCATGTCCTCATTACTTATGTATACGATAAGACTCAATTGCTATTCCTTACTTATAAAAATGTGTTAATGGAAAAACCTTATAGCGTGTAATAAATGAATTAGAAGTAGCGAAATAGTGTTAAAATTGGGCACAACTTATACAAGGAAAATAAAACTAATGATGCAACAATTTCATGTCATGAACGTAAAAATGAACATGATAAGGACTGTCGGAATGAATGAGGAAAACCTGGGAAAGGATTCAACGTTAAATTAATACTTATAGACTGATACCACCTCTGCTGTCTGTACATATCTATAAAGAAGGCAAATGCCTTTGATAATGTTTTAAGATCATAATAATGGAAGCTAAGGTACATTTATGGACGCTGTACGGCACCAGCAGAAAGTGTAAAAAAAAATTGTTGCAAAATTAAATTAGGAATCAATTAACCATTTTAAACTAGCCATTGACACGCGGCTTCGCACGCGTGGAGGTCAAAAATTATCCCACGGGAACGTATTACCGGGATAAAAAGTATCCTTTGTGTTATTCGAGGTTACAAATTATCTATGTGCCAAATTTCATCCGAAGCCGTTCGGTTGTTTTCGCGCGATTGAGTAACAAACATCAAAACTTTCACATTTTAGGATGGCGTCATATTCACACCATTTTACCGCGGAAAAATACGATAATTTTATTCGTATCTGCATAGATATTGTTATAAGTAGATGCCTACTTTGTTCCACAATCTGACTGTTCCCACATAACTTAGCTCTATCTACGTAAACATCAACAGGGCGTTTCCCTCGATAAGGACTTCTCATAACAATCGTATTTAATCGGTCGAGGCGTGGAAATCAAACAAAAGACACGCGCTGGACACGCGGACCACGATATGTGTCACGAATCGCGATATCATGCTCATGTTACATCCTGGTGAGGGTTATCTACGGCAACCAGGGGGTGGTAACCTGAGCATCGGTTGACCATGACGAAGACTGGAGTCACTACAGATAATAATTTTGTGCCACCGCAGAATAAGTTTCATCATATGCTTAGCTTTTTTCAACTACGTTGGGGGTTGGCTTCCAGTCTGAACACTAATATTTAACATGGAGCCTCCAAAACTCAGTTACTGGGTAATACCATACCCCTTTCGTAAGACTGGGTGTTAAACTTTCGGGCTTCTGACTATCCGTAACGACTGTCAAATTTTTTTGACAGATAAAGCACAAAATATCGCGCATTTATTCCTTAAACAGGTTGGCAGAGGTGTAGGACACCCACATTTCGTTAGTTATGTTTGTCTCATGTAATATGGAACGAGCGATTGTCATCAACCGGGGCACACATCCAGACTGGCTGTTCCCGAAAAAATCCTCAAGGAAAACGCCAGTCACATTTCAGCCCCCATTTGGTCTGATCTTCGAATTAAACCCAGGACAATCAACCATTCACGATCAGCAGCGGTGACCATTGTGATGCTCGTTCTTTGTTGTGAAATGAATCTTTAAAGCGCTAAAATGATGTCACTGAAGAGAATAGATATATGTTTATAATAAAATAAAATTTTAGATTAATAAAAATAATACAATAATTTGTATTATACAAATAAAAAATAATGTTAGGCAAGTAGGCGTAGGTTATTTATTACCAGTCATAAAATGTATGGCCCAGCTAAATATGAACTGGAGCTCAGCAAACGGCTAATGATGTCAGATGAAACCAGGCACAGGTCAACATCATCATCCAATATCTTCGTCATCCCCCTACAGGACCTAATTGCGTCAGACACAATCTGAATCACTTTAAAGGAAATTGTTAATACATTGCTTAAAATTTTAGAAAAAAAATCCCGCTCAACAAAGTGATTAACCCAATGAATATTGTTGGTCTGTCAAAATGAAAGCCATTCCTACTGTTAGTGTAACGTAATTAACCTGTAGGCAAGAACTTATATACAAACATAACATAACAGCTTATATAGCTTTATAAAGCAAACATAACATAACAGCTTATATGGCTTAACAAAACAAACATAACATAACAGCTTATATAGTTTAAAAAACAAACATAACATAGCAGCTTATATATCTTAACAAAACAAACATAACATAACAGCTTATATAGTTTAAAAAACAAACATAACATAGCAGCTTATATATCTTAACAAAACAAACATAACATAACAGCTTGTATACCTTAACAAAATTAACATAACATAACAGCTTACATAGCTTAACAAAACAAACATAACATAACATCTTATATAGCTTAACAAAACAAACATAACATAAAAACAAACATAACATAACAGCACACCTTCCCCCGAAGGGTTGGGCAGAGGGTAACAAAAACATAGAAAAAATTAAGAAAAACTCCAACCAAGATTCACCATCACATGGCATCACTCACAAGCGTGACATGAAACATTCTCTCTTCATTATACGCTGGTACTTTTTATCACTACTAGTGCCACTTCAAGCTATCTGCACGGGGGTAAAAGTCAAATTACGTAAGCAAGCGCCAATAGTTTTCCATCACGCACGAACCGCATGTAAATAATCATATGTATCTTTTATATTAAGTGTAATATATCCGTTTGACAACATAAGTCACGTGGGGGGCTGATAAGATAGCTGATAACACATCAATACATTGATTATTGTTAGATAATAATGTGGTTCAATAAGGATTACATAGTTGTTCTTTGTTTTGTTGATTATTTCGGTGTGATATCTTGAAGGTACTTTTATGGAGAATGATGACATTCTATTTGAATGAGTGTTTTTATCAATTGGCGTTGTTCTTGTAATCCTTTTTTGGAGTTGAAAGATGAAAGGCGTCTTTAAACTGGTGTTATAGAAAATACAGGATGGCTAAGTCAAAGTGGGATTAGGAAAAGTTATAACCTACTAGCGCACAGAGAAATTCTTAATCTAGCATTTCCAATATTTTTTTTAGACATAACACATCTATGGCAAGAGGTCAATAATATGGTAATTTTTTTGATCCACTTACAGTATGGCAACGACGCCCAAACTATAAGCATGAATTCAGCACACAATTCTAGAACCCTGGTGTTGAAACTTTTCGTCAGTTACTAAAAAAAAACTGTTTATTGAAATAACCTACGCGGTTAAAATGTGTGGCAGCGCTAAACATTTCAACGCCCCTTGCGCTGAAAACTTTTAGTTTTATGTGCTGAATTAATGGTTACTAGTTTGCGCGTCGATGTTCCTGCCACCCTTGTCTTCCGGCCATATCCTCAAATGCAACTCAATTTTATGCCCCTCAAGTCTTATGATGTCTCTTTTACATCAAGGTGTATCATTTAAAGAAATTTTGAATATAAAACATGTTTGTGGCCGCAATAACAGCTAGATTCTAGCGACTATACTGATAAAAAAAAACAACCGACTTCCGAAAAAACACTACAAAGTGAAAAATTACTTTAATTTCGGAAGGCGGTGACAAAAAAAAAATACATATCCAAAGTCACTGCTTTCCGAAATTAAAGTTATTTTTCACTTTGTGGTGTTTTTTCGGAAGTCGGTTGTTTTTTTTTGGAAAACGTTTTTATTTTTCACTTTTTAGTTATGGTACCTACCCCACTAATTCGAAATTTCATCATCTTTGGGGTCAAAACAATGCATATTTATGCGATAGCAGCAATCGCGGTCTATTTACTGCTAGTTTTTGAAGAGTTCCGTTGTCTATCTCCGAAACGCAACATCAGATCTATATGAAATTGAAAGTTCAAATGAAATAAGAATCATCAAAATCGGTTCATCCAGTCGAAAGTTATGAGGTAACAAACATAAAAAAAAACATACAGTCGAATTGAGAACCTCCTCCTTTTTTGAAGTCTGTTAATAATAACTAAGAGTAAGTATCTCAAAGTTAATTAATCCTTTGAGAATTTGGAGCTTTAGTTGTCGATGCTTTAATTTTAAATCATGATGAGCTGCACAAAGACAAGACAGAAAAGATCAGTGGTGGCCCATTGGTAACGACCGTCATAGATCGTGGGTTCGTACCGAGACAGGTGCTTTGCTTTGTTTAAATGATTTTATCGCCACTGCTCTCAAAGCGGCGAAGGAAAACATCGTGAGGAGATCGTCATGTCCTAGAACCATGAATTCGAAGACATGTGACATCTCTCCCAACCCGCACTGGGCCTGCGTGGAAAACGGCCCACTCCTTCTCACACAGAGGAGGCCTGCGTCCGGGAACATTTTAGGAAAATTTATTGAGTCATGCTGAACAGCATAAAAGTTGCAGTGTCACACAAGCCTTTACAACCATACCTCCTTCTTATCAAAAGACTGCGTGATAATAAGTTTGTCACAGTATTCAAACAACTGACACCCTGCAGTATTTACATGAATGATAACGCTATAATTAACTCCTTATCAAGAACACGGACTTCCTGCGTGGTTTGGTGAAAACTAGAAGGTATTGATGAAGTTAATTAGTTTTATAGCCGTGTTTACAATGTGTCTGTTATGATTTTATTACTTGTAGGGTTTTCTGAGTTGAATGGAAATATTGATTATCTACGATGAGCTCCTTAAGTTCTGAGTTGAGCTGAACTGAAAATGCGTGCACTGACTCAAAAGACCATTTCAGACTCTAATCCTAGCTAATCATCTGCCTAGCCTTTTCTCAACTATGTTGGGGTCGGCTTCCAGTCTAACCGGATGCAGCTGAATACCAGTATTTTACATGGAGCGACTGCCTATCTGACCTCCACAACCCAGTAACTGGGTAACACGATACCCCTTGGTAAGACTGGCTGTCAGACTTTTGGGCGTCTGACGACCCATAACGACTGTCAAAGATCCACAAATGACAGCCGGGACCAACGGCGTAACGTGCTTTCCGAGGCACGGAGGGGTCTTGGTATGTAAAGATGGTCACCCATCCACGGACCAACCGCGGCAAGCGTCGCTTAACCTGATCGATCGACCCGTGCAGCTGTTGTTACTTAGCCACAAGCCCCTCTCAGACCCTAATCCATATGGTCTTCTAATGATCTGACCAAGATTATGACTGGACTTTAAAATAAACTGTGACCCCTGAGTTTTTTCAGTCTTTCTTCTCAGTGTAGTCAGATAGGAAACGCCTCTTCTAGTTTTAAAAACATGATTGACGTAAAAGTATTTGTAGAAACCCACTTCAGTGTGGTGCCGGACGTAAAGAATAGCACCAGTTTCGTAGGAGGCGACTAAGGGACTTACTACAGAATGGGCAGCAGCGTTCTCTATGCATTTGACCACCATACTGCGATCGCCAACCCACCTGCCAAGCGTGGCGATTATGGCAAATCCCCCCGTTTTGGGGGAGGCTTATATCCAGCAGTGGACGTCTTTCGGCTGAAATGATGATGATGATGACTTGTAGAAGTTAAATCATTTAGGTATCATACAGAAATAAAATCATTTATCATATACACTATGTTCGTACACGCTTATCCCCAAAAGCACCAAACCGATTGCAATTAAATTTTGTGAATGTGTATGGTTGATTCCGGATTGAAAGATAGGATAGTATTAGACTCCATAGGACGCGCTTCGTGCATTGCAGGGGCGGGTCGCTAGTGATTTTATAAAACAATTGTGTTGTATAGTACCTAGTATAAATTTCTCGGCGCTTCGAAATGTGACTAAGGCTTTATGTCTATCAAGCTGGAATACAGTAGAGTCAATACTGTTTCGTACGTCAACGAACATACGGGTCCGTCCGAAAGTAGTTTGAAAAAACGCATTGAACCCTGCTACCGATTAATTGACTTTTTCGGACGGGTAAAAACACATCAAGAGTAGGGACATCTGTCAAAACGTGTTGTCATCTTTACCTACTACTCCATACAACTATCGATATTATGCCCAAAATACACAGGGCTCTTAAATACATGATGAACGACATTACTAATTTAGATTTTATTTCAGGTAAGTTTCCTTGTCTGCCACTTACAATTAAGGAACCTGATCACGGAATAGACTATCATAATTAAGACTTCACTTACGTCTTTTTTTCCGTTTTCTTTGCCTCTCTTAAAATGTAGCAACCGCTTGAACTTTTTATTCTTTGGTTCTCACCTTCCAATAACTTGACAACATAGATCAAATAAAGCAAATTAATATCTTCAATCGATACAGAGACAACGTAACGATAAGGTCATTAAATTAACAATACACGAACATACAGGGATCGATTCAAAATAATTAAAATTGTAGATGTTGCTTTAATTTAGTATGTGAATGTCATGTATACTTGTAATTGATCTATTGCTTGCCGCGGTCGGTTCGTGAAGGGTGATCATCCATAACGTATTGAGACTCCTCCGTGCCCCCGAAACCACGTTAAGCCGTTGGTCTCGGCGTTGGTTGACAGTCGTAACGGGTAGTCAGAAGATCGAAAGTCTGACAACCAGGTAACCATCAGTAGACAACCATTCATTGGGCAGGCAGTTTCTCCTCATAAAATACTGGTCTTCAGGAGCTTAACAAAACTTTTCCAAAAAAAAAAAACTGACTTCCGAAAAAACACTACAAACTGAAAAATAACTTTAATTTCGGAAGGCGGTGACGTGAAGTTTTTATTTTTCATTTTTTAGTTATAGTACCTACCCCACTAATTCGAAATTTCATCATCCTTGGGTTCAAAACAATGCATATTTATGCCATAGCAGCAATCACGGTTCATTTACTGTTATTTTTTGAAGAGTTCCGTTGTCTGTCTCCGAAACGCATCATCAGATCTATATGAAATTGACGAGCGAGCAAATCAAATCAAATCAAATCAAAATATTTTATTTCACATAAACCTGCAAGGGCACTTATGAAACGTCAGAAGCTAGGTGTAAATAAAAAAATAACCATCAAAATCGGTTCACCCAGTCGAAAGTTATGATTTAACAAATATAAAAAAAAAACATACAGTCGACTTGAGAACCTCCTCCTTTTTTTGAAGTCGGTTAAATAATATTTTAAATAGAAACAGATTAAAATGTTATGAAGCGCCGATTGGATCCGTTGCACGTGTTCGGATGTGGTCCATGGCCTAGTTAAATTATGATAATTGTGACACGTGCTTTTTGAAAATGGGGGCGTTTAGTGCACTTTACTGATATTGGAAAGAATTTATCATCATAATAACAGATGAAAGAAGTAAACCGTCCTATTAGGAACCCGATATCTGACACTCAATTACTTACAATAATACGTAATTGAAATCTAAGAAGGATTTTCTTAAAAGCTATTTAAACGAATTACGGAAACGAAAATATTATTTATCCAGCGAATCCATTATTGGACATAAACTGATCTTAATTAACACCAAAAGACAATGTAGTACTAGGAGTACATAATAACCACAAGGATTGTTAGGAATTTAGCGTCTTGCTGCAGTCAGTCCACAAATGGATAATCGGGCAAGAAATTCAAAGAAACAAGGTGACTATGACATGTTTTGTAGTGAACCATACTTCATAAATCAACAACAATACATTTTAAAAGTTTAACAATCGTCTTGCACCAATGACGTCACTTTCTTCAACCACGCTACCAGGATATCACAAATTTGAAGAGATAACGCGTAGACATCGTAGAGGAGAGAGATTCTTTCTAGTGCTACGACGTGCTACGAAGCGTAGCGACTACGCCATAGTTTCTAGCTACGACAAAAATATTAAAAAAAAAACAACCGACATCCAACAGCACACTACAAAGTGAAAAATAATGTGTTACATTTTAAATTGTTTTGGAAGTCGGTTGTTTTTTTTAATAAACCTTATACGTTTCATTTTTTAGTTGTGGTACCTACTCCACACTAATTTGTTTACCTTCACTTGCTATTTGAACAGCAGTGATAGGAAATTGTTATAACATCATCAACAGAAACAAATTGGAAAAAAAATCTCAAAAACGATTCATCAGAACATATGGAACTCGGTAAGTATACCATTTCAAACCAAAGAGGATTTTTTCAATAGAATAGAATAGTTCTTTATTTGCACAGAAAGTAGGT
Organism: Polymixis lichenea; assembly: GCA_949091785.1. Lineage (NCBI taxonomy): Eukaryota > Metazoa > Arthropoda > Insecta > Lepidoptera > Noctuidae > Polymixis > Polymixis lichenea. The sequence continues at coordinate 22,428,214 of OX420937.1, forward strand.
ACATGTTACAGATGTTTAGTTTAAAATGATCCTTATACTAACTACTTTAACTATGCAAACAGTTTAAGTTATATTAATAAAGACTCATTTACTTATTATACATTATTAACACATTCAATTAAACAATACAAGTTTACCATGTTGAGTGGGAATTCAGTGAATAGTTTGAAATAGGCAATACAATACATAGTGTCAAGTTTAATAAAATGGGATTATAAATTCGTCAAGATCGAGGTCAATACAGTTAAATTAAACAGTTCAAATCGGTTTATAATAGAGTTCTGTGGTAACGCACATAAACAAGTACAACGAAATGAGAATCTTCTCCTTTTTACACGCTTTATATTAGCTTCACTTGTATGTTTGTATGTTTGTTTGTATGTAACCGACTCCTTTGGACGCTATTTTGACCCACTTTAAACGGTCAGATTTCATTTAAACTTTGTAGACTTATCGAGGACCTATGACAATTCAAAAATTAAAAAAAAAATATAGAAAAAAACACGCTTTTGTAGTTAGCAAAACTAAAAAATAGAAAATAAATAATAGTTAAAAAAAAAACTAAAAAAACACGCTTTAAAAACCAAACTAAAAAGTAGAAAATAATTTAATTCTATTAAAAAGCGTGGGGTGCTTGATATTAATTTATTATAAAAATATTTCAAAAAGCACCCCACGCTTTTTAATAGAATTAAATTATTTTCTACTTTTTAGTTTGGTTTTTAAAGCGTGTTTTTTTGGTTTTTTAAACTACTATTTATTTTGAACTTGGTTAAAAATATATACAAAATACGTATTGAGTATGATGGATACTTCGATAGCTTATACTAATCTAGGCCACAAAGGACTCATTGACGTCACAGAAGAGTTCAGTTCAGCCATTACCCCTAATACACCTACCTATAGGGTTAGTTACCTCGACCGGCCTTATGTTCCCCCATTGAAGTTAATTTGGGCGCACGCTATTTATAATCATCGCCACACGCGACTTATTTATAGTCAGGTTCTATTTTCCTGGTTGAAGCACGTTTAGTTACGATTTGCGTAAGCGCGGACTATTCCTGGGGTGAAATGGGGTCATTGTACCATCAGGGAGTTTGTAGTACGATACTGGTGCGTGGGTGTGAACGATATTGGCTTCTGTGGCCTTTCAATAAAGTATTGGAGAGATATTTCGTAATCTTTTTTCTTTTTGTAACTGGGTCAGTGTTTCATTTTATTTATTCGGGAAAACAAACAATTACACATTAAGAATTACAAAAAGATAGGATACAGAAATGATACAAATGTGAAATCAACCACCTTGAACCATTTTGTATTTTTCTGCCTAAAAAAGGGATACAATACAACTGAACTAGGCCGTAAATTAAAATTGAACGTTGGGTACATACACCTAAGACGGTTTTCACTATCCCTGTTATCTTGGTATTATAATCAGCCTATAATGTTGCCACTGTTGGAACACAGGCCTCGAGAGGGAGTGTAATCTACGACGCGAGCCCAGTGCGGATAGGTAGATGCCACATGTCTTCCGAATTTTTGTTTTAGGACATTTAGTTTTTCACGATGTTTTCGTTAGTAAAAATAATTTACACAAGGTAAAGGGCCTGTCTGAGTTTGAACCTACGACCTACAAACTCGTTAGTCAGTGCCGTTATCACTGGAACACCACTGCTCTCCCTACTGGGCCACCCTGTATAGGTTATGTCTATTTCAAGTTTGGTATAATTTACAACAGCGCGGAGTGTTTACGTCGATTTGCCACTTAATAAAATAAGATCAAGGACTGTAGTATATTGTAACTCTGTGATTTATCGAACACTTTACTTAATTGATTTTAAGGTTAAACCCACTTCATTTATTGAATATGACTTGGATTCAACGTATATAAAAATGCATGTTGTCAGCTTGTTTAAAAAAAAAACACGCTTTAAAAACGCAACTAAAAAACAGAAAATAATTTCAAAAAAGCGTAGGGTGCTTGATATTAATTGATTATAAAAATCCCTCAAAAAGCATCCCACGTTTTCTGAAATTATTTTCTGTTTTTTTAGTTGCGTTTTTAAAGCGTGTTTTTTAGATTTTTTTTATCTATTATTTTTATAAATGTGTAGTTGTCATTGGATACATGAAGTGGGCTGCCGTTGTAAGACGACTAAAATGTCACGGTGTATAGGATGGCGAAATATGTACTACAGGTACCTACACTTCTACCCAGGGAGCCCTTCGGGGCGACAAGATGTGATGTTATATCATATAAGTTCATCCTGCCCTGCATGCGTTTATCCCAATAACCGTAACAATGTACGCAGTTATCAATATATTATCAATTCAATAACACACCTAGTGTTATCTAAGCAAACTGGATCCGTTGAGTGTTATGTTTGCTAAAATTGTTATCTCTAGGGATCGAAGTGTTACGTCAATATGCGTGCTAAATTATTAGGTGGGTTTCGTGAGTATCGTCAAGTTCTTAATATATATCTAACTTTTAATTACATTGTAGTCACTCATTGGTCGAAATTCAACCAACCTTTTCCGGTCGGCTTCCAGTCTAACCGGATGCAGCTGAATACCTGTATTTTACATGGAGCGACTGCCTATCTGACCTCCACAACCCAGTTACTGGGTAATACGATACCCCTTGGTAAGATTGGCTGTCAGACTTTCGGGATTCTGACGACCCGTAACGATTGTCAAAGATCCACAAATGACAGCCGGGACCAACGGCTTAACGTGCTTTCCGAGGCACGGAGGGGTCTCGGTATGTAAAGATGGTCACCCATCCACGGACCAACCACGGCAAGCGCAGCTTAACCTGATCGACCGACCCGTGCGGCTTATATTTCTTGGACACAAGTCTATAATACTATAACCTGATAGATTATAACCTGGATTAACAAATAGGATACTTTTGATCCCGCGAGTACGTTCCCGTGGGATCATTTTCGACCTCAACGCGGGCCAAGCCACTGGCAGAAGCTAGTTGTTTTAAAAATACTAGCTTTTGCCAGTGGTTTCGCCCGCGTGGAGGTCGGTGTATTATACATATAGACCTTCCTCTTGAATCACTCTATCTATTAAAAAAACCCGCATCAAAATCCGTTGCATAATTTTAAAGATTTAAGTATACATAGGGATATAGGGACAGAGAAAGCGACTTTGTTTTAAACTATGTAGTGATTAGCTTTCTGCACTGCTCCATATAATAAACATTAACTGTGGTAATTATCATACCTACTCCTCCGTCAGTGTTAGTGTCGTAAAAAGAGGGGTACAAAGTTTTTGCTTCACGTATTAATCTTAACTTGGATTATTTTTCTTCATCTTTTTATTTACCTAATCATTCATTCGGTCATTGACAGAGAAACCACAGCCCAAACCGCTGGGCACTAAAAATGAAATCTTGCACTAGAGTTTCTTATGACGACAACGGTGAGCTCTAAGGGTGGGTTTTAAAAGAATCGTCCCGAAAAGGGTAGGGGATGAAAGATTCTATGGAAATTCGTCATTTTTGTCGAAGGGTAGTCCCATTAGGGGCACGGGTTGTACGTACTTAATTAGGTAGGTAGTAGGTTAATGTATGTCACCCGATTGTGAACGACGTTAGTTTATAATGTATCTGTCGATAAATTGTGAACTGTACCATACTGCTTACAATATAACGTATTCATTTTCGATAGCATAATCAGCTTATTAGCCATAATGTCCCCAGCGCTGGGACACAGGCCTTCTCTTGGTGAGAGGGAGTGGGCCGTAATCCACCACGTAGGCCAAGTGTGGGTTGGTAGATGTCACATGTCTTCGAAATTCTGGTTCAAGGACATGCCGGTTTCCTTACGATGTTTTCCTTCACCGTTTTGAGAGCAGGGGTAATTAAATAATTTATACAAAGTGAAGCGCCTCTCTGGGTCCGAACCTACGACCTACATATCGTAAAAGTCACGGCCGTTAGCACTGGGCCACACTGCTCCTGGTGCACATTTTCGATAGTTTATAATCTATTCATGTCCAACCGCCAAATTGTGAACGAACCTGCATTTAATTTACCGACCAACGAATCGTCTCACGCTACGTTTGCTGATACGCGGTCTCCACTCAAGAACTCTCTCGACGTCTGCTCAATTGGCCATCGGTCCTTCGACAAACAGTGCCGGATCTCTGCCACTTTTTTTTTCAAATACCGTAAATGTTTTAAAGGTAAAACTTACGAAACTTTTCCATGACCTCACAATTGACGTTACATTAATTTTTGTAGCAACAATTAGTTTTATCTTCACGACAATGTCTTAAACTTATAGGTACATAATGTAACAGATTTTAAGTAGGTACATTATAAATAAGATAAAAATGTAAGTAAACATGAACTATACATAAGTTAGTTCATGTTTACTTACATTTTTATCTCATTATTTTATTTTTGTAAGTCTATCAGGGTGATAACATTCGGTAAAAAATCGACCTTATTCTGTTTGATACTACTCTAAATGTTTGGTACGGTCGGATTAGGGTTTTGGCCTAAAATAAGGTCGTGTATTTTATATTGCAATGAGGCACTGTTTCTCAACAAAAAATTAAAAACCTTTCGAATATTTCAAATAAACAAACTGGACAAAAAATATTTCGAATATTTTTTGTCCAGGCGGTGTTTCTTTGGAATGCACTCCCTCTGAATATCAGGATGGCAACCAGTCGGCTTTCGTTTAAAGTAAAGGCACGCGAGCATATTCGTAAGAAATTGGCAGAAACATCCCAGCGCTGACTTACTGGATTCGTTTTCTCCTCTACCTATCGTTATTTCTCAAGACAAAGTTTTATTTTCGTTATATATATGTATGTATGTATGTATGTATCTATGTATCATGTATTATTTTTCGAGTAACCTATCCCTTATGTTGCACCTGCCATGTTTTCTCTCTGCATCACCCTAAGGTTGACTGGTAGAAAATGCCTCAGGCATTAAGTCCGCCTTTGTACAGTATTTTTTTTACTTGTGCATTAAGTTTTAATAAATAAATAAATAAATAAATATTTTTTTTAGTTCTAATAATTCTGCGTTCAATATTGTTAGCACTAGGATCTGACTAGACTCTAGACAACACCTTTCTTCAGCAATTACTTTTTAATTAAAGTAATGTTAATATTTAACGAAAAAAGACATAATAGTAAATGTATCTAACGTTAGTTTAATGGAATTAGGATTAGTCTTCAAAGTCAACTTAGACTATCCATCTCAGAATAATATTAGGGATGTCTAATAGAATTTCCCGCGTATCCGCAAGCGTATAGTGTGGAACGCCTCAAGCTAGATCAGGATTGACGACTTCAATAGATGGCTGAGACAGACTGGATGCGGAAGGCGGAGGATAGAGTGTTGTGGCGTAGCCTGGGTGGGGCCTATGTCCAGCAGTGGACAGCGAAAAAATAGGCCACAAACAAACGGTATAGGTACAATAAGACTTGATAATACAATACCAACCTACCACGTCCTAGGTGACTTTTCAAGCACTAACTCGCACTAATTAAAATCCGGATAACAAAGTTAACCAAGGGGTCTAGATTCGATCCCCTCTAACGCAATGTACCTATTTTTAGTCACTATCAGTGTTTTGCTCGTTGGAGGCTCGAGGGGCAACATATGGTTCAGGAGTCGGGACCCGAGATAATAATCCGGTTACAACCGGTTAAGGTGAGGCGTCTACGCATCTTTGTCTTTGCAATAATATATTGCTGGATTTTGCATCATTTGCTTTTTTGCGCAGCAGGGGGCATTTAATTTTTTTAAGACACCTACTAGCTTTAGCCCGCGGCTTAACTCGCTAGGAAGTCGGGAATTATGCCACGGGAACGGTCTACCGAGATAAAACGTATCTCTTTCCCTATAGGTACCCTAATCCAGGTTATGGTCTATTCGTGTCCGCTCAGAGATCCATTAAGGCGTGAAAGGTAATAGAAAAACAGACGGACATAGATACTTTCGCAACTATAATGTGAGTATATGGATGGATTAATTAGTAAACTTGCAATCCTGTCATGCAATGAAAAAAGAATGAATAAGAAAGGGGATTATGACGTAATAAAATGATGTTTTAGTTAGAACCTAAGAGGAGCTAAATTACCATCTTCTACACAGAAAACAGCAACATTACATACACCACAGGAAGGACATAGACAAGAGTCGAAAAAGCAATTGGACTCCGCCAAAAGATTCACCGGTGGAACACGACCTGAATCTCAGAGCTCCTATAGATAAATATCACCCGTCTCTCCACTAGTCCAATGTCTACTCTTCTAGGAAGCATATCTGGTACGACTCGCAATCTTTTCCTACCACTACGGCGTTCCCCGGTCTACTCCTTGATATACAATGGTCTCTGTAGCACCATGAAACATGAGGCTCCAAGGCCAAGTTCAAACCTTAGGGTTCATTCGACTAATCGAGTCTAGTCAAACCACGCTAGTGTCGGTGCATTTCATTCATTCATTCATTCATTCATTCATAGATCACATACAGATTCTAAAGGTCTGTTAAGTTGGGTTTTTTTCTAGGTAGGAAATCATCAAATAACTTCTCCCGTTCTAGGTGGAGCAGGAGGGCGAGTCAGACTTTTACTGACTAAAACCCACCCGTGTTCCTTCAGTTGCCTGTGTGCCAGGGGCCGCGGTATCTCTTCCGAACAACCCGCACCCCTGGCAGGCATCAGCCCTTGTGGACCCCACCAGTTGGTGCTGACATCTCTTTGAGGCGCGCGTGGAACACAACGCGCGCTCGACCCGGGTTGGTCATTACCGGACAGCGAGCTACCCATTACTCACCGTCTGGGCCGAACGCGAGAGATCGCCACCGCCGATCGCCTCCACGAGGACACGGCGGTGCTCCGCACCAGCCGGGCAGACCTCCACCGAATGCTCCACCGTGTCGTCAGGGCGATCTTCGCAATGGAAACACCCGGGCGTTTCCTCCCGCCTTATGCGAAACAGGAACCTCCCGAAACAGCCGTGTCCGGTGAGGACCTGTGTCAGGCGGAGGGTGACGACGCCATGCCGCCTCTCAAGTCACTCCTCAAAGACTTACCGCCGCAATCGTGGCGTGCCCATCTGTTAAGTTGGTGAAAGCGTCTTAAAAAGGTGCACTTAAGAAATAATTAGAAAACATTTTTGCAATTCTAAAAAAAAACTATTTTTTGCGCTAGTTTTAATGAATTTGTGTTTGTTGCTGTTGCATTTGAAAGGAACGCGGAAGTAAGATGCAGTTACTCAAGATTCAAGATGTGCAGTTGCATAATTTGGTGATGTAAGGTTTCTTGCTCGTATATATATCATTATTTTATAAAAGTTTGATAGAATTTTGCGTGATTTTGTCTAAGGTAGATTCAAAGTCCAAGGGCAAAAGTTAGACAAGATGATAAATTCGAATTACTTGTAAGATATCGTTAGTTTTGTGATTATTTTGATATTATCATTAAGGAAAAGTGTTATGCATTGACCTTCTGGGAATGATAAGATGCAGGTGTGTCTGGTAGAAGGGCATGGTACTGCCACGTGCTAGTTAAACTACAAACACAAGAGATTTTGTCTCTTCGAATAGACATCGTCGATTCTCTAGGTGTTACAAAAGTTTGAAATAACCCAGTTTGAAAGGTCATTTAAATCGACATCAAAAAGGAGGAGGTTCTCAATTCGTGAGAGCCTTTTTTATGTATGTTCTCCGATTACTCGAAGATGGCTGAGTCGATTTGGATTTTTATAAATTTGAAAGCTGGTGCTTCCCGTGTGGTCCCATTAAAATTTCATATAGATCTGATGATGCGTTTCGGAGACAGACAACGGAACTCTTCAAAAAACGACAGCAAACATACCGCGATTGCTGCTATCGCATAAATATGCATTATTTTGACCCCAAGGATGATGAAATTTCGAATTGTGTGGGGTAGGTACTATCAATAAAAAGTGAAAAATAAAAAACTTAAATAAAAACAACCAACTTCCAAAAAAACACTAAAATGTAAAAAATAACTTTATTTTTGGAAGGTGGTGACAAAAAATAAAATAAAATACATATCCAAAGTCACCGACACTTCCAAAATTAAAGTAATTTTTTACTTTTTAGTGTTCTTTGGAAGTCGGTTGTTTTTTTTTTTTGTAGTCTTGTACAGGTTCAATCTGGCTTGCTTTTTCTCAACTGTGTTGGGGTTGGCTTCCAGTCTAACCAGATGCAGCTGAATACTAGTATTTTACATGGCGTGACTGCCTATCTGACATCCACAACCCAGTTACTGGGTATTACGATACCCTTTGGTTAGACTGTTGACGTCTTTCGGGCTTTTTACTACCCGTAACGACTTTAAAGATCTATGAATGACAGCCGGGACTTGGCTTTAACGTGCTTACAGAGGCATGAGTCTTGTCTACAGGTAATGCTAAATTAAACTAGTTAAAAACAAAATACTACATTTTCTATCTACCAATTAAAAATACTGATTTTCTCAGTGGCGAATGATGGACAATTTCGGTCAAGAATGTATCTGTTGTTTGGCTACCTAATCAATTAATTTATAATAAACATGTCTCTATCACTATTTTAAACAATGATAACTCATATAACTTATGAAGCAGCAGCACAGGTCAATATTTTATCCCATTCTTCCTAGGAATAATAATATCTTCGTCACTTCATCTTAAGACATTGCATCAGACTCAATACTGAAAAGTAAGTAAACAAGATAAATTCGAATAATAAGTAAACAATATTTAAAATACCTTATAAAACACAAAAATCGTTTTGTGGCCCATGAGGGGATCGAACCCGCGACCTTCGCGTTATTAGCACGACGCTCTAACCAACTGAGCTAATGGGCCAATGAGTCTTTTGATCGAAAATGAAGACTACATGACTGAATTTGTTGGTTGAAAATGAGGACCACAAATCATTTTTTTTTAAAGAAGAGAATTATGGATGGAGTGAGTGAAAGATGAAATGGCAAAAAGGCAGATACAATCGAGATGATGATTAATAAAGAAGAATGGAAGAAAAATACACCGACGAACTAAATCAGGCTATGGGCAGGAGAAAGATGAAAGCAGGGTATCAAAGACTTGTATTGCGTTTATTGTTGATTTATAGTTTATTAAATAATAATAAACGTAGCTTCGATAAATGAAGGAGTAAAATGTTAAAACACGGGTTTATCTTGTTTATAATAATTGTAATTACTCGTAGTAGTTTTTATTCCTACGCACTGAGGTGATTAAATGTAGGGTTTACAGATAAATGATAAATATTAATAGCAGGAGAAAATGTAGACGTTTTTATTTATAATATTTTATGAGATTACATGTGAGGTCAGCTCTACATGTAAGGTATCCGCGATATTACTTCGTGTTTTCTTAGACTCGACTCTTAAGGGTCGTACCGTGATGTTAAATAGCCTCTAACCTTCCTAAAGAATTGAGCTATCAAATTAAAAAGATTTTTTTAACCGACTTCAAAAAAAGGAGGAGGTTATCAATTCGACTGTATGTTTTTTTTTAATGTTTGTTACCTCATAACTTTCGACTGGCTGAACCGATTTTGATGATTTTTTTTTTATTTAAACGCTCGTGCTTTCCGTGTGGTCCCATTTCAATTTCATATAGATCTAATAATGCGTTTCGGAGACAGACAACGGAACTCTTAAAAAAATAACAGTAAATAAACCGCGATTGCTGCTGTCGCATAAATATGCATTGTTTTGACCCCGAGGATGATGAAATTTCGAATTAGTGGGGTAGGTACTATAACAAAAAAGTGAAAAATTAAAACTTTTTCCAAAAAAACAACCGACAAAAAATTTAAATACATATCCAAAGTCACCGCCTTCCGAAATTAAAGTTATTTTTCACTTTGTAGTGTTTTTTCGGAAGTCGGTTGTTTTTTTTGTTCAAAAACACCTTATCAAAGTAAGTATTCTGAAGTGGCAATGGGCCGGCCATTTTATTAGCGTAGAACCAATAACCGCTGGGGTAGACGTGTTCTTGAGTGAAGACCGCGAATCGGCAAACGTAAGGTAGGACGCCCTCAGGCTAGGTGGAGCGACGATCTTCGCAGGGTGGCTGGTAGCAGCTGGATGGGAGTTGCTGAGAATCGAGCTGAATTGCGTGCGATTGGAGAGACCTATGTCCAGCAGTGGACTGCTGGCTGATAATGAGATTTCTCCTCTTGTAAACAGTTTATTTCTAATCTAGGTACTTTAGACATTGGCCGAATTGACAACACCGTTTTGCGTGGATGGGACGCATACTTTCCCCCCCCAATTTATTCCATTTTATGTTTCTTTTTCTTCTCTGCGTCAAGTTTACCGCGAATAAACGTGTTTTCTTTCTTTATTTCGTCGGCAATAGCTTGCCATAATAAAAAAAAAAGAATAGAAATTCAGCCGGCCTTAAGTCAATTCAATAATTACAATGGCATTTAAATGGTCCATACTCCATGTCAACAAGTAGCGTAGGAACTGAATGACCCACATCCGCCTGTCAGAAAAACAAAGCAATAATTGTATAATTCAATTGAAGAAGTGGGTTACTATCTGTAGTTGATGTGCTGGTAAAACCCTACCCATAGTCTTTTATTTTTATACTACTAGGTAGACGCTAGACGGTAAAACTATAAAAACAATAACATTAAACTTACAAGAAAACTAGCTTCAATGTTTGTTTAATGTCGGAAAGTAGCCTTAGACCTTAAAACATCAGCTGTCTGCCAGGGAATGTCCCGTCGAAATCAGTCCAGCCCATTTCAGAGACAAGACGGAGCAAACAGACACACACATAGACAGACAAAAAAATCATCGAATGTTTTTTTGTTTTAAGAAGGTAATAAATTAATAATATAATATAATATATAATTATATAACACATTTAATATAATATAATCCTACCATCCTTACTAATATTATAAACGAGAAAGTTTGTATGTATGCATGTATGGATGTTTGTTACTCTTTCACGTAAAATATACTGAATGGATTTGGATGAAATTTGGCACACAATTGCTAAATTGGCACGCAATTGCGAGGTCGACTACTATATCTAATATATAAAATTCTCGTGTCACAGTTTTCGTTGCCATACTCCTCCGAAACGGCTTGACCGATTTTGATGAAATTTTTTGTGCTTATCCAGTATCTATGTGAATCGGCCAACATCTATTTTTCATCCCCCTAAATGTTAGGGCTAGTCCACCCCTAAATAATTTATAAGGCAAAACAACGTTTGCTGGGTCAGCTAGTCATAATCTAAAATTAATAAGAAAAGTATAGTTATAAAATACTGCACGTGCTTTGTAAAAAGTCACACATTATCACGCCTCAGTAAGATAGGTATGGCAGCAGGGTTATCAATAAGATCATTGTTTTAATATTATAATTGCAAACATTTACTGTTAGGTACGACAGTTCCTATTGTGTTGTTAATAATGTATTTGTTTTTAATTTATCTTTATCTTTTATTTACCTATGTTTTTTTCGCAGATTTTTCATTATTATTTTGACGTATATAACAATGGTGAAATAATATTATTTTGGGTGTCTGTTTGATTTTGTAAGTGTTGTTTTATTTAGTTATGATAGTGAACGTTCTTGAATAGTTTCATTGAGCAATTTTTTTTTAAACGCGAACTTAATTCAAGCAGGTTAGTAAACAAACTTTGTTCATCATCTTAATCATTTCAGCCGAAAGACGTCCACTGGACATGCTTACACCAAGGACACAGCTTCTCCCAAGGACCGTCACTTAGACCAGTGCTTCTCACATCCAGCAGATTCCTGATACAAACTTATTATGCTAAAATAATTACAGCTGTTACCCGAAGTTTCGTCTGCGATTCAGGATGAAAAGTAGCATATGTTCTCACCCAGGTTACGGTCTATCTGTGCGCCAAATTTCAACCAAATCCATTTAGCCGTTTTAGCTTGAAAGCGTAACAAACTTACTTTCACATTTACAATAATAGTTAGGATTACAAGTAAAGTCAAAAAGTCATAACTTAATAATATTCCCAAAACTCAAAGAAAAACATTTACTTAACTGCGTTATATAAATTTATCGCACTCTACATAACTTAATATAAAATCGCCCCATTGAGCTAATAGCACTAGGATCTATAGCAACATATTAAAATACAAACAGTGCCATGACCCCAACTGCCAGACACGTTATCTTTCTTGACACTTGCCAATCTCGCTATGGCAGGAGGCATTTGCGTAAGCGCATTATCATCGACATAACCAATATTACTGACCTCCACGCTTCAAACTGTTTCCCCGCTGACACCCACATCTGAGACGCAGCGGGGAGGGAAGCAGGTCACTCGTGATTGGTCAGCGCTATCAGTTCAGTAGGTAACGTGGGGGCTTTATAGTTTTCACGTAGTCAGTCGGTGACGGATCGTCGCCGGCAGCGGACGGACAGGCGAGAATGTATTCAATTTATTGCAGAAATATAATATGAAAAATATTGTCTAACAAAATAGCAGGAAGATTATTTAGAAAACTGTGGCAACACCAAATATGGTTTTCATTAACATAATGTACTGGATTTTTAACACTCGCCTTGTACATTAATAGGGGCCAGTATTACGTAGTTTGTAAAGCATGGAGTACATACCTATATACACATAACATAATGTAAAAAATTACAAATTCCTTACAATTTTGGCTAAGTTTCAGAGCATTGGTTTCTAGTCTAGATATTACTTCCTTCCACAAAGACTTGGTCTATCTGTCACAGATTGCACAACATGTCAAAACAATTTTCTCTCGTTATAAATTCACAATAGTATAATCTCGTTATAAATAGTGTTGTATAATTTTATTATTCTCGTAGGCGTTCATATTAATATTATTTAGTCTCGCGTTGACAAAGTATCGCTCGTTTTTATTTATAACACACGATAATATATGGTATACATATACATATGCTACATTAATCGCTACAGTTTCCGATTGCACTCGTATAGGTATCTTTTCGAGCTAATCTGGAAAAATACTGGGTCAATTTTGATGGAACTTTATTTTATTTGAATGTTTGTGTAATCTGTACAGATAATAATATTTTAACTAATCCAATAAAAACCCTTAGCGTTTTTTTTTAAAGAATTATTTTTGAACAAGATAAAATGACTTCTGGCAACACAGCACGTTTTAAAATGTCAACGTTACTGGTACTTCTGCAATTATAACTGACTGAATATTGCTGTCTCGTCTTAAAATAAATGACAAGGGCAGAGTTCATGGATGTCATCTTTTCAAGCAATGAGTAAGTTATCACGACCAAATACTTTTAAAAGTATTACCTACTAAAATAAATTAGTAACGATGTCTGTAGTCTTCGAGTAGGTATGTACCCCCAGTTAAATACTTAGGTAGGTACATAGCAACCTCAAAAACAAGATAAAAACATCCGTCATAATTTGCTTACAAATATTTTCGTGGGAACCGCAGTATTAACAAAAGTCAAAGATAAAGAAAATGTTTTAACAATCACCGTCGTTTTATCGATACTTTAATTAAGTTATCGTACTCTAATTAACGTTTTACAACCAAAAGTGATAAATCGGAAAGCATTCTAGTACACATAGTTACAAAGATAACGGGAGGACAGAGACAATAAAATGTACACGATGTAAATATGTGGGTGCGTATGTGTAATACTGGCTTTATCTGAGCAAAACAATGCCACGAGGGGCACGCGTGGCGGCCGTACGACTACACTTTAAAAATAGAATCGTTGAATCACCATCGTAACCAGACCTGCCCTCCCCCGCATAGCATTAAACAAATAGACGATTACATACTCTTCGCTCCAATAATTACAGCTCAATTTCACTGGTACTTTATCCGTCTTTAGCGCCACGAGCTGATTCACAAATCTAACCTGACCTTCCTACCCCTCCCTTTCCCAAATAAAGCAGAAGAAATCGAGGATTGACGTCCAAAATTGACGTGTCCATGCTATGCTGGTTGTGTCAGTTCTTTAGCGCCTTACCTCATAGGACCACGCCCTGCTTATGTGTTCGTCGTGTTCGATGCGTCTCGCGCTCCAAATTCGAATTCTTGGCAGTGTTGTTGCCAGATGAAATTTTAGCGCGTTTCTTTTTTTAAATAAGTATACTATTGTTCTGGCGAATAAAGTTGATTTCTTGATTGCCAATCAGAAAAACGCAAACACTGATGATGATGCCGCCATATTTCATTAATTTTGTTTTTAGATTAACATGGATCTTCAATAACAATAAATTGCAAAATATTGACGCAGTTTTTCGTCATTTAATTTATGCATGATTGCAATTGATTAAAACTTGTAATCAGTAGAAATATTTTATCTACTCTCTGCTATCGTTATCATGTACCTACAACTACAAACATACATTGTCTTGCCCTATTTGCATATAAATGGCATTTTAGATTGTGCACCTGAACGATATGAAATAATATAAATAATTTCTGCCTCGTTGGTCTAGTGGTCGCAAGTGCGTCATGCTGAGCGTGAGGACCTGGGTTTTTTTTTTGGTTCGGAAATCATCAAAATAATAACTTCTCCCGCTCTGGGTGGAGCGGGAGAGCATGTCAGACGTTTACTGGCCACTTTATAGAACCCCCAGCACAGAAATTTTTCGTCGGCAATACAAAAATAAATCTGCTGTTCCACACATTTTGACCGCGTAGGTATTGCACTTTTCTATGAAACAGCAGATTTTTTTTGGCAGACCTCCACCGTATGCTCCACCGTGTCCACCGGGCGATCTTCGCAGTGGAAACATCTGGGCGTTTCCTCCCGGTTTATGGGAAACATGAGGTCCTGGTTTAAGTGTTATTTAAGTTTTCTCAGTAGCAACCCAGAATCTGTATTTGTGCCCGGTTGCTGGCAATAGGCTCGCCCCCAGTTACATGGGACGTAAACATAACTGGCGAAAACTGGGTGTACTATAGGCGCACCTCTGCCTCCCCCTTCGTGGAACACGGGCGTGATGTTATCTTATAATTTATTCATGTCTTAGCGCCATTTTGCATCCCTGCGATCATCTGTCCAGAATTCTAATTTTAAATGCGTCGTTGATGCTCGAAGTCATTACATTCATAGGATGGATCGGCAATTGTCAGGGTTACTAGTTTATGGTCTATGCTAAACTAAATATAACCGGGAGAGGCCTATGTCTACCAATGAACGTTTTTCGTCGGATATGTTGAAATATAGGTATCTGCTAAAGTATTATAATATACTCAGATTAAAGCTCACTACAATTATGGTTATACGGATTACATTTGTTGCGTAGCGATCATTTAAAAGCAGGGAAAACGACTACTTAAGTAGATATATAAAAAAAACGCTTATTTTTGGAATACACAACTTTATATTGACTGATAGACGTTGCGATCGTATAAATTATATACTACGTAGTTTCTAACCTCTGTTGACATTTATTTAAAAAAAAAACTATCAAAGACAATATGAATCACAGAAAAACTAAAACAAAACTGACCCAACCCGATTTTCCAGTTTACTGCGCAGTTGTGATTTTTTTATTTCAATGTTTACATCGTTTTCTTGTTATTTTTGCGTACCTACCTAAGATATTTGTTTAAACAGTGCGTTAGGTCTAGTTTTATTTTATTTTTTAATTGGGTGTGAAAACAATCCTAAAGATTTCAATTATGTGTATTGTCTTCCGGACTTCCATTTGTAACACGTTTGGAAACAAAATTAGTTAGAGCATTTACAAAAACAGAAGAATACAAATTTTTAGCCTGTCGATGGGTACCATATAACGTTAACCCAGAATTTGGCTAAGAGCTTGGTACCTTCAGTCGTTAACTTCTGTAACGTGCAGATAGCAGGACACGCTAAACATGATTTTAAGTGCCCTATTCTTGTAGGAACGGCATCTCATTTACATACAGAATAAAATTAAAGTAAAATCTGAGAGATTTCCAGTCAATTACATTGTTGAAAAAAAACCAGTGTCTACATGGCATCAACCAAAGATTCGCCATTTGTGTGTCGCTGAGCCAAAGGGATAATCAATCAATCAACTCAACTTATCACCGTCCATTGTTGGACACAGGCTTCTCCCAGGCTGCGCCACGACACCGTCCTCCGCCTTCCGCATCTAGTCTGTCCCAGCAACTTTCTTGAGGTTGTCGGTCCACCAAGCTGGGGGCGGCCCTCATAACGTTTGCTCAAACGCGGTCTTCACTCCAGGACTCGTCTGTTCCACTGGCCATCGGTCCTTAGTCAAACATGGCCAGCCCACTTCTTCTTCAGCTTGCTTATTCGGCAAGTTATATTAAGGAATAAGTAAAGAATTAATAATGTTATTATTGTAGCTGTGATCTTTAAACCCGATTTAGCTACACGTGGCACGTAGTCGGCATGACGCATAGAATATGCAAATCTTCCGTAGTACATACCACCTACTAACTGCTGAGCAAACCATTGATTACAGAGTAGGTAGGTACTCCTTGTAGGTATTTCGAAAATGTTTTTATTGTTATGGCGAATTTTTCGCTCGAAGAGACCCAAGCAGATAAGCCGCAGAAGCTTATGTAGGTATTTAGCAATTTTTATTTTATTTTAAATAGCCAGGCTATTTAAATCCGTAAACAAACGACAAGAAATTACGTGAAATTGAACTTCCTTATTTATATATAAATTGACGATAATTTTGCAATCGTTGGTACTGAAACAGGTACCGAATATCTTTTGTTTTAATATTTTTGACTTGTTACTAGGCGTCCAAAATAATAAAATTAGGTTACCATAAAAAATTAGAATGCCGTGTAATACTTTATCAATCTATAAATGAAAAATCAATTGCCGTGCAAGCGCAATAGTCTCGCGAAAATCTAAAATGGCTTAACCGATCGGTGAGTTGTTGGGCGCGCTAAAGAAGTTTCGTAAAAAAAAAATAAGTGAAAAAAGCATTAGCTAGTCTTAAATAAAAATCAACTGAACTGTAAAATGTAGCTTCTAAATTCAAACATTTCTACGATATCGGATTTGAACCTGAGATTTGAACAGATTTTTTCACTGTCTGTGGGCGAGTCCTTGATATGATGCATGTGCGCAATAAATGTGAGCTCGGCTCAGCCGCCGTATTTAAATGTGCTTGTAAATAAATGATTACAGTACGATTGTGGATTATTCTAGGCTACAGCATTTATATAGAAAACGGCAACTTTATTGTCCGTACCACCAATGTTTGCTGTTTTTCTTGTTGAGATTCGATTTTCAATTATCTAAGTTTCCTTTTCTTTACAACCTATTTTAGCCACAACGTTTTGCCTCTGGTTTTTTTATAATTTCCTTGTCACGAAAATCGTTTTGTCAGAACTGGAACTTGTCTCTTTTGTTGGTAAAGAAGCTAATCAAGTCATCACAATGTGAATCATTTTGTAGGATATTGCAAATCCATTGCTTCGTATGTTCAAAAATCTTGTCTGTTCAGCAACGTAAATAACGCAATGAATGTTGTTGAATTGTCAAAGTGGAAGCCATTTGAAATGAAATGAAATGAAATGTTTATTTATGTAAGTAGATCTTAAAAGACACTTTTACACGTCAATATTTTGTTGGTCAATATTTTTTAAAACTATGATGATAAGATGGCGCCGGCATTTCCTAGCTGACTGTTCCCTGAGAAGAAAAGCCGAAACAAACTCAGAGGTCATAGTCTCTTTTAAAGTCCAAACATTATATTATTTAAATTTTTATGTGAGTCTAACAATGCAGGGTAATGTCTGGAAAGGCCTTTTGAAGAAAGAGCCATTGCAGCTTTGAGCTGACCTGTCTCAACAGACGGCATGTATGTAGCAGTCACCGTGTAGCTCAACCCTATTTTAGGGAGCTCAACGACCCGCCACAAGACGCTACCAGATTTGCAGGACATTTGCGTAGGCCATTTACAAAATGCTCAAAACCACCAGACGAGTTATAAAGTAATGTGTTCAATCTAGCCTGCATAGTACTCACATTCACAGTTAGTTTTTTCTTTAAATGTCATTAAAAATAATGTCACGTAGATCAATACTTAAATATAAAATGTCAACAGTATCTATTAAACACTTAGCTTATATAACAGTTTATTGCTTGAGGGTACATTGGAGCAACTTAACTAGTCCCAAGCTTTTTTGTCATCCAAGTAATCTTTAACTTTATAGAAACCTTTTTGACAGAGTTTCTGTTTAATAAATGGTTTAAATTGATTGAAGCTTAGTTCCTTAACATGGCTTGGGAGTTTGTTGTAAAAACGAATACTTTGGCACTTAAATGAATTGCTAATTTTTTGGAGCCTAGTCGTGGGCACAATAAGTAAATCTTTATTTCTAGTATTTATGCTATGAACGTCGCTGTGTTTAGAATATAGATTAATGTTCTTTTTAACATAAATTAGGTTCTCATATACATATTGAGATGCGACTGTCATTATATTTATTTCCTTAAATTTATCCCTCAGTGAATGTCTACAACTTAGGTTATAAATTGCTCGAATGGCTCGTTTCTGCAGCACAAATATAGCTTGAATGTCGGCTGCATTTCCCCACAGCAAAATGCCGTACGACATTACACTATGGAAATAACTAAAATATACTAATCGAGCTGTTTCTACATCAGTCAAATGACGGATTTTATAGACCGCGTAGGCTGCAGAGCTTAGCCGCTTCGACAATTTAGTTACGTGTGGGCCCCACTGTAGCTTCGAGTCCAAAGTAATACCTAAGAACACAGTGGTGTCCACAAGATCCAATTCCGCCCCATTTACTAATACATTGGTTTTCACCTGCTTAACGTTAGGTGTCAGAAATCGAATGCATTTAGTCTTTTTCTCGTTTAATAGTAAATTATTAACACTAAACCAATGCACTATTTTAGTAAGAGCATTATTTACATCGTCAGTAACTGTCTGTTGTCGTTTAAGTTTAAATAAAAGTGATGTGTCATCTAAAAATAACACTATTTCATGACTGTTCTTTAAAAGACAAGGTAGGTCGTTTATATATATGAGAAATAAAAAAGGGCCAAGAATTGAGCCCTGCGGAACTCCCATAGTGACAATAGAGCCTGGGGATCGCTTGCCGTTAACGTCCACTCTTTGGATCCTATTATCCAAATAAGAAATAAGAAGATCCAAGGCAGTGTTTCTAACACCATAGTGATGCAATTTCCTGACCAACGTTTCATGTGAAACACAATCGAAAGCCTTAGACAAGTCACAAAAAATACCTAGAGCATCGTGTGACTTCTCCCAGGCCTCATAGATATGCGTAAGAAGCTCAACACCAGCGTCGGTAGTCGAGCGACCCCTTGTGAAACCGAATTGTTTACTGTTTAATAACTTATGTTTATTAAAATGTCTTTGCAACTGATCTAGCATCAATTTTTCAAATATTTTACTGAAGGTGGGAAGCACAGAAATTGGTCTAAAATTCGTGGGGTCTGATGTGCTACCCGATTTAAACAAAGGTATTATTTTACTATTTTTCATTAGGTCAGGAATTACACCACAGTCAATACATTTATTAAAAATAATTGCCAATTCAGGCGCTACACTGTTGATTATGCATTTTGTAACCTCTACGGAATTTCCCCATAGATCAGCAGTTCTTTTAACATTAAGCGTATTGAACATTTTTATAATATCTCTAGCGCTAACATATTCGAAATTGTTCGAATTGAAAGCGCTAACATTCCTACTGTTACCTCGTTTACCTCGCAGACATTATATTTAAGTATGACTGATGCTAGTACTGCTAGTGGTGTGACATTTAGGTAACAAGCAACGTTTATCCTTTAGATCATAAAAAAAATAAAACAAAAATCCACAGTATCAAGTTCCGTCTAATTTTACTCCAATGCTCAATACTATCGTTTGGCAACATTCCTTCATTTAGTAATTAACATACAATCAAAACTACAACCAAACAAAGGCCACTCACACGTGACTCATTTTGTACCACAGACTACTTATAGAGGTGTGTCATGCATTGACTGTTTCTTTCATTCTGGTATTTATAGAAATATGGGCTTGAGCTTCATGTGAAGTGGCAGTTTTTGTGAGCTGTCTGTGGGTCAAAGCTCAAAGCACTTATTTCAATTAGCCCAATTACTTTTGAATTGTTCAGGAGTCGGCCAGGCAGAAAAATTAAGGTAGTTACCCATTCCAAAGCGTAGAAGGTAGAAGTACTAATGGAGAAGAACCGGTAAGAAACTTAACGGACACTTTTTCAAATATTTTTTTTACAAGTTTTTGGTTACGTCGTTTTGGCACCACATGTATCAGCTGGATTCATCGTATTACTACCAAAAGTATGGAAACAGTCGCGGTTAGAACAGAGATGATTCTGGCACAGTAGCGTGGAGATTTGCACAAACAAAGAGATATGTTATAAGGGTGTATCAATAATAACTGCATCATTATAAGCCGAAAAACGTGTACTGCTGGACATAGACCTCGGGACCACGTCGACCGGTTCTGTGCTTCTCGCATTCAGGAATCCTGCGGCCTTCATCAGGTCATCGGTCCACCTTGTGGGAAGTCCTCCAACTGCATATCATTGATTAATTGTAAGTAAGAAACGGCTTAAAATTTAACTTTGCAAAATGTACAATCCCGGCTAATGAGACGCAATTGATTTTCTATTGTAACGTGCCCTATAGGGCCCGCGCCGGTCCCTATGAGGCAGACTGATCTGACCTGCCTGAAGTCTTTCTGCGAATCAGGCATCGTTATAAAACATTTCTGCCGGGTCTCCCAAAAAGTCAAATGCAGAGGAGACAACAATGAGAAAATTTGGTAGCAAACACAATAATAATTTAGTTTGAAAACACTTTTAATTATATCGCCTAAAAAAATATAATCTACGCAACAAACTATTAAGTTGGTTTCTTTGCAACAGAGGGGTCAAGGTAGCAACAGAGGGGCCCGCAAAGGCCGATGCCTGCCGGGGGTGCGGGTTGTTCGAAAGAGATACCGCCGCCCCTGGCACACAGGCAATTGAGGGAACACGGGTGGGTTTTAGTCAGTAAAAGTCTGACACGCCCTCCCGCTCCACCCAGAGCGGGAGAAGTTATTTGATGATTTCCCAAACAGAAAGGTCAAGGCAAAGTAATGTACTCGTATGTTTCAAACATGTGGGTTCCAGATGCGAATGCACTTGCATCCAAGTTGCATCGATGTACTTGAAGTTATAATATTATCTTGTGTGTTTGTAAACGTGATATCATGCACGCACCATGCAGAGGCGTTCCCACAAAAGAAAAATAAATCTCTATAATCGTATGTTTTTTCCGCCTGAGATTTGGATCTTTATACATATTTATCTTTCTAGTCTGTACTATCTTACCGCTAGGCAAAAGCCTCGCTTCCTTTGTTCCACACACTTCTCTCTTCTGCTGGTGTGAGTCAGTCTATTTGGTAGAAGTCAAGCTCTTCCATCTTCCTCTTAATCTGCGGCGATGTTGCCTAGCATTCTCTGAGACTCAACCAGTGGTAGCTTGGATAGCTAAATAACTCGTGGAAGTAAGGTATCAGCATTATATAGCACATGTAACAAAAAGGTATCAGATTTACAGGGCAAAAGTTATCTTATGTCCTGATTCAGAACGATCAGATTCCAATCAAATGCGTTTAGTGGATTTGGCATGATTGTGCTGCTTTACATCATTTTAGATAGTCATCTTGTCTGTCATAATTGTGCTCTGCATGCATTTTTTATTCTGTTATACAGGAAACAACTTAGAAACTTGCTTTGAATATCAGTGCCAGGAACTTTTCTCTAGAAGTCTAGGATATAATTATTACTAGATCACCAAACTGTAGAAGCAACCAGAGTTTTCCCAATATCAATCATAATGCTAATAATAATATGTACATTTTCTACCTTCAAGAAACACCTTATCTTTACATCATTAAAGTCTTGTCTTACAAAGGTAAACTTCGCCATGATCAATGGTTTTCCTCGTGGTAACCTGCAAGACCAGTTCCACGTATATTTTGGTATTCATCTTAATCGGTTCTTAAGTTTTAATATTTTCCTGTAAGTAGTCATGCTAATCAATAATTTTAAAGAAGTACCTATACTGTATCGATGGAGCATTTTGTTGCAGTTTTCCTACTCTTTTTTAAATCTTGCGAAAAGATGAGATTTGAATAAACCAACTTGTTTCCAGATTAATTTTATATTGCCTTGTATGTCGTCATATATTTAGAACATATTCCTTATATAGATATAACGAAAGAAGGAAAAACTGTTTCTAAAACTATCGATTATAACTTTTTTGTGAAGCCTTTCATAAAACACATGAGGAAATTTTTTGATGGTTGTGAGCCATAATCTAGTATCTATAGATATTGCTGAACATACTAATAAGGACAGTTTTTATTTGGAAGAGCCTAATGTAGATGATAGGACCCTGACACCAAATCTGTTAGTAGTAACCTTTTGGCGAGAAGGACGCACTGACCAAATTCGTTAGGACAAAAGGCCATACGCCATTTCTGGTTTTATTTCATGAAGATAAGACCTCGAATCGACTCGACCAGAATTCTTTAGATCAGAATTCTCGACCAGAATCATATAACACAGTACAGTATTTTCTTTACTGTTACTCTGTGCTCTGTACAGTATTTTTTTAACTTGTGCATTAAGTTTCAATAAATAAATATAAGAAAAATAATAGCATATAACTACTATACCCTGCTGTTCATACTATAGGTTATTTAAATAATTATTCTAAATTAATTGTGCAAACAGTTTGAAGTTGAATGAGAAGCTAATATTGACGAAATAAACACGCCCAGTAACTATATTGTTTACAAGAAAATGTCGGGAAAACTTCCGTGTTTTATTACTCATACCATTTTAACAGTTAATAAACATACGTTTTAGTCATTCTAATTCAAAGTCTAAACAAAATCATTCTCCTGCGCAACATCCCAATTTATTTACGGTCGGAGCAACTTGTCTTTTTTTACCCCCGACGCAAAAACGACGGGGTGTTATAAGTTTGACGTGTCTGCGTGTATGTGTGTGTGTGTTTGTGTGTGTGTCTGTGTGTGTGAGGGTGTGTGTGTGTGTGTCTGTTTGTGGCCTCGTGGCTCCCTAACAGATGAACCGATTTTGATTTTGTTTGTTTTTTTTTTGTTTTCTTCCATGAGTTTATATTAGTCATCATTTCGGTAGTAACCCAATTCCTAGCCATATCATCTTTCACATAGTCAAAACATTTTTCCCTTAGTTCTTCGCTCAACATAGCTATGATGAAGATATACACACATGTTATCAATATGTTGCAGAATGAAAAGGCTTTTTTTAATTGATTTAATTGAATTAACGATTTCCTTATTGAACATGAATTAAGTTATTTTTACAAACCTACCAATTCATCAAGGTTTACGCATTCAAGCTATGGCGCGACATTACAAATCGTCGGGTAGATAATTGCTTACTTATTCATGTCTTTTTAAATATATTTCCGAAAATATATTGCCATTGTCGTCATATGCAGTATATGTAATTTCCACAACGTCTAAATATTTCGAATTTGCTGTGTTTGTGGATTATTGATTCTTTTTTTCCGGTCACGGGTTTGACACTGCATTTGTGACATTGTCATTGGGATTTCTCATAGAATAGCTGATAGCATCTCATATACATATATGCCTATCTGTTGGCACGAACCTACTGCATGTAGCGTTAGTCATAATCATAAAGCAGTGTTGACTCCGCGTTATATTATAATTTTATGTCATGGACTGCCCGTCTTATTTATCGGTATATCTTCTTTCTAGTAGTTTCGTTTGTATTTTGATGTAACTCTACCTACTCTGTTTTAGTTTCTGGGTGAGTAACCATTCTCTCCAGATTACAATCTCCAAGCAGTTTCACACAAACACATTACATTTTCTTTGTTTTCACATTAATAGAATTGATGTTAGCCCCACCTACTAAGCCAAATGTTATTGTAATCGCTTCATGGTCGCAAAACACACAAGATTGCAAATCTACGCGATATCAGTCACAGCAAACTTGAATCCGAGGACGAAGCGAGCCTCCGGATTTTGCAAGCGATTTAAAAATCTAAACCGTTGCACAAACACGGAGTTGAATGTTGACGAGAATAGCTTCGTATCGAGGAGGGTCACAGTGGGCTCGTCAGCCGCCGAGCACGCGGCCGAGGCGTGCGCGCTGACGTCATCCGCGTCACCACTCCGTCAAAACAATGCTGCTAATCTCATCACACCCAATTTTAAACCTTAACCCCCTACAATAAGAGCTCCAACATCCTTTTGTTGTGATAGTGAAGCCGTAGTTTTCCGTTCGCTTTGCGTAAGTTCACGAAACGTGTGTGTTGTACATTTTTTCGGCCAGCACACGCGCCTCCCGTGTTGTTTTACGTCATCGCAGCGTTTGGTTTCGAGAATTTGTACGTTGGGCGCAAATTCTTTTTGTAAAATTAACTGAGCACGTATCACGGATTTTGAAGAGAATTCGTAATACATTAGAACGTTTATCAGCACGTACAGGAACAAAAAGTAAAATGTAAACGTCGATGTAATATCGGAATGTAAATATGTCGTTTTATCAGCGCCGCTGAGGCTATAAAAGCGGTTACGGACGATTTTCTGTGCCCAGTGCGGATCGCGCGGGCACACTATAAACATGACTGACTAACAAACAGCCTTTAGAAATAAAACCTATTTGAATTCAGTTACACTTTATCCAAGTGTTGATGTTGATCATTTCAACCCACCATATATTGAAAACGATGACATTTCAATATTACATTGTTACAAAGAATGACTTACAACTCGTACTAAATTCCAAGAAAGGTTATCCTTACAAATGTATCTTTGGAAATGACAACAAACAAATTACTATTATGAATGAAATTATGCAAGATCAACCTTACGTTGAGGTGCAATAAACTAATAAAATTAATAATGAAGGAAGGCATGATACAACCAATTAAAATGTCTCCATAGAAACAGTTATCATACTTATCAAGCCAGATGTCAAATGTCTCTTAGGTAATAATAACAAATAAATAAACATTAATAAACACTCTTAACTAATCGATTATGGTGAATAGGCAGGAAATAACTAGAAATATAGGTCATGGTTGAATGATTCAGACGCTCATTTATTGTGAAAATAATGCAGAATTCATGCAAGTTGGTATGTATTATGTTTTTGTTCTAGACAAGGCCATTCATTGTTATGATTTCGAAACTAATTCAAAAGCAATAATATACGATAAGAGTCTACCTGTGGAGTGTGGACAAATATTTCACTGTCTCGAGAATGTCTGAGGAGAAAAAGTAAGTTTTTGATTAGTAGAGTTTTCCTTAATCTTCTTTATCAAGAGACAATAAGATTATTTTGGAAATTCTTAAGACCAGGAAGTAGGGGAATTCCGAATTTGGTAGTAAACATGCTGTTGTAACATTGAGCTGTATGCAAAAACATATGGACCTTCACTTTGTATTATAGTCATTGACAAAAACATTAATGTACAAAATTCGATGCATTTTAATCTTTACCGGATTCTGGTGCTCAATTTTAGATGGGAATTTAGCAACACCAAAATATAACTGAATGTCCAAATTCCAAGTCACTCAAATGTATGTCATATCAGAACTTTGATCTCTGCGATGGCTATGCAAATTACTTATTTGTGGGAAATCCAAATAGTTGATCTGCACTATCGGGTTCTACAAACAAGTTTGAGATTAAAATAAAATAATTTTTAAATGACAATGAAATTAATCCAACAGGTGACAAAAATAAAGAACACAACAACAGTAGCAATTACAAAAACCTGTCCTAGAACACAGCAGTACAAATATGCATCACTATAGCAAGTAATTACAACATTATTTATATCGCTTCGCAAGTTCTTACCGAGTACCATGTCACTTGTACACACTGCAATGCTGTAGGCAGTGACAACGTTGAAAATATACAAGCTATGAGTAACACACCACGCCGACACAGCGTGCTTCGTAGTGACGCGCGCGCACTATAAGTTGCGTCACGATTTTTTGACACAGTCAGTATTTCAGTTTCGCGTATAGGTAGCATCGAAAATTTGAACGAGAAAGTTTTGTGTTTGCTGCATAATGCGGTAATGGTTGAACTTTGGGTAAAACACATACTTGGGCTATAGCAGGACAAAATATAGAGACAACGAAATTAATTGTTACGACGGAGTTGGCATTCAATGAAAAGGAAAACTTTTTAAACAATAATAAATTAATGAGACCACAAACCGACAAATACTAAGAACGATGGCGTAGACTTTTGAAAACTGATTGTGTTCTGCAATTATTAATTGTATTGAATAAAAAACTAGGTATAAAATCCACCACCACAACGAAATCGTCATAGCCTAACTTGACTGCCTAGCTTATATAATAATGTGGCTAAATATAGGCTTATATGTGACATAACAGCGACTGCTAATTGAGCTATTGTACCCGGTAACTTGGCAATGCCGAAATCCTTGGTACACAAGTAGGATAATCTCCTCCAGGGTCCGAAAATCTCGATGTATCACGATAATGCATCCACAGAAATGACTGCGTCGCAGCTAAGTACCTGATCTATGTGATTTCAGTCAGATTTACAAGTAACCTTAACCTTACCTATAGTGTTTTCCTCTATTAAATCATACCTAAGTTATGATGCATTGACGCCCAGTGACGTTACATCAATTAAGATAAGTAAGTGAGATACATTTATTGTCAATATTTTGAGCTTCTAATGTCAGTATAATATATTCTTGAGGATCTTGCAAAATGATCGTGTGGCCCAAAAGTTAAACATAGCAAAATAGTCCACTGATGGCTATAAACTACTAGGCGTAAAACCACTTATGTAAGGTAATAGCCATCTTTAACGTACGTAGGACGTAGGAATTACATCCTCTTTGGATGAAACCTGCATAAATTCAACACCCAAATTGCGTAAAAAACTATTAGTCATCTAAAATATGAATATTTTTCAGAGGATATTGGTAATCTTGATTATGCTATGATTTTGATTTCGTCATGAATGTTGTTGAATTGTCAAAATGAAAGACATTCTTACTGTTATTGTGTTACAAAATTACCCCTCTGGAGTACACTGCTGTGCTTACAGTATCTTTAGTATCTTTAAATTAACTACGCACATTGCAGCTGTCATGTTCTCTATAGTAATAACATTTTCTTTTGTCACCTAATGCATCCGTTTTATTAATAACGTTTCACGATTGTCTAAGGTTACATCGGTTACATCCCATTTCTTCCCGTGGGTGTCGTAGAAGGCGACTAAGGGACTTACTAGAGAATAGGCAACAGCGTTCTCTATGCATTTGACCACCATACTGCGATTGTCAACCCGCCTGCTAAGCGTGGCGATTATGGCAAACCCCCACACTTTTTTTTAGGGGATATGCTATGCTCAACAGTGGACGTCTATCAGCTGAAATGATGATGATGACATCGGTTGTCGCACATAGGGTTTTCATTGTCTACAATAGTCATATTATTGCGACAGTGTTATTTTGAATGTACATACATTACTTATATCCTAAACAGCTGAAGGCATGATACACACAGAAACAGACACAGTACAGTCAGTACATCCTCAGGTTATGCTGACGTGTCTGTCAAGAGATCAATCACGTCAAAGCCACGTCACCTTTAAGGTGAAATTAGGTGACCTGGCCACGCTTGGCATCTCTCTGATGCCTGATTTACAATTGCTTTATTCAAGTATGCATCGTCTTCACATATAATTATATTATTAATATTGTTAAAAAAAATTGTTAAACATTTTTAAATGGAGGGTGTGACTAGAATTAATTCTGTTTTAATGTAAATATTGACGTTCAAAAGTGACTTTAGGTAGTAAGAAGAGTTGTGTTAAAACTGACACTCAAAAGTGATAGTGTCACATTGTGAAGTGTTACGTAAATTATGCGTCAAGGAACTTAACTCGATTCTTAATTAATACAGCTGTAAGTCAGCCTTTAGGAACATAAATCTTGACATAGGGACATAGCCACACTGTACTGTCTACTGCTCGTATTCACCCTCTTATCGCAGATCTACTGGAAGGTGATAAAAATCAGTACCTTTGTATTATTATTGCCCTCCAAGTAATTACTATTATGCGTGTTGTGTATACAGGACTTAAGTCAGTAAATAAATCATTATAATTCAATCCAAGGTTATGAGACCGGAGACTATGATTAAATAATGAAGTCAATTTAACTGCTTACGTTGTTGCAGTCATGTATTAATTCTAATTAACCTTAATTACGAAAATTTTCCTCGATCCTATGATCATTGTCATTGGATAAGAAATAGATAGGTATACAGGATAAGTTTTTATCCAGTGCGCAAACTGTAACCATGAATTCAGCATATCATTCGAGACCCCCAGCGCAGAAATTTTTCGTCGGTAATAAAAAAAAAATCAGCCGTTCCATACATTTTGTCCGCGTAGGTATTGCACTTTTCTATGAGACAGCTGTTTTTTTTTTTTGTAAAACCTAGAATGATATGCTGAATTCATGGTTACAGTTTGCGCACTGTATAAGAACTTACCCTGTAGGTACCTGCGTACCTGATTCTGAATTTCGCATGGTTGTTGTGATGGTTATTTTCAAAGCACGAATGGGTCTACAAGAGTTAAAAGCGATCAAACATTGATCACAGACTCAGAACACTGCTGCATTCCTTTGCAGATACGAAATTTAAATAATTACTAGGTGTTGCTCGCAAGTTCGTGTGCGACCCAAGATAAAAAGTAGCCTGTGTCGTTTTTCAGGTCATGGTCTAGCCATGTGCTGAATTTCATCCAAATCCATTCAGTCGTTTTAGCGTGAAGGCGTAAGAAACAAACTTATCTAGTTATTTAGAATATACGCTAGGATATAAAACCAACCTACATCAGTAGGGCTAACATTGGAACAGAGATCGAAAATTCTACAATAAAAAAGAAGAGAG
This sequence comes from Polymixis lichenea, assembly GCA_949091785.1. Taxonomy (NCBI): domain Eukaryota; kingdom Metazoa; phylum Arthropoda; class Insecta; order Lepidoptera; family Noctuidae; genus Polymixis; species Polymixis lichenea. The sequence continues at coordinate 22,457,246 of OX420937.1, forward strand.
TTTAGTAAGTTAGCTTCGCCAGTACACAGTACAAGTATACGTTACTCCAGTCATGTTTACAAACCATTTAACCTTAATTATTTTCCTTTGCCATAACGCATTAGTTTTGTTAATGACGTCTGTTACCGAATCACGGAGCACGTTGCCCTACCATATTAGGACTAATGATGTTGCATAATAAACATGGTTTTCACATAATTCACAGTACCATAATTGCATAACACATAGTAAATTTGAATCTCAATAATTTTGAAGGATATTTGCTAAACCATTGATTCATATGTTCGAAAAAGTTTGAATTGAATTAGATTTTTTTTTGTTTTTTGTTTAGTTTGTTCGTAAATTACGCAGTGAGTGTTGTTGAACTGTGACAATGAAATCCATTAACTACTGTTAGTCACGAAATTACACCTCTGGTAAATCTTGCCAATTTCAATGCCAACGATATTTTGCATGCAAAAATGAATATGTTTGGTGTTGCCCCGTTTTCATAGCTGAACAGTCACTCCGGTTTAAAAAAAAATCAGAGAGGCAATTAAAAAGCTGGAGTAAGACATAAGGTACTTCTTGCTCTAATTTATTCATAAAATGAAGTCGAAAGATTTCGCTCTTCGTTCTATGTTTATTGGTAGATCGAAACGTAGGGAAAGATGATGATAATTTTGCATACATGGGTATACGTATACGAGTACCTATAATGAAACCACGTTTTTATTTGGAAATTTATAGGCGTTATTGATGATGCACCGGGTAAAATTGATCGTAATACCCCAGCACTGCCCCCTAAAATCCTACCTTACGTCCAAGCTGAACACCTGGCTACGTGGGGGGCGGACACGCGTACTGTACAACTGTACAAAAACTTATGCGGCTAACAAGGAAAGGTAACTCCTTTATGGAGTTTTGCGAAAAACCTCAACAAAAAGACAGTGTCCGTATCCAATCGCAGACACTGTTTAAAAATAAAACACAAACATGTACTTAATCTAAAACAAACAAAACCCAAAAAGCGAAACAACAATTAGTCAAAAAAAAAAATACCCCAGCACTATGCTGTTGAGTTTTATGACATTTGCTTATCAATGCTGTAAGTGGAGAGGTGACTAAGAGATTATATTAAGCAGATCTACGAATACTTGTAGTTGCACCATTTTTATTCTAGTACACCAGAAGGTAAAGACAAGTAGCAATCACTTTCATAGCCTTTCGTATTTCTACAACGACTTGACGTAAGCTTTTCGGTAGTTTATGTCAGTTCCATACATTTTGGACTTTTCCATCATCGTTATCGCTGATATAATGTCGTCTTGTCTGGGCCCTCAGTTGATTTATAAACCACTACAGAAGTAATGTACCTACGTTTCGAAGCAAGTCTTGTTTCGAAGCAAGGCTACCTACCTGCCAGGGGTGCGGGTTGTTCGAAAGAGATACCGCCGCCCCTGGCACACAGGCAACTGAGGGAACACGGGTGGGTTTTAGTCAGTAAAAGTCTGACACGCCCTCCCGCTCCACCCAGAGCGGGAGAAGTTATTTGATGATTTCCCACCCAAAAAAAAAAAAGCAAGGCTACCTACCCGTTTTGCCAATATATTTAATTATCTATAAGGTATTTACAAGGCAGATAATGGGGTGCTTAATATTTTGTCCAGCGTGCCCTTTTGTTTACACGCTACAGGAATTGATGGACGCTAATAAAAGTGTCACACTCGTAGCTAAATTCTGAGCTGACTATATTTAGATTGCTGTCGCCACACTAAAAAGAAGTCGTATAGTGACCTTATTGGTGATGTTTTCTTTGCTACCAGCGGCGTGCGCGATGTATAAACGTAACCGAGGCAAAACGAGGTATATAAGGGTCGCAGCAAGTGGTGTTCTGTAATTTCTGCCTACTTGCATGGGGCAAAGGAGGCGTGAGTTTATGTATGTCTATGCAGTGTATGTAACTATAATTCTATACCACACCTGCCTACCAGGCCTCCTAGGGGTCATGGCCCCTCCAAAGCTGTAAACGTTAAGCTTAAAATAGTAATTTTTCGAAAATATAATAAATTTTCTTTTTAATATGTAGGTAGTCTTTGTCTGTGACCCCCCCCCAAAGTCTTGTCACCACCAAGTGTCAAGTCACCGCGCCTGCTGCCTACAGTATGAGCAATTGATCATTGGCGATGACTACGAGTATTTCTTCATCAATGTCATGTAATGTTTCTTCACGCGCATGAGGCCAACATGTGTCTGCTTTAAACCATTTATCAATAACTTCCTTAGTTTATGGTATAGTAAATTTTGCATGGTGTATGAATAGTGACACTTTGGCTCTTCGCCTGTTAGCACCATTAAATGGTCGTTTTGCACTATCTATGCATTTGCGTCTTTGGTATTTATTAGACGGTCAAATAGCTTTGTCTCTATGTTTACTAAACTAGTGTCTTGCTACCGCTTTGCACGGGTGCGCTCTAATAATGTGACGATATGTCAGAACAACGAGATTTTTGTACAGTACAACGTGAAACGGAAAGGGTATACACATACCAGGGGCATGGCTTCTTTGAATGATATCAAACGATATTGGAAGGGTTTTTTAATCCTGTCTCTACATGTTCGGAAGTTATGAGAATTTTTAATACTTTGAACCGAACTTTTAAAATTGAAATAAACACATCATTCGGAAGAGATTTATCGTGATATTAGCAAGTAACGTGTAAAGTTATTGACCTACGTAGTGCGGTGACACGATTGTTATGATTTGAATTTAAGAAACATAATTATGAAACCGGAAATTTGGTATAATTCTTAGAGTAATATTTTGAGCACTATATTTATTTTGATCTAAAACTATGTAGGTATAGTGATTATATATTAGCTGTTATCTTAGTAGTGCTTAAGGATTGTAATAGGGTTTCTGTTATACCCCGGATATATAGCATAAGCATAATCAGCCTTTAACGTTCCCACTGCTGGGACTCAGGCCTCCTCTTGGTGAGAGGGAGAGGGCCGATGTCCAGCAGTGGATTGCTGTAGGCTGTTGTTGATGATGATGATGATAATGATGTAGATATATGTAGAAAATATGTGTTTTAATTTCATTATTTTAAAGAGACCCTTTCCAAGGTTCATCTGGCGTTGTGGATACTCGTTTCTCTAAAACTGATATTTGTTTTGCGACACAATTCCAGATGATTTCATGAAAATGATTTGATGAAAAAAAATAATTCTTCTAATGCCAACAAGTTAGTTATGATAACAGCTGTGAATATGTGTCTCACACAAATTCTCTATCAAAATAAGAGACTGAATTTTTCACACAGTGTTATTTTTATTTCGATTTCAGCTTCGCTCATAAATTAAATGTATTGTGTCTGTTTGTATGTATTATCAAGCTTTTAAAAGTCACTGGTCCATAGCAAAAGCAAAAAGCAACATATTATAATCTGAATAACAAAGTCAAAATATTGAGAACAACACGTTAAATAAAGAGTTTGTTGGATTTGCAAATAACACAATATTTAAAGGGTTTAAAATACAATATGTAGAGGACTACATTGGTTTAATAATTTATCATTATTGCTTTCCAAAACGTAAAATTCTAGTAAAAGGACGAAATAAAGTGCTAGTCTAATTACTCAAGTATTTTTCAAGCGTGTCCATCTTTATTTAAAACACCCAACACAACTACGTGACACCGAATTTCTTAGTTTTACCGCAAAACAAAAACGGGTGTGTGACCGTACAAAACAATAGTACACCCACATTTCGCCAGTTAAGTAATAGGGGGCGAGCCTAATGCCAACAACCGGACACAACCGTATCGAAGGGCATCAGGATTAATGATAACACCCAAAGTACTTTACGTACAAAATAATGGTACCTACACAGAAGTTTCACTCCCGTTGAGGCAACATTGTTACTAGGTCACAACGGGTAACGTAAATCGGAAGAATCTCGAACTCTGCAGTCTCACGCGCATTGCACGCGGTATTCGAATGTTTTTGTTTAGAGTTGAGAATGTGTGTGTGCGTGCGTGAGATTCGTATCGTGGATTGAGTTGAGTGGTCGGTTCCTTAGAATTGAGTCTGTGGTTGCTAACTGGTTTTACTTGAACTTACTTGGAGTTAGGTCCGTATCGTGAATACCAGGGTAACATATATTGTCAGAGTTATGACGAGTGACTTCTTCGATGAGGAGATACCAGGGAAACATCACGTCTTGACTTCGAATATACGAAGACATGTTGTAATATCAGATCATTTCGGGTACAGCAAGCGAGGAGGTGCTTTGGTCAGATTATGCGGAAAACTATGTCCATTTTCATATTTTATTTGTTACTTTGATCTCGTTTTAAAATTAGATTGGAACAAAGATTTCTTAAGTAATTAGTATGAAATCTGCCAGTTCCAAACCGATATGGAAACTTCATACATCGTTCTTGCATACCATGTCTTAGTCTAAATCCATTTCTGGCCCCCCCAACGACAGAATCCTCTCATATCTCTTCTCTTCGTCGATTACGTCCAAAACAACAACATTAACATCAATCCACCGACTACTACTGGTATTTCTGTATCTCATTTCGTTCACAGTTTGTGTGTCAATGTTCTTGCGCAGGTACCTAGTGCGGGCGCGGCTGTGACGTCACATGCGCACGCGGCGATCGCGTGGAGCGCACGCCCACCGCCACGCAATTAAAATGCTACGAGCATTGTGCCAAGTGTGCGTTTTCTATGACATTGGTAGACGGTAAGCAGACGATTTTAGTTATCGAATAGTTTAGTTTTTGTAAGTTTTGGTTAACTATTGGACTATTATAGACTGAGGTTAGTCTGTGAAGGATTTTGACTATTTTAACTGAGCATATTCTTGAAGCAAGCAGGCGCGGTCGCAGCCAAAGACTGGGTCACAGACAAAGTCTACCTACATATTAACAAAAAAATGTATTATATTTTCGAAAAATTACTATTATACTTTACGTTTACGGCTTTGGGGGGGGGGGGTCATGACCCTTAGGCCCCCCCCCCAGGACCGCGCCTGGCAGCAAGGTGGGGCTTGTGGCTGAGTCGCACGGGTCGATTGATTAGGTTAAGCTATATGCTTGGTGTTTGTGAATGGGTGACCATCTTTATGTACCAGAAACCGTTTGTGCCTCGGAAAGCAAGCTAAGCCGTTGGTCCTGGTCTAATACTGGTATTCAGCTGCATCCGGTTAGACTGGAAGCCGACCCCAACATAGTTAGCAAAAGGCTAGGCAGATAATAAGGGTGATGATTTTTGCAACAAGTTGAGATGATATTCTCAATATATAATACAAGCTACTAAGAAGAATCAGTTTTTGTCAGAAATGGAATGGATAGCATACTAAGAAGTGGTCCATTACTCTGCCAGGGGTGCGGGTTGTTCGAAAGAGATACCGTGGCCCCTGGCACACAGGCAACTGAGGGAAAACGGATGGGTTTTAGTCAGTAAAAGTCTGACACGACCTCCTTGCTCCACCCAGAGCGGGAGAAGTTATTTGATGATTGCCCACCCAAAAAAGAAAAATCCATTACTAGCAGTGGGATGACAAATGTCATAGATGACTTTTGTCATGTAGGTGCTGATTATCTGGATGAGCGAGCTTTGCTCATTTTTTTTTTTTTTTTGACGTTTTCTAAGAATGAAACCTAGCTAGATCGATTTATCGCCCCCAAAACCCCCTGTATGCTAAATTTCATGATAATCGTTGGAGCCGTTTCCGAGAGTTATTATATAATATACTTAAATATACAAGAATTGCTCGTTTAAAGGTATTAGATAGATGTAGGGAAAACAGAACACATGTCCATGTAGCAAAAATTCAGAATGTCCAATGAAGTAGTGAGTATGTCTACCTATTTCTGTTTGTGGGTAGTCGTAGTCAGCGTGTTTTCCTGACCATGTCCTCATCATTGTCATTATAAGTCAGAGTTTTGGAGTATATCCACAACGCGAGCCCGGTGTAGACACTTGCAATATTTCAATTCTTCCTGCTCTTGTCTCAACTTATTAGGGGTCACCAGGGTCTGTAACCTATTGGAGGCCCTGGGCACTTTAAGATAATGGGACTACTATAGATAATTTTAGCACGCCGCTTCGGATGGGTTTGTTTTACATTTGACCATGCATACAGAAATTGGAGTCCGGCATTTTGTCGGCTTGTGCGGAATAGTTGAAAAATTGAGAAAGTAGGTATACCCGAACAAAGCGGGATAATTTAGGTTATCTTTTAAAAGCCTCCAGCTACTACTAAAACGGTGACAAGATGGTATCCCAGATAAGGTAAAAGGATCAGAGAAAGATCGCAAAAAGGTAAGATGATGGTATAAGGCTACTGGCGGGAGTGATGTGGAACAGAGTGGCTCAAGAAAGACCTGAATGCAAAAGGTTGGAGGAGGCCTTTGCCGATTAGCAAACAGATCAGTACAAAATAGTTGAGCAACAAATAATAAACTAAGTTCTAAGTCTAAATTATTTTATTTTTCTTAAGTTGTATGTTATAATATGTGTTAGAATTCATACAAACTCAAACTCAAAGCATTTGTTTCAAGTAAACCAAGTACAGGCACTTTTTATTTGTGAAAGAGTCGGAATATTGAAGCTGGTTCATGTAATTTAGTAGATCTGAATAAATGGCTATATAATAATAATATAATAAGCAACGACACTGGCAGAAACTAGAGGGCCCCATGGATCGCGGGGCCCCTTCATAATGGTTTGTCCTTCAATCTCTCCTGTTATCCCTCAGTTTTGAATTTACTTCCTTTCCCTTTTTTATCATAGTTGGACGCCCTCCTCGCTCTTCATCCATCAGCAGTTGGTCACATAAAAAAAATAAAAAAGTAACTGGTCAATGGGCCTGCTCTAAACTCGATCACGCCTGATGAAAAGCGATGAATGAAGTCTATGATGGAAGGAGCGTGCCATAGATGCGATAGATCCTTTTAAATGTTAAAATACGTACCGTTTAGATTTTCATTGCAACAACACAGTAGTGTACAATGTTGTAACACTAGCTCAACAAGCTATATCACATCGCGATCTAGACTAGACGCTCTTAGTCTAGTGAATGTCGTAACCTAACATACCGACATGACTGAGGATCACGACTTTGACATATCAACAGCGATGAATACGGCTAATTAATCTATGAAAAGGTTTTAATGTTTATAGCAAGACTAGTCTGCTAGTCGCTCAGAAAGTCATTGTTAAGTAAGTCAGTGCTAGTCATTTCTAAATCGAATAGTATACCACGGGAACGTAGGTACTACCGGTATAAATAATAAATTATATTTTAGCCCAGGTCATGGTCAATCTGTGTGCCAAATTGCATCGAAATCAGTTCACCAGTTAAGGCTTGAAAAGGTATGAGACATGCAGACAGAAAGACAGACGAACAGAGTTACTCACACATTTATAATATTAGTAAGTATATCGTTCACTCCAGAAGGCGTTGTATATTAAACAAGAGGTAATATTTGCTCTCTTTGGATGCGTAATTATCTCGGTTTAATGGACACATATTTACTAATGCCCAACGCATAATGACCTTCTAACAGATATGAGCTATCTTTGCTGCTGCTGCCAATGTGATGCAGGAATCGGTTGTTAGACCAAAGCGATAGGAAATGTATTAGGAACTAGCTTTTGCCCGCGGCTCCGCCCGCATGGATGTCAGTGATCGAGTAAAAAAGTAGCTAAGGTCCTTCTTCATATCCCACCCATGCTATATCCCTTTTCATGACAATCCGTTTTTTTGAGTGTGGGAATTCATCATGTACCTAACTTATCCCTTCTCCCGCTCTGGGTGGAGCAGGAGGGCGTGTCAGAATTTTACTGACTCAACCTCACACGTGTGCCTTCAGTTGCCTGTGTGCCAGGGGTCGCGGTATCTCTTTCGAACAACCCGCACCCCTGGCAGGCATCAGCCCTTGCGGACCCCAGCAGTAGATACTGACATCTCTTTGAGGCGCGCGTGGAACACAACGCGCCGTCGACCCAGGATAACGATCCGTTCAGCGGATTAGGCGTGAAAGCGTAACAGACGTCTGTCTGTTACTCTGTCTAGAGTTACTTTCGCATTTATAATATTAGTGGGAATAAAATATCATCATCATTCTGCTGGCTTCATCCCAATGAAATACGGGGTCGGCTTAACGTGTATTTTACTTCTCTATTAGTCGTTATCTCCGTGGGCACCCGCTGTCACTGTCTAACCATCATCATTCGCACGGTCCATCCATCGTTCCTTTGGTCTTCCCCTACTCTTATAGCCATTTAAATTCATACTCAAAACTTTCCTGACGACATTATCCTCGCTAATTTTTTCCCCAACAATGGTGGTCGTTTGCAATGGCACACGACCACCATAAGGGTAAAAATGAGTTTGCCACTTTGGCATACGACAACGGCTTTCAGTTGATAACGTTTTCTTGTTTCATACTTTTTGGAGAGATATCTTCCGTGTGGTGCCGGACGTAAAAGAATAGCACCATCCCATTTCTTCCCATGGGTGTCGTATAAGGCGGCTTACTGGAGAATGAGCAGCAGCGTTCTCTATGCATTTTACAACTATACTGCGATCACCAACCCGCCTGTCAAGCGTGGCGATTATGGCTAAACCCTCAACTGCCGCCCCTGGGGGGGCTATGTCCAGCAGTGGACGTCTTTCGGTTGAAATGATGATCGTTCAGTAGTTGGGTTTTAGTTTTTGAATTTACTTTTTTTCATTAGGCGTAAAATAACATGCTGTTGACATCAATTCATTTGAAAAGCATGGAGATTCATAGCAAATGTATGTAAGGACACAGACAGTCCGATGTCTTTGTCCTTCCAACCTTCTAGAAGTTGTAGTTGATATGATAACTACTATCAATGAAGAAACAGCACAGGATTACAGACTCACAAAATGTCATTGAACTTGTACAGGTGAATCACAAAATGCAATAAAAAGACGCAACTTGCGTGTGTGTATTTTTAACTTTTCAAGTTGAATAGGTAAGTAATGTCATTACTTACATGAGTCATCGGCTCTATTTTAAAGTCTTGTAGGTAATTGTTCAAGGACACATTGAACTCTTCACTAAATTATTGTGTAAATTACTTTAAAAGACAAGCTGGTTTACGAAGTTTTTATTTGGGATCTAGTCGCGGGCTCGAACTCACCGGTGGGCCTGGCTAAAAAGCACGCTGTCTCACTAGGCTTCGTGTCCGACTGAGGTAGTATCAATGATAAGCTGTTTGACGCTCTTAGATTTTCAAGTTTGTATGCTATTTTTTTTAAAAGTTATTTTGGTATTATTTACTTATAAAAATCAACATACCGTCAATTATTTTCTATTTGCATTACTTAGTACGATTAAATGTTTTTATTAAAGAGTAAATGTTAAAAATAATTATAAATACCAACGATCTAGTGCTTTGCTGAAAAAAAAAGTACTTATGTTGTGAAATAATCACGAAAAACTACTATAAAAGCGTTGTTGCCAGCCCGCGTGGAATTAATGCTCTTAAACAATGAGCAGGGTGACCCAGGTATCGGCCGGGACTTACGAGTTGCAGGTCGTGGGTTTGAACCCAGGCAGGGGCCGAATGCACTGTAAAATAGACATCATACTTCATTATACAAACTTGTAATTCTGGAAAGTTAAAACTATTTCGTGGGTTCCGACAGTTACTGACCACTTCCCGCTAAATTCAGCGTAGTTCATAAATTTTTCTGTAAATTGTGACTAAAACCAACAAAAGTTTAAACCTCCTCCTTATTTTGAAGGCGGTGAGAAACGATGAAATGAACTTTAACCAACATAAGAACAATTAATTAGTCAATTGTTACAAAATACATTTCAGTTTTATTGTAAGCTTAATGTAACTAGAATATTTTACATAGTTATTTTGAACTGTGGTCCCCAAACTAGGCAGCGCCTGTTTCTTGGAGGCTGTTTTCTGAAATTTTTATTCGAGACATGTCTACGATGACTTAAATTTAATTTCAGGGTGTTTGAAAATGGAAAGAATGCTTAATTAAACTATACAACGTGTCGTTTTGCATCCTCGTCAAATTCAAGGAGGTAACTATGCTAATGATTCTCGACACGAATCAATAATAAAATAAGTAGGTATTTTTTTTTGTTTTTTTAATTTTTTTATTTTAAAACGCGGCCCGTGTGATACCGCACTGTAACTGGTTAACCTGGGTTCAAACAGTTTTCGTCACACACACGCACCAGTCCTCGAATTACTTGTTGCGATTTTTTATTTTACGGCTATGAAAATACAGTCGAGAACGCAATGGCTCAATTACCATTGCTTTCTCGACTGTATTTTCATAGCCGTAAAATAAAAAAAACCTACTTATTTTATTATTGATTCGTGTCGAGAATCATTAGCATAGTTACCTCCTTGAATTTGACGAGGATGCAAAACGACACGTTGTATAGAATTTTGTTTTTTATTTTTATTTATTTTATTTATTTACGAAAAGTTACATAGAAAAATACATAAGTCTTCTGCCAAACTGCTGTACAGTTTGTCGGCAGTGTTCTCGTGGATACACTTTTGTGATTGACTTCTTTATAATATACACATGGACGCAAAGTCGAAGCAAAAAGAAAAGAAAAAGAAAGGAAAGGACACTAAATATCTAACGATGGGCTAACGATGGGCTCACTCAGGCTCACGTCTTGCCCACCAGTCTGGCATGAACAACGCAAAATAAAAATATGGATATCAAAACTTGATAGTAACTTTGAACACTAAAAATTTTAAACTTTCCACGTATCTGTAGGCAGCTAACACTTCTACATGTGACTGTTACTAACCACTACGTCTCTCTGAAGTTCCCTCTCCGTAGTTTATGGTTTCTTATTGAGAGCAAGGTTGTCGGGAACCTAAATCTACACCTACAACAACAACTAAACTGTGTATTATTGTTGTGTAGTTTCCATTGATTTACAATTCGGTTATATTGGCAAGTATCGCGTTTCATTTTTTTTTTTTGGGTGGGAAATCATCAAATAACTTCTCCCGCTCTGGGTGGAGCGGGAGGGCGTGTCAGACTTTTACTGACTAAAACCCACCCGTGTTCCCTCAGTTGCCTGTGTGCCAGGGGCGGCGGTATCTCTTTCGAACAACCCGCACTCTTGGCAGGCATCGGCCCTTGCGGGCCCCATCAGTTGCTGCTGACATCTCTTTGAGGCGCGCGTGGAACACAACGCGCCATCGACCCGGGATCGCGTTTCATTGTCTGAACATTTTGGAGGAACATACATAAGGTCACGCCTTCTTATAAATGTAGGCAGAAACTATAGAACGCCACCTGCTACGATCTATAAATACTCCTATGTTTCGTTAGCGGTTATAAATTTGGTTATACTCGCACGCCGGTTATCAGTACAACGCACCTGAAATTTTCTTCCTTCCCTTTTTTCTTTCTCTTTTTTCTTTCTTTTCTTTCCTTTTTCTTTATTTTCTTTCCTTTTTTATTTTTCTTTATGTGTGTTTATTATAAGTTTATAATCTATTTATGTCTTAGTGTATCCTGTTATGTATAATTCATTATGATGATTGTATTTTGAACAGTATTTTGTATCATTATTTCTCTCAACCAAAGCACCTGCCATCTAATCTCTTCACCACCCTTGGTTGACTTGTACAGAATGCCTAAGGCATTTAGTCCGTCTTTGTACCTTTGTTTTGTGCGAAAAGTTTAAATAAATAAATGAGGTCACTACATGTCCTCCTAGGGCATCCTCCCGGCGTTTCCACTCACATTATGCCTTTTGTTAGTCGCCTTTCATTCATTTATTCAAAATGACCAAATACAAGCATACTATTTTCAATGATTTTCACTTCATCTACTTTTAAACCGCACCGTTGCCTTGTCATTAATTTCGGATGTATTGTATAGTTTTTTTTTTTATGGTCGAAAATCATCAAATTGTGGTTCTGATAAGAACCTAATTGTCAGCTTATCGTGCCATGGTATGCAGGGGGCGTTACTCCGCTGACTAATCCTTTATCACACAGCTATGTTCTGTGACATTCCCTTCATATATTACGTTAGTCGATATCTACATTATCATCTTGAAATAGTCATATATCCATTTGTTTATTATGAAGCCAATCATCATCTACCTAGCCTTCCCAACTATGTTGGGGTCGACTTCCTGTCTAACCGGATGCAGCTGAATACCAGTATTTTACAAGGAGCGACGGCCTAACTGACCTCCACAACCCAGTTACTGGGTAACACGATCCCCTTCGTAAGACAGACTTTTGGGCTTTTGACGACCTGTAACTGTACTGTCAAAGATCTACGAATGACAGCCGGGACTAACGGCTTAGCGTGCCTTCCGAGGCATGAAGAGGTATTGGTATGTAAAGATGATAACCCATCCGCGGACCAACCGCAGCAAGCGCAGCTTAACCTGATCGACCGACCCGTGCGCTGTTTTTACTTAGCTGAAGCCAATAGGAAAGAAAATATTTGAAAGAGACGGGTTTCAGAGACGTTGGATTGAAAACTCGATTGCAAATGCGCGGTTACAGATTTGATCGAAGGAATGGTTCGTTGGAAGAAGCTAGATGCAAATAGAGCCATAATATTAAATGGTAACGTACTAAAACAGACATTCAGTCGCGTAAACATGGTTATATCAACACACTTTTCTTCCTAGATTACGTAGTTAGAAAAAAAAACTTGATTTCCTGAAAACAAACAAGAATTGTAACTATAACGTCATTACCAGATGTCTGCCATAACTCTTGGATAGATTGGTTGTTTCACTATTACACGATACACAACTATACAAGAGATAATTTATTCTAGGTCGGTTCTATGATAGCTGTGGGTGGTAGTGTGAATTTTGGAGGGGAAACCCGGAGTTAGGTCTTGGGAATTGGGTAATTGTTGGAGTAACAAGAAATAATGAACAACAATGGTGTTTTTCTAAGTATTCTTAAAATTTCAGTTCCTGTTTTTGTGAGAACTACTGTCGGATTTTCATGAATTATGAAGAACTTGAATACCTCAACAAATGCGTTTTGTAAAAAATAATAATACGTTCAAAAAAAATCCAGTCTAACCAAATCCGTTGATAAGACTTCTTGTCAGATTTTCGGGCTTCTGACGACCCGTAACGACTTTCAAAGATCCACAAATGACAGCCGGGACCAACGGCTTATCATGCTTTCCGAGGCACTGTGTTTGACGATGGTCACCCATCCGCGGAACAACCGCAGCAAGCGTAGCTTAACCTGATCGACCGACCCGTGCGCTGTTTTTACTTAGCTGAAGCCAATAGGAAAGAAAATATTTGAAAGAGACGGGTTACAGAGACGTTCGATTGAAAACTCGATTGCAAATGCGCGGTTACAGATTTGATCGAAGGAATGGTTCGTTGAAAGAAGCTAGATGCAAATAGAGCCATAACATTAAATGGTAACGTACTAAAACAGACATTCAGTCGCGTAAACATAGTTATACCAACACACTTTTCTTCCTAGATTACGTAGTTAGAAAAAAAACTAGATTTCCTGAAAACAAACAAGAATTGTAACTATAACGTCATTACCAGATGTCTGCCATAACTCTTGGATAAACTGGTTGTTTACCTATTACACGATACACAAGAGATAATTTATTCTAGGTCGGTTCTATGATAGCTGTGGGTGGTAGTGTGAATTTTGGAGGGGAAACCCAGAGTTAGGTCTTGGGAATTGGGTAATTGTTGGAGTAACAAGAAATAATGAACAACGATGGTGTTTTTCTACGTATTCCTAAAATTTCACTGCTATTAGGTATGGGAGATGAGGTCCTGTTTTTGAGAGAACTACAGTCGGATTTTCATGAATTATGCAGAACTTGAAAACCGCAACAAATGCGTAGTTTAGTTTTGTAAAAAATAATAATACGTTCAAAAAAATCCAGTCTAACCAAATCCGTTGATAAGACTTCTTGTCAGATTTTCGGGCTTCTGACGACCCGTAACGACTTTCAAAGATCCACGAATATCAGCCGGGACCAACGGTTTATCGTGCTTTCCGAGGCACTGTGGTCGATGATGATCACCCATCCACGGATCAACCGCGGCAAGCGTAGCTTAATCTGATTGATCGACCCGTGATTGCTGTTATTACTTGACCACAAGCCACTACAAACACTGACTAAATATAAAATTATCCACTCGTATACAAGCCGCTTGGCGACACACTTATACTTTATAATTGAGGAGGTAAACGTGTTTATTTTTTCATTGAATGTTATTCCTTCACAGATTTCCTAAAGATTGATTCGGCACACGTGTTACGAAGAAAACAAATATGTGGTTATTTACTCGCCCAAACACGCGATGTACCTCAAGGCTGACTGAGAGAAAAACAGACACATTAACATCACATCACGACTGTAATGCCCGAAGGGTTAGTCACAGGTGTGCAGACGCCAACACATCAAGCTACCCCAAACTGTCAAATTTTCCCAATTGAACATGAACTTTTATTCTTATGGAATAAATTTGAAAATCTATCAAAGTAATTTGACAGATTGCGCGGCGTTTGTACCCATAGTAACACCCACATTTCGACTGTTATGTGTAAGAGGAGCAGAGCCAATTGTCATTAACCAAGCACAAATACAGACTCCAGGTTGCTACTGAGAAACTCCTGGACCCTAATTCACTATGAACTTCTAGGCCCTAAGTGGCCATCCATAAATTACGTCACACGATAAGGAGGGGGAGGGGTTCAACGAAGTGTGACATTGTCTGACAAGGACACAGGGGGGGTTAAAAGCTTTGTGACCTGACATGTTAAAATCACCATTATCTAAAATATTTGACTTTGCGTTATTTTATGAAAGATTATTTTTAATTTAAGTAAAATAAAAATGAAAAACTGCTGTTTTCATTTAAATATGTACTTGTAAATATAAAATTAAAAATATGTGACGTCACATAAGGGGGGGGGGGGGGTTTCACAAGTGTGACCACCTGTGACAAGGACGGGGGGCGGTCAAAAAACCATGAAATTTGTGTGACGTAATTTACAGATAGCCCCTAATGCACTATGACCACTTAACGATTCTTTACTTCGAAACCACGTCGATTTAAGGAACACACGATTTCTGCTAATACAGTATTAATAATATCGACAAAATGTCTTGGAATATACAGAATATGACAATTCGATTCCTTACCGTTATATTGGTTTCTACAAGACGATATTGACGTAGTTTGAACGTAGTAAGATTTCGCGAGGAATCATTATAACCATACAAAATTGAGGCCCTGATGGAAAACCCATTAACACATTACGCGACTCGGGAATAGAACCAAGGAGTCTAGTCGCAAGCGCTTCTGCTGAGTATTTGTCAGCAGAAGCGCAGGCGACCACTAGACCAATGAGGCAGCCAAAATGCATTTTCTTGTCCAGTTTTTTTTTCAATATATAGCCTTTTACAATAAGAGTCTTACGACTTACTGTAAAACAGACAAACCTCTATCTACCATTTCAATTAAAATAGGCATTATAATTAGGTATGTTATGTTATTTTACATGTGTTGATCAACACACCATAATCTTTTCATTCGTTATATTATCGGTTTTGTAATCGATATCGGTCAAAGCCAATCAATATAAACCGATACTTCACACCTACAAAAGCAATAAAACCCACTTCATATACTTCACAAAACTAACCAAAACTAACTCACAAGCTCACCAGTAAAATTCCATATCTATTTCAGTTCCAAAGCGCATCAGATCGGATTCAAACCAGTGTCCCTCCGCTACGTCACGGAGGGGAGTGGTTGCACGCCTCGGCTGCGTGTACGCAGATCACGTGCCTATAAAGTGTAGTAGGTACATTGGGCCACGGCGTGTTGTTTTACTAACTTAAAGTATTAAATTACTTTTGAATAGTCATGAATAGTTTTGTTTTGAGTATTTACTCACGTTGGATGTTGAATTGTGGGTGTATTTTATAGTAGGTATAATGTTTTGACAGTGTTTGTTTCCGGAAATGTAAAAGGGCGTGACGATTCGATTGTGTGGTTTTCTGGCAAGGTTAAACACAATCGCAAGTTATAATTTATATACATATTAATACGTATAGCAAAAACTTTGTACCCTTTTTTATGAAAATTACACGGGCGGAGGTGTGTGTTTAGCACAGTTAACGTGTATATGGAGATAAGAGCAGATAGCTAATATTTTAATATAATAATGCATTAAAAATACATTAAATTAATCAAAAAACATAGTTTTTAGTTAAGAGAGGGTAAGGGGCCCATTGAATTGTTGATAAGTAACCTTCAATTGATTGCCCAGTCAACTTTAGCATCATGAAAAAATATAGTTTACTGGCGGACCTGACAGACGTTGCCCTGCCGGAACAGCTCCACCGACCAGATCCAATTGTGAAGCATAACCATGCCAAGACCCACTCAAACATAGAAGAAAAAAAACTTTAAAATCGGTCCAGCCGTTTAGGTGGAGTTCAGTGACATACAGGCGTACAGAAGAATTATTATATAAAAAGACTGGACAGGTAATATAAAATTTCATCCAAATGCAAATGATCCATGGATTGAAAACTGTTTACATTTTCCTAAGAAATCTCCATATCCTCGAATAGCAACAGCAAATCAACGAAAGTCTCGTGTATGACTGAAATATCTCGCGAGTCAAATGCTCTTTCAGGGTCATCAACCTGCAAGTAAAATTTTTGATAACATTTTGCATGAATGTATGTGTAAGTCAGTACAATAATAGAACATTTTATTACCGTGTCTTATTGCTGTTAGTAGAAACGCCTTATATAATTATTTATAGTGCAATGCGTTGCTATAATTATCCCGCACATGATATAAATGAGGTAAGTTGTATGTGCCAAATGTTGAAAACTGTATTGGGAAAGACTTCTTCACTCATATAGGTCGATTTTTGGTAGCAGTAACTATGGTAGAGTTATCGTTGGTAATTAATAGAAAACAGTTAGGTGTAAGCTTATTTACATGCAATCTAAATATTGGCAATGTTAATTTCAACTGAAACTTGTTAATTGTGTTTGGACCGGGGCTGGTGGGCGCGGGCTTGCGGACGGCGAGTAATGGGTAGCTCGCTGTCCGGTAAGGACCAAGCCCGGGTCGACCGCGCGTTGTGTTCCACGCGCACCTCAAAGAAATGTCAGCACCAACTGATGGGGCCCGCAAGGGCCGATGCCTGCCAGGGGTGCGGGTTGTTCGAAAGAGATACCGCAGCCCCTGGCACACAGGCAACTGAGGGAACACGGGTGGGTTTTATTCAGTAAAAGTCTGACACGCCCTCCTACTCCACCCAGAGCGGGAGAAGTCATTTGATGATTTCCCACCCAGAAAAAAACCGAGGCTGGTATGTTTTTGAGAGAGGCAATAATATATCCATTAGCAATAGATCCAAAAAAAAATCATCATCTGCCCTTTTCCCATATTCCCAACTATGTAAGGGTCGGCTTCCATTTTCCTAAGGGATCGGCTTACAGTCTAATCAGGTGAAGCGACTGCCTATCTGACCTCCACAGCCCAGTTACATTACATTCATTGCGTTATTTACGTAGTTGAGCGGACAAAATTTTCGAACATATGAAGCAATAGATTGGCAATATTCCTCAAAATTATTTAGATTCTGGAGATTCTGATTTATATTTAGTGTGATACGCAATTACGGTGCAGCAGGCCTAGACAAAACACACTTCTGTTAGCGTTCACGCCAAACGCTACGCCAAAATGTACGGGAATGACATTCCCTGCAGAGAGATTAAGTCGTGTCCTTCCCGCAGGTAATGTCATTCCCATACATTTTGGCGTAGCGTTTGGCGTGAACGCTAACAGAAATGTGTTTTCTCTCAGGGCCCAGGTTTCTTTACGATGCTTTTACCGATGCCCAAGATAAACTCAGAAAATACATATGAATTGCAATGACAAACAATCTTCTAAACAAAGATTCTATAATTACAATGTTTAAAGTTGTCACAAAGAAACTGAGAGTATTTAGAGATCAGAGGCCTTAGTGTGAGCTTCATTTAACCATCTCGATCAAACGCATCGAGCGCGTTCGGCGCTCCGATTGGTCCGTCACCAATCCATGGCCAATCGGAGCGCCAAACGCGCTCGAAGCGTTTGATCGAGATGGTTAAATGAAACTCACACTAGGGCCACTCGGTTCAGACAGACACATGTAAGTTAATAGGTGTGTAATGTTTTGCAACTAAAATAGAAGCCGGTGCAAAGTCCACGATCCCGTGCCACACCTCTATATCTAGCGCGGTTATTTTGATCCCGTGTTAATCCCGTTTCCCGCCACTACTCTAGTTTGTACTCAATGGCACAAAGTTTGAACGTAAATAACAGATGTAGCGGAAAAATTGGTGGATCAAAATAGTGGTGAGACTGGGTTCTATGAAATTGTATAGTTTGTAAACAAATATGGATTCTGGAATATACTAAGCCAGGGATTCTGGAATATACAATTAATGTTATTTAATATTCACCTGTTAATTATAGAATAAAAGCATTATCAGGCTTTAATATACCCACGATGATTTTAATAATTATAATTCTGTAAAAATCTTTCAACTCCGTGCGTCAAAAGTAGAAAAAAATTGTCGTCATGCTTGACATCGTAGACTTGTCGACTGAAGAATATAAACATTCCTTCTCTTCAGTTTTAACATCGCCATAGACGGTGGAAATCTTTCTACAATCTGTCATTTTGTCTATGCTTCGTCAACTACGGTGGTGTTTAGCGATGGGCGTTGAATCAACGAACCAGTTGAATCAACCGTTGATCTCCTGTCAACGTATTAACGTTAAATGTTTATGAATCAACTAGTTGAATTTGTCAACGACGTTTATGAATAAAACTCGTTTAAGAATCAACTAAACTAAATTTGCAAACGTACCTAATGAACGGAGCTTAAAACTTACGTTGAAAATACCATCATAGATTCTGAGCGACGGTCATGTCGTAGAATTTGAACTCTAAGTAACGTACACAAGACTGATTTTTGAAATATTTCTTTTAAGAAAATTATACCAATATAAGAATCGTTGAACGTCGCAGCGTTGAATAAAACCGTTCAATTAATGAACTGTTAACGTTACAAGTCAACAATAGTTGCACGTTAACTCGTTGACGAATTTAACTAGTTGATCAACTAGTTGATAAACGTAAATCAACGTTGACGTTGCGTTAACGGAAAAACCGTCAACGACCCATCACTAGTGGTGTTATTATGGTGGTGCAGCATGCTACGAGTGCTGTAATAGAGAAATAAGGAAGAATGCATGTTGCGCCGACTCCATTATAGTTGAGATATGATACGAACACAACGAGAATTATGATGAAGATGAGGTCTGACAATCAGTCTTACCAAAGGGTATCGTTCGTATTACCCAGTAACTGAGTAGTTGAGGTCAGATAAGCAGTCGCTCCTCATAAAATACTAGTATTCAGCTCCGGTTTGACTGGAAGCCGCCCCCAACATATTTGGGAAAAGGCTAGGCAGATGATGATGTAGCTATTCAGTCCCAATTTGAAGGCCTGGAAACCAGCAACATAAATCTTTATTATGACACTTATTGTTTCAGCAACTACGTCGTTACAAACATCGCCAGGCACGTCAACCAATTCGACTAGAAAAAACATGATGACGAAATGTTTGCACCTTAAACCTTTGTTTATATTAATTGAATGCATTTAAAGTCAATGAATAACATTGTGAAATTGAAGGTAATTAGGACGAGCACATTCAAGGTGGGTAGGGAATTCCCTGCGGTTGACGCGACCTAAACAACGTTGCCAATTGGCATCAAGAATTTTCTTTGATGAAAAACAAAATAGTAATTAGTTGTATTAATTTGTTTTCTCTGGCATTATTTGGGAAAAAAGACAACATTATTTACAATGGTACAATATTCCTAAGCTGATAAGTTGCAATTACTTTCAAAGTGTTTCTTGTTTTTACAACGACTTTTAACAGAATTGACAAAGCTTTTCGGTAGCTTATGCCATCATCAATACATTTTTAAACTTTTCCATGACAGTTACTGGTAATAGGATGATACTTTATCTAGGTATTCAGCAATTCATTCTTTGCGATTTACTATTTAAAAAAAACGAATTTACTTGCGCAGCGTCCATTACTCGACAGAAAATTGAAAGGGACCCATCCTGCCTTTACTCTTCTAATTGGACAGTTTGTTGGGTGTAACAAAATATATTCATCCCACTTAAGTAGTTTGAAAGCCTTTCTCTCTTGTACATATTTACATTGTTCATAACTTTACTATAGTTTAGACGCTAGTCAGGCTAGTGTTCCGTCTGGAGTTCTGGACTAAGCAAGAGCGCACATACATCTCTCCTGCTAAATTATAAAAATGAAACAGTGGAAATTATAACTGTGTCTTTAATTGGTTCTCAAAACCCAACAGGTTATGATTGTCCATTGATTTAGACTAAATAACATTTATAAGTAACTTGTAGTGATTTTAATATAATGGATAATCTTAAAATGAAAAGAAATATTAAACCGTTTGACGGGGACAAATGTAGTGGGTGGAAACAATGAAGTTGAAGTGCTTAATATAATTGATGAAGAAACTCCTAGAGAACTGGACTGTGAACGGCACAAAAGATAGAGAATTGCTAAGAATACGATATTAGAGTATCTATTTGATTCATTGCTGGGATTTACAAGTGAAGAAAATACTGCGAAGAATATTTACATGAACCTGGACTCCATCTACGAAAGAAAAAGCATAGTGACTTAACTAGCTTTGAGGAAAAGGTTGTTGAATTTTAAGTTAAAAGAAGAAAACCCTTTAACAAAACAGTTCCAATAATTCGACGACTGCAAAACTAGAAGAAGTAGATAAAGTAACACATCTATTTATGACTCTTCCTAACAGTAATGATGGTGTCGTCACAGCAATTGAAACATTGGCAGAGAACAACCTGACGTTAACCTTTGTCAAAACTAGACTTCTTGATCAAGAGCTAAAATTAATGAGTGAAAGACGCGATACAAGCATAAAAGTGCTCCATGCGGAAACTACAACATTAACGGCGGACACTACAACAAAACCTAAAACACACGACCGCCACAATTATAGAAGTACAAACATGCAACGGAACTCGAATCGAGGACAGTTTTATAAAACCTCATTCAATTCCGAGAAATGATAGACTGAAACATATAAAATGCTATTGTTGTGGAAGGAATGGTCATATACAAAAGAACTGTTAGTATAACAAAAGGGCGAAACAACGTTCCGAAAACAACAGTACAGTTCAAACTGTTAATATTACGGATACTGAAAATCCTAATAATATAATAATATAAAAATGGCAACACCGTGTCAACAAGACGTCACGTTTTCGAATTTACGGTTTAGGACCTCGAGGCCCACCGGCTTCTGATAGGGTCCCAGCTCCCGGCGGAAGTGTGCAGCGCATGAGATGGACACGATCCATCAATGAAAATGTCATGCGCTCATACTATGGGGCTACAGAAGGAGGAAACAATCTGACCGCGTACCGTGTTCGGATGCTCTCTCTGTTTCAGGTGCTGGAGCCAGCTGTCAACGTTTCGGCACAACGACTGTCGGAACAGGTGCGGGTCATCCAGCGTAACCATATGTTGGATGACACAGTACTTGATCGCCTACGAAATGAAATACAGAGTAGCCATGTCATCGCTCCCTCGTTACAGAATGTTGTGGTACCACCACAGCTCAACACAGATCACACTGACGAGGGGACTGATGATAGGGCTACAAACGTAAGTACCCAGTGCAGTGAGGAATTGAGGAGTGCTTTGGATGGTGCGATTCGGGAATATCGGTTCATGTCACCCGAACTAAGACCACGCTTACCTCGTTTACCCATGCATAACAAAAATAGGGTGCTGGTGGCGATTCTGGATTCGCAGTTGTCAAACTATTTTGATGACTGCGAAGACCTCACCGATACTCACTCGATTCTGTACTGTGCGGCTGTAGCGGCATGTCGTGTAGCTCACGTCAAATTCGCAAATGATTCAAGAGCTACACGACCGAAACCAGCCGCACCAGCTTGGCAGTGCAGAATTGAACGCCGTATTGGTGGGGCCAGAGCGCTCATCGGCAAACTAATCTGCTTCAGGGAGGGCAATACTCGCCCTCGAGTGATGCGCTTTGTGAGACGGGCGTTCTCGGGGACTGATATCAGTCCTCAAGACTATATGTCCTGTGTCACAGAGCGCATCGACTTCCTGAAGCAGAAAGTGTATGCATGGGCGAACCGTATTCGTAGGTACAAGCGGCGAGTGGACCGATACACCCAGAACCGCACTTTCCAAAGTGATGAAAGGTGGGTATATAGAGCTTGGGACCGACCAGACCAAGGTGTGGCTGACACGCGCCTACCGGATGATGATGCCATGTGTTCTTTTTGGCGTAGTATCTGGTCGGTGCCTGTCAGTCACACCGAAGGTGATTGGACTCGGGAAGTCGAGCGAGCCTGCGATCCAATACCAGAAATGGGGGCTATTACCATCTGCCCCCAAGATGTAGCTCGTGCAGTCCGTCCGTTGCCAAACTGGAAATCTCCAGGGCCGGACGGGCTGCACAACTTCTGGATTAAATGGTTCCAAAGGTCGCACGCTCGCTTGGCGGCTCAGTATCAGGTTGCTTTAGAGTCTGGTTCGCTACCCCAGTTTCTAACGACAGGAATAACCCACCTGCTCCATAAATCAGGTAGTGCCACGGAACCCAAAAATTATAGGCCGATCACGTGTTTACCGACGGTCTATAAAGTTCTTACATCCATTTTGAGAG
Organism: Polymixis lichenea; assembly: GCA_949091785.1. Taxonomy (NCBI): domain Eukaryota; kingdom Metazoa; phylum Arthropoda; class Insecta; order Lepidoptera; family Noctuidae; genus Polymixis; species Polymixis lichenea. The sequence continues at coordinate 22,480,107 of OX420937.1, forward strand.
CTAAGATTTACAATCATATAGACGGTAACTCCATCATGTCTGTCTTTTAAAATGGATGTCGGAACGGGTCCCGTGGTACTAAGGAGCTGCTCCTCATTGATATGGCCATTAGCCAACAGGTTCGTCGATCCCGAATGGATCTTTCGACATGTTGGATAGATTACAAGAAGGCCTATGACTCGGTGCCACATACATGGCTCATGAGGGTGCTAGAGTTGTATAAAGTAGATACAACTCTACGCACCTTCCTGATGTCATGTATGAGGCAATGGAGTACGGTCCTTCGATATCCAGGATGTCGAAACATCCAGAGGCATAGCGAGCCGATAAGGATCGAACGAGGTATATTTCAGGGCGACAGTTTGAGTCCGCTTTGGTTCTGCCTAGCCCTGAATCCTTTAAGCACACTGCTGGAGGATTCAGGTATAGGCTATCGGCTGAGGAGAGGTGGTCAGGTTATATCTCACCTCCTTTACATGGATGACCTAAAACTCTTTGCCCCCAACAATTCGCAACTGATGGAGCTACTGAAAGTAACTGAAACTTTCAGTAGCGCCATCAGGATGGAATTTGGTGTGGACAAATGTGCGGTCATGCATGTAAAGCGAGGGGAGATTGTGGAATCCGTGGGAACCCAACTCTCGGATTCCATAAACCTTCGAGCCCTCTCCACAGCCGAAACCTATAAGTATTTGGGTATGTCGGAAGCGTTGGGCATCAACATTACTGACATGAAGCAATCGTTGAAGGAGCGCTTCTTTGGCCGCCTGAAGAAAGTATTTAATAGTCTTTTATCAGGCGGAAACAAGGTGCGCGCCTTCAACGGTTGGGTCATGCCGGTTTTGATGTACTCTTTCGGCATACTCAAATGGACTCAGACCGAACTCGACGCCCTGGACAGGAGGGTCCGTACGCTGCTGACTGCATATCGAATGCATCACCCACGGTCATCGGTAATGAGACTGTATATCCCGCGAAAGTGTGGAGGTCGAGGGTTCTTAAACGCTAAGACCCTCCACAATCGCGAGATATGCAGTCTCAGGGAATATTTCCTGGGAGCCGACGTGGGTATGCATCGAGATGTGGTCGCGGTAGACAAGGGCCTCACCCCGCTCTCCTTGGCTAAAGAGAACTGGCGCAAGCCTGTAGTGCTTGACACTAAAGATCGCATGGAAGTATGGCAGAGTAAGGAGCTTCACGGACGCTTTTTCCGGGCCCTACATGGACCCGATGTAGATTTACTAGCGTCCGTAGCCTGGCTGCGTTTCGGTTACCTCTTTGGAGAAACCGAAGGTTTTGTCTGTGCAATTATGGACGAAGTTATGATGACGAACAACTACCGGAGATTTATTGTGAAAGACGGCACGGTTGACATCTGTCGGGCATGCCACCGTCCGGGTGAATCAATCAGACACATTATCTCCGGGTGTTCTCGTCTAGCTAACGAGGAGTACTTGCATAGACACAACCTTGTAGCCAGGATTATCCACCAGCAACTGGCTCTGAAATACAGCCTTGTGGAATCAGAAGTGCCGTACTACAGGTATGTGCCCGACCCAGTTCTCGAAAATGGACATGTCACACTGTACTGGGATCGATCCATCATCACTGACAGGACTATTGTTGCCAATAAGCCTGATATAGTGGTGGTGGATCGACTAGAGCGGCGTGCAATGATCGTTGATATAACGGTCCCGCATGACGAGAACCTCGTGAAAGCCGAGAAAGATAAACAAATCAAGTATCTTGACTTGGCTCGCGAGGTTGTCGACATGTGGGATGTTGACTCAGCGAACATTGTACCGATAGTCGTCACAGCCAATGGCTTGATAGCCAAGAGCCTCGACCAACACCTGAGAAGGCTCTCGTTGGGCAGCTGGGTCAAGGGCTTGATCCAGAAAGCGGTACTCCTGGACACGGCTCGCATTGTTAGGACGTTCCTCTCTCTGGAGCCCTGACCGCCGGTAGCTTGGACCCTGTTCCCGATACCGGTGGGCTACTATTTTTTATATTTTTAAATGTTTTTATATATTTTATATTCTAATATTTAAAAATGTAATTGATATGTGTATATTCTGAAATAAAGGATAATAATCATATTAGGTTGTGGGAATAAACATGAAGACCAAAACGAGATTACATTTATTTTGGATTCGGGTGCCTCAGAGCATTTAATAAATAGAGAAGATCTGGCACAAAACTTCATGGAACTGAGCAAGCCAATTGGCCATAATATCAAGGAAAATGGGTCGAAATATGAAAAAAAAATCGGACCTTTTCATACAAAATCGATCAGCTGACTATTGATTTTGCATGGAAGGTCCGATTTTATTTTCAAGGTGTTTTTTTTCTGATTCAAGGTATTACTTACCACTTAACAGTGCCGCATACCCCTACTTTGAATGGTATTGCCGAAAGAATGGTAAGAACAATAACAGAACGAAGGACGAAGTCGAGCCATGGTATCTGGTGCTAAATTACACAAAACGTTCTGGGGTGAGTCTGTGTTTACAGTTACATATTTGATAAATATAAGTCCTAAAAAAGCACTGAAAACACCTAACACACTATTTGAATTGTGGCGTAATAAAAATCCACAACTTAAATATTGAAAGGTTTTCAGTTCAACTGTTTAGTTTGTTAATAAAACTAGGAAAACAAAATTCGATGAAAAAACCTTAAAAGGGAAATTAATTGGTTATGAACCGAATGGTTATAAGGTGTGGGATGTGGTAGACGAAAAGTTTGTGAAAGTGATGTGATAGTTGATGAGATTAATTTCTTGTTAAACAGACCATTGAAGTCTGACAGAGTTTTGCCTAAAAAATGTATTAACTCTGATAACTTTGACAGACATAATGTAGAGAAAATGTGTAAACAAACTGACAGAATACCAGTGTCAAAATCAAAAATCAAAATCAAAAGTAATTTATTCAAATTAGGCTGAGAATCAGCACTTTTCGAACGTCAAAGTACATGAGACAGTCCCCCAAAACGCCCACCCTTCACCACTTCCTAGTGCTTTAGCTGGGAAGAAGAAGTGGCGGAACAAACTCCCCAGCAGCACAGCTGTCTGTTTAGTCGGATAGACTTGATTCTATACATACATAGGCAAAGTAATCAACATTACGAGACACAGAACTTAAAAAAATTGTCATTTATGTCAGCTAGCCATGCCAATATACCAACAAATAAAGTGAAAAATTAACTCAAGCACAAAAAATAAAAAGTAAACAAAGCATATACCAAAATAAAAGTCTCCTGGTATAAATGGCGTGATAGCTTACATAAGCAATGCTGGATTATGTTTACAAATGATAACCTAGGACCATCGACGTAAAATAAATAAACAAGTAGGTAATTATTAGCAACAATAACAAAATCATGGTCAGCAAGACGACCAGTCACCACAAGCAGCACCCGTTCACGAGCATAACGCAAAGATCAGCCATTACCCCCCTCGCCATATTTGAGGGAAAGAGGTAACCCGATCCCCAACGCTACCGCAAGCAGTGACATCTACGGGAGCATGACGAACTTGCTGCCGGTTACTCAGGCAAGAATAGAATTATCAATTGTCGAGGTCGCTAGCCAACCATAATGCCATACAACTCTTCACAAAAAAAAAAAAAATTGTTATGAGTAGAACATGTCAATAACTAATGAAAAAACAGATTATAATTTAAAAAATTACTTAGTCAATAAAAATATATATATCAATAATTATATGAACCCATATAACCTGTCTCTAGGTACAATTCTGGAGAAAGAACATAAACATTGTCTTGAGTTAATCACAGCAATGCACAGCAAATATCATTAGGTTTACCACCTAATAAATCTGTAAATGAAACAGATATGCATCAAACCAGTTCTTCATTTCAAAATAGATTGACTTTATCTCGAAATGAACTGACTTCATTTCATATCGTCAAAGAAGAAGTGAGAGGATTAAAAACTTGCCCCTTGTATCTTATAAAGAAAACGAAGGTGATATTTCTGTGAATTATTTGCTGTATGCTAAATTTTTATTAAGCAAAATACCTACATCTTATAAAGAAATCGCATCCAGGAATGATAAAGTTTTATGGGAAAATGCTATTAATGAGGAAATTAAATCGCTCACTGAAACCTGGACACTTGTACCAAGACCCAAAAATAGAAATATCATCGATTGTAAGTGGGTGTTGACAATAAAAAATGATGAGTTTAGAAAACCACTCACATATAAAGATCGTTTAGTGGCTCGAGGTTTTAGTCAGGAATATTTGGTTGATTATTTGCACCATTTTTTGAAACATTTGCACCATTTTGAATCTCAAGTTTTAGATTCTTATTAGCTTTTGCAAATCAGTTCAATTTATTAGTCCCCCACATGGACGTAAAGACATCATTTTTAAATGAGAAATTAAAAGAAGAGATATTAAATTTATGAAAACTCCTGAAGGAATCCCAAATGCAAGTGATTTAGTGTGCAAATTGAACAAATCGTTGTATGGATTAAAACAGTATGCACGCTGTTGGTTCCAAATATTCGAACAGGCTTTAACAGAGAATGGTTTTTCGATACTCATCAGCTGATCGTTGTATTTACATTCTAGATGCGCATGACATTCTTGAAAATATTTATGTTGTACGTAAAGTACAACATAAATATTTTCAAGACCAATATTTTCAAGTCAATGATCTTGTAATTTCGACGGCTAATTAATATAAATACCATGAACAGTTTTAAAAACTATTTAATGAACAAGTTTAAAATGGTAGACTTAAAAGATATTCATTGTTTCTTGAGAATCAGTCGAAATATATGATGACAAAATTACATTAGACCAGAAAATGTACATAGAAACGGTTTTAGAAAAGTTCAACATGAGTTGTAAAATTGTCAAAACCCCTTTGGAAACTAAAGTAGATTATACTGCCTTGAAATCAAATTAAACAATAAAGGCCTCTTGTAGAAAGAAACCTTATCGGGTGCTTGATGTATATAATGGTATGCAATCTTCCTGATTTGAGCTTTAGTGTAAACATTTTAAGTAGATTTGCTAACAAAAACAACAGTACACTCTGGTCATATTTAAGAAGGGTTTTACGCTACTTGAAAGGGTCAATTGATCTCAAGTTAACTTACTTGCGGAGTGACAATACAATTAATTTATTGACTGGCTTTGTTGATTCTGATTGGGGAAGTGATGAAATAGACCGCAAAAGTACAACAGGTTATTTGTTTAAATTATTTGAACAATGCACAATATGCTGGAACACAATGAGGCAACTCACAGTGGCGGCTTCATCTACTGAAGCAGAGTAAATGGCTTTATTTGAAGCTGTTAGAAGAGGCTCTGTGGTTAAAATCCTTAGTGACCAGTATTAACATAGAATTACCCAATGCAATTCCTATTTATGAGGATAATAATGGGTGTATCAGCATTGCTAGTAATCCTACGAGTCTCAAAAGATCAAAACATATAGACATAAATAATCACTTTTCAAGAGCTGTTCTCTTGAAAAGTGATTATTTATGTCTATATGTCTGTGGAGATAAATGTTATTATTTATGTTTCCACTGGTACTAATTAGTTAGCTAACATCCTAACGAAGTCATTAGTCATTACCGACAGTGCGTTTTTCAGACATGAAATCGAAACTAGGTATACCTAATGTAAATATGTAAATAAGATCTACTTGTAATTTATAAGGAATTGAATTATAGATAAGAATGACTTGGTCTGATTAGATTTTCCTGGGTTTTCCCTAATCCTAAGCATCGAATGGTGGATCATATAAAATTTTGCTTCCAGATAAGGAAGGTGTGTGATATTTATAATTGTAAATAGGTATTATTGATCATTTATTTTGGAAAAGAGGTTTTATTTTGAGACACGGATATATTGGAATACAACAAAATATATCCGTCCCACTCAAGTAGTCTGAGAATCTTTCTTTCTTATACATATTTACATTGAGCATAACTTTATTTTATTATAGTTTAGACGTTAGTATTCCGTGTGGACTAAGCGAGACCGCACACACACCTCTCCTGCTATATAAATATAATAAATAAAACAGTGGAAATTACAACTGTATCATTCATTGGTTCTCAAAACCCAACACAGTTCTGTTCTGTTAAACTCGTGAATATGGCTCAAAATCGTCTGCATATCCATGTTCTAAATATACATGAAACTATTAGTGTTAAAATAATAAAGTCACCCCCTGCCATATCCGAGTATGTTATATAACATTGTTTAGGCCTTTGGGGACCTTTCATAGTTGTAGGTTATATATCCAATCCACTATAGCCACCCAAACCCATAGATACCTCAATATGTTTTGCTTCCATGTTCTGCAATAGTCCTGCGCCAACCAGGAGTTCTCACAAAAAAAAAATGGGTACACTCGCATAGTGCGTACAGCGATAACTGACATCGGTTGGTGCCTCCTCATCGTTTAAAATGGTCTAAGAAGCGTCTGTGAGTTGGCTTAAGCTACTCGAACGCCTTCCAAAGTTCTGGACACCCCAGGGTCCCAACATATGTCGAAGACATCTATACAGGATAAAATTGTAACCAGTGCGCAAACTGTAACCATGAATTTAGCATATCGTTCTAGACCCCCAGCGTGGACATTTTTCGTCAGTTATATTTAAGAAAAAACAGCTCTTTCATAGAAAAGTGCAATACCAACGCGGTCAAAATGTGTGAACACAGCTGATTTTTTTTAGTATAACTGATGAAAAATTTCTACGCTAGAGTTTTAGTCTACAATGATATGCTGAATTCATGGTTACAGTTTGCACACTGGTTACAATTTTAGCCTGTATAAGAATCAAATTATTATGTGCATGTTTAAAAAGGTGAGGAAGGAATCACAGGCTACCGAAAAATTCGTCCGCATTGTTGTCAACAGGAAAAGTGCCTAAAAGGCTGACAGCATAATTGCCACATTGAATGGAAAATGCCGTAATAAAAACCCAAGTAGTCAATTAATGTTTATATCGAGCTTTAGGTCGACGTGTCGCAACTCACATAAGTATAATTTAATTTTCCTTTGCATCAGACGAAAAATAACAACAGGTAGTGCTTACGCAGCACATTCTGCTGTCATAAAATACCTTCTAAATGATATAGTTACCACGTGAATAGTTCACGCTGTTTAGCCGTGTTCAACAAGTGTTATGTAGGTACCGCAATCAATGACATAGCAACTTTGATATTTAGGTATAACTTACGATATTGACTTTAGGCTCAAGATTTATTTTTATTAATAAAGAAATCTTTATGTGCCTATGTAGTACTCGATAATACGTCATCATCATCATTTCCGTCAAAAGACTTCCACAGCTGGACATACGCGTCCTTCAAAACCGCCATTCCAACCGGTTCTGTGCTCCTGGCATCCACCAGATTCCTGTGGCCTTTACCAGGTCATATGGATGAGTCGGTCCACCATGTGGGAGGCCTTCTTTCAATACGCGGACGCCACTCGAGAACCCTTCTCCGTGCCCTGTGTTTAGCAATTATTCATGCTATGTCGGTAACCTTGGTTCTCCTATGGATCTCTTCATTTCTGATTTGATTGCGTAGGGATACTCCAAGCACAGCCCTCTCCATTGCCATTTGGGCAGCCTTCTTATAAGGTCCATAGCGAGCGACTACGTATCAGTGCTGTAAGTCATCACTTGCAACACGCACTGGTCAAAGATTTTCTTCGTGACACACTGCAGTAGGTATGTGGGACGAGAAGATAATATGTGGGATATGTAAGACGTAGCTGTTTAGATGCGCAGGCGCCTCATACCGCGGTTTCGACCATCCGGTAAACAATGACATCACCAGATTCTATGATATTTATTTGATTCAGAAATTATCCTGCATTTCCCATTAAGTATGATTTATAGTTTTAAGCAGGTAAACAAAAGTTCTGTATTACCTCAGACTGAAAACGATGAGAGCAATGATAGCTCAGTGGAAACGGCCGCGACTTACGAGTTGTAAGGTCGTAGGTTCGAACTCAGGCACTTTACTTTGTGTTTTATTTCATCAACACGCTCTCAAAACGGTGAAGGAAAACATCGCGAGGAAACTGACATGTCTTAGAAACAACAATTTGAAGTCACGCGATGTGACATCTACCAACCTGCACTGAGCCCGCGTGGTGGATTACGGCCCACTGCCTCTCACAGAGAGGAGGCCAGTGTCCCAGCAGTGTGTACCGAGCACATCATCATCCTCATCATTTCAGCCACTGCTGGACATAGGCCTCCCGGAATTTGGGAGGTTTGCCATAATCGCCACGCATGGCAGGTGGGTTGGCGATCGGAGTATGGTGGTCAAATGCATAGAGAACGCTGCTGCCCATTCTCTAGTAAGTCCCATAGTCACCTCCTACGACACCCACGGGAAGAAATAGGATGGTGCTATTCTTTACGTCCGGCACCACACGGAACGAGCACATGATCAGCCTATAATGTATTATAGGCTGATTATGTTATTCATCATCATTTCAGCCGAAAGTTGTCCACTGCTGGACATAGGCCTCCCCCAGGGTCCTCCACTTTGACCGGTTTTGTGCTTCCCGCATCCAGCGGATTCACAAGGCCTTCACAAAGTCATCGTTCACCTTGTGGGAGGCCTTCCCACTCTACGTCTTCCGGTACGCGGTCGTCACTCCAGAACCTTCCGGCCCCATCGGCCATCTGTACTGCGAGCAATGTGCCCTGCCCACAGCCACTTAAGTTTGGCAATTCTTCGAGCTATGTCGATTGCCTTGGTTCTCCTGCGGATCTCTTCATTACTGATTCGATTACGTAGGGAAACTCCGAGCATAGCCTTCTCCATTATGTGTCTGATTATGGGAAAACGAGATGTTGATACTGCAGTAACAATTTTGCATTAGCATTTGCCAGCTTGAAAAACCCTTTTTAAAAAAAAGGAGGGTTTCATCAAAAAATGGAATTGGCAGAAAGCTCATACTTTCATGATCCTTTTGAACTCTTCATTGTACAGGTTTGAAGCAGGTAGGTCATTACCTATTTGGAAAACTGTAGGAAGTAGGAAAATATAGATTTTTGACTTCGTTACTATGTGCTACAATTCTTATTCAGGACAGGACTGAAAGTAAATATTTTCCTTACAGCCTTATTGAATAAATTATTAATATTACACCGCAGTTGAACAAAACTCGTCAGTCACAGGTGTTATACATCATAAAAAAAATATGAAAAATCTGTTTTTCCTGTAAGTTTCGAAATTAAAAATATATTTTAACAGATATAATTTTCATGCACTCGTTAATAGACCGCACGGACTAGTCTCGTAATTGTGTAACTCACTATCAGTAGCAATGGCTTCCATTTTTACAGTTCGACTATATTCATTGCGTTATTTATGTTGCTGAGCAGACTTTTTTTCTAACATTTGGAGCATTGGATTCGCAATATCCTTCAAAATGATTGATTGTGAATGATAATTTATGAAGCGTAGGCTTACGCTAAGTTTCGGTTCTTCATTACAAACACGCGCTCTAGCATAACATAGCGCATTATTAATTAAAAGCAAATTAATAAATGACTTATGACTCAATGCTACACTCCTGTGCGGTCCTGGCTGGGATCTGACTTTTCAAAAAAGAAAAATTGATATCGGGCTTTTCAATTTAGGATTTGTCAATTGGTACCAGTCCGTTGTTTTGAATAGTGTCTATAAATTTATATGGGACTTAAACACACTGGTGAAATGTGGATGTGCAAAACAATTTTATTTAATGACGTCCGGAAATCGTTTTGAAAATTGCAAGATTGCAAATGAAGATGGCTGGAACCGAGTGCCTTAGTTAGTATAAAAATAAACTAAACACTCCTCACGATTCTTTTGTCCAACATCCGTTTATATTATTTAACACTTTGGACACTAAACGCCAGACGTAATAACAATATGTCGGATCGGAAATCGTATTCCAAATTTACTATTACATAACATAGCGCCTTGTTTTCCCGATAGGTTGGGCAGAGGTGTACCTTTAGCAAGCAACAACGCATCACGGTACGGCATCTGTTATGATAAATATGGATGAGTACGTCTTTGTTTACGTTTGTAAATATGTGAGCACCACGTATCTATCATAAAATTAATTTATCTGTATTGCTTCAATTTCATTATTTTTACCTATTTTGATATGGTAATTCTATTCTGGGTGCATCGTTTTCACACATAATTATGTAATGAATGTACTATGTTAAGTATTGTGCTTAAAACATTTTAAAAGAGTAAAGCTGGAGTTTCTTGCCCATTCTTCTCCATACACTACATTTTGGAAGGGGCGACTAGAATCAATTCTATTTTAATGTAAATGTTGACGTTCAAAAGTGCCTTTTAAGTGGCTATTTGAAATAAATGCTTTGACTTTGACTTTTTTAACTTGGGGCGGAGTTTAGGGGTATACTGACAATGAACCAAAGGATAAAATCAGAAATGAAATTATCCGGAAACGAACCGGAGTTACAGACATAGCTTGCAGCGTAAGAAAACTTAAGAGGCATGTTTGCCGTAGGACCGATGGCCGATGTGAAGCAGACGAGTGTAGAAGAGACCGCGTACCGCGCAATCGCTAGATGGACCCTAACCGACCTTATGAAAGTAGCTGGGACAGACTGGTTGCGGAAGGTGAAGGATAAGGATTGTGGCACAGCCTATGTCCAGCAGTGGACTGCGAACTGCGATAAGCTAAGTTGATTGATGGATTTCTCTCGTTGACCCGTATTCCAATTCTGCGCCCACAGTATATCTGACTGTCGAATCACGATCGTATGTAGAAGATCCGACAAAAAAAAAACTTCTATTGTGTCCCGTTCAGTATTCTGCAAAGCGTTATACTGGGTTTTTCAACAAGAACTTAGTTTTTCAATTGGGGCAACAACAACAGCATGACAGTTTTGACGTTTAGTTTTTTTACGTATTCGTAGTAGATGCTTTGGCAATTGTTACAATGAATTCAATTTCGCTTGAAAATCGCATTAAAATAATTAAAATCCACTATGAAAATGGTAGTTCTGTTAAAGTTACATTTCGTAAAATTCGTGATATTTTCGGACAACATAATCGCCCTTCTGAGACCGCTATTAAGAATTTAGTCGCTAAGTTTGAGTCGACAGGCTCGGTACAAAATGTGCCAACACCAACGCGTGTTCGACCTGGTCGTTCAACTGAAAATATCACAGCCGTGAGCCACAGTGTTGAAGAAGATCCAAATTTGTCTATTCCTCGTCGTTCTCAACAATTGGGGTTATCCAAAACCACCACATGGCCTATTATTGATGGCGTGGATAGCACTGACATGTGGTTTCAACAGGACGGTGCTACATGTTACACAGCCAATGTAACGATCAATTTATTGCAAACGAAATTTCCCGATCGCATAATTTCACGAAATTCAGCGGTTAAGTGGCCAGCCAGATCGTGTGATTTAACACCACTTTATTATTTTTTGTGGGGCTATGTTAAGGACAGAGTCTAGGAGCCAATCGAATCGATTGCAACCTTAAAACTCAAAATCTGTGATGTGATTAATGAAATAGACCCGCCATTTTGCCAAAAAGTGATTAAAAACTTTGATGAAAGAATCGACTTCTGTCAGCGTGCTCGTGGTGGACATTTGTCAGATATCATTTTTCATTCATAATTGCCAAACTTTTCTCTTCGTAATACAATAAAAATTTGAATCATCTTCATATAAATTCTTTGTTTTATTTTGTTTTAGAAAACAAAGTTCTTGTTGAAAAACCCTAGAATAAACAATAATTATTGTCCATACAAACTTACAAATATTTTCACTACATCGTTTAGGTACACGATTCTATCAATTACAAAGGTAGTTTTCAACTTATATTGTTGTTGACAACTAGGTACAAAGGTTAGTTGTCGTAGCGTGATTGTCCTCGGCCTTACCTTCATTAAGATTGTTTGTACAGATACTAATTAATAACAGCCACACGCTTGACGAGGTTGATTCGTGGATGGGCGACCACCTTTACTTACCGAGACTCCTTCGTGCCTAGGAAAGCATATTAAGGGGAATCTAGTCGCGGGTAACTCACTGGTAGGGCCTGGCTAAAAAGCACGCTGTCTCACCAGGCATCGTGTCCGACAGAGGTAGTATCAGTGATGAGCAGTTAGATGCTAGTCTACACGCACAATGTTATTGACTGAGATGCAGGATCATTTATAGTAAACCAGGCGCGTAAAAAATTAAGAAAACTCCTTCGGAAGATCGGATTTTATGAAAAGACCACTACATAAATCAATGACCAATAAGTTTATTGAACTTTTAGATATTTGTGCTTTGTCGGTACCGACTTGGTTTTGGAGATTTTACACTTCTTTTATTACTTAGACACGCCCAAAGTTAGGCTAAATTAGCAAGAAAAACGAATCTTTGTTAGCTTCTTACTTTTTAAGGACTTTTAATTTTAGTAATCTGTTTCCGTACAGACAATATTAATAATGAGTCAACACCATACCATGTTTAATTTTTTATTTACATTGTCGAACAGTGGAGTAATACATTCCCGAAGTTTGTATGGAAAAAATGTCGACAAGATTCACCTTAAGGCGTTGATCTCGGCTGTTATTCGTGGTTCTTTGAGTCGTCACGGGACGTCAGAAGCCCGACAGTTTGTCTACCAGGCTTACGACCGAGTACTTACTTAGTAACAGGTTTGTGGAGGTCGGATAGCCAGTCGCTATGACAACCAGTCTCATCAAGGGCTATTGTATTACCCAGTTACTGGGTTGAATTGGTCAGATAGGCAGTCAATCAACTCAGCCTATCGCAGTGCTGGACATAGGCCTCTTCCAGACAGCGCCACAACACTCTATCCTCCGCCTTCCGCATCCAGTCTGTTCCAGCCACCTTTTTAAGGTCGTCGGTCCATCTAGCTGGAGGGCGTCCCACACTACGTTTGCCGATACGCGGTCGCCACTCCAGGACTCGTCTGCTCCACCGTCCATCGGTCCTTCGACAAACATGGCTAGCCCACTGCCACTTCAGCTTGCTTACTCTAAAAACTACGTCGGTAACTCCGGTTCTTTTCCGGATAATTTCATTCCTGATTTTATCCTTCAAAGAAACTCCGAGCATAGGCAGCGGATAGGCAGTCGATCCTTGTAAAATATTGGTATTCAGCCGCTGAAGCTGCATCCGGTTAGATAGTAAACCGCCCCAACATATTTCGGAAAAAGCTAGGCAGATTGTGCTTTCCAAGGCACGAAGGGGTCTCGGTGTGTAATGGATGGTCATCCGGGCCATCCACGGACCGACGGGTGATTAGCAATATCTTTCTAGCTGACATTTTTCACCTACTATTGTATAGAATCAAGTTCTTCTGTTCCATGTGTGTTCCAAGCCGGACGTAAAAGAATAGCACCATCCCATTTCTTCCCGTGGGTGTCGTAGAAGGCGACTAAGGGACTTACTAGAGAATGTGCAGCAGCGTTCTTTATGTATTTTACCACCATACTGCGATCGCCAACCCGCCTGCCAAGCGTGGCGATTATGGCAAGACCCCCCAAATTGCGGGAGACCTATGTCCAGCTGTGGACGTCTTTCGCCTGATATGTTCTTCTAACTTAGCAGATAGCTGTGCTGCTGGAGAGTTTGTTGCGCCACTTCTTCTTCCCAGCTAAAGCACTAGGAAGTGGTGAAGGGCGGGCTTTTTGGGGGACTGTCTTATGTACTTTTGACGATCGAAAAGTGCTGACTCTCAGCCTAGTTTGAATAAATGATTTTGATTTTTTCAAAATGATTTAGATTCTGATTGATAGTGTCTTACGAAATTGGGCGCTTTTCATATTGGATCGCGGGCAAAAGCAAGTGAAAATATCTACTAGCGAGATCCAGCAGCTGGCTGTATTTAGACGGCCAACAACTATTACCCTTTTGTCCAGGGGCCCAAGTCTCCTATTTTTATAAATTCGTCATTCCAACACGATCCCATTGTCATTTTGCTAAAAGTTCGTAATCTGCTAAATTCATAATGGTCGATCATTGGTCGGTCAATATTCTCGTAATAGAATTGTGTTAAAATGGCATTGTCGTATTGCCATTATTATGAAACCCGTTAGTAGAAGTGATTTTCCAAAAACTACTACTAAATTTGAACATTTATTCATGCCCGATTTCATTTATATATATTTTACATATTATTTATTAGTTTATTAGTGTTAAATTTTAGCAGATTACCGTCTAAGTCAATCATTCATTTGTCATTATGTACGAGATTACCAATTAATGCCATTTCTTTCAATGGAGTGTCAGTGGCTGACCATTGGAAAGTCATAATGACGCCATTATATTAGTAGATTACCAAACTTGTCAAAATCAACAATTATGAAATCAATGATAGACCATTCTGACACTATTGTAATAGCAGACTTGAGGCCCAGGGTGCTACCCTTAGCGTCCCTCTCTTGGTTGTCAACCGTCACGGGACACGGACTAGATTTTAAGTCATTGGTTTATTCTGTCCCAACTAGTTTAATTAGTTTTATAACAGTGTTAACGTGTGTACCTATCTAATTCTAAACTATAGGACGTGTGTGACAATATGTAATCATACTATCAACAAGTTGGAGTTTCATTTCCGCTCTTCGACCACAACTTCACCTCCAAACAACTTAAGAGGACATAGGTAGAATACCTTTCACCTACGTCCCCAAATGATTATCCCCTACTAATATTATAAATTTGAAAAAAATTATGTTTGAATATTTAGATGTTTGCATTTTTGTTACTCAATCTCGGAAAACGGCTAAACGGATTTGGATGAAATTTGGCACACATAATTATAGTGGATTAAAGTATAGGATACTTTATATCTTGGTAGTACGTTCCCGTGGGATAATTTTTGACCTCCACGCGGACGAAGCCGCTGACAAAAGCTAGTTTACTTATAAAAATGTGTTATTTTTATTAGCTATATTATGTAAAACCAAAAATAAAAATAATTATACAAGTTGAATATGTATTTCCTTTTGTGATATTGTGAAGCTCTACATAAGTATACAAAATTAATAAATGCTCTTATAATAAGTATAATGACATAAAGAATATTACTGTCCAGGGGCTTGTGGCTAAAAAAATAACAACCGTACGGGTCGATTGACAGTTACGGTACGTTTTCCGCGGTCGGTTCATGGATGGGTGACCTCCGTGTCTCAAAAAACACATTAAGCCGTTGGTCCCGGCTATCATTCGTAGATCTTTACGGGATAGTGAAACAATCTAGACCAGTGGCTCCCAAAGTTGACTGGACCGCGACCCACCTAACAAAACTTCTAAATTCGGGACTCACCTCTTGGCTGTCATGGAGAGAAGGGGCATAAGTAGGTATGAATGAAGGACCGTTCAAATAAGAAAAAAAAACATTCAGTAAGAATCGAAAATAACTAATTACAAGGCCAAAGAGCCCTAATTCATTGAGAAGGATGTATTTGTTTCCTATTTTTTGTTGTCACTACTTATAGCTTTACCTTGAACTTCAATTTCAGGCAAAAAGCAAGGATAGTTGTCAGCAACTGAGTCCCAGTATTTCGCGGCTTGCAATCAAATACATTATTCATTGACGTATCTTCTGATAAGTCAATGAGTTCTTCACTTGGACGTATCTCCCAATTTTTCAAGGCCCACCCTATATTCGCTCACGACCCACCAGTGGGTCGCGACCCATAGTTTGGGAAATGCTGATCTAGACAGTTATTACGGGTCTTCAGAAGCCCTGAAGTCTGACAACTAGTCTTAACAATGGGGTATTGTGTTGTTCAGTAACTGGGTGGAGGTCAGATAGACAGTCGCTCCATATAAAATACTGGTATACAGCAGCATGCGGTTTGACTAGAAGCTTACCCCAACATAGTTGGGATGATAATAAGCAGATTGATGGATTGAAATAAAATGATTTGCAAAGAGTTCTTTACACATCTAGTTTTAAAAGCGTTCTCCTCACGCGGGTTGGCGACGGCGCATTTATGGCGGTTTTTCGTTATTATTTCATTAAACACAAACAAAAGTAAATATTTTCTCAGCCATGCATAAGATCCTTGTTATTTTCAAACTGTATGCTGTTTTTTTAGTCATTTTGGTATTTACTCATAAAAATCAACATACCGTCAATTGTTTTCTAATTTCATTATTAAGTAGGATTAAATGTTTTTATTAAAGAGTAAACATTAAAAATAATTTTGTTTTTTATTTTCATTACTAAGTACGATTAAATGTTTTTATTAAATAGTAAATATTAAAAATAATTATAAATACCAACGATCTAGTGCTTGGCTGAAAAAAAAATTGTACTTTTGTTTGTATACATTGAAATAATCACGAGAAACTACAATAAATGCGTTGTTGTCACGCCCTCTTGGAATGAACGCTCTTAAACAATAATTATTTCATTCTACAAAAAGGGCGTGGCAATGAACCTAAAAATAAAGCCATTATCCGTGGCTGATTCCCTCGTGTGAACAAAAATAACCAGGGCCCATGACGTCAGACCTCAACCGGTCGGTCACACCCAAGGCTTTAAAACTTGATTCAAAAATAAATTGTTAAAATCCCAAATTGCATGGCGCTGTATTAATTCTCGATAGTTCCATTGCATTTAAGGAAATAGCAGGGTTAAATATTGGTTTTCTTTGATACGAATTTTAGCAATATTATAGGTACCAACAACAAGGTTTGGTTTTTATTAATTTACCTTCCATTCTAATGACACGATTGGAAAAATTTACATGACAGTTGAAAACCTAAATAATTTCATGCCTAATGAGTTTCTGAAATATTCTACATCGTACCTAATAATGTAGTCTACAGATTTGCAGGTGGTGAGAAATACATAATTAAAATTTTGGACAAGCTGATTAGCTTGTACTGAATTAGTAATGATTATGGCAATTGTGTTTTAAATCAATGATAAAATCTAAATTTAGGTACTTTATAAAACTACATAGGTACATACATACATAGATTCATCCCTTTTATCCATGGGGGTAGGAAGAAACTCCTTTTGTCTCATTTATGTTCATACATCTAACTATTTATTTTAAACTACGTTTAGCCAACGGATTCGTCCGCGTGGAGGTCGAAAATTATCCCACGGCAACGTACTATCGGGATTAAAAGTATCCTATGTGTTATTCCAGGTTACTAAGTATCTGTTTGCCAAATTTCATCCGAATCAGTTCAGCCGTTGTTGCGTGATTGGTTAACAAACATCCAAACATCCAAACATAAAAACTTTCACATTTATAATATTAGTTGGACTAAAATATTAATACATAATTTAAAAAGTAAGTCTTCTAAGTACTTATGGTACAACTATATAAAAATAAAATAATCATCGGCTTTAGAAATGAATGGTAACAATTGCTCGTAAACCAACAAAATCAAAATCAAAATATTTTATTTCACATAAACCTGCAAGGGCACTTATGAAACGTCAGAAGCTAGGTGCACGGTTCCAATTTGTCGCTTCCTATGGAGAAGAGCCGGCAAGAAACTCCACGGTTACTCTTTTAAAAATAATTGGCTTTTACAATGTTTTCAAATTACAGTGATACTAGGTATGGGAGGACAGTGCAGGCCTGTCAATAAGTACCAGGCACTTAGAGGAATGACAGCCTGAGACTTGAACTTGTATGTGGTTTTATCTATATTATGTTCAAAATGAGAAGTCATTGATCTACTAGACACTTCGCATCCGCAAACTACTATTACAGAAATATCCAAAAAATTGCACCATGCAAGTCTTATCGAAGTCATTATCCCTTTTATTTCTAGCTGACGTCATTTCACGATGGGTGTGCGTGCAGGACGCGTGGCGCGCGTCTGTCGACGCCATGCTGCGATTACACGTCAACGAGTTTTTGGCTTAACTTGCGTGACGTACGTGATTGATAATATTTCATACCTATGTTTATTTTCGCAGCTGATTTTCTAACGAGATTGCTGTGTTGTTTCGGAAATTCCTCGTCATGGTTATACAGTAATGGAGCAAGGGAATACCCACATAGATTGTTGAAATCCGTATCACTCTGTAGGTGTCCATGTTCACCAGGGAATACCCATATTGAGGGATAGCAGATATGACGTAAACCAAGTCTCCATTAAGGTATTACTAAAGGGTTATGTCACAAGGCATCAGCGTCCGCCATATTGCATGTTAGCATAGTAACTCGATTAATGATTCATAATTATGTTAGTTGTGATCAGGGGCTAACAAACTAACAGCCGCGCGGATCGATCGATCAGGTTAAGCTACGCTTGTCGCGGTTAGTCCGTGGATGGGTGACATCTTTATATACCAAGCCCCTGCGTGCTTCGGAAAGCACGTTAAGCCGTTGGTCCCGGCTGTCATTCGTGAATCCTTGACATTAGTTACGGGTTGTCAATAGCTTGACAGCCGTCTTACCAAGAGGTATGTCACACTCCTTTTCTAGTACCATAGCCAGCCTATAATCTTACCACTGCTGTGTCACAGCTAGGTCTGCGGCATGGGCCCAGTGCGGGAAATTTTTGGTTCTAGGACATCACGAAGTTTTCCTTTACCGTTTTAAGAGCAGCGATGATGAAATATTTTAAACAAAGTAAAACGTATGTCTAGGTTCTAACCTACGACCTACAACTCGTAAGTCAGGGCCGTTACCACTGGACCACCACTGCTCTCTTCCCTTTCTGGTAGAGTATGCCATGTTGAAAAGATCGGTCAAGCAAAGAGACAAGACTTACTCTTATGATCGCCAGGAAATGGGCTTTTAGATGGGTCCATATTGGCTCCCCTAAAGTTCTTTATCCGAAATTGTTCTTACTAATGATTTGTAATCCGAATGATCACTCTTCCTAAAATTTTTCATTCATACTATTTGTAGTGCTATCGGCGATGTTCATAACACTCATGTTTCCGAAAATTGTAATTTATAATATCATTAATGTAAATATATTTAAACTCCTTCTGTTTTTTATCATAACGCTTTTATCCCTTAACATAATTTCGCGACCAATTTTGAGGTAGCGCTCGCCGGCCGCTGCCGCGGCACCGCTCGCTTCGCTCGCTCGGCTCGCGCGTAGTTGGTCACAGTTCTAACCTAACCTAACCTATGGATATCTTTGCAGGCACACACAGCTATAATTAATTTTTGATTTTGATAAAAAAAAATTGATTATTATGAATAAAAAGAAATCTAAACAAAAAAGATATGACTTTGAATAATAGTGTAAAAGATGTTTATGTTGAGAAAATATAGGAAAACAAATAAAAGTATAACAGATGTTTATTGCTACTGACATTATGAAGTTGAATGCTTCGGAATTATGAACATTAGAGACAGAGTAGTTAGGAATTGTGATTGTTAGGATGAAAAATGTTGGGAAAAACATTTTCGGATTTCCAATTATCTATCGAAGTTGAAAATTTAGGTAAACTTTGGCGCACCCATTTTAGAATTTTATCTTCTTCATCATGTTATTCACTACATATGTAATTGATGATCTAAGTACATGGTAGATCCGCTTTCTATAGTCACGAACATAGTAAAAACTTGATATTGACACAAATAGTTCTCAAAATAATAATTTGTGGTCGATTAGTAGCATGTTGTAAATCGTATCAAGTTATAAAATATTTTTGTTGCCTATTTAATTTATTTGTTAAAAAAATTAGTACCTTTTGTGAAGCTTGCAAAATTATTTAGCAAGCTGGATACTAGACTAACGTATGTAGTTTGTAAATGTACTGACAAATTGTAAGTCATTTATTCAAATGAGGCTTACAATCAGCACTTTTCGAACATCAAAATTATAAGACAGTCCCTCAAAACAGCCTCCCTTCACCACTTCCTAGTAGTACTTTAGCTGGGAAGATGAAGTGGTGAAACTATTTCGTCAGACTAAAAATATTTGACTACGTATCACGGGTTCAATGTCAAGTGTCTAAGTCGACGTACACACACACACACGGTACGTCGAGGTTCACCGACGTAATAAAATCGCGGCGGTATTTTTTCACGCAATCGATTTTCAACGCACTGGTCAGCAACGAGAGTTGAAAATCGAACACTAAAACACACTGTTCGACGTTAGACCTGCTGAGATGCACTGCGTTGGATTTTCAAACTTCAAGAGGCTTCACAGGACTTAATTTGCTTTGTTTATAATCCCTTGCCAGAATAATCTGCTTATTGAAAATTCCTTTAAAGGTGTGACTGTGGTGTTGTACCTGCAAAGATTTAAAATAGTAACCACCGACCGCACCCATAAAACTTGTCAGATATGACTGATAAAACAAAACACTAACCTCACATACATCGTACTTTCCATTCACCCATAATGGAAAACAATTATTCTGATAAAAGAACGGAAAAAAGTGGCCAAGTACGAGTTGAACTCGCAAACGAATAGTTCTGTACCACCGTACAATATTGAACACTGCAATTATTTTTAATACTTTCGTAAATGGAACACGTATCTTGTACAAGCCCCTTAATGTTGGCCTTTATTTTATTTTTTGGTGTTATCGCGGCCATGGTAGTGCACATTGAAAATTTCAAATTAACTACATATACGGTTCAAAACATACAGTCCTGTGACAGATGGACGGACAGCAAAGCCTTAGTATTAGTAATAGAGTCGAGCTAGAACCTTTTAGGTACGGAACCCTAAAAACATAAGTATAAAAACATCCCAAACCATGCATCAGTACCGTGATACATTTAAAATTATTATTTGCGCTAACACATCGGTGTGTTTGCGCAAATAATTCCAAGCACCGCCTACGGCTAGAACATTTGCACAAAGAATGTTATTCTGATCTGTTATCACTTATTAAATAATATGTATATTTATGTTAAACCTCCATTCATGGGACTGATAATGAATGATATCAAATCCGGTGTGGTTTTGAAAGGTACGGTCGCCAAAAGATGATCTCTTTTTGCGACGGGATCAACGGCTTAATTTGCTTTTCGAGGCACGGAGGCGTCTTGGAATGCAAAGTTGGTCCATCCATCCACGGACCAACCGCGGCAAGCGTAACTCAACCTGATCGACCGACCCGTGCGGCTGTTATTACTTAGCCCCAAGCCCTTCAAAACTATCATGATAAACATTACCTACGCCCCGAAATCCTCAAGCACCTAAAACTGCAATTACAGTGACACCAAAATCTTACAAAGAAACAAATGTATTGAAAATAAGTCTAGATGTTACTTGACAACAAACAAGTAAATGAAAATATCAACTACCTAAATACCAGTTAGGTATAAAATTGCCTAAACAATAGGCTAGCAACTTGCTACTGTGGACTACGGACAATCTTCGAGCATTCGCACGGTGCGTGCTACGGCAATTTGTTGCTACGAGCATCGTTTGTCTTGAGTTTTTAAGTGACTGTATGTGTGTGTGCGAATTAAAGTGTGGGTAAAGGGGTGTCGTGATAGCCCAGTGATTTAAATCTGCGCAAGTGTTAATATGATTTTTTCATTTCATATTTAAATAAAAAATATTAAAAAAAAAACAATCTCATGTAGTTGGAGGTGAACAATAAAGACCTTTATTGTCTCCGACTGCATGAGATTGCTCATAGTATTCAGTCTAATAGTCATCCTTTTATAACAAGTTTCTTGTTTCCATCCTCTTTAATTAAAATTCACTTTTTAGGCAGTCGGGATTTTTGATTTTGTAAAATTTTTTTTATTTCACAGTTTTTCGTTGATATAATTATTTTTGTCGTTAATGAGATCTATTTATGAAACCCTTTATTTTGATACCCCACGTATTGAGAAAAAAAATTAAGACACAATGTGGCGCCAAAAATTGGCCATTTTTTTAAAATTTTGGTATACTCAATGTCACTCTCACAATTAAGACGAATCTAACGGCACCTCTCAAGCTGAAATCGGTCAAGCCGTTTAGGCTACAGAGCGTGCCAAATAAATATCCATACATACACTCGAAAAACATAACCCTGCTTCTGGCGCAGTCGGGTAAAAAGTCATAATTGTACTTCGCCGATGTTAGATAAACTCAGACGTGGCTAAATAATAAGAAACGCATGGGTTGATCGAAAGTAAAGGTATGCTTGCCGAAGTTTGTTGGCGACCCTTCATTATACATACATATATCGAGAACCCCTTCGTGCCTCGAAAAGCACGTTAAGACGTTGGTCCCGGTTGTTATTCATAGTACTTTGACAGTCGTTGTAGTCAGAAGCCCAATAGTCTGACAAGTTGACAACCAGTCTCACCAAGGGGTATTGTGTGTTACCCAGTGACTGGGTTGGGAGGTCAGATAGGCAGTTACTCCATATGAAATACTGGTGCTAAGGTGCATCCGGTTAGACCGGAAGTCGACCCACCCCAACATAGTAGGGAAAAGGCTCGGCAGATTGTTTGTTTCTTTAAATAATTAATTATTAAGAGGTTGTGTTGTGCAAGGTTTTTTTTTGGGTGGGAATTCATCAACTAACTTCTCCCGCTCTGGGTGGAGCAGGAGGGCGTGACAGGCTTTTACTGACTAAAACCCACCGTGTTCCCTCAGTTGCTTGTGTGCCAGGGGCTACGGTATCTCTTTCGAACACCCCGCACCCCTGGCAGGCATCGGCCCTTGCGGACCCTACCAGTTGGTTCTGATATCTCTTTGAGGCGCGCGTGGAACACAATGCGCCGTCAACCCGGGCTTGGTCCTTACCGGACAGCAAGCTACCCATTACTCGCCGTCCGCAAGCCCGAGCCTACGGTGGCCGGGAATCAACCTGGGATTCCCTACACCTAGGGCGTCTCCTGCGGCGATTAGGGCCATGAGGGCGCATATACTGCCTCTCCCGTCTTCGCGAGCATTACTGCTTCGCAAAAGGAGATGAGGGCTACCCATGCACTAACGCTCCGTACCATGGGCTGGACCAGGGCCGGACGCGAGAGATCGCCGCCGCCGATCGCCTCCACGAGGACACGGCGGTGCTCCACCCAAGCCGGGCAGACTTCCACCGTATGCTTCAACGTGTCCTCAGGGCATTCTTTGCAGTGTGTTGTGCAAGGTTTAATTATGCGTAGGCATGTGTTTTTTTTCAATTTTAAAGATATGCGGCGCCTCCTTCAAATTGGGATAAGAAACAGGAGGATGAAGTGAGTATTTAGATAACTAGAATGCGTATTTTTCAAAGTAGTGAGAGCTTTTCCATGACTTTAAAGGGACTTTTTTACTGAGTTAATTGATGTCTTTTTACAGACTTGTCAATAAAAATTAGGATTTGGAAATAGCTGTATAAACAGTTTGTTATATTATATGTTCCGTGTGGTGCCGGACGTAAAGAATAGTACCATCCCATTTCTTCCCGTAGGTGTCGTAGAAGGCGACTAAGGGACTTACTAGAGAATGAGCAGCAGCGTTCTCTATGCATTTTACCACCATACTGCGATCGCCAACGCGCCTGCCAAGCGAGGCGATTATGGCAAGCCCCCCAGGTTGGGGGAGGCCTATGTCCAGAAGTGGACGTCTTCCGGCTGAAATTATGATGATGAAGATATCATATTTAAATAAAAATGTTTTTTTTTTTTAATTCATTACCTTTGTCGTTCTTGTTTAACAAATATTTTTTAAATGTTAGCCCACACACTCATCAAGTGATGCAAGTAATTCATCATGACATTCATTCATAAAACTCTTCTGCAATGGAAATGCACAATTGACGTCAGATCCATGTTATGTCAGTCATAGGATCTGCATGTGACGACGCTGTGGCGTCAAAATGATAGTGTGCAATAGCAGTTTCCATAGTGTTTGGCAACAGGCTACTAAGTACTACGTCGAGACTGGGGAACTCTCTGTATCTCTGTACGGTAATAGAATTGTTAAAACGTTCTAGCTATTATAAGTTCCTATAGTTTAAAATAGCTCAAAGCATTTTTTAGCCTGTAATACTGATAAGTAGCTTTGTGATAGTCTTTTTAAGGAAGTGGTAACGACCGTGACTTACGAGTTGTAGGTCGTAGGTTCGAGGTCAGACAGGCGGTTTACTTGTGTGTCAATAATTTCATGACCACTGCTCTCAAAACGGTGAAGGAAACCGGCATATCTAAGAACCAAGACTTCGAAGACATGTGACATCTATCAACCCGCACTGGGCCCGCATGGTGGATTACGGCCCACTCCCTCTCACACAACAACGATATAGGCTGATTATGCTTACTGAGGAATTCTGATGATTGCCACAGCCTTTACTTTGCTTATATGTCACAAAAAATGCTGACAGACACTGTAGATCAAACATGACATGGAAGATATGTTCCAAAGATGATGCAGAGATGAGAAATACAGTTTCTTTTAGTACTTTTACCACTTTTTCGTCTTTGCGTGTCGATGGTACTGATACACTTTTTTTTTTATAGTTTGAGCCCAGTATTTGACCATGTTAATTGCGTCATCCGTTTTACCGCTAAGCGAATGAAACCCCATGAAGTTGCTGACTTGACTTTGCTTGTAGAGAATTGTATTCTTTTGCATTTTCTTCCTAAACGGATACACTCAAATTAATAACTTATCTACTTTATTAATACAGAAGGAAAGGTGAACAATTACCACATGACATACCAATAAGTAAATACATGGCATATTAATCTTCTGATGCAAAGGAAATACACTTTAAACGTCATCGTCAGTATTGTAACAATGACAGACGCATGTGACGCCGCTGCCGTCAAAATGACACAGTAATAGCAATTTCCACTACCGTTTGGCAACTGCTAGGCATTTGTTTGAGCGTACTTACAAAGAACTTTCTTTGTTTCTATTTGTGATTATCACCGATTTTAATAAGTAGTTAATTTCTGCGGTGTTCATTTTATTTTAGACTTTGAAAATCGTAGTTCGAAAGAGCTCCATCAAGGAGATTTGTGTTTTGTGATTACGAAGTGGTTTTATCCTGTATTTTGAATGGGAATTGATCGTTTTACTTATTTTTTGACCGTCTAATGATAATCGTTGCATTCAAGCTGGTCGCAGTAAATTGGCGATACTTAGCCAGGCCAGGTATGGCAGTATTTTTAGGACATCAAAATAGGAATTATGTGACAATCATGAAAATATTTTTGTTGAAAATGCAAATGAAAAATATTTAGGGTTTGATTAAATAGATGCCACTATGAAGGCCCATTTAATTTGATCCGTTGATGAATCGCTTCTAATGGTTATTTTTGGTTGGTTATTTCGTTAAATACATTACAACATCTAACATGAGTTTTTAACTACATAAGCTAAACTCAAGTTCCCTTAACTTTAGAAACAAGAATTTCAGCTTTATTTATTTAATGATAATGGAAGCAATTGAATTAAAACCTGTGATTAAAGACTGAAGAAGATTAATTTCCGCCCTTTGTTTTTGATCAAAATTACCTTCCGTGAGATATATTTGAGAATTCGAATAAGGTCAATCGTACTTACACAAAATACGCACTTCGACGCGGAGTCGCAGATACTAGCCAGTATTACCACTTACCTCACCTAAGGCCAACCAATTCACAATTACCTTGATTCTGTTATACGGACAAGTACTTTTTTGGTAAGACAGCACTAGAATGCAGTATAGTGAAGTTTAGTAAAAAAATATTATTTTATTAATGAACTGTTGAATTTCTATAAGTTAATTAAATTATATTCGAAAAAATCCATCAGTATCTTACTAAACTTCAACCACATTCGACGATCCGGGTAACTTATCTCTTTTGTAACCGTAATGTAATTATTCTTGTTAGCCTATCTATGTAAAATCACAATCTGAATTTTTCGTGGTTCTGTGAACTAAATGCAATGCATAATGGTTCAAATTACGTTTACATATAATTGTATTGCGTCTTTATTATTATTGTTTATTCAAGTTTGTGTAGGTATTAGGTACCTACATTATTTTATCCATGAATACTGCTAAGTGATTATTGGTTGCATCATACTTGGGGATTTTCAGTATTTAATTGTAATATATCTGCAAAATTGTGGTACTTTCGTAATGATGTAGTGTTTACGTCCATTAGATAATCTTAAAAATACAGGATAAGTTTTTAACCAGTGCGCAAACTGTACCTAACCATGAATTCAGAATATCATTCTAGACCCCCAGCGCAGAAATTTTTCGTCGGTAATACAAAAAAAAATCAGCTGTTCCATACATTTTGACCGCGTAGGTGACCACTTTTCTATGAAAAAGCAATTTTTTTTTTTTTTTTGTAAAACCAACTTAAAATTTCTGCGCGGGGTCGCGCTGGGGCGTCTAGAATGATATGCTGAAATCATGGTTACAGTTTGCGCACTGGATAAAAACTTATCCTGTATTACGTATTTCTTTTCCTGGAAAACATCGTCTCAATTGCTTTGTTCTAATATCAATACAGTACATAAGTACTTCGTTTTAGCGTGTCGATAGCAATCTATATGCAGTCAACCATTTTTGATAAATCGCCAAAATAACTTATCAGCAGGAGGGCGTGTCAGACTTGTACTGACTAAAACCCATCCGTGTTCCCTCAGTTGCCTGTGTGCCAGGGGCCACGGTATCTCTTCGAACAACCCGCACCCCTGGGTTTTGCTACGAGCTTGGCAGTTTCAGTAGCGTCCATCAGTTCCTGTAGCGTGCAGACAACAGGACACTTTTTACACGATATTAAGTGCCCCATTGTTTGTGGAACAGAACCACATGTTCACTCCAGAGCGAAGTTTCTGTGAATCTCTACCTGAGTAGGTTTCCTTTGCTCCCTTTCCTATAGGAGTAGGCAAAATCTACAGAATGCCACCTGCTACGAACCTTATAGACTCCTTTTGCTTCAATTAGTTCACACGTACGGTTATACAAGCAGTGCGGTCATTCACTATGGGAAGTAATTTTGTTAAATATAACATAACATCACGCCTGTAATCCCCGATGGGTAAGGTCGAGGTGCACCTATAGTAGACCGATATTTCGGCTGTTATGTATAAGTGCCATGTAATCATCACCACCATACCACCATCATCGCCATCACCACCAACCACCACCCACCACCATCACACCACCATCACCACCAACCACCACCCACCACCATCACCACCACCACCACCATACCAGCACCATCGCCATCACCACTAACCACCACCCACCACCATCACCACCACCATACCACCACCATCGCCATCACCACCAACCACCACCCACCACCATCACCACCACCACCACCATCACCACCACCACCACCATACCACCACCATCGCCATCACCACCACCACCACCATCACCACCACCACCACCATACCACCACCATCGCCATCACCACCAACCACCACCCACCACCATCACCACCACCACCACCATCACCACCACCACCACCATACCACCACCATCGCCATCACCACCAACCAGCACCCACCACCATCACACCACCACCACCACCACCACCACCAACAAAACCACCACCATTATCATCATTATCATACCACTGTCCCAATTTATTTGTGGTGCTAACGTGTCTTTTTTCCATACTTCTCTATGAGGCGTCTTCTCGGTAATCACTTCCTAGCTATCTCGCTAACCATACCATCTATCACATAGTCCATCCATTGTTTCTTTGGTTCGAGTGTTATAGCCATCCACATACATACAAAAGTAAGAAAAAAACTAAAAAATGTTTACGGAAAAGTTGTTCAAATTATAGCAGCTAATGTCTGTTATTTTTTTTTTTTTTTGGTTGGGAAATCATCAAATAACTTCTCCCGCTCTGGGTGGAGCGGGAGGGCGTGTCAGACTTTTACTGACTAAAACCCACCCGTGTTCCCTCAGTTGCCTGTATGCCAGGGGCTGCGGTATCTCTTTCGAACAACCCGCACCCCTGGTAGGCATCTCCATATCCTCGAATAGCAACAGCAAATCAACGAAAGTCTCGTGGGTATGACTGAAATATCTCGCGAGTCAAATGCTCTTTCAGGGTCATCAACCTGCAAGTAAAATTTTTCCAATTTTTTTTTTTTTTTTTTTGTCCGCAAGCCCGTGGCTACGGTGGCCGGGAATCAGCCTGGGATTCCCGACGCCCAGGGCGTCTCCTGCGAAGGCCACGGCTGTGAGGCACATGTACTGCATCTCCCTCACAATGTCTGTTATTAAGGGCACATTTCATGCATCTAAACTAATTTATTACTCTATTTTCTGTTGAATTTATATTCACAGATATTTTTCTCAGACTGTAGTCTGTCGACAAAGATACGGGCCCGACTGAAAGAAGATCGATACTTCGGAATGAACTCTACTCCCGATTAAGTAACTTTTCAGCAAAAATACATCAGGAGTTAGGACGGACTGTTAAATCGTTTTGTCATTCATTCTTAGTTCGGGCCCCAAACGAATCTTTTGTCCGAGGGTGATACGGAGTGGAAATTTCGCCTAAAACTACAGATTACGTGTCTAAAGAATTAGACCCCCAATTTCAGATCTGACAAATGCAATAATATAAGTACCTAGTAATAAAGATTACAAAAGGAAACAATTTGCCAAGGAAAGCAAAGTTAAAGTTGTGTTTATGGAAAAACGTAAACCTAGGAGTTTTCCTATCTGAGAAAAACATTAGATTTCTGCGGTTTTACTATTTTTAATGATTAATGTGTAATGGTTCTCGGTTCGTGATCTTGTAACTTCTATAATTATTGTATATTTTCACACGCAGGAGGTGTCTGCCAAATTGCAATATGTTATAGTTCCCATGAATTTGGTGCTACAATCTCTGATTCTGAGAATATGGCCGTTTACATCTCAATTTAAGATGATGCAATTATTTAGAACTTTGCAGAGTTCGAGAGTCGGTTATGATTGCCAAATTTTATTTTAAATCTAATATCTTGGGTTCTATTCGTCTAGGTGGTAAGTCGGTTTTGTAAATAATTTACTTATCGACACCTGTTTTTCTATTATTAGGCTCCTTATCAATATCCAGCTCGTAAATATTGATAATTATATGTTTAATTGATTGTTCAATATTTCGTTTATCTGTCTTTGTATGCTAATTAGTATGTCTTTTCGTTTGAAATGTTTTCGGTGTGATATCGTTAGTGATAAGCGTGGCTGTGTCGTTATCAGGCTGTGTCGACGGCGGCGGCGGCGGCAGTCGGCGGGCGCTCGCCGGGCGGCCCTGCCCGCCGCGGCCACGGCCCGCGACCGGCGACCGGCCCGGCGACGAGCCGTTCAAGTTCGCCAACGTGTGCCCACTCGCAACAAGTTCCTACGTACTTACTTGTTTGGACGTGTGTCGGTGAGTGCAGTGTATTGGTGTGCGGTGCAATCAGTGAGGGTGCAAACAAAACAACGGACTTGTATAAAACATTCTGTTTAATTCTTTTGGAAGCTTAACGTCGCTAACAATAACATATTCTTACATCTATAATGCTACTTAAGTAGACATAGGACAGTCTTAGAGATGAGTAGAACTACAACTAGGTAACGATCATGAGATCTGGATCACAGTCGAGTTGTCGCGCGGCACGGAGCCCTAGTGCGCGACGGAGGTCTGCACGGGCAGGCCGAGGGAGGGTGAGGGCAGTAGCTTCATCACGGGCGCGGGGGGCGCGCGCTCCTTGGCGTGTCTTTTGACGTGCTTGGCGAGGTGGTCGGAGCGCATGAAGCGGCGGCTGCACACGCGACACCCGAACTTCTTCTCGCCGGTGTGAGTGCGCTTGTGTCGGGAGAGCTCGTCCGAGCGCGAGAACCGGCGCTCGCAGCCAGCCCATGCGCAGCGGAAGGGACGCTCGCCAGTGTGTGTTCTAGCGTGAGCTTTCAGGTGGGACGATTTGAAGTAATTTTTTCCGCAGCCGGGGTACGAACACTCGTATAGGCGGCGGCGCGCGGCCGGGGCCGGCGCGACCAGCCACAGAGCGGTGGTCGGCAGGAGGGTGCCGGGCACGAGCACGGCGGGCGCGGGCCGCGGCGCCAGCGGCACCCAGCCCGGGGTGGCGGCAGCACACGGCGCCTGGGGCACTCGTTGTTCGTCGCGCACATCATGTTTGGGCAGACACTCGGGGTGAGGTGACGGCACGCGAGCCTCCTCCACCTTAGGAGGTGGATTAGGAGGCTCCACTCGAATAGGTGGCACAAACTGAGATTGAGTCGCAATGTATTTAGTTTGCGAATAACTGTGACCGCGGTTCATTTTGAATTTGAGCGATTTGACGATGTTCATGTTCATATCTTGCTGAGGCGGCGGCGGCAGCGGCTCAGGGCTACAGGTGCCGTCCTTGTGCGCGCGCATTATGACGGAGGGCCGGTAGCATGGCTCGGGCGGCGGCGTGCTCAGCAGCAGGCGCGCCAGCTCGCACCGGGAACGCTTGTTGAAGTCCTCCTCGCCCTCTGAGTCCGAGGGCTGAGGAGTGACCAGGCCGGTTGGCGGCGGAGACTCCCGAGCACGCTTCACGGCAGCCTTCTTGTAAGGTAACTCGACCTGTGAGACAAAGACAGATGTACGTAAGTGAACGGTCGCTATAATACGAGCACGCGCGCGCTGCGTGATCGCGTCGTGCGCTCTTACAGTACTTTCGATTGCACAAATGGCACTGAGAATTAATTTTTAGACGGGGATTTTTTTTTTCTGGGCGCAATAATATTATTTCTAATTTTTGAAAAAGTTTTTGAGACGAATTGAAAAAGACACTCACTTTGTTTTCCATCAACGGTGGCGTTGACGGCGGTGAGAGGGGTCCACAAACTTCGAGGAGAGTCGACATTCTGATTATAGTAATAGCATTCAACGCAATAAAACTTTCTTTTTTAATTCACAAAACTTGTGTTTTCGCTCCGCGTTTCCGCTGTTGGGAGCCGTGTGGTTCTGTTAGCGGGCGGCGGACGAATAAACCGTTCGGCGAGCGCTCGCTGTACGAGGCATGCGATTGTGGGGTGAGGGGGGGGCGGGTGGCCAATGGGAGCGGGCGGCTCGGCTGCGCAGGCCAATGGCAGGGCGGTGATCACGCAGCCGGCGCGTGGCGGCGCGTGCTGTTCACGTGCACGTGGTGTGACGGCGAGGTCGGCGTGACGTCACCGGCGCGCCCCCGCATGACGTCGCGGAGGGGCGCGGGCGCGACAAGGTCGCCTGCACCGCGCCGCGCACAATCAATGACACTCGTGCACCATCTAGCTACTATTTTGATAGATGCGGTTCGATGACCTGCGCTCAACATTCGCTACTTTCGACGACTTCCTCGTCTTGGAGACGTTACTGCGGCTGTGATGCTGACCCGTTATGTACTACATTCTGTTATTATTTTGTTCTCATCTGTTGACATCGTTAAAAGAAGTAATAAGTGTGATGACTGATGAGTGTTCAGATAATTGTTATCAGCGACAACCAGTGAATAGTTTCACAGAGCTTTTGTTATTATTGTATCAAATAAGATTAGATAAACGCGGTGTACCTATTATATCTATCAATCTTCCTCAGTCCAATTGACCCTTACGAAGTGAACTCTTTAATAAAAAAATTGAAAAATAAAAAAAGTCACGGCTTTGATGAACTTCCACCTACCTTATTAAGACAATGTGCAGACGAATTAACCTTACCATTTTACAAATTATTAACCCAATCATTTGAAGAAGGAACTTTTCCCAATCTCTTAAAAAAAGCTCTTATAAAACCTATTCACAAAAAGAATTGTAAAACTGATCCGAATAATTACCGCCCCATTGCCCTCTTACCGACGGCTTCCAAAATATTCGAAAAGGCTATGTGTAATCGAGTATATGCGTTTTGTGAAAAATATAATATATTTAATGATTGCCAAAACGGTTTCCGAAAAAACCGTTCCACTATCTTAGCCGTTTACAAATATATTCAAAAAGCCCTTGACATTATTAATGATAAAAAGTACGCGATAGGTCTTCTGCTTGATATGACTAAAGCATATGACAAAGTACAATTTGAAATATTACTAAATAAACTATATAGTATAGGACTCCGCGGCAAATGCTATGACTGGTTTGTATCTTATTTGAAACACAGGGAACAAATAGTTGAAATCGAACATTACAACAACAGAAAAAATGAAATAGAATTAATCAGATCCGACAGCAAACAAATCACCGCCTCAATCCCGCAAGGAAGCGTAATAGGGTGTTTCTTATTTCTCGTTTACGTAAACGACCTTCCTAATAATATAAATGAGCCATGTGTCCTCTTTGCGGATGACATATCTATACTTACCTCATGCGAAAATAACACCAATTTAAATGATAAATTAAATTCCATACTAGATTCTACAACAAATTGGATGACTGAACACAACCTAGAAATTAACTTCAATAAAACTAAAATAATTACATTCCACCCTAGCCAAAAAATACCAATAAATATAAACTATAGCTTTAAAAATAATAAATTAGAAGTAGTTGATAAATTCACCCTACTAGGCCTAAACATTGATACACATATAAATTGGAAGTCACACATTCAGAAAGTAAGGGCTAAACTATTTAAATTTTCATACGCGCTCCGCGAGATCAAAAAAACTACAGACCTTAAAACCGCACTAGTAACGTACTATGCGTACGCATACGCATGGCTTAAATACGGTGTCATCCTATGGGGCAACAGCACTGATGCACCCACACTACTTACCCTACAAAAAAAACTAATTAGAATATTAGTAAACATTGAATCCGCCGATAGCTGTATACCCCACTTCCAGGAACTAAAGATTTTATCCCTACCCTGTATCTATATACTTGAAGTTTGTAAGTTCGTGCGCAAATACCCCGATTTCTTTACAAAACGAGAAGACATACAAACGAAAATTATTTTAAGATACAAAAACAGATTAAACTTACCAACATCGCGACTAAAAATGCACTCCAACAGTACCTTTGTCATGTCCATAAAAATTTATAATAAGTTACCCGAAATAATAAAGAATTTAAATCAATATAACATCTTTATCAATAAATTGAAGCTGTTCCTTGTAAGCAAATGCTACTATAGTATAAGCGAATACCTAAATGATAAATTATAAGTAAGTTCTTATCTATTTGTATCTACAAATACTACCTATAAAATACCCTACTTACTCATAATACGAGGAATACCTTTTAAATAAATATGAAACATCCAATAAACAACTTACATTAGAGATAATAAATATTAAATACGTAATAAATAAAAATTAATAAGTAAATAAAATAACAAATAAATGTGTATAATTTATAAAATAATAAAAATGATTCATAAATTTAATTCTGTGATAATAAAACAACTTACTAACAACACCTTACTAACAACAACAGCTTACTAACAACTTAACTTGTAATATTTATCAAATTAAACACGCAGTGTTCTTCCTCCTCTCTCCTACTTGATCTATGCTGTGCCCGACAGGGTCCATAATTGTGACTAATATACTTCCCTACCAACTTTATACATTATGGTACGCAATAAAGAATTGAGAATTGAGAATTGAGAATTGAGAATCTATGTGTCTAGTATAATAACTCGCGAAGTATGACGCGTCATAAATATTGAAACAATAAACATTAATTTTAAAGTCCAAAGTAGTTATATCATGTGTAATAAAACTGTGTATGAGTGTATGACGCAATACAGGCCAGATAAAAAAAAAAACAGAAATAGTTTTTACCTCACCAACGTTTTTTTTAATAATTTTTATTTTCCTATGTCTTCTTTTATTAGTTCCTTTAGCACAAATATCTATGGTTTTACCTGCAGCAGAGATGAGTCAATGGAGTAAAAAAAAAATGAATTCTCTATGCTAAAACGTTGACAAATAAAAGTGGCGTAGGTCAGTCTCTATCAAAACATCTAAGTTTCTCTTTAACAGACATTATTTCGCAAGTTATCACTGGCAAAGACTTACTGTTTACGTGTTTTAATGAACTAGACGAACTTTGCAAGACAGTCGAGAGCAGCCCCGGATCTAGGGGGGGGGGGGGGGCAAACCTGACACCCGTCCCGGGCGGCAGTTTCAAGGGGCGCCGAAATCATAATATTGTGTGATTAAAAATAAAAATCTTGCTCCACAAAGCGCCTAGCATACGGAAGCCTGGTTGGCTCACCGTCGACTTGTAAGAAAACGGCGCCACACAGGCCCACACCTAATTAATTTATCTCAAACGCTGAAGAAAGGGGCGCCACTATCAAGTTTCTGCCCCGGTTCGAAAAAATCATAGATCCGGGGCTGGTCTAAAGTCGATCTCATTTTTATGAATCAAATTTATTTTATGCCAGATGTATGTTAAAGGAGTCTGTTAGGATCGTGGCAAGTAACGTTCTCTAGTATCTGCCCATCTCCTTGGGGATTTGGCGTAGGTTTATGTGTATAAATTTATTTCATAAACTGGGTAATGTCTGGGTCTAAAATTTAAAAAAAAAAACCATTATCATTGGGTTACTAAGTACAGACGCCAGCATATCAAGCTACGTCAAACTGTCAAATTTTCCCAATTGAACATAAACCTTATGCTTGTGGAATAAAGATGAAAATC
Source organism: Polymixis lichenea (assembly GCA_949091785.1). Classification (NCBI taxonomy): domain Eukaryota; kingdom Metazoa; phylum Arthropoda; class Insecta; order Lepidoptera; family Noctuidae; genus Polymixis; species Polymixis lichenea. The sequence goes on from OX420937.1 coordinate 22,514,635, forward strand.
TATCAAACAAATTTGACAGATTGGGGTAGCTTGATGTGCTGGCGTCAGTACCTAATATAATCGTGGAATAAAATATTTAACGTAAGCAAAAGTAAAAAAGAAACAAACTTAGGATTTCCTTGAATAGACATTTTATTCCAATTTCAGATGCTTGTTTTATGCGTATTTAATTTACATTTCATTTTAAGGAGGTGTGTCTGGAAATGCTATTTCATTTTATGATTGATTGATAAGCAAAGTAAGATTGAGCACTAGGCTTCCATTCACATAGTAGGTCATTATAACTATGTTTATATTTGCAGATGTATAGAATGAAGACTATGGAACTGGCAGCAGAGAATCACAAAAATCAGAAGACTCTTCTGCAAATTCAATGGTAAGAAGCTCAATAACATCATCAAATCTTTTATTTTCTAGAGAGAGACCACTGAAATAGACAGAGTAATGTAAGTGACATGTAAGTACAAAAATCGACATCATCAGAATATTCTCAATTCTAAACAACAAAGCTTTCAAACTAAAGTCAATGTTATTTTTTTCATTTTTAAATCACTTTGCTCTGTCCATGTCCGTTTTTGTAAAACATGGACCGGACACGCCTTTTTATTTTTACACCACACGAGAGAAAGGTCATTGACCTCGAAATCCAGATCACAAATGTGTTTTATTACTCGTCTATAGCTATCTCGCTTATTGGATTTTTCTACGATTTTTTAATAAAAATACGTTACTCATTTATGTTAATTTCCTGCTCAGTAGTAACGGTTACGCTTACGGCTGCTATGCGCAAACGCATGTACGTATGTGTGAGTGACGCGTATACTTGTGAGTCACGCATCGTAGTGTGAGTGACGCTGACGCATCGCTGTGTCGTGAAAGTGAGGCGCACGCGCTGGTCGAGTGATCGAGGAGGGATCGAGTTAGAGGAGGTAGCGAGGTCATGGCGTTGGACTTTGGACTGTGTGTGGAGAATTATGTTCTTGTGTTCTGACTACGATAATAGTGAGTTTGTTGCACCAATTCTTCTTCCCAGCTAAACTAGAAAGTGGCGAAGGGCGGGCGTTTAAGACTGTCTTATGTAATTTTGACGTTCAAAAAGTGCTGACTCTCAGCCTTAATTTGGATAAATCCATTTTGATTTTGAGTGACATTTCTCTGGCAAAATGGTATGATGCAGCTTTAATGTTCAGGCACAATCTTTCTAAGATAGGATTATTCTTACTTGTTTTTGTAAAAGCAGGCGTCTTTCAGCATGAATTTTAATCACTAACAAAAATGTATAGATCGTAGCAGGCGACATGCTGTGTTTTCTGCTTACCCCCTGAAAGAAGGCGCGAGTTTATGTCTAAGCTAAAAAACTGTCTACCTCATAAACATCACTAATTACATAAAATTAAATGAAAACAAAGTTTTATTTACATTGGGGTTACGAGTGCTACGACGTAATTGACGCATGCTACGGCGTATCGCTACGACGACGCTACGGTGACGTAGCAGGGGCACGTGAGCGGCTACGCGCCGCGTTGACAGCGTTTCGTGGAACTTCCTTGTACTGTTTTGCGTAACTTGTGTTTCAGTTAGTGTGTTGATGTTTTTAATTTTATAATAAAGGTAAAGTTATGTTTTGATAGGTTGGTTTTACATTGCATCATAAAAATTGAATTTTCAATAAAAAATAATAAATATAAACCAAAAGATATTGTTTTATTTTTCTAATATCCTTTATTAGGCAATACCAACACAATGATACTATAATTGTAAACTTTATCTGTGTATCAGTCAAAATGTTCAACATTTCATTTATTTCAATTCAAAACTTTTGAAGTATCAAAGGATTCGGTCATTCAGAAAAATGAAGCCAGTTGCCCTTTCCAAAACGTAGTAGAATCCCATGGAGGAAAACGGGCAAAACTCTCCAGAAACACCCTTTTAAATTATATTGTTACAAAATATTAGTTACGTCGTTAATGATGTAACTAATATTTTGAGGGACTGTCGAACTGTTGCAGTATTTTAAAGACGAGTTAAAGAAAATCTATATTACATTATAATTATACATCCATACCCATTTTAGAAGCTGACCCGACAGACGTTGTCCTGTCTTATCTATGAACTAGCTTTTGCCAGCGGCTTCGCCCGCGTGGAGGTCGGTGTATTATACATACAATATGTAACAAAAACCCTGTTGTTCCTTTTAGGGACTTACCTACAAGCACAACATTTACGAAGTTATAATTTAAAAAATAAGCATTGGCTAGTCGAGAGTTCAGTATCAAATAACTATTAAAATCGACATATTCGATTTTTTTTTTTACAATATGTGATTTTACAAGTATCCTTATTTCGCACAATAGACTACTAACTCGGCGGCTTTCTTTGATCTAATCAAAATCAGTTAAACTTTACAAATATTCATAATTAAATATTTATTTTAAATATTTTTGTTGAACAGTTTTTATAAATGACTTGCTTTATTACGTAGGTATACCGATTCTGAAAACGTGGGTAGAGGGAACAACAGGGTTTTTGTTACATATTGTATGAACCTTCCTCTTGAATCACTCTATCTATTAAAAAAACCCGCATCAAAAGCCGTTGCGTAGTTTTAAAGATTTAAGCATACATAGGGATATAGGGACAGAGAAAGCGACTTTGTTTTATACTATGTAGTGATGATATTGAATTCGCATTGGCATAATATTAGAAAAGTTTAAATGGTCGTCAAGTTTTCTGAAATTAACCAGAGTCGTAGGATATAGTTGAAGTTTAGTAAGAAACCGATGGATGTTTTCGAATAAAATAAAATTAATCGAAAACAAACAGTTCATTCATCAAATTAAATCTCTGTATCACTTTTGGTGACTGTTCATACATTTTTAAGTAACATAAAATGAATTGACAATTATACGTTGGTCTGTTGTGATACTATTTCATAACTAAAACACCGACCATCGTGACTCGCTACAATCTTATCACTTGTACCACACATCGCACAAGTATGTGATGTAAACAAACGGGTACGTCCACACATGTGTGGGTGGTGTTTGGGGAAACCACGCGGCTGACGTCGCGATAAGGCCATCATTGTTATCAGTTATCAACACGATGTTAACAGGTTACAGGTCGGTTTGACCAACTGTGGTCAAGGTGACGTCAGACTTAGAATATTGTTGAAAAAACCTTTAAAAACATTAAATATTGCTAAGAAGACTGGGATGGAAGGAGAATCGTGTTGCCCGGTAACTGAGTAGTAGAGGTCAGGTAGGCAGTCGATCCATGTAAAACACAGCCGAATCCGGTGAGACTGGAAGCCGACCTCAATCTAGTTGGCAAAGGCCGGGCAGATTGTTTTCCGTTAAGCAGACTAGTAAGATAAGTTTTTAAAACTTCCTTTCTCCTACAATTTTACTTAGCACGACAAGGGTCCACAATGATCCCAATAATTCCAAGTTACCTCCTAAGTACAAATGGTGAAGCAATAAATGATTGAGTATTGAAATAGGGCGTGGTTCACTAAGTACGGAATAGAACTGAACACGTCCGAGCGCGGTGTGCATGCGCAGGCGGCGTGATCAACGTACACGTCATCGGAGCGGAGGCGCGGCGCAACACAAACCTGATGTAAATTGTAACAACCGTGAATATGGAATGGCCATCTGCAATAGGTTTGCCACATCATTGTTTATTTTCATTTTTTGGGAATGGCATGTCGCAGGTCAACCTAGGAGGTTGTCGGCTGTGTAACTGGACTTCCCTGTGGCTGCCTCAATAAATTAAGGCCTTCAGCCAGGGCTTAAAAACTTAAACTAAGCGGTTGCATATTAAAAGCACCCCCTGTGGGGTATGGACCTCGGCTTAGGCCATTCATGTCAAAGTGTATAATTATTATGTACACTTTGACATGAATATTTACTTCAGAAGTATAATATTATTTTGGTTTAATTGTTGTGAATGTCAGGACTATGTAGGTCATATTTTGTTTTGTGTTTCATCTCTTACTCAGCTAGTTTTAATATTAATCTGGCAGTTTGAGTATTTTATGCGGCCTACCCAAATGTCCTGTCTTTGGTATTGTTCGTCAAATCATTGAGCTCCTCAAGTTCTAAGTTGAGCTGTATGATTACTGACAAATGCGTGCACTGAATGGACAGGTCCACTCAATCTGTGTGGTTCTTTCTTCAAAAGACAGATTAGAGAATTTCAGACACTGATCCACATGGTCTTCACATGATCTGGTCAAGATTATGTCTGGACTTTAAAAGAGACTATGACCTCTGAGTTTGTTTCGGCCTTTCTTCTCAGAGTAGTCAGATAGGAAACGACAACCTCATCTAGTTTAAAAAAATATGATTGACGTGTAAAAGTGTTTATACAAAGCTACTTACAGAAATAAAATCATTTATCATTTATTTATAATTTAGGGTCACATCATGGGACGGTCTGGATCGGTGTGATTATTATTTAGGGACGAATTTAAAGCTTAAAGGGGCGGATATGGATTGGGAAATCGCAGCAGGCGACGAGAGGACGGCGGTCTCACACGTCATTGGTAACAAAACCGGAATACGCTGGCCTCTTATTCTATTGTAACTTCGTACCACGCAGGGTTCAAGCAGGGCAGCTCAAGGTCAAAGTGACGATGACATGTGGTCAGCTGTGCGGAAGGTCTCTAGTGCTTATTATTATGGGCTTAATATTAATTTCTTTAATAAACTTTAATCATACATTTAAACAGGATCCATGATACCGGCGGTCAGGTCTCCAGAGACACTAACCTCCTTAAAAATAATACAACCCGTGTCCAGAAATATCGCTTTGTTATTATTACTTCTAACTTCGAAAGTCAGTAAGTATGTGAATAAATAATAAAACAACAACAATGTGAGTGAGTAAGTGTTCTTGAGTACAATTTTATAACCGCATGTTAAAAAAAAAATCTTTTAATCAAATTGCTGCAAAAACCTACATCGCCACTTACGCCGGGAATAACAGAGAATTTATGTGTGTGTTTTATTTTATCCCATTATTATGACACTACTGTCTGTACTAGTTGTCGAAAGCGTAATTGCCAAGCGATGGTTCTTGATGGGTTCGATTCCTGGGTCGAACAAAATGTGTGGGAGTTAAATACCGGGTTATTCCTTAGTAATATGGGCATGAAGTTATGTTCCTAAATATAACTATCAAAATATGAATGTGTGTACTATGTACTCTTCTGCCTTTCCCTTCGACGAAAACGAGCGTAATGTTACATTAAAATTACACTATTTTACTGCGTAGATTATACACGTAGTGCCAGCGTGCTATCTTGACACTAAGTGGTACTTTGCCGGCTCTGCGTCTGACGCAATAGTGGCATGATGAAAAATGTGCCGTTTGTGTATGACAGTGAGTCAACGGAATATTGAATCATAAACGCGATAGTTAAGTAGCAATAAATATAAAATAAATGGCAATATTTCAACTTATGAGGGCGTTATGATGTCATTTAGTAAGTTGAAGTTGTAACAAACCAAGATTTACTTACGAGTTCCATTTTCTTTGTTGCTTTTAAGTTTAGATTTTCGTTTATAGACAACCACTCTTACCAAGGGATTCATGTTATATCATGTTACCCAGAAGCTGGGCTGTCTAGGTCAGATAGGCAGCTGCCCCATAGTTTGGAAAGGCAAGGCAGATTGATTGATTTATGTTATAATATAGAAAAAAAAAATTGCTTTTAACAATTGAGTGTGTCTTTAACGCCTACTCTAGGATGCGGTACGACTCCCAGATCCTTCCCAATCATAAGGGCACGGCTTCCTTACCATTTGGCAGCGCCCCCCGGCCTACTCCTTGATAGGCAATGATCTCTGTAGCACCATGAAGCATGAGGCTTCGGGCTAGTGCAAATCTCGGGATTAATTCGATTAATCGAGTCTGGTCAAATCACACTGAAGTCGGTGCATTTCATTCGTTCATTTTGACAATCGAGTGTGTATACATATACGTATATTGGTCATCATCACTTCTGCATTTCCTCGTCAGTCATGTTAAAGTGCTCCCAGAGAGCCTATTAGCATTATCCGGGCTTAAATCCAGATTCCAGGCTGATACTGAGTCCACGTTTCATTTGAATTCGTTGCTTGTCACGATTATTATATCGTGTTTGTAATTCCAGACAATATAATCTTTCTAACGACTTCCTATCTTGTCCTTGACAATATCTAATTACAGACTGATACTATTAACGTGCATTTTAATTACTCGAGTGGCACCAAACATATAATTAATAATACTAGAACAGTACTTTAAATAAACACAACACCCAATTATGCATTGAATAAGTAAAACGTTGGAAACTGTACTCAGCTCGTCTCGCTTGGCTGCATGCTAAGTGTTCGTGTTGCGTGCGCGCATTATGTGTGTGTGTGTGTGTGTCTTTTTACATGGTGTGTGCACGACGACATGTGTGTGACGGTGTGTATATGCTAGGTGTGTCAGTTGACCGGTCAGCTCTTTGTTGTCAGCGGAAAAAGCTGGTGTTTTGATGCAGTTTTTATTTAAAGTTGTAACTGTGAATTTGTCGCGGTATGAACTGAGAGGCAGCTCTGTATTTTTGTGGGGTTTTCTTCTTACGTGTCGATATAGATTTAAATACAGTCAGCCCAGAACTTGGCTACGAGCTTGGCACTTTCCGCAGCGTCCATCAACTCCTGTAGCGTGCAGACAGCAGGACACGCTAGACAAGATATTAAATGCCCCATTGTTTGGGAACAGCACCACATTTACGCTCCAAGGCGGAGTCATCTGTGAATCTCCACCTTAGCAGGTTCTCTTTACTTCGGCCTACTTGAGTGCGGACTCTATTAGAAGACTTCCAGTGATATCAAGGCAACTCATGTCCATGTGCGAGATTTTCAGCAGGTGGAACGAATGGGTTTGGTAGGGAAGCACTATCTCAACAGACACAAATTTGTTTTTTAGTAATGTAATTTAGCAGTGTTACCTGCATATATATAACATGTCATTAGCTTATTTCGGTCCAAAGCTGGGACATAAGCCTTTTCAAATAAAACAACAAGTTATGTACTGTAACAACAATAAAACAATAACCTAGTCTTCCCACAGCAGCGCAGGCGCATTGTTTCTGCGTAAAACCACAAATTACTAAATCATTCATTTAGTAATAAACGTACTGGAAGTGGAAACACGTTCATCATAACTTTTTACTAACGGAACCCTGCGTGATTATTAAGTGTGTCACGACCCTAAGTAACAATTACGGACAAGGGCAGAAAGATGATCTTCTTTTTTTTAGTGTATCGGTGGCAAAAAGATCCATCTGCTTGAGTATTAGTTATCAATGTTTTGTTGGTATTCGTGCGACAAATAATTGAATTTATTGTTTTGTCTTTCGTCATGTTTCTTTACTTCCTATTGTTTAAAATCTAGGTTTTCTAGCTGAACAGACAGCTGTGCTGCTGGGGAGTTTGCTGCGCCACTTCTTGTTCACAGCTAAAGCACTAGGATGTGGTGAAGAGCGAGCGTTTCGGGGGACTGTCTTAAATAATTTTGACGTTCAAAAAGTGCTGACGTTCAACCTAGCTTGAATAAATGACTTTTCATTTCGATAATACATCTTTTGCCAAAATTAAATTCAGCTGCGCGAGTTCCGCTTACTGACGCGGTCAAAATATCATCAAATGTACTGGTGACAGGGCCATGCGCAGGTAGGAAGGTGGGTCATTGCGTGTGCGTTGGTCATTTTGTGTTGGTCATTGGTGGTGCTGCACTTGAGATTTTAGTCGTCCGTGAACCCCTTTCTGTGGAGATTGTCTTTGCTCCGGCCGACTTTGGTTCGAAGTCTATTTAGAGATTTCCCAATCGGTACTAAGGGATAAGGTTATATTAAGAGATGTCACAGCGAGCTTCTGTCTACAGTGAAAATTACGGTCTCTAAGCCGCCTACCTGAATGATAATGGCAATATTACTCATACCTGTATATTTCAGCTGTTATTTTTGTAGGCATTTAGTTAGCATCGTTACACTGGAAACCGATCCTAGGATAGTTGGAAAAGGATTACGTACATGAAGTTTTCCAGTGATGGACTTAAAAGAGCTAGGTTTCATTATTACCCTACTAATATTATAAATATGAAAGTTTGTACATGTTTGTTACTCGATCACGAACGTCTGAACGGATTGGGATCAAATTTGGCACACAGATAGTTTGTAGCCTGGAATAACACATAGGATACTTTATATCCCGATAGTACGTTCTCGTGGGATAGTTTTCGACCTCCACGCGGGCGAAGGCGCAGGAAAAAGCTAGTTTTAAATCAAATTAAATGATCTAATACCTATACATACCATTGTTTAATTGCCCTATTTAATAAACGCAATCTGGTTTTCTACAAAAACAGGAAACCATGTATAGTTTATTATTATTTATTGTGATGAGCAATAGTGATAACAACATACTATTATTATGTGCCGTTGTGAAATAATTATTGTAGTACCTACCTATGTTTAATAGTAAACTTTCTATCTGACCCGGCAGTCTTTGTCCTGTCCAATTTTCAATAGTTCATACAAAAATCCCATCAAAATAAGAACGTTCAGTTTTTCCGAATTTTGATAATTTCTCGTGATTTTTTTCTTATTTTTCTTTCAATAAAAACTTATTTCGGACTATAACGATTTTAAAGCAGAATATAGCCAAATCGGTCCAGCCGTTAGTGATGCGCTTAGCTTACCAATGAACATAATTTTCATATTTATTCATATTGATGTGTGATTAGTCAAGGGCAGGCGTTTTGGGGGACTGCTTTTATAATTTTGACGTTCAAAAAGTGCTGACTCTCAGCCTAGTTTCAATAAATTATTATGATTTTGATAGATAGATTAACTTAATTTACTAAAGCTTTCGATTCCTACAAAGTTTTTCTGTATTAGAGTATTCTCAGATCAGTTTTTGTATAATGCCCATAACCTATTAAGTATTTATTAAGTGACCAAAAGTGTTTTTTTTTTAATTATATGACCTACTATTTTGTTTTCGTATGTAAATGACGATAAATGATATTTATTTTTGTAAATTGGTTCAAAAAACACTTTTACTTACACGTGTTTTTTTTTAAGCTGGATGAGTTCGGTGATCTGAGAAGAAAGGCCGAAACAAGCTCAAAACTCATAGTCGCTTTTAAATTCCAGATAAAATCTTGGACAGGCCATTTGCTTAATGGATGGTGTTTTGAGGAGAGAACTATACTTACAGTTTTGACTGGACCTGCCGGTCAACTCAGAACTTAGGATCTCAACGACACAACGAACAATACCAAAGAAAAGACATTTTGGTACGTCGCATAAAGTAGGTACCGGTTAAAACACTAGAAAGCGGTGAAGGGCGGGCGTTTTGGGGGATTGTCGTATGGAATTTTGACGTTCAAAAAGTGCTGACTCTCAGCCTAGTTTCAATAAATTATTATGATTTTGATAGATTAACTTAATTTACTAAAGCTTTCGATTCCTACAAAGTTTTTCTGTATTAGAGTATTCTCAGATCAGTTTTTGTATAATGCCCATAACCTATTAAGTATTTATTAAGTGACCAAAAGTGTTTTTTTTTTTAATTATATGACCTACTATTTTGTTTTCGTATGTAAATGACGATAAATGATATTTATTTTTGTAAATTGGTTCAAAAAACACTTTTACTTACACGTGTTTTTTTTTAAGCTGGATGAGTTCGGTGATCTGAGAAGAAAGGCCGAAACAAGCTCAAAACTCATAGTCGCTTTTAAATTCCAGATAAAATCTTGGACAGGCCATTTGCTTAATGGATGGTGTTTTGAGGAGAGAACTATACTTACAGTTTTGACTGGACCTGCCGGTCAACTCAGAACTTAGGATCTCAACGACACAACGAACAATACCAAAGAAAAGACATTTTGGTACGTCGCATAAAGTAGGTACCGGTTAAAACACTAGAAAGCGGTGAAGGGCGGGCGTTTTGGGGGATTGTCGTATGGAATTTTGACGTTCAAAAAGTGCTGACTCTCAGCCTAGTTTCAATAAATTATTATGATTTTGATAGATTAACTTAATTTACTAAAGCTTTCGATTCCTACAAAGTTTTTCTGTATTAGAGTATTCTCAGATCAGTTTTTGTATAATGCCCATAACCTATTAAGTATTTATTAAGTGACCAAAAGTGTTTTTTTTTTTAATTATATGACCTACTATTTTGTTTTCGTATGTAAATGACGATAAATGATATTTATTTTTGTAAATTGGTTCAAAAAACACTTTTACTTACACGTGTTTTTTTTTAAGCTGGATGAGTTCGGTGATCTGAGAAGAAAGGCCGAAACAAGCTCAAAACTCATAGTCGCTTTTAAATTCCAGATAAAATCTTGGACAGGCCATTTGCTTAATGGATGGTGTTTTGAGGAGAGAACTATACTTACAGTTTTGACTGGACCTGCCGGTCAACTCAGAACTTAGGATCTCAACGACACAACGAACAATACCAAAGAAAAGACATTTTGGTACGTCGCATAAAGTAGGTACCGGTTAAAACACTAGAAAGCGGTGAAGGGCGGGCGTTTTGGGGGATTGTCGTATGGAATTTTGACGTACAAAAAGTGCTGAATCTCATCCTAGCCAAACTAGGGTGAGAGTATTAAACAAATTAGGTACTTTTGATTATGGTATGTACCGAAACTATCATATTATTAGCATTAAAACTAACTTAAAGCTCACCTGTCAAGTAATTAACACAATTACTACGAGAGGAGGAAAAGAATGACCCACATATAGCAGTGTCACACATAGTCAAAGAAAACAATAGGTGCCTAATAAAATTCTGAAGGCAATCAAACTCATAAACGCTCATCATATTCGATTGCAATTATGAAACTCGCAGAGATAACAAAACATAACCATTCAATCAATCTCAAAATACAACAATTCTTGCATAGTAAGGTAATATTTTTTAAAGATATTTCTTTGCCAACCGCATAATTAAAATAAAATAATAAATTAATAATGTGTTTCAGGAAATTATTTCCTTAATAAGCACTACAAATTACATAGAAATAAGCATAAGGATTCAATCTATGTACCGTCCGTCACGTCACAGATTGTATTGTAAATATTGTAATTGTATGGCCAGGATGTAACTGTATCCGTTAGCAGTAAGCGTTGCGTTTCAAGGAATTCTTAACTCTGCCGAAGCAAAGTTATATCAAAAATACAAATAGACTCATTTGAGTGTCCCCCTCCACGGAAATCTTTAGTAAAAGGCGAAAGATTTATACGTTTTGAAGGGAAACCAGAGATAATCAGTGAGCGGCGTCGACGTGACCCAACCAAACGGCGGAGAATCTTAACACCGCGATTCAGGATTCGGCACGAAATGCACAGTGACATCTTTTGGTTAATGTTGGAACTAAATCAAAAGTAGTTGCCGTGGTAGCGGTTGGAGTTTGTGGTAAGCGACTTCATGTAGTAAAATGAAATGCTGTATTAACAAGAAGGCAAGTGTTCAATAAATGTATTAGTTAAATAGTTTGAGACAAGTTCTCTTAATGCTAAAGCTAAATAAATGCCTTTCCGGATGCACCATTATTGAAATTGTAACTTTTATAGGTGTAAGCCGACGAAAGAATTCAAAGAGCATTTGTAGATCCTTAATCTAAAATAGTCACAAAACAGATTAAAAAAATATATATTATAAAACTAAAAAACACGCTTTAAAAGCCAAACTAAAAAAGTAGAAAATAATTTAATTGTAATAAAAAGTGGTGGTGGGGTTCTTGATATTACTTATTTGATTTAAAAAATACCTCAAAAAGCTTTTTAAACTATTTTTTATTTTCTATTTTTTTCGTTCTGCTATCTACGAAAGCGTGATTTTACAGTATTTCCCTTTTTTCAAATTATTGAATTGTCATCGGTCCTCGATACGTCTGACCGTTTTAAGTGGGTCAAAATCAAGTCCAAATGAGTCTGTTAAAAACAAATTTTAACAAGATTATGATGTGTATGACTAATGAGTTAGCATTGATGTAATTTCATGATATTAATACGCATGTACTAGAAATATTTGCACTTTCGAATAAAGTGAGACAAAAAATATTTTACCATAATAACATGTAAAAACCTATAATCTGGCAAATAAATAAATTTTATTTCATTTTATTTTAACAAACATGCTTACAAACATACAGGTTATTTTATGCGTGATAAATAAGACTTTATTTTCGACCAAAATTATACGAACTTAGAATGAATCTTCATAATCTATAGCAGTGCCATCTATTGAAATGGCCCCGAACTACGCTGAAATACGTACTCACCAAAAGTACCAACACTACATTATCACAGTTTTTTGTTTGGAACCAATAGGGGCTGAGTCAGTTTAATACAAAACACATAGATGGCGCTACTGTTTAGTTTATGTGGAACTGTTTGGCAAGGCATTCGATAACTTCACGCAGCTATTCCAATTTTGATCCAATAGAACAACAAGTATTTAGGTAAATAATAAAGACAGTGGTTTTGAAACATTCGTGCCATGGAGGTAGGTACCCCATTGTGTTAGAAAATATATACGTTGCTTAATGTACTTATACTTAGCGTTAGTTTAACCATGCGTTTGTGATGTTTAAAAATTTCTTAGCTTTAAGCAACGTTTATGAATAAGGGGGTTAATGTCTATAGCACATAGGTAGGAAATTCAAAAATTCATGCTCTAAAAGGGTTATATGAAAATTTATATGAAAGATCGTCTGCCGAAGGGAAATTTCATCGAATCCACGGCTTCGCAGCAAGTATCGCGCAGCCCTCTCGGGCGTTTGAATCGACACGAGTCGCGTGGAACTTCCTCACATCAATTCATAATGGTATAAGAATTTAAAAATCCTGTACCATTCCCGTTGTATAATCTACATGGTAGACATCGCGATACGATTCTGCATTTGATGCAGGTGAACTGAAGGCCAATTAAAATCGTTCAAAGTCTAGTCACAGTCTCATCTCGGCGACAATTATTTGTTAGAAACTTGTCAAAAATATATATGAAACAGTCTGAGTGACTGTGAAAGTTCTTAAAATTGCGAGAATTGCCCCTCTTAAGACGTGACTAATCTATACACAACGTGTAACGGAAAGGGTATTTACATACCAAGGGCACGGCTTCTTTGGATGATATCAAACAATATTGGAAGGGGTTTTTAATCCTATCTCAACATGTTCGGAAGTTATGAGAATTTTTAATACATTGATACCAGAAACCAAATCATCAAATTGAAATAAAAACATCACTCGAAAGAGATTTACCGTGATACTGGCAAGTAACATGGAAAGTTATTGACCTACGTAGTGCGGTGACACGTTTGTTATGATTTGAATTTAAGAAACATATGAAACCGAAATTTTGGTATCAATTCTTAGAGTATTTTATTTTGAGCTGAAACTATGTATAGTGATTCTATACCAGCTGTTATCTTTAGTGCTTAAGGATAGCAATAGGGTTTCGGTAACGCCCCGTATATAAAAAAAATATCCCTATTTCTCTTAGTGACGACATCACACATGAACGGCTGGACCAATGTTGCTAATATTTTTTTTGTTGTGTCTGTTATTGTCAGGAGAAGGAAGAAAGCAAAAAAAAAGTTGCACGTAATATTAGAAAATTTAAGAAAACTTAACGACCATATTAACTTTTCTAATATTATACCAATGTGAATTCAATCTTCATAGTTAAGACAGGACAACGTCTGTCGGGTCAGCTAGTTATTATATGAAAAAACACAAAGAACTCACTAAGAAGGTTGCTAATGATTTCAAAAATTATTGTAACATAAGACCTACCTTTTTCTACGAGATTAATTAATCTAAGGCAAACCTACTCACCTACGCTGCTTTAAAACTGATCTAAGAAAACAAAATCAAATCATTCCTTCATTCATTCAGTCATTTAGTACCTTAAACTAAATGACTAACTTAACTTGGCCAAAGAATCAGCATCGCCATCATCATCATCATCACCATTTCAGCCGAAAGACGTCCACTGCTGGACATAGGCCTCCCCCAATTTGGGGGAGGCTTGTCATAATCGCCACGCTTGGCAGGTGGGTTGGCGACCGCAGTATGGTGGTAAAATGCATAGAGAACGCTGCTGCCCATTCTCTAGTAAGATCTTCAGTCGCCTTCTACGACACCCACGGGATGAGATGGGATGGTGCTATTCTTTACGTCTGGCACGCCAAACAACGTGGCAATGCTGCCAGCCTTTTGGGCACTTTTTTATTATCTAGGTGCATGTACCATTAATATTAATTTATTTGAATAGTAAGCAAGTTTATCAAATTGAATACCTAACATGGAAATATAAAGCAAAACAAAGAAATTCTTCCGTCTATACAATTTGGTAGCAACAAGTTTTGCATTTTCAAGATTGATCATTTTGCTCGTTGAAGTCTTTTCTTCTTCGTGGCACTTTCAAACTTACGAAGATTTTGAACTGAGAATAAGGTTGATTTATGTTATGAGAAAATTAATCAGTATTTTTGTTCGGTGTTTGACCTCTAAATAACTTCCAACTTCTAAGATGCGGGCTTTCACGCTGTGAGAGGGAATGGGCAGCAATCCAACAAACGGTTTCACTGTGGGTTGGTGGATATGTCACCGTAAAATTGTAAATACCGTTAGATTATAATCTATCTTGCGAGATTGTAAACTGACTATAAATTGTGAACTGCACCATACTGCTTACCGACCGAATAGGTTTGGTTAGGTTAGAATTGCGACCAACAGCGCGCGAGCCGAGTGAGCGAAGCGAGCGGTGCCGCGGTAGCGGCCGGCTAGCGCTACTTCCAAGTTAGTGGCAGTTAATTGACTTTTGAGTAATAGCGCAAGGTACTATCCGTCTTGATACTAGTTCACAATTTGACGGTTTCACTTTGATAGATTATATAATCTACCGAAAAATAATGCGTTAAATTGTAAGCAGTATGTTACGGTTCACAATCTTTCGACAGTTTACAATCTCGCGAGATAGATTATAATCTAATGGTATTTACAATGCCGCCATGGGATAAGGAGGCAAACGTCCTCGCGCACACTTAGGAGTGGCGCAAGGAGGCCAAACGCCGGGGCGTAACTCCGCTGCCGCGGGAAATCGCGGCACAGCGGACAGAGCTCCGGCGGGATCTCATGGCGGCGTGGAGAGTGCAATTGTCGCAACCCAGTGCTGGGCACGCCACGATTGCGGCGGTAAGTCCCCTCTTTGAGGAGTGGCTTGAGAGGCGGCACGGCGTCCTCACCCTTTGCCGGGAATTCCAGGCTGATTCCCGGCCAACGTAGCCGCGGGCTTGCGGACGGTGAGTAATGGGTAGCTCGCTGTCCGGTAAGGAGCAAGCCCGGGTTCTAAGGCGCGTTGTGTTCCACGCGCGCCTCAAACAGATGTCAGCACCAACTGATGAGTCCCGCAAGTGCCGATGTCTGCCAGGGGTGCGGGTTGTTCGAAAGAGATACCGCGGTCCCTGGCACACAGGCAACTGAGGGAACACGGGTGGGTTTTAGTCAGTAAAAGTCTGACACGCCCTCCTGCTCCACCCAGAGCGGGTGAAGTTATTTGACGGCGAGGGTTTTAAAATAGATGAAATTAGGGTTAGAAAATATTTGAAAATTGACCAATACCCCACTTATCTCCGATACTACCAACGGACAATAGGAGCCCTTTGGCCTACAGTAGGGCAGTAGGAGGCCTTTGCAATGCAGTGGCATATAAGGAGGCCTTTGAAATGGTAAATATGTAGTATACAACTTTAGAGTTTGGCTACCAACATAGCGTATAAATAAGTACGGAGCTCTTTTGTTTAGAATACCTATTTTGAACCTATTTTTTGTGTGATGAGTTTTTTAGCAAAATAGTTCATTGAAATTAAAGCACATTGCCATCGGCTGAAATACAGTTTAACAATAACAATATTTCCTACACAAAATAAATAAATTTATTGAAACAATAGATTCAAAAACTGAGTTGTAGCCTTGTAGCAGGCGCGGCGTAGCACTCCGCGTAGACGTGCTACGCCGCTAACAAAAAAGGAGCAAAGCTTCAACCAGTAGTCATCATGGTTGACAATTTGTCTGCCTTTACAGGGTCAAATTAAACTTGCTAGCTTAACTTCACACACGGTAGGTAGAAGAAGGTATCGATATGTACCTTAACGCGATCAAATAAAAAAAAAGATTGGTTGATTTTTTTTGGTAGTCGATGACTTCTGGTAGTGTTTTCACCCGAAGTATTTGTTTTTTTTTTTGTTTTGACGTGTTTACCTGTCTCGTCTGTGAAGTTACAACAGAAAAATACTATAAAAAATATATTTCAAGTGACTGGGACTACACACTCCTGCGGGTAAAGACCCAAAGAAAAACTCAACAAATTATCTTCTCTTTGTTTTATGATGTTAAGATTTCCAAACCTATTTCGTGTCCGTATGGATTGAGGAGCCATGTCTCAGATTTAAACGAGGGTACAATATTGAGTAGTAAATTAGCTAAATTTGTAGCCCCGATCCTGGAATTTGTAGTAAAATCCTTCAAAAGTTACAGGACGTTGAAGGTGGCTTCTCAATTCAGATGTCTTTGATTGAGGAGCCACCTCAGAACTCAAAAACTAGCCAATGGATATTTCTGAAACTTTGGTAGGAATTAGTAGTGTTTATGCGTAATTTGTACAAAAAAAATAGGTTTTGTACGGGTGAATTTGAGGTAGCTACAATGCTTTGATTTATCTGAAAAATCCATAAATTTCCCCGCGCTGTTTCTCGGAAACGAATGAAGCAATTAAAACAGATTTTTAGTATTATTTAGTAGTAAGTTTGTTTTCATTTGTAGTATAAAAATAAAACGCAAAGGCTTCATTGCCATTGGCTGCATTGCTTCATTTAGTAGAAATTTCTACTAAATATAATCAAAATTCCTCTACATTCTGTATTTCAAAAGATATTAATAATTTTAAAATTCCTAAAGAATTTTCTGTGTAGGGTGACCATAAATAATTGAAACTGTGTTCATAAACAGAACTTTATTTACACATGATTTATTCTTCACCAAATCAGTACATAAATAAAGAAACACAATATATCAAACACAAAAAAGAAATCATTCAAATCTGAGACATGGCTCCTCAATCCATACGGACACGTCTGCGGAGCTTTGCTAACTAATTAAATTCGACCCTATACTAGCAACGCGCCAAGCTCCGCACGGTTTTTACAACATGACAAAACCTCGAGATTTCTTCATTAAATATATCTAAGTTTACTATAAATGTATTATTCACATAAAGCTTTCGAAATAAATTCTTTAAATGATGGCGACAATAAATTCAGGTAGTCAATTTTGCCGTTTATTTACAAGCTTTGATTTAGTTTCACTTTGTATGTTCTGATGACTTTTTGCAATGTAATTTGGGCACTGCTTCCTCTTAACCAAGCAAAGAAAGCTTTACGGGCTTCGTTCCGTTTCAATAACAATACTTTTGTAAGATATGATAGATTACACACCTCGTGACTAAAGGCTAGATTCATAGATTTACACATTGACTTAACAATGCTAATTAAAGTAAGCGTTCCATTAATATGATTCCATTGTTTGTGAAGAGACAATAAATTATATGAATTTTAATTTATTTGAATTCAACGGCAACTAACTCACCCGTATCGTTTACTTTAGCTCATCAACGCTTCTTTGAAAACGCTTTTAGCTTCTAAGATATACCATAAACTGTAATCCATGTATTTCCATGGATTTCTTGGAGCTGATGAAACCAGGAAAATTGTGTTTGGACCACTTGAAGTGTCGTGGTAAATGAAAGACATGTGCACTGTATAATGTCTCGATTTATTGTGTGCTCACATCGATTGAGCATACACGATATTAATATATTGCTTACTTGGCTAATCCTAAATAAGGTGTGGTTACACACACATACATAATAATACTAACGATGCTTACTTACATTACACACTGTTGAATATATACTGCTCTGGGAGCTGCAGCTGGAGCAGAGTCTTCTAAAATAACCATGTACGGTTACCAAAGTTCTGTTGACTCCAAGAAATACGTACATTTTCAAGAATGTCTTGTCGGTACTTTTCTTGGTTGATTTTGATACCTTTTTCGAAAACTAGAGGAGTCCCAGTAGCGCAGATCGCACCCCAAACCATAACTGTTTCAGCGTTTTGGAGATATGGAACAAATGCAGCAGCTCCAGGACTAGTGGAAGACAAGATCCTGTTATTTTGGTGATTGTGGGTTCGTTTTATCGAAAATAATTTTTCGTCAGAGAGTACGATATTTTCTCGATTTATAGCTGTGAAGCGTTGTTTAAGCAAACGACATTCCACAAGCCGAACTTTTTTGTCTTTGTCCGTAGGCAATTGCGCTTTTCTAAGTTTATATAGTACCAATTGTAGATCATGTTTTACGATACGCTGTATAATGGAGCGTCTAATCCTCAAGGCTCACGACATTTTCTTCACCTTGGTCTGTGGATTACGGACTAATCTTTGTTTAGTAATATGTTGGTTCCTAGAATTAATAACAGTACTTTTGCGTCCTCTTTCAGGGCAGTCTCCGATGTTGCTAAGCTCGTGATAACGTTTAATTGCTGGAGAAATTAACTGACGAGAAACTGCCTGCACTACCTTTTTCCATGCTCATGCAATGAAATTATGGCTCCACGTTGCACTGACATCCTACTATATATAATAGGTCTTTACCTATGTACCTAATTGGAGATTTCATAACCAGCATTTCCAGATTTAATTATCTCTGGATTCGCGTGCTATTCGAAATTCATATAAATTTTTGTCGAAAGCCGTGTGTGTTTAATTTGAAATTCAGTCATTTGTTTTTAGATAGTGTTTCGTTTTTGTGAAATTGAGGAAGTTTTTGGCGCCATGGATAAACTGAAAATTCGTACAATTTTCGAATATGAGTTTGTACGTAGAAACCGCAGTGCAAACAACAAAAAACATTAACGACGTGTACGGGCCTAACACTGCTTGCATAAACACGGACCATTATTGGTTCAATCGGTTTTTATCTGAAAATTTTGAGTTGAAGAACGAGCCTCGCGGTCGGCCGGTAACCATTGTCGACAATGAAGAATTGAAGGCAATAGTGGAAGTGGATCCAACTCAATCTACGGCTGAGCTTGCTGTGGGCCTTGGAGTTAGTGTCAAAACAACATTGTGAAGCATTTGCGTCAAATCGGAAAGACAAAAAGCTAGATAAGTGGGTGCCACACGATCTAAGCGACCGACAGCGAAACTTACGCGTCAAAGCATGCATAGCACTACTGAATCGGCATAGAAACGAGCGAATTTTAACTAGAATTGTTACCTGCTTTGAAAAGTGGATCCTGTCTGACAACTGTGAGCGTTCGTCTCAGTGGGTGGACGCGAGTACAGCAACTAATCAGTGCGCTAAAAAAGATCACTCATAAGTAGATGATGGTGACTGTTGACGGTGGGCCAGTGCCGGACTTGTACATCACAGCTTCATACCGAACGGCACAACACTGACGGCAGATGTCTATTGCCAAGAATCGCAAACAATGATGGAGAAGCTCGCAATTCAATAACTAAGACTGGTCAATCGCTCTTCCCCATTATTTCTCCATGACAACAATAATTTTAGTTTATTTTAATCATTTACACATAGTGTAACTTTATTGTACGAGTACGTTCTATAAAATTGTAAGCGCGCATCGCATAGTTTTATAACTTTTTTTGATAATATGTGGAAAATGTCGTGGGTTATACTATTTACTCACTCTGTAACTCAAATTTTGTGTAGTTGTGTAATGTGTAACTGTTTATTTTCCCTATATATAATATGTTATATAATAAATTTAAAAAATAATGACAACGAGCAATCTCACACTTCACGATAGACCATCGCAAAGCTATAAGAGTTACAGCTAGAAGCTCTCCGTCACCCACCGTACTCATCGGACCTTGCCCCAACAGATTTCTACTTATTTCAAAATGTTATAAATTTTTCAAGTGAGAAAAAATTCAACACCCGAGAGGCAAAACAGGTTCGCTGACTTCGTCGCCTCCCGTCCGGTAGACTTCTGCAGTAAAGGGATAAACAAACTGCCATAAAAATGGCAAAATTGTATGGATAATTTGAGCTAGTACTTTTGTAGTGATTAGCTAAAATAAAAAAAATACGATTTTTTTTATATTTTAAAATTTTCATACAAATCTCCAATTTATAGGTAAAGACACTGAAGACCTAATATATCCTAGTAATATTGTAAGTGTGAATGTTTAGATGTTTGGATGTTTTAATAAACATGAGTAGTCTCAATCTTGAATGATTGAGTTATCTCAATCACGCAAAAACGGCTGAACGGATTTGGATGAAATTTGGCATACAGATAATTAATAACCTGGATTTACATATAGGATACTTGTATCCAGGTAGTACGTTCCCGTGGGATGCTGGCAAAAGCTAGTAGCGAAACAAATAAAATTTTTACACTTTTTAGCAAACAGACATCGTTAAAAATGGCTCTGAAGAGTGAGTACATTATTACACAATAACAAAACAAAATGCAAGATAAGCCATTTTTGAATATTTTATTTTGTACATGTTATTTTGGGCCATGGTGTAATAGGTACTGCTGCGCTGTGGTCGTAGCATTAGGTACCTTATTTGAGTAAATATATGCTGTCTGTTTTATACAAGGTGTAATATAAACTCTATCGCTATCCTTAAGCACTAAAGATTCCCCCCCAGTGGGTTCCCGCATTTTCGTTGCGGCCCCGACTCAGTAGCCGTGGTCACCGCCACGGTGAAGCGAAGAGGAACCCCAAGATGGGGCCGCTCGTCAAGGCTTTTGCCTCCAAGCCGACGACGTAGCGGCCAAAAAAGTAGGTTGCGGTGAGGTGCATCGCCACTGAGGCGGACCGCGATGTCGAATGGGAGGCATCGCGGCTGAGGGTTACAGGCTGCGGCGGAGGAGGAGTGCCGGTGCTTCTGAGTAGCCCTTCCGTGGCCTGGGCGGGGCCGCCACCGTTTGGGGAGGAGGAGTATCGGTATAGCGTTGGCCGCTCTCCCTATCTCCTGCGGCCGAAAAGTGGTAGGTGGCGTGGCCACTGTGCTGACCCGTCGCAGGGGGACCAAGGGTGCCAGACACGGGGTCGTCTGGGGCCCGTATGCTATTTGGTTCCTGGGGTGGTTACGGCGTGCCATGTGTGATGGTGCGCCGGTGATAGGGGTTATTCCCCTCCGAGGAGGGTCCGGTGACGGACAGCCGCAGCGAGATCGCGGATGTCTTGCGCTTTTCTGTGTTCCCGCCTCAAGTGGCACTGGAGGGCACCGTGGAGTTTTAGTGGGTTACAGTCCCACATAACTGCTCTATCTCCCCGTAGAAGCGCAGTAGGCATTTCTCTAGGTTAAAAAAAAAGTGTTGGGTCGACGGCGCGTTGTGTTCCACGCGCGCCTACAGAGATGTCAGCAATAACTGGCGGGGTCCGCAAGGGCCGATGCCTGCCAGGGGTGCGGGTTGTTCGAAAGAGATACCGCGGCCCCTGGCACACAGGCAAATGGGAACACGGGTGGTTTTAGTCAGTAAAAGTATGACACGCCCTCTTGTTCCATCCAGAGCGGGAGAAGTCATTTGATGATTTCCCACCCAGAAAAAAAAGCACTAAAGAAAACAGCTGGTAAAGAATCACTATACATAATTTCAGCTCAAAATAAAATACTCTAAGAATTGATAACAAATTTTCGGTTTCATATGTTTCTTAAATTCAAATCATAACAAACGTGTCACCGCACTACATAGGTCAATAACTTTCCACGTTACTTGCCAATATCACGATAAATCTCTTCTAATTGATGTGTTTATTTCAATTTGAAAAGTTTGGTTTCTGGTATCAATGTATTAAAAATTCTCATAACTTCCGAACATGTTGAGATAAGATTAAAAAACTCTTCCAATATCGTTTGATATCATCCAAAGAAGCCGTGCCCTTGGTATGTACCTATATACCCTTTCCGTTACATAGAAAATAAAACTTCACAAATACCCCATATTCGTGTCTCATAGGTTTATGTAATATCTTTACCGGCTGGCGACAAAACTTGCACAAAGCACAACGACCTTTTCAAAATAAACGATATTAATACATTAAGAAAACTATTAACAGTTAATTTTCGACCAAGTTTCTTTAAACGCAATAACTATATTACCTACCTCTGTATTAATTAATTATATTCGATTATTTAATTCTTACTTATTTATTTTTTGATTAATTAAATCAAGGCGAAAGGAGTGAGTAAAGATTGTAGCAGGTGGGTAGTTTCTGTTTACCCCCATGAAAGAAGGCGTGAGTTTACGTATGTGTAAATCCTTTAAAGCCAATAAACGCATTTTTCTTCTTCTTTTTTACACGCTTTATCTTCACTTGTATGTTTGTTTGTATGTATGTTTGTATGTTTGTTTATAACCGACTCCTTAGGGCGCGATTTTGACCCACTTCAAACGGTCAAATTTAATTTAAACTTTGTAGACTTATCGAGGACAGATGACAATTCAAAAATAAAAAATAAAATAGAAAAAAACAACTTAAAAATCACGCTTTTGTAGTTATCAGAACTAAAAAATAGTAAAAAAATAATAGTTTAAAAAACTAAAAAACACGCTTTAAAAACCAAACTAAAAAAGTAGAAAATAATTTAATTCTATTATAAAGCGTGGGGTGCTTGATATTAATTGATTTTAAAAATACCTCAAAAAGCACCCCACGCTTTTTAATAGAATTAAATTATTTTCTACTTTTTAGTTTGGTTTCTAAAGCGTGTTTTTTAGTTTTTTAAACTATTATTTTGTTCATTAGATATCTGGTAGTCTGCTTTTGTCAATTTACAGTACTTAGATAAGGAACTAAGCCGTATTTTCATTTACAAATTAGTTTTATAGACAGCTCATTCATAGAGAGGATATTAATTGCGTTGTTTCCGTAGATTAATTATTTATTTGACATTATGTATATGTCGTGGCCACATCATAGATTTGCTCACTTCATGAAATGCTCAAGAATTTCATGAAATGATCGCATTTCATGAATTTCTCGTCTTCTTCTGGTATATATTACAGAAGAAGACGGTCGACGTCAGGTTGTCAGAGCTCCACAGGGCTCCTATTTCTGTCTGCAGGGTTTAAAGGAACCTAACCAAACTGACCCTCGGGGTGCCCCTGACGTCGACCGTCTTTTCGAGAAAAAAATCTCGAGCATTTCATGAAGTGAGCAAATTTAGGATATGGCCACGACATATACACATAATACAATAAATACATAGGGATACGACATAGTTATAAAAATCAAAAGTCATTTATTCAAACGAGGCAGAGAGTCAGCACTTTTTGATCGTCAAAATTACATAAGGCAGTCTCTCAAAACGCCCGCCCTGCACCACTTCCTAGAGCTTTTGCTGGGAAGAAGAAGTATCGCAACAATTTCAATATACTATATAATTTGAGTATTAATAATACATAATGATCGTCAATAATCATGAAGTCATGAGTGATTTCATGATAAATGATAAATGATAAATGATTTTATTTCTGTAAGTAGGTTTGTACAAACACTTTTACACGTCAATCATATTTTTTTAAACTAGATGAGGTCGGCGTTTCCTATCTGACTACACTGAGAAGAAAGGCCGAAACAAACTCAGAGGTCACAGTCTCTTTTAAAGTCCAGACATAATCTTGGTCAGATCATGTGAAGACCATGTGGATCGGTGTCTGAAATGGTCTTTTGAGGAAAGAACCACACAGATTGGGCGGACCTGTCCATTCAGTGCACGCATTTATCAGTAATCATGCAGCTCAACTCATGACCATGGCCTGAGATTTAATTGACAATCAAAATGACCCAAAGGTCATTCACTGCAGAAATTGCAGATCTCGCCTCATCTACAGTAAACTATCGGAAAAGCTGCAAGTCATCTGCGTCGAGATGAATGCTGAAGGAGATTACTGTGGTGGCAAAGTTTATGAAAAATAGGAAAAAGAAGACAAGAGAGAAAGCTAAGTACCCTTCTTTTTCATAAAGACAATTAATTTACTTATTTTATTACTAGCTTCTGCCAGCGGCTTCGCCCGCGTGGAGGTCGAAAATTATCCCAGGGGTACGTACTATCGGGATAAAAAGTATCCTCTGTGTTATTCCAGGTTACAAACTATCTGCGTGCCAAATTTCAGCCAAACCTGTTCACCCGTTTTTGCGTGATTGTGTTACAAACATTCAGACATCTAAATTTCCAAACATGTAAACATACAAACTTTCACATTTATAATATTAATGGGATATAATATTAGTACAATAGTAGGATTTGTATACTTACACAGATGAGATAGATGAGCTTATAAATCTCAGCCAACAACAATCTGCAGGGTCGTCTTATGAACTGTCCAAGACAATCTCTGGACTTTAAATAGATATTGACCTCTGAGTTTGTTTCGGTGCTTCTTCTCAGAGTAGTCGGTTAGGATACACACGGGTGTGTATATGGTCGACGGCGCGTTGTGTTCCACGCGCGCCTCAAAGAGATGTCAGCAACAACTGATGGGGCCCGCAAGGGCCGATGCCTGCCAGGGGTGCGGGTTGTTCGAAGAGATACCGCGGCCCCTGGCACACAGGCAATTGAGAGAACACGGGTGGGTTTTATTCAGTAAAAGTCTGACACACCCTCCTGCTCCACCCAGAGCGGGAGAAGTCATTTGTTGATTTCCCACCCAAAAAATAAAATAAAAAAACGTATGTGTATATCCTAAACGGTAAATCCAGTTTAATTTTTTTTTATTTTGCCGTTTATTTAAGTATACGTAAAACCTTTTTTTGAAAAATAAATATCACTTCAGACCTCGAATCGTCATCGTCATCATTTCAGCTAAAAAACGTCCACTGCTGGACATAGGCCTGCTCAAAGCACATAGTTCAGTGCTTCTCGCGTCCAGCGGATTCCTGCGGCCGTCACCAGGTCATTGGTCCACCTTGTGGGAAGCCTTTTAGGGCTACGTCTTCTGGTACGCGGTCGTCGATCCGGAACCTGAGACAGTTAGTTACTTACTCAGTATTATAATATGGTCTTAGGCTTTTAGAGTCAAATCTGATTTAATTTTTCAAAAACAAAGATTTAAAAAATTACCATAATAGTTTTCCATGGGACCATGTAGAATATTGTCTATATTCTACTTGGTCCTCACATGATCCGGCCAAGATTATGTTATGTCTGGAATTTAAAGAGACTGCGACATATGAATTTGTTTCTTCTCAGAGTAGTCGGATAGGAAAGTCAACTTGATCATTTTTTAAAAATATGATCGACGTGTAAAGGTCTTTGTATAAACCAATTTATTTATTTATTTATCCTCCCACAGGAACGCCATACTGCAATTACATCAATGTAGTAAAAAATCACGTCATTTGCATGTGCGGTGGACATCGAACGGTTAGAAAAAAAAACAAAAAAAAAAAAACGAAAAAAAAAAAAGAAATTTTGATATGACAGATTTTTACTTAGATTCATGCAATTACAGGAATAAAAACATCACTAGCGTTTAGCACTCGGCAGCCTGTGATTTTCGCCATTTCGCATTGAAAGGTTTGTCATACTCGTATAGAAAATTGAAAGGTTCTAGCGGTAATTTTGTAAAATAAGGTTACATTATTGTGTTTATATGTGTTAGGTTAGCTTAGGGCAAGTTTTTTCCAACGCCAGATATATATCTTTGATCCCTGGCATCATAATAAGGTTGGTTTGGAATAACTGTCCGAAATTCAAAATTATTCCTGGGATTTAGCGTTGGAAAAAATCAGGCATTAGTCGATGTAAAATCTGTTAAATAAATGTGTCGTTAGGATAGAATAAAATAAAACGCCCCTATTATTTGACGAAGTGACAGCTACATTATGTCCTCCAGCGAATTAATAAAAGAACTACAAAAAGTAGCCTTTGTGTTTGAAAATAAACTAACACTGTCAAATGATGTAGATATATTTTTAGTGAATTCATATTTATTTTTAGTTCTATCTCTGTTTGTATTATTTCTCTACTGTATAACTTCCTTCAGCAGCAGTAATTGACATAATAAACTTAAAAAATATGTTATTATAAACTTGAATCATTTTTAAATTACGTCCTTTTAACCTATACCAACTAGATTCATTACTCAATAACAGAAAAAAAATAGAAACAAAAAAAAAGTTTCAGCAAACGTCTACGCGGCTACGGGTCTACGCGCTACGGAGGGGCGGGGGGGATTAAAGGGGGCGGCGCTAAACCCAGCCCTCAAGAGTCTCGCGAATTGGCACCAACGTGGTCGAGAACGCCTCCGAAACAGTCGCGTTCCGACCTTCGACGGAGCCGGTCGCATGTTAGTGGAAACAAACTCGTATCGTGTGTAGTGAGTGTTTGTGTCATGTTGGGAATCGCTGGAGCCCCGTGCTAGGTCATGTCTCGAAGGAAGCAGAGCAACCCCAAACCGCTGAAACGTAAGTTTTGTCTACTTTTAAAATTTCGAGCATAGAAAAAAATGGAGGAGAAGTTTTAGTTTTTTTGAAATTGGAAGTTTTCGTTTTGGCGCGTTCTTATTTGAATCTTTTTGTTTATGTTTTGATAAAAGATTGGACTTTATTTGGAATGACTGATTTCATTGTTTGTTGTGCAAACAACATTTGATTGGAACTTGTTATGTGAACTTTTGAAAGTTCTATGCACGTGTCTTTTGCAAGAGTTACTTTTTATGTTTATTTTCGTGTTTGCTTTACAATTTGAGTACTATCACGTATTTAAATGTATTTATAGAGTAAATAATAAACGTCAATTTTACTAAAACAAATTGAGCAGGTAATATTGTTTATCGTTTACTTTCAATGTTATCCCTGTAATACGTAACTTTTTCATTAAAATAATTATAACAACACTGTTTAAGAGGTGAAATGAGATTTTCTCAAACAAAAACAGTAATAATACATAAAGCGTAACTATTTACTTACAATGATAACAAGTAGCATGTCACTATTAAAAAAAAACTTAAGTTAATGTTTAAACACGAAGAAGGAAATCTTAACAAATAAATAATTTCAAGGTTCTGTACAAACACACATTACCTAATCACATAAAAATATAATTATAATTCGCCATAAACTAACAGTTTTATCCTCATTTCCATATAAAGAATTGGTATATGTATTAGATAACCCAAATGGAACAGCACGTAAAGTTATTATTCAAGTTACAATTTTATTCACGTAGTAACAAATAAACAAATTCGCGACGGACTTACAAAAACAACGGCAAACTTTTTCTTTTGGCTTAAAATTACTCATTTAAGTGCAATTTCTTTTTGGGCAACAACTACGTACTTACTGAAGATTCTTTTTTCCAATGTATTATAATGGAAAAAAAAAAATAATCAAATACAATGTAACTCTTTATGAAAATAAGACACCTAACTTATTATTTGTTTCAAAGCAGCGATAATAAGTGCCGGAACCAAAATATTTATCTTTGTAACATGAATAAACACATATTTAAAAAAAGGCAAAAAACAAAGTCATCGAAGGCTAACCAAGCTAACTTAATTTCCAGCTATTTTAAAGCCCAGTAAAGTTTTCAATCAAGAATTTACACAATAGCCTCAAAAATGTAACCCATTATTAAAACCACGTATCTTTTACCGCATAACCCAGCAATTATAAATAATGACTAATCCACTAGTTAAACCGTAACATAATATTATAATTATTTTTTGTTCTACGCTCGTACCAAAGAGCATAAGAGTTCGTTAAACTGTTATCTCTTGTATTAATATTCTTTGATTGTTTACTTATCTCTGTGTCGAAGATAACTTAGTTATAACTTTAATTACTGTGGAAATGTTCTGATAAATAACTTAGTTATGGTGGGGCTTTAGGGGAGGGGGTTCAATGGAGGATAGGATATGTAAATGTGAATGGATGATGTGGTTCAATTTGGTTGTTTTGTTATAATTATCGAGAACTGATTGTAGCGATTTTTATGCACTATTTTAGGGGCAAAAATTGTAGATGTTTTTAACATTAATGCTCGCCAAGTGGTCAAAATTCGATCATAATTCATTTCAAACTTAATGTATTTCCAATGCATTATTATGGTTCTACAAATATTAGCTTTTTGCAGTCCTTCCGTATACCTACTTACTTTAACTGTGCCAAATTACATACTCCTCCGTCCGCGTAATTTTCGTAAAAAGTGGTACAAAGTTTACTTTGTAAACTAAACAAATGGGCATATTTACGTCAGGTATTAATGTTACTAATTGAGCAATTCAACAACTCGTAAAAAAAACGTTTTAAAGACTATAAAACAAGTTACTTTAATAGTTTCAAGAGGAGTTACGAAATACTAGCTTTTCCCAGCGCATTCATCCGCATAGATGCCGAAAATTATTCCACGGGATAGAAATTCACTATCCAAATCCATTCAGTCGTTTTTGCGTGATGGAGTAACAAATATACAAACATTTACATTATTAATATTAATAAGATTACTTATTGCCATTTGGAGATACGACAATAATGTGTCTAAGTGTTAACTTGGAGTTCAAAGTAATGTAACTTGAGTTACATTAATTTTATTATATTGATTACATACTTAGTTATTTTTATGAATATTACAGACAGTTCTTGTCAATGATATGTTTATGAGCTGATAACTTTAAATTGAAATGGTTTAATGGAAAGTTTTTATGTCTTCTCAATCAATAATAAAATTAGAGAAATTACTTATTTATATTATCTTATACGTCTGTATCTATTTGATTATAAATTAATTTATGTGTTTTTGGCGTTAAGATTTTATTATTAAAAATGATTATTTTTTTATTTAAATGTCTTAAATCCTATTGCTCATTATTTTATGAGATAAAAGTGCTACAACTAATTTAATATTTATAATTAAAGGAACAAAGCCAGATAATTTATTACGACAGTATAAAAAAAATAACTCAATAGTCTCAATATTTCTTGATCACTACGAAAAATAAACAAAAGCCGATGACGTAATGTTTAAAATATTTTATAACAAGTACAAGTAGAAAGTAAATGAATAATGGCAACTGATAATGTATCATAGGTGACCCGCTATCATTTGCAAATGTCAAAACAGATTTGATCGGAATACGTTATTTTTATAACTCTTACTGGTACTTACTGTTAATTGTGTTGTTTTAAAAAGGAGCAGTAAAGGACAGTCGATTGAAGTTTCAGTTTCGCTTGCCGCGGTCGGTTCGTGGATAGGTGACCATCCATTAAATATATGTCGATATCCCTCCGTGCCTTAAAGTACGTTAAGCCGTTGGCCCCAGCTGCCATTCGTTGATCTTTGACAGTCGTTACAGTCTAAACCACAAAACTCTGACAACCAGATTTACAAAAGGATATCCAGTAACTGAGTTGTGGAGGTCTGATGGGCTGTAGGTCCAAGTTAAAAACTGGTATTAAGCTGCATCCGGCTGTACAGAAAGCAGACCCTAACTTAGTAGCGAAAAGGTTTAGCTAGATGATGATGTTCTAATCTTTGGCCACTTTTTAATGAATGTTTTATGTGACCGTCGAATCAAGTCTAGGGGTACTAACAATTAGTACTTTGAACTTGGCTGTAGGTCAGTGATGGGCAAAGTACGGCCCACGGGCCAGCTCCGACCCGCGAAAGCATTAAATCCGGCCCGCCGACGGTCCTTCGACATGAATAGTATATACATCGTGACATTTTAGTCGTCTGACACAGGTGGTCCACTCAATGTATCCGCCATAAAATACCTCCAGGCGCGATTAAAACACTGTTACCATTAATTAAGATAACAGGTACAAAGAAAATCAAAAACTTAATGCTTTAGAATTATGAAACACCCTCCCTGTTAATAATGTTTACGTATCAAACGGTAGAAGATAACTACCTACCTACCATTACATTCCATCATTAATTCCATCTCCATAACATGGTATTTCAAACTACGTCATGCGTCTTAGTGAATGATATTTTTATTTTTATTATGCAAATGTTCAAAAGTTTTTTTTTTTATAAATGATTACTAGTCATTGGATACATGAAGTGGGCTGCTGTTGTAAGACGACTAAAATGTCACGGTGTATATAGCCGACCCTATCATAGCTAGGAAAAAGATTGGCAGATGACATAGAGTAGATGATAATGTAACTTTTACTATTACTGTTGCACTGTTAATACTCTTGCTGACGGTGATCGTGAATTGTTAATAGTATCACATCAGTAAAACATCAGTAAATAAAAAAGTAACTGTGAATGTGAGTACTATGCAGGCTAGATTGAACACATGACTTTATAACTCGTCTGGTGGTTTTGAGTATTTTGTAAATGGCCTACGCAAATGTCCTGCAAATCTGGTGGCGTCTTGTGACGGGTCGTTGAGCTCCCTAAAATAGGGTTGAGCTACACGTTGACTGATACATACATGCCGTCTGTTGAGACAGGTCAGCTCAAAGCTGCAATGGCTCTTTCTTCAAAAGGCCCTTCCAGACATTGCCCTGTATTGTTAGACTCACATAAAATTCAAATAATATAATGTAGGACTTTAAAAGAGACCATGACCTCTGAGTTTGTTTCGGCTTTTCTTCTCAGGGAACAGTCAGCTAGGAAATGCCGGCGCCATCTAGTTTTTAAAATATTGACGTGTAAATGAGTCTTTTAAGATCTACTTATATAAATAAACATTTAATTTCATTTCACATCACTAGCTTCTAGTGTTGTACTTTGCAGGTGACCTATAATTTTGTTTGTGGAATTGTCTGTTGCTTTTGGAACGAAGTTCTTTAACGCAGAGCAAACTTGTGGAAAATTGTAGAAATCGCCATGTAACGAAAAACCGTCATCATTCGCTTGCCCTTATCGCAATTTGTTTGTGGTCGGCGCAACATCTCTTTTCTTACACACTTCCATATCAGTCGTCACCTCCGTAGTCACACCCTGTCTAACCATATCATCATTCACACAGTCCATCCATCGTTTCTTTGGTCTCTCCCTACTCTTATAGCCATCGAAATCCATACTTAAAACTTTATATGTGACTTTGACGTATGTACCCTGTATGTGACTTTTTATTCAAGAGACAGAGATACAGCTATATTTTTTATGTGATTCAAAGTTGTTTGGTTTTTAGTCGTTTACATTTTAAACACTATTAAACGTGTGTAATATTTGGATCGACTTTTATGGAATCATTAACTAAACCTAGATATAAAATATTACGGCTCTCTTTTCAAATGTTATTCACAAGTTATCCTCATCATCATCATCATATCAGCCGAAAGACGTCCACTGCTGGACATAAGCCTCTCCCAAAAGGGGGAATTTGCCATAATCGCCACGCTTGGCAGGCGGGTTGACGATCGCAGTATGGTGGTCAAATGCATAGAGAGCGCTGCTGCCCATTCTCTAGTAAGTCCCTTAGTCGCCTTCTACGACACCCACGGGAAGAAATGGGATGATGCTATTCTTTTACGTCCGGCACCACACGGAACGATAATTCACAAGTTATATAACAAGTAATCTTTCCAAGCTTTAGATGAAAACTTAACATCAAAGCAGTGGTGGCCCAGTGGTAATGGCCACGACTTACGAGTTGTAGGTCGTAGGTTCGAACCCCGACAGGTTCTTCACTTTTTGTAAATTATTTCATCACTACTACTCTCAAAACGGTGAAGGAAAACATCGTGAGGAAACCGGCATGTCCTTGAACCAAAAAACTTGAAGATATGTGACATCTACCAACACGCACTGGGCCCGCGTGGTGGATTATGGCCCACTCCCTCTCACGGAGTGGAGGCCTATGTCCCAGCAGTGGGAACGTTATAGGCTGATTATGATAACATCCAAACCACATAAGCAATATCATGTATTTTTTAATTTGTCTTACAAAAATTGTGCACAACAGAGGCCCTAGTGTGAGTTTCATTTAACCATCTACACCGAACGCAGTGAGCGCGTTTGGCGTTCCGATTGGCCCTGGATTGGTGACGGACCAATCGGAGCGCCAAACGCGCTCACTGCGTTTGGTGTAGATAGTTAAATTAAACTCACACTAGGGCCTCTGGAAAATTTAATTAATTTTCATAGTTTTTCATTAGGTACTTAACAAATTCTACCTGCTTGCATTTATTTCTATCGTCTCCTCTTTCTCGTCAGAAGCCCGAAAGCCTGACAACCAGTCTTACCAAGGGGTCTCGTATTACCCAGTCACTGGGTTGTGGACGTCAGATAGGCAGTCTCCATTCTAAATACTGGTATTCAGCCATTAGAATAGAACGCGACACTAACATAGTTGAGAAATGTGACTTTTTAATCAAGAGACAGAGAAGGAGCGATATTTTTTAAGTGAGGTTATGTTGTTTTTTTTTAGGTATATTATTCACGGGTTATTTAATAAGTTATCATTCGAAGCTGTATGTGAACACTTAACATCCTGAACACATAAGTAATATCATGTATTTTCTAATTTTTCTTACAAAAATTGTCCACCACAGGAGAATTTAATTCATTTTCATAATTTTTCATTAGGTACTTTTTTTTTTTTTTTTTTTTGTTTTGGCTTCGCACGGTTTGTGCATTTAGCCAGTGTCAAGTAATTTTTCTTTTCGATCAAGTAAATGGCCCGATATCGGGCAGGAAGTTACAAAACGTCGTCTTTAGTCAGTCAAGTCAAAGTTATTGTAAAGCAGTAGTAACTTTACAACAGCCTATTAAGAGTTTTTGAGGGGAACACGGAAAGTCCACGTTAGTCACTTATTTTCACCTTCACTACATTTGTGCACTCACACGTAATTAAATTGCATAATTCACTACCAAAATTATACAATTTTATTCGCTATTTCACTAAATTTCATAAAAATAAAAAGTCGTGCGACATGTTCCAACGCGATCCCGCCAAAAACTCCATTAGGTACTTATATAAATTCTATATGCTTGCAATTATTTCTATCGTCTTCTAAATTCAAAGAAATTCCGAATTCCAAGTAGCCTGTATCGTTCCACTGAAAATATAGAATGTTGTGGTAAAGGGAGCTTATCCACAACATTCTGTATTTTTCTAATCGGCCAGTCCTTTTCGTAAGAGTCAAGAATCAAAATCGAGACAAAAATGGCGGACTCGCCCCGCCATCTTCGTCTCGATTTCATCGTGATTTCTTCAAATAGCTATCTAAAAATACTTACTAAGAAGTGTATTGGTACTTCCTAAATACCTCTTATATCGTTCGATCGCTCCGGCCATTACATCACAGTGCGCATACACAAAACTGCCTAAACTACAGATAAAATATAATTAGAATGTGTTATCTGTGGGACCAAATGTCAAAGTATACTTTCAAACGATTACTTACTGTTATCGGAGTTTTATAAAAGGTGTATTGTGATTGTGGTGATCCGGGTTTGTTGAAAACAAAAAATATGATGAGATAGTGGTCAAACGCCAGTCTTACTAAGGGGTATCGTGTTTCCAGTAACTGGGTTATGGAGGTCAGATAGGCAGTCGCACCATGTAAAGTAAGCTACATCTGGTAAGACGGAAGCAGATCCCAAAATATATGCATTTGACAAATGGCTATCAAACGCGCGACTAAAATAAAATCAATAAAACACAATCCTGTCATGGTATGAAATAATATCTCGGTCGTGTGTATTACCTGGTGGGGGTAAGCAGTGGTAGTGGTAGCAGGTGGTGATCAATAACAGTAGCAGTAGTGGGTTTTGCGAGCTATGTTTGGTATAAAAATCATGTAAAGCCAGGGAAAACTAGTTTTTTGGACATCATTCAGGTTTATGGAAATTAAAAGAAAATAAGTTAAATTTTTGGGTACAAAATTTTCAAACCCTGAATGCATTATCAGCCTATAATGTGCCCACCGCTGGGACACAGACCTCCTCTCTGCGAAGAGTGGGCAATAATCCACCACGCGGGCCCAATGCGGGTTAGTAGACGTCACACGTCTTCGAGTGACAGCACGGTTGGCGCAGTGGTTAAGCGATTGACTGCTGTGCTGCGTGTAGCGGGTTCGATTCCCGCACGGAACAAATATTTGTATGACCTACAAGTAGTTGTTCCGGGTCTGGCTGTTTGTGTATGTGTATTTAAATGTTTGTGAACGCACCCACAATACAGGAGTAATTCCTAGTGTGGGGCAACGTTTTAAAAAAAAAAGAAAGACACGTCTTCGAATTATGTTGATGTTTTCCTTCACTGTTTTAAGAGTAGTAGGGGGTAGTGTGTGTGTTGTGTGTGTTTGTGTGTGTGTGGTAGTGATGAAATTAAGTACAGAGTTTCTTGCCCATTCTCTTCCATACGTAACTACCTTTTAGATGGGACACCTAGAATCAATTAAATTTTTTGTTAGTTTTGACGTTCGAGAGTGCCTTTTATGTGCGTCATCATATCAGCCGAAAAACGTCTACTGCTGGACATAAGCCTCCCCCAAAAGGGGGGATTTGCTATAATTGCCACGCTTGGCAGGCGGGTTGGCGATCGCAGTATGGTGGTCAAATGCGCTCCAGAGCATAATACCAGATTCTCAAAATACCAGATTCGCAAAACACCAGATTCGCAAAATACCAGATTCGCAAAATAACAGAAGTACAGTCTTTTACACAATATTATTTATGGTACCTATGACTATAAAAAATAAATGTGTTTTAATTAAAGATCCATTAATCCATTAAAGATAAATCTTTAAAAAACTAGTGTTAGTAAAAAAATATCTTATTTTTAATAATGTGGATATTTACCCAAATGCTGAACAGTGTCCAGCCTGTCTGCTATAACAGCCAGTATGCTGTTGATGCTGCAGCGCAACCAGCTGATTTCAATACTTAATATTACTTCGTTTATTTATTTTCATACATATTAAGGATATTTTTAAATATTTATATTTATTCAGTATGAATATATACGGCCTTTGTAATAAACGTATTCGATCTTTCTGCAGAATTGTGCATAGTTACACTATGATGCATGACATTTGACACTTTTCATTAGATTCTCTTGGTTTCTACGTCGTATTGCTTTCAAATAATATATTATAAAGCTGTTTACAAGAAGTATAATTTAAGGATATAAGTGAACTGAAATTCATAAAAAGTCAAAAAGGGAAACCTGTTGTGTTATTACATTGTGGATATAGATATAATTTTGTTTTAAGAAATAAATCAGGTACTACTAATTGTCGTTGTCATATGCAGAAAATATGTAATACATCCATAACATTAAATTCCGATAATGTAATAATTAAAACCCCAAGAGATCTGTGTGCCCCTGATAATGTTCGAAACTTGATAGATACTACTATGGAATCTTGTAAAAAAGAGATATGCTTGAACTATGAGTCTGTAACTAAAATATTTGAAAACCAATTTTTAAATGTTACAACAGCAACAAAATTGGAAATGATTGGAGCAAAATACGAAATACCTACCTTAGCTTCGAAAAAGGAGACGCTGTATAGAGCCCGAATAAAGGATTGGATGAAAAAATTATTATATTTGGGACTCAAAATTGCAAAAGCTCATTAAAAAAATCGAAGTATGCTATGGCGACGGCACATTTAAAGTTACTCCAAAACCATTTTATGAGGTTACACCATTCATGTCGATATTTCTCATAACGAGGCTATAGTCACTTTCGTGCCAATACTGTATGCATTATTACCAAACAAAAGTAAAAATACATATCAGCGTTTATTTATGATATTGAAGAATCAATTTAAACTGAACCTAAAAATGTGTAGATGCGATTACGAAATTGCAGTTATTCATGCAGTACGAGAAGTACTTCCAAATGTGAGCATCAAAGGCTGTTATTACCATTTTATGAACGCGATCTGGCGAATGAGTAAAAAATTAAATTTCAGTCAAACTAAAGAAGGTCCACGCATTACACGGCTTTGTACGCTCCTGGCACTGCTTCCCAAAAATCTTATTCCCGAAGCTTATTTATATATCTGTGATATAGCACCACAAACAGATATTTTCGAAAAATTTAATCAATATTTTGTTAAGCAGTGGCTGCAAATAATAACATCCGATATATTTTCCTGCTATGGAGAAAAAAACAGAACAACCAACGCAATAGAAGGATGGCACAGGCGGATCAATACGAAGATACCAGCTAAACCACCATTATTTCAATTCATCATCCTTTTAAAGAAAGAAGCTCTTGTACAAGATGTCAAAATACACCAAAACCAATTTCACTGTCCCGAACAAAACGCCAAAAAAAAATTATGCAAAAAGATGAAAAAATAAAGAACATTATTAATGATAGCGTTAACAATTTAATTTCAGTAGAGGAGTGTTTAGAACGTTTAAATGCTTTGTGCTCAAATACGGAGAAGTAACTTTTTATTGTTGTTTTAAGTAATATTGTTGATTAGGTAAATATCGAGAAGAAACTGTTGTTTTTCTAAATTAAGTTTTGTTTGTTACTGTACGAAATCTGTTATTTTGCGAATCTGGTATTTTGCGAATCTGGTGTTTTGCGAATCTG
Source organism: Polymixis lichenea (assembly GCA_949091785.1). Classification (NCBI taxonomy): domain Eukaryota; kingdom Metazoa; phylum Arthropoda; class Insecta; order Lepidoptera; family Noctuidae; genus Polymixis; species Polymixis lichenea. Next base: position 22,551,273 of record OX420937.1, read on the forward strand.
GTATTTTGAGAATCTGGTATTATGCTCTGGAGCGGTCAAATGCATAGATAACACTGCTGCCCATTCTGTAGTAAGTCCCTTAGTTCTACGACACCCATGGAAAGAAATGGGAAATGGGTTTATGTGCGTATTTGAAAGATATGATTTGACTTTATCTTTGACTTAAGTCGGGGCCACCACTGCTCAAAAGTCATACAGTCATACTTCAACATTACCCCAACAATTTCGCCAACACTCCCAGCACACGAATACTCAGCATTCCATCTAAAAATACACAACTCTATAAATAGCTACACGTCACAGCTAGACCTAACATGCTTCAAGAGTGGCCCAAAGCTTATCGGCACCATTACACTGGAGTGGCACGATGGCAAACCACTTGAAGATATCAATGCTGTATACAATCTGTATTACACACACCAATTACATCTTGTTATCTGCCTAGCCCCTCGGTATGTGGGATTGAAACATGAATACGTGGTGCACTTTAGCGAAACTGTTTATTTGTGAGGAATTGAGGATCGGTATGTTTTGTAAATTGTCGCTTGTGGTGTTTGTAAGTATTGGTGGTAGGTATATTGAGTTCATTTTCTGGTGGATGATTTGACATAGAGGATACAATTGTAACCAGTGCCTAAACTGTAACCATGAGTTCAATACCCTAACGTAGAAATTTTCGATGAAACAGCAGTATTTTTTTGTGCATATATGATCTAAAATTTCTATGCTATGGGGTCTAGAATCATAATAATTTGCTGAATTCATGGCTACTGTTAGACCATTGATAAAAAAGAAATCATGTATTCAAAACCACCTTTTAGAATGTTCCGTGTCTGACTTTATTTGTCGATTCGCTGGTTCTAAGTCTACTTGAGAATCCTTTAACCTTAACAGTGTTAGGTAATATATTCGCCCTCATGGCCTTAGTCGTCGCAGGAGACGCCCTGGGCGTCGGGAATCCCAGGCTGATTCTCTGCCACCGTAGGCGCGGGCTTGCGGACGGCGATTAATGGGTACCTCGCTGTCCGGTAAGGACCAAGCCCAGGTCGACGGCGCGTTGTGTTCCACGCGCGCCTCAAAGAGATTTCAGCATCAACTGATGGGGTCCGCGAGGTCGGATGCTTGTCAGGGGTGCAGGTTGTTCGAAAGAGATACCATAGCCCCTGGCACACAGGCAACTGAAGGAACACGGGTGGGTTTTAGTTAGTAAAAGTCAGACACGCCCTCCCGCTCCACCCAGAGCGGGAAAAGTTATTTGATTATCAATTGGGAACCCAAAAAAAAAAGTTTTACAGTCTTCAACGGCAATGCGGGTTCCGTGTGCTATATCGACCACTTTAATAATAATTAAAAAAATTGATAGATTTAGAAATGCTATCTGTCAAAAACGACTTACTATGCTTAAATATCTTACCAAGGAGACATGGATACAAGGAGACTTTTCTGAAATCACTGACACACAGTGAGCGAGCATAGTTATCAATGCTCGCTTTGCTGAGAACACGAGCAAGTGACCAATGCCTGCTCCTTACATTATGGGAACCCTCCAGTAACACAATTACAATCCAATAAAACATTACTTACACAAAACCACCATACCCTTATCCCTACATCTTCCCATCCTTAAAAAACAATGAACCAGGAACAAGACGATGGCGGCGCTGCGTAATTCTGTCACAGTTTGTGCTCCTGCGCAGCCACGTCATTTGCGTAGGTATAAGTCCGTTTAGTTGACGCACAATACACCTTTGGTCGTGCCGCCTGGTATAATTCGAGTCAGGTGGACGGCTAATACCCCGTATGTTAACAAACAATCGTACATACATGTTAACAGATTTATGTATATGTTAACTTATGATTTCCGCGCGTATCTTCGAACGAATCGATGGTAAGGTATAAGTAAAGTATTGGACGACGTTTTCAGGTTCAATGCGTATGCGCAGGTTTGAGTTTTTCATGCGAATTTAAGTTTATGTTTTAATGTAATTTTATTTTTTATTAGGGGAATGGGGTTTCGGTTTGATTATCAGGTAAAAATCTGACGAGTTAAAAGTATAGCCGATTGGAAAAAATTTAGACTTGTTTCAAATCGTACGAATAGACTTAGTTGTTATTATACATTCAAAGTGATATATTTTCTTGGATAGCATAAAAGTTATTTGAAATCATGTCTTTTATTGAGTTGTTTAAAAGGTGCTCCATCAAAGTTTCACTGAACTGCACAACTGCGGGCAATTAAATCACGATGACAACAGGCTAAGTAATAACAGCCACACGGGTTGATTGATCAAGTGAAGCTACGCTTGCTGCGGTTAGTCCGTGGATAGGTGACCATTTTTACATATCAACATGCCGTTGGTCCCGGCTGTTCGTGGATCTTTGACGCTCGTTACGGGTCGTCAGAAGCGTGTAAGTCTGACAACCAGTCTTACCAAGGGTAACGTGTTACCCAGTATCTGGGTTGTGGAGGTCAGATAGGCATTCGCTCCATATATTCAGCTGCATCCGGTTAGACTGGATGCAGACCCCAACATAGTTGGGAAAGGGCTGGGCAGATGATGAATGTTTTTTTTCTTCAAATGCATTTTTTCCTCATTCTCGTTCATAATGGAATATTACAGTAACTTAAAGTACCATTCAAAGAATACTGATTCTTTATTTCTGCGTACATTTATTAGATAAACTACGACGAATGACTTGACTCAAATGATTCATTGTGCGTCACATAGGTACAGTGGGACGCATGCCAGTGGTAACAGAACCAGTGGCCCCTTATTCTTTTAACAATCCATACAAAACTAGGACAGTTGAAGATCAAATTGTATCACAAACGTGCGGTCGAATGTACCAACGATTGTAATCCAGGTCATGACTGTTTTAGCAGCGCTACCGGTTCGATTCGCAGGTTGGTGAAGTCCCTATGACACACGAGGTTCTATCGCTCATGTGACCGTTACGGCAATTACATCAAGTAAATAATAAACTTTATTTTCCTTAGATTTTGTTTTTGAGAGCGAGAAAAACAGCTATGTCATAGCGTGCAAAATGGATGAGGAAACTTGTCAAGTAATTGATAGTGTGAAAATTTTATAAGTTCATTAAGCAAGGATAGTTAGATTTTATAAAACTAGTAAGTACACCAAAAACAAACGACGCGGCGACGCCGATGTCCAAAAAAAAAACACCAAAGTGATAAATAACTTTAGTTTTAGAAATCGGTTTTGTAATTTCGTTTTCTTGTCACCGACTTCCTAAATTAAAGTTATTTTTCACTTTATAGTGTATATTTTCTTTGGAAGTCGGTTGTTTTTTATATTTCAAATAAACTTATATATATTTTTTTAAGAATAATTTCAAATCAGTTTATAAATGATGGACTTCTGAATTAACAAACATAAAATAAATGACAATCGAATTGAGAACCTCCTTTGAAGTCCGTTAAACGTACCATATCATCATCATCATCTGCCTAGCCTTTTCCCAACTATGTTGGGGTCGGCTTCCAGTCTAACCGGATGCAGCTGAATACCAGTATTTTACATGGAGCGACTGCCTATCTGACCTCCACAACCCAGTAACTGGGTAATACGATACCCCTTGGTAAGACTGGTTGTCAGACTTTCGGGCTTCTGACGACCCGTAACGACTGTCAAAGATCCACAAATGACAGCCGGGACCAACGGCTTAACGTGCTTTCCGAGGCACGGAGGGGTCTTGGTATGTTAAACGTACCATATATTGCTCAAAATATCCCAATGAAAGCCATTCCTACTGCCATACATAGCTTTCAAGTTTTACACACCAAGTGGATTAAAACTATGCTATCTCTTACTAAAAGATAGTATATGAAAGAGACGCAAGATCTTTATCACATCAGTTCACATCACCCACACTTCCATCATACGAAAGTTTTCTTCAACAAAATTCAATTAAAAAACAGATAAGTACTAAAATGCGTAACATTTTTATCAATGACCAGTAATAGCTGGTATATTGCTAGAACACATCAGATATGACTGATAACGTTATCAGCGTGTTACGCGATATTGAAGTGTTCTGAAAATTATTGCAACTATCGATACTTTATCGATATTTCTTAATTGAGTGACTTCACTACGGCTCACGGACGTCTTGAGTGGGATGTCATCATGCATTTTTGGAAACGATTTATAATCGATTCAATTAATGTTGATGCGACATACAATAGCAAAGGTGGGTTTCATTGAAACAATTATTTTATTTACATTAACGGATGTTAGTATCCCTTGCTTGACACACGCGTGTCAAACATGGAAGTTCACTAAAAAAATTAGGAATACCTAACATGCCAAAGAGTGATTAATGTAAAAAAAATACAGAAGATGCACACAAAAATAAGAGCTAAGACAAAAACGATAGATGCTCAATACCACGTTTTAAAATTAAAATTGAAATGGGCTCGTCACGTGGCGCGTCTCAAAGACCACAGATGGCGCAAAACGGTTAAAACATGGAATGGCCCACAGGGCAATCGCTACAAAGGAAGACCTTACGCGCGATGGGATGACGACATCAAGAAAATAGCTGGACTACAATGGCCACTTATAGGTAAATACCAGGAAAAATGTCAATCTTTGGAAGAGGCCTCCACTTTGAGGAGACATTTTTTGAATGTAAATAATATTTATTTAGGCACTTAAAACTTTTGTAACTAATAGGAAATAGAAGGATTTAAAAAAAAATACTTATTACGGAAGTTAGAAAGAAAGTGAATATTAGACTAAAAAATTAATTAATAATTTCTGTTTAGTCATTGCCAATCTGCCTTACGGAATTGAGTAATATTGCAGTATGTTATTGAAATATTCTGCTCGTCATTCAAAATCATACATTAATCAAACAATCAATTAGGCCTATCGCAGTCCATTAGGTACTGGACATAGGCCTTAGACTAGGCTGTGTGATGTGTCCCACAAGAGCCTTTCTTCCGCCATCCGAATTCAGTTTGTTGGTCTATCTAGAAGGAGGGCGTCCCAAACTAGGCTAGCAGATACGCGGTCCCCACTCCAGGAGTCGTCTGCTCCACCGGCCTTCGGTCCTTCGACAGACATGAACAGCCCATTGCCACTTCATACATAATAAATATCAAAGTCGTGCGAACCCCTGGCACTCAGCTCCACTACCAGCCCGCTGGCTCTCAAATCAAATCAAATTATTTATTTGCATAAACAGATGTTACAAATAAATATAAAGTACACTGTATCATTACCTAATAACATGTGCAAATATTTACATTATAGATAATCTAATTATGTAATTATTAAAATAATATTTATAAAATAATTTATTTGATTTTTCCACATAAACCTACAGGGGTACACTTCAGAAGCTAGGTGCATGGTTCCAATCTCCGTGGTTCCAATTGGTAGTTTCCCACGGAGAAGAGCTGGCATGAAAATCTTCGGTAACTCTGTTAAAAATTATTGTACAATGTTTTCAAATTACAGTTTTGTTAATAGGTCGCTAATATTTTTACTACTACGGCATGAATATATTTAGTGACGAAACAAAAAAATAAAGCCAACCTCTTCTGATACACACAGGAAGTCGATACCATTATTTTTAATATAATTAGTTACAGTAGCACAAAATATCATATCAGGTGTCGATATCTCATTTAAAAAAAAATAACTAGCCAGTCCGTAGATATGTTAATATGATCTATGGCAATAATCTTCGTTTTATATGCAAATATATTCAAAATTAGCGTTATTGATATTAAATATGGTATTTAAGTAAATTATTGACATAATTTGGTATTTTATATTTACTTAAATTATGCTTTATTATGTGCTATTTTCTATCCATCATTTTGGTATAATATTTAGATTAGGTGATGATTTTGTAGATCTTATTAGAATATTTAAGAATACCCCTCAAACATGAACAAATACTAGCTTGTTTTGAAATTAATATGTCTATACTAACATATTTACCACGTTTTTTCGTTTAATAATCGTTTAAAATAAACAACTTTTTCAGTTAACTTACCAGCGGGTATTCCTCTAAAAGTGATTCATTTTCTGAATTCCCCTATGATTCTGCTATTTGACATTTTACTTTAATACAGCAATTCATAATTTGGTGACTATTTTACGAATTTCTATACAAAACTGTCAAACAGATAAATTGCGTGCGGTCTACGCAGATAATATTATGAATTGTCAGTTTGTGACCATTTTACGATTTTAAATATGATTCATATTATGATCATATTATGATTCTGCCAAAGTCGCCTTTTTAGACCTCCAGGAAGTGAATTACTTTTAGAGGAATCGTTTAATGTGGCGTTTTTAGGTCCCCAGAAAATAGATCTAGAAAAAATAAAAAATGTATTGCAGATTTTTTTAAATCCATAAATCTTAGTTTAACTTAGTGTATACTAGCGGTTTCACCCGCCTAAGTTTCGCTCCTGAAGGTATATGGATATAAAAAGTAGGTATCCTATGTCCTAATCCAGGTCATGGTCTATCGATGTACCAAATGTAATACAAATCCATTCACATCTAATCTTCTCTCTGTAAAATATTAGTTTAGAAAAACATTTTTTTTTAAACTAGTAACATTAACAAATTGTCCTCAAACCCGTAATCGCTCGGGGTCTTTATGTCCATATGTTAGCGGTTAGGGAGTCAACCCCCGTGATTTTTCTTTGCACCCTCGGTTCCCATAGAGCGCGCGTGTCCCGTTTTGACTTCTAAGGGTTGATGGCCATTATAACGGGATGGGTATAAGTGACCGTGGAGGGTTAAATTTCAATTAGGGTTGCAAGTTGGGTAAGAGATGTGTTTTTGTAATATTTAGAGTAAAAATGTTTGGAGGAGCTTGTGGCATAGTAATAACAGCCGTACGGATCACTCGATCAGATATCAGATGTGTGGCCATAGCTGTAGGCACTATGCTATAAGCTAAAAATTCCATAGTCGCTTTTGTTACATGCAGGATAAGTTTTTATCCAGTGCGCAAACTGTAACCATGAATTCAGCATATTATTCTAGACCCCTAGCGTAGAAATTTTTCGTCAGTTACACAAAAAAACACTACACAACATACAGCTGTTGCATACATTTTGACCGCGTAGGTATTGCACTTTTCTATGAAACAGCTGATTTTTTTTTGTAAACCTAACTACGAAAAATATCTACGTCTAGAATGATAAGCTGAATTCATGGTTACAGTTTGCGCACTGGTTAAAAACTTACCCTGTTTACCTCAAAATGCATAATACGGAATATGTATGATACTCTAATATCATTTATAATTACCAAACGGTGAATATCTAGTCAAAATATTGTTGATTTCAATGAAACAACTATAGTTAGGCATTTCATTATCGATAATGTATTTTTTATAAATTTTACTAGCTTTTGCTACGGGCTTCGCTCGCGTGGAGGCCGGAAATGATCCCAATGGAATGTACTACCGGGATTATAAGTATTCTATATGTCAATCCAGGTTACAAACTATTTGTATACCAAATTTCATGCAAATCCGTTCAGCCGTTATAGCGTGATTGAGAGTAACAAACATCCAAACATCCTTCACATTTATAACATTAGTAGGATAGTAGGATATTGGCCTTTTCTTGAAAGAATTGAGACAAAAATCCTAACGTAGGTACCTGTTATTTACATATTTATTTTGGGATCTCCAAAAAAGGAAACGCACACTATACAAGATAAAACGCAACAATTAAAAATGTTATTTTACGTGTGCTCCTTCAATTATAGTAAACCACAGCATGCACATATGCCTAGGTGCAAACAGAATTAAAATAAAAAGAGAAAAATAAATGAGGAATGATGATATTTGTATTTAATAAAATTTTGACAAAAAAATAATGTGTCATTTATTTATTTATTTATTTAATACTTTACGCACATATATGTACAGAGGCGGACTTAATGCCATAGGCATTTTCTACCAGTCAACCTTTGGGCGATGCAGAGACAAACAGTGGTAGGTGCTATCAAATAAGTGGTGTAATTAATTATTATTTAAATATAACTAAATATACTCATATTATACCTCAATTTTTTTTTTTTTTTTTTTTAATCAATAAATATGCTATATAAATAATTAAATATATGCACAAATAAACATACATAAATACACATAAATATAATAAAACAAATAAGACAAACAATGGGAAAACATTATCGTTGTGAAGATACTGCCAGCTTCTTTTGAATATGCTCGCGAACTTTAACTTTAAAGGATAACCGGTTGGTTGCCATCCTGATATCAAGGGGGAGCGCATTCCACAGAGAGATAGACTGAACGAAGAAGGAAGAGTGCATAAAGTCTGTGCGGTGAGTGGGACATTGAAGAAGGCGATTGTTAGAGGAACGAAGATTTTTGTTGTGGTTGACACAAATGTATTGAAAGTGGGGGGCTAGATAACCAGGGGAAGTGGGAGAGTCAAGAAAAGAAAACAAGGTGGTCAACGCCCTCTGCTCTCTGCGCTGGCGAATGGGCAACCACTTCAGAAGCGACCGTTGCGCAGAGACATGGTCGTACTTACGCAGATTGAAGACGAATCGAATGCAGTAATTGAGAAGACGGTCAAGTTTGTCGAGGAGATCAGCATTCAGATCGTAATAGCACACATCACCATAATCGATGATAGGGAAAATTAAGGCCTGCACAAGCATTGTCTTCGTACTCGTTGGTAATAAATTTTTTAGTCGGTACAGAGCACGCAGCGTTCCAGTAATCTTCTGGCTGATCCTAGCGACTTGAGTACGCCAGTTTAGGGTACTATCAATGTGCAAGCCTAGGTCCTTCACATCAGCACTAAATGGAACGATCGTACCATCGAAGAGTACTGGTGGCAAAGTTGAACTATCCACTTTACTCATACTTCGAGAACTACCGATGATGATTGCCTGACACTTGTTAGGGTTTACTGCTACCCCAAATCGTTCAGACCAGGCTTTTACGGCTATCAAGTCCCTGTTCAGCCTGTCGATAGCTTCCGGTAGTTCTTCAACCCTCCCATGACAGTATAATTGCAAATCATCTGCATACAGATGATACGCACACTGAAGTTCGGAAGTTATGAGATTAATGAAAATAGAAAACAGAAGAGGGGAAAGAATACCGCCTTGAGGAACGCCAGATTCCAAATGACACCAGCATGACGAAGAATCCCCAACACGAATGGACTGCTGACGTTCCTGAAGGTAAGAGGAGAACCATTCCAGTGCCTCGGGAGAGACCATAGCATAAGACAAAATAGCCAACAGGATGTCGTGACTGACGGTATTAAAGGCATTTGAGAAATCAACCAACACTAGTACAGTTACTTTGGTCTCTTCCAGTCCTGCCCTTATATCGCCAGTCACTTTAAGGAGTGCGGAAACAGTACTGTGCCCGGGTCTGAACCCAGATTGAAGAGGGCTAATAAGAGAATTATAGTGAACAAACTTAGAGAATTGTTTATGAACTCAGGCCTCCAGTACTTTGGATAAGAAAGGAAGGATAGAAATGGGGCGGAAATGGGTAAGAAGGGAGGGATTAGAAACTTTAGGTAGTGGACGAACATAGGCTTTGCGCCACAGGGAAGGGAATACTCCGGTGTATAGGGAAAAATTTATAATATGGGTAATCGCGGGTAGGAGATGATCCAGGATTGTTAAAATCATAAAACGGGTGATACTGTCACATCCTACCGCTTTTGATTTAATGGATAGAATGATCTTCAAGATCTCTCCCGGTTCAACTGGAACGAAACTGAAAGGATTAATATCAGGACGCGTTAGACCAGAAATTAGGGATAGAGTTTGTTGCTTGGTGAGACGATCCATGGTGGGAATAGTAGAAAAATGACGGTTAAGATCGTCCAAGTCAATAGAATTAGGAAGGTCTAAATGTTGCGGTTTGCCGATACCAAGAGTTCCAAGAAATTTCCAGATATCAGCAGAAGAGGAAGAATTGATAGTATCTAGAATGTGGCGGCGTTTAGCGTTGCGTATCATCTGATTGCATCTATTTCTTGCAGCCTTAAATAGTGTCCAGTTCTCATCAGTGCGATCTCTTTTAAATTTACGGAATGAACGGTCCCTACGTCGCATAGCCATCTGTATACCCCTTGTCATCCATGGTGCAGGTGGACGTTTTAACTTCACTTTTTTGACGGGAGCATGGATATCGTAAAGGTTGACCACAACATCATTGAAGATCGCAACCTTGTCGTCAACCGAAATGGCTTTCGCCATAGGCTCCCAATCGACCACAGACGCATCTTCTTTGAGTTTCTCAACATTCATTCGTGAAAAACAACGCCTGTGCAGAACCTTTGGTTTGGGTTTGGGAGGTTTCAGGATATAGGAAAGGAAAATCATGTCGTGATGAGAAAAGCCAGGAGCATCATGTTGACCATGGGAGAAAACAAGGGAAGGATTCGAGGTAAGGATCAGGTCAAGCCAGGTGTCATCGCCCACAACGTTATGATGAGTAGGTTGGAGCGGCAGCACGTGCATACTGGCTGACTCGATAAGATCGAGGAGCTTTCGGGAACGAGGAGAGGTTTGGGCAAGGAGGTTTGTGTTGAAATCACCCATGATGATGTGATGTGCATACTCCGAACCCAAAGATTCAAGTACTGATTCGAATTCAGTGAAGTAATCAACAGTGGGAGGACAATAGACAACACCAATAACGGTTGTCATGATTGAACATTCTTTATTATTTTGTAAACAGGCTAAAAATAAAAAAAGAGAATTCATTTTACAATTGTTTTTTACAATAATATCTATAAATAATTTTTATTGTGACTATGGGAGAGTTGAGAGAAATTTAGGTATGATCTAAAACTAACTAATATTTCGATGGGTGATTTTCGACAGATTTTTCTACTAAGGTATTATAATACCTTAGTAGAAAAATTGCAGAAGTCCGATTCTATTTATCATTGACATACTATCCAATAAGCTTTCAATTTCATATCCGACAATGGACACCAGTTAAATTTTACTCAACTATCAACATCGAATCGATGGATATTTTTTTGTGACGTCGCTCTCCGGATAAATAGACCGGCTTCTCTATCTGAAGTTTGGTTTTCATGATTATGCATGTGAGTGAAAAGAGGAATTTAATTCAGAACATATGTTTTACACACACACGCACACACACTCGCACGAATATGTATTACTTACTCACACGTATTACTTACCTATAGGGGTGAAGGAAAAACACTGTGAGGTAACCTCGGCTTTATTTTTTTAATTTAGATTTATCAACGTTCGTATACACTACAGTAAATTACAGGAAGCAACAGAAAATAAAGAACTGAAAATGTAACAAACAATTATAAGGTTAATACAGCATTTTCTGCTTATTACCTGGTAGATGGAACAATCTTAAAGCAGAGCAGTTAAATTATTTTGATAAAACAAAACAAATACAGCCGGCATGATAAAATGTTCCATGTGGTGCCGGACGTAAAAGAATAGCACCGTCCCATTTCTTCCCGTGGGTATCGTAGAAGGCGACTAAGGGACTGCCAAGCGTGGCGATTATGGCAAAACCCCCCTTTTGGGGGAGGCTTATGTCCAGCAGTGGACGTCTTTCGGCTGAAATGATGATGATGATGGTAAAATTAAAAAAATAGTGAAGAAAATATGTAATTGAGCGCATAAAAATCATTTTAAATTTCGAGATTAGTGATCCTGTTTAGATCATTGTTATTGCTCTATTTTAATTTAGATAACATGTCTGTGAAAAGGTAACAGACAGAGACGAATTTATAATTTTAGACTTATGTCTAATATTATAAATTCGTCTCTGTCTATTAATTAAATTGAATTAATTTTTGTATATAATCTATCTATTCTAAAATAGATAGATTATGGACAAATGAATTCGTTTTAAATTGCGTCATTCTGCTAAATATAACAAGAGGTATAGTCTGACTATTATTTAAAACATTGACGATAATATGATAAAGCCAGGAATTACCTCAAAATACCTCTAAGTTCCGTATAACCACATAAGGAAAATACAACTTCAGTTACAAAGCCAATAAAGTTATTTTTCATAACATTATTAATAATTCACTATTTCAATCATCAATTTATTCACACAATTACCTCGTATTTTCCATGGTGCAGAATTTAACGGAAGTCTAAGTGCTTAACCCATGTTTTGGTATCCTTATTCATAGATTTTTAGATTATTTACTGTTTGTATAGAAAACAATCTGCCTAGCTTTTTCCCAACTGTGTTGGGGTCGGCTTCCAGTCTAACCGGATACCTGTATTTTACATGGAGCGACTAACCATCTGATCTCCACAACCCAATAACTGGGTAACACGATGCGCCTTAGTAAGACTGGTTGTCAGGTTTTTGGGCTTCTGTCGACCCGTAACGGGTGTCAAAGATCCACGAAAAACAGCCGGGAGCAACGGCTTAACGTGCTTTCCGAGGCACGGAGGAGTCTTGGTATGAAAAGATGGTCACCCATCTACGGACCCACCGCGGCAAACGTAGCTTAACCTGATCGCATCGCTGTTTGTAGGTAAATACTATCCAATAATAACTGAATTCATTGGTGTTTGTTCAGTGGTTGCAAGCGCTACGGCTGAACAGGGAAGTATAGGTTCAATCCCCGAGCGTGAAAATTCGCAAGCTTTGCTTATCACTATATTTGCATGCTGATTATTAATTTATTGTCGGGTCGCCCAGAGGTCGAAATTCGACCATAATTCATCTAAATTTTAATTTAAAATATTAGTTTTCTGCCGCCATATAAACTTTAACTGTGCCTTTCATGCTCGTAAAAAATGGTAGATAGAAACATTTTGCTTGCAAAATAAAATTGCCGTTCCATACATTTTGACCGCATAGGTATTGTACTTTTCTATGAAACAGCTGATTTTTTTTTGGTATTACCAAAGAAAAAAATTCTGCGCTGGGGGATCTAGAATGATATGCTGAATTCATGGTTACAGTTTGCGCACTGGTTAAAAACTTATCCTGTATATATTAGCTCTTACATTACAATCAATCAACTCAGCCTATCGCAGTCCACTGCTAGACAGAGACCTCTCCCAGGCTGCGCCACAATACCCTGTCCTCAGCCTTCCGCATACAGTCTGTCCCAGTCACCTTTTTAAGGTCGTCTGTTCATCTTCCTATGCCATACGTGGTCTCCAATCCGGGATTCGACTGCTCCACTGGCCATCTGTTGTTCGATAAGTATAACATTGCCAGCCTACTGCCACTGCAGCATAGCTATGTCTGTAGCTCCGGTTCTATTCCGGATAGTTTTATTTCTGATTTTATTCTTTAAAGAAACTCCGACCATAGCCGGCTTCAAAATTTGCCCAACAGCACTTATTGTACCCTCCTGTAGCTTTATGGCCAATATGGCCGCTTCATACCTACCACTGTCAAAATCCGAGCGTCCGTATTAGAAAACCCGAAATAATTTTTATTATGTGCACGTGTTACTTTCGTGTATTTTATTATTGGCGTATATATTAATACATTATAATAATATAGGTGTGATATGTATAATTCTAAGATTAGGATAATACGTGTCATTCATTAGCACCAATGATGATAATAAAATTTATTTATTTTATCTTACCGTCCCCATAATTTTAATTAAACGATGACCTGGTAATGAAATATTTGACGTTTAACGCTCCTAGATCAAATACATTAATTAATACGTGTGCTGAACTAATGTTATTTATGTATTTTAAAATGATTTGAAATTCAAATGAATACCTACCTACTTATACTTAGAATCTCGCTTTCGCGACTCCTGCGCATACTCAATCCTCCAATCGCAGTCGACTTTACTTATCTTTATGTATTGATTAACCTACCTTCTATTAATTAAGATCATAGAGTTACTGATATAAGTGCTCATATACACGAGCGGCACGTTTAATTCTGTTGCAGCCAGTCCCTGTCAGCTGTAGCCTGCTGTCCGCTATACATTGAAAATTATCGAGCATAGAATAATTTTCAATGTATAGCGGATTTTTTTTTTATCATGTTTAGAAAGCGATACCAAAATATCCGCCTATTAGGAAAATACGTGCCTCGATCGCAGCCGACCTAAAGCAACGCTCCACGCCAGGTGTACATACGCCTGTCGAGACCTGTCGCAGCCCGTACTGAGCAACCCTACGGCGTGTGTCGGCCTGGTGCAGCCTGTTGGCCCCTATAGCAACGTGTCAAGTCTGACTCCCGACGGGTCGGGCGGGAGACGATAGGACACCGCAGGCCTTATTGGCTGGCGTGGCGCGAGCTGGCCTGTCAAAAAGCGGGTTGCGTCACTGCAGGATAACTGATACCAAAAGTTGGAACTCCGTTATTTCGATGCTCTCATCATAAACATTTCTGCAGTTTCGACGTCATTTATCGGAGAAGCAACGAAATGGCGTACAAATAATACATACATACCTATGTGTGCGTGAATTCTGCTGTGAATACAGAAAACTGTAATGAATTTACCAGGAATGATAATCCTGCAAAACCGCCAATCTGCAATCAGAAGCAATTTAAAATTAACTATAGGTATCTATCAATTAATCTCGAAATTGATCATGTAGAAAATCTATACTTTAAATAATTTAATTATTATCAATAAATTATCCAGCGATTGAATCGATATGGATTAAGAACACTGGAAAGTGGTTTTCTATGGAATTCTGAAAGACAGTTCCGCTTTATATAGTCATCTGCAATATCTACCCATTTCTTAATTAAAGTATTTTTTTTGTGGATAAGACATTTTATTCCACTGAATTTCAGTATCTTGATAAAAAAAAATTAAGCAAGCCACTGATAGTACGTTATCGATGTCGGATTAAAATCGGTAGGCTAGTCGATAGTGATCTATCGATAACGACATGTCGATAAACGCACACTAATGAAGCCTAGATAGGCTACTAGCTGTGTACACCGGTAGGAGATGTTGGAATTTGATTATTCAAAGATTTAGTTGAACCATGTAAAATATTAAAAAAAATAATGTGGATAATATTTTTGACATTCAGATTCTGATATTCACCCAGACATAGTTGGGAAAAGCTATGCAGATGATGATTGTAAAAATGGTTTTATTGAGCACCAATAATATTTGTTGGACGCCATTTGTTTGCCTTGCGTCGCCATAGTAGTTTTAATTCAAATATACATAGTAAGAATACACAATAATTGGATATGATTAACTACACTGGCATATGTCAACAGATTATAATAATAAAATGAAAAAAAAAACAGGTAATTCATATCGTAGAAGGAATTTTAAAAACCTCATCCTGTTTGTATTCAAATGCCATACAAGGTTTTGGAGAATGTAGTTCACTGGTAATCATGTTTTAGTGCCTGTTTGTGTGTTCATGAATGTTAGCACCATTTCAATGTTTAATATCAAAATATTCTGGACTACTTTCTGCTTTTTTCAACGTCAACGCTGGCTGTTACTGAAATTAACCAGCGCTGGGGATCTGTTTCGTATACAATCGTAGCATTATGACGGCCATTTTGCGTGGAAGTGATACATATTTTCCCCCAACTTGTCTTTTTTGTGTTTGTGTTGGTTCTCTGCGTTACGTTTACCGCAAATAACCGCAATTTTCTTGCTTCTCCTTCTTATGTATAACTAAGGCAACAATCATGCTACTGACTACTAAGTCCGAGCCAGCCTGTCCAATATATCTTCGACGTGTACCTTTAGTAAACACACAACATCCATGTAATTTGATCTATATCTGGTCCCGTAATCGCATGAGCCCGGTTTATCGATAACTGCTTGATCGATCATTTCCAGATATACATTTAGATAACGATTTTAATCGATAAAGGGAGATTTATAATTTTTACCTTCATTGGCTAGGCTTAGAAATTCCGGGTTACGGTGATTTTGTTATTTTTCGTTTTTGGTAGATATTTTGTTAACGATGTTTTGAAAGGGATGGAATATTTGGATGGATTTTTTATTTTAGATGGTTTTGTTTTCTCTGACGTTGGAATAAGGGTATTTAACTGTACGTCATGAAGATGGATGGATTGATCATTTCTAGATATTTCCGAAAAGGTACTTTATTAAAAGTGATGTCAACATCCACTGCATGAAATGATAATCATTTATAAATAGCGACTTTGAATCCCAGGAAGGAAGGAAATCATAGGAAAACTAAAATCGATTAATTATTTAATTTTATGCAGCATCAAATAACTACCTAACCTAATTGTGATTAAAATGGGAAAACCAGAATTCGGAATACTTTTCGAATACATACGACTGTATCCCATCATGCAAAAATTTATAACGTTATAAGACCATGCAACAAAGTAACACAACTTTAAAAAAGAAATCTCCCCAACAATCTTTTTAATCCGATCTCAATCTCAAACCTTTTTTGAGAACAACGCCATCTCGTGTCGCCTGTCAAAAACAAAACAAGAGTGACCACATCTTCATCCCACGGCTACAGGACACATGTTCGGTACATAAATCGCTTTCGAATGATAACATCTAACAGTTTATCAATCTGAGGGTCAATAAATACAGGTTATCTAGGTTTGCGATCAAACCTGATGAGGTAAAGTTAGGTTTAATTGAGCTTACATGATGTGTGCGTGGTTTAAAAAGAGATTAGAAGGTATTTTTTTATGAATCTCTGCACGAAAACTGCGAGAATTTGCGAAAACAAAAATGTTGAGGGTTTCGTTGCATTCATGCCACAATTGATTGTGTTTAGCACAATCTGTAAAATAGACAATGTCTCATCGTTTCTGAGATAGATCCTTGTGACTTAATTGTCTACCAGCAGCCAAATATCCTGGTCAAATACTTTACTAGTTGCTTACCTCATCATCTCATCTGCCTAGCCTTTTCCCAACTATGTTGGGGTCGGCTTCCAGTCTAACCGATAGCAGCTGAATATCAAAACATTATCCTCAGCATTTTTTTACACGCTTTTTATTAGCTTCACCTGTATGTTTGTTTGTAACCGTCTCCTTTGGACTTTATTTTGACCCACTTCAAACGGTCAGATTTGATTTAAACTTTGTAAATTTATCGAAGACCGATGACAATTCAATAATAAAAAAAAAATCACGCTTTTGTAGTTAGCAGAACTAAAAAGTAGAAAATAAATAGTGGATAAAAAAATCTAAAAAACACGCTTTAAAAACGTAACAAAAAAAGCAGAAAACAATTTAAAAAAAGCGTGGGGTTCTTGATATTTGTTGATTATAAAAAATCCTCAAAAAGCAAGTTGAAAATAATAATTTCAAAAAAGCGTGGAGCTTTTTATTATTTTCCACTTGGTTCAACTAACTCGTTTTGTGAGCAGTGGTAATAAGATAGTTTACACAGAAACCTCATGTCTGGGTTCAAACCTACGACTAACAAACAACACGTAAGTCGCGGCCGCCAGTTTCTCTCACAATATCAGCTGAAAAAAAAAAGAAGGTTCCGACGAATTGAGAACCTCCTCCTTTTTGAAGTCGGTTAAAAAAAGCAAATGAAACGTCCTTAAAAGTGGCTTTACAAAGTGGCTATTTTTCTCTTAATGTTTTATTTTTGTTCTATAGAACAAACACAAGAACGCGTTGTAATACGAGCCCTTACAAATATGTGGGGTCAGAGATATCATCTGTGAGTGCGAGGATAAATGTCTGTATGGTGTGGTTATGAGAATATTAGTGGACAGTGAAGATTCTTTTATTGGATTGAATTTTGAAGTTTGAACATTGAAGAAAACCAAATGTTTGCCGCATAATACGTTTAATTTTGATACCTATATATATTTAATAAAAAAAATAACCAAAGATATAAAAATATAAAAACAAGTGAAAATTGGGGTAAAAAAAAACTGCAGATAAGAATTGGAAGATAAGTGAAACTTAGTGAAACATTTTATGGTTTAAAAACGTAAATTATTTTGGTACACGACCTATCAAGCGATTGCAATCGATTAAATCTAGGCCTTTGCACGCAAAATTACGTTTGCTTTACGATAGAACACCAAGTTAAACCGTGCTTCTATAGAATGTTAATTAAAAATAGGGATATTATGTTAAACTAAAAAAAAAAACTTTTAGTGAAATACTACAATACAATATAAATACTTTGTTGATACGATTTGGTAGTCCAAATTCCAATATTGTCTTCTTCAAAGCCTCCTGGATTTGAAGACTGGGTGAGTAAAGCGAGTTATTTTTTTACAGGAACGTAAAACGTCAAATAAAAAAAATGGCAGGTACCGAACCATCAGTCTGTCACACTTGTAATCAAAATAGCATTACTAATATGACTATTCAACAGTATTCATTGCGTTAATATAGCATTTGAGAAAAACGACAGGCCAAACAAATTGTAGAAACAATTGCTTCATTATCGCTCCCGCAGACAAACGCAACGCGACGAATTCTATGACGTTTTCATAGAAATGGTTCTACCAGAAACGCGCTGTTTCCTTCACCGTATACAGAATAAGTTTTTATCCAGTGCGCAAACTGTAACCATGAATTTGGCATATCATTCTAGACCCCCTAGCGCAGAAATAAGTCGGTTTTACAAAAAAAAAAAATCATCTGTTTCATAGAAAAGTGCAATACCAACGCGGTCAAAATGTATGGAACAGCTGATTTTATTTTGTATTACCGGCGAAACATTTCTGCACTGGGGGTTCTAGAATGATATGCTGAATTCATGATTACAGTTTGCGCAATGGATAAAACTTATCCTGTAGAGAGTAATGGTAATAAAATAAAATTCACAAAGGAAAATGCCCTCCTGGGTTTCAACTCACGACCTACAACAAGTCGAGGCTGATACCACTAGGCTACCATCACCGCTCTTCGTCTTCATTAGTTTATTTTCACATCACAGGATGCTCGTTCCTACTGAATCCAAACACCACATAATAAGCAAATAGCATAAATATAACACAATGATTAGACATCGACACATGTAATGTGTGCTAACGATTGCTGTAGCTGCCATCGTGATAACAGCCTGATAACAATGGTTATCAGCAGATCGCATGCTACCGATGTCACGATTACACTTAACAAATTAACGATAATCAATAAAAAATAACACTACATACACATGTATTGTTATCAAATTGGTTTGATAGAAAAAGGACCACGGAATAGGTTTTTTTTTTAAACAGATACTGATCAATGCCAGTAGATACCCTGATTGTTTTATTCAAGATAATATTATATTAGTGTGCCGAAATAACGTCATAAGCTGTTGCACAAAAATAGGGGCACAAAACTCTCTACACATTGATTAGTAATTTCATTTGGTATTTAAAAATTACACTCACATTGGGCCTCATAAGAAGGGTAAAAGTCACCCAACGGGCAATGCTTCGCTTGGAGTTTTCCTACGCGATCAGAAATAAAAAGATCCGTAGGAGAACCAAGGTAACCGACGCATACGAACAGACGAACGAACGCGTATGAACGTAAACGAGGCAAAAATGAAGTGTAATGTGTGTGTGTGTAATGTGTGTGTGTGTGTGCAATGTGTGTGGGTGTGTAATGTGTGTATGTAATGTAATGTAATGTAATGCATGTAATGCGTTCTGTAGTATCTGCCTACCCTATGGGTAGCACGCGTGAGCATATTATAATTATAATTTATAACATAACTTTCACGCGGTTTACAAGAAACAATGTTAATCCCTATTGTGCATCAAAACAACAAACTTCAACACTTCACACAAACAATATTAATTCACCTAATTATTACCTACCTAAGATGCACCAGCACAGAATCAGAGATAGGTAATCGTGCGCAGAACCCGACGTGAGAATGTATTTATCTGCGCAGCATCCCAGACGCCATTACTCAACGATACAGCACGAATATTAGCCCACGCTGAAATCTGATCCTGATCATCTACGTCACTTTGACTTTTAAATTAACGGGACTCGTATCGTGAGATAGGGGCCTAATCTGCTGAGGTTAGTTTGAATGAGGTTTTAGAAAATGGTAAATACTTGTAAATACGAAGTCAAATAATTTCAGATGTTAACGCAAAATTCGTACAAATTAACAAAAAATTATAATTTACTTCCAAAATCTAGAGCTATCCTATCCTACTAATATTATATTCAATTCAATTCAATTTATTTATTTTGTTAAACATAGAAAAGGTTTATAAACACGAAAGTTTGTAAGTATGGGTGGACAGATGGTTGGATGTTTGTTACTGTTTCATGCAAAAACGGCTGAACGGATTTGAATTAAATTTGGCACACAGGTAGTCTGTACACTGGAATAACACATAGGATACTTTTTATCCCGGTACTACGTTCCCGTGGGATAGTTTTCGACCTCCACACGGGCGAAGCCGCTGGAAAAAGTTAGTATTATATATTACTAATCAGATTGTGTCAGAACCAGAAAATACTACGAAAATCCACAGTTGAATGTAGTTCCCAGTCGCAAGCATTATCAGTTGTAAATACCGGTTCGCGTAATTATCTTTATAAACCGAGAAATTATCGCATTGCGAAATATACAGACTGACAAAGAGTGAACTCTAACCGAAAATAAATTACACAGAAGGTCGACAGAAGTAAACTCATCACTACAAGTACCAGAATATCAGTACCAGCAACAAGATATACATTTAGGTATAACTTCCTACAAAGGGTTACGGATTCCAATCCTTTTAATCATAAAAAAAATCCAAATCGGGGAACATACATAAAAAAAGGTTACGATGAATTGAGAACCTCCTCCTTTTTGAAGTCGGTTTAAAAGACGCGACGCGACACTTGTATAATAGAACAATAAAATTGAGGTTGATGATGAAGTTTTCATAGAGATGGTTCAAGGAGAGAGTCGTATCGCGCTGTCGCGTCGCGCCTTTTTGTGGGAGACATAATGTTTTGGGGCTTTTTAAATATAATACTGGATAGGACACCACTGATTTACTGAAAACTTTTAAAACATCATCACGCAGTGCGTGAAGATAAACTTATGCGTTCCTTGATGATCCTAATTATCTGGCACTCTTTAAAAAAATTGTTTTCAGATTCAATACGAGTGTTAGATGATTTTTAAATTCGCACGATAAGAGACATAAAAGCTTAGTAAGAATCATGCTACGCACCGAAGGCTTGCTACGTCGACAATCAGCCTTTATACACCATGACATTTTAGTTGTCTTACAATGGCAGCCCACTTCATGTATCCAATGACTACTAATCATTTATTTAAAAAAAAAAATATTTTTGAACATTTGCATATTTCAAAAAAAAAATATCATTCACTAAGACGCATGACGTAGTTTGAAACACCATGTTATGGAGATGGAATTAATGATGGAATGTAATGCCAGTAGGTAGATATCTTCTACCATTTGATACGTAAACATTATTAACAGGGAGGGTGTTTCATAATTCTGAAGCATTATTTTTTTTTTTTTGTACCTATTATCTTAATTAATGGTAACAATGTTTTAATCGCGCCTAGAGGTTTTTTATGATGGATACATTGAGTGGACCACCTTTGTAAGACGACTAAAATGTCACGGTGTATAATACTTATACTACTTGTACTTCTCTCTGCAAAAGGGGGTGTGCCGTAATCCACCACGTAGGCCCATGGCGAGTTGGGGATGCCAATGTTTTAGAAGTTTCGTTTCTATACTTAAGGAGAATAAAAAATCTTTACGTCTGTTTATCATCTTGGCGTGTACTAAGTTGTACCTAAACCGCAAGGGGCCTCTCAGGATGCGCAGGCGCACAATGATCAGGAAAACCGAAGGAAAAGGTCGAACATAATTAACTTTCCAGCTTCGATAATCTACGATACGAGCATGCGGCCATCACGCTCCACCTGTCTCTCTTACTCCTACTAAAATCATGCTTTATCTCTCTCTAGCTTATCGGCTAGCTACGAAATTAAAAAAATAAAATAATGAGTCTTTATCAGTGCGGTCTTATCAGCCAGCATCCGTCAGCGTATCGGAGATGATAAAGTCACATCTGTTGTGTCAATGGTCCATGATTTCTGTTCTATTTGTGATTACGACTTGTTTTGCACGCGTGTCGGCCTAGTAATCTCTGATTCTGTAAGGTAATAAAATTATGGTTCTACTTTCCAATAAGTCTTTGGTTCGGAGAAATCGGTTTGTTTTACACGAACTTCTGAACATAATTTTATTAATACGCGGTTTTTTTCCTTGTATGAATCCTTCATATCGCGTGGACTGGGGAAAAAACTTAAATGGTACATTTATATTCTGGTGACTTATAAAACCAACTCAAACAGAGAACGAAGTTCTAGAACTGCGCTTACGCACGGAAACTGTATTGAGATTGCATCAATGGGACGCTTAAGAAGCTCGTTTCTTTTGGTCTGCCCTGAAAACTTGTGTAAATATTGTTATATTTAAACAGGATAAAAATGAAGACAGATTAAAAATGTCTGCCGGTCTATTCTGTCAAAACCTCACCGTGATGACTTAGGTGAAGTAAGCCGTATATCACCTGATGCTAAGGATGGCTGGGCACGCCACGATTGCGGTGGGCACGCCACGATTGCGGCGGTAAGTCCCCTCTTTGAGGCGTGGCTTGAGAGGCGGCATGGCGTCCTCACCTTCCGCCTGACACAGGTCCTCACCAGACATGGCTGTTTCGGGAGGTTCCTGTTTCGGATAGGGCGGGAGGAAACGCCCGGGTGTTTCCATTGCGAAGATCGCCCAGAGGACACGGTGGAGCATACGGTGGAGGTCTGCCCAGCTTGGGCGGAGCAACGCCGTGTCCTCGTGGAGGTGATCGGCGGCGGCGATCTCTCGCGCCCGACCCTGGTCCAGGCCATGGTGCGGAGCGAGAGGGCATGGCTAGCAGTCGCCTCCTTCAGCGAAGCAGTTATGCTCGCAAAGAGGGAGGCGGCGCACGTGAGGGAGATGCAGTACATGCGCCCTCACAGCCGTGGCCTTCGCAGGAGACGCCCTGGGCGTCGGGAATCCCAGGCTGATTCCCGGCCACCGTAGGCACGGGCTTGCGGACGGCGAGTAATGGGTAGCTCGCTGTCCGGTAAGGACCAAGTCCGGGTCGACGGCGCGTTGTGTTCCACGCGCGCCTCAAAGAGATGTCAGCAGCAACAGAGGGGCCCGCAAGGGCCGATGCCTGCCGGGGGTGCGGGTTGTTCGAAAGAGATACCGCCGCCCCTGGCACACAGGCAACTGAGGGAACACGGGTGGGTTTTAGTCAGTAAAAGTCTGACACGCCCTCCCGCTCCACCCAGAGCGGGAGAAGTTATTTGATGATTTCCCACCCAGAAAAAAAAAAAAAAAAATGCTAAGGATTGTCACTATTGACAGGTCATTGCATGCTCACTTTACTTAAGTTATCACGGTGAGATATTTACTAGGGATGCATATACCGATACCGATATATCGGCGATACTCGAAGTTTGCCGATATATCGGCATCGGCGATATTTTTATGGCCGATTCAACGATACTTTTCAAATTTCGCGCTTTAAAAACGTAATGTAAACGCGGGTGTTGTCTCGTCTATTTCATTACAAACGAGGCACGAACGAACTATACTAAATATACTATTAACTAATCTCAACCTGTCTATAGTTAGAAACGGTTTTATTTAGTTTGTCCTGTTATTTGTTATTTTTATATTAATATTAAAAAAAGACCTGACTTGTGTTTTATTTATTTTACCTTAATTTTTTATATCAATAAGCGTATCGGTATCGGTATCGCCGATATTTTTATAAGAGCATCGGTATCAGAATCGGTATCGTATAGGAAAAAAGGCGTATCGAGGCATCCCTAATATTTACAGAATAGATCAGCTGATGGCCTTTTTTCTTCCAACGTTTTCTGGACATTTTATAAGCTGAATGTTGAAATATCGCAAGTGTATTCTTCAAGAGAACTTGTAAGTAAGATTAGATAGACAGATATTCAGTTACTCTATATAATATACTGGTATTCAGCTGCATCCGGTTAGACTGGGAGCGCCCCCATCATAGCTGGAGAGGTTTGGCAGATCTCTGTAAAAAAAATCACCCACATAACAGACTACCTATGTACAAGTTAACAACTTTATAACCAAAACTATTTTCATCACAAAAAAAAAATTCAAGTTTGTGAATATACAATCGACCCTTAACTGTAGCTTCTTAATCTCGTTGTGATAACCGTTGAACTGAGTTATACCAGTCGTCTGATAATCAGAGATACCGACACGTAACCGTGTACTGACTATACTGGCTACATGTATGTAGTCACGTGGATCACAACCGGGTAGGCAGTGACGACAGGACCTAGGAGATCGGAGGTTGCGGCTGCGACAAGGGACTTACAAACCGAATGTTTTGTTCCCTGTCAGTTTTGTACATCATTTGTCCCGGAAAAACTGAATCCCATCCCTTCTTCTCCTTCTTCTTCTTCTCCTCTTCTTATTCTTCTCCTTGTTTTTGCCAATAATAGGGTATTTTACTCTCTAGGAGACAAATCTAAAAATATATTATTGAGATAGGCTTAGGCAAAATGCAGACGGAAAATGTTCGTTTTAGTTCATGAAACAAACAAAGTAAATTTTAAAATACAATTTAAAGATTTCAGTTTTTTTAAATCTGTTTTTGAACACCATGAAATAGTAGCCGCCATATTATTACGTCATACGGCATGTCAACTAAGCAACTTTGTACTTTTATTATTTTCGTAACTAAAGTAATTTTTAATTAAATAATATTTTGCGTTCAGGAACAGCAAACCAACGATAAGTATAAAAACAATTGTCTTAAAAAATATCAGCGCATTTGTTTACATAGCAAACTGACGTCATACCCACAGTGCAATATGGCGTCCACTGCGTCCAGGCGTTTTCGTGAAATTACGCGCGAAATATGAAAATGTAAAATTTAAATGCATTTTTATGGTATTAATCGATTAAATAAAAGTGTTGTAATTTTGGGGTATATTAGCACTCTAGAATCTAACTAAGACACTTTTCAAAAAATAGTGTAATACCCTATTGAAATTGTTCATCGCTGACAACAGCTAAATGCAAATTGTTCGGCATAATAGGTAGTATTGCATAGTTGTTGATTACTGACGAATTTTCTATCTATCTTCATATAAAAGAGCATCATAATGGACTCCATTCCACTCATTCCGATCCAGCCCGCCTTTTGCTGCCCTCTTCTAGCGACGCCCTAAGCCGAGGTCCGTTCCGTACCCCACAGGGGTGCCCTTAGCGTGTAGTCGCTTAGTTTTAAGTTTTTAAGCCCTTGCCTTAATTTATAAAGGTACCACAGACAAGTCCGGTTAAACAACCGATTACCTCCTATAGGTTAACCTGCGAGATGTCATTTAAAAGAAAAATAACTCCAATCCACATTCAGGAGTAAGATTCAAGTGCGTAATCCTGTGTCACGACTGTGTTTAGACTATTCTATGAAAATAGTGATGGGGGCACACTCGCAATCAATATTTATTTTGGCTTGACAAAAGGCAATCAAAAAGAATGGAATCACCTTTCATATTCTTACGTAACGATGTATCGTAACTGTGACATTGTTGCAATTATATCACATTGTTTACAAACAAAATAATAATTATCTTCATCTATTTGCACGTTTTTTTTACCAAATTTCTCATCATTTGCATGCTCGAATTTGGCCCGATAGTTGATAGATTGATACAAAGTTCACACCGTGTATCGTGGACTCGTGAGGTCATATCGTGTGGATTTTGTTTCTGATTTCGTTTAAATAATTTTAGTAGATAAAGATACGGATGTCTTTGACATTTCTACTGTATACGTGCAAAATAAAACGTACACAATAGAAAGGGTAAACTTAATACTGTGATTTTTAGTGAACTTAGATAGCCGATAATGATGCCACTGCTGGGACACAGGCCTCCTCTCTGTGAGAGGGAGTGACCTGTATCTACCACGCAGATGTCACATGTCTTCGAAATGTTTGGTTCAAGGAGATGCCGGTTTCCTCACGATGTTTTTCCTTCACCGTTTTGAGAGCAGTGGTGATTACATAATTTACACAAAGCAAAGCGCCTGTCTCAGTTCGAACGTACGACCTACAACTCGTGAGTCGCGGCCGTTAACACTAGGCTACCAATACGAAATTTTATCAAATGCATACAGCGACCCATCGCACAAATTGGTCCTTCGAGCCGGATCTGTTACAAGACAGTAGGCTGAGTAGACTTCAGTACTCGCTGCTTTTGACAGTGGAATATAGTATTTTTATTTATTAAGTACTTCCACCATGGTCCACCGTTCATCTTCACAGTGACATAGTGTCCTGTCGTATTTCCACCCTCCAATTCAGCGCACTGTGCGACCCAGCGCACAAATTGTAGGAACGCTCTCGTTTAGAAAACTTATATTTTTTTTATAAAAACCTTACAACGTTGTTGGCCAGGTTATCAAAGGTTATGATGAGGTACGCCTTTCGATTCTCGAAAGAGAATGCCATGATGTAATAAAGTCATTATAATGAAATACATTACCACAGAAATAGAATAGAATAGAATAGAATAGTTATTTATTGGAGTAACCAAGACTCAACAAGATTGTTAGTAAATCTTACGACTATGTTAGTAAAAACAAGGAAAACGATACATGATGATTTAACACATCAGATACTTTAACCCATCATACATAACTTTACATCACGCCATGTTTCCCCAAAGGGTTGGGCAGAAGCGTACCTATAGTACTTCCACATTTCACCACTAAGTCCTATGTAATAGAGGGCGAGCCTATTGCCATCAATCGAGCACAAATCCAGACTCCGGGCTGCTACTGAGAAATTCCAGATAGAATAAATAATAGTTTAAAAAACTAAAAAACACGCCTTAAAAACAAACTAAAAAAGCAGAAAATAATTTCAAAAAAGCGTGGGGTGCTGTTTGAGGTATTTTTACAATCAATTAATATCAAGCACCTCACGCTTTTTTTAAATTATTTTCTGCTTTTTTAGTTTGGTTTTTAAAGTGTGTGTGTTTTTTAAAACTATTATTTATTTTCTATTTTTCAGTTCTGCTATCTACAAAAGCGTGATTTTTCAGATTTTTTTAAAACTATTTAATTGTCATCGGTTCTCGATAAGTCTACAAATTTTGAAAGAAATCTGACCGTTTCAAGCGGGTCAAAATTAAGTCCAAAGGAGTTGGTTACAAACATACATACAAATATACAAGTGAAGCTAATAAAAAGCGTATAAAAACCAAAAACATGTTAACATTTTATTTATAATTCTTTTCTAATTCATCCTCTTTTCCATCAGATGGCGGCTGCCCATCGCTGGAGGCTGGTCAAAGCAGTGTGGGCAGGAAAACATCCAAAACTGGTAAAAATAAACAAATAATCTTTATCTGAGCGAAACAGAATCCCATCTGCCTTTTCTCAGGTGTCTCAGGGTGGGCATCTAGTATAACCGGATGCAGGTGAACGCCAGTATTTTTCGTGTAGCCGCTGCCTATCTGACCTCCATACATAAATCAGCTTAGAATGTTCCCATTGCTGGGGACACAGGCCTCCTCTCTTTTCTGAGAGGGAGTGGGCCGTAATCCACCACGCGGGCCCAGTGCGGGTTGATAGATGTCACATGTCTTTGAATTTTTGGTTCTAGGACATGCTGATTTCCTCACGATGTTTTCCTTCACCGTTTTGAGAGCAGCGGTGATTAAATTATTTACACAAGGAAAAGCGCCTGTTTGTGTTCAAACCCACGAACTAAAACTTGTAACTCGTAAGTCAGGGATGTCACCACTGGGCCATCAGTGCTCCAGCTATCTGACCTCTAGAAACCAGTTACTGGGCAACATGTTTCAGGGTTCGGACGACCTGTAACGGCTATCAAAGATCTACAAATGTTAGTCAGGACCAAAAACAAAACAGAAACTAAGAAACCATAATTCGCAACCATTTCAAGCTTATTTCCATCACTAAGCTCTGTTGTAAGTGTGTATGCACGTGTCTTATCTCGGAAACAGTATCGTTCGAGACAAAGCAATGTATGAAGTGGCTATGCATTTGCTTAACAAGACGGTTATCGCAGTGTTATCGTAAAAATTTGTTACTTAGTAATTAGAATCCGGACGGCGATACTGTGGGTGCTATGTGCCAGATCTAGGAGTATTTATATTAAATGACACAACATCACGCCTGTTTACCTAAAGGGGAAGGGGCAGGCAGAGGTATATAGGGTGGCAGTGACATCGACGCGTAAACTGAAACCATGATTTTAGACAGGGAGTCTTAATTCATGGTTGTGAGTGTAGAATTTTACGTCAATTATAAAAAATAAAAATGCTCTTTCATTTAAATGAAAGAGCATTTTTATTTTTTACACACTCGCACTTCGCTTTTTCGCACTTTTAAAAGTGCGGTCCAAATGTATGTAACAGCAATTTTGTTTTATTACCGACGGATAATGACAACAGTGTCAGGAGTACCTACTGAATCCATGGTGATGGGTTGCACGTCGATATCCCTGCCACAGTGCCACCCTGTATGTATACCCACATTTTGCCGTTTAGTCCATTCTCGGCTCCTCGACCCCTAAAAAAATAATTATTTATTCGTGTCCTCTCAACCCCTAAACATAGTTCACACTCGACCCCCAGGGGGTGAGACTGAATTTTCATACAAGGGACACAGGTATACCTTGTCCACTTTCGACTTCTAGTTCCGTAAGTACCTAAAATTATTATTATGGTACAGTAAGGTACTACTTTGGGGGTCGAGAGGAAACGAAAAACTTGGCTAGAAAATAAAATCCACTCTCGACCAACGGGTCGAGAATAAACCGTAGTCAAGGGTACAGTGGATACATTATTTACTGAGGGTCGAGGCGCCGAGAGTAGACTAAACGCATTTCGCTAATTATGATATAAGTCGAGTCAAGTCAACCTGTTCCTATAGAAACAAGCTTCACATAGTATTCTAGGCTGTTACCTGCTGCTACAAATGGGTTGTGTGGAGGTCAGGTAGGCAGTCACTCCATCTAACAGCCTGGTATCCAGTTAGAAGCCAACCCCAACATTTCTGGGAAAAAGACTGGGCTGATTGATTTTTAACACGCTTTTATTAGCTTCACCTGTATGCTTGTTTGTTTGTTTGTAACCGACTCCTTTTTTGGATTTGATTTTGACCTACTTGAAAAGGTTAGATTTTATTAAAAAATTGTAGATTTATCGAGGACCGATGACAATTTAATAATAAAAATAAAAATACTGAAAAATCATTCTTTTTTGTAGTTAGCAGAACTAAAAAATAGGAAATAAATAATAGTTTAACAAAAGAAAAAAAACACGCTTTAAAAACCAAACTAAAAAAGTAGAAAATAATTTAATTCTTTTAAAAAACGTGGGGTGCTTCATATTAACTTTTTTAGTTTGGTTTTTAAAGCGTGTTTTTTCAGTATAAAAAAAAAGAAATTAACACACACACACATTTTGTTTTGTTATATTGTCATTGGTCCTCGATAACTACAATTTCCTAATTAACTCAATAACTGTTCTGCTTGAACCGAGTATCGATCCTAACACCACCACCGGTCAGCAGACTACTAAGCCAGCGATTTACACAGTCGACTCAGTCGATATTTCAAACTATGTACCAAGTACATAACTAAACGTATCAAACACACGCTACAGATTCATTACCAATAATATCTTATCAGCCGCACAACGAGCTCCATTAAGAGAACTATCTGCCGTTATCAGCAGCTTATCTCTCTGATGAGAGACACCAAATCATCGTTACATGACGTCTGTGTTTAAATTTATATTTAATTATTTGTGTTTATCGCGCGATGCGATCGATTCTGTGGAAAAACACAGGGAATTTTCTAATGGCAAAGTCGATAAAACTGTCCTTCATCTTTGGAATCTACCCCTGGATAATCCATGCTAGAATAAAGAAGCAGTCTAACTCTGCGACTAAGGGTTAGATCTAAACCGCGTTAAAAAGCTGTCGGTGTCAAAATTCCACAACAATAATGGTACTGACAGCTCTGATCGCGTTCAGTATCTGTGGTGAAATTTGCCCTAAGTCATTATGCAGTACAATTGACTGGTGAATTGTCAAAGAGTCGGATAGTTAGGTACCTACTCAATTTTTTTAAGTGAGGTGAAGAATCTATACGAACTTTTGAAAAAATCTCTTGATAAGTCTTACAGAACGCTTTGTTTCCTTCCCTTGCATGCATCTTAATCTTGAATCAAAACAGATATTACAGTACATAAAAAAATATGACTTGGAGACTATTTTGTTGCGAGTATGCACGCCATTTTTTTTTTAAAAGACCCAGAGCAGACTTAAATCCCGAAATCTGTCAGTTACTCAGAATTCCTTTTTAAATTCATCAGTTTAATTTGAATTCGTACAAACATTGAGATACACAATGGTGCAATCGGACGCTGTGATAACAGACCTTATCATTCGGCCGATGTTTAACACGTACTTTGATGAGTAACAATATGAAACAGTATCTTTGTTTAACTGATTATTACTTTATACGTCCAGTTTAGGTAAAAACAATTGAATGCTGTGCCCTATTCTTGAAGCCCTGTTCTGCATACGTTACGTATTGATTTCCATCTTTTAAGTATAGAAGATTTTTGAGAATTACCTACCTTACGTATCTACTTTTTTTTTTAGTTTGGCAAGTCATCAAATAACTTCTCCCGCTCTGGGTGAAGCAGTAGGGCATGTCAGACTTTTACTGACTAAAACCCACCCGTGTTTCCTCATAAATAGCAAAAAATTGGTTTGTAAACCGACTGCAGAAAGGAGGCAGTTCCCAATTAAGTGTTTTTTTTTGTATAAATATTCCGCGATAGCTCCGGCAATTGATGATCGATTTAAAAAAAGTGTGTTTTTTGATAGATAGGGTAGGCCCCATTGCTGGGGTAGTTTTTGCGTTAGCTTCGACGATACGTATATTTTATCTACTTTGTGTATGTTCTATGTGGGTGTACTATAGGGACACCTCTGCACGACCCTTCGGGGAAATAAGGCGTGATGTTATGTTACGGTGTTTGTTTTGCTCGCTGTCCGGTAAGGACTAAGCCCGGGTCGACGGCGCGTTGTCTTCCACGCGCGCCTCAAAGAGATGTCATCAGCAACTGATGGGGCCCGCAAGGGCCGATGCCTGCCAGGGGTGCGGGTTGTTCGAAAGAGATACCGCCGCCCCTGGCACACAGGCAACTGAGGGAACACGGTTGGGTTTTAGTCAGTAAAAGTCTGACACGCCCTCCCGCTCCGCCCAGAGCGGGAGAAGTTATTTGATGATTTCCCACCCAAAAAAAACGGTGTTTGTTTTATCAGAAAAACCTCCTTTAAAAATAAAATACATAAGTACTTCTTTAATATATTTTGTCAAAGTCTCACTATAGAGAATATTTTTTAAAGTATGTTTGTTTTAAATTTAAAGAATGCAACAGAATGCAAGGGAAGTTTTAACCTAAGTGAAAAAGTGTCATTATCTACCTTTAAACGAACAATTCTTGTATAATAGAGGGTAAATTTTTATCAAGTGCGCAAACTGTAACCATGAATGTAACATATCAGTCTAGACCGTAACGCAGAAATTTTACGTCGGTTTTCCAAAAAAAAAACAGCTGTTTCATAGAAAAGTGCAATATTTACGCCCGCGCCGTCAAAATGAATGGAACAGCTGATTTTTTTTTGTATTACTGACGAAAAATTTCTGCGCCACGGGGTCTACAATGATATGCTGAATTCATGGTTACAGTTTGCGAACTGGATAAAAACTTATATATGTATAAATATAATCTGAATCTTGGAAACGGCTCCAACGATTTGAATGTGAATGAACTGACATGAATGAACAAGACTGAATGAATGAACATGAAATTAAGTTTGCAGGGGGTTTCAGGGGCGATAAATCGATCTTAGCAAGATCGATCGAAATAAATGTACCTAACTTGCAATTTTTTTTTCCTGTGATCTGTTTTTGTTTTTTGTTTCATAAGTACTTCCTGTCACTGTTATTTGCATAGCGAGTAGTGGTATATGAATTGGTATTATTGGAGTAGGGTTTTTTATTTTATAATCAGCTATTTTCATACTCAAAAACGTTCAAATCCACGTAGCAATCTCATCTCAGAGACAATCAATGTCAAAAACTTGTCAAAAATGTTGGTAAACAAACTTGTGTTTTTTTTATTTTGAAAAAATGAGACCAAGATTCTATGCAAGCGTTCTTTTCACTACGGGAAGTACTCCTTAGATTGCTTTGCTTGACAGATCGGAAGTCAGTTGACAAATAAAAGAAAAAATGTCTTTTTATATGGTCAATAATATGATGTAGTTGCCTACTTACTTATTAAGTTAAACTCAAACTTGCGACGTCAGCCCGGTAAGCCAAATTGAATACATAATATTGCATCACTTACCTAAAACAAAAAAAAAAACGTTAGAAGTCTGATGATTACCTTACATGAACAAACATGATCAAAATAAATTCATGTGAAACTCCCTAATATGGACGCAGGCATTAGTGGGAGTTCCCACTGTCAGAGACGACACGAGAATAATGCATCGCATTTTATTATTATTTTATATCCAGAGGTCCGCGAGTCTAGCTTTTCCAGTGGCTTTGCCTGCGTTTTTATACACCTAAACCTTCCTCATGAATCACTCTGTCTATTGGTGAAAATCGCATGAAAATCCGTTTAGTCGTTTTTGAGCTTATGTCGAACAGATAGACAGACGCGGTGGGGGACTTTGTTTTATTACATGTAGTGATAATATCAGCCTTATATTGTGCTTACAGCACGAGAACCGTAAAAAAGCGTTTTGTCGTTGAAAGAGTTAACAAAAATGACGTTTATTTGACAGTTTTTCATCGAGAAATGTAAACAAGCTATTTCTTTTCTACAGTAGAGTAGAAATAGAAAACGTCATGCTAAGTCTGCTGCAGGGCAGAAGCTTCTTCTCATACAGAGAAGGCAGGAGCAATCATCACCACCACGTTTGCTCAAGACGGGTTGGCGATTTCAGACTTAAAATATTGACTGTAAGTCAATTTTATCAGTTTTAACTTCACCGTTGTCAATAACGTCCATGATAAACTCGGAAAGTGGGAGTTTTTGGCGGGATCGCGTTGGAACATGTCGCACGACTTTTTATTTTCATGAAATTTAGTGAAATAGCGAATAAAATTGTTTAATTTTGGTACTGAATTATGCAATTTAATTACGTGTGAGTGCACAAATGTAGTGACTAACGTGGACTTTTCGTGTTCCCCCCAAAAACTCCTAATAGGTTGTTGTAAAGTTACTACCGCTTTACAATAACTTTGACTTGACTGACTAAAGACGACTATGACTGTTTTGTAACTTCGTGCCCGATATCGGGCCATTTACTTGTTGGAAAAGAAAAATTTGTCTTGACACTGGCTAAATGCACAAACCGTGCGAAGCCAAAACCCAAAAAAAAAAAAACTTGGAAAGTATCTGCTTAAGAATCGAAAAGGTCACATTTTATTTTATAAGTAAGTATTACATAAATATTACACTCACATTTTGAGTCTATTAGATACCTGGTAGTAAAATTGAATGATTACCTTTACATAAAACCTGTGCAGTTTGGGTGCAGTCCATTTAAAAAAAAAAATCAATTAATAATTTTCTGACAATAGGCGCTCTGCGCTTCCACCATGTCATGTTATATCACTACTGAAGGTCCTCACTCTTAACACTTTTACCGTACCACAACGTAAAGTAACACAAAACTCCAACTTTCTGATGTTATCTGCTCCCCTATTACCCGACCGTGATTAAACAATAGCCGTGTAATCGAAAAAATAATTTGCTCAATTTGTCCAACGGCCTGATTGATGCCCACCCAATTAATACCACCAGATAGAGATGCCCCGATTGTTAACTTTTAACCAAACGTAATTAGAACTATTTGTTTTGGCCGGGTTATCGCGACGTTCCATCGCCGAGGAACAATAGGAAAGTTCGAATTTTGAAATAATTCGATTACGGAACGAGGTGGTAGTGATTTGTTGGGTTAATTATTTTTATTTTTTTTAGGCAAAGGTAATTTAAGTTTTTAAGGCTGTTTAGATAAAACTGTTTGAAATTAAAATAAAACCGCGTTTTGTTTATGTTGAGGATAACGTTAATTGTCTCATTAGTTCTGTTATGATTAAATTCCCCAAGAACTACCTAAGTACTAGGCATAATTATGGGTTAAATGTGATTATTTGTCATTCAACTTTGAGTGACCATAAACATTCAAAACAGAAGAAGTGCAAGAAGCTCCTAAAAATATTTACTCTACAGTAGCACCATACAAAAAAACTTAAAAAATAACAGTAACGACTGACACCCATCAACAATCACAAGCCAATAGGTAGCAACTGGTTGTCTCACCGGCAACTGTAATTGCAGCGACGTGGTTGCGACCACCCGCGCGCTACCGAGAAGCACACGTGTCGGGTTCGGTTACAGTAGTGGTAATATCAGATGCTTTAAGAAGGTATGATTAAGTAAGATTTCCGTTGATAATGTTTGGTACAATAACTGGGATGTTTTGTGTATTGTTGCATATTTTTGTCATTGTTTTTGATGCGAGTTATATTGAGGCTGTCTATCATAGCTTCGTGAGTATGATTCAAGCTTTTAAATAGCATCCACAAGTATCCGATACATAAGTGTCTGGATAAAATCGCACGTGTAATATTCGGTTATACTTATAAGTTTAAAAAAGTGAATAATTTAGGTTATGACTTTTTTTCTTTTTCTAGTCAAAATAGTTTTCAATTGCGTCGGTCATTTGCTAGATATTGTCAAAAGTCATCACGTTTTCACGACATAGAGCAGATGGATAGTTACGTAACACACTAACAGAAGGAATGGCTTTTATTTAGACAGTTCAACAACATTCATTGCGTTATTTAGGTTGTTAAGCAGACAGTTTTGAACATATGAAGCAATGTATTAGCCATGTCCTTCAAAATTATTCAAATTGTGATTGATAGTAGGGTGCTATCAGCTTGTTATAAAATTTGAAACTATTACAAGTTAAATAAAAAAATATGTTTTATTTTTAAGTAAATATAAAAAACTTGCAGAATAAGTAGGTAACAACTGATTTAAATAAAAACTAGCTGAAATCAGACGTGTCCTTGCATGATATTATAAAGGTATAGGCATAAATCATAATTCCTTGAATTAGCACATTACTAAGAACGACACGTGTCATGTAAAGTTACAAATTTTATTACACAAACATCTGATAGCAAATGTATCATGTGATTAAGTGGGGTCAGATAGATAAAGAATCTTTATAGGTATGACATGATAATATCGTCTGCTTACGGGTAAAAAGTAATAAGTGCAGTCTGTGTCATTTCGAGTAAATGACATTTCAAAGTTTATGTTTTAATTTGATCTATTTTAAACACATTAATTTAAAAAATCTGTTAAAGCAAACTGTTGCACTAATTACCCTTCTTTTAAGATATACTCTCTCTATATAATATTTACAAAATGTCAGAAGATATCATTTTTACAAACTTACTATCTCAGCAGCCATTGGACATTGTATTTTTGATTTTACCAGTAGATAGCCCGTAAAAAATTACACGTGACTGCATTTTTAACTCGATTTAGTAAAAAAATGTATTTAACTTGTTTTACCAGTAAGCAGACGATATATTGCGATCATCTTGGAAGAAATCGAAATAGATCAGCTAATAACGTTGTGGATATGGGTGGCATCGATTGATTACGTATTCTTTAACCAAGCCAGCGGGGTCATTGTGTATGACACTAACAGTAGGCATGGCTTTTATTTTGAGAGTCAAGAAAATCTCGCACTTGGACATGAATTGCCTTGGCTTCACTGGAAGTCTTTAAATAGACTGCGGACTGAGGTAGGCCGAAGAAAAGAGAACCTGCGCAGGTGGAGATTCACAGATGAATCCGACTTGAAGTGTAAATGCGGTGCTATCCCACGAACGATGGGGCATTTTCATATGCATATCTTGTCCAGCGTGTCCTGTTGTTTGCACGCTACAGAATGGACACTGCAGAAAGTGCCAAGCTCGTAGCCAAATTCTGGGCTGACTGTATTTATATTGCTATCGACACACTAAACAAAAGAAGAAGTTAAACCATATGCATTTAGGTTGACCTGCGAGATGCCATTTAAAGAGACAAAAATATGCCACGACCCCATATAAATTGGTATAACGGCAGATTGGTTATGGCTCTGGTCATTGGTATGCCCGCTTGTCGAGCACTGCTGAATAAAAAATACCTTGTTTTCGTCTGTTTTGCAAAGGTTTCATCATCATATTTGGATACTAAGTGACTAGCTCCATTAATTAGATGATGCGGCTGCCATCTTTGAATACCGTTAAGCAACTCATAATGGTTTATTGAAAGTCTTCGCAAACTAAATTATCAAGGACCTACAATCATTTGACCATACAAGGGTTTCCGTTGAAGCCTTCAATTCAAGTAAAGGTGCTCTTACACGGGCAATTTTTCGAGCAATTATTGCACGGCAACACTAATGGATCAATCTGGATCAATTAAGACGAGCAGTCTGGAGCTACAACAATAAATTCCGGATATGTTTTGGGAATATTGCTTCTGATTGCTCCATATATTTCATGAGTTGCCGAAAATCCAATCGGTTTGGAAATTTTTAGTCAATTTTCTTTCCATCTCGTTTGTACGTATATCTACGTCTCGTTTTTGCGAGAAGAACCGGCCGGCGCGGAGGCGGTGGGGTGGCGTATTGCCTAGTTTTTTAAGTTGCTCCATATTGCATGATATTGTCTGGCCGTATCTCTGGCAGCAGGTTGCTACATGTTGCCCTAAAGTGCTACATTTAGTCGTGACGTCATAGTTGACGAGACTTGACCAAGATAGAGAAATTTTAGTTGTTCGTGTAAGCGCACCTTTAAACAGTCATATTTCCACTGTCCGTCCTACAAACGTCGCGTTTACGACGTGCAATCCATTCTCAGCTAAAATTGATTGAATATAAATAAACCGAATGTGCAATACACGTCATACTATTGCCACAACTTGTACGTTTCTAAAAGCATAGCTGTATAATCACTTGTCTCATCTCACACTGAGCAATTGTTCCTCATGCTCCAAGCAAGTGAAATTAAACCCTATTTTGATTTCTTGAGGGTTGGTTTTTGATTGAAAGCTAAATCTTCCTCGACCTACGGCCTCACGATCCATTTCATCTCTTCGAAGCATAAACTACATTATAGGCGTCAATTGTTAACAACCTTTCGATTCTCGTGAACCGATAGTATCGATTACGTCGCTTATTTTCTCGCACTAGCGACTCGATTGTTTTATTCGATTCTCACCCTGAGGCTTAGATCATGCGTTATTAAAATGTGATAGAGTGAGTACAATTATTTTTGAAGTGTTATTATTAGGTATGGATTTGAAGGTTTTTGTTAGTCTGTCTATTGAATTGATTCCCTTGCTGTTTTAGGAGCATATGTGTCCGTGTATGGGCGGTCACCTTTACATTCCAAGTCCCCTCCGTGCTGTTGCTGCTGCTTCGGATAGCTCGTCAAAGTCGTTGGTCCCGGGAGTCGTTCGTGGATCTTTTTGTCAGAAGTTACGGGTGGTAAGGAGCCCGAAAGTCTGACAATCAATCCTACCAAAGAGTATCATATTACCTATTAAATGTGTTGTGGAGCTCAGATAGGCAGTCGTTACTGTGTAAAATACTGGTATTCAGTTGGATACGGTTAGACTGGCAGCTGACCCCAACGTAGTTGGGAAAAAGGCTAGGCAGAAGAAAAATAAGAAAAGAAGTTTGTGGTGTAGTGTAATTTAAAGTCTACAGAATCTACAGCATTATCTAGAATCGATTGAAGCCTTATCCGGCAACTGAAGCGATACATAATATTTTGAGGTTAGAATTTTGACACTTACGTTCGATATCGATTCATCTCTTATGACGGATGTTATTAGTTACAATTCTTATTAATTTTGTACTTTAAACCATTGTGTTAGGGTTTACAGTCGTGTAAAGGATAGTGGGCGTACTTTTTATGGGGTTATTGTTTAAGGACAGTGTTCGTTTGTTTTGACAGCCAGTGTACGGTTACGGGTGACTACGATTATGCGATTGTGTGGAGCGTTTTAGATCGACAGATAACGGGGGTGGACACACGGTTTTAAAGTTCGGAAAGCTTGCTAGTTTACTTTTGTAGAACGATTTGAAAAAGAAAACTGAATTTGTATGCTTTCTTGTACAAGCTGGAAATAAGTGATGTGAAATTAATAGTTATTTTAATGCACTTCAAGTTGGTTGGGAGAATCTAGAATTAAGCATTATTTATTGCTTTCTTATCCAAGTAAATTTGTATAAGTAGACGACTATCACTAATTATTCTACTTTCAAAGCAAGATTTCAAGAACAGTTGTCTCTATTTACTGCCATCTCTAAGATCAGTCGGGTTCAGTGAAGCGTACTCCATTCAATCAGGTCCTTCTAAGCCACCACCAGAACCACGCATCATTTTAGCCAATAAAGACGTCCACAGCTGGACATAGGCCTTCCCCAACCACCGCCACTTCAACTGGTTTTGTGCTTCTCATATCCAGCGGATTCCTGCGTCCTTCACCAGGTCATGTTCCACCTTGTGGGATGCGTCCCAACGCTACGTCTTTCAGTACGCAGTCGCCACTTCAGAAGCTCTCGGCCCCATCGGCCATCTGTTCTGCGAGCAATGTGCTTCTGATGTTCCATAAGTGCCCTTCACTTATGAAACGTCAGAAGCTAGGTGCACGGTTCCAGTTTGTCGCTTCCTATGGAGAAGAGCCGGCAAGAAACTCCACGGTTACTCTTTTAAAAATAATTGGCTTTTACAATGTTTTCAAATTACAGTGGCAATAGGTATGGGACGACAGTGCAGGCCTGTTAATAAGTACCAGTTACATATAGGAATGAAAATAAAGAATAGAAAATCGTCTATAAATCTACAGTCTGTAAGGCCTACAACGTTCCCCTCATTCACATTATGTAAAAGAATCTACATAAGTAAAATCAACCTATTTAAACCAAGTGACATAATTTCCATGAGAATCACTAATAAATAGTCGATATTAGAAGTGATGTATAATATCAAATAATGACGAGAATATGTCCGAAAATGTAAAAAATAATAAGAATAAAAATTTAGATTGTAATTTGGGAGCAGATAATAGACTCTCACATAGTTATGCTACCAGGGAAGCCACATGTGCAGAAGGAATTAATGCCAATTAGTCTTTTATACATAGCTCCCCAGAACCACTAAGTTCATCTTTGACAGCACCATTACTAAATTATTGAACGTAAAATTAAGAATCTTTCTATATTTTTTCTTCACTAAATTCTGTAGTTTCTCACATTCTTCTAGATCCTGTTCTACGCTAGCCAGTCTTAGCACCCGTATATCATAACTAGTAGAACACACATCGGCTCGCGCGTTCGCCTAGCCGGCCGTGTTTTTGTGGCCACCGTTAATGGTCCGATGTGCTGATAAGATTACAACACAATGTTTTACTTTAATTATATACGTGTTTGTGTTATACAACTATTAATGATTGTTATTACTTCGGTGGCTACTTGGTGATTAAGGGATGGTGATTTGGATTGGAATTGAAAAAAGGAATGAGACGGTAGCTTTGAAAGGTTCAACAAAACATGCTAGGGCAAAAGCATTTCATCAAGATAGAAAAAAGTGTGGGGTCGGCATTCGCCAGACGAAGTTTCTTTCTCTTTTTCTTCAACTCCGAATATACCTAGTGCGAAATGGAGATTTAGATTGTCGAACACCATAAAAACGACACCCATCAAGAAAACTTGAAAATTTAAAAACAACCGCCATCTTGAATTTTCATTTTGTCCTCACTATCGTCTTCAGCAACCTTTCGATTCGTTCTCGTCTCGTCTTTCGTTTGTGACTATTTCTATTGTTTAAACAGGTGTTAACAACTCGAAAACGTCATTGAGAAAACAATAACATGACGTGTTGATTTCCTAAGACACAATAAATAGTACTTAACCTAATCATCAAATTATATAGCAAACCTACTTACTGATTTATTTAGAAACTAGATTTTGGCCTCGGCTCCGCCCGCATGCATGTCGGTTATCGGCTAAAAAGTAGCATATGTCCTTCTCCATATCCCAGGCTATATGTCTGCCAAATTTCATGACGATCGGATCAGTAGTTTTGGCGTGAAAGCGCGACAGACAGAGTTACCTTCGCATTTATAATATTAGTCAGGATTAATAATGTATTGTATTGGTGGGTGTAGCTTAGAACAATTTAAGTTATGATGAGGCTGACATGCGACTGTGGATAAAAGCAAAAGCCTCCTTCAAAAATGTCGAATAAAAAATATACGTATAAAAGAGACATAGAATTGCCGTATTTAGAACTATAACTTAGCGTGCATTATGTCATTCGAAACAACATAAGAAGCAGGTGCTAATTTCACTCCTTAAGCAAACTTGTGCAACACACGCAAAAACACAATACCCAAATCGAAAACCAATTAATCTACAGAAATACAAAATCGTGTTTACTGGTCTAACAGAACGATTGGAAACTCGATAGGTTCGCCTTAATACGCGCCTACGCACTATTGTCTAAAACGCGCAACGCTGCGTACGCGCAGATAAAATCGATTGTACGGAGAACAAAAACAGTGTGCACTGGCTTTATAAGGATTGTGAACGGATCCGAGTAACGTGCGATAGGTCTGGATTTATTAATCTTCAAGCTGTGTACGGTGTGGGTAGGGAAACGGTATTACGCTAAGTGGAAGCTTCCTTAGTCGGGGAGATATTGGGAGACTATATATTTTTGAATTGACAGCATTACTTGTAAAGAAGGAGGAAATCGGCTTGAGGAAATGTTGAAAATTAAGTTGTTTGAGCCTACGATAATGATCACACACGTCCAATCAATTTTGTAGGTGTCGTATGGAATCATCTTGCAAAGACTCGTATCGGAGGTCTATTTCGAGGCACGTAATCCATAGTTTCTGCTGAAATTACGGGCGTTTCCGTTTCCTACTCCTCATCACCTGCGGACTTAAGATGAGCTAAGAATGAAAGACAACACGACTTCACGGTGGTCACTACTCGAAATGTGTCCTATTCAAAAAAAAAAAAATTGCTACTTGTTTTGCTGGATCAAATAATTTCGGACGAGCCCCTCTGGTGATAATGACTCACATTAATTTTTCTGTGTTTGCATCTTCATCATGGCATTGATAAGTTGTCTCTTCCTGTCCTTTTCTCCTGTCCCTGAACTCTTATCTTCGACTTGACCGATGCTGGTAAACAGTTCTCAAGTACCTAATTATTCTGATGTATCGCTATCTGTTCGGTTTGACATCGCCACACTCATATTAAATGCAACACTTTGCAACTATCCTCATTAATTCTGATTAAGAACTTTCCCTTTTCACATGTCCGTACTGGCAGCACAATTCGGAACATTTAGACAATACATTTCATACAATAGCCGAAAGGCAGATTTTATCAAACTCATTATTGCGTGTAGGTATGTATTTACACGTCATTATCTATCAAAATGGCTGACAATTTGCCATTACATGTCAATGTTGTACAAACACTTATTCAAACGTATTTCAAAGGTACGTGGTGTTGTCAAAAAGCCGATTTTAATCTTCTGAAATTATCGAGTAATCGACGTTACGCTGCGCTCGCGCCGGATGCCAGACCAAAGCTTTATGACGAGACTAACTTAGCTCGAAATCCGAAAAACATAATTTTAACTCTTATGTTGAAGAAGTAAAGTTGATTGTTGATTAAGTGGGATGCACAATGTAAGTTTGTATGTCTTTGTGTCATAATAACAGTAACCTGTCATGGTGTGACATTTTCATAGATTAAAATCGCGCTATTAAACGACTGTGCGATGGAATAGATGATAGAAAGATGGTTTATTTAAATAGTGGACGTGTTTTTTATCTAATGGTACTAGTTATGTGTAATGCCATGTTTTAAGCCATGTAAGTACCGGTTTCAATTGTGTCGTTTTTGTCATTGAATATAAAAACTTCACCTTGAGTAGCTTTACGTGTGTTAAATCTATATTTAAGCTATTTAATAAAGCCAAAGCAGCTGAATATACTCTAAAATTAAAATTAAATTCCACATCACTCCACAAATCCTATAATCACGATCCAGCCAAACACTCCCGCCATTGCACACTGTCGCCATCTATTGATCAGAATTTCCATTACAATGTCTAACACCACCAATAGAGGTCGCTGTTCTAAAATTTAGTTTTCAACAAACGATTATTCGACTGACTTATGTGATTGTTGCAAGCCCTACCCTTTGTTTCGAGTTTCAAATTTCGATCGATCAATTTGCGGAGTTCTTGTATGATTTAAGAGCTGGCGAAGGGTCGTGCTGATGCTGGATAGGACAGCTCACAGCTTATAATTAATTTTTGTTTTTGTTTGCACGCTTGTTTGAACTATAAAACTAACAAATGGTACTCGTTTGATTTAAAAGCGTGTTTTGTTTCGATAGTATTTGTTTTAGAAGTTGTTCTTTATGTGCGTGAGGAAAAATAGAGGGAATTGTTTATGGGCTTAGATAGGAGTATGGGTCCGTCGTGTTTAATTGAAAGAAGGTGGATTTGTGTTTAACATAACCTTCTTAATAGCAGAACAAGGAACAGAAAAGGCTACAGATATAATTCTACATTCGATTGAAACTTTAGAATTTCTTTGAGAAATGCCGCTGACAAACTGTTTAAACGCAGTTTGGCATACTTTATGAATCCTACTGTTAATACAGATTTATAATAAATAACAGATTCGTACTTACCATACTTTAAGTTTGTGTAGATATTATAGTACTTATAAGTAACGTTCTTACTAGACAAGATGAGACATCTGTTGTCCATATTTCTAATTTTTTATCTAAAATACAGTTTTATAAATAAAATTCAAGAGGGGCTAAAATAATACCACCAAAATTATCATCATCTTAAATCAACTGGCCCAGTAAATTAAAAACATCGAACAATCCTGATCTTAAACTTAAACACACTCAGACCAAGTGTTGGAATGCACAAAATAAGTAATAAGACAATTACCTGTTGGCAAATGTTACCGATACGGAGCGCCACAATCGGCTCACCGGCCCACAATCTTACCATCGGTAATTTGGTAATAAAATGAAAATACGTTCGCCTCTTATCTATAATCCACTCTATATAAATATCCTTCACTATATAAACATTCACAAAACCCCATAAAACATCTCAAGCCACACACATCCCCCAGACGATTGTGAACCTTTACGACGAAATTGAATCTTAACGGTCATTATCGAACGTTAAGTACTCGTTCGAAAGCAATAAGGATCAATATTGTTTGATCATCAAAACGGTATTCTCCTTTCGCGGATTCGTTTCGATTTCGCGTGGCTGCAAATTTAATTTTCTTTAATAAGCTGCTTATACTTGGAGCAGAGGAACCTCAACTTTGTTTAAGAGGGTTTAAGGTTTGAAGTTGTGGTGTGTGTTCCTTCGTGTTGGAAGGCATGTATCGCGATAGAGAGCATGTTTCATCGGTCCTGATGCAAGTGCAGATAGCGGCCCCGCCCATGCTTTTTTCGTGGTTTCTCCTAAGTAACAATGGGGTGATCTGCTAACTAAATAACGAGTGAGATACATCTCGAGGAGGCGATGTGCGAGAACAATGTTCGCTTATTTTCTTCTGATGGTTCGCTCTCTGATGGGATGGTTCGTCGAAACGGGTTTCTCATTTTTATAGCGGTTTGTTTTAAATGATTGAAGGATCTTTTGAAACTTTGGTGGGTTCTTGGGTGCTGTGCGCGTAGGCATCCGAATGAATAGACTGCTGTTGCATTTGCTGTGCAATTGTGCGAGCATTTATTTCATTGTTAGGTCCAACAAATGTTGCTTTGACGTAAGTCACTGTAAATCGTGGCAGAGGCGTAGAATAAATTGTATGGCAGAGACAAGGTACCAAGTTAACTTTCACAGGTCTCATCAAAATTCTTATTCATTTGTCACTTCTTGCGCAGCCGCAAGTTTTAAAGTGCAATCCTTCTAAGAGCTTGCTCACCTTTGTTGACATACTGTTTCCAGCTGACTATACAAATGTTTTTAGGAAAACTTTAAACAAATTCTGTCTTATTACAAAACGCGATCTTACTTTAGGTCTAGCCTAAAGCTCTTAGCTAGATTTGCATTTTGGGTAAGATTTGGGTAAACTTAATACAAAACAAAACAACTTAGCACAGCGCTTAGTTGTCAGTATTGTAAAAAGAACAGCATTTTTATACATATTCAAATTCAAATTCTTTATTTCAGACATAGTGTTAGTGGCAACAAAATAACTTAATAACTAGTGTCAGTAAAAGGATCAACAATCAACTGGTGTGGATTCTTACCCAGTGACGCTGCAGAGCGGAATCTCCACCTATCTGATAACACGCTCAGGAGACCGTTGGTGGTGGCGCGTAGCCAGCCGGCTAAGGAGGCGGTTCTTTTTCTTATTATGGCATAAAAATCATCTGTGCGCGCCTCCGCTAACATTGTGAACGCAATGCAACGCCACGACAGCCCCAAAAGTATCCTAAACGCGTTATTATATTGGACACGCAGGTCGCTGTATGTCCTCTGCGTAAAACGGGTCTAAAGACTGCACGTGTAAAAAGACTGACAGAAAGTTTTGAAAAGAATGACTTTCACTTGATTTGTACAACGTGCAAATCTTCGGACCAGCAT
Organism: Polymixis lichenea; assembly: GCA_949091785.1. Lineage (NCBI taxonomy): Eukaryota > Metazoa > Arthropoda > Insecta > Lepidoptera > Noctuidae > Polymixis > Polymixis lichenea. Next base: position 22,596,144 of record OX420937.1, read on the forward strand.
TTTACATCGAACAGCCAACGACTTGCGCTCCCTCTCTATATCGATATTATCCTTAAGATCGTCAGTGACCCAATTGCTTAAATTTTGTCACCCATGTTAAAGGAGTGCCACAGTGCGAGACACCGGGAATATCGGAATAGTTTATGGCACTCGCTTTAAACATAATAAGCTCGCTCTTCTTGACATTGTACCTCAGTCCATGGGACACTGCATAGGACTCACAAATAGCCACCAGTTTCCTCAAAGCGCCGATCGATGGGATCAGATATTGGGTTCTTAATTAAAAAACTGGCTCGGAGGTTTAAACCTGATCTAAATAAAAAGTTTGTTTTGCAAAAAGGGAGACTGGGTTTTTAAATTCAAGTATGAATGATAATAATTGTATAATAGTGCTCGTGCCACTATTTCCTCTTAAACTTGCCTACAGAGAATACAAATCCTAACCTCACTTCGACAAAAACACAATGACTTGCCTATTATTAAACCGATACATGAACACAAAACAAATCCCTTTCAATAATCACGAGGAAACTTCCAACCAATTCATCGATATATAATATTCCACGTGTATAATATTCCGTTAAATTTGTCATTTTATCCTGTATTTTAATTAGCCCTCAGGAGCTTTTCCTGTTTTAATCGCGTTCTTGCCTGTTTGTTCGCTTGGCATTGTGATTAGGACAATTTGATTCACAGAGTGTTGGTGAAGGAAAATGTGTGTGGGTTAATGGTTTATGATCTTAAGGGTTAAAAGGTCCATTTTATTATTATTCACGAATTATGTGTTGATTGATTTTGGTATGGTTTGTTACTGGAGCTCTTGTAGATTGATTTTGAGCTTAATTGCATTGTTATGAAATCCGTAGCTTTAGTCAGGAATTGCAGTATTTCATTGGATGATTCAGAATATTATGTTTGTCTTTAGCCAATCGTGGCACCGCTTCCACCTGAACTATCTCGTTGTCATATTCACTTAACACAAAGTCATCCTTCAATTCATAAACTTCTTTTGGTGTCATAGATAACTGCTCATCCTCCTTCATTTCGGTCGTCAATGAGAGAGGGTTAATTTCCTCTGTCTTGGAAAGGAGACCAGTCACGTTTTATACAAAGTTTTGTAGTATTATTAGCTATGTGTATTTAATCAGCAGGTCCTTGGTGCCTTCTTAACAAACTGATGGCAAATTAAGTAAAATGGAAGCCAGCTAGGTAGTTAAGAAAAAATAAAAACAAAGATGGGACGTTTCGCTACACGTTATGAACTTTGGATATTCTTTTTGGCCATGAAAAACTATGTCAATTTCGAATGTAAATGGGCGAAAGAATTTGGAAGGAGATTTTTTTTTCCCTTGTCCTAGGGTTCATCAATAGGATGGACCCTAATCTTATTACAATCTAGCCCTTTAGACAGACTAATAAGTAATTTAGTTATAACCTAAACTATTAAATTGTCTTTACTAAAAATGTGTCCAGTAGCACTTTTCTTATTGTCTCTATTAAGGCGAATACACTACGATCTTGTGTTTGAAGGAGATGATCAATTGATCACAGAATCTTGTCGAGTCGTGATTTTTTTCCTGAGGGTAGATGTGGTACTTAACCAGAAGAAAAGTTGACGAACCTTACGATGATTAGATACAACACACTTTAAATTGGTAGAGTACAACCTACCAGGAACGTTTGGCAATGGTGTTGATAGGGAGCGTGTTTGGTAACCACATGTCAAAAATGGTCGCAGAAATTGTATTACGAAAACAAATTAGCGATGTAAGTTCCAATTAAGCAAGTACTTATGTTACGTTCGAGACAAAGATCTGTGGAATTTCTGCCTTCGATACACTAAGAGAGGAAGAAGTTCTCCAACAAATAAATAAGTAATTTATCTTTCAAAGTTTCAAACCATAAACTCAACGGGCAGTTTCCCGCGCAAAACACAGATGTCGCTGGTCTCGTTCCCGCCAAACCAGTCGGCATCATGGCTGGTGGGAGGAGCCCTGCGAGCCTCCGCCCCTGAGGCCTAGCTCTTCAAGTTTAACTTACAAACTTGATTATTGTTTCATGATGATGTAATAAGGAAAAAAGATAGATTATTTGCTGAGGTATAATATAAAAGTCGGGCGTTGATTCGTTGTGTGCAGTTACAAGTTTCTAGGATGACTGGAATCAGTGTAGGTGATTGTCAAATCCATTGCTTATTGTGAATTAAATAAAATAAGATTTTGTGAAAAATACGTTCGAAATACTCTAACGGCGAATATCAGCAATCACCACATCTTCACAGTGTTCATTACAATCACAGTGTCAATAAAAAAATTGCCCTAAAGAATCGAAAAGCTTACATAATGTTTACTGCTCAGCTTTCACATAAATCCCAAAGCATTTATTTAAAACCAACTATATATGACGCACGGGTCGATCGATCAGGTTAAGCTACGCTTGCCGTAGTTAGTATGTGGATAAGTGACGAAAGCACATTAATTTTCTTTGGTATTGTACGTCAAATCGTTGAGCACCTCCGGTTCTGAGTTGAGCTACATGATTACTGATAAATGCGTGCACTGATTGGATAGGTCCACTCAATCTGTGTGGTTCTTTCCTCAAAATACCATTTCAGACACCAATCCACATGGTCTTCACATGATCTGACCAAGATTATGTCTGGACTTTAAAAGAGACTGTGACCTCTGAGTTTGTTTCGACCTTTCTTCTCAGAGTAGTCAGATAGGAAACGCCGACCTCATCTAGTTTAAAAAAATATGATTGACGTGTAAAAATGTTTGTACAAACCTACTTCATCATCTGCCTAGCCTTTTCCCAACTATGTTGGGGTCGGCTTCCAGTCTAACCGGATGCAGCTGAATATCTGTATTTTACATGGAGCGACTGCCTATCTGACCTCCACAACCCAGTAACTGGGTAATACGATAACCGTTGGTAAGACTGGTTGTCAGACTTTCGGGCTTCTGACGACCCGTAACGACTGCCAAAGATACACAAGTGACAGCCGAGACCAACAGCTTAACGTGCTTTCCGAGGCATGGAGGGGTCTTGGTATGTAAAGATGGTCATCCATCCACGGACCAACCGCGGCAAGCGTAGCTTAACCTGATCGATCGACCCGTGCAGCTATTGTAACTTAGCCACAAGCCCCACTAGTACAAACCTACTTACGGAAATAAAATAAATTATCATTTATCAATAGCCGTTGGTCCCGGCTCTAATTCGTGGATCTTTGACAGTCGTAACTTCTAAAGCCTGAAAGTCTAACAACCAGTCTTACCAAGGGGAATCGTGGCAGTCGCTCCATATAAAATACAGGTTAGACTGGAAGCCGACCCCAACATAGGTGGGAAACGGCTAGGCAGATGATAATAATGTAATTTGCGATAAAAAAAAGGCAAAACAACCAGCACCAACATCTAACAAGGAACCCATTTTCCTTGAAACCCAAATTAAAAAGCTACTTACTTTCCCCGGTTATTGTCAACAAAGTGATCTCGCCTCCATTGATCAATGGTGTTCGATGTTGTACAAACAAATTAGCGCCGGCGGTGACTTGACAACACTTATTAAGAAATGAATCGAGACGGATGGTTAGGGTTGCCCCTTTTGGTTGGTGAAGTTTTTAAGAAGATGCTGGCTTTATTTTGTGTCGATTACTTAACAGTTTTGCTCTATCGATCTACTTAAACTAAAATATGAGTATTGTTATCTCTTACTGACATACCGAGAAGGAAAAAGACAAGTCACGCTTCAGAACTCTCAATCTAGATTACGTCTCAATTGCTTTGAATTTGACGTGATTTTGAGTACGATGAAATTAGTTTACAATCACTTTATTTTTAACCCCCGACGCAAAAACGACGGGGTGTTAAAAGTTTGACGTGTCTGTGTGTGTGTGTGTGTCTGTGGCATCGTAGCTCCCGAACGGATGAACCGAATTCGATTTTGTTTCATTTGTTAGAAAGGTGAATTAGTCGGGAGTGTTCTTAGATAGGTTTCATCAAAATCGGTTCAGCCGTTTGAAAATTATCAGCTCTTTTCTGGTCGGTGAAGGGATTTGACTATCTTCCACGGGACGGTCAAAGAAAACGCCAAAAAGAGGTGGCCTAGCATTTTCATTAGCCGTCCCCCGACTTGACAATACGTAGATCAAAATATTACCTACAACTTAAAAGACCAATAAATATTTTTTTTTAACTTTTTTTTTTGGGTCGGGGTTTTTTAAATTATAAATTTAACTTTTTTGTATGCGAGCAGTGCTGGTCTATTGGTGCCTAACGGCCGCGACTTAGGAGTGTTAGGTCTTTGGTTCGAACTCAGGCTGGTACTTTACTTTGTGGCAATTATTACTTCACTGCTTTCTAAATGGTAATGGAAAACTTCGTGAGGAAACCGGCATGTGCTGGAAACAAAAATTCGAAGACATGTGACATCTATTTAAAAACCCACACTGGGTCCGCGTTGTGGATTATAACCCTCTTGAATAGAGAAGGCCGAGGTGTACCAGCAGTGGGAACCTTGTAGGCAGATTATGTAAGCATTCTTGCCAGGAATATTGCGATCCAGCCTCCAAATCTGGACTGTTCATAAGTGCGTTTGCAGAGTTCTATGTGAACCGTGATGTAAACACGAATGACTTCTCCCACTTTGGGTGGACCAGGAGGACGTGTCAGACTTTCACTAACTAAAACCCATCCGTGTTCCCTCAGTTGCCTGTGTATCTCTTTCGAACAACCCGCACCCCTGGCAGGCATCGGCCCTTGCGGGCCACACCAGTTGGTGCTGACATCCCTTTGAGGCGCGCGTGGAACACAATGCGCCGTCGACCCGGGCTTGGTCCTTACCGGACAACGAGCTACCCATTACTCGCCGTTCGCAAGCCTGCGCCTACGGTGGCCGGTAATCAGCCTGGGATTCCCGATGCCCAGGGCATCTCCTGTGGCGGCTAGGGCCGTGAGGGCGCATATACTGCCTCTTCCTCACGTGCGCCGCCTCCCTCTACGCGAGTATCACTGCTTCGCAGAAGGAGGTGACGGCTACCCATGCACTCTCGCTCCGTACCATGGCCTGGACCAGGGCCGGACGCGAGAGATCGCCGTAGCCGATCGCCTCCACGAAGACACGGCGTTGCTCCGCCCAAGCCGGGCAGACCTCCACCGTATGCTCCACTGTGTCCTCAGGGAATATATATTGGGTTGAGTAGAGTTTTGGCAACCCTATTGAATCGCGCCGCGGCCCGCGGCGACGCATATAAATTAAGGATTTACACATCATGTTTCATTTTTCAAGTCGGTTAACGTCCCCCATTGACACGCAGTTGGACGGATCAGGACGATTTTCAATAAGATTGGGTGGTAATGAGTTTACAGACAGCTCTGTTTGGATAGCGATATTAAAAATTGGAGGGGAATGAAAATCAGAGATTGATGTTAAAAAAATAAGCAGCATGAGTGTTAAAAAAATTGTATTGTAATGTAATTGTAATGTGTGTAATTGTGTGTAATTGTATTGTGTGTAGACTTGCAGCTGTGTCCGGTTTGTGCTCTATTGGAGTGAAATATTTTGGGTTTTTAAACTACACCATAACTACTTGATTTTTGACAGCATCAATCAAAACCGCCACTATTTTCTCTTTAAAAAATATTCAGGCAGTTTTTTGTACGTAAATCGAAATTCCAGTTCCATTCTGTCATGGCATGCAGGGCTTTTTAGGCTGGCAACACTGGTAGTCGGTCGTCTAGGATATTTAATTTAGAAAATTAATTTAAAAAAACGAATTATTTATTTATTTATTTATTTATTTAACCATTTATGTACACACATATATAAACAGACAAGAAGAAAAAAAAATATATAAAAAAATTATAATAAAATAGTGTGTGTGTGTGTGTGTGAGGGTGTGTGTGTGTGTGTGTGTGTGTGTGTGTGTAGTGTGTAGTGTACTTTTAATATGTTAAAATAGTGTACTATAGTCGTTCCCATTTATTTAGTAGTACGTATTATCCATTGATTATACAGTGCTTTCGTGCGATTAAGTCCTTTCTCAACCAATTTTCTCATTCAACCCTGATAATTTTTTCTATAGGTACCTAATTTTACTCACAGAAATCTCTTCCCCAATACACGTTAACTTTAATACCCGACAACGTACAAAATACAATCGCAAAACATCATTAAAGTGTTAACTGCTTAAAATTCGCGATGACGTTTCTCTCGCGATTTGTAAACATGACGTCACGTCCGGTGAGGCTGTGGCGGAAATTCGACCTCTCCCATCTTTGAGAGGGCGCAGGGAGGGGGGTTGATGGAGTGTGATCTTGTGCTGTATCACGAGTGGTAAGGGGCAACGGCTAGACAGGGTTTTGAGGGAGGTAGTTTTAGGAGACATTGTAATTTTGAAAAATGATTTTTGGTGCTGGAACAAGTGCGCATCGTAATTTTCCGACAAGAGGATAGCGGAAACCAATTCGTGATATTTTATTGCGTTCGTTTTTTAAGGAATTTTCCTCTTTTCCTTTTTTTTGGATTATAAAATGAACTTTAGATCCTGCACAAGCTTTTCTTATGATTATTTATTGGTCTTAGAATTTCGTCTTGGTTGTCGCTACAAGAAATTATTTTCCGAATACAAGGTGTTCAAAGGTCATTATGGTTTTGCATATTTTCTCAAAATTCGAGATGAGTAAAACATAGATACACCTGCAAAAAAATCTATCATGCACATTAACAGATAAAAATCTCGCGTTTAACAAAACGAAACGATTCCAGCGTAATTTCAGCTAATAAATAGATTCACTCCCGGAAAGCCAGGTACACGAAGAAAAAATATAATTAACTTAATTGGAAAAAACGTCTAAAAAGGCATTATAATTCACCTCTTAATGCGTCCACCGTTTTTGTTAATGTCCAAAGAAATAAAAATGTTGCAATTAAAAATATATTTTGCGTAATGACTTCGTGCAGATGATAGAAAATGGAAGAATTTTTCTGTTTATTTGATGTTGGAGCTTGATTACTTATGTGTGAATTAATAGGTTTCATATAAACAAAAGAACCAGTCGAGAAAACAAACATTTGTGAAATTCGTGAAATTAAGTTTTTGTTTTAACAAGTGCCATTTATTATTGTCTTCTCATTTTGTTAACATTATTTACTGGAATATATTATGACGGTATAGCCATACCTAAAACACGCACAGTCTGAATAAAATAAATAAAAAGTGCGAATATTCTACGACACAATTATACAGGGTAAATTTTTTACCAGTGCGCTAACTGTAACCATTGATTCAGCATATCATTCTAAATCTCCTAAAGCAGAAATTTTTCGTCAGTTATACAAAAAAAATCAGCTGTTTCATGTAGAAAATTGCAATACCTACGCGGTGAAAATGTATGGAACAGCTAATATTGTTTTGTATAACCGGCGAAAAATTTCTACGCTAGGGTGTCTAGAATGATATGCTGAATTCATGGTTATAGTTTGCGCACTGGTAAAAAATTTACCCTGTATAAATGTGTCGTAGAATATTCGCACTTATTTATTTATTTTATTCAGACTGAGCGTGTTTTAGGTATGGCTATACCGAGGTAAGTATCAGCATATGTTGAAAAGGGCAACAACATATCGGAAAACCCCTGCAACGTAATTGCGTATCACAATAACGTCAGGAAAGGTTTTTATATAAACAGATTGAAAAAAAAATTAGCAATATCCGTCAATAGGATGCTGGATGTTGCAGATGTCTGCCGCGGTATAGCCCGTCTCCATCAGAAGATGACGGACTCTTCATAAAATTATCCTACAAATTAAATATTTATTAAATATTTAACTCTTTTTAACTGACTTCAAAAAAGGAGGAGGTTCTCATTTCGCCTGTATTTTTTTAAATGTTTGTTGCCGCAGTACTTTCGACTGGGTGAACCGATTTTGATTATTTTTTTTATTTGAAAGCTGATGCTTCCCGTGTGGTCCCATTAATTCATTCATTCATATATCTAGATCTGATGATGCGTTTCGGAGACAGGCAACGGAACTCTTCAAAAAATAACAGCAAACAAACGTGTTTTTTTGGAAGTCGGTTGTTTTTCACTTTGTAGTGTTTTTTGGAAGTTGGTGGTTTTTTTTTAATGGTCCTGTCCATACTTACGATATAAAAGGAAAAGATTAATTCTTTGAACGTTTGTTTATTACGCTTTCACGCTAAAACGGCTGAACGGATTGGGATGAAATTGAGTACATGTATAAACCATGAACTCAACAAACTCATGACCGAGACTCATGGGGGTTGTGCGCAGCTAGTTTTAAACAAATAGGTATTGTGAAAACTTGGGCTATCCACAACACTTTTCATGTTTCACCACTGTATCAAATTTATTAACAATTTATTTTCCCTTTGTTCCAGGTAAGTGCAGTACTATCACCTAACCATCTTCACAGCTAGGTAAGTAAGTACACAATCAATTAACAAAATCATTTTTTTTTTTTAGAATTTCTCCTGTGCCTGAATTCAGCATTTAATCCTAGCTCTTTCTCAGATTCGCTATGCGACCATAATATAATATAACGTCATCGGTATTGCCGTTATATCATTTCCTAACAAACAGGATTGCTCTCGCTCCTAACCCCAACAAGGATTTACAAAAAAAAGAAAGTTCAATGAATATTGCATAAAGACTCTAACATACCATCAGTTTCCATGAAGTTTTCTGAAATGAAATTGTTGTAATAGAGTCGCGTCACGCCTGTTTCCCGCAGACAGGCCTAAATCTGCCAGGTACGAAAACACCACTTGTCAGCACCTCAGATGCTTCTTGATTTTCCCATTTTTCCCTCAACCTACATACAATATTCCCACCTTCCTCCACCTCATAATACAGCTTAACAAAAATTACCCACACTAGCCCATAATTTAAAAAAGACAGCAAAACAAACGTTCCACAGCACAAAGCACAGATAGCCCACTTCACATGTTTAAGCCGAGCCAGCTCAACAATTGTTCTCCGCCAACGTCGCTTGCACATTATGGTGGCGCATTTGAATTGTCTGAATAGATTAAAAAGTTTGCAACATGTGAGCTCTTTTGCTGTATTGATTCGTGTTTATGTTTGTTTGTTTGTTCAATTGTGGTGGGGTATTTTTTTGTTCGGATCTTTATCGGGGCGGTTTTGTTCTGAGGTCGTAGGTGTTTGACGTAGCTGTGTGTGGGTGTGTGTGAGTGTGCTGAAAGGTTACATGAAAGTTTTGTTGATTTAGGGCTGATTGTTCCATAACTTTCATCTGGATAATAAATCTGATATTTTCTACACAAAAGCTGTCAAACCGCAATATTTATTCCTCAGTTTATAAGTTATGTGACTATTGAAAAATCAACCCATAGGGATAGGGACATGAAGAATTTTTTTTTCTGGTAATTAGAAGAATGAGTAATGCTGAATGGTTTTATCAGTAGGTTTTTTTTTGGGTGGTAAATCATCAAATAAGTTCTCCCGCTCTGGGCGGAGCGGGAGGGCGTGTCAGACTTTTACTGACTAAAACCCACCCGTGTTCTCTCTGTTGCCTGTGTGCCACGGGCCGCAGTATCTCTTTCGAACAACCCGCACTCCTGGCAGGCATCGGCCCTTGCGAGCTCCATCAGTTGTTGCTGACATTTCTTTGAGGCGCGCGTGGAACACAACGCGCCGTCGACCCGGGCCTGGTCCTTACCGGACAGCGAGCTACCCATTACTCGCCGTCCGCAAGCCCTTGCCTACGGTGGCCGGGAATCAGCCTGGGATTCCCGACGCCCAGGGCGTCTCCTGCGAAGGCCACGGCCGTGAGGGCGCGTGTACTGCATCTCTCTAACGTGCGCCGCCTCCCTAGGTAATGAATTGCTGCTCGCTTCGATTGCCTCATATATGAGGTTTGTAAGGGACCGCCAAACTGTAAATGTCTGAATTTGTATCAGTAAGCTTTCTACTTACTGGTTTGATACACAATTATATTAGTCTTCAGTACATAAAGTTGGCGAGGGAGCAGTCGTGGCCCAGTGGAAATGGCCGCGACTTACGAGTGGTCACATTTAACTTTGTGGAAATAATTTCATGGCTACTGCTCTCAAAACGGTGAAGCAAAACATCGTGAGGAAACCGTCATGTTCTAGAACAAAAAATTGTAGACACGTGACATCTACCAACCTGCTCTGGGCGCGCGTGGTAGATTATAGCCCACTTCCTTTAGAAGAGAGGAGGCCTGTGTCCCAGCAGTGTGAATATAATAGGCTGATTATGCTAAATAGATGTCGAAGTGTTTTGGGTGTTTGCTGGACGTAAATAATTAATCAAATTAGTTGTGAAAAAACTACTCAAAAACAAGATGATTTTGATTTATTAGGTCCTAGGAACCAAAGGCAATTAGCATCTTAAGTAATTTATACACAGTTGAACAAACGAATTAAAAAAAATCGAAAACATACCTTCAAATTTTTCAACGCCTACTCCCAAACACAAATTGCAAAACAAAATCCACCTGTCATATCCTTTCATCATCCATCTCCTGAGCGTCCAAGCGTCCTGTAACCTTCCCGTATCCGTCCCGGACTAGTCCCGCCCCGGGATCGTGCGCGTCTCGCCGAGGAAATTAACACGACGCGCGTTCCGCATACGAATTGCGTCCGCCGTGTGTTCGCGCAAAAACTTGGAATGATTGGGATCTGAACATCTGTTGGGGGTGCTAATGTAGGTAGTTAGGTACCTATACAATAGAACGTGTGTTATTATATTGTGTGTTTATGGGTGCAGGTGGTTTGGAGTTGAAAAGAATGTAGCAGGCTTGGAGATCGATTCAAACAGCATCATTCTTCTGCCCTTATCCCAATTTATTTATGGTCGGCGTACATTATTACATATCTTTTCTTTCATACTTAGCTATTCGTCATCATCTCGGTAGTCGGTCCATTTCTAACTATATCATCATTCACATAGTCCCTCCGTCGTTTCTTTAGACTTCCCCTACTGTTATAATGAAATGTCCCATCTCCTTGCCAGCTAAATAGTTTTTCTGGAAATGTGAAAATATTCATGGGAGTAGGTATACTTATACCAAAGTTAAAAGGAAAACTATCACAATTAAGTAAACTTTACAAGTAAACGAGTGATAATCGTGGAGTTCATCGTCGTATAGTGGAGAACGATTAAAAAATCATTAAAAATTCTGGCCATATTGCTCGTTGATAGTTAGGCGTATCCTTATCAAAAGTTTGTGTTGCAGGTACTAATTTTAGTGCATAATAAGTACCTAGATAGCTTACGTTGTTACTTGGGTATTGTCTTTATAATCATCTTCATCAGGAAGACTTACTATACATAGCTCATTCAAGCACCGCCACAGTGTTGCTTGCATTTTTCCGATTTTAATATTATTAGATACCAGTTGCTGCGCACGGTTTCGCTCGAGTGGATGTCAGAAATTTTCCCACGAGAACGTGCGACCTGGACAAAAAGTATGCCTATGCCTATATTACTCCTTAAAACATCAGCTATCTGCCAGTGAAAGTCCTATCAAAATCGGCTAGTCAAAAGCTATTATTTTGACATTACAAACAAATACTACAATTTTTATTTTATCCGTATATGTACATAAATCTCAATCTCAAGTACTTAGCGCCCAAGATCGTCACCAATTAAATAAACCCATCTAAACAAGTTAAATTATAATGTAATACATAAATATAACAACATTGCTCAAACCAGTCGAGACCATATCACAGCGAAGTCCGACCAACAGATAAGTCTTTCTTCGAGACAACGAAAACAAAATGGTATAAATTTTTGCCCTGCACAGTATTCAAAGCGCAGTACCAGTACAAACAACTGCACGGTATCCGAGTCGCCGCGATAACGCTGCGATAGCGCCGCGATAACGCCGCGATCACGTTACGCTATCGTCCGAGTCACATTGTTCGATATCGGCGACGTGCACTTTCGTTAGATATGTAGGGTAGGGGTGGCAAGTGGGAAATGCAGTTTTTAAGATGCACTTTATTTCTGTTTCAAAATTGGTAGCAAGGAAAAGGGCCTCTCCAAAAAGCGTATTTGGGAGAGTACATTTTTAATAGTAAATCAAAAGGAGCAGTTATTGACAGCTATATCAATGCCTTTCATTCTTGATATTAAAGATAAATATCTCAGTCAAGGTTAAGGCAATATCAGAAGCGTAGTTAAGTGATAAATGTGCTGCTGTCCCACAAACAAAGGCGCGCTTAATGTCTTGTCCAGCGTATCCTGTTGTCAGCATGCTACAGGATGTTTGATGGACGCTGCTGGAAGTGCCAAGCTCGTAGCCAAATTCTGGGCTGACTGTGTTTAGATTGCTATTGACACGCTAAGAAGTTAAACGATGATGACAAATCTTATATAATATATACAAAGCATTTTCTTTTTCTTTTTACCGAGTGACTGGTGGACTTTTCTTGCTGAGTCTTCTCTGTTGTTAGTGTAGCTGGATTATAACTGGCTTGGAGAGGCTCCTAAGGTCTACCAGTGGTCACGCCTACCCTCTAACTAAATTATGAAGGTATTGTAGACTAGGCCAGCAGTTTGTACTTTTATGTTTCGTGCTCTACTCTCTCGTGTTCGTACGCTAGGGAGTCTAAAATTAGTTACAGTTTGTGCGTTGACGTGCCTGCACACCTGTTTTTAGAAACTTTAACAAAAGTGCCCCATCCAAGAATTTCGTCGTCTTGGAAAAAAAACCATCCCCTTTCAAAACTCTGGCGTGCACAGCCCTACAACACGATGCAAGTTGCAGCCGATAGAGCATTGTCCCCGATAAAGTTGTTATTGGCTGATAAAGAGAAAGTTACTATCGACCGAGCTTATTTGTAAATATGCCACTTAATTAGCTATTTAAGGTGACATGCCCTATCAAGATGCTGATGTTTTTGTCTCGTTTTCTAGTAGAATTGTGGGCAGATAACATATGCAAAACTAAACTGCATAGTTAAAGATTTATAATTCACATTATTTGTACCAAAATTCGGGCTAGGGCCAAACAAAACGATACAATGGCTGCCCTCGGGAAAGATGTAGAAAATGTTTTCTAGACTAATTATGAAAGTTTTCTTAACCGTATCCATTGCGGTTGGATACATTAAACAAAAGAAAACCCTGATTTCTCTGTGTTATTTTCTCTATAATTTCAATTGCACCCTGAAATTATCTCACAGCAGGGCAAATATCTCGCCGATTATCTATACATATATACATACAGATTAATAAAATTGGAGTGTATGTTTGGAATATTACAATAACCGCTTTTTACTAAATGCATATGGATGTATACACGATACATATACCAAAATATATTTTTTTCAATTTTTGTCTGTCTGTTTGTTCCGGCTAATCTCTGAAAAGGCTAGACCGATTTTGATGGGACTTTCTCTGGAAGATAGCTGATATAATAAAGAGTAACTTAGGCTACTTTTATTTTAGAAATTTAAGTTATTTTTATTAATATATAATATAAATCAATAATAAAAAAAATACTATTCAGCGCGGACGAAATCGCGGGCACAGCTAGTTTGGGAATGAAAACTAATCGACATCCTTGCCCATTGCGTATAGACTTAGGCTAGTTATTATGTGTTTCAAAGCGTTTCTGTATTTATATAACGACTTGGATTGACATCAGCTTTTCGGTAGTTTATGTGTTCGGTTAAATCCATTTTAAAATTTGCCGTCATCGTCAGCGCTGACAGAATGTCACTGTGCCTAGGCCCTTAGGTTTCCTTTTCCTTATTTGGTAGATTATTGGGTAGCTAAAAGATTACATTACTTAAATTAAATATCTTAACGGCTGTGACATACGAGTCGTGGGTCGTATATTTAAACTCAATCAGGCCCTTTAATTTGTGTAAATAATTTAATTACCAGTGCACTCAAAACGGTGGAGGGAAACATCGTAAGGAAACCGGCATTTCCTAGAACAAACAATTCGAAAACATGTGACATCTACCAACCCGCACTGGGCCCGCGTGGTGGATTACGGCCCACTCCCTCTCACAGAGAGGATTTCTGTGTCCCAGCAGTAGGAACGTTATAGGCTGATTATTTAAACATTGAAATATATCTGGTACCGTATGATTGTGAACACCGTTCGTTTATAATCTATCTCGCGAGATTATAAACTGTTAATAAATTGTGAATTGCACCATACTGTTTATCGACCGAATAGGTTAGGTTACATTAGAATTGCGACCAACCGCGCGAGCCGAGCGAGCGAAGCGAGCGGTGCCCCGGCAGCGGCCGACGAGCGCTACATCGAAGTTAGTGGCAGTTACTTGACTATTTAGTAACAGCGCAAGGTACTATCCGTCTTGGTACCAGTTCACAATTTGACGGTTTCACTTCGATAGATTATAATCTACCGAAAAACAATGCGTTATATTGTAAGCAGTATGTTACGGTTCACAATCTTTAGACAGTTCACTATATCGAGTGATAGATTAGAATCTAAGATCTAATCTAATCAATCCGCTAGACTGCATCCTCAGTCTATAATTAATCTTCATTTAGCACATTAGCTTTTTTGACCATTGACCCCTTATAACTTCTAATTCTGCTTATCCACTAACAGCCAAATAAGAAACACTGCGCAGTAGCACACATTCTAAGAACATACTGAATGTTACCTAGCATTGATAACGTGTTTTGACTCGTTTATTTTTATCAACGCTTGAGAAATGTCTGCAACTCACATTACGATACGAGAAAAGAATTGTTGTTTGTGTGTGGTCCTGTTTGATAGTATATAATCATGATTATTTATAGTAACTGTGGCAAGTGACTGCCCTGGCCTGGTTTTCTGTAAAAATGAGTGTTAGAGAATTTAAAGGGAAGACTGTTTAGTTTTAATATTTAGAGCAGAGGTAGTTGTTTTTGCTCTGTCTTGTCTCTGTGGCTATTCACCACCACATTTGACTACATTGCTTATCTCACGGCAGATACCTATCAGTACCTAAGCAGATAGGCTGATTAGGTACTGATAGTCCATATGGCGGAAAACGAAGGTTCATACTGTAAACGCTTTCGTATAACAAAAGCGATCCCCAGTATCACAGAAGTTACAGATGATCATCATCATCTGCCTTTTCAAACAAATTTTCACTCATCCGATGCAGCCGAATACCAGTATTATACGAGGACCGACTGCCTATCTGCCCTACACAACCCTATTACTGGGTAACAGTATACCCCTTGCTAAGACTGGTTGTCAGACTTTCGGGCTTCTGGCAACCCGTAACGACTCAAACTCTCAAACTCAAACTCAAAGCATATTTCAAATAAACCAATTACAGGCACTTTTGAATTGTCAAGGTCGGTGAGTTAGAAAGATGAAGCTAGTAGCCCATTCCAAAGCGTAGATACCTATGGAGAAGAACGGGCAAGAAACTCCATGGACACTCTTTTAAAATCATGGTATTGTTACAAAAAGTTGGTTACATCAGTATGTTGAAATGATCAATGTGAGAACGATGTAAAAAGACGTGCACATTAAAGCGTCCGTAATTAAAACAAAAATAAAATAACAATTCAGAAATTAAAATAAGCCGTGGGAGCTAAGAGATGACCAGTCCCTACTAGCGGCGCCCGTTCACGAACATGACGTATGGATCAGCACCAATCAGCTCAACCATTTTGAAGGGAACTTAATGATCCAACACACACGCCACCATCAGCGACACATTTAAGTGAGCATGTCATACTCTCAGCTGCTAGGGCACATTCAAGTCAATGAAAGACGTACCCTGTAAACGTACCCTGTACGACTGTCAAAGATTCACGAATGACAGCTGGTACCAACGGCTCAACGATCTTTCCGAGGCCCCTCGTCTTTGTATGTAAAGATGGTATTACCCCGTAACTGGGTTGTTGAGGTCAGATAGGCAATCGTTTTATGTATAATACTGGGATTCAGCTGCATCCGGTTGGATTGGAAGCCGAACAACATAGTTGGGGAAAGTCTAGACAGGCAAACAAGGGCACAAGAAGACTTGACACACACAGTATTAATCAAAGTTTTTCTCATACATATAAGACAGCTACTAATAGACAAACCAGCTCAAAACGACAACATAATCACCTATACACCATTCAGCAGTTATTTAGCATTCGGTCGTTAGGGGTTGAATAAAAATCGCAATAATCTCGTGATCAGTTAAGGTCGGTATAATGGCGAATAAATCAGCTGGTATCAACGTTACGCCGCCTCTGTCAATAGCTTTGAGGTGGCCGAGCCTGTTGGATTAGAGAGGATCGGACGGTCAAATTAATTTTACATGGGAATTACATTTAACAGGAGACCAATTTCCGTAATCTGTTCAAAATCTAGTACCAATCTCAACTCAGCGATAAAAAATCAAAAACTTGTCTGTATTGAATTGAGGTATCTTTGTACCCATGGTAGGTACAAAGATCCGACCAACAAATGTCTTTGTATTTTTGTCTTTGTGGCTGAGATTAAATGCGAACGTTCTTAAAAATACGGGAAATGCCTCTCCGGTTGATTTTGTGAACACCGTTTTCTGAAGAAAAACTTGTGTCCTTGCTTCTTCATCTAGTTTAGTTTACTGATCTGGTCCTTAAAAAATCTGCAGGTAATTTGACGTCCGCTTTAAAAGCATGACAAAAGGTTCATTCTGAATTTTTGAAATTCATCTTCCTCACTCACCGGGAATACTATTCCCGGACACTTAAACACTTAATATTATTATGAGTCTATTTGTAAAGATCTGTAAGAACCAGAAGGCGATCCAAAATTAGAATTAAATTTAATCTCGTGATATTTATTTATGTGAATAAATCTCGCATAAATGAAAATTCCCATCCAGAAGCTCAGTTATTTAACAGTGAAAGCTTCACAAAACACCAATCAATCCAACAGTATTGCAGTCATGGAATGTCTTACCCGTTCTTGTCCACAGTAACCTAGTACACGTTGGAATGGGCAACTAGCTATATCATTCTAACTGACCGACTCCTTGACAATTCAAAAGTTCAATGCTTTGAGTTTGAGTTTGATTCGTCTCCCTTCAACAAAATTAGTACGATCACCCGTCGTTGGTCCCACCCACGCTATCCTACCGTCCGTATGAAGTCCATTATCGAGTGCTGGAGATCGGCGGATAAGGCTCATAATTTGCAATAAATATAAGGGCGGAGGTGTCGTCGCCTTTGTTGCCGGTTCGATTCCCGGCTGTGGCGGATTTTGTGCCATAACTTTTAGATTGCAGATCATTTTTGTTCATGTTTTTGATAAGGTTTTTAGGATCGTATTTTAGGTTTTTCTAGAGTACACAGAATATAATATGGAGTGTTGCAAACAATAGATTTATAGTATATACGGAAACTTCATAACAACTAAATGTACACATGAAAGCAATAAAGAAATTTGATTTGATTTGATTTGATTATCTATAGTTACACCACAATTTGGAACAACAAAGAAAAGGACAAGAAAGTAGGTTTACCTGACGTGTCTTATGTTAATGTCCTCCCATACCTATTAACACTGTAATTTGAAAACATTGTAAAACACAATAATTTTTTAAAGAGTCACCGTGGAGTTTCTTGCCGGCTCTTCTCCATAGGAAACAACCAATTGGAACTTGGCACCGTGCACCTAGCTACTGACATTTTATTTGTTCATGCAGGTTTATCCTATTCATATTACAAATGTGAAAATTTGTATGTTTAGGTGTTTGGATATTTAGATGATTGGATGTTTGATTGAAATTTGGATGAAATTTGGCACACAAAATAGTTTATTAACTGGATTATAGACATATGGTATAGGATACTTTTATCCAGATAGTAGATTCCTGTGGGATAATTTTCGACTTCCACGCATTCGAAGCCGATGACAAAATAGTGTGAACTAAAATAGGTACTTTGATTAAACCCTGTTTGAAATTCAATATTCAATCACGTGTTGATTAACAGAATAATTTTGAGCAAAAAAACGGATTTTCCAGGCACTGCACTATTCTAGAATATTCATCTTTAACAACAGAGTATGTGTAAAGTATTCGTTCCCTTAACACAAGAAACATCATCATTTTACAACATTGTAGTGTCGTACCGACGCCGACGTATCGACTATCGATGTTTGAGTTAACATCGATAAAATTTAAATTTGCATTCGAAGATAAACGTGTAGTGCTCTCGATACTAACTTGAAAATGAAGTAAAATTATTAAAATGATACAGAAGCGACTCGATCTACGTTTTGGAATGGGCAACTAGCTTCAACTTTCCAACTGATCGACTTTTTGACAATTCAAAAGTGCCTGTAAATGGTTTAATTGAAATAAATGCTTTGAGTTTGAGTTGAGTTTGACTCCTTAAAGTTATTGTAAAGAAACAGTTTAATAATATGCCTATCTGTCAACAGTCTCATAAGATTAAAGCATTTTAATGCATGATTATGCAATAGTGGGACTATTATAGGCCGATTAGCCTATAATATTAAAGAATTTATTAGAAACCATAAAAATCCATAATCATTAAGATTTCTTTAACTAATTTCACTACTTCATAAGAAGCTAAAAACTATTAAGAATGCTGTTAATCAATAATAAATTAAACCGAAGTTGGTTGACAGTAAAATTTATTGAACTAACGTTCGGTAAAACCATAGATTACTTATTATAGAATAGAAATAAAATCATAGATTATACTTAATAGAAATTAATTATCGATATTGAAATGATGATGTCGCATCGTTGTCAACCTCTTAACGTCTTGTAGTTACAGTAATCAAAATTGAGTTACACTGATAGTAGTAATTGGATGTAAAATAAATCAAATATACACTCAACTTAACTGTGGAATGCAGTTAAATAAATACTTCATTTCTTTTTTCGATAAAAACACATATTTTTAACCCATTTATTTATAAACGTTGCTTGCGTGTTGTTGCGTTGTTGTTGTTGTTTGTTGTTGCGTTGCGTTGCTTGTTGCTTGTTGCGTTGTTGGCATGACTGATCTAAACTATAATGTAATTTAATAACTTGCATGCTCTGTATGTGTACTCATGTTTCCACAAATAAAGAATCTTGTATCTTGTATCTTGTATCTTGTAAAGATAAGGAATGTTTAGCGACTGTTTAACCATACACTTTTGACGTTTAAACAGCTCTTAATTTTAATCAACGTTTATGAATATACCCCTAAATGACAACTTAAGTGGCAGTGGGCAGGCCTTAATAAAAGAAAAGAAATAAAGAAAAATTGTTTATTCTGTACAAACAAAACGCACATTATAAAAACCAGGCATAAAATGCACACATACAAAGTAGCCAAAAGCCCTGTATTCCAGTAGACCGTTTCCAGTTTTTGTAACAGATGGTCAATGGGGCCGAAAGGTTCTGGAGTGGCGACTGGCGACCACGTACCGTAAGTCGTAGAGTTGGAAGACTTTCCATAAGGTGGACCGATGACCTTGTAAAGGCCGCAGGAATCCGCTGGATGCGGGAAGCACAGAGCCGGTCGAAATGGCGGAGCTTGGGGGAAGCCATTGTCCAGCAGTGGACGTCTATCAGCTGAAATGATGATGATAATTATGAGTTCGATTGCTGGGTTGGGCAAAGTGATCCTGCGGGTGGCGGAACTGGGGATGTTTCGTCGTTCGAATAGTAAGGCCCAAAAAACAACCGACTTACGAAAAAACACTACAAAGTGAAAAATAACTATAATTTCGGAAGGCGGTGACTTTGGATATGTATTTAATTTTTTTGTCACCGCCTTCCGAAATTAAAGTTATTTTTCACTTTGTAGTGTTTTTTCGACAGTCGGTTGTTTTTTTTTGGGAAAAGTTAATATTTTTCACTTTTTAGTTATAGTACCTACCCCACTAATTCGAAATTTCATCATCCTTGTGGTCAAAACAATGCATATTTATGCGACAGCAGCAATCGCGGTTCATTTACTGTTATTTTTTGAAGAGTTCCGTTGTCTGTCACCGAAACGCATCACCAGATCTATATGAAATTGAAATGGGACCACATGGGAAGCACCAGCTTTCAAATAAAAAGAACTATCAAAATCGGTTCACCCAGTCAAAAGTTATGAGGTAAAAAACATAAAAAAAAACATACAGTCGAATTGAGAACCTCCTCCTTTTTTTAAGTCGGTTAAAAAGTGGCACGCAGTGTTGCGCGCGCGCCTCCATGGGACGACGTGAGGTCGTGGGATTGGCCGCTCTTGGTATTGGGCTGATACCAGTCAGGGGTGCGGCAAATGTACATGTATATCTTGAGCCCCTAATTTTTGGTAGTAGAAGGAACAGTTTTAGTCGGTAGGAGTCCAAAATAGCCCTCTGTTCTCCCCAGACGGAGGATATCTATGAGAAATTCCCTAATTAAAAGAGAAAGAAAGGTTGGCCAAAGCGCCACTGTATATTTCTGTAAGAAAATTCTCTGTAGCATTCTGGAGAGGGCTCGCCCCCGTATAACATGAAACTTACAGTACCTATCTTGTAACATGTGACTGTTATCCACCACTGCTAAATATTTTGAGTCAAAATGCGTCTACTGCCTTCACTGTTGGACATCCCTCCCCAAAACTGTGCCACAACAAAATGCGTGATGCTATATACACATTACGTAGATACGCAAAGAATCTTTTTATCTAAAGTCTCTTCAACTAAATTTAAACAAAATCTTGATAGCAAAAGTAAATATTTACAATCATATCAGCTACATCAGCCATCTGTTAAGACTGTACAGACTGATAAGATACAGATAAGATTATTCTGCCTATTTCTATCTTCTCGGCGATAAACAGACTCAGATTTTATCTCCATATTGTCTAAAGAATGCCTTGTACTTGAAACTTATTTATTCATTTAAATGGAGAGTCTATGTAAAGAAATTGGACACAAAATGAAAAGATTTAATCTAGATTTTAACATCCTAACTGTGCTCATATACACGAGTTACACGCGGTAACGGCAGAGGCAATTGCAACAGTCGCCAGTCGTCGACGACTGTAGTCGACGCGTCGGCGGGTGTAGTCGACGCGTCGGTGGGTGTAGTCGACGCGTCGGTGGCTGCCGTCGATAACCCGCTGTATGTGTATTTGAGTATCGTAGTCAACTGTTGCAGCTTATCGTCGGCTGCAGTTGCCTTATGTAATGAGCACTATTCAAACTAGGCTGAGACTCAGCACTTTTTGAAAGTCATAATTACATAAGACAGTCCCCCAAAACGCCCGCCTTTCATTTAATTCCTAATTTAAATAGCTTTACAAATACCTACAAAAAAAGCCTAAGTTGTATTTCAGGCACAGAACGGACTCCGAAGTCTCCAGAAACTTTTCTGAGCATTGTTTAAATTCTGACATTTAACCGCGTAATTGTGTTACCACCACAAGGTTAAGTGTCACTTTTACTTGTCTATTTGTCTATTAGTAAAGTTTTTGAATAGGAAATATTGTCCGAGAGGTAAAGCGTTATCGACCCTGGACTATACTGTCCATTCTGTGGTCCACTCCTTTGGTCCCTCTCCATAGCATCTATTACAATAACATTTGTCGTCCCATGTCGTTAACAAAATGGCGACTACAAGACAGTTTGCATTAAACACCTGTACGCTCTGATAAGTACATCATAACCAGTTCGAACTGCCGTTTTCCGGATCACTCCAGTTTTATAGATGTTTCTAGATTCTTTGATGAGGTGAGATAAGGATTATAGTTTGAATGGGGTGATGGTGGTAAGTGGTGTTAATAACATGTAAGATTATTTTTCAATCACTTTGTGATATTTTTATAAGAGCTGTGGTAGCCTTGTGATAACGGCCGCGACTTAAGACTTGTAGGTAGTAGGTTCAAACCCAGTCAGACGCTTTACTTAGTCTAAGATATTTAATCATGGCATCATTAAAAAAATAATCGTTCGTCACTTGTCCTCTAGAGGTCTTCGTATTCAATTTAATATAACTTTACATAACTTATAAATAGCGGACAATTGAAACGCTTCCAACGATACCTCACTTGCCAAATTATGACAAGGAACTCAGGAGTTATGAGGGAATAGATGAACGTACATAACATACATACCGGTCAAATTATGGCCCTCCTTTTTGCTTCGCCATAGTCGGGTAATAGACCCAATTTTCTCAATTTTTAAGCGCAGTCTAGTGGTAGTCTATTCCTTCACGGAACTCTCAAAGCTACATACCACAAAATTCTATACAAACATAGGTCAATACTCTGACGACACCTAACCACTTAAATTAACACTAAAAGCCCTCTATCTCCCGATAAAAACGCATCAAAATCTCAACAGCATTTCAGTAGCAAGTCACCACAGACGGACAGTGATATTGAGCCGCAAATATAGATAATGACTCAATATATTGAACTGCGTCTGCCAGTCGGACCGATAAATAATGGCCGATAACTATTTTAAGTAATAAATGACGCAATATGGCGGCTTAGTAATTGAAATAACACTATTATTCGTATTTAATCTTTGTTTGTTGGGTGGTTAATTAATGTTGAGATGTTTCTATGAGTATTTCCGTAGGCTGAGGAAATTGGAGGTATTTCATGTTGTTGGGATTATTGACTATATTGGAGTCAAAGTGGGAAATGGGGAGTCCCCTTTATAATAATCTGAAAACAAATATAGGTATGCTACGATAAGAATAATTGTGGATTTTGCTTGTTTTCCCATTACGAATATATTCGGTTCAGATAAAAATATTCTTTAATTTTTTTCTGAAACTGTGTGCCAATTTATCAATCAAATAGGCTATATACTAAAAAAGAACTCAATTTCAATAAGGGATTACTTATACATATAGATAGGTAGGTATACCAAACTGAAATGCTAAGAAATATGACTTGCATTGCTGGAAAGTAAAAACGACGGAAGGATGGTGAAAAAAATTAAATGAAAAGGGATTATTACCGAAATGACGACAGAAGTTGGCATGTTGCAGGAGAGTGATGATAATGAATACTGAAAAGTAGTTAGTATTTGCTCTCCTAATATACATACATTCAATCTAATTAAACGGAGTAAATTAAAGGGAGTTTGTTGCGCCACTTCTTCTTCACAGCTAAAGCACTAGGAAGTGGTGAAGGGCGGTCGTTTTGGGGGACTGTCTTATGTAATTTTGACGTTCAAAAAGAGTTGACTCTCAGCCTAGTTTGAATAAATGACTTTTTGATTTTGATTTTGAAAAAAATTACAAGATTTCGGAAACAGACTTCTTCAAAAGTAAATTAACCAGAAGTATCTATAGTAATATAACATCATGCCTGTATTCCTCGAAAGGTAAGGTGGAGTTGGTATATTGGCGTGTGCTAGCTGACATATGGCAAACTTAATGTTTTTTGTGACTCGTAATCTTAATTATCTACTTTTGTATAAAGTCCTTCTAACATAACAGACAGCTGTGCTGCTGGGGAGTTTGTTGCGCCACTTCTTCTTCCCAGCTAAAGCACTAGGAAGTGGTGAAGGGCGGGCGTTTTGGGGGACTATCTTATGTAATTTTGACGTTCAAAAAGAGCTGACTCTCAGCCTAGTTCGAATAAATACTTTTGATTTGATTTGGAGGTGTTTCGAATTTCGTCAGATAAGTTTACGTCCCAAATAAAAAGGGGTGACCGTATTGCCATCAACCGGGTTCAAATCGAGATTCCGGGCTACTGACAAATCCCTGATAGAAAAACTCAATTACATTTTGCCCGGCCTGGGAATCAAACCCTGGACCTGTCTCAGCAACCACCACCACTAAACCAACGAGCCAGTCAGTGAACAAATTTCTTCAAAAGAAAATCAAACCAGATGTACTTTCTATAATAAGTTCTAGCAAGTTCTATCAGACCCCGTCGCCAACATACAAAGTACGATACGACTCGTCTACACAACATAGCTGAGTAAGTATTGCAGTGAATCAACAAGTTTAAACGCATTTAGGCAGGCGTGCCGTATCGGTGCGCCATCAGACGTTATATTACTTAGTTGCACAGAGTTGCATTACTGTACTGTTATCATCTGTAATGTTACTGATAAGCAGGTGCCTGTCGGGGGCTGTGTTGATCCGTTTCTATTAGGTGTGCTGTTTCTTCTTGTATTTTTATTTGAAGTAGATTATATAATGTTCATTTTATAGTAGCTTATCAACATGTACGAGTTAAAATCATATATTTGGTTGAGTGAGAATCTTTCATTTGCCCAGCCTTTTGCCAGCTATGTTAGGGTCGGCTACCAGTCTAACCAAATGCAGCTGAATAGCAGTATTTTACATGGAGCGATTGCCTATCTGACCTCCACAACCCAGTTACTGGGTAATACGATATCCCTTGGTAAGACTGGTTGTCAGGCTTTCGGGCTTCTGACGACCCGTAACGTAGATTGTTGAGATGGTCACCCACCCACGGATCAACCCATGCGGTATCTGATCGATCGACCCATGCGGCTGTTACTCCTTATCCATCATAAATAGAGTTTATTTCTGAGTTCTATAAAGGTACCTATTTAATTTACCTTTTTAGTTCTTGAACTTACAGAAATAAGATATATGTATTTGAAATATCAGTTAAATCCGAAGGCCCATTTTGCTCGTATTTTTCCGACTAGCTGTGCCCCGCGTGTGTTCTTTTTGCTCGGCTCGTAAGCGTCGTATCGCGGTGTTATATAGCTAATTCAAGAATTAGGCTATCAAATGCAAATTGTATTCAAATCTAACTGGTTTTTCCAAAGATTTAGAGCTTTCAAACGATATAACTAACTCTTAAGTTTTATTACATCTTTACAAATAAATAAAATTTAAATGTCTGTTTGGAAGGATAAAGTAACAGTTTTTTACCAAATGCATTTTAAAAAGTTATTAAAGTATGTACGCTACAAATAATAATTTAAAAAAAAAACAGTTTTTTTTTGTCTTTCTGCCTGTTTGTTGCCGCTAATCCCCAAAACTGCTGGACCTATTTTGATGGGACTTTCACTAGCAAATAGCTGATGTTAAAAAGAGTAACATAGGTTTTTGTTTCAGTAATACGTAAACGTGAGATAATTTCCGACATCTACGCGGGCGAAGCCGCGGGCATCAGCTAGTTAGTCAATATAATTCAAAATACTTATTATCTATAGCATCTACACCGAATAACATCGCCTGTAAGTGAAGAAACACTTTCCAAAAACGTACCCGACCCACTTGTCCCATTTCTAACTAACTTAAACGACCATAAATAACTTAGATGGACATGAAAAGCTACTTGACTCAAGCCTACCTGTGCTACATCAATTAGATTGAAACTTAACGCGTTGTGCATAGAGTGGCGACTGTATCGCGACGGGTAATGGCGCGAAAATCGCTGATAACACCCCCATTTTCACCCCCATTCAGCCCGCTTCCAACCCCAGTTTCGCCCCCGACGCCTCCCGGTATCAGGGGGCTAAAGATCCCCGATCGGTGTAATTGTCTGGTAATAGATAATAGTTCCGACTTTGCGGTTGATTTTTGATTTGCTGGGTAGATGATTAGATGGCAACTGGATGTATTTATCGGTGGGAGGTTGGCCCAGTTGTCAGCGATGTTGTAGGTACTGCGTTTATGGGATAGTTAACGTTGCTTTTAATATAAACGAATGACAGCTAATTATTAAAAAAATGGAGAAAATAAAAATACTTTTGCGTTTTATTTTCGAGGAATTAAGATCACACAGTCGTGAGCAAATTGAATTTTCACCCAGCTAACTGCATTTTTAACGGACGAAAAAACGGAGGAGGTTCTCAAGTCGACGCGTATATAATTTTTTATGTATGACCACTCATAACTTTTTACAGAGTAGGCCGGTTTTGATCATTCTTTTTTTATTGGAAAGGATTTTCCCCGAAGTTGGTCCCAAATAAATTTGAAAAAAAAAATCCAACCCTAAGGGTAGGAAAACAGGGGATGATTGATTGTTCAGTCGTCATCAGTCACAGATTTTAATGCCGAGTTGTGTATTACAAAAAGTAATCAAAAATGAAGCATGTAGTAATTAATAGATTAAAGCCACAAAAAAATATAAAATAAAAACGTTTTAATAAAAAAAAATAACCGCCGAAAAAGCTGAAAAGCAAAAAATAATACTACAAAAAAGGTTTAAGTATTATTTTTTGCTTTTCAGTTTTTTTCGGCGGTTTAATTTTTTTGTTTTTTAAGCTTAACAATTTCACCTCTAATATGCGAATTACCTTACTTAAAATCTGAAAACACTTGGTCTCAACATTGAATAAAACCTCAGATTTTACCTTCGGTAAACCAAGTCTGCCCGATCCTGTGTGTCCCTCGCTGCCTTCTACGAGCGATGCCCTAAGCCGAGGTCCCACAGGAGGTGCCCTTCGAGCGAGCAGTCGGTATAGTTTTAAGTTCTTAAGCCCTGGCTGGTAGCCTTAATTTATTAAGGTTATCACAGGTAAGCATTACCAGCCAAATAATTATCGACTCCACTAAATATTAATCCCACCTCTACATCAACTATAGCTATACTATTTTTTCCGCTCAGCGTTCCTTTCGGCGGCAGTGGAGCCGTCTACCATTCGCTCAATCATCTGCTTATCTCGTCGGCTATCGGTAGGGAATACATTGTATCACATTTTCATAAGAGATTCATTTACCTTGAGTTTTGCTCCCCCTTAGCCGAGTGGCAGCGTTTCCATTACACGGAGAGGATTTCTGAATTTCGAAAATACCATTATTTTTTCTTAGTTTCCATAAAGGTTTTGATTAATTTTGAAGGCCTATCATCTCATAATTAGCCTATAGATAATGTTCCCACTACCACGACATTAGCCTCCTTTCTGTGGGCCGTAATCCACCACGCGGGCCCCGTGGTAACCACCATTTACCGGTGGATATCGCATGTCTTCGAATGGTTGTTTCTAGGGTTTGTCATTCGAAGATATTGAATGACTGTAAAATATTGTTCTAAACGTTCTACATAGCTGCAATTTTACTGATCGACATGTCTGATGAATTTGGTGATACTGTTCCTATTTTATAATTACTATTTTGCACGAATCACGCGTAGAATCGTCTATCCTAGTCGCCAATGAAGGATATGGGAACTACTGGAACTATCGGGAGCGCAATGAAACATGGACTTCACTGATAGACGTATATTCGGAGACTGGCGCTCGGCTCATAACGGACAAAGACTTAAACCTAAATACCCACTAAAAAGGTTACACGAGCAACTAAAATTGCTCCATCTTGGGCAATTCTCGTCAACTATGACGTCATGACTACATCCAGCAATTTAGGGCAATGGCAATATGTAGCAACCTGTTGCCAGAGATACGGCCACACAATATGGAGCAATATGGAGCAACTTAAAAAAACTAGGCAGTACGCCACCTCCGGCGCCTCCGCCAGTATGATTATCCTTTAAATTTCTATTTACTGATGAGGAAATTAATTATTTATATAATATACCGGCCGGTTCCTCTCGCAAAAACGAGACGTAGTTATACGTACAAACGAGATAGAAAGAAAATTGACTAAAAGTTTCCAAACCGATTGGATATTCGGCAACTCATGAAATCTATGGAGCAATCAGAAGCAATATTACCGAAACACATCGGCAATTTATTGTTGTTGCTCCAGATTGCTCCACTTAATTGATCCAGATTGATACATTCCTGTCGCCGAGCAATAATTGCTCAAAAAATTGCCCGTGTAAGAGCAACTTTACAAATATATCACAGTTTTCCTTCATCGTTTTACGTGCAGTAGAGATGAAATAATTTCCACAAAGTAAAACGTCTGTCTGGTTTCGAACCTACGACCTCCAACTCGTAAGTCGCGGCCGTTACCACTGTGCCACCAGCTGTTTCTTTATTATTTAGCTCATCTTTATATCTCAGCCGATAAGCATAATTTTTTACCAATAAAAAATATATATAGAAAATATAAATCATTCGAATTAATTAATTAATGTCGAGTCGCATGTCATATTACCGTTAATTTTGTAATTTATTGGGTTAGGCAGAGACCTGCTCCGTCAACGACATAGTTTTAGCAGCTACCTATGTAGGTACCTACTTAGTTAATTCTGGATTTGGTATTAAGGAAAACAAGTTTTATTATACCTAGGTACTAGTTATTTGTTATCAAATTATGGAATTTCAGGTGCAGTTCTAAAACTTAGGTAGATATTTGAAATAAGATGTTTAAAACCTAGTTTTAACATACCTAATACATGTAAACTGTACATCCCTAAAGAGTTAGGCAGAGGTGTACATATACAGGGTGTTTGGCAGAACGTTGAACATACGAAAATGGTGGATAGGTGGGGTCATCTGCTACTTACTCAGCCCTAATTTATGTGGCCCTGGCCCCCTGAGTATTAAAAAAAAATTGCTTTCTTCTAGTTTCACCACTTTCTTAACTTTAAAGTGTAATTTTTATTTAAAAAAATGGGTAAAACAGGCAATATTTTTGTTAGATGTCAGCTAGAAAAAAAGTTATGAGTCCTGAAACTTACAGAAAGATGTAAAAAATACTTAAATCTTAATTTCAACTTGCATTAAAAAAAAATCAAATATGATTGAGGAGTTTCAATTCTAGCAAATCATCCCTAATGTGTGACCTTTCTAATGGTATGTAATTTGCGTTTATAAAAAAAAACCTCTAAGAGTTATTTCATTAAAAAAAATCCCCCACCTATCCACCATTTTCGTATGTTCAACGTTCTGCCAAACATCCTGTATATATACATTAAAATTTTCCGTTTTTTTTTCAATTTTAATGTTTATATTTTCAAAGAGTCATTGAATCTCAATAAATCGCAAAGAATGTGCGCGATATGGATGGAATAGAGTTAGACGATCTAATGATTGACTGAAAAAAATAATGTACTTTTGTTTGTATTTAATTAAATAATCACAAAAAACGACTATAAATGCGTTGTTGCCACCCAGCGTGGAATGAATGCTCCTAAGACTTTCGGGTTTCTGACGATACGTGTGTAACGACTGTGAAAAATCGACTGCCGAGACCAACGGCTTAACGTGCTTTTCGGACACAGAGGGTTCTTGGTAGGTAAAGATGGTCACCCATCCACGGACCAACCGCGGCAGGCGCAGCATAACCTGATCTATTGACCCAAGCAGCTGTTATTACTTAGCCAAAACCTCCTTACAAATTACCATAAATAACCTTACAAATTATTTGAATTACTGCTTGCCAATTTCTCCTCAAAAAATATCGTGACGTGTCGTGCGTCAAAATGGGCACGCACTCGCGAGGGCGGGCGGGCGAAGGCTGCTGCTCGCGATAGCGCCCTACCTTTGTTCTGACGGGCTATCTCCTCCCGGGGATCATACTAAATTATTTATCCTTTTCCCCATGAGGTGAGAACTGCAGATCATGGGGAAACAGATGAGGAAAAGATGGTTATTTAGTCATCATTGCAGTTTTTATTTGAGGCAGAGAGAGGGTTGACTTCAATAATAAAATGTCACCGTGAACACTTAGGTGAAGTGAGCTCTCAGAATACCAGCCTTGCGGTATTTCTTTTTTATTTTTCAAATGTCGAAGCATCATTTTAAGATGGGTCTCGCAGAGGTCTTCCTTATTTTTTTGTTATTTTGTTAGATCCAATTAATAATATAAATGTGAAAGTTTGGATGTTTGTTGCTCAATCATGCTAAAACGGCTGAGCAGATTTGGATGAAATTTAGCACACAGATATCAAATAAAAAATCATTTATTCAAACTAGGCTGGTGTCAGCACTTTTTGAACGTCAAAATTACATAAGCCAGTCCCTCAAAACGCCCGCCCTTGTCCACTTCCTAGTGCTTTAGCTGGGAAGAAGAAGTGGCGGAACAAACTCCCCAGCAGCACAGCTGTCTGGGCTAAAGATAGTTTATAACCTGAATTAACACATAGGATACTTTTATCCCGATAGTTCCCGTGGGATCATTTCGACCTCCACGCGAGCGAAGCCTCTGGCAAAAGCTGGTTTAATATTTTTGTTATTGTTAGTAAGTATGTCTTGTGCGTGTCGCAAATGATTTATTTTTCTTTCTTTCAATTTGTCAATCCCTAACTTTAGATGTAGCAGTAGCAGTTTGCTTCATTCTCACTTCTTCTTCTTATAGTTACATTTTTACAGCATAGGTCAGCTGTTAATCTTGTGATTCACACAATTTTTATACTTTAATTCGTTCATTTGACACTAAATTTAACAATACCAGCGTTATGAAAGTAATCAAAAAGATAAGTTTAATACGTTACAATTGTTAACCAATAAAATTATCCTATATTTTCTACATTTAGATGCCCCGAATTAATGTATCCATTGCTATAAAATCCTTTAAAAATCAGCTTAAGATACTAAACAGTGCGTATGTTCTCGTAATTCGCAGATATGGCGTTATCTCTTTAGGGGATTGGGAATTTAGATGAAATGTCGCGTCCGTATTATCTCCAAGTTACTGATGTTTTCTCGATCGAAGAGATTTTATGTCCATTTAAAGATAGGCCATGCAGGCAATGTAAAATAACTTATGATTTTCATAACTGCGAATATCATTTTTAAAATGACATAACACACACGTAATATTTTTCTGTAGGTACAACTACCTCTGTCCTACGAAGAGTAGGACAGAATACTGGCGTGATGTATTTTTTTGTCAGTCAAAAAACGTTCACTACGTTAACAGTTAAAGTTGATATAGTAAAATCACACTCAATAAAATTATACCAAACCATCAACTTAAAATTGAATTAAAATACAGATGCACATGTCATTCAAATCAATAGTTATGATATATGTCTGTTATTTTACGCTTTAAAGATTGTATTTAAACTGTCATTGAAACTACGTAACGACATTTTTCAGTTTCTCAAAACAATGTGACAATTACAGATAACATCAGTTCAAACTCCAAATAAAATTCAAACGGCTACCATTAAATCGATTTACATACAAATCAATCACTAAGAAATTCAACGCAGCCGATTCACGTCAAAACGATTGTCGGAATCGATTCTCGATTCCCGATCACGCGTCAGGTATCAATTACTATCGTTACTCGATCGGAACTCGTTTTCTCGCCAGCGAGTCGCGGCCGCGCGGGTATCAGCGCGATAATGTCACCTGTGATCAATCTGCAGGCCCTTCTCACAAGTAATCTCGTATGAAATATTTCTCGTTCCGCGAGGCAGCGCGATAGGGTTTGTATCGATGGAGGGTTGGTCAAATATTCGTGGTATGTGAGGGGTTAAAATTGTTCGATTTAGGAACGAGTTAACGGTAATTCGACTTATTTCGTACATTTTTTTGGTCTGAAATTACAACATAATAGGTACTTAACTGGCAGTGGTGTGGTGGCACAGTGGAAACGGCTTCACATTGTGTAATAATTTAATCACCACTGCTTTTAAAACGTTGAAGAAAACATCGCGAGGAATACGGCATGACTTAGAACCAAAAATTCGAAGACGTTTGACATCTACCAATCCGTACTGGACCCGCGTGGTAATTATAGCCCACTCCCTCTCACAGAGAGAAGGCTTGTGCCCCAGCAGTGGGAACATCGTATGCTGATAATGCTATTATGTTAGGCAAGTGCTTAAAACCAAAGTAATAACCTGTGAAAATTACAGTGTCATCGTTTTAGTATCAGACAACACAAAAACAGTGAAAAGTCGACCTTAAAAATCCCAATAACCACGTTAAAACCACTCAATTGTGTCAATATGCCCTCAAAAACATACCTATTCTATAAAACAGAAAACCAACAGTTTACGATCACAAAGCGTGCTATCAGCGATGTAGATGTGGCTCGTTAGTTCGAACGAGCCGGTCGGTCTCGCCAAATTGCGCGTGACGATAAACTCGGCTATATCGCACCTTTACAGAATAAGGACGTTTTTAAAATCACTCGAGTGAATTTTTGAATAGGCTTAGGTGAATGGAGGTTTATGGTACGTTTGTAATAGGCTTTTTGATGTTTTTCGTGGGTGTATGTGGTGGTAGAAATGATTATCTTGGAGTAAGCGTTGCAAGGTAGGTTTTTTCGTTATTTTTTAATATCTTCCATGTAATTTGATTAAATTACAAATGGAAAAATTATCTCCCTTTCTGTTGGAAAGACCTTTGCAGAAAACTCATGATAAATCCTACTAATAGGTATCTATTATAAATGTGAAAATTTAAGATGTTTACGCAAACACGGCTGAATGGATTCGATTGAAATTTGGCAAACAGATACTTCAGAACCAGGATTAACGCATGGTATTCTTTTGGACCAAATTTTAAAGTCCACGTGGACGAATTCGAGTACATAATAAATACAAATATTTGTGATATTTATGTATATATTTTATATTATATGTGAATATTTAAAATAGAGTATAATTTGTGATTTTATGTTTTCCCTTCTACTATTACACGTATTGTCTACATCTCTGTTATCTTCTCTCCTATCGTAGGTGTGCTGGAAGAGATTTCTGTAGAAATAAGCATTACCTTTGTACGTATTTGTCTGTCTGTTCCTTTCTTCTTGTCTGTTTATATGTGTGTGCCTGTGTATAAATGGTTTTTTGTCATCTACAATTTGAGGAATATCGAAACATTTTGGATTCATAAAGTCAACACGAAAAAACTCAAACATAAATGCAGGCAAGTTGTCTAACAAATCCAAATTGATAATTACGTGCCTCCTGTTACTTCTCGTAACATTACCGTAACTTAAACTTAGTTAATACTTACTAAACATGGATAACAATGAAATCTAGATTGCAAAGTTATCGTAGACGTCATTGCACATAAAGTTACAAATCCTTATCTATTGTAACTGCAATAGATTACTAAATACTGCAAGTTATTGCTGTTGCAGTTTGTTGCATAATATTTCTGCATTGTTGGCATATTCAGGCTATATTCTTCCCACTGCTGGGCCACAGGCCTACTTTTTGTGAGTGTCTCATTTCTTCTATTTTTTACCCGACTACGGCGAGGCAAAAAAGATCGCTAAGATTTTGACTAGTAGGTATGTATGTATCGCCCTCTGTTTTTCGACGATTATCAAAAAAAAATATTTGCTGTTTCATAGAAAAGTGCAATACGTGTTGGTCCAGTTTTCTCCCCTAAGGGGGATTCTCTCAGGGGGGAATAGTGGAATAAGCCGTTCAAAATGTGTGGTATAGCAATTTTTTTTAAATAATAAAATCTATCTGATAGCTCCTGTATTTAACTATCTACATTACAAACACAATTTTAGTTTTATTTTCCCTTTCTTCACACCAAAAACACACTTAGCATACGTTAAACAGTATTATGACGTAATCATTGAGCAGCAAAATGTCCGTGTTTTGACGATTATGAGATAAAAAGTCGGGCTTCGCAAACGTGTTTAAAGGTGTCTCGTTAAGAGCTCAATTGAGCGTGACGGTTGATAACAGGATTACTAGGTATTTGTTGTGATGTATGCTCAAGTTGTTCAGGAGTTTTCTTGTGGGGTAGTCTTTGAAAGGTTTTGAGTGAGGATAACAGTTTCTAGTGCTCATGATATTTCATAGTAAAGTACTTCTTTTAATATTATAAATGTGACATTTTTGTGTTTGGATGTTTGTTACTAAATCATGCAAAAACGGCTGAGCGTATTTAAATGAAATTTGGCACGCAGATGGTTTATAACCTGGATTAACACGTGGGTTACTTTTATCCCGGTAATACCTACTTTCTGGCAAAAACTAGTGTATAATATATCTTTAGAGACACAGAACGCTGCCTCTGTCCATCCTGTAACTGAAAATCTGCAAGTAGGATAACTTAAGTGAATATTACTTAAGTGACTTCGTAGCAGACTTCAGAAAACATAACAAACTTATTCCAAATTAAAAATGTTTTAAAAAAGTAAAAAAAAATCTATCATTAGTACCCCTGGAACCTGTTGATGTTCTTCAGAAAGGTCAGAATCGTAGTACTAAATATTCGCAACCGGCGGCGTGCGTGTATGACCAGAGGCCTTAGTGTGAGTTTCATTTAAACATCTCGATCAAACGCATCGACCGCGTTTGGCGTTCCGATTGGCCCTGGATTGGTGACGGACCAATAGGAGCGTCGAACGCGCTCGAAGCATTTGATCGAGATGGTTAAATGAAACTCACACTATGGCCACAGATGTATGAATTTAAACGAGGCATTCGGCGTTGTGGCTGTAGTGGGAGTTTTATTTAGACATCTCGATTAAACGCATCGACCGCGTTTGGCGTTCCGATTGGCCCTGAATTGGTGACGGACCAATCGGAGCGTCGAACGCGCTCGAAGCGTTTCAAATCAAATCAAATCAAAATATTTTATTTCACATAAACCTGCAAGGGCACTTATGAAACGTCAGAAGCTAGGTGCACGGTTCCAATTTGTCGCTTCCTATGGAGAAGAGCCGGCAAGAAACTCCACGGTTACTCTTTTAAAAATAATTGGGTTTTACAATGTTTTCAAATTACAGTGATAATAGGTATGGGAGGACAGTGCAGGCCTGTCAATAACTACCAAGTACTTAGAAGAATGAAAATAAAGAATAGAAAATCGTCTATAAATCTAGTCTGCAAGGCCTACAATGTTCTCCCATTCACAACATGTAAAAGAATCTACATTAGTAAGATCAACCTATTGTATATATACCGGCTGACATTTTTTAGCGTCTGGACAACAATATGACGTTTTGTGTAAGTAGAATAGAACTCATATACCCTAATATTTACCTGGTACCATTTATTAAATAAAAGTTCCGAATATCCTTAAAATACATGAAAAAGAATACATCCTACGGCACTCGCGTAAAACTAATATTATCCAAAATAGGTAATAGTAAACGGCGTCAGCTGCGATTGCACATGAATGAAGCATGATGGAAGTGTGAGCGAGACGCTAGCATTAACTTCGCTCTCCTGCGCACAGGACGATACCGCCTGATCCCTACACACTCACGCACACATTTGCGCGTGTGCCTACATACGTCACCGTGCTGTATGTAGTTGTAGTAGGCTTATAATTTGATACACTGAGTGACGCGTGTCTTGAAACCGTAAACCAAATAAATTACGTCTCGTAAGATCGGTAAAGCTTTGATAGAAATGTAAACAAACCGCTGATGTTAAATACTTATAACAATCACTCATATTCATATGTATTTCGAAGGTTTTAACGTGATGTGTAATAAAAAAGGATTCCAACAAGGTTGTTTAATCCAAATCGGATACTACAACTTACTAGGCGTATTTAAAGATCGTAATCAACTTATTTACAAATAATAATACTGATTAATTTTTACAAAATTACAGAAAATGAGTTATTATTTACAAGAAAAAGTACCTTTTCAACGATATTGCAATATTTGTTCTAAATGTCCACCGTTTCTTTCTAAACACAAACTCCCACGTTTTTGCAAATTGGTTGTTAGACTCCTAAGCGTGTCTCTGTCACTTTTCAGAATATTAAAAACGTCTATTATTCGCTGTTTTAACTCATTTACACTACGAGCTTCTTCGGTGTACACTAAGCGTTTTAGTTCAACCCACAAATAAAAGTCTAATGGCGTTAGGTCTGGTGATCTCGCCGGCCAGTTCACAGGTCCACCGGGACCTATCCACTTATCACGGAATTCACTATCTAAATACGCGAGCACAGATCGCTCGTAGTGAGCTGGACACCCGTCGTGCTGAAAGTACATGTCCGGCAGATAATCCGGAGGAACGTCTTCCAACATTGTGTCGATAACGGACTGTATAATTTCACGATACATTATCCCTGTCAATCGACCTTCGATACAAACTGGACCCATTATGCCAACGTGTATTATCCCGGCCCAAACATTGACACTGAATAGAACTTGATGAGCGTGTTCGTTTATTTTAAGTGAGTTTTGAAACTCCACCATTGCTCGTTGTGTAGGTACGTTGTAGATACCAGTGCGGGTAAATATGGACTCGTCACTCCATAGAATGTTCGCCTGCGGATGGAGTTGGAGTATGCGTACGTCATTATGAAAACAATCACTGGGCGGTCGAAGCACACACGGTTCAAACGTAAAAAAACAGCGATCGACGTCACGCTATGGCTAATCGCAGGTGACTAGAGAGAGAGAGCACGAGACGCGGTACTCGGTTTGAAGGGCGCGCGGGCGGGAGGGGATGCGCATGCGGTGACACGTGAGCGGTACGCCTAAGGAAAGATATTTTGCGATAGTAGTTACCTATCCCCGGCCGGCTTCAATCAAAGGATTGAATGTCGCTACGAATTCATTGATAATTTCTGCGCGTAGACTAGGGTGCCTATAAGTTGGGTTTTGATATTATTTGCCGATATTTTTACTCTTTTCTATTTTTATTATTTTTTAAATTTTAGTATGAAAAGTTTACTACTAATAAGTAATAGTATTTATTGATAGGTTCATTTCATGTTAGGATTTTTAAAAAAAAGAAGTGAAATTTCTATGCCATAGGCTTCTACTCCGTTCACCTATTATGCCCTATTTTTTTCCAGACGGTAAAAAAAATCATACGGTATATATATATATATCGTTTGATCGAGATGGTTATATGAAACTCACACTAAGGCCTCTGCAGTTTCCTACTCACACGCCTTCTTCCGAAGGCGTGATTTTATAGTGTGTTTTTATGTAGAACGCCAATTTTCGTCTCAATCAATAAATAGACAATTTTCAACTGTAAGAAGCCTCTTTTGACACCAAAAAATCACAACATTACTTAACCTAACCCATTTAATAACACTAGGCACTCAACATTATCAAGACAATTTTCATACAAAATTACATACATCAAATGTTTCATATCTGTTGATCAGACGGGGTGTAAGGGGGTGGACGGGGGTGGCTTGCAGCCGAGAGATAACGTTTAAAAGTGAAGTTGGGGTTGTTTATTGCCCCACACTAGGTTCGCGACGTGGTTTTACTTGGGTGTTTAGTGGGTTTTAGGACCAGTTTGTAGCATCGGCGGCCCTGTGGTAACGGCCCAGGCTTGTGAGTCTAGGTAGACACATTACGAAGAAACGGGTATGTCCTAGAATAAAAAAAATCGAAGACATGTGGCATCCACCACCCGCACCGGGCCCGCGTAGATTATGACCCACTCCGTGTCATAGAGAGGAGGCTTTGTGTCTCGGCAGTGGGAACGTTAGAGGCTGATTAAGTAAGAAGTGATAAAGTAAGCAGAGATACCTTTTATTTTAATTTAATATGTTTGAGATCTCGCTGCGAAGACAAAGCTCATAATAACTATATAAAAAGTAAGAATCGGACGTCTAAATGAACTATTCCCGTTTGAGCACCACAATGCGTAGGTGCTGAAACGGGAATACTTCGTCTAAATAAATAATTGACCTTTATATATTGTAAAGGTTGTCTGCTGAAGATGACCTTACGTTGCATGGCTGGCTATATAATAACTTCAAACACATTCGAACTATCAAGCTATTTAGAAGGGTAATAGCAGAAAAAATAACGGTAACTTAAAAACTAAAAAACCCGACTGGTTTTCTGAGTATTCGTGGAAAAGCCCTAAAACAATAAAGTCGTAGTACCCAATTGCACTTAACTTAAGAATCGACAGTTGCTAAGGCGATGCTTATAAGCAGATAAATTGTAGCAGTCGGGACCCATTCTAGAAAGTCAGCCGTCTAGTCAGTAGATTGGAGTAATCTGCAATGTAATATAGGTATGTGCTCTCAATGCACTAAGCCTCCATTTCTAGAATGGGTCCCGACTGCTACAATTTATCTGCTTATAAGCATCGCCTTAGCAACTGGCGATTCTTAAGTTAAGTGCAATTGGGTACAACGACTTTCTTGTTTTAGGGCTTTTCCACAAATACTCAGAAAAGCAGTCGGGTTTTTTAGTTTTTTTAAATTACCGTTTTAATTTTTTTATTTATTTATTACGATATTACTTTCACAGTAATTACGAATCTAACGACATCTCGCAAACTAAAATCCATCGAGCCGTTCAGGCTGTAGAGCGTGCCAAACAATTATACATACTCTCGAAGAACATAACTCTCCTTCTGGCGCAGTCGGGTAAAAACAGTAGGTGAGACTGGTCTAACAGGCCGAAGAAAAAAAATAAGACTAGTAGAATTCTATAGAAATGTTACTCAATTTACTAAACAAAAGTGTCTCATTGTTCGATCCTGGTACAGGGAGACCTTAAGGCCCCTACAGTATCAAATTACTTATGGGTTTAAAGAAGTGAAACCGGAATTGATGCTTCCACAAACATAGCTGAACTTGGAAAACTAGTTTTTCATTACATTTCAGTATCATTTTTCAAACTGTACTTAAACTTAAACATAGCCTGCGATTTATTTTTTATTTTTTTAGTTTGCATGTCGCAGGCCTGACTTGACTTCCAGTATCTTAATTCGTTTTATTGCCTATCTCCATATTTACCTAATCAGGCCAAAAACATCGCAAACGTCATAAAAATGCCCTACTCTTGATTCTAAACAAGTAAACTAAGAATCTCCTCCATTTCCTACCAAAAACAGGTCAAAAACCCTTATCAGCTCAAAGGTAACGCAAAGAAAAGTATTTAATTACAAGAACCAGTGGGTAATTTGGCGAATTACAAGGTAATTCTCACTAGAGGGCGCTAGGGAGGTGATAGAGCGTGGCAATATCCGCTGAAGCAACAGGCAAAATGATCTTAACAAGGTGATATAAACTGTATGTCATGTAGCATAAGGTTGGAACTGAATTGAGGTGACCCTATGATGTATACGGTATTCTGATAAGGTAATGTGGACGGTAAAATAGGGGTATAAGGTTGGATTTTGATTGGGATGGATGAATAGATGTACTATCAGGTAATTTCGCTATTAAATGTCTGTTGTGCGTTTTAGTTTTTGTTGTTTTTAAATCGATTGTTGGTTGTATATCGTACGTCAATTGAGGATTATCACGTAAAGGCAACGTGACACAAAATCGCCCATCTTCCACGCGGAGGGTGTGTCGCTCGAAGTGTTTCTCGCAGGCTTGTACCTCCTAGTTCCGCTTTAGTTTATCTGGCTTCCAGAACTGCTTCAGTTGATTTTATATAGCTTGACTGTAATTACTGCATGTTTCCCTATTAGGTACATTTATTGGAGACATGATAGGCCCTACCACCAACCAACCAAACTGGGAATTTTTGTAATACAGGTTTATTGTTTCCCAATGTACTCTAATTAGCGGGACAAATTACATCCCAAAAAACGTCAGCTCCCAACAACATATCTACTGTTGATAGATTACAGAATGTAGGATCTACAAGTGTGATTGATAATATTTGCTTATAATAATTATTTGATCGTAAAAAATATAGGCAGGTAAACAATTAGGTAAATTACAAGCTAATTTAAAACGTTTTAACATGGGTTTTGATCTCATTAAAAGAAAGTTCGTTGTGGGAAATACTCTCCACGCATTGGGTGCCTGAGGATGGACGGCGCCGCTGAGGTCAGCCCACTAAGAAGTGGCGAGACGACCTAGATGTGTATCGAAAGGGTTGGGTCGAGGTGGCCCTGGATAAGGATGCCTGGAAGGATTTGGGGGAAGCCTTTGCTCAGCAGTGGGGCAAACTAGGCTAATATTTAAAAAAAAGTTGGCGTTCTCTAGCTTTTAGGTGTGTGTAAAAGAAATGTATTTGTTAGAGAAAAAAGAAACAACCGACTTCCGAAAAAACACTACAAAGTGAAAAATAACTTTAATTTCGGAAGGCGGTGACTTTGTATATGTATTTAAATTTTTTGTTACCGCCTTCCGAAATTAAAGTTATTTTTCACTTTGTAGTGTTTTTTCGGAAGTCGGTTGTTTTTTTTGGAAAAAGTTTTTATTTTTCACTTTTTAGTTATTTACCCCACTAATTCGAAATGTCATCATCCTTGGGGTCAAAACAATGCATATTTATGCGACAGCAGCAATCGCGGTTTATTTACTCTTGTTTTTTGATAAGTTCCGTTGTCTGTCTCCGAAACGCATCATCAGATCTATATGGGACCACACGGGAAGCACGAGCTTTCAAATAAAAAAAGAATCATCAACATCGGTTCACCCAGTCGAAAGTTATGAGGTAACAAACATTTAAAAAACATACAGTCGAATTGAGAACCTCCACCTTTTTTGAAGTCGGTTAAAAAAGACTGTAAGTGTAGATTTTGATTTATAGCTTTTCGTCACTTTTAAATAAAATGTTGTTCTAATAGACTGCCAAGTGTTAAGTAATTAACACAATTAATTTTCTATTGTTAGCACACTCAATGAGTCTCCCTAATAGACGAGGGTATAACGCCATAATATCCAATTTAGCTTAAATCTTCTTTCCTATTATAAATTAAATAATTTCAACATAACATCACACCTATAATCCCCAAAGGGTTAGGCAGAGGTGTAGCAATAGTACACCCACATTTCACCAGCTATGTTTAAGCTACTGACAAAAACCTGATGGAAAAACCCAACAACTTTTTGTCCAACCTGGGAATCGAACCCAGAACCTCCTGCTCAGCAGTAGCGCTTGCGCCCACAAGACCAACGAGACAGTGAATCATTTTAAATACCTTAAGAACACTTTATTTTCTCTTCCACAGTACATAACAAAAACTTTTACCAAAAAAAAAAAACAACCGACTTCCGAAAAAACACTACAAAGTGAAAAATAACTTTAATTTCGGAAGTCGGTGACTTTGGATATGTGTTTTAAGTTTTTGTCACCAGGCTACCCCACCCCACTAATTCGAAATTTCATCATCCTTGGGGTCAAAACAATGCATATTTACGCGATAGCAGCAATCGCGGTTTATTTACTGTTATATTTTGAAGAGTTCCGTGGTCTGTCTGCGAAACTCATTAGATCTAGATGAAATTGAAATGGGACCACACGTGAAGCACTAGCTTTCAAATAAAAAAAGAATCATCAAAATCGGTTCACCCAGTCGAAAGTTTTCCTCCTTTTTTGAAGACATGTGACATCTACCAACCCGCACTGGGCCCGCGTAGCGGATTAAGGCCCACTCCCTCTCACAGAGAGGAGGCCTGGGTCCCAGCAGTGGGAACGACTTAGGCTGATAATGTATGTATGAGTAGTCTATACTCAATACTTTATTGCATTCCACATGTAGGTATTCTTAGGTGGTAAACTTAAAATTAGATCATAATGGATCCTGTCGGGCACAGCAAAATAAGTAAAATAAAGAAGAAGCATTTGTTAATTATTGTTTATTACACATTTAGCAAAACTACTATTGCGGGCTTACGGACGGCGAG
Source organism: Polymixis lichenea (assembly GCA_949091785.1). NCBI lineage: Eukaryota > Metazoa > Arthropoda > Insecta > Lepidoptera > Noctuidae > Polymixis > Polymixis lichenea. The sequence continues at coordinate 22,637,457 of OX420937.1, forward strand.
TAATGGGTAGCTCGCTGTCCGGTAAGGACCAAGCCCGGGTCGACGGTGCGATGTGTTCCACGCGCGCCTCAAAGAGATGTCAGCACCAACTGGTGGGCTCCGCAAGGGCCGATGCCTGCCAGGGGTGCGGGTTGTTCGAAAGAGATACGGTGGCTCCTGGCACACAGGCAACTGAGGGAACACGGGTGGGTTTTAGTCAGTAAAAGTCTGACACGCCCTTCTGCTCCGCCCAGAGCGGGAGAAGTTATTTGATGATTTCCCATCCAAAAAAAAACTACTATATTCTAAAATTCATGTAGGTATTTACTGAGATAATCCAATATTAATTAATAATCGAAAATACAATCAATTAATATAAAATAAAATATAAACCGGTACTAATGAGAGATAATAATATAGAGATGGTAATAATATAATGTCAAATTAAATTTAAAGTTGCGAGTACATAAGTTATGACTTTAAAAGTCTATCATTTAAATATTCGTTAATCGAGTAATAGCTTTTATTTATTAAAAATAGTCTGTTTTCTTAAAAATATGTTAATCGAGTAATAGCTTTTATTTAGTAAAAATAGTCTGTTTTCTTAAAAATATGTTGATTTTCTTTTCTTTTTTGAATGGAGCGGGTAGTTTATTATATATTTTAATGGACATTACATAGGGAGTTGTAGCATAACAAACAGAGTTTATCGCCCCCGCCCAGGCCTAGATACAATCAATTTAATTATCACCAACAAACATGGCGTTAAAAATTTATGCTTTCACAACCCACATCACAAGACGTACCCATATCATATGGTTATTAATTCAGGTGTGCTATTTATCATTAAAGCCTTAACTGATGGTAATTAATGAGAATTTTGGTAATTGAGAAAAATGGAAAAAAATAAAATATCGTAATTTTTTTGCTAAAAGTTGAACAAAAATAAAATGTCCATTAGTGTCGTGGTTTTAAACAAAGTTCCTGTCGCTGTTTATTATGGATTCAATAACAGGCACATTAATATAAATTAAGAGCGTTTGAGAGTTCTAAAAAAAAGGTTTTTCAAAAAATCAAAATCAAAAGTCATTTATTCAAATTAGGCTGAGAATCAGCACTTTTCGAATGTCGAAATTACATAAGACAGTCCCCCAAAACGCCCACCCTTCACCACTTCCTAGTGCTTTAGCTGTGAAGAAGAAGTGGCGCAACAAACTCCCCAGCAGCACAGCTGTCTGTTTAGTTAGATAGACTTGATTCTATACATAGGTAGCCAAAGTAATCAATTTTACGAGACACAGAACTTAAAAATTTGTCATATGTCAGCCAGCCATGCCAATAAACCAACAAATAAAATGAAAACTTAACTCACGCACAAAAAAAAAATAAACAAAGCATACTACCAAAATAAAAACTACCAAATATAAACTACCAAACGCATAAGTACTAAAGTTTCATTGGTATAATACTCTCGTGGCTGAAATAAAAACTGTTCTAGAAAAAAAAATCAAGATTAAACAAAACCATGCAAGAATTTCAGACATAAAAGTGTCACTTTTCTTTATTTACGAATCATCCTATCAAGTTCATCATTTTACTTTATTATAGTAACCTAAACTGTTGAGACATTTTTTATTTGCAGTATCAAAAACAGGACTATACACTCAATCAGTGGAGACAACAACAGAACAAATAAAAGCCTAGTAAAACAAAAACAAAAGAAATTAGAATTTGAAAACAGCTTTAGTAAGCCCCTAAAAACCGAATGAAATAGACTTCACAGTAAGGTGACACCATAGTTAATGTTATCAGTAAAGAACCATGTACCACATCAGTAATGTGACCACTATCAAAGGACAAAGCGAGGACAGACAACTGAACGTATCGTAACTGTCGTACCAGGAAACGGAATCGACCTCGAATCGACTCCTTTTGTTTTTATCGAGTATCGGTTCCGCGTTACATATCGATTACTGTCAAATATATTAATTGAAAGCCTGTGCAAATACACGCAAACCTATTCAATGATTGTAAGTGCGCTATTTTATATACTTATTGTCTTTTATATCCTGAAGTATTTAACAGTGGTATTCTGTAAATTAAGCACTATTAGTGATGTTGATGATCGGGCTACAAATTAATAAGTAAAACATAAATTTAAAAAAAATCCAAAAATATTATATTATATATATTAAAAATATTTTTGTTTTTTTTTTTAATTTATATTTAAAATAAAAACAAAAACTAAGGCGAAGGCAGTGACAAAAATTAAAGATATTTTTCACTTAATAGTGTTTTCTACTAAGTGAAAAATAACTTTAATTTTTGTCACCGCCTTCCGAAATTAAAGTTATTTTTCACTTTGTAGTGTTTTTCCGGGAAAAGGTAGTTTTTTTTTAGGAAAAAGTTTTTATTTTTCACTTTTTAGTTCTAGAACCTATTCCACACCACCTCGAAATTTCATCATCCTTGGGATCAAAACAATGTATGATGATGGATGCGATAGCAGCCATCGCAGTTGATCTGCTATAATTTTTTTAAGAGTTCCGTTGTCTGTCTCCGAAACGCATCATCAAATCTATATGAAATTTAAATGGGACCATTTCGGAATAAACCTCTTTCGAACAAAAATAAGTATTTAGCAAATCCGTCTATGTATGACGGAGTTATGCCCGAACATACATTAAAAAAAAACATGTTGAATTGATAACCTCCTTCTTTTTTAAGTCGGTAAAAAAAAATCTACCCACTTCTGGACACAAACAGACTTCGTCCGCGTTATATTTCTAGTTTTAATATTAAATACTTAGTATAGCAACGCATCGGCCGATCGCAATATTACCTAGGTACGCTAGGATGTCAGTTATCGCGATAAAAAAGTAGCCTTTATTTTCTGATAGCGTTATTTCTGACGGTTTTTCTTTTTACTCAGTCCTACAGGGCTCCTAGCGTCCTTTCTCAAGATGTGGTCTATCAAATGCAAACATAAACTTACAAACAAAGACATTTTCCTCTTCATAATATTAGTATGGATTACCATGGCGTCAGTATTTAATAAGAGAAACAAAACTCATGCACTATACTCCAACAGTATCGTTTATTTTTATGATTCAGCCATTCATCATCATCATATCAGCCGAAATACGTCCACTGCTGGACATAGGCCTCCCCCAAAAGGGGGGTATTTGCCATAATCGCCACGCTTGGCAGGCGGGTTGGCAATCGCAGTATGGTGGTCAAATGCATAGAGAACGCTGCTGCCCATTCTCTAGTAAGTCCCTTAGTCCCCTTTTACGACCCCCACGGGAAGAAATGGGATGGTGCTTTTCTTTTATGTCCGGCACCACACGGAACGATCCAGCCATTACTGTTTATGAATTAGGATCTGCTTATATCGTGAAAACCAAAATTTCTGAAGTCACTGAAGTCATAAAAGATTAGCAAGTCAGCAAACATGAGCAGTTATGCAGACAGGGATCCCCAAACGTACATACGTCACTGGGATTGTCGAAGAATTAATTTGCTTTTTATTACTTTTCGATTGCATATAGTCACTGAGCACTGGTTTTTTTTTTCTGGGTGTGAAATCATCAAATGACTTCTCCCGCTCTGGATGGAGTAGGAGGGCGTGTCAGAATTTTACTGACTAAAACCCACCCGTGTTCCCTTAGTTGCCTGTGTGCCAGGGGCCGCGGTATCTCTTTTGTACAACCCGCACCCCTGGCAGGCATCGGCCCTTGCGGACCCCACCAGTTGTTGCTGACATCTCTGACGGCGCGCGTGGAACACAACGCGCCGTCGAACACAACGCGCCATCGAACTGAGCAGTGGTGGACCAGTGGTTGTGAGTTCGAACCTAAGCTGGCAGTTTACTTTGTGTATTTAATTTCATCACCACCTGTTATCAAAACGGTGAAGCAAAATGTCCTAGGCTAAAAAATTCGAAGACATGTGACATCTACCAACCCGCACTTGGACCGTATGATCACAGCCCACTCCCTCAAACAGAGAGGAGACCTGTATCCCAGCAATGGGAACATTATAGATTGATTAACTTAACTGATAGCCACTTCCCACTTCCATCACCATACATTACACGTCTCTAGAACTTTCCTTACGTACCATTTCAACACCAAAACAAATCCCAATTAAAAGTCGTTGCTATGGTACAAATAAACCCGTCTGTGTGTGTAGGGGTGTCAGTCGATAAGGATGTATTAGCACATTCCGCCGGAGAGCCACTGTATTTATTCTTATCCGGAATAAGGCAGGTTACACCCCTAGTGACGGGCTGATATCGATAGCGTTTGTTTGTCAGACTTGGGCTGGGGTGTGTGAAGTGTCGATGCTGTTGATGTTTCAAAGAAGCTTAAGATTTGAGTATTGACACATATTTTTTTATTTGATCATGTGTTTTTTCTTCACAAGAGGCAATGTTGGCACGCAATCCTTTCCTATTCTAACGGCACGTCTTCCCTACCATTACAGCGCCCCCCGGTCTACTCCTTGATATGCAATAGCCTCTGTAGCACCATGAAACATGAGGCTTCAGGGGCTAGTGTAAACTTGGGCTTCATTCGATTAATCGAGTCTGGTCAAATAACGCTGGTGTCGATGCATTTCAATTATTAATTCATTCAACAGGCAATGTTCTCGAACGATATTAAGCTATGCTGTAGCTTATACCCAAGGGTCTCTTGATTTTTAAGAAGCTGTCTAAGACAGATCAATAATAACGAATGGGTTCTGGATTTCAATTGAATTAAGACGTAATTGTATATATTGATGGCAATAGGCTTGCTCCCTATTACATGAGACTTAAAAATAAGTGGCAAAATGTATGTACTATAGGTACAAGCCTACCCTTTGGGGAAACAAGGCGTGATGCTATGTTATGTAAGACGAAATAAATAAATTACCCACAAAACACTTTTTATAGGAAACTAACTTTTGCTCCCGGCTCCGCCCGCGTGGATGTCGGTTATCGTATTATATATCCCATGTCCTTCTCTGCCAAATTTCATGACGATCGGTTCATCGGTGTAGGCGTGAAAGGTTAATAGTTATATATAATAACTTTCGCATTTATAATATTAGTAAAGTTGACTATAACAATGGACCTATCATCGAACCCCGTAATCAAACAAACACCAAATAAAAACCAAATTGTATGACACATTATCGATACATCTTTGTCCCATCCCTGCTCCTCACAGAAGGGGGTGAAGCGTCGCTTGGCGCTGCGAGATAGCGCCGATAACATCGCCGGGTGGCGGCTGTGATAGTAGGAATAATAATAATTTTATTATCGCGATCCAGGGCCGCCACCTCTTTGTTATTAGTTGTGGATAGTGACGCTCGTGAATTTTAAAGTAATGAAGTGAGAAGTTTTTGTTGTGTGATAAGGGTTTGAGTGTGTTATTTTTTAAACATGGTGACACCTACTACAATCAGTCAATCAGCTCAGCCATCCGCAGTCCACTGCTGGACATAGCCCTCTCCCAGGCTGTGCCGCACCACCCTGTCCTTCGCCTTCCGCATCCAGTCTGTCCCAACCACTTTCTTTAGGTCTTCGATCTATCTAGCTGGTCGCGTCCCACGCCGGGAAAGCATACATCATCATCATTATTTCAGCCAAAAGACGTCCACTGTTGGACTAAGGCCTCCCCCAATATGGGAGGGTTTGCCATAATCGCCACGCTTGGCAGGCGGGTTGGCGATCGCAATATGGTGGTAAAATGCATAGAGAACGCTGTTGCCTATTCTCTAGTAAGTCCCTTAGTCGCCTCCTACGACACCCGCGGGAAGGGATGGGGTGGTGCTATTCTTTACGTCCGGCACCATACGGAACATACGCGAAAGTATACGCTGATAAAAAAGCGGCAGGGAAACGTCAGTCCGAAGAATGACTTCCAAAAGATAGGGCAAATTTCTCTGGGAGTAACGCTCCACATGCCAAAAGAACTATCACATCTGAAAGACTGCAAGATATCCGGAAAAAAAGTGTTTTTAAATTATAGTGTTGTTTATTTATTTATTTAAACTTTTCGCACACAAAAAAAGGTACAAAGGTGGACTTAATGCCTTAGGCATTCTCTACCAGTCCACCAAGGGTGGTGAAGAGATTAGATAGCTGGTTGCTTTGGTTGAGAGACATAATAATGATACAAAATACTATTCAAAATACAATCATCATAATGAATTATACATAACAGGATACACTAAGACATAAATAGATTATAAACTTATAATATACATACATAAATATTTACTATAATATATACTTATAATATTTATATAAATACATATATACTGATTAAAGGGAGAGGTGATGAGATGACTCTACGCTAATTGTTTTGAAAGTAACTTGTTGTTAAAGGTTTTTAAGTTTTATTTAATGTTGGTTTAATTTGAGGATGTTTTAAATTCTTGAATGCAGCTTGAAATCGTCTTTATAATGGCTTTAGTATCCGCTTCAGTACAACAAGATTATCGGTGGAAGGCACCAACGTTTGTTGTTCGTTGTTCTTCTCAATATGGCGACATATTGAGAAGAACAAAGACAGAAGACCTTCTAAAAGCAAATAATTAGTATAAGTTTATCAAACCTTAAATTATTAAAACTGCTTGCTTCTAACTTGAAGATCACCCTACATTGATCACACACACATCACCCACAAAACAATACCCATCACAGATACAAAAAAGAAACAAAATAAAAAAGCACATACGCAGTGACCGTCAAAAATCATCCTCGCATCCGGCTTAGCTTCAGGGAGGTTCCTCCCCCAGGGATGGTGGGTGGCGGGCCTTATCGTGAAGTCGCAGATTGAATATATTTCATGTGTAAGTTAATACGAGCCATACTTGCGAGATTTTGCACAGTTTTCCACTAACTGGGGAAGGAGTGTTTAGATTTTTGGTCAGGGGGGTGGGTGCAAAGGGGTTGTAACTTTGATTATGCTGTGTTATAGTGTTGTAAGGCAGTCGCTTAAACTAGAGATGATTAGGAAAGAATCTTCAACTGAATTGGCAAGTCTCAAAATGAACTCCTGCTTAGGTAGGTACCTATAGTTTTTGTTATCATTTTTGTAATCCTGTTCATCAAATCGGGTCACAGAAGCACTTGTTATGAGACAGCTCTAGTTGGTTTCTTGGACAGAAAGTATACAAACTATTGTCTTTGGAGACCTCAGACTGGATGATGTAGTTGCTGCTAATGCTGAATTTCAGCTCAATCGGAAAAGAGGAAAATTTTATTACAGACCCCGGGACAGGTGAAACTAAAAACTTGTAAAAAAAGAAGGACATAAAATACACACTAGGACACTTAAAGCAAACATTTTGAGTAGCTCAACTTCCCAGATCTCATGATGGTCCAAAAAGATAACACCTAGACATTACACGGACGTAAAAATATCGCAGCGGGATTTTATCTCGCGCTGGATGTTCAACTCTCGGTGCAGAACTCAGCATTGAGAATCCAACGGCGTATATTTTTTTCAACAAAAATATACTGACACTTCGATTTTAAACACTCTGCGATAAGCAGTGCGTCGAAAATCTATCGCGAAATAAATAATACCCCACGCTTTTATGAAATTATTTTCTGCTGTTTTAGTATGGTTTTTAAAGCGTGTTTTTTAGATTTTTTTAATCTATTATTTATTTTCCATTTTTTTAGTTCTGAGGCGTGATTTTTCAGTTTTTTTTTATTTGAAATTATTGAATTGTTTTCGGTCCTCGATAAGTCTACAAAGTTTTATTGACATCTGACCGTTTGAAGTGGGTCAAAATCAAGTCCAAAGGAGTCGGTTACAAACATGCTTACAAACACACAAACATACAGGTGAAGCTAATAAAAGCGTGTCAAAAACTCCGTCGCGATATTGACTTACCTCACCCATTCTACCTACCTAAAACAAATACACACCTTCCAATAAAACTAATGACACAAGTATACACGTGCTGGTTATCTGCTCAGCAGTTATCACGTACGGCATTGTTAACTAAGTGAATAACTATCGGCTAATGAGCAACCGCGGGATCGAAGCCAAGCGATACCAGTATCGCACCTGTGACAGTTAAAACAAGGCTGACTTTGTGGAAAACCTTGCCTTTGAGTTAAGTGACACGGTTTTGGTGAGAACTGAGAAGGCAGTGTGTGAAGAAGATGGGTGTTGTCTACAGCTGAGGGACGGCTAAACGTCTGTTGACATCGCTCAAATTGAGTTGCTGAATTTAAGTTGTATGTGGTGTGCAGGAAATATAAATGATAAATCTATCCAATGAATAAAATTGAGCGGCTGTTTGTAATAAGGTTTTAGAAAAAACCTGTATTATCGGTCACCAGACCTCACTTGGTCGCATCATACAAATAAACAGGCAGGTATCATGTATCTACTTAAACAATTAATACAAAAAAATTATAAATAAAAACAAAATACATTAAATAATAGGTACAACAGAACCAATAAAAACTAATTCGGCTAATGAAAGCTTTGAATTTGCTCATTCATCTAAAGTAATGAAAAATAATAGTAAAGAGATTTTTTTTATATTTTTGTATGATTGTATGTGTGTTATCAGTTAACGCTCACGCTAACACCGCTGAACGGATTTGTATTAAATTTGTCTCATGGGTAGACCATGACCTAGTATATAGGATACATTTACATCAATATCTCCACGAGATCGAGACGTATGCGGGTGAACTCAAAATCAAATCATTTATTTTTGCAAACATGGGTAATTGGTACATAGATGTTTTCTTAAAAAAAAAAATGTCCTCCATATTCTACCGTCTGAAATTCCATTGATACTGAATAAATAGAAATATCAAATCATTAGAATAACAAAAAAATAAAAATAAACGAAATACAGGCTGATAACATTAGCGACATTTTTACAGTAATGTCAAAAAAGTATGTCAAAGTGTCAATCAGAATAAAAAGTGTCAGAATAGGAACATGTATATCAATCATAATAATAGTACATCAATCAGTGCAGAGATCTATCATTAAGGAAGTCGTCGATTGTGTAATAGCTTTTCTCCTTTTTTGAAACCACGGGGCGCAGCTAGTTTCACATATTATCGCGTCATTATAAATTTCTTTTTTCCTTAGTTTCTACGCTCTTATCATCTAGTTGCTGATCAAAAATTCGTTATCTAAATGCAATTTTATTTCCTTATGGTTTTTCATTTTCCTTAAACTCATTTTAGGATTGATTGCAGTACCGTTGACCATTCCTAAATAAGCAGTAAAACGACTGACGTTATCGCTGCACTGCACTTGTATGTTATATTTTGCCTTTAATTGGGTTGAGGAAGGTGGGCAGCAGAACCATACTTCGGTAGATAGATTAAACATGGCTATAAATACAATTTACGATGTTTTACCAATGACCCCAATCATCATCATCATCATATCAGCCGAAAGACGTCCACTGCTAGACATAAGCCTCCCTCAAAAGAGGAGATTTGCCATAATCGCCATGCTTGGTAGGCGGGTTGGCGATCGCAGAATGGTGGTTAAATGTATAGAGAACGCCGCTGCTCATTCTCTAGTAAGTCCCTTAGTCACGACACCCACGGGATGAGATGGGACCCCCATCACCAACTCATGTTACATAATCATCCTTGATTGCCACTGCAGAGACACATGCCTCCTCATTGCAAGGGACCGAGCTATAATAATATGTCACATATCTTCGCATTTTTATTTCAAGGACCTTAGTTACTTCACGATGTTTTTCGCCACCGTTTTGAGTGCAGTGGTGACGAAAATAAATACACAAATTAAAGTACCTGCCTGTGTTCGTGCTCGCGTCCACCAATTCATTATTCGCGGCCGATACCACTAGCCCACCACTGCCGTCAGCTTATCACAGTCCATTGCTGGCCATAGGCCTCCCTTAAGATACCACAGCACCTGGTTCTCCTCCTTCCGCTGCCTCAGCTGTCTTTTTAAGGTCGTCAATGACCCCACACATACTCAGAACAACACAATACAAAGTTAAAACACACAATTATAACTAGACAACGTTATATAAGTCGCTTCAATAAAGCTCATATCGCGAGATCTGGCACCGTCCTATTCTGGCGCGGCTGGATTGGTGAAAAACGTGAAAAGTGACCGAGATAACGTGAGTTTTGGCCGCGCGGCCCGCCCGATACGCTGCCTAGGGGTGCTGCGATTGTGGTAGTCGTGTTATAGTGCTGTGAGCACAAGGTTTTATTTTGTGGAAGGATTATTGAAAACGTTGGTTCGATTAGTGTTTGGGGAATAAGAGGAGGAAGAAATTCAGCGTGTATTTTTCAGTTCTTGGCCTATTCGTTTGGTAGCAGATAGGCTTGTATCTCAGCTTATATCATCAATGTGCTAACTCAAGTAACAGCCTTCGTCCCATTGCAGTCACAACAAAACGCCAAGTGATCCTTACGTACTCGTAAGCATTCACTAATAAGTTACAATGACCAACAGATTAATCACTAACCTTACAATTGTTAGGTTAAGCTAATCCTTTACTAAATATGACCAAGATCAGCAACCAGATTCCCTATCTATACGTAGCTTTGCTTACAAATGTTTTTACTACACCTGAACTTTTTCACTATCAGCCAAATTTTCCACCACGCGGGCCCAGTGCAGGTTGGCGAATGTCAAGTCTTCGAATTTTGGTTCTAGGGCTAGGATTGTGGTTTCCTCACAATGGTTCCCTTCACCATGACAAGTGATTCCATGACCTTAATCATCATTTATCATTCTCCTGTTCTTATCCCAATTTATTTGCGATCGGCGCAACACGTCTTTCGGTGCGACATGTCTGTTCCTTACATACTTCTCGTCGTAATCTAGGAAGTCACACCCTTTCTAGCTGTATCATCTTTCACACAGTCCGACCATAACCTAAATTTACAGTGAAGTAAATTATTTTTCTTCTTAACGTATCGATGTCAAAAGTTCAAACATCATACGCCCCAGAATTCAGCTGTGCGAACTCCGCTCACTGACGCAGTCATAATATCATTAAATGCACAGGTGACAGGGCATGCGGCGCAAGATGGAAGGTGGGCCATTGAAACAGAATCACAGACACTGATTCTTCTGCAAGAAATATCTCTTAAAACCCGAAAAATCAATATTCTTGAACAAAAAATTAGCTATCAAACTATCACAATCTGCATCATACATAACCTACAATCAATAACACATTTGCACAAAAACCCGGTTGAGCCATGTTCCTTGAACACAGAACATGCCACACCGCGTGTGCAGTCCACTCTAGATGCCACGATTACACTGCTTTGCATAATACCGCAGATTTTTTTCAACAGTGCATACGTATAAACTTTGTGCGCTAATATGGGGGGAAGCGGTGTAGGTAATAAGCGGAAGCGGGGTTCATAAGAGAGAGTGAGTCTCAAGAATCATTGTGTTTTTTGAGTCTCAAAAAATTGCAAAGAATATGCACAATATGGATGGAGTAATGGAACTATGGAAAAGTATCTTGACGCTGTGTGAGCATGCGTGATCCATCGCCGCCCGTTCGACTTTTTTGCTCCGTTGGTGTTATTGCGTATACGGCGTTCTAATGGGAAGATAAATAAAAAAATAAACAACCGACTTCCAAAAAAACACTAAAAAGTGAAAAATAACTTTAATTTCGGAAGGCGGTGACAAAAAATTAAAATACATGTCCAAAGTCACCGACTTCCGAAATCAAAGTTATTTTTCACTTTTTAGTGTTTTTTTTAGAAGTCGGTTGTTTATTTTTTTGAAAAAAGTTTTTTATTTTTCACTTTTTAGTGGTTCACATGTGCTTACCCCTTCACAGCGTACCGGCGTGATGTTATGTTATTAACTGGTGGTTAAACAATTGACAGACATGAGATTTCAGCAATCCCTGTCCATTTGCTATCATTTATTGAGGAGTTCCGTTGCCTATCTCCGAAGTTCTTCATCAGATCTTCACCAAATTGAAATGGAACCACTCCGAGAAAGTACTCTTCCAAAAACTACACAAATTGCTTCAAGTGTGCCTATAAAATTTGAAGAGTTCTCTCTATTTCTCCAGGATCCCATTATCAGATCCTGACTTGATGATCATGGGACCATCTGGGAAGTATACCCTTTCGAACAAAAAAAAGTTATCCAAATCGGTCCAGCAATCTTCGAGTAATCGGGGAACATACATAAAAAAAAAAAGAAGGTTCCGACGAATTGAGAACCTCCTCCTTTTGGAAGTCGGTTAATAAGTCCTTTTTCTTGGCCATGTTTTTATCTTTTTCTTATAAAGCATATATTATGATGAAATTGATGTTCAAGTTGGTTTTCCTGTACTTGTCCAACACAAAATTATAACTATCTTTAACGTGACGGAATTTTCCACTTAGTTTTAGGAATTATGTTTATTTTGACGGTTAAGATCCCAAATTTTGGATCGGCCAGACCCAAAAACGGTCTTTAAGGATAAATTGGCGTAAACGTAATATAAAATTCAAATACATGATAAAATGGCAGTTAAGGCTTCTTCAAACAGGCCCGACGCGACACTTGTAGAACAATTTCCATGAAGTTTTCATAGAAATTGTTCTACGAGTGTCACGACGCGACCGTCGCGTCGCGCAGTCTGCACCAGCCTTTAACCTGTGTGCGTAATAAGACCTTTTTCGTATTTCTATTTGATTTTAAGAGGAAACGCGGTCACGTTGTCATACTAACGTATTCCTCCATTTTCTCCCTGGTTTAATAATACTAGTACAAATATTTCGTAAATGAAATCTACCGCTGCCCTTATTTCTTTGTTGTTTGCCGTGTTTTTTGTTTGTGTCATTAATACAAAAGCTGCTCAAAAAGACTTCACAAAGACAGTGAACTCACTTTTTTTTTATGGTTCACATTGCGGTTTCTCGCTTTTTAACACCGTTTAAATTTCGAAGTGATGATTATTTAGGACGCGCAGAATCGATACAATTGATTCAAAATTTCATTCCGCTATCACCTCCGCTAACGCTTATCACTTACCGCTATCAGGTCAATCGCAGGTCAACCCACCGTCACCTCGTAATGATATTATAATGTAATTTAATTTCGCTTTTTTCTTTCAGGTAAGTAGGTCATCTGATGCCATTATGTTCTGCGCAAGTAACTGACCATTCGAGTCTAGAGGCAATTGAAAAAAAAACAGGTTAGTGATAAACTAAAGTTTTTAAACTACAAAGTAAGAAAATGGCTCTGTAAGCATCTACATATTTTGGAGTTGAAAACTAAATTCCATGTTTGAACTGTCAGTTCGGAAAAATTAAGATATATCTTTAAGGACTAGTTACCATTTTTATTCTCTGGTTATACAGGGTGTAATTTTAATCACCGTTAACCTCGTAAGGGGTCATTGTACTCATCATTATGAACAACTTTTACTATGGGCCCAAAACTGAAATCGCGAAAATAAAATCAGCTGTTCCCTACATTTATGTTCGCATAACTCGTCAAAATGTAAGGAACAACTGATTTTGTTTTCGCGATTTCAGGTTTGAGCCCATAGTAAAAGTTGTACTTAATGATGAGTACAATAACCCCTTATGAAGTTAACGGTGATTAAAATTACACCCTGTATAAAAGTCAAAATAATATCGTTCTCAAAATGTAACTCCCGGACTCTCTACGATTTCATTCGGACAATAGATACAGAAACATTTTTTATCCTTATATACTCAATCAGCCTATAATGTCCCCATTGCTGGGACACAGGCTCTTTGTGAAAGTGAAAGGGCCGTATCCACCACGCGGGCCCAGTGCTGCTTGGTAGATGCTACATGACTTTGAATTTTTGGTTCTAGGACATTCAGGCTTCTTCAATATGTTTTCCTTCGCCGTTTTGAAACAGACTTAGGGAGACTTAGATACCACAACATTATCTCAGCCCCGACACCTAATTAAACTTAAAATAAAAACTGTCAAGAATCTACAACCCCCACTAAAACACAGATTACCGTACCAGACTTCCGAAACTTATTTTTATTTCCAAAGCGGCACTTCTAGACATTATCATCACACACACCAACTTCTGAATATATGTGAGTGTCGAGGGGGTGATGGGGGCACCAAGTCGAGGGGTGAAAGATGGGGGGTAAGGGGGGGTGGCACGTTACAAACACAGCAAAAGTTCACGTCCGTCTTATCTCATCTGTTTGACGGATTCGTACCGACAACGCTGCGTATTCATATTTTGTGTAGAGTAGTTTGGGACAGAGGTGGCGGGGTATTTTGAGGGCGATCGATGTGAAGTGGTGGGGGAATAAGAATTAAAGAAAAGAAAGAAAAAGTATTTATTGTGACTCGTAGACATATCACAGACTGAAAAAGTACTCTTCCAAAAACTACACAAATTGCTTCAAGTGTGCCTATAAAATTTGACGAGTTCTCTCTATTTCTCCAGGATCCCATCATCAGATCCTGACTTGATGATCATGGGACCACCTGGGAAGTATACCCTTTCAAACAAAAAATAAGTTATCCAAATCGGTCCAGCCATCTTCGAGTAATCGGGGAACATACATAAAAAAAAAAGGTTCCGACGAATTGAGAAACTCCTTCTTTTGGAAGTCGGTTAAAAATAACACAGTGAGTTAGACGTGTTAACCAAGTAGTTCCATACCTAAGTAGGTATAAAGTAAAATAAAGTAAAGTAGGGTTTTTAACCTGTTAAGCAAGTGCTTAACAGCTTTAACCTTACTTTTATCAGTTAATATCCAAATATTAACTGATAAAAATAGGGTTAAAGCTGTTACTTCTGACAATACAAGTTCAGATCAAGTCAGATTCAGATTATTACCGACCGATTTCGTCATAGATTTTGTCTGATTTTATTTATTTATTTAACTTGATACGGCCAAACCCAATTACATCAGTTGAAGACACGAACAATAAATTAGGCACAATTACGAAAAATACACAACCACCTCGCAATTCTGAGAAGATATTCATTCATCCGCGGTCACGTCTCAGTCAGGCTTAGCATCTAAGAGAGCGTTGAGCTCAGAGAGTGTGCGAGGTACAGGCGACTGAGCTCGAGCGACGGTTTGACTCATCCCAACTTAACTGCAACAACAACTGCATCTGTTGCTGTTGCAATTTGACTGCTGTTTTCACAGTCACAAAGCCATGTGTATTATTACTATCCAGAAAATTACCTACTTGTAATTTCGTGACCAATTCTTCCAAACAGTTGAAGAAAATTTTACTTGTCAATCTCAAAATAAAATCATACCAACACCTCTGACCCTCAAAACTACTCTGTACCGCCCAAGATCGTCGACTCCCGCTACTGATAACGCGAGCTATTTAATCACAGATAACATCTGTAGGGCGGGCGGCGCGTTATCACCGCCCGCGGCCGCTTATCGCGCGCCCGCCCAGCCTTATCGCTCCCGTATATAAATTCTTATCAAGGACTTTTCGTTATTTCTTCATGTTGACTTCAATTTTGTATTGTATTTTGTTTGGAGATTGATCGATGGATTTGTGCTAGGGTTTTTGTGAAGGCTTCGATTTCGTTTTGCAGATAAATTGTAGGCTAGCTAGCGCTTGTATACAGGTTGGTAGGGACAGTGACGCGCAAAATGTATTGAATCAGTTCAGCACAGGATTCTTGAAATTTTCTGTCTCTCTTTGTGGAGTTTAGCCAGCTAATTATATCGATACCTAACCGCGATTTTTTTCTTGGGAAGTATACACAAAAAAAAATGGATATTTGTACTGATATCTCAAATGACTACACTACCTGCAGTTCATGAACCCAAAAGAAATCTCGTCAATTTATTTTATTTTATTTGATAGTTTGCTAGCTAATTCAATTTAACCGTGTATTCCGGCCTCCTTTAAACTGAAACAAAGCGAGTTTTTTCACGAAGACACAAATCAAAAGTCATTTATTCAAAAAGGCTGAGAGTAGGCACTTTTTGAACGTCTAAATTACATAAGACAGTCCCCCTTCACCACTTCCTAGTGCTTTAGCTGAAGAAGAAGAAATGGCGCTACGAACTCCCTAGTAGCACAGCTGTCTGTTCAGTTAGAAGAACTTAACTTTATCATAATCATCATCATATCAGCTGAAAGACGTCCACTTCTGGACATAAGCCTCCCCCAGAATGGGGGGATTTGCCAAAATCGCCACGCTTGGCAGGCGGGTTGGCGATCGCAGTATGGTGGTCAAATGCATAGAGAACGCTGTTGCCCATTCTCTAGTAAGTCCCTTAGTCGCATTCTACGACACCCACGGGAAGAAATGGGATGGTGCTATTCTTTTACGTCCGGCACCACACGGAACTTAATCAGTCTATAATGTTCCTACTGGTGGGGTACAGGCCTCCTCGGCAGCGAGCGGGCCGTAATACACCACGCGTGCCCAGTGCGATGATGTCACATTCGTCACGATGTTTTCCTACACCGTTTTGAGAGCAGCGGTTATGAAATTATTTACACAAAGTACAGAGTCTGTCTGGGTGCGAATCCACGACCTACTCGTAAGTCGGGACTGTTCTTACAGGGCTACCCCTACTCATAGAAAAACTTGTTTCTTGCCATTGGTAAGTAATTAGAACAACATTATCAGTAATATTATGCAGTACTCCAGTTCTTCTCTTCAACAACACTATCAACAAGCACCCACATCGGACTTTATACTTCAAAACAATGATAACATCACGGTCTTATCGCACTTCCAGCTCTAAAAAGCGCTTTAAAGCTGTACCTATAAAAATTCAAAGCGAACTACCCACATAGAGCGCGCCCTATCTACAGTACCCTTATCTATACGGTATAAATCCAGCTGATTCTTATCATCGTTTCGTTGCGATTTACTGAGCTTTTTATCATTATTATTTATGTTGATAGCATTAGTTTCTAGTCTGTATTGTAAAAGGGTCAGCAGTATGCTGATAATTGAGTCATTTTGGAGCGTTATTAAGTGCTGTGACGTAATGATCAGTCAGTAGAATATATAGATAGATAGATCTTATTATACAGCATATATGTGAATATATCTACGTTCTACTGTAGGTTCCGTGTGGTGTCGGACGTAAAAGAATAGCACCACCATTTCTTCCCGTGGTTGTCGTAGAAGGCGACTAAGGGACTTACTAGAGAATGGGCAGTCGCGTTCTCTATGCATTTTATCACCATGCTGCGATCGCCAACCCGCCTGCCAAGCGTGGCGATTATGGCAAAACCCCCTTTTGGGGGAGGCTTATGTCCAGCAGTGGATGTCTTTCGGCTGAAATGAAGATGATCTACTATAGTAAATTGTATCCATATTTTGTACCAATGACAACCCCATTTTTATATCCACGCAATCATTGTACATTCTAAAGTTGTCCGCAAGAGATCGCAGAAAGCGATAAGGTCGCCCATTGCATGTTTTTAGTGGGTTAAAAATTTATTTATTATCTATTTTCTGGTGTACAATAAAGCATGTATAAATATAAATAAATAAATGAATTTATACTTACTATTAACCATCTCATACATACTTCATCACTTCAGCCGAAAGACAGGCTGTTGGACATAGGCCTCCCCAAAAGGAGGTGGTTTGCCATAATCGCCACGCTTGGCAGGCGGGTTGGCGATATGGCAGTAAAAGGCATAGAGAACGCTGCTGCCCATTCTCTAGTAAGTGCCTTCTACGACACCCACGGGAAGAAATGGGATGGTGCTATTCTTTACGTCCGGCATCACACGGAACATGCATACATTCATATGCATTTACATATCATCATCATCCGCCTACAGCAGTCCACTGCTAGACATAGGGTTCTTCAATTGCACGCCATTCAGCTCGATTCTCGGCAACTCTCATCCAGCTGCTACCAGCCACCCTGCCAAGATCGTCGCTCCACCTAGCCTGTGGGCGTCCTACCTTACGTTTGCCGATTCGCGGTATCCACTCAAGGACACATCTACACCAACGGCAATTTACATAAACATACAATACAAATAAAGAAAATTGACGTTTCTGTTTATAATTTCAAAATAACAGTCTAAATGTATAAAAGGATATAAGTATGGTAGTTATAACTGTCTGTTTATTCCGGTTTATTTCTGAAAGGGCTGGACCGATTTTTATGGGACTTTCACTGGCAGATAGCTGATTTCAAAAGGAGTAACCAAGGTTAGGCTACATGTTTTGTACCGGTAGCACGTTCCTGTGGGAGAATTTTCGACAAAAACGCGCGGGTATCCGCGCACACAGCTAGTACTGCAATAATAATGGGCAAATGGTTAACTGTCTACCCATTGGACATTTTCTAAATACTTTACTTACGATTACGAATTCAGGGGTTCTAGAAAGGACGCAGAGAAATTATTATTTAGTTCTTGGATCGTGGATAGTTCCCTAAGAAATACCTGCAAAAATCAAGTAAGCGCAAGAGAAGCAATAATAAGTAAAGATATTCTGTATGAGAAATTCATATTCAGCATCAGCTTTTTAAAGTGTTTAATAAACATAACATAACATCACGCCTTGTTACCCCGAAGAGTTAGGCAGAGTTAAACCTATAGTACACACACATTTCTCCAGTTATGTCTGAGTATCATATAATGATTGGCAAGCCTATTGCCATCAACCGGGGACAAATCCAGACTCCGGGCTGCTACTGAGATATTCCAGATAGAAAATCCCAATAATACTTTACCTGACCTGGTAATCGAACCCAGGCCCTCGTGCCCAGAGGTAGAGCTGCGTGAAAGAGTCACAAACATCCATACATCCATCCATCATCACAAACTTTCAAACTTATAATATTAGTTTGTGCTAGTTCGGAAACATATGTTTCTTCCCAAGAAAAGTCGACATGTATTAGCTACTTTGTTAGCTTACAATATACACACAGTTATTGATAATTTAACTGAGACTAGGTTTAGTGACGAAACAGTATTATCTAGTTCTTCTAATAATACTGTAATTAATTCTTTAAACTTTTAGACACGACAACAGAGAAGCATAATAAGGATATTTTACTGTATCACCAAAATATAAATCGCTTCCCTGGCAAAATCCTAGACGTGGAAATGTTAATAGATAAATATCATATGGATATCCTATGTTTTTGTGAAACTTGGTTAAAACCAGATAGAATGTTGTTTAATGTAAATAATTTTTCAGTTGCCAGTGCGTACAACAGGTCTTCAATAGGGGGTGGTACTTTGATATTATGCAATAGTTGTTTTAGATATAAGGAGAGAAAGGATATCACTGCTTGCTCTGTTGATCGCTTATGTGAGGTAGCATGTGCAGAGGTTGAGGGCCATACTTTCTTATCTGTTTATAGACCACCAGCCTCAAACTTGTCATCATTTTTGATCATAATGGAAGAAATATTAGGTAAACTTTTTAAAGATGATAAATTAGTCTTCGTGTGTGGTGACCTAAATATTGATCTATTAGTTAATTCACCAGAAAAATGTAAGCTTATCTCATTGTTTAAATCATTCAATTTAAAATGTATATTTAATGAAGCGACTAGAATAACGGCAACCACCGCTTCATGCATAGACAATGTATTTACTAATTGTAAAATAAAGGACTCTTCCTTAATTAGTGGCGTCAGGTCAGACCATACTGGTCAGCTTGTATCGTTTCACGTAGATAAAAAGTTACACCTAGCTAAAACCATTGAATTGAGACCTCTGACTAAAAATAAATTGGAAATATTTAAAAATAATGTTCTTAGCAATCTCTCAACAGCAAGTTTTGATTCACAAGACCCCAATATAAACTATAGCACATTTTTTTCTACAGTATGCCAAGAATTCAATAAAGCATGTCCTGTAAAAAAAGTTACAATCACTCCTAAACCAAAATTTAGCGAATGGGCCACAGCTGGCATTAGAAAAAGCAGAGATGTCTTATATAATTTGTACCACGAAAAATCACTGACTTCTGATCAGGCCCTTCATAATTATGTAAGAAACTATTCTAAGATATTCAAAAGAGTCTGCGCTCAAGCTAAATCTAAATTAATAAGTAACAAAATTAATATTTCTAAAAATAAAATAAAAGCTGTGTGGCAGGTAATTAACAAAGAAACTGGAAACACACAACAGCGAGATCAGAATGAGTTAGCTCTAAAAATTGATAATGAAACCATTTCAGATAAGTTAAAAGTTGCTGAGACTCTAGAAAATTTCTTTACCAACATCCCAATAGAGGTTACGAAGTCTCTACCCTCATCATCTGTATTAGCTGAATCTCTTCTTAAAGAAAACATCAGTAAGGACATTCCAAATTTTGAATTCAAACCCATTTCTATTGCCACAATTAAAACAGCATTCAAAAGTCTTAATTTAAAAAACACTGAAGACTTATGGGGGATTTCCGTTAAGGTTCTTGAAGGTATCATTGACACAATTGCCCCTGTCCTAACAGGCATATTTAATCAATGTTTAGACAGCGGTACGTTTCCTGACTTAATGAAACATAGTAAAGTAGTACCAGTTTTTAAATCGGGTAGTAAGACTGATCCCTCAAATTATAGACCTATATCTGTGCTTCCAGCAATGAGCAAAATTTATGAAAAAGTCATGCTAGACCAGATGTTGTCACATTTTAACTCAAATGGGATTTTACATAGTCGACAGTTTGGTTTCACGAAAGGTAGGTCGACGACTGACGCGGGAGTAAAACTCGTCAGTCACATTTTGGAATCCTGGGAGAAGTCCCAGGATGCAATTGGCATTTTCTGGGACCTCTCAAAAGCGTTTGACTGCGTTGACCACAACACACTCATCTGTAAATTACACCACTACGGAATTCGTGGACGAGCTGCTGATCTTGTACTTTCCTATTTATCAAACAGGCAGCAAAAAGTAAATGTTAACGGGGCAACGTCCTCGGGGTCTCTAGTTAAGATGGGCGTGCCTCAAGGTTCAATTCTTGGCCCTTTTTTATTTCTAGTTTATATTAATGACCTTCCTTACCTAATGGCAAACTTCTCGGATATAATTTTATTCGCTGATGACACCTCTCTTATTTTTAGAATAGATAGAAAAGATACGGATGTCTTACATGTCAACGATAGTCTAGCTGTTCTCTCGAAATGGTTTGCGGCTAATAATCTTTTACTCAATGCGAACAAAACTAAATGTCTTAAGTTCTCATTACCAAATGTACCCCAAGTAGGGCTAAATTTAAAACTTGATGGCAAGAAACTAGATGCTATTTCGGAAACTGTATTTCTAGGAATTACTTTAGATTCAAAATTGCAATGGGGTGCCCACATTAGAGCTCTCTCAAGTAGATTAAGTTCAGCTGCTTACGCAGTAAGAAAAATAAGGCAGTTGACTGATGTAGCCACAGCTAGGTTAGTATACTTTGCTTATTTTCACAGTATTATGTCTTATGGCGTTCTGCTGTGGGGATCGGCAGCTGACGTAGATTCAGTTTTCATTTTACAAAAGAGGGCAATCCGCGCTATCTATAAAATGGGGCCTCGCGAGTCTCTTAGAAACAAATTCAATGAAATTGATATACTAACTCTGCCTTCTCTTTATATCCTAGAAAATATCTTGTATGTTCGCAAAAACTTAGGTCTTTTCAAAAAAAGATGCGACTTCCATAATCTAAATACACGTAGTAAAGATGAAATCGTGATTCCAAAATTTAGATTAACTAAAACTAGCAAGTCATTTCTAATAAACAGTATCCGCTTCTATAACAAGTTGCCAAAGTCGGTTACAGAACTTAGCGATGGAAAGTTTAAAACTCACATCAAACGTGTCCTTATCAAAAAAGCATATTATAAGATAAAAGACTACGTTGAAGACAGGGAAGTTTGGCATTAATTCCTTCTGCACATGTGGCTTCCCTGGTACCTCATTAACAGCATAACTTTGTGAGAGTCTATTAACTGCTTCCAAATTACAATGTAAATTTTTAATATTTTTATTTTTTACACTTTCTGACATATTCTCGTCATTTTTGACATTATACATCGCTTCAAATAGCACCTATTTATTAGTGATTCTCATGGAAATCATGTCACTTTGTTTAAATAGGTTGATCTTACTAATGTAGATTCTTTTACATATTGTGAATGGGAAAACATTGTAGGCCTTACAGATTAGATTTATAGACGATTTTCTATTCTTTATTTTCATTCCTCTAAGTACTTGGTACTTATTGACAGGCCTGCACTGTCCTCCCATACCTATTATCACTGTAATTTGAAAACATTGTAAAACCCAATTATTTTTAAAAGAGTAACCGTGGAGTTTCTTGCCGGCTCTTCTCCATAGGAAGCGACAAATTGGAACCGTGCACCTAGCTTCTGACGTTTCATAAGTGCCCTTGCAGGTTTATGTGAAATAAAATATTTTGATTTGATTTGATTGATTTAGTTAGATTATTTTCTACTTTTTAGTTTAGCTTGTTTTTTTAGTTTTTAAACTATTATTTTTATTGACCACCTCAATATGAAACCCAGCAAGCTTAGCACGAGTACCGTAGAGAAGCGTTTTGTCGTCGGAAGAGTAGACAAAAATTACGATACCGTGTAGACAGTTGACAGATTTCCACCGAGAAATGTAGACAAGCGATTTCTATTCCACGCCTGCAGGACAGCGACTGCCACATTGCCTTTTCGTTTTGTTTACTCCTTCAAACACACAAGAGTAAATAAGACTATATATTTTACAAACTAAGAGCACACATAACATCACGCCGTATGTTATGTGTGCTCTTAGTTTGTAAAATATATATCATAAAATTAATTTATCTGTAATTGCTTCAATTTCATTCTTTTTACCTATTTTGGTACAGTAATTTTGTTCTGGATGCATCGTTTTCACACATAATTATACAATGAATGTATGTTAAATATTGTAGTTAAATCATTTTAAAAGAGTAACGGTGGAGTTTCTTGCCCATTCTTCTCCATACGAAACTACATTTTGGAAGGGGCGACTAGAATCAATTCTATTTTAATGTAAATGTTGACGTTAAAAAGTGCCTTTTAAGTGCCTATTTGAAATAAATGCTTTGACTTTGACTTTGACTTTGACTTTTTTCCCCAAAGAGGTAGCCAGAGGTGTAATACACCCACATTGCCCCACATAATACCTACGTTCCATAAGTGCACGTCCAGTCCTGCACAAAACCGTTCCAAAAGCTTCTAGTAAAAGATAAAAACTATTTATACTCCTTATAGCCGATATCTGGCTACCGATAGCCGTTTTATAGCTGAGTCGCTGACAAACAGATAATGCCAAGGTAAACAGTTATTGATCATCGGTAAAATTTGTTATGACTACCCTCCTAGTGGCCCTTGGGTATCGGCCTTAGTTGTAGAAAGTTTATATAACAAGCTGCTTAGTTTTAAAGTGCAGTTATACCTACGTATAAAGGGAAGTGCAGTTTTTGGGTAAAGAACATCTATGATTTTGCATTTGTATAAAAAATATAGCGTTCTAAGGTAGTCATGTCCTTTATTAAACACGGAATACCTCGTTGGTTTAGAGGTCGAAAGCACTACTGGTGAGCATGAGATCCTGGTTTCGATTCCCAGGTCGGGTAAAGTGTTATTGGGTTTTTCTAACCAGAATTTCTCAATAATAGTCCGAAGTCTTAGATTTGTGGCCAATTGATGGCGATAGGCTCGCCCCTATTACATAGGACCTAAACATAACCGGCGAAATGTGGGTGTACTATTAGGTACACCTCTTCCCTGCCCTTCGGGGAAACGAGTCGTGATATTATGTTTATTTTTATGAATTAAGGGAGCCTCCTCGAGAAACGCTACGTTATACGTCAGACTGGCCCGACGAACCCCTCTACCAACCACATTATTGACTGCATTTGCTATTTCATTACTGAATCAACCATTCCCACATAAAAAACACGTTTTTAAAACCAAACTAAAAAAAAAGCAGAAAGTAATTTCAAATAAGCGTGGGGTGCTTTTTTGAGGTATTTTTATAATCAATTAATATCAAACACCCCAAATTTTTTGAAATAATTTTTTGCTTTTTAGTTTGGTTTTAAAGCGTGTTTTTTCGATGTTTTAAATCTTTATTAATTTTCTATTTTTTAGTTCGACAAAAGCGTGATTTTTCAGTATTTTTTTTGACATTATGGAGCAAATTTATGAAATTATTGAATTGTCATCGGTCCTCGATAAGGAAGTGGATCAAAATAAAGTCCAAAGGCGTCGGTTACAAACATGCTTACAAACAAACATACGGGTGAAGCTAATAAAAGCGTGTTAAAAATAGACGTTTCGCTTTGTATGTATGACAAAAAGGAAAAATAGTACACAATAACATTTATGACCCAATTAATTTTAACTATTTATGGTAATAGTTAATTCCTTATCATTTCCAGATTATTTTACTTAACACATGTCGTCAAAAATTCAGTCCTAATTGGTGTCTTCCATTTTCCTGTTGCACAAGCAATGAGATAAGTAATCATGGTACAGTTTTAGTCAATTAGTGGTTCCAATGAAACGCGTGTTTGTGGCTACTAGCTTTATTAACATGTTATTAAAGCTGTAGTAGTATTCTTCTTTGCGGTGTCAATAACACGACAGTGCATTACATTTTGTCGGCCCAAATCTTCGTCACTTCCGCGGCGTAGTCTACGCTCTAAGACCAGTGGTGGCGCGACTTACCAGTTGTAGGTCGTAAGGTTTGAACCAAGGCAGGCCACTTTACTTGTGAAGGACCGGTATGACCTACAACCAAAAACTCGCAGACATGTGTACACGACCCACTTCATCTCACAGAGTGATGGCCTGTTTTCTAACATTGGGAACATTAAAGGCTGATTATTACCTTATACCTACAGTAATAATATGTAAATACAAATTCGATCGATTCGAAAAGATAAGTTATCCAGAAGTCTACACCGTAAAAATATCACCGTCAAAACTTAGGTGAAGTAAGCTGTCAACCCACCTGATGACATTATTGACAGCTCTCTTCAAGTGTAGTTTCCACAGAATAGATCGACAGGAGTGTCTTCATGTCTACAACCAAAACCTGCTAAGTATAATAAATCGATTGAGTAAACATAGTGATTGACCCTATAGCCGTAAATTAAAGGCTTCTTCAAACAGGCGCGACGCAACTCTTGTAGAACAATTTCTATGAAAACTTCATGGAGATTGTTCTGCAAGTGTCGCGTCGCGCTGTCGCGTCGCTCCTGTCTGAAGAAGCCTTAATGCTCCGTTCCTATAACCAAAAACGAATCGTTTTGCTTACCTATGGTAACATTTTTATTGCTTGACTGTATAAATAGATTCGTAAGCTAATTTTAACTGTGATATCTACTTCCATAGAAGACCCTCCCAGGGTCAAAGCTATGAGCTGTTTGCTTCATTATTGATAAATATAAAAGAGTCTTAATTTTAACCAATAACGGTCCATAAAATATATAGCAATCGGCCATTAAACGGCGTTTAGTCTTGAGTGTATTTTTCAATTCGCTGAATAACATATAAACTATAAAATAAACGGTTGACTTTATTTGTCTCCACAACTTGTAAGTTAAGCATGTTTAAAGTGTTAATAAATACAGCCACTATCAGGGTTTCCTGTTGGCTGGCTCTGGTGCAAGATATCGATAATATCGGCACGCTAATTAGAATTATCGTAGACCAATTATTTTATAAGTGTACAGCTTATCGGGAAGCCATTGTTGTAAGTTTGTGCTCGTGACACACAGGGCTCGCGGTTGGGGGATATGTTTGTGAACAAGACTGCGTGAGGGATTACTTTTGATAAAATTTGAATTGAATAACCAGTCTGCCTTCAAATCAAGAGTGAACACGCATCTTCTGGGCACGCTTGTTCCATCATAGTCGTCATCAATGGCTTTTCTTGAGGCGTGCTCGAGATCAATGAAAAAAATGCGGTGAAACAAAATGTTATTATAAGTTATCAGTTGCTTACTGCAAAAAAATATTTTCAAGAGTAACACCTATGTCTAATCTAACTGTAACTGTACATTATTGAAAATGATTAAAATCATCTTTAAGTTAAAATTAAAACTGAACTCTTTATACTTATTGGGCACACACAAAGTTCTAAAAATCGTAGGTATGCAAAAGTACTTTACTTAAAAGTATTTCAAAATCATTTTGAAATACTTTTAAGTAAAGTACTTTACCGAGATAAATGACTTGCTTGCAAAAATACATAGTTCATACTTTTCTGTAAACAAACATATGTAATCAAAATGTTCACTGCAGTCATTAGTGTCATTTTAAACAGAATTTTTACAGAAACTAGTTGTAGAGAAACACGCGAAGTATTTATAATTTACATAGTAGGTAGGTATACCTAACATCCGAAGATTTTGCAAGCATACAAAAATGCATTGCATGAAAAACAAAGCAAATGGTTTTATAATCTTGTAAATACTTTCATATCTTTTTTTTTTCTTAGTCCCAACATTAACCCTCGGTATTTTGCCAAATTATTGTTTTTTGTCGCTACTTACAAATATAACGTTCGTCGTTATGTTCAATTTTTAATAATAGCTGATCCAACAGGAATTTTCCTGTCTAATTTTCAAAAATCATACAAAAATCCCATAGAAAAAATGTCTAATTTATCCCGAATTTGATAAATTACCAGAGCGGGAGAAGATATTTGATGATTTCCCACCCAAAAAAAACCAGAAAACTTTCAGATATTTATTTTCATAAAAACTTAATTCAGACTTTATAACGTATTATTAAAAATTTTATCTCCTTCATTTCGGAATATACACATATAAATTACATTTTTAAATATTAGAATATATAATATATAAAAACATTTTAAAATATAAAAAATAGTAGCCCACCGGTATTGGGAACAGGGTCCAAGCTACCGGCCGGTCAGGGCTCCAGAGAGAGGAATCCTTCTAACAATGCGAGCCGTGTCCAGAAGTACCGCTTTCTGGATCAGGCTCTTGACCCAGCTGCCCAACGAGAGTCTCCTCAGGTGTTGGTCGAGGCTCTTAGCTATCAAGCCATTGGCTGTAACGACTATCGGTACAATGATCGCTAAGTATTATTATTATTATTTTAGTATCTTAAAACAAAAAATAACCAAATCAGTCCAGCCGTTTTCAAGTGATGCGCCCAACGAACAGCATTTCATTTTAATTTATTTATAAATAAGATAGATTGTTGCTAGCCATCCTTACCCACTTTATGTTCACACAGATAGGTACATCAACAACACATAGTACACGGCAGATATACGTGAATACCTATTTATTGCTTACCACCGTTTTTCCTTGACACACAATAGTAAATAATAATAAATTACTTGTGTATAAAACGACGCTCATAATGTAGGATAGTGTTTATCTCGAAGATAAAAAAAAAACATTTAACTATGCAACTTTTCAAAAGCATTAACGAGGTTATTTTGACGTAAAAGAAATGTCAAGAACAGCTGTTTTTATTGCATAGCTGTAAAAGTTTATGATATGTGAAGGATGCAACGATTAATCAATAAATTAAAAGTTTGTATGTTTGTAACACAATCACGAAAAAATGGCTGAACGAATTTGTATACAATTTGGTACACAGATGGTTTATAACATGGATTAACTTATATCATACTTTTTTCCCGGTAGTATGTAAGTTTCCGTACATTAATTTCTGACCTCCACGCGGACGAAGTCGCAGGGAAAAGCTTATAATTAATTACGTATAAGTTAGTTTCAGATCTCATTATTTTCTAGACCTCTGCAATAGTTATCTATTTATCTGTTGTTATTGCTACTGTTTCAGTCGAAAGACGTCCACTGCTAGACATAAGCCTCCCCCAAAAGGGGGTCTTTGTCATAATCGCCACGCTTGGCAGGCGGGTTGGCGATAGCAGTATGGTGGTAAAATGCATAGAGAACGCTGCTGCCCATTCTCTAGTAAGTCCCTTAGTCGCCTTCTACGACACCCACGGGAAGAAATGAGATGGTGCTATTCTTTTACGTCCGGCACCATACGGAACGGCTGAAATGATGATTGCTACTGTTATTTTGTTTACGTCTTGTTGTCTTCGGCAATCACTTATAGTAGACATTGTCTAGTTTAAAACTACACGCCCCTCCACTACTTCTCCACACTTTCCGAATATTTGTATAGACATTGTTGTAGAGGGACGTGCAGTTTTAAATTAGACGAGCTCAACTACCTAACATATTTTGTTGTCATTTGTTTTTATCAAAATCATATGTTTTAGTATTATTTGCTGCTAACAGCTAGCTTTGTAGACAATAGATTGCGAACTTATGTACCACAGCAAACCGTACCTAATTATAGAAAGAAAGAAAAAAAAACGAAAATACCGAAACCAGTGGGCGAATCACATAACACACTAACACTAAGAAAACCTTTCATTTGGACAGTTCAACAGCATTCAATGCGTTAGAGACGTTGTTGAGCAGACAAATTGTTCGAACATAAGAAGCAACGAATTAGCAATAACCTACGAAATAATTCAAATGGTGATTGACAGTGTAGATAGTGAAATATGTGTACACAAATACATCACAAAGAATAAATAATAGTTTAAAAACTAAAAAACACGCTTTAAAAACCAAACTAAAAAGTAGAAAATAATTTAATTCTATTAAAAAGCGTGGGGTGCTTTTCGAGGTATTTTTTTAATCAAATAATATCAAGCACCCAAGGCTTTTTAATAGAATTAAATTATTTTCTATTTATTAGTTCTGCTAACTACAAAAGCGTGTTATTTTTTCTATTTTTTTTTTTGTTGTTGAAATTATTGAATTATCATCGGTCCTCGTTAAGTCTACAAAGTTTAAATGAAATCTAACCGTTTAAAGTGGGTCAAAATCGCGCCCAAACGGGTCGGTTACAAACATACATAAAGCGTGTAAAAAATAAACAGAGATATAAAGTTTTACAACTCCTATACATTAAAATAAAACATTTCACCTATCCTACCGCACCCGATATTTTACAGTTTTAAAACTGTATAATCTCCTAATCACCAGTTGAACCTATTAGAATGGAAAAACGCATTAAATCCCTATTTTCTCGCCCATCAATTGTTCTGCGCAACGCTTACACTGAATGTATGGGCCATAAAAATGTTAATACTATAATGCAACTGCACTATTTTCTTGTATGTAATTTGCCATTTTGGGCACTAAACTACGCTATAGTTTGTATAGGTCAAGGCTTGAGCGGCGAGCGGGAAATAAATTAAATGAATTGGAATTGTTTATTTTGTAAATAGGATATAGGAATCACTTTACACGTATATAATTTTAAAAACAAAGCTAGATGTAAGCAACATTTCCTATATGACTGAGAAGAAATGGCGAAACAAATTCAAGAACTTGGGAACATAACGCTGCCTTTTTTCTTGTACTGATCTTGACGTATCTGGGCTCAACAGAGCATGTTTTCTTCTTCCGTACTTCTGTGGCGGCCAGAAAAATTTGATTCTCTGTACTCACACCTTTTGTGACCTTATCATCTTTTGCACATCCATCCATTCTATGTATCGACATGTTGGTCTTCCCCGACCAAAAATAAACCCTCGATATAACACATATACATTACTTCTGCAAAAGGTCTCCGCCACAGCTTTCCAAATTTCCCTGTGTGTTGCCTTACCGGCCAAACTCCCATAAACGCCTCTAAGTGAACATAATTTGCTTTGGTAATTTTAAAAGAAATGGGAGCACTTCCCGCTCGCGTTCATAACTTGGAACTGAAAACTTAGCGTTGATTCGACAGCAGTGTTCTTGAAAAAGGTTATGTAAATGTGACATGTAAAATAAGGCATTAGTTGGCAGTAGTTCACGATACGATCACGATACGACACACAAATATTACTCTAATGTTCATGATAATACGTTTTTCTTTTCCAAGTTACGATGTCACGATGATATAAAGTTTTTCGACATGGTTTCAAGGAATTGTAGATATGCCATAAAAAGGGTTATTTTTATGTAACCTTAGGTAAGGTGAAATAAAAGATACCTAGCTAATGTTTCAAATTTCGTTTATTCCTTTCTCCTAAAATAATAAATTCACAGGCTGTGCTTCATAATTGTTTCCATTTTTAAAAAATATTGTGTGGTAAACTTGCTGCTTTTTGAATTTTCTTTTTGAATTTTTAGTATACAGGGTGACCAGCTAGCCAGTTTTTATCGGTTATAAAAAAAACGGCTGTTTCATAGAAAAGTGCAATAACTGCAAGGGCAAAATGTATGAAATAGTTTTTTCTTTTTAAATAACCGACAAATTAATCAAAGCGGTTCAGAACCATGTACTGACTCCATGATAACAGTTTGCTCGTCGATGTCCCTGCAACCCTGTATTGATGTACTTTGGAATAGTGCCATTTTGTCAAAATGCATTTAAAACGCACACAACTTAACAGTTCTTTCAAATCAAAAAAAAAATTACTACAAAACATCACAAGCGACACAGACACACACATCTACTTACAACTCTACTTAAAAATACAAATAAATGATATAATACAAAATCGAAAAGTTTACGGTAATCGTCGCGTATAAATAGTGCACAATAAACTGTCGGTTTGAGGGTTAACGCGCCGGCATCGAGCGGTTCTGTGCCAAAATGTGCCAATCTATGGCCCCCATTTACTTGTGTCATTTACTTGTGCCAAAAAAAGTTGCGAAAACCTTATGCTATTTTACGATCCGTGCTAATTAAGTATGTAGATATGTGGGGTTTCCCTGTATTGTGGTAGATAGGAGTTATCGGGACTACTAAGGAAATTGTGGTTTAAGTGATATTTGGCTGGGCTCGTGGGGTTATCCTGTGTATCCTAAAGGATAGTGTTGCTAAGGTGAGAAATGTTTTTTTCCGTCTGATAACATTTTTGACAATTTTAATGATTTCATATGGAAATTACAAATGGTTTTACCTAAGCCTGAAGTTGTAACAACAGACGAATGTTTTAGAATTTTGTTACTTTATGTATGTCTATTTTTGTAGGCGTCATAAAGCTTTTCAAGAACCAATATTTCGAATGCTTTTAAAACCTCCAAATTCCTTGCAATACTAAAGTTATTCCAAAACGAAAAGAAACTTGAAAGCGTCAATAAAAAATGTGACTTTCAAAAATATCTGATAAGCTCTCAATACCGAGGAGGTCTGCTTTTATACGATAAGATAATAAGGAGTATATTTAATTCCCTGATAGTGTATCTGCAGTTGACGGGTTTGGCGCCAACCTAATGTATTTGGGGTAGTTAGGATCGGAGAGCTTTGCCTGTCTTCGGGAGACGTCGGGAGATTTCGTGACGTAGCTTGCGAAGGTTTTAGAATTGAAATAGACTGGACCTTTGCTGGCTGGTCATTTTCAGCAACTTAAAACAATCCTAATCTTAGACATACAGGGGTATATTCATAAACGTTGATTTAAGTTACGAGATGTTTAAACGTGAAAAATGTATGGTTAATCAGTAGTCAATCATTACTTAACTTTTAGCAACGTTAATAAATAAAGGTGTACTGTACAAGTGCGACTATATGTTATCATAAGCTTTCATAAACGCCTTCAAGTTACAGCTTTCTAAAACTATGTAGAATTAATTATTAATCTACATAAATAAGTATAGATATGGCTCTCAGCCATGGCTAAAATCTACACTAATATTATAAAGAGGAAAGATTTGTATTTTTGTAAGTAACGAATAAACTTAAAAACTACTGGAACGATTTAAAAAAATATTTTACCGTTAGAAAGGTACGGGAACGGGAACTACGCGGGTGAAACCGCGGAGCGCTGCTAGTTTATAATAATTTGTAAATATCCTTCCTTTCGTTCGTCGAATTGTTGAGGTCCTTAAGTTCTGAGTTCAGCTGCACATGTCCACTCAATCTGTGTGCTTCTTTCCTCAAACGACCACTTCAGATATCAATCTACATAGTCGTTACATGATTAGACAAAGAATAGTTCTAGATTTTAAAGAGATTCCAAATGGTTCTCTGGTTTTCAGAAGGACCTCTGATTTTGATTCGGCATTTCTTGTCAGAGTAGTCAAATAGGAAACGCCGACCCCATGTAGTTTTAAAAATGTGTTTGTCGTGTAAAAATGTTTGTACAAACCTACTTACAATCATAAAATCATTTATCATTTGTCACCCAGTCTAATGTATATTACTACTGCAGCAGATTTAATAGAATCATTACAGACAATGTTAAAACCAGTATTATTATCTCCAATTCCAGTTCTTCAATTCTCTTCCCAGCCTTCTTTAAAACCCCTGACCCCAAAAATCTCGTAAACACAACAACAAAAACTGTTATTACCTAGATTCCTATCCGCCATATTTTGCTCATCCGAAATCTGCAATCTGACGTCATTAATCTAAGGGTATCTGCGCACGAGTTTCAGCTTACAAATTTTAATTCACGAAAAAAGCTTTAAAGCACGTTTGTGATAAGACTGATAAGTAAGTAGCCGGTTGTAACCGCCGATAAGTCGAGATAGATTAGAGATGCTGAGATAGCAGTAGTCTGTAGATTACTGCTACTATATATTGAGGTATCTTTTGATAAGTATGAGGAGATCTTTTTACGTTTTATGTTGCAGCTAAAAATAAATTGTCTAGACGATGAGATAGAGAAGTTTCTTGTAAGGCGTATCTGTGGTTTTTATGGGAGGAATGAAAGAATGGTCTGATTATAATGCAGCAGAGACATTTTTGTAAAAATTGTAAGTAACCTGATGGACAGATTAATATGACTCTTTAGGATTTGTGAAGTCGTTGCAGTCACTTTGAAGACATCTACTGTTCTGGTTTGAGTTTTACTTTATTCCTTTAAGGGTTTAAAGGAAGATTGAGCCATGCAAACTAGTTGTTCTACCTATCAACGCACCTTTCCAAATATACACATTCTTCAGTACTTCCCACAACTTTCAAGTTGTGAAATTCTATCCCGTAAGTACACAAGACCACACGAAAACAGCCAGAAGTTATGTTAGTACTAAGATTCAATATAATTTCCAATGAAGACACATGTAACTTGACCAATTACACAATAAACATCAATTTCAGAGAGACTCACAATAATTATGCCATAAAAACTTATTACCAATCGTAAAACAAAACAAGAAAACACTAAAACAAACAAGACAGACGCAAAGAACACAAAACATGAAAGTTTTAATAAACTGACAGTTCGGACTGATAGTAATCTAATAAAAGTCTCGTAGGACAATATTATCGATCGTCGGGAAAAGGGCGTAACACTATATAACACGAACTAACGCGAGAGAGAAGGATAGAAGATAAAAAGCCGAGACTACCGGCGCGAGAGCATCTACTAACAAACGTAGATAAATCCGAGCGCACCGATTTGTATCGGTTACATTGACGGCTACACAAGTTGTTCTGTATTTGAAATGAGAACAAAAAGAGTGATATATATTAAATTGTTTCTTCACTTGTTACTTTATAGTTGGGGAGTTGTTTAAGGTTGTATTTGTCGTAACAAATAGTTCATTGTTTAACGTTTGAAACACTAAACGGTACGACGCGATGTATCGATATTCGATCTGGGCGATTGTCACCATTATTTTCTTGTTGGTTGGGACAGGTTTGTTGCTTGGTGGTGAAGAAAGTGGAGCTTGAGGTCGTAAGTTCGATTCTGGGCCGTTGAGATTTATTGATGTTACATTAATAGTTGGTACTGTCTAAGCAAACAAATGATTGTGAAAAATAATAGCATTCTAATACAATTTCCTATTTTTGAATCCTGAGCAAATCTACTGCAAAACTATTAAACCTCTGTTAGTGACATACTTATCTAGTCGCACCTTTAGAATCAACTCAAGCATTTGTGAAAGATCTTTAAACATCATACATTGATAATATAAATGCAAAATTCAATCCTTTAGTGCCACAAAAATGTATAACAATTGCTCCACCCTCCTCCACCTTAACTCCAACCAAATCAAATGTAACCTGATCTTAACAATTTAACATTTCTGACCTTATAACAAATGTGTTAAACGGTTTGGAGGTATAAACACTAGGAGGCATTGTTCTTGCGATAGCTATCTCCACACAAAGGACTGTGACGCGTATCGTGGTAGCGGGCTCAGTTGACAAATGAGTGCTGCTTGAGCCCACCCAACGAGAGACTTGTATTATGAGACGCCTATTAAGTTATTCGAATTGTTTGGCCCTTGGAATTGATAGTGAGGTGTGGTTGTAGATCGTTTTAATGGTTCTTGCTGTACAGAATTGGAGACAAATAGAAATCTTGTAGTTGACTATTTGGTTGTTGAAAATCGTTGTTGGATTATAAAGAAGCTGTTGTTTCCCAAATTATTGAACACAAAGCCAAAGTTTTATTTAAAGCTTCTTTTTAGAGGTCCGTACCCAAAAGGTGCCAACGGAACCTTATTACTGAGCCTTCACTGTACGTCCGTCCTGTCTGTCTGTCAGTGGGCTCTATATCGTGGACCGTAATAGGTAGGTAGGCAATTTTCACAAATCGTGTGTTACCGCTATAACAATAATAGGAAGTAAAAATAAAAGGGGGTCTCCAATCTCCATACAATAAACGTGTTTTTATCAGCGTATTTTTCCTTTCGTGTGCGATTCCAACTCGCACTTGGCCGGTTTTTGCTGTTTTCATATATACTATGGTCGGTCTCAGAATATCTCCTTGAAGAACCCAAACCATTTTTGCTCAATTTTTGTATCCATTTGGTATCCAAAGCCTATTCTGGAACCACGGTGTTAGAAACGTGTGTCCAGCTAACTACAAATGCAAGAAAACCATAAATAACAAATTCTAGTAAATAATTCTAATTCTCTGCAGTCTACATCAGTGTCCAACGCTTATGTATGTTCCTCTCAGTTAACTATCAGGAGCGGGGATCTTGTTTAAAGTAATAGTATCGTCGCTCGATAGTGTTCGGCCATTTTTCTTGTGCACAACAAAGGATGAAATCGACCGTGTGTTGCTCGTGTAGCCGTGCCTTTAGTTATGAGCGATCGCGATTAGGGAGATACGGCTGTGGTTAGTTTTTGTGTTGGTCTAAGTGAAACGGGAGCTTATTTACTTAAGTTTTTATACAGTTAGCTAGCATTCTAGCTAGAATTTAGCATTAAAATCTAATCAACACAAAAGGTATGGTCAGATCACTATATTTTAAAATTCTACCAAAAGTTGTGTGGTGGCAACTGCAATTTATTGGGCTTTTTTTTTTGACGGTGGGAAATCATCAAATGACTTATCCCGCTCTGGGTGGAGCAGGAGGGCGTGTCAGACTTTTACTGACTAAAACCCACTCATGTTCCCTCATCTGCCTGTGTGCCAGGGGCCACGGTATCTCTTTCGAACAACCCGCACCCCTGGCACTGCTGACATCTCTGACGGCGCGCGTGGAACATAACGCGCCGTTGACCCGAGCATATTTTTTTTTTCTTTTTGTTGAACGTAGAGAAATGCCTACTGCGCTACCACGGGGAGATAGCACAGTTATGTGGGACTGTAATCCACTAAAACTCCATTGTGTCCTCCAGTGCCGCTTGAGGCGGGGACACGGAAACGCGCAAGCCATCCGCAAACCCGCCGCGGCTGTCCATCACCGGAGGGGAATAACCCCTATCACCGGCGCACCAGGACACATGGCACGCCGTGACCACCCCAGGAACCCAATAGCATAAGGGCCCCAGACGACCCCGTGTCTGGCACCCTTGGTCCCCCTGCTACAGGTCAGCACAGTGGCCCCGCCGCCTACCACTTTTCGGCCGCAGGGGATAGGGAGAACGGCCAACGCTATACCGACACTCCTCCTCCCCTGCGGCTCCTCCGCGTCCGCCATCAAACGGTAGCCACCCCGTCCAAGCCACGGAAGGGAAGAGCGCTACTCAGAAGTACCGGCACTCCTCCTCCGCCGCAGCCTGTAACCCTCAGCCGCGATGCCTCCCATTCGACATCGCGGCCCGCCTCAGTTGCGATGCACCTCACCGCAACCTACTTTTTGGCCGCTACGTCGTCGGCTTCAATTTATTGGATTAAGCTTCATTGTGGGTACTGCATTCCTCGTTAACAAACCCAATTAATTTGAATACTGTATACATTATTATATGTATAATAATAATAGTAGGTAAATCTTTATTTTTGCCAATTGAATGATAACCTTAACAAAAATTACATTAGTAATTACGTTCTACGAATCTAAAAAGATATAACCAATTAGTATCGCAGTATACATTTACTTTCAAGTTATTACGAAACCGTTTCACTCTGACCCCTATACTAGTTATAAACTGTATTACGGTGGAACAGTTTTCATCGTTCTCAGTTGACATTATTTGCTGATTTGAGGGAGAACAAAGAGATATTCCTACTTTTACAATAATACAAAGTAAAATGTGGGTAAACTGTATCAAATATTCAAATAGTTATTACAGCTATTATAATTCACTACTTTTGTTATGTTTTACTAGGTTTCCCTCCTAATATAATCAACTCTATCGCATTCCACTGCTGGATATAGGCTCTTCCAGGCTGCGCCGCAACACCATGTCCTCCGCCTTCCGCATCCAATCTGTCCCAGACACTTTCTTCAGGTCGTCAGTCCATCTAGCTCCTATTACAAAGACATTACAAACTTTTCGTGTTCATGTTTCTAAACTCTAGACGACCCTACGATATTAAACGCTCTTCGCTCATAACTTGTTCGTATTCACGCGGCCACAGTGGGCGACGCGTCACCTCCGCCCTCTATCGGGTGTTTAATGATTCACTCGATCGCCAGATTACAGCTTATTATACGAAATATGAACAAAGGTGACAAGATTAGCAGATACAAAAAGGAATCGTGTTACTATTGTGGAACTTGATGGTCATACTGATCTACGTGATTTAATTAATTATTCTGTACGTTGCAAGAAGACCTGGATAAGACTCGAACAGACCAGGGAAACATAGTAAAAAAGGCAGGAGGCTTACACTTAGTCGTGGGAGGAACAAAAAAGCCAATAACGATGAGAATGATGATGATTCCAAGTCCAGTAAACTGCTACCAATTATAAGAAACAGTCTGAAAATTACCAATTCTAGAAATTTTGGAAGATTCATTAGATTTTTATTACTGGCCTGCTGTTGGGCTTAGTCACGTCTGATGGATGCGATAGTTCAGGTCTATGATCGAATAAGCATGCCCATATCGCACACCTAGATCTAATAAAGGGAGCTAAGTCAAAAATTGAGAGTTCTGACTTATGCTTACCATTGAATTTCTTAACTCACTACCTATCGACCAATAAAACAGATTCAAAAAATATTTTTCTAGTAGAACTAGCAAAACAAATATGTATACAGAAAACTTCTTCCGGGCACAGGAAGACGGTAAACAGTTTTTGACCTTTTCTGAAAAAACTGTTTTTTTGAGTTAGCTCTGTTTAGATCTAGGTGTGCGATATAATGCCTGTTCACTCTTGCTTTGAAGGCAGTCGGGTTAAATGGTTGGATTCATAAGTTCAACTATTTTGCCCACAACTATGGTACCTATTTGTTAGAACGAAAGCGACCGACAATACGGATCAAAATTTACGGGATCACAGCATACATCGTTGAAAATCAAAATAAAAAAATCGAAATATTTTATGTCACATAAACCTGCAAGGGCACTTATGAAACGTCAGAAGCTAGGTGCACGGTTCCAATTTGTCGCTTCCTATGCAGAAGAGCCAGCAAGAAACTCCACGGTTACTCTTTTAAAAATAATTGGCTTTTATAATTTTTTCAAATTACAGTGATATTAGGTATGGGAGGACAGTGCAGGCCTGTCAATAAGTACCAGGTACTTATAGGAATGAAAATAAAGAATAGTAACTGTAGGCCTACAACGTTCTCTCAATCACAATATGTAAAAGAATCTACACAAGTAAAATCAATCTATTTAAACCAAGTGATATGATTTCCATGAGAATCACTAATAAATACTCGATATTACAAGTGTTGTATAATGTCAAATAATGACGAGAATATGTCAGAAAGTGTAAAAAATCAAATTAAAAAAATTAACATTATTAATTTACATCACGTTCAACTGGGATACTTGTAAAATATTAATATTTCATCATCCTACTGGAATTATTTCGTAAGTTAAAA
Organism: Polymixis lichenea; assembly: GCA_949091785.1. Lineage (NCBI taxonomy): Eukaryota > Metazoa > Arthropoda > Insecta > Lepidoptera > Noctuidae > Polymixis > Polymixis lichenea. Next base: position 22,675,586 of record OX420937.1, read on the forward strand.
GCAACAAGATTTTAAAATATAGCTATGTATGGACAAAAAATATCAAGCGGTTTGAAGAACTGATTCATTCTATCACCACTTTAACTGAATCACTTGAATATTTTGAGCATAAAACTGATAAAAAGTCTTTTGTTTCAAATTGAATAGCCTAACGCGGTTTCGATAAACACACACGATTTTAAAACAAAGAATAAGGCAAATGAACACAATATGACGTGGTTGTGAGTGACTGATACACAATTCATTAGGTATTTCTGAATAAAAGTAGAAAAGACAATAGGTTTGCCTTGTGATAAGTTACAAAGTTAACGTTGTTATTCAAAATCTTTACTAATATTATAAACGCGAAAGTTTGTATATATGGATGTATGGATGTATGTTTGTTGCTCTTTCATGCAATAACTACCGAACGGATTTGGATGAAATATTGGCATACAGATAGATTATAACCTAGTTTAAGATTTTAACACAGAAGAAGATGTACCAGGTTGTCATAACTTGGTAGGAGCTCACCTAACATAGTTGTGTCAGCTAGAAAACGCTTTATGCCTTCGAAGTACTAGGTTGTCATAATTCAGTAGGAACACACTTAACATAGCTATGTGAGCTAGAAAAAGCTTTATGCCTTTGAAGTACCAGGCTGTCATAACTTAGTAGGAGCAGTTGTGTCACATACGCGCCTTTCCTTCACTTAAAGAAGACTACAGCATGCACAATAGAGTAAATAACTAAGCTAACAAAGTAAAAATATTAATTAGATCATCGAAGTAACATGTGTATTATTTTACCGAACTATATTTCGCCGATTTACAAAATAACTTTTTGCTATTAGCCGAAGCCTCTTTTGAACTTTTATCATTTGCCAAACTATTTATCTTCCATATTTTCAACACACCGAAACAACATTTTACGTAATATTATTTGCTCACAAATAGGATATTTTTTAGGTAGTACCCGTGGGATAATTTTCGAACTCTGCGCGGGCGAAGCCGCTGGAAAAAGCTTGTATAACATTTAATCATGCAGATAGGTCCTGAAAGGTTAGAGTTACCTATCTATAGTACAACCCACATTCCTATGTGATACCCCGGCAAGTCGATTGCCATTAAACTGTCCTGTTTCAAAAAAATCCTAATGGAAAGCCCAGTAACACTTTGCCCGAGCTCAGCAGTTGCGTTTTCGACCAACGAGGCAGCCTGATTGTTATTCGTTCCTTATTATTGTCGAATCGGAATTACCGTAACGTTAAAAAAAAAGATATACCTACATCCTTATAGATTATTGCGTCTTACGATTAGCAGATATTACCTAAGCTACAGTTTTCAAGAAGACAGGTGGCCGCCACATAACGGCCAAGTTTGACTTCACGGTAACAAAAATGCTCTCTAAAAAAACCCACCAACTTAAAAGTACAATAACGTTTCAGTGACGAACACCGCTCTATAAGGAAACTAGCTTTAGAGAATGTTCTATCAGTAAATTTTACTTGAAAGCTTGAAAGGAAGTAAGCGAAGGGCTCGTGGCTAAGCAAAAACAGCCGCATGGATCTATTGATCAAGTAAAGCTACGCTTGCCACGTTTGGTCCGTGGATGGGTGACCGTCTTTACATACCGACACCTCTACGTGCCTCGGAAAGCCAGATAAGACGTCTATCCCAGCTGTCATTTGTACATCTTTCACCGTCGTTATGAGTCGTCAGAAACCCGAGAATCTGACAACCAGTCTTACCAAGAATACTAAATAATACACATGTTACTTCGATAATCTAAGTAATATTTTTACTTTGTTAGCTTAGTTGTTAACTCCATTGTGCATGCTGTGGTCTCCTTTAAGTGAAGGAAACGCTGCTATGTGACACAACTCCTACTAAGTTATGACAGCCTGGTACTTCAAAGGCATAAAGCCTTTTCTAGCTCACTTAGCTATGTTAAGTGTGCTCCTACTGAATTATGACAACCTAGTAGTTCGAAGGCATAAAGCGTTTTCTAGCTGACACAACTATGTTAGATGAGCTCCTACCAAGTTATGACAACCTGGTACATCTTCTTCTGTGTTAATCTAGGTTATAATCTATCTGTATGCCATATTTTATCCAAATCTGTTCGGTAGTTATGGCGTGAAAGAGCAACAAACATACATCCATATATACAAACTTAACAAGTCTTACCAAGAGGTCAGATAGGCAGTCGCTCCATGTAAAATACTGGTATTCCGCTGCATACGGTTAGACTGGAAGCCAACCCCAACATAGTTGGGAAAAGTCTACTTCAAAATAAAACATTTTATGACCATGTCCATTTACATTATCAAAGTTTTATTTCCAATGTTATTTGTAGAATTGTTAATCATATACACGTATATCGTCTGCTTACGGATAAAAAGTAATAAGTGCAGTCTGTGTCATTTCGAGTAAATGACATTTCAAAGTTTATGTTTTAATTTGATCTATTTTAAACACATTAATTAAAAAAACTGTTACCTAAAGCAAACTGTTGCACTAATTACCCTTCTTTTAAGATATACTCTTATCTGTATAATATTTACAAAATGTGAGAAGATATCATTTTTACAAACTTACTAACTCAGCTGCCATTGGACATTGCATTTTTTGATTTTACCAGTAAATAGCCCGTAAAAAATTACACGTGACTGCATTTTTAAACAGATTTAGTAAAAAAATGTATTTAACTTGTTTTACCAGTAAGCAGACGATATATTTCCTACCTATTGTAAGGATAAACTACTGAAATACAAATAAATCTATCTCACTTTGTAATCCCACTAATAATCATTCAGTTACTCATATTATTTTATGTATTTCCTCTATTACAATTTGTTTTTTTTTACCCTTAATTTAAACCACTAGATTTGTTTTTATGGATAGTTTGAACAACTTCCTTCCTTATTCGTTTTCATCATTCATTAATAATTATAACATGTATAGTTTCTATCGCTTATCTAAATTCAAAATCTTATACATCAGTTTGCCGATGTGTAATATCGTAACCGAGCCTTTATTTTTTAGCTCACAAGTCGATACTCCCATTCTTTATTTCAATTCATTTGCATACGTTTTGGGACTTAGATTTATTGATTTTAACACATTTTGATCGTATCTCTATAATAATTTATGTTTGTATATGGCGATCGGCATTGACAGATGGTTATCAACGAAAATCGGCCAAGTGTTAGTTGATTGCGGCAATTAGTATTCCGTATCGTAAATTATTTACGTCCCACATGTTTTACAGGGTTATAAAGTTAATACCGCTGTTCATTAAGTTCTATTAATCAATCAAGTTTGTGTTTTTGTGTCTACAAGTGGACTTCACCATGGGAGAGGTACACACCTATTTAATTGCACATTTAAAATCAAAGTTTACGAGATTGTTTGAGGTCTTGGAAGTTACATCATCGTCATCAGGTTATTTTAGATTAAATGCGTATGGTAGGTCAATAAAGTGATTTTGTTCTTTTGCCTGTAACTAGATCTTTTAATTAGTAATGCAGGATGTCAGAGGCATCGACATGGAAACTGAAACCACCAATTCAGCAGTATTTTTCGTCAGTTATTAAAAAAAAGTAGCTGTTCCGTACATTTAGGCCGCAGTAGCGTGAGGTATTGTACTTTCCTATAAAACAGCACCTTTTTTTCTTGATAAAGGATAAAATGTCCTTCGCTACGTCTAAACCATCTGCCATCATGTGTGTGTGTGTGTGTGAATTCCTAATTCAGTATGCACGTCGATATCGCTGCACCTCTGTATAATATTATACCATTTTTAACCGACTTCCAAAAGGAGGAGGTTCTCAATTCGTCGGAACCTTTTTTTTATGTATGTTCCCCGATTACTCGAAGATGGCTGGACCGATTTGCGTTATTTTTTTTGTTTGAAAGGGTATACTTCTCAGGTGGTCCATGATCATCAAGTCAGGATCTGATGATGGGATCCTGGAGAAATAGAGAGAACTCTTCAAATTTTATAGGCACACTTGAAGCGATTTGGATAGTTTTTGGAAGAGTACTTTCTCGGAGTGGTCCCATTTCAATTTGCTGAAGATCTGATGAAGAACTTTGGAGATAGACAATGGAACTCCTCAATAAATGATAGCAAATGGACTGGAATTGCAGAAATCTTATGTCTGTCTATTGTTTACACCAGTTCATAACATAACATCACGCCGGGACGCTGTGAAGGGGTAAGCACATGTGAACCACTAAAAAGTGAAAAATAAAAACTTTTTCAAAAAAAATAACAACCGACTTCCAAAAAAACACTAAAAACTGAAAAGTAACTTTAATTTCGGAAGGCGGTGACTTTGGATATGTATTTTAATTTTTTGTCACCGCCTTCCGAAATTAAAGTTATTTTTCACTTTTTAGTGTTTTTTTTTGGAAGTCGGTTGTATAAGACTCGTTCTTAATAAGACACTTGATGGTTTATCGACACTTTTCGAACTCGAGGATCGACGAACCTTGGACCCCACACTCAGCAGTATTGCTTACGTCTGTTAGACCACCGAGGCAATCAACATCCTGGCTATTGTGTTACATTTACATTTTAAATGTCTGTAGCAGACGGATTTAGTCTTTACTGAGTAGCCACTTTGTCTTTTAAATGTCATTTTGTAGCAAAAGCTAATAGAATACTTCCCGTCTACTGTACAGCAGAGATCGATCTAATTGATAGAGTGACCAGAATTTATTCTTTATTCATTTGTTTTTTTATTATCCGGTATCCTTTCCTAGTTTTCTCATCTTTATTAGTAGGTACACAAACAGTGTCTAGACCTTGTTTAGATGATGCTTCGGATTTGCTAATGTTAATTTTATTGAGTTCATTAACCAATGTTAATTAAGTTCACTCGGAAATTTTAAAAACAGGTTCTGATCGTTTTTTTTTGTTGGTTTTTCGTCACTATTTTTGTGGAGTAGTGGTGGTACGCGGTGGACGTAAAGTTGGAAGGCCTTCCGAAAGGTGGACCGATGACCTTGTGAGGGCCGCAGGAGTCCGCTGGATGCGGGAAGCACAGAATCGGTCGAAGTGGCGGAGCTTGGGGGAGGCAGCAGTGGACATCTTTCGGCTGAAATGATAATGATGAGGGGTGGCGTAATAGTTTCGGCCCTTTACTTTGTGTATTTAATTATTCATCACCATTGCTCTGACAACGGTGAAGAAAAACGTCGTGAGGAAACCGGCATATCCTACAACCAAGAAAATCGAAGACATGTGACATATATCCCACTCCCTCTCACTGTGAGGAGGCTAGTGTCCCAACAGAGGAATATAATGTTCCCTACGCTGGGTCACTGGCCCCTGGCTGATTATGATGATGATTTTTAACAGCCTTGTTCTACCCACTGCAGCTGAGTATAGTTCTCCTCATTATTTCACCCGAAAGACGTCCACTGACATAGACCTCCTCCAAAAGGGGGAATTTGCCATCATCGTCACGCTTGGCAAGCGGGTTGGCGATCGCAGTATGGTGATAAAATTCATAGAGAACGCTGCTGCCCATTCTCTAGTAAGTCCCTTAGTCGCCTTCTACGACAACCACGGGAAGAAATGGGATGGTCCTATTCTTTTACGTCCGGCACCACACGGAACATAGTTCGGAAAGGAGTATTTCCTACCTTTTGTAAAACACATACTCTTTTCTTCGAGGTCGTACATTACTCTTGATCGAAAGGATAAGGGTGGTAGAAAAACAAATATTTTGGAAAAATTACAGCAAATTGGTCTAAGTACAAATTCTTACAGAGAAAAAATTAGAGTCGTGTCAAAAAAACGCTTTCGTTCGATATAGTCTGCCATTTGTCCAATGTTAGAATATTTCTGATTCAAGAGACTACTAAGCTACACCAGGTGTATGCTCAACATGATTATTTTATCAAATTATTATTAATATAAGCGTACACAGGTGCTATTACCATTATACACGTTATAAGTAACACAGCCAGACAACAAGGTGTATCAGAACGATACCTTTTATCGTTCAAATGGATCTCGCTTCTCTAATTAAAGTTTATGCACCTTTTTTCAAAAAGATCTATATCTACATCGCAGCGGTCACGATATGGTATTAATTTTATTAAAGCAACGCTATTAATAACTCAGTTATCATTGTAAATATTGTTGAGAATGCTGCTTAAGATGTCTTTGAGATATTGTCTTTTTATTGAGTCGTTTGGTCTAGATAGACGAGATAGTGTTTAAAAGACAAAATGGCAGCATAGATGTTTTGGAGTAATTCCATATTGAATACAGCAAAGAAAATACCTCGCCTACTGGGTCTCATAAAGTGGAGTAAGTTAGGGCACCAGAATTCTTTCTGCCACAAGTCAACACACAACACTTCTGCGTTCTTCTTCATAGCGCATCGATGGCAAATAATTCAAACATCGTTGTCCAAAGTTCAGCTGCGCGAACTCCGCTCATATCGTGTCATAAGATTATCAAATGTACAGGTGACAGGGCATTCGATCACTGTTTAGTTACCATTCAGAGGGTAATGTGGTCAGCATCATAATTTTCCAGATCACTGGTCAAGCACTATGCAAACGACATGATAGGACAGCGTTTTTGTAATAATGAATTTGCTAAGCCCTCTTTTGCATATATTGCTGAAATTCTATATTTCGGAAGAATCAACAGCAACATTCCTTAAGAGTATTCCTGTGACCCTTCAAGCCTACTTATGATAAAGCGAGGTTTACGTCAATAGTGCAACGGCCGGGTCTCGTACGCGTGACCTTTTACTCGAATGACCTTTGCTTGAATTGAGGTCCAAAAATTTACACATGTTCTCAACCAACCACCAGTGTGATGATTTTTACTTTAAAGTTTTCAACATTAATTATCATCAGTAGCATTCTTGTTCCACTCACTAAAATCAAAATCTAAAACTTATTTAGTCAAGCTAGGCTGAGAGGCAGCATTTTTTGAACGTCAAAATTACGAATACCTAAATACACGCCCTGCTGTCAATAGTCCCTCTCCCTGTTATGCCTTGCTTCTTCATACTTGTCTTATCAAGGTCTTCCCCGCGATTTTCTGTCTGTCGCCTGTACCTCAAGCAACTACAACTCTACTATGCAATTTAAAAACTCAGATTTATAAGATAATAATTTAAACTTACCACCATAATTGCGGTTAATAGTGATTGTTTATTTTCTACTTCGTGAACAAAAAAAATACTAAGAAGTGCAAAAACGAGTCAAATTCCTAAGGCAGTTCATCCTGGTGACTCATGTCCAGGGTCCGAAGGTTGTCACAGATTGAGTCTGCGATACATGCAGTGTTCCAGGGAATCAACACGAGCGAATAACACTCGATCGGGACCAATTTCGCAAAAACTACACAACGCGATCCGTTGTTCTGATCGTTGATAGCAAAGTAGGGTTCGCAGATAAGTGGGGGAGATGTGACCTAATTGATTTCTTCAACTTTTTTATGGGCTTTTGCAAATTGAGCTTACTGTGATCGTGAATACGTACCAACGTCATCTGTCAACGGTTTGGAACACATTTTTTCTGCTGACAGATACTGTTGTGATTTCACGAGTACATGCATCTAAATGTTTGAGGTTTTTAGAGGTCGAAAACAACAGATAGAAACAAGCAAAAAATTAAAACAGAAGTTCACAAAGTTTATGAACATGGCATACATGAAAAATATACTTAAATCTATTTCAAAATCCATGTATGTTCTTGAGCTTCAATCTTTTATACGAACCATCACGATGAAATCACACAAAGGATCATCTACATAACCCAACATAAGTACTAACACAAAAAAATCCAACTAGACGAAAAAAAACTAACCGAACCAAAAATTGTGCCGCCGCTGCTATCGGTACGAACACACAGCGCGTATCGTGCGATCTAATATTATTCTGGGAACGGCCTTAATAAGTCACTACAGAATGTTATCTGCGCCATTTTATCGGTTCAACAGATAAGCATCTCAATCCAATTAGCCTCACAATGCAATATGGGCCGTCTCAGCAGCGGTTATGATGGCCACTGTGTGTGTTTTCAGTTTTATGCGATTTTGGGGTAGGCAAGCGAACGTTAAAAGATGAGTTGGTACTGTTGTAAAAAGAGCAATGAGATTTATGAACTTATCACTCTTCATAATTTTAAGTTCTTTGAAAGTTTCATTGTTGGCATCGACATGGATAAGTAAATCGATATCAATACCGTGCTTCTATGTCATAACTTCTTTTATATTTGGGCCGACTTTGAGAGAGAGAGACGACCGTTTGTTGTCCTCCGTCACGAACTCTTTCAAATTCATCTTCCTCAAGATAGATTCAAGGCCCTATTACATTATCTGTGTCCCACTGTTTTGTGCTATGTTTGGTATGTGCCAATAACATCCAGATTATTATCCATGATCGTTCATAGTTTTCTCTTGAAATTGCTGATTTGTCGATATCAACTATGGATGGATTATATTTGAGTTTTTTCATAAGTTTCGTCGCCTCTCATAGGACATACCTACTAATGTAATATATATATGAAGGGGATAGTATACTGTGCATGAGTCACAATAACTTATTCTACATTCATTGGAAACTAACTGATATAAGTTAACCGTCTTATTAAGTTATTAGATACTACTGATGGTAAGTCGGTTTACGCTCTAGAGTCATGTTAGTTGACCTATCAGTGGATTGAGTCGCTTGGTTCAAACTTCATCAGATTGTAATGGACGCTGACTAAGTTTCTTGGAAAAAAGCTTGTACGATAAGAATTATGTGACACATCACATGCTACAAAGACCAGGATCACTCATAGAGATATTTCTATTATCAGCGGGCTTAGCAAAGGCATTGTTTACAACAACATTTTGCATGGTATCTTGTTTTAATTTTTCACCTATGAGGATTATCATTTACTTCATCTGCCTAGCCTTTTCCCAGGGGTCGGCTTCCAGTCTAACCGGATGCAACTGAATACCAGTATTTTACATGGAGCGACTGTGTATCTGACCACTACAAACCAGTAACTGGGTAATACGATATCCTTTGGTAATACTGATTCTCAGATTTTTGACTGGTTCTCAGGCTTCTGACTACCCGTAACGACTATCAAAGATGTACAAATAACAACCGGGACCAACGGCTAAATGTGCTTTCAGAGGCACGGAGAGTCTCGATATGTGTTGGATGGATGGAAACCCATTCTGCCTGTGTGGCTGTTATTATATAGGCTCCTCGAGGATTGTCACTTACTCTCTTAGTAAATCTTTTGGCAGAAATGGCACCCACCGTTAGAGAGATGGTGGTATTTTATAGTTTTGCTGTCAACAGAGTCCCCCTTTTATATGCAGTATTATAATAAGTTTTTTTATTATATGCGACCATGTACCTTTGCCCTTCTTATTAAACCGACTTCACTTTATTAGAAACACAATCTTACCTTAGATCTAATCAGGGCCGAAACAGAATAAAAAATATTACATCTGTTCTGAATCAATGTGGTGAGATCAGATTACACATTCAAGGTGTCTTGGGCAATGTATTACAAAAATGCGGTTCGTGGAATTTATATATGAGCTCGAAGGGACATCAAAATGATGTACACTATATTTAAAAGGCTTGTGCTTAACAATCAGCGTCAGGTGGTATACACCCTGTGTTGTCCATCTGACAAAATCCTGAGCTGAGGCCTTTTTGGCATTATTATCATTGTTTTCTGTTTTTTTTTTTTATAATTAATTTTAAGGTTTTTTAATACTCAATTTCAAACACATTTTTCTTTCTTTCTTCTTCTTTCTATTTACTTTAAATCATCGTCTGCCTAGCCTATTCCCAACTATGTTGCGGTCGTCTTCCAGTCTATCCGGATGCCGCTGTATGCCAGTATTTTACAAGGAGCGACGGCCTCACCGACCTTCACAACCCAGTTACTGGGTAACACGATACCCCTTGGTAAGACTGGTTGTCAGACTTTCAGGCTTCTGAGGACCCGTAACGACTGCCAAAGATCCATGAATGACAGCCGCAACCAACGGCTTTCCGTGCTATCCAAGACACGGAGGGCTTGTGGTATCTAAAGATGGTCACCATCTACGGTCCAACCGTTGCAAACGTAGCTTAACCTAATAGGTCAACCTGTACGACTGTTATAACTTATAGCCACAACAAGCCCCTTAAATGATTTAATTTAACAATAAGTGCGCTATTGACTTCTGTGTTACGTACGGGCGAATCAATTATCTTAAAACATGTTTGTATTGTCTGCAGATGGTTCTTTCTGTGTTTTTGTGCATGTGCAATGTTTGTGCCTGTAAATATTCCTTTACCAAGTTTTTTGTTAAAACGTATTTGGGAACTGCAATTCATCGTTTCATTCCGATCCAACCTTTCCCTCGGTGCCTTATTCTAGCGACGCTGAGATCCGTATCTCACAGGGGGTTTCCTTAGCTTATAGTCACCTAGTTTTAAGTTTGTAAGCCCTGGTTGGAGGCCTTAGTTTATTGAGTAAGCCACAGGCACCCCTAGATTGACCAGCCAGATGTAATTTCCAAAAAAAAAACTTTCTACCTCCTCTGCTTGGACTTAAGACTTCCTTTATCCTCGTATGCGAATCCTTTGTCCTCGGTTAATCATCACACCTTACAGAGGAAGCTTGCAGGCGTGGTGACCCCGCTGGTAATTTGATCGGCCGATTATCAGCACCATCTCACCGTCACATAAATGCGGTAGCGACAGGGAAAAAAGCTGTGGTTATTTTTTTTATGGTTGGACGAGGGTGACCGGTGGGGGTGGATGTTGAACTTGGTGAATGGACAGGTGTTTATATTGGTTTTAGTATTACGGAAGTAGAAATTGAAGATGCGAAAAGACCAAACACGAGAATGATATAATAACGAATACTTTGCAGTTAGTCCCGGCCGCCATTTGTGGATCTTTGACAGTCAGCCAGGCCAGACGTCAGAAGCAAGAAACTTTGACAAAGGGCCAAAGGTAGCATGTTACCGAGTAACTAGGTTGTGGAGGTCAGATGGCATTCGCTCCATGTAAAATATGAGGTATGATATTCAGCTGCATTCGGTTAGACTGAAAGCCAACTCTAACATAGTTGGGAAAAAGCTAGGCAGATGATGTTGATGATTACTTTGTACATCATTTATTTAAATAAAAATTGACAAGATTAGGTTAACGGCAAAAAACTGGTCTGTTGTAGAATTTTCTGATGTAGTAAGTATTCTTGAACGACCAAGCATAAAAATAGATTTTAAAGTAGATTTCAGTACAGATAGGTACAAAATTTGAGAGCTCTAAATCAAGATTCATGCCCAACCACCGTTTTAGAATACCAGACAGATAAAATTGAATAAATACTAATATATTTTGCTACCATTACATCCAGCACCTGTGGGGACCGCGGGGGGAGGCCAGATGGTCCTGATAGCGTATCGATTGACCGCCTATCGCTCCATCGACGAAATGAAACGCATCAAACTCGATACGTTTCGTTACCTGTGTTTGCGGTTATATTTTTGGGTGGCTGTGGTCAGGGAAAAAATGTGGTAGACGAAATGGCTAGTGTCTTTATCAATCATTTAGGGTACCTACGTGAGCAGGGTGTTGAATTAATTGAAGTTTAATGTTGCCAAGAGTTGTGCGCCGTATGGTATGAATCAATCCATAACAAGATGATAGATGCTTGAAAAATCTTCTAGGGAAGTGTTTTTAAGTATGTCAACTATGTCGAGTGTATATTCCATGTGGTGCCGAACGTAAAGAATAGCATCATCCCATTTCTTCCTGTAGGCGTCATAAAAAGCGACTAAGGGACTTACTAGAGAATGATAGCTTAGCGTTCGCTATGCATTTTACGACCATACTGCGATCGCCAATCCACCGGTCAAGCGTGGCGATTATGCCAATCTCACCTTCCGTTTTTTAAGGGAGACCTATGTCCAGCAATAGACGTCTTTCGGCTGAAATGATGATGATGTCAAATTATTCTAATTTTCTTTTCTTTTTACCAAAAATCTTATCTTTATAACCCACCTTAATTGTTTCCAGCCTAAAAATCTTAGTTTTTTTATTTAATTGACTCAACCGTACAATTCTTCCGTACATATAGCTATAATTTTTAAACAATAAAATACATTGAAAGTTAAAATTGCAGACAACAAGGTTACAATTAAAAGTCATTATGTAAATTTAATTTTACACAATTGTAACCTGTAATAATGATATGAAGATAAAAATTATGAACACAGTAGCTCACTTTGATTACAATCTAGATGGACAGACAAACTGGGAAGTAGTATTAAAAATACATGCTCATCTTAATGTAAGAATGATTGTGAATCAGCCAGCAAAGTTATAAGTTTTATTTTACATTTTGGGTTTTTTTTCTAGATGTTACACTAGTTTTTGCAGCAACTGCTTCACTGTGTCCTTGTGCTGTGTTTTGACAGCGACTGGTAAATTATTCCTTTGCTTATGAGCGATGCAATAAAGGTTCGTGCAGGCTAGCGAGACGCAACAGGCGCTTCGCGACACTCGTAGAACAATTTATATGAAAACTTCACGGAAATCGTTCTACAAGTGTCGCGTCGCGCCTGCTTGAAGAAGCCTTAATAGTACATTATTTTATCTCATCAAACGTGAGTACACTTGCGTTAACGACAATTCTCAAAAACCAAAATAACAGCCGCCAAACAGTGGCTCTAGTGTGTGTTTCATTTAACCATCTCGATCAAACGCAGTGAGCGCGTTCGGCGTTCACTGCGTTTGATCGAGATGTTTAAATGAAACACACTAGGGTCTCTGAGGGGCAATTCTCGTAATTTTAAGAACGTTCACATTCTGATCTCAGACTCAATCTATCAAAAATACTTCGAGTTTCCATACATTTAGACAAGTTTTTGACATTTGATTCTCGCCGAGATGAGACTGCGACTAGATTTTGAACGTTGTTATTTACCAGATTTGGCTTTCTGATCTCGTAACGATTTTACACAGCCAGCCTATAATGTTCTCAAAATCAAAATCAAAATCAAAATATTTTTATTTCACATAAACCTGCAAGGGCACTTATGAAACGTCAGAAGCTAGGTGCACGGTTCCAATTTGTCGCTTCCTATGGAGAAGAGCCGGCAAGAAACTCCACGGTTACTCTTTTAAAAATAATTGGATTTTATAATGTTTTCAAATTACAGTGATATTAGGTATGGGAGGACAGTGCAGGCCTGTCAATAAGTACCAGGTACTTAGAGGAATGAAAATAAAGAACAGAAACTGTAGGCCTACAACGTTCTCTCATTCACAATATGTAAAAGAATCTACATAAGTAAAATCAACCTATTTAAACCAAGTGATATGATTTCCATGAGAATCACTAATAAATACGCGATATTACAAGGGTTGTATAATGTCAAATAATGACGAGAATATGTCAGAAAGTGTAAAAAATAAAATAATTAAAATTAACATTGTAATTTGGAAGCAGTTAATAGACGCTCACAAAGTTATGGTGCTAATGAGTTACCAGGGAAGCCACATGTGCAGAAGGAATTAATGCCAAACTTCCTTGTCTTCAACGTAGTCTTTTATCTTATAATATGCTTTTTTGATAAGGACACGTTTGATGTGAGTTTTAAACTTTCCATCGCTAAGTTCTGTAACCGATTTTGGCAACTTGTTATAGAAGCGGATACTGTTTATTAGAAATGACTTGCTAGTTTTAGTTAATCTAAATTTTGGAATCACAATTTCATCTTTACTACGTGTATTTAGATTATGGAAGTCGCATCTTTTTTTGAAAAGACCTAAATTTTTGCTCACTGCTGAGACATAGACTTCCTCTCTGTGAGTGAGGATAGGCCGTAATCCACCACTCCGGCCCAGTGCGGATAAGTAGATGTGTGATATGTCACATGTCTCCTAATCGTTGGTTCCAGGACATGCCGGTTTCTTTACAATGTTTTGCTTCACCGTGAGAGCATTGGAATCGACTTTAATATTCGACTAATGTTCGAGAAACACGAGTTCCCAACCGTTTCCGTCTCGCCGTTTTGATTTTACTCTTTATCAGATACTCACAACTATCAAAGCACGTCCAAAAATGGCGCTAACACACATAACAAATTCACACAACACATCAAGGGCTTCAAAAACTCCTCGTCCACATGACGACCGCCGCATTAAGAATCCATTAACTTCGACCAATACTGATTAATGTTTTATCTTCCCTTATCACTAGGCACCGAGACGGGTTGATTTATTCTGGGACTTATCAACACATATGCCTGGCGCCGACTGCCTATCAGAAGGGGCTTTCTTTTATGAATTTTCGAGTAGATATGATGTACTTAGCGGTAGTCGTTTGATTTGTGTTTCGGAGCCCTGTGCCCTGGTTTTTTAGAGGACATAGTCTTATTTCAATTTGTGGAATGATTCGTGCTTTGATTCAAATAATATCAGTATCAGATGATACTTTTGGACTAATATTCAATAAAGTTGCCGTGAAGAAATTTGTTACATCTTCAATATGTCTGATTAAAGAGACGAAAATTTGGTAGGCGTTCGTCAGGTGATATCTTCATTATTGACTACAATATCTGAATCATCATCACTACTATCATCGCCATCGTTGGCTAAAGAATCAGTTGCAGTGAATGAGCAGTAGTAGCCACTTGCACTGATGACATCATACTGCAATCAACTATCTGCGTTCCTCGTGTGGTCACCACGGTTCGAGTATTATCCGTCAAAGATCGGTGGTGGCTGTGATTTATGAGGGTATTCCAGTACCAAAGCTATTTCAAATAAAAGTTGATAATTTCTATTGGAATTCTCGATTTAGAAACAAAACAAAGTTTGGTGTTGAATGTGACAGACTAAAACTCAAGAAAAATATAACGTTGTTAGACGCAACAAAACATATATAAATTACACAAAAACTCCACAAACTATGACTTATTAAAGCACACAATATAACAAAAAGTTAATCGATGATAAAAGATAAAGGCATGGTCGAAAAAATAATAGTTTTTATGTAAATGAACGTTGCATACGAGATGTGAGATAAACACAATCTCAGACGGGGATCGCACACTAGCGTCGCCCTTGTGTGTGTGTAGTGGTGCCAAGTGCTGTGTTGTACGGGACAAATGTAAGTGAAAAATAAACTTTCTGTGGGATACGAAATTGATATTGGGAGAAGAAGGTAGCCTCACAAGTCATAATGTACTAATAAATGTTTATGATAATAAATACTGGCAAGAGTATGAAGACGAAGGCTATATCTCTCAAAAGCAATATCTAAACTCACTAGACTACTCTAAATACGACCATGACGTACATCCAGCTGCCCCGATGGGGGGCAAGGGAAGCCCCTTGCTGTAGTGAAATCCTGCTATTGTGGACAGTTTACTCATTTCGAAGAGTGGATATCACAAAAATCCCCGATGATATCATCTTTTTTCCCATCACTATACCAACATTCAGCCAAAAAAGTCACATTTTTTTGATTCATGAATTGTTGGTCCTTTCGAGTACCAAAAATAGTTAATCCAGTTGAAACTTCAAATACGTTAGACAATATTGAAGAATATATTATCCCGGAATGGCGTTTCTGTTCCCGATATTTCTCCTCACTACCGTTCAGCCACCTGCGTCCGTATCTAGTAAATCATAACCTTGGCAGCTATCGGCGGATCAGCACCGAATCTTAGACTGCTATTAACTGCGTGCGCGCACTTGTGCCATATATGCGGATAAATGTACAATGGCAAAAACTAGCTGTGTTTGTTTTAAATTATGGGAGACTAGGATAGATTTGACGATTTTGTGAATTAAAATGTTGTTCCAAATACACTTACGAAAAAAAGGGGTCTATTATATTTTTGTTGTTTGTGTAGGTGTATGATATTTGAGTAAGTACATATGTAGTAGCATCCATCATACAAAGAAATTCTAAGTGAAGGGTAAACCAACGAATTTCTCAAACAGATGTCTTCAATAGCTCAAGTATTCATACAAAAAGGAAGGAAAATAGGACCCTAAATTAAAAGGACACTTTGTATTGCCCATGTGTTAGGTCATCTTGACCTAGCTAACATTGCAAGTGATCTTGCAAACGTGTTTTGCCGCTTCAAAATACCAAAGTTCACACTAAACAGATTTCATATTCTAGCTACTTCCTTTCTTATAAAAAGGTCATCAAAGTACCTTATAAATGTGGTCAATGGACCCGTACACTGTGTCCAAAATGGATGGCAAAGCCAAAAAAGGCTTTCAAAATTCCATATACCAAAAGTACTATCGGTATATCGATAGAGAGAGGCCCCGTATAGTCAGCACACGAATGTAATTCGGATAGTTGTGTTTGATGGAACCCTAGAAGGTGATCTACGCGTGCAGACTGTTAAATGTCAAACGAAACTGATTCAGAACTATGTGGCATTCAGTTGCTGACCCACATCGAGAAGTTTTCCTCAATGTCACCTTTTGTCCGTCACGTGTTTGTGTAGCCTGTTGTCACTTCTTCGTAATTGCAGTATGGTAACACTTACGGTTATTGTTAAGATTGGATTTTGGTTTTGGAAAACGTAAAATTCTAATTGACAACTATGTTGCTTGTTTTCGCATTTGTATTAACGTGTTTTTTTTTTCTATTTTCAGGTAAGCAAGGCAAGTCAAGCATTACACAAGTCCCGATGCATAATGTATAATGTTAAGAAATATATTATATTTCTTCTATAACGTAAGTATGAACAGCAAAATTCTGAAATAAAATCGAAAAAATTCTTCCCAACTTTCAAATGTGATCAAAACTTAACTCTGATAAAGTTGCCAACAAAACACTAGAACTTCCACATTTCTGAGAGCTCGTAACAAATTCTCGAAATCATAAACCTTGTCCGACTTCCGACATCCCAGGGGTATCAAAAAATCGCCGCTAGACCGACGTGTATGGCGCGCAGCTTTTTTATTTGACATTTTATACAAGTTTATTCAAAGAGCGATAATATCGCTGACTCTTATCTTTCAATGCAACGTTACCGCGAGCCCGGAGTGATAGCATCTGGGGCCAGCCATTGCTAGTTAAACCAACCTGATAAGGGATCGGCTGCGTCTGTGTGCGGCAGCGTGCAGACGCGGCGCGCGTGTGTGCGGGGAGGGGCGTTCGGCTCGCCGGGCCAGTCACTCAGTTTACGCGGCAAAAGTATGACGGTTGAAATGTCGCGCGCACAAATATACACAAAATAAATACCAAAAAATAGTGCTGTGTAGTGGATATTATGTTATTGTGGTTGCGGTATCTGAAGCAGCTGGAAGTGGCGGCCGGGGACCCGCCGCCAGGTGGCGCTGTCGACTTCAAAACAATGTGTAAGATTTGTTTACATATCGGTCGGTGTGGCTGAGTGTTTATATTGCTTTGTTTTTCCTATTATTATGAGCTTTCGAATAGTTTTAAGGCTCTTTTAATGTCTTTACTTCCATTCCATTCGCGTATTCTAAAGCTGGCTCCTTGTCGATTAAATCTGCGATGGGTATCAAAGAAATATCTCGAGAATAGATACCGGTACCGATTAGAGGCATCTATCTTGAGCCTATTGAATGAAATGTTGTATCAAATAAGAATTACTATAGTTACTAATTCGGTGTGCAATCGTTATCTAATAAACTTTGACATTTTTACTCATTGCCCAACTACCTAATGCTGCAGCGAGAAGTTTAGTAATACTAACTTGAATAGCAGACAAAGTTACAGGTAAAATCTCGCAATTTTATGGAAGAAACCAACAATATCCGTCTGGCAGTTTCTTAGATTGCAAACAAAACAATATTACTAATAATTCTTAGTAAAGTTAATACATAGAGATATCCTGTATAATAAATAATTGTGTATTCTTCATTAAAGAACGTAAACAAGTCTCCAGGACGCATTGATTTGAAGGAAAACAGTATGCGTTAGTGGCTATTTGTTGACATTAGATAAAAAACATTCTTGGAATTTACATGAGAACGTAAACCGTGGTTTTATCAATGATCAGGATAACTGGAGTACCAATTAGTGTCAGTGATGTATTAAAAACACTTAAAATGTTATTAAACTGGGTTTAAAGTGCACTTTGTGATGATAATTAAGGTCCCGAAAGCCTTCACCTACATATTGCTTAGAAAATAATTCTAAACAACTGTAAACATTGTAAACTGTTTGCAATAGTTTAGAGAACAATTATAAATAAACTTCCAGCGTCAATTTGAGGTTATGTCTGGGTGAATGAACTCCATACTTTATCAGTACTGTACAAGTGTACCTATAGATGTAACTGTAAACAATATAAAACATTGAATTAGACTTCAAAAGCCAGAAAATTTTAGCGAATGAAGTAAATAAGTTGCAAGTCATCTGAACCGGCTTACACGAAACCGAAAAAACAAAAATAAGGGCCAAGTTCGCCCAAAAATCAAAACAAATAAATACATTTTGGACACAACGCTATAGTATATGACAGCAGTTTTCTCCGAATTCGCGATAAGACAGTCGTTAAGATTGGTCGGTTTTTATCTCTTGTCTGATAGCCTTAACAGTGGTACTAATGTATTATATAGGATTTTTATTGCCCTGTAGATACATTATCAGAACATGAACGAATGTAAATCATTGATAAAATGTAATTACTGAGCGTTACTTAGATT
The DNA here is from genome assembly GCA_949091785.1 of Polymixis lichenea. Lineage (NCBI taxonomy): Eukaryota > Metazoa > Arthropoda > Insecta > Lepidoptera > Noctuidae > Polymixis > Polymixis lichenea. The sequence continues at coordinate 22,694,268 of OX420937.1, forward strand.
TTCATGTCTCGAACTGCATTGCGGGCTCATATTAGAATATTAATGGTCTGCAGACATTTCGGAACTTTTTGACGTGTATTTAGAGGGATTAAAATATGAATGATTAAACAAGATATGTTTAAATAAAAACAGGTTCAATTTCGTTTTGTACTATACCTCATCTTTAGCTCTCACTTTAGTTACATTTGATTAAAAACCTTCTAACCACAGAATAGTGATGTGACATTACAAAAAATAGATACCAATCATAAGCCGATACCAAATCACATTGCAACGACATCGAATCCATTTTTAAATACCGAACTCGTGAGGCATGTTCCTATTTTGACAGCTCCTGTCAATGTCAAATATGTCTTAATAGTTTGTATATGTTTCGTTGGAGTTGTATCTCATTGCTTCATCGGTATAACGCAGTCCGACTGCCTGTTTTGGGATCAGATTTTTGGTTGAAGAATTAATATAATTACTTCCTAAATGTTGTTTTTTCATTCATTAAAATTGTTTGGATTTGTTAATACTCACACGTTCAGCGTATTGTTTTTTTATGAGAACCCATTCCTAGATAGATTTTTTGAAATAAAAAAAAATACTTAGCATGAAAACCTTTCAACTTTTGATTAAACTGCAACTGCTACTGTTCATAATAGCATTATTATACTATCTTAAAACGAAAAATAAAAACTATCCATCAGCCCTACACTTAGACAGTCGTGGCTTACGATAAAAATGACGTGTGTTCCACTCAATGGGACCCAGTCTCCCGATCCGGCTGATAAGGCGAGGGAGAAATGTTATCTCTGTTCTGATTCCACGTTCATTATCAAATTGTACGTTTGTGTGGGTGAGAGAGGGAGAAAGAGAATGTTAATGTGTGTGTTACTATGTGATAATGTGGGATGTGATTCTTTTTAAATTCCTACATGGGGTTTGAAATGTCACGTTTTAAAATTTTAATCGTTTGTTCAGAGTTTTGTTTAGTTTTAACTCGTCGTCGCTCTTTTGTCTTCTATTCGGTAGGTATTGCAATTATAATAGATAGTTCTGCTATTAAGATTTCTTAACGAGTTCGCCGTTAACAAATAACAGTAGTCAGTTGTAGTCAATTATAATTTATCAGTTCATCTTTCATTTAAGAAATAGCGAGTTATTTATTGCCAATGACAAATACTAAAAGAATATTGTTTAAACCTGTATATAAAAGCGTATTCTTACTACCCACATATTTGAACAACCATGAGGAATAACTAAATATGCAATTCAGTTTTGAAAATGTCAAGTGACACAACTTTGGCATGTTGATTTGTATAAACAAAAATGATGTAAGTTTAGGTATTATTGATGGATATATCTAGCTGTGTTACGTAAGCAGCCCAATAAAAAATTATTTAAAAAAGGCTGCTTTTATTAAAGTTATTTATGAAATTACATTTGAACGTCTGCCGACCTCCAACCTCCAACCTCCTGCTGCTGCTGTTGCTCCTGTGCCAACTTTGCTCTGATCTTACTCCTTATGCCTAGTCAGCGCACTTAACTACTATTGGAGTCACTATGTTTGACGCTATTAAGAGCTAAGATAGCCCGCGAAAATCAAATTTTCTTACGTTTTTTGCAATTTGCAGTTCAGAATATGAATTTTTTAGGGTTGTTTTGATGATATTAAGATTTTTTTTATGGCGTATTTGTTACGGTCGCGAATCACATTTAAATCAACTAACAACCTGACACTGAACTTCAAATTGGAAAAAACGTTCAAAACTTTAAATTTCGGAACCAACTATCAATGACATATTATATCCAAAAATAATTCTGGTCACTGCAGCTGAAACGATAAATTATACTTAACCATTTGAAAAATTCAGATACATTTCTAAGAAATATAAAAACTAAGTTAGCAATGCTTTTAGGCCTCCCATTATTTTTTTATCATAACTATCAACATTGAGCCATATCCATGTAAATTTACTCGGTAATAGTAAAGTATAATTTTTGACCGGCAATAATTATCATACAGAATTAATTGTATCTCATTAAAAAATAATTAGAGAAAAACAAAGTAATTTAGGTAGGTACTTAGTTTTAAACTGGCTTGGCAATTGAGACTTAGGTATATTTTAGTTCTATTTAAAATAATTATGTAATATATGTGGCGTAGAAAAGTAAACGCTTTTTAAATACCTTTGTGGTATCAATATTATGCAGGCTTCCTTTTTAAGGAAATCCCTTCCATGTGATTATTGATTATTCAATTATATTAAGAATGCAATCAATTATGAATATAATAAGTTCCTATGATGCAACATTAATTTACAGTTAGGTACAAGACTAAATTTATAACAAAAATGTGTTTATTTTTAAGAAGTATTGAATCCTGTTGATGTCTCACTCAATCATTTTTCATTTGAATTAAACAAAACAAAATAGAACACACAAACCCGGTGCTATCTTGATCATAATAATCAGAAAAATTCATAAAGGGATGCCCACCATACTGATACCAATACCGAATTTTTTGGTCTCAGCATATCAATTAGGCAAACTCCTTATCGCCCATGGAAGTATGTTATATTTCCTCCGAGATAAGCGTTCTGGTAATGATATTAACTTTGTTGACTTTTAATTAGCAAAATACCTGACAGTGTAATTTATTTTATCGGTTCCACGGATAAGTATGAAGACGTTTATAAACGGTCTTTGGAAAAAAATATTTACGTAAATATTATGATAGTGGGTATTACCAAAGTTAACAATATTTAGATATACTTACCGAGTACTCGTCAGTAATATTTTTACATTACAATCAATACGCATAACCTAGTTTACGTTTGAAAATACAAAAACAATGGTGAGATGAGTCATGCTTTTGCTAAAATAAAGTTATTTGGAATACACGTCTATTATCTATTTAAAAATAGGAAATACCAATAATAACTAATTTATTATTGGGTAACGGTAAACATTACTTCACTGATCTATTTATTAATACAGATCCATGTTTGTTTTGTATCGTTATTGCTACATGAGAAATATTATTCCATAATAATGTATGACTTAAGTGACATTAAATGTTTAATTCAACACAATACATTCACTAACTAAAGTCTACTTGTCCAATAGTCTCAAGTAGATATTAAAAAACTTTTTCCTAAATGTATTTAATTTTAAATTTCTGACCCGATTTTTATCAGTTTACGTAAAAGATAAATTATCAACAAAATTAATTCCTACAACAATGCCATTGTTCAACTTTAAAACTATATTTTTTCCACCGAAATAATAAAATTATCTAACGAAAATATCGCTCGGCCGGGGAATCGAAGCTGTTATCAGGAGCTTATATCTACACCGCTGCGCCGTTGTGTTATCTAAGTGATCTCTTTTTGTAAGCACCTTGAAGGTTTGTGGTCCAAAATATTGCTATTATTATTGCTCTTCTAAAACATCAAGTAATATTTCAAAACTTGTCGACATTTAGCGGTATTACTCAAACGATTAATCTTGTTACAGTTTTCGGAAGTGGTATCGGTGTTTGCAATAATTGTGAATTTGTGACACACACAACACTAGTTGCTTTACAAATCTAATATTATACATCTATCTAAACATTTTCATAAAAAGCCTAAAAAAACAGCTAAAAAAATTGTTTCCATTGAAAAATAAAATAAATACCCTTTTATTTTTTTTATATTTTCATGAAGTGCCATTTCCGCCTACACTGAAAACTTCCTTCACTACTTTTCTGTGCTCACAAAGTTAATAACATTGTAGGGTGTAGATACATATAAGGTACCTGGATATCTATAGAAACTTAGTTCCCGGGAACCCAAAGCCAGTCGGTGTCGAAGTACGGGACCTACATCTTGCTATCCGACATCATGATGATAGTGCAGCCTCGCCCTATACACCATGCGCTGCATTTGTGTGCAAACTTATTAATTTAGACTAAGTATTAATTATGGGCCTAAATTTATAAATAACGTATGAAGTTGTAGATATGATTTTAGATCAGAAAAGACAAACAGTGTCTCAAGCGATTTTAAAAACTGTTAATTTACAATTGAAAATATGTACATCTATGAATGAATAAATGCTAAAAAACATGTGAAATTTAAGTGTTAAAGATACAAAAGTCAGAAATCTCGATCCCCATCACGACTCCCGTAGACAGGCGAGACGCGAAAGCGCAACGCGGCTCTACAAATTTTATGAAAACTTCATGGAAATTGATCTAATAGAGTCGCGTCGCGGCGGTCTGCGGGAAGCCTTCAAGCATTCAAAGATGCAGAAAAAACAATGTACGTTTTTTTATTGTAAAACAAAGAAGGTAAAAAATCTGAAAAGCCTGTAGGTAAGTAATACTTTCCCATTTTCCACAAGAATACAAAAAACACTTCTGACATCCAAGGTAAGAAAAAAATCACAACAAAATTCGCTCTCAAGACAGTCGTACGTTTTACAATCCCCGTTTCGGGGTCAATCTCGTTTAGCATCAATTTATGCGGGCGCGCCGCGCCGTGGGCCGGCCGACTCACGCGCACGCTAATTGATTCCAGATCGCAGGGGGCGGGGCCACGGAAAGGTCGCGAGTTCGACGCCAGATGACGTTGACGGAACTGTGAAAGTTGATAGAGATAAAGATTATTTTTCTGTGATTGGTTATTTTTGTGTTGAAGTGTTGTTTACTTCGCTCAGATATTGTAATTATGGACCTAGAGGAGGCAACACTCTTAAAACTGTGAACTGTAGAAGATTTTGACTTTTCACAGCTTTACAAAATATTTCAGGAAACTGACCTTTTCTATTTATTATGGAAAGAAAACACACGTAAAGTTGTCCCACCTAACAGAGCTCGCGACATCACACGTCCGCGTATCACACCGTTACGCTCGAATCCACCTTCCATTTATTACAACGGATCGTAATCTAAGATGGAGAGCGGGCGACTGATAAGAAACGCCGCGACGCGCGACGCCACATCGCGATAAGCGGGGTGTGTTGCCGGTAGGACGACGCGCGCTTCGGTGTGAGAGGGGGACGGTAATTATAGGAGAGAATGTTATCACACCATCTTTGATTTAGTGACTAGATAAATTCGGATGAAAATAGCTGTATGTGTAAATTATAATGAATTTAGATCTTATTTTATTTTATTATAATATCGGCTGAGGTGCAGTTATAAACTAATTAAGTGACTGAAATTATGCTCAATGTGATAAGATTCTGATTTTAAAGTTAGATAGTTTAAATATTCATTAGAAAGTGTTAGAAAATGAATAATTAATGCTACTATTCTCTTGGGCTTACTTTAAATGAGAAATATTAACATTGGTTGGTCCAACGTACGAAATACAATTAAAACAACATTTGCATACACCTACAATATGAAGATAGCAATAAACACCGCCAGTATTTTTATAAGCCCTTGAACTGATCACAGAGATTCGACAGTTATAGAAACCCCCAGAAAGACAAAATTTTTATTAAAAATAAATCGAGGTGACTCTACTGTCAAATCAAACTTCAGAAAACTTTACAACGAAAAATGTACCTATCACCAAAAAATACAACAATATCAACAGTTACATTCTACGTCGAAAAGGCGTCTAGCGAGCCGCGTCGGCGGGGGGGGGGGTAGGGGGTGTTTTATCGCCCAAAACGCGCCCGATCGCTGCGAGATTCGCCCGCGCGATATAGACCGATTCTTCGACGCGATAAAAGCCCACTCCAGAACATGCCTGTATCTTTTCAAAAAGGTTTTTGTTTTTAATCGCTTGCCAGAATCTAGTTTTAATGACTTTTTATAATAGGTTTACGTGGGAGGAATATTTATTAGTTTTTTTTTTTGTATTTTTCGAAATTTTTCTTCAGGTGTTGTTGATTTGAGAAATTCATTTCTTGGATTTTTTTTTTAGAACAACCCTTACTTTCTTACCATTCAAAGTCTTTGTGAAAGTCCGAACTTCCCATGTTTTCCTAATTTTCTTGTCTAAGATTTGGACTCCCACCAGTTATTCAATTCTGATAGTTTCTTAGCCTGAAAATATTCATTTTTATTTTAATCACCAAAACGTTCTGAATATGGGACCTGCAAGATTAAAATCAAGAATTGTCTTTTTAAAATCTCCTAAAAAAACGTTAAAATAATTTTAATTAAAATTATTCCAAGTTACATCACTACACTATCATAAAAGCAACACAAAACTGCTACTTACCCAATACTCAACAAAACACAGTGTATAATTGTTTTTTTATCTAGCAGGGCGCCATAGGGGCGGTATCGCGGCGATGCGCCACGCCACGATACCGTCTTGCCCCTATATAACTAGAACTAACTGATTAGCCTATCAAATACGTATGTGACAATCAGGCTGAGGCTACAGTAGGTAGCGATTTGCGATGCGACTGGAAGAGCGAAACGAGATAAACATGGTATGGCTACATTATAAGCGAAAATCCGGCGTATATTCGGCGATGACGTGGCTACAGTACACATGCTACACAACGAATTAGCATGAATTAGCGATTTCGCTGATATGTTGATGTAGCCGATGCCGCGATTACAGTAATGTTGTTCCGATCGCTTAAAGAAATCAAAGATCGCTAGTAATATTTTGATGTACGGTGTAGCCATAAACGTGAGCATTCATTTATTTGTTTTAATCGCTCATGTGTCGCAGGTCGCGTCGCGGTCTAATGTAGCCTCAGCCTCATGTTGGCTCAATATGGGTTACTCTTCTAATATATTGGTTATCTATGACAACAGGGACTTTTTCTACGATGAAAATTACGTTATGATTTCAAAATGAAATAATCGCAGACACTATTACAAGTCAATTTGGTTTTAAAACTAAGGAAGAAGAAATGCCGAAACAGAAGCAGAGGTCATGGTCTCTTTTAAAGCTTTAACATTATGGGGTTTATTTATAAACGGTGATTAAAGTTGAGAGATGTTTAAACGTGTATGGTTAAACAGTCGCTAATCATTACTTAATTTGGGGATCGGGTTACCTCTTTCCCTCAAATATGGCGAGGGGGTTTTTTTTTTTTTGTGGGTGGGAAATCATCAAATGACTTCTCCCGCTCTGGTTGGAGCAGGAGGGCGTGTCAGACTTTTACTGACTAAAACCCACCCATGTTCCTTCAGCTGCCCGTATGCCAGGGGCCGCGGTATCTCGAACAACCCGCACCCCCGGCAGGCATCGGCCTTTGCATCAGTTGTTGCAGACATCTCTTTAAACGTTAAACAGTCGCTAATCATTACTTAATTTGGGGATCGGGTTACCTCTTTCCCTCAAATATGGCGAGGGGGGTAATGGCTGATCTTTGCGTTATGCTCGTGAACGGGTGCTGCTTGTGGTGACTGGTCGTCTTGCTGACCATGATGATTTTGTTATTGTTGTTAATAATTACCTACCTGTTTATTTATTTTACGTCGATGGTCCTAGGTTATCATTTGTAAATATAATCCAGTATTGCATATGTAAGCTATCACGCCATTTATACCAGGAGGCTTTTATCTTGGTATATGCTTTGTTTACTTTTTTGTGCTTGAGTTAAGTTTTCATTTTATTTGTTGGTATATTGGCATGGCTAGCTGACATATGACAAATTTTTAAGTTCTGTGTGTCGTAATGTTGATTATTTTGCCTAACTATGTATAGAATCAAGTCTATCTAACTAAACAGACAGCTGTGCCGCTGGACAGTTTGTTGCGCCACTTCTTCTTCACAGCTAAAGCACTAGGAAGTGGTGAAGGGCGGGCGTTTTGGGGGACTGTCTTATGTAATTTTGACATTCGAACAGTGCTGATTCTCAGCCTAATTTGAATAAATGACTTTTGATTTTTGGTTTTAATTTTAAGCAACGTTTATAAATAATGAGGTATATTTTAAAGATGTGTGAGTAAAACAATACAAGGGACTTTTGAAGAAAGAGCCATTGCAGCAGTTTTGATTTACCTGCGAGGTAATTCCATAAACACGCTAAAATAGGAATTGCTTTCATTTAGACAGTTCAAGAACATTCATTACGTTTTTTACGTTGTTGAGCCGACACATTTTTCTAACATATGAAGCAATGGACTAGCAAAATCCTTCAAAATGATTCAGATTGTGATATACACCGTGACATTTTAGTCGTCTTACAAAGGTGGTTCACTCAATGTATCCGTCATAAAATATCTCTAGGCGCGATCAAAACATTGTTACCAATCATTAAGATAATAGGTACAAGGAAAAATATATAATGCTTTAGAATTATGAAACACCCTTCGTGTCAATAATGTTTACGTATCTAACGGTAGAAGATATCTACTTACCTACCATTACATTCCATCATTAATTCCATGTCCATAGCAGGGTGTTTCAATCTACGCCATGCGTTTTAGTGAATGATATTTTAATTTTTTTAATTATGCAAATGTTCAAACATTTTTTTTTTATAAATTACTAGCTGACCCAGCAAACGTTGTTTTGCCTTATAAATTATTTAGGGGTGGACTACCCCTAACATTTAGGGGGATGAAAAATAGATGTTGGCCGATTCTCATAGATACCGGATAAGCACAAAAAATTTCATCAAAATCGGTCAAGCCGTTTCGGAGGAGTATGGCAACGAAAACTGTGACACGAGAATTTTATATATTAGATATTTTAATTTTTTTAATTATGCAAATGTTCAAACATTTTTTTTATAAATTACTAGCTGACCCAGCAAACGTTGTTTTGCCTTATAAATTATTTAGGGGTGGACTACCCCTAACATTTAGGGGGATGAAAAATAGATGTTGGCCGATTCTCATAGATACCGGATAAGCACAAAAAATTTCATCAAAATCGGTCAAGCCGTTTCGGAGGAGTATGGCAACGAAAACTGTGACACGAGAATTTTATATATTAGATATTTTAATTTTTTTAATTATGCAAATGTTCAAACATTTTTTTTATAAATTACTAGCTGACCCAGCAAACGTTGTTTTGCCTTATAAATTATTTAGGGGTGGACTACCCCTAACATTTAGGGGGATGAAAAATAGATGTTGGCCGATTCTCATAGATACCGGATAAGCACAAAAAATTTCATCAAAATCGGTCAAGCCGTTTCGGAGGAGTATGGCAACGAAAACTGTGACACGAGAATTTTGTATATTAGATTAGTAGTCATTGGATACATGAAGCTGACGTTGTAAGACGACTAAAATGTCACGGTGTATAGTGTGTTACGCAATTAGGATACCTGACAGATGGGACGCACAATAAAGTCAAAATTAATATATTGATAGTGAATTGTCATGGAAATCACGTCACTTGGCTTAAATGATTTTAATTTTATTTATGTAAGTTCTTTTACATAGGTATTGTGAATGAGAGAACATTGTAGGCCTTACAGACTAGATTTGTAGACGATTTTCTATTCTTTATTTTCATTCCTGACCCCTCACATACCTATTATCACTGTAATTTGAAATCATTGTAAAAGCCAATTATTTTTAAAGGAGTAACCGTGGAGTTTCTTGCCGGCTCTTCTGCATAAGAAGCGACAAATTGCAACCGTACACCTAGCTTCTGACGTTTCATGAGTTCCCATGCAGGTTTATGTGAAATAAAATATTTGATTTGATTTGATTGAGATCTAATTCCATCTGAAATCTAAAGACGTATAAAAAAGCCGTCGATCCATTAATTTATAATAAAGTGCAAATGAAAAATACAGTAAAAGATTAGAAAATTGATAAAATAAAAAGCGGGATTTGTTAAACAAATTAGGTACAAATAGTAGCAATTAATAATTTATAATGAGCATTTATCTTAAGCATTTACATCCGCTTATCCAAAAACAAGGTGCATTTAAGAAAAACATGGAAATATTTTTAAAAAAATCTAAAATTTTACATAACTTTATCACGCTAATCTGATTGTAATAAAATTTTATATTTTTTTATTAAATTTATTTTATTTATAGTGTGTGTGCGTCGACGTTTTATTAGGATTCCGTACCCAATAGGAGTGCCAATAGAACCCTATGATTAAGACTCTTCTGGCCGTCCGTCCTTCTGTCACAAACTACCAGGGCTATATCTTCTGAACCGTAATAGGTAGCCACATGAAGTTTTCACCGAGTTTGGCCACATTATAATGACCACAAAAACAGTAATCATCATACACATAGGCCTCCCCCAAAAGGAGGTGGTTTGCCATAATCGCCACGCTTGGCAGGCGGGTTGACGATCGCAGTATGGTGGTAAAATGCATAGAGAACGCTGCTGCCCATTCTCTAGTAAATCCCTTAGTCGCCTTCTACGACACCCACGGGAAGAAATGGGATACTGCTATTCTTTACGTCCGCCAACACACCGAACAGACAAAAGAAGAAAAAACCAGTAAATACTTTATAAAAAAAATCTTTTTTCAAAAAAAATAAACAACCGACTTCCAAATAAACACTAAAAAGTGAAAAATAACTTTAATTTCGGAAGTCGGTGACTTTGGATATGTATTTTAATTTTTTGTCACCGCCTTCCGAAATTAAAGTTATTTTTCACTTTTTAGTGTTTTTTTGGAAGTCGGTTGTTTATTTTTTTTGAAAAAAGATTTTTATTTTTCACTTTTTAGTGGTTCACATGTGTTTACCCCTTCACAGCGTACCGGCGTGATGTAATGTTAACTGGTGTAAACAATTGACAGACATGAGATTTCAGCAATCCCTGTCCATTTGCTATCATTTATTGAGGAGTTCCGTTGCCTATCTCCGAAGTTCTTCATCAGATCTTCACCAAATTGAAATGGAACCACTCCGAGAAAGTACTCTTCCAAAAACTACACAAATTGCTTCAAGTGTGCCTATAAAATTTGAAGAGTTCTCTCTTTTTCTCCAGGATCCCATCATCGGATCCTGACTTGATGATCATGGGATCACCTGGGAAGTATACCCTTTCGAACAAAAAAAAATTTATCCAAATCGGTCCAGCCATCTTCGAGTAATCGGGGAACATACATAAAAAAAAAAAAAAAAAAGGTTCCGACGAATAGAGAATCTCCTCCTTTGGGAAGTCGGTTAATAAGTAAAATTCGTTTCTTTTTACCCATATATTAATTTGACAGGTGTAAACTCATGTCAGGGTCATATTACCTACTTACTCAAAAAAGCAGACACAAACGACTTGATATTTCAGAATAGCATCTAGGATTAAAAAACGAATTTTAGTGTCAAATATTGTACGACGGTACCTACGGAACTGTAAGTGTGCACGTTCAACTCGCACTTGGCCGCTTCTTATTTTTATTAAATTCCATTTGTAGTTTTGGGTGCGTCGCCATTTTATTTATGCGATCAATGAACACAGTTTTACATAAACCCTGTCAATGTTACTGCATTTATTTCGTTTATAGCACCTTTCGTATCCGGGTCACATTATTTAAAACAAAACATAAACCTTATCTCATCACATTAAAATTGATTATCGCCTGACTGCTGTACGTTTTTAAGATCTTTTTCGCATGCAAAAAATAACTATTTTATTGCCTAAATGAGTAGATTGATTTTTATCGTGCTCTGAGCATTATAAATCTAACATGTCTCCAGTCTTTTAATTTCTTACTGAATATGTATTGCGTATAATTAGAATTTAGCTGTAATATAATTAAATGTAGGTATAATGTGCGAATTAGCATCTGGTTAATGTTTTCTATAATAAATATTACGACTTACTTAGGCCTCGGAGCGTCACGAATATTAAATAGTTTATTTATATCTGTTTCTTACGTCCAAAAACGAATAGCATAATCAACCTAAAATGTTTCCTCTGTTGGGACACAGGCCTCCTCTCGGTGAGAGCGATCGAGCCGTTGTCCACCACACGGATCCAGAATGCTTTGGTAGGTAAATGACACAAATGTCTTCGAATTTTTGGTTCTACGACATGGCGGTTTCCTTACGATGTTTTCCTTCACCGTTTTGAGAGCATTGGTGAGTAATTTACACAAAGTAGAGCGCCACATTACTCAGCTCGCAGAACAGATTGCCGATGGGGCCGAAAGTATTTGGAGTGGCGACCGCGTACCGGAAGACGTAGAGTGGGAAGGCCTCCGAAAAGGTGGACCGATGACCTTGTGAAGGTCGTGGGAATCCGCTGGATGTGGGAAGCACAAGACCGGTCGAAGTGGAGGACCTTGGGAGAGGCCTATGTCCAGCAGTGGACGTCTTTGGGCTGAAATGATGATGATGATGATGAAGAAGCGCCTGTCAGGATTCGAACCTACGACTCGTACCTAAGTCGCGGCCGATACCACTGCGCCACCACTGCAGATGCTCAAAAAGGAATAACTACTTTTCCTCAATAATATTAAATGGATAAAACCACTCGCATATGAGGACACGGAGGCCCTCCTGCAGACCACGTCATAACCCAAGCAGCACGCAAGCGTTTTCAACATACATATAACAGCCTATTTAGAACTTAGAGTTCCTTTAGAGACTTACAAGAGTGTCAAAAAATTATTCAATCTGTATTAAGGGATCCGCGAAAGCTTAGGGTATTTAAACAGAATATGAAAACTCCACTATACAGCTTAAGTATTTTGTGACACTTTAATCTGGTTTTATCGTTAAAGCTGTATACAAGCTGTATTTTGCATGTGAACACTTACTTATTACAGCTCTTAGTGTTATTATAGTATCACTTGAGACTTGTTTCTGTACAATGGTGTATCCAAAAACTAATTTTTATGGCGTAATTGTACACTCTTGTAAATACAGTGGTTTTATGACTTCTGTTTTTGAGGGTGTTTTAAAACTAAAAAAATAAATGACAGCTACAGTACAGCTTTATTTTGTATTAATGACAGTCACTCGGAACGACTTTACGGTCAACGAAGAGGGTTCCGTAGCAAAAACATTAAACAGGGTTATTAATGATCATAACAGTTATGTTAAATGTGTAAATTTAATTCAACCTTTGGAACATGATTATGACGTTTCTTCATAGAGCAGCGCAAGTAGTTCAAATGATGATTGATTTGAACCATGAGATCTAGTTCTCTTACTGCTTCGTCATATGACGATAATGATAGTCTTTTCACACAGCATTTTGAGGTGGACCAATTATATAAAGGCCGAGATGTTTCATCCTTTACTAATTTGTTGACATCTAATCGCTTTCTTGGCCATCTTAACTTGCCTTTTGATTCCCACAAACTTGGTACAATGCAAAGCTTGTTTTGCCCTTTCTCAATGGTTGCTTAAATTTTAGTCGGCATATTTTCCTGAAAATAAAGTAAAACTGATATAATACATACAACAAACTAATAATGCTTAACAATAAGTTTACTTAGGTATAAAATACAAGGTTAAATTGAGAATCTCTTCCTTTTTTTTGTTTTACTATATGTAGGTACGTATCATATTGAGTCTGCGTTTTTTATTTCTTTTAGGTAACCCTTATGAGCATTATAAGTTATGTATAGAGCACTGATATACAGCCTAAGTAATAAAAATATTCTATTATAAAGCTGATTAGCAGCCAAAAGCTGTACAATATAATCCATAACTTAGTACAGCTACTCAGACTATAATACACTCCGATTATCGTTTAGGCTGTTTATCAAATAGTCGCCATTTTCGTAATTTCGAATGTAGGTATAAAACAAAATATGAAACATAATTTAAGGAATATATAATGATTTTCGGCTTGATATGAGGGCACAATGCTCACACTACCCTCACTTCTGTCATTATAACATTGTTTTTTATTCTAACCTTAAAACCAACATTGACTTACCATATAAATAGTATTTTTCTTCTATATCAGATCGATTATTTTGCTGGCGCTTGAATATTTTGACGGAAAACATAGACAGGTTCACAATAAATTTGAATCCGCAATTTCAATGCACCAATTAACACCTTCAGATATCTAAGTCCAAGATTACGTTTACTTACTAATAAATATTATAAATAACAATGTCGCCATTCATTGGAAAGAATTACATTCATTTTGTGATTCTCTTCAAAAACCTATTTAAAACTATTTTCTCTATAAAGTATTTATAAGATAATATCTGTAGTATAATGGTTTCTTTGTACACCGAATAACAGCTCTAATACAGCTATTATACAGCGCCTCTATTGCTTCTACAGCTATTATACAGCTATACTAGAGCAAAACGCTGTATAAAATGTGCCCATTTTTTACTTATAAGGGCTGTATAAGCGCTTATACAGCCTCTATACAGCCTGAATATACAGCTTCTAGTATAAAATCGAACTTAAATACAGCTTGTATACAGCTTGCAATGCTACTTGGGAAGTCACTCAGTCACGCGTACACTTACTCACATATACATACAACATGTACACTTACACACCACACATACACCGCACACACACGTACACCCCACACACACATATCACACATACCCAACTCACATACAACTTACACAAAATGCACACTCATTTAAATAAGCTTATGTAAAATATCAGTGTTCTGTACTTCTTTATTTTTTATTTTTTTTTATTTGCTTCTTTAAAATTATTTAATTGTAAATATTGAATACTGGCATAACTTTTGTTTTTGAATATGCATTACGTTAATTTAAGTTGCGCAAGAGTGGAGTGTCCCAATACAGGCAGTTATTTGCCTTAAAGGACACTTCTATCACTAGCTATATACCGTGACATTTTGGTCGTCTTACAAAGTTGATCCACTCAATGTATCCGTCATAAAATACCTCTAGGCGCGATTAAAACATTGTTACCATTAATTTAACAGAACATTTCTTTCTTTATAACATACGGTGTTATGTTAAGGTCGTTTTCCAGTCTAAACGGATGTATCTGAATACCAGTATTATACATTAATAGGTACAAAGAAAAGTAAATAATGGTTTCTAATTATGAAACACCCTCCCTGTTAATAATGTTTACGTATCAAACGGTAGAAGATATCTACCTGCCTACTATTACATTCCATCATTAATTCTATCACCATAACAGGATGTTTCAAACTACGTCATGCTTAGTGAATGATATTTTTTATTTTTTATTATGCATATGTTCAAAAACTTTTTTTTTTTTTTTTTTTCATATAAATGATTAGTAGTCATTGGATACATGAAGTGGGCTGCCGTTGTAAGACGACTAAAATGTCATGGTGTATAGTATACAAATTTGTTAAAGAAAATAAACTATTTGTATTTGTTTTGTGTTTGTATATGTAATTGTTGCATTGCCATGCAAGTCCAAGTTACTCAAGTCGCTGAAGAAAACTGCGTTCCTCCACTTCCAACAATCTGCCTAGCCTTTTCCCTACTATGTTGGGGTCGGCTTCCAGTCTAATCGAATGAAAGTATTTTACATGGAGCGACTGTCTATCTGCCCTCAGGCCCGAGTTACTGGTTAATACGATACCCCTTGGTAAGACTGGTTGTCAGTCTTTTAGGCTTCTGACTGACTATCCGTAACGACTCTCAATGATCTACGAATTAGAGCCGGGACAACAGCTTAGCGTGCTTCCCGAAACCCGGAGGGTCTTGTTATGTAATGATGGTCACCCATTGACGAACCGACCGCGGCAAGATCGAACTTAAATACAGTCTACTCATAGAGACTGTAACAGAAACCCTATTGCTATCCTTAAGCACTAAAGATAACAGATGATATAGAATCACTATACGTAGTTTCAGCTCAAAATAAAATACTCTAAGAATTGATACCAAATTTTCGGTTTCATAAGTTTCTTAAATTCAAATCACAACAAACGTGTCACCGCACTACGTAGGTCAATAACTTTCCACGTTACTTGCCAATATCACGATAAATCTCTTCCGAGTGATGTGTTTATTTCAATTTGAAAAGTTCGCTTTCTGTTATCAATGTACTAAACATTATCATAACTTCCGAACATGTAGAGATAGGATTAAAAAATCCCTTCCAATATCGTTTGATATCATCCAAAGAAGCCGTGCCCTTGGTATCTATATACCCTTTCCGTTACACGTTGTATATATGTTTTTTAAAATCATTTAATTACATATGTGTAATAGGATAATAGGTGTAAAGCAAAGAGAATTAAAGGCTATATTGTTGTAAAGAGATGTAGGTCGACAGGCGCTTTACTTTGTGTAAATTACTTCATCACCACTGCTCTCAAAACGGTGAAGGAAAACATCGTGAGGAAACCGGTATGTGCTAGACCCAAAAATTTGAAGACATGTGACATCTATCAACCCGCACTGGGACCGGCCCGCGTGGTGGATTACGACCCGCTCCCACTCACGGAGAGGAAGCCTGTGTCACAGCAGTGGGAACATTATAGGCAGATTATGTATTATTATTATATTATATTACTTTTCATTTATTTATTATCATAAATATTAAGGATATTTTTAAATATGTTTACAAAAATTATACGAAAACATTAAAAAATATAAAAAATAGTGGCCCATCGGCATCAGGAGCAGGGTCCAAGATGCCGGTGGTCAGGGCTCCAGAGAAAGGAACCTCCCGCAAAGGACTATGCGTGCCGTGTCCAGGAGTACTGCTTTCTGAATCAAGCCCTTGATCCAGCCTTGCAATGAGAGCCTCCTAAGGTGTTGGTTGAGGCTCTTCGCTATTAGACCATTTACTGTAACGATTATCGGTACAATGATTGCTGAGTCCACGTCCCACATGTCGACAACCTCGCGAGCTAAGTCAAGATACTTGATTTTCTTATCTTGCTCAGCTTTCACGAGATTCTCGTCATGAGGGACAGCGATATCAACAATCATTGCAACGACGCTCTCGTCGATCTATCACCACATTATATTATTATTATTATTAAATTATATTATTACAATTATTATTATTATATTATATTGTTATTATTATACTATATATTATTATTAACATTATAGGGTAATTCATTGGTTAGTTTTCACGCACCTTTTTTCTGGTGGCATCCAAACATTTCTTTCAAAACTCACAAAAAAAAAGCATTTTGAACTTAAAAATTAAACAATACGTTAATTACCACTGCACACGTTTGCAATCCGGCGTCGTATCGCTATCGCGCCGTTATCGGATCGCTCCCGGAAACGTCGCTGTCCTTATCGCTAGCCAACCATTACGGTTATGTTAAATGGGGGTGTGTGTTTATAATAGTGTTACAACAATGCCTTGTTTCTGTTTGCAATTGTAAAAATATGGCCTGTGAAAAATTAAGAGAGGCTTATTTGATCAAATTGAAAGAACTTTGAGAAACGCCCTTTGAGTAGTCAATACAACTGATCGTAGTACCCGCTAGTGATGGACCAAAAAGAGATTTCGGCGAATATCGATGGAGTCCGAAAATTTGGTATAAAACGTGTGCTAAAGACGTCGAACCTCGATGAAAACGAAAGAGAAAGCATAAACGACAAGGATTAAACAATAACTGACTAGGTGGCACCTTCACTGGCAGCTTCTTTGGCTTGCTGACTCTCTCAAAAGGTACTTGGCATCGCATGGTCGTGATATCAACCCAAGTAAAGCTGCAACAAGAAAAACTCAAACTCAAAGTCAAAGCATTGTCCAACGGAAACATAAAAACGGCTACACATCAAGCTATACATCAAGTTTACGCTGATCTCGCACTGTACGGAAATCCTATACTTACAATACTAGATTAGCTTTTACTGGAAATGTATAGCTTGATGTGTAGCCGTGCGTACTAACGAGATAAAAAGTATTATAAGTGTTAATCCAGGTTATAGACTATATGTGTGCCAAATTTCATACAAATCCATTCAGCCGTTTTGCGTGATTAAAAAACTTTCGCATTTATAATGTTATTAGGATTGTGGGATTAGTAGGATAAACCAATTACAGGCACTTTTCAATTGTCACCCATTCCAAAGCGTTGTAGGTGGGTACGTAACATATGCAGAAGAACGGGGAATAAAACAAAACCTATCTATAACCATTGCTACAGCCCTACAAAAACAATAACAAAACACAGCTTTCCACCAACAATACTCAAGTCCTAACACACCGCCATGTCTCTCCGAAACAACAGACGAACGACTTTATAATACAAGGCTTACAAAACGTGGGCGCGCTCACGTTCTAAGGTGCAACAATAAAATCGCATGCAATCGTCTCGAGGCGTTAACAAGGGGCAAGACAAGCGAGTCGTCGCCTTGTCGCGATCGCATCGGGCCAATTTGTACGCATGTCCACCGCTACGATTTATTGGGCACGCGAGGAGCGCTCATTGCTAGATAGGCCACTCATAGGTGGCCCTGTCTGTGTGTAAGGGATTAGGTGCATGGGCCCTGAGACAAAACACGCCAAAATGTATGGTAATGACATTCCCTGCGGAAAGGACACGACGTAATCTTTCCGCAGGTAATGTCATTCCCGTACATTTTGGCGTAGCGTTTGGCGTGAACGCTATCAGAAATATGTTTTGTCTAAGCCCGCTGGTCCAGTGTGGCTGTGTAGCTGTCTTCGTTGCAACAGGTTGATCTGAAATTTTTGTATGGAAATAGCAACTACCTAATTTGGTGGTGGTGGTGTCGGAAGAATTTTCAGCCATTTTTTTTTAACTTTCTTACATTGCTATCGAGAAAATCAAAGGTATTCCATTCAGTGTTAATAAAACCAGAATAAATGAAAGCAAATTGTAGGTAAGACTGTTGACATAAACAAAAAAATAAGTCCAAGTAAACAATGTCTCTCAAACTTGTCAGAAATCAACAACCCCCCAAAATCATCGTGTCTATTCCGACAACCAGTAATCTTCGCCCTCGTGTAA
Source organism: Polymixis lichenea (assembly GCA_949091785.1). Classification (NCBI taxonomy): domain Eukaryota; kingdom Metazoa; phylum Arthropoda; class Insecta; order Lepidoptera; family Noctuidae; genus Polymixis; species Polymixis lichenea. Next base: position 22,713,034 of record OX420937.1, read on the forward strand.
ACCACGGCAAAAACCAAATACCAACCTACCTTCTAACAAAAAAAAACAAAAATTCTCAAACAATTTCTCTAAAACAACGACCATTCCCGCCAATTAAATCGGTTGGGTTTACAAGCGCAACACTCACGCCCGTTGAGAGTGAAATATAAACGTAAAGGTGCGCGTGAGTCGATAGATCGGCACACGGCGCGCCTATCGGCCGCTGCGATCGCGCCGTAATATCATTATTGTACCCCCCACCCCGGGTATGGGACTGTCGTGGACAGTTGGGTCTTTGAAATAGAAAAGGGTTTTGGAAAAAGCGATCTCTTTTCAAAATCCTTTTGAAAAATTGAAATTAAGTTGAAGAATTATCTTTGCCATAGATTACTGAAAGCCTTATCAATTAAATCTTCTCATCTTAGGGGCAGTTTCTGTATTTTTAGAAAGTCTCAATCTGTCAAAAAAAACCCTCTAATTTACCCACATATTGACAAATTTTTGCCGTTTATTGTCGCTGATTATGAGACTGCAGCTAGACTTCGAACAAAATATACCTTTTTAAAATAGGTACCTAATCCTTACGAATAAAGCCTACAAAACCACAGTCAACCTTGAGAAGGCAGAATCGAGATAATCGAATTAATCGTAAAAACTCGCCTCATCAATAAAAAAATCATCACCATAGCTTATTACCATATATTTGAGGCTAAACTCCAATTAAAACCGAGATAACGAGATCAGTAACTTATTACATACCTACGAATTATTAATATTCTTGACATAATGATATCTTTAAAGTAATAAAAACTTTAATAGTATTACGGTAGGTAAATACGGTCAAGCTGTATAAATAGGCGTAGGAAATTTAGACAAAAATGAAAAAAACTCAAGAGCCTAACTTGCGTTTGCAAAAATTCAAACACAAAAACCGAAAATCCCAACTGGTCCTCTCTTAAAGTGTCTTTCTTTAAGTAAAAGACAGGAGAGTGTTTTGCGAAACCTACTCAGACATCTCTTTATCAGTCTATATTTCTCCCGCATCTTTTTTGGCTTCGATTTTAAACGAAACCTACTCTCTAAGTCCTTCAACGATGATCCGGACCCGTTTCGAAACTTTTGAGTGCACTGTACACCCGATTAACTTTCTTGGACATTAGGAGTAGGGACACCTGTCAACTCGTGGTGTCTTTAATGAGTAAATCGGGCCAAACTAATCTTATGTCCGTAAGTGATACAGAGGAGGAATCACCCGTAATTTCGGCCTAAACTACGGATTTCGTGATTAGGGAGTAGAACTCTAGTTGCTACGGCGATTACTAAGTCAATACCAAATATAAACCTCGTGGTGGATTAAAACCTACTTCCTCTCACATTGAGGATGCCTGTGTATCAGCAGGATATTGTTGGCTAATTAAGCTTATCATCATCATCATAATATCAGCCGAAAGACGACCACTGCTGGATATAGACCTCCCCCAAGCTCCGCCACTTCGACTAGTCTTGTGCTTCCCGCATCCACCGGATTCCTGCGGCCTTCACAAGGTCAATTAAGCTTATTAGCTTATCGGGAGTCAAACTGATTGTTAGAATTTCAGGCTGCCTTTGATGTTTGGAATATCATTACAATCCAATATCAGAATATCAGCTTGCGAAGCCTAACCTTCCAAATCGTATATCAAACTACAAACCTAGGCACTTTATCAATTGATTTTGCGAAAGGATTAATGATAATTTAGTGCCAATCATACAGTTACCCAACAAAAAGAAATAGATAGATAAAATCTCTCTTTTTATCGCACTGCGCAAGACTGTGAGGTAAGGAACAAGTTAAGTTAGAGAAATATATTGCTATACTGTTCGAAGGCGACGGCTTGGTACATGGAATATAAATACACTCGTACAAGAACACGGAAATATCATGAGGATATTGTCTGCAGGCGTGAGCACGGATTGAGGAGGAACAAATTGTTGGGTCTTAAAGTTTAGGAGGCTTTAGTTGCTTAACGTGGAATTTTGAGCTCTATTGCTTAGCCAAACGAACTATAGATGAAGCTTTAGACATAGACAACTTAGTTGTTTATGGTGACGGCACGCTTAGAGATCATTTGCAAAATAGCTGCGAAGATATATTATGAACGTGATAATTTGGATGTTTTTTTCTCAATCACGCAAAAACGATCGAACAAATTTAGGTGAAATTTGACACACAGATAGTTTACCTGGATTGACATATAGAATACTATTTATCCCGTTAGTACGTTCCCGTGGGCTAATTTCCGCTGGCAAAAGCTAGCTTAACAATGTATTCCTGAAAAGAGCCTAGGTTATGATGGTCAAGTAAAATATTGGTATTCAGGTGCTTCCAGTTAGAAGTCTACCCCAATATAGTTGAAAAAAGACTAGGCAGATGATGATGATTTCTGAAAAGTGCCAAAGAGGACAAGTGAGTACGCCACGAAAAATGCCAAAGAGGACAAGTGAGTACGCCACGAAAAGTGCCAAAGAGGAAAAGTGAGTACGCCACGAACAAATTCTCTAGTTAAAATGCCACATTATAATAATGATACATCTCTTTAAAGACATCTTAAAACCGCAAAATAAGAACACTAAAGCGAACCAGTAAAACTGCTTTATAAGTTTTACCACCGACTGCACAGAAAGATAAAGGTTTAAAATGTAAATGAGACGTGTTGAAAAAGTATAAGATTATCTCACTATTAGGTATAAATTAAGGGACGCGGAGTGAGGTATGCGGTACAATTATATTGTCACGAATGTGGCGATCGTGGTCGCACCTGCGAGTGCAATCGGTTCTGCCATCGGCGCCCGCGCACGCTATATTGACGGGAGGGGGGACTTTTTTCTTTTGGGAATTATTGGGCATTTAAATTTCGTAATAAAGCCATTTTTGGCGTAATTGAAGGGCTTTTTGGCAATGATTTTGAATTTTTATGGTTCATTTAGGGCATTTGCAAAATTAATGTGTTGTATTAGATAGATTGTATTTTGGTTAAGTGCGCGACCGGTGTTTAAATAGTTAACCTACCCCAAAATTACAACGTCAGATACGTTGTCATTTTAACATTTAATTATATAAAACTTCCATATGCCATCGACAAGACCACATCACTAACAACAAACACTCGACAAAATCAAAGCAGAAAATAACTAAATTACCGACTCGTTCCCATCACTAGCGAAACCATCGACAGAGCGGCCCGTAATCGATACTGCAACGACTCACCATATTTTATTGTGTGCCAATTAAAATTACTCCCTTCCTTATGCATTGTGGGAAGTTAGCCAGTGAAACTGGCTGTGTCTATTTGAAATATGGCGCAGCCACCGTGATGTAGGTATAGATGGAAAAATAATTGAGACTGTCCGTTTAGACGCTTCCAGCTGTTTGTCTGTGGTGAAAACAACTTTGTTCGTAACTGTTTAGCGGATAGTTCGTTTGTAGTTCTAACGTTATTTCTATTAATTTACGTTGTGTGCATTGGTTGTGACTTCTTGCGCTTTATAAAAGTATACATTACAACGCCCAAGTTTATTGTGATTCAAATTAATAAAAAATTAAAATTACAAATTTACTATGTCCTAACATAATTAAAACGAATAAACAAAGCATCGAAAAACTCATCCGCATCGTTGTCGACTGGTAAAGTACCCAAGAGACTGGCGGCATTCCACGTTGTATAGCAATGCTCAGCCAAGGTAAAAACCAGCCGTTGAGGCACGGGAAGTGTCAACCAGCCGTTTCGAGAAAGGATGAGCACTCAGACCCCACAGCCCGAGGGTTTCAACCCCAAACGGCTCGAAAACGGCTTGATAAAAATGTCATCGTAAGGAGCGTTTTGGCGGTAAATTCAAAACAACGAAAAATATATTTGATTTTAATCGTTTTTTATTGAGAAAATGGATATAAATAAATTTAATTTTAATTTGCTGTTATATATATCGTACTAATCTTCAAATTAAAATAGTTTTTATTAAATTGGAAAATACCCTATCCTAAATATAGATAAAATTAACCTGAATAAGCTAGCAACGTGCAACGTTGAATCTCAGCTAAAAATATAAGACATTAGACAATAATCCTTGACTTTAGCTTGTCCAATAACAATTAAAACTATTTTTATGTAGATTTTAATCTAATCGTCGTTCTCAGACACACTTTAGTTCTCTATTTAGATAGCATTTGGTAACTTTGTACTTCTAAGTATACAATTTCCAGCGGGGTAATGGGTAACACATTACCAGTAGAAATGGCTTTCATTTTGACATTTCAACAAGTTTCACAGGTGCAAGTTTGACACACTTTCCCAGTTTCGATTCCAGGGTTGGGCAAAGTGTAATTGGGTTTTTCTATCTGGAATTTCTCAGTAGCAGCCCGGAGTCTGGATTTGTGCGCGGTTGATGGCAATAGGCTTGCCCCCTATCATATGGGACTTAAACATTACTGGCGAAATGTGGAGATACTAAAGGTTCGCCTTTGCCTAACCTTTCGGGGAATGTGGGCGGGAATGTCATGATATTAATATCAGCGGGATATTTTTGTAAACTATTATCCATCCATTCGAAGCCATGGGCATTTAAATATTCAAAGTATTTACTTAACACGTACTTGTATCGGCCTGTTATCACTTCGCAGTCATTTGTCAACGAGTACAAACTTTAGAATACAAGTGTATGATACTCGTTTTAATGATAACTAGAATGAAATGCAAAAAGTAAATGTTTCTAATCTAGGTGCATTTAACAGGATGCCAGAGTAAAGAGGTTAGATGAAGGTTGTTAAAAAAAAACTGATAAGTGCTACAACAGTGCTAACAAAAAGAATACAACTAGGGATGATCGATATTCATCGATGGTAAATAAACATCGATGTTTAGCTGGAAAACATCGATGTTTTGACTTCGATAACATCGACACATGTTAAAAGAATAAAATATCGAAACGTCAATTATTCTTCAGGGCACCTTCTAGTGTGCATTGGATGTACTAGGTTCAACTATCACGTTATATAGTCGTTAGCTATGACTATCAAGTTCAACTATTTTCCACTAGATGACATCGATGTTTTTCTAATATCGATCATCCCTAAATACAACCTTTCCGGCAAATTTGCAATTCCGACCGAATTTTTAGTCATAATAGCAAACTAGTCATTCAATCTAGGCGGAATTTTATCATTGGCATCAGGATACATGGCAATGAGGAGATTTTGACCAGCCCAATTTTTTACTTTTTTTTTAGATTTACCAACACGAATTTTGTTTTCCACTGAATATTAAAACGTCACTGAATCTCGTTTTGGGATGCCCACAGAATTATAATTAAGTTAAATATGGCATAATAATGCACTTAGTACATGCAGTTTTTGCCACCTGTTTTCCTTCGCCGCTGTTCGAAACGCTATGAATCATTTAAAAAGTCCGCTCACACGCATCTGGTTCCGTTACCGATCGCCGATCGCATCGATTTGCAGAATTGGTCAGTCTTTGCACGTGTGAACTCACCATTTGCAACACCACCTTCCCTGACACCAAAAGAACATAACCACCAACCGGATTCAAAGGAAAACCAAACGTACTGCTACAGGAATCAAGTCTGAAATCAGTTGCTCTGTTCACACAAAAACCTTCCTGCATGGACTGCATTCGAATCCAATTTCAAATGACTTGCACTGAGGTTCGTTATTCGTTTAAACTGTTTTCCATCCCTGCAGTCAATATTGCACTCTAATTAATACAACCAAGGTTGAAAATCCAATGGAGAGCATATGGTTTTTACGGTGCCCTGGTTGTAAAAAGGGTGTGTTGGCGCGAAAGCAGGCTGCGTACGCGCAGATAGCCATAGCGAAGCGGCTAGACGGTGTACAGACGGTGCGTGTCATCGGAATGCGGTATCTTTCACTCTTGCATGTAGCAGGAGCGAATAATTGCGAGGAGCTGTGTCATAATGTGAAGAATATTTGTCAGATTTATAAGAAGGACAGGTGGTGACAAGAAACAAGAATGAATATCCATAGCATTTAAATTGAAAATTGTACCTGACATGACATTATTGTGGATGGCAACCCTGAGGGGTAATTCCCGTATTCCTAAGAACGATTGCGATTCGATTTTTTAATTTTTGTGGTTATAGAAAAAGACACCAAAGATCCGATAAATGCATCATGCGAAAAATATGTGGGTGGCAAATATCGAGTCGACAACTACAGTAGCAGATAGAGATGTTTAGATGAGGAAGACATATTGCACTGGGCCACTGCAACATGTCTATGTCAAATGAATTAGAATATGAACGACACGATGTTGATAACTATCTAAAACTATTAGGTACTTTCTCCTAGGTAATGATTATTTCTAATAACACCGATTTCGCTCGTACTGGAGCATCTTGCCCAATCGTCTCCCATACGCAATTTTTGGAAGAGGCATCTTGAATAAATTGTATTTTGGCGTTCAAAAGTGCTTTTGATGGCCTACCAACTTGAAAACAATGATTTGACTTTGACTTTAAACAAATGAAAGTACCTATAAATACTAATAATTAAACATATAACTAGATGACTAACAGCAGTGTCACTATCAGTTGTGATATTGAGTCAACAATATGAATCAGCGATGCATCGATAGCGACCCACACACGGGCAGACAAACAAAGATATCAATGCCACATCTAGTAAAAATCAAATTCACACATCCATGTTCTGCTTGTTTAACTTACGATCGAGTTTATGTTACTTGTTTACCCAATTTTTTTCTATTTTATTTTGTTATTTAATTTACGTACATCTGTGCGCTCTAATTATTAATCTTTGTTTTAGATATTATTTCTCAGTAAGTGATATAAGTATGTATGCAATTCTTTATGAAAACTAAAGTTGTTCTTAAACCAAAGATATGGCTGATGTGAACGTGGGGTTGCCATGTGCAATGTTCACAATAGTCTTATGGCTGGTTTCACCCATGAAAATGAACGCGATCAGTAGATACGTCTAAACTGCGTTCATAAGCTGTCAGTGTCAATATTTCACAACAATGATGACAGCTGTTGAACGCAGTTAAGATCCGAAAAATCCGAGAAATCCGCCCTTAGTAACTAAACTTATATATAAAGGGATAACTGTTTTGTGAGCATATATTGTGAGTTTTCCTTTTTTTTCTATGTTTTGTTGTTTGCTGTGATAAGTTGGCTGAACATTTCACACAATTCAGACACGAAAACTCTGGATTTGCACGGACTGTCAAATTGTCCTTTCCGGAAGTTCGCGGTGGAATTTATGAACTGTGCCTATAAATTTTTTCTTTGTTTACATGTTATAGATACAGTATCAATCGAAGAACTTTACTTGTGTCTCCAGTTGTTGTTTTTTTTTTATTATATTAACTTTATATTACACACTTGCTTTTCCAATCCCCTTCTACATTGGCAGAATAGTCGACATCGGCTTTAATTGCCATTAATGAAAAATTAAAAATAGAATAAAATACGCTTTAGGAAAAACAATGAAAAATGTAATTGATTAGAAATGAAATGAAATGAAATGTTTATTTATGTAAGTAGATCTTAAAAGACACTTTTACACGTCAATATTTTGTTGGTCAATATTTTTTTAAACTAGATGGCGCCGGCATTTCCTAGCTGACTGTTCCCTGAGAAGAAAAGCCGAAACAAACTCAGAGCTCATAGTCTCTTTTAAAGTCCAAGCATTATATTATTTAAATTTTTTGTGAGTCTAACAATGCAGTGTAATGTCTGGAAAGGCCTTTTGAAGAAAGAGCCATTGCAGCTTTGAGCTGACCTGTCTCAACAGACGGCATGCATGTAGCAGTCACCGTGTAGCTCAACCCTATTTTAGGGAGCTCAACGACCCGTCACAAGACGCTACCAGATTTGCAGGACATTTGCGTAGGCCATTTACAAAATGCTCAAAACCACCAGACGAGTTATAAAGTAATGTGTTCAATCTAGCCTGCATAGTACTCACATTCACAGTTAGTTTTTGCTTTAAATGTCATTAAAAATAATGTCACGTAGATCAATACTTAAATATAAAATGTCAACAGCATCTATTAAACACTTAGCTTATATTAATTTTCATAAACCGACTTTGAGACGACCCTTCAAGAAAATACGACCTTAATTTGTAACACAAGCTTTTGAATCTTGCCCTTCACACTTTAAATGTAAAAAGCCAATCCTCATAGAAAACCAACCTCTATCAGTTTCCATCTCAATTTCCCAACCCCTCCACTATCCTCCAAGATCCCTCACAACATCCAAACATACATAAAATAATTAAATACAACCACATGCAAGCTCGGGGTGACTAGGGATGTGCCAGGGTTGGGTGGATGGGTCAGATATTTCAATTCTCAGTCGGATATTGGCGGGTGTCGTGACAACGCATACATCTGCGATCGCCCCCGCCTTATCGTAATATTAAAATCTTGTGTGCTATGTAAGTTATGACGGTTTTACTTTATGTACGGATATGTGGTTTGCAAATATATTGCGACTTTTTTGTTGCTAGTTTAGCCAAGTGGCATTTGTTTGTTTTATTTTAGTTAGGGTAGGACGCGAAATTAAATAATTCTGACATCAGTTAACCTCATTGAATGACTTTACAAAATTTTCTCAATTCGGATAAAAAGAAAAAAAAAATGTTGTTACCGCACAACTCCGTGATTTACAAAACGATTTGAAAAATTCTTCTTTGGTTGGAAAGCGTATTCTTAACGAGTGGTCCCATACAAATTTGGTGTAGTAGTGGTTTTCGAGTTATCTTCAATATTACATATTTATTCATGATGTAGTAATTATATGAACCTAGAGGCTTGGATTGGTCATTTAAAATATTATAATTCTGTAAAAACATACGTGTTACATTACCGTCGCGAATTTTTTTTCAACATACAACCTTTTTTTTTTTGGGGTGGGAAATCATCAAATAACTTCTCCCGCTCTGGGTGGAGCGGGAGGGCGTGTCAGACTTTTACTGACTAAAACCCACCCGTGTTCCTTCAGTTGCCTGTGTGCCAGGGGCCTCGGTATCTCTTTCGAACAATCCGCACCCCTGGCAGGCATCGGCCGTAGCGGACCCCTTCCATTGTTGCTGACATCTCTTTGAGGCGCGCGTGGAACACAACGCGCTGTCGACCCGGGCTTGGTCTTTACCGGACACCGAGCTACCCATTACTCGCCGTCCGCAAGCCCACGCCTATTATACGGTAGCCGGGAATCAGCCTGGGATTCCCGACGCCCAGGGTGTCTCCTGCGGATGCTAGGGCCGTGAGGACGCATATACTGCCTCTCCCTCACGTGCGCCGCCTCCCTCTTCGCAAGCATTACTGCTTCGCAGAAGAAGGTGATGGCTATAACTTCTCCCGCTCTGGGTGGACCAGAGCGGGAGAAGTTATTTGATGATGGCCCCACCAAAAAAGAAAGCGCATCCACCCTAAGTTTCAACTGTCTAATATTAAGATTAATATACCATAAATTCAGAAATAAATGATAATCCATTCTATTCTAAAATAAATGAAAATAATTTATTTGAAATCGTCGCTTTTTTAGGTTGCCTAGCCGGTTGACATTTAACATTGTTAATATTAACTTTTAAATAAATACTGCATTTTTGTTGAAATTTCCACTTTTTAGGTGTTTAGCAGGTTGGCATCTGTTTATTAAATTTTTAGAATAAATAGTAGTTGCTTAAAAAGTTTATATTAATGACAATATATAAAGACAAAATATCCAGTTTCTAAAACATGCTTGCACTATCATCAATGCCTAGCCTTTTTCCAACAATTTTGGGGTCTGCCTCCAGTCTTACCAGATACAGCTGAGTACTAGTACTTAACATAGAGCGGCTGCCCATCTGACCTCTACCCAGTTGCTAGGTAATACGCTACCCCTTGGTAAGACTGGTTAGCAGACTTTCGGGCTTCTGAAAACCGTTACGACTATAACAACGATCGAATAATGTCAGCCGGGACCATAAGAAATATGTATATATAAAAACATTTTATAAACATGGATCTAAAGAGGTGTTTGACTGGGCACGCCGCGATTGCGGCGGTAAGTCCCCTCTTTGAGGAGTGGCTTGAGAGGCGGCATGGCGTCCTCACCTTCCGCCTGACACAGGTCCTCACCGGACATGGCTGTTTCGGGAGGTTCCTGTTTCGGATAGGGCGGGAGGAAACGCCCGGGTGTTTCCATTGCGAAGATCGCCCAGAGGACACGGTGGAGCATACGGTCGAGGTCTGCCCGGCTTGGGCGGAGCACCGCCGTGTCCTCGTGGAGGTGATCGGCGGAGGCGATCTCTCGCGTCCGACCCTGGTCCAGGCCATGGTACGGAGCGAGAGGGCATGGCTGGCAGTCGCCTCCTTCAGCGAAGCAGTTATGCTCGCAAAGAGGGAGGCGGCGCACGTGAGGGAGATGCAGTACATGCGCCCTCACAGCCGTGGCCTTCGCAGGAGACGCCCTGGGCGTCGGGAATCCCAGGCTGATTCCCGGCCACCGTAGGCACGGGCTTGCGGACGGCGAGTAACGGGTAGCTCGCTGTCCGGTAAGGACCAAGCCCGGGTCGACGGCGCGTTGTGTTCCACGCGCGCCTCAAAGAGATGTCAGCAGCAACTAATGGGGCCCGCAAGGGCCGATGCCTGCCAGGGGTGCGGGTTGTTCGAAAGAGATACCGCGGCCCCTGGCACACAGGCAACCGAGGGAACACGGGTGGGTTTTAGTCAGTAAAAGTCTGACACGCCCTCCCGCTCCAACCAGAGCGGGAGAAGTTATTTGAAGATTTCCCACCCAAAAAAAAAAAAAAAAAGGTGTTTGACCACCACATTTTTTTCGAAAATTAAATTGCTGATTAGGACTATTTTAAATATTATTTTTATAGTCAATTCACAGGCGGCTGCTTGGACTTATCTTTTTCATTGATAATAATTCTTGCGACACCTGTAGAGTGAATAGACGTCGTCGATTCGTCGTTTTAAAAAACTCCACAAGAACTTTAATTTGATACTTACTTACTTTTGGTCTAATTACTAGTTAAAATACTAGAAGGACTAAATACCAGTCTTACCCAGAACCTACCACGCTTTGGAAGGGGCAACTACCTTCATTTATGTAACAGGGCCCCAATTCTGTAACGTTATAATCTATAATGATTCCCCGCGGAATCTTACTACGTTCAAACTACGTCAATATGGTTTTTTTTAAAACCAAGGTAACGGTAAGGAATCGAAGTCTCATATTCTGTATGTTCCAAGATAATTTCTCAATATTATTAATACGATATTAGCAGAATTCGTGTGTGATTGACGTGGTTACGAGTAAGGAATCGTTAAGTTGATTATAGTGAATTCAGGCCCTGACCGACTCCTTAACAGTTCTAAAACATTATAAATTATGGTATTAATATTTGCATGCCACTATTTAAGGCTAAAGTGATGATCTGTTTTATTACGTTTACTATTAACACCTCTTCTATGTTGACAATTTATGTTGTACCTATGTATAATGTCTTCTTGTCTATGTATAATGTTTGGGCCAATAGTGAGAGAGTATGAGTTGAGTTTTCCCTCCACTAATCTACACACTCCTCACATGATCTGACTAAGATAATGTCTGAACCTTTAAGGGAAACAGTCTCTTTCTCAGGCTAAAACCAACTCATAGATCACAGGACCTCTCGGAGTTTGTTTTGGCCTGTCGTCTCGGAGTAGTCACGGAAACGCCGACCTCATCTAGTTTTTAAAATATGATTGACGTGTTAAAGTGTTTGCAAGTACAACCCTAACAACTTACATGAAAATAATCGTTTATCATGTATTTACATGTAATAAAATATAAAAATATGAATACTATCTATCTAAAATAACTCCCTTCTAAGGAAGATACAGTCAGTCCGAAAAATATGTAGCGTATATAAAATACAACAAAATATTGAATAACATTAGTATATTGACGCGTTGACAAGATCCCGCGATCTGGCTCCGCAATTTCCTATTCCATCCGTCCGTCCGTCACTGTGGCAACCATGTTTATTTATTTCCTTCTAACATTTCACGACTATTTATCTTTGACATCGTTTTCTATAAAATGTTTTGCAACATGAAGAGAGAAACCTTTTTTTTCGTGTTGTTATATTTTAGTCAAGGGGGCCGATGGTGAATTTTTTTTTCATAGAAATTAAAGAACATGATTATAAAGTGACATGAACGTAAATGAATGTGTGCGTGTGTGAATGTGTGTGTGTGAGTGTGTTTATAAGTGACGTGTCGCGGGTTCTATCCCCGCACGGAACAAATATTTGTATGATCTGCAAGTAATTGTTCCGGGTCTGGGTGTTTGTGTTTGTGGGTTTCTATGTTTGTAAACGCACCCACGATACAGGAAGAAATTCCTAGTGTGGCGCAAAGTTTAAAAAAAAAAAAAACCTACTATATATCATATTTATATATATATAATACTTAAATGTGAAAGTTTGTTACTCAATCACGCATAAACTGCTGAACAGATTCCTGCGGGATAATTTCCGACGTCCACACGAGCGAAGCCGCTGGCAAAAGCTAGTCCAAAATAAACAAACAAAACTTTCTACTAAAAACACTACAAACAGCCAACGGATAATAACATAATTCACATCAAAAACCTCATTCCCATTATAATTGATTAAACATTTAAAAGATAAACAAAATTGAAACCAACCTTTAGCCAATCTAATAACGGATCACAACTTACGAATTCAAATTTCGAAACAAAGGCGCATCATTCAAACGAATGAAGTGAACGAGCAACGAACGAGTGAACAGATTGAGTGAACAATATCTTATTTTGCAATAATCCGCTAGGAACTGTGGTAATTTCCTGAAAGAGATGGAACAACGTTGACTGTACCGTTTAAAGCACAAATGTTTACAATAAGCGATCGTTTTTGAATACAAATAGGATTTAATTTGGATGATGTAGTTACTGGATAGACGGTTTGTTTTTGTTTCTATTCGATATACTTTTTAGTAGGTACTTTGGGGAATATTACAATATTAAAGTCATTACATTATTCTTATATACTGACTATTGAAAATTCCGCTCATGTTTTTTACATTGGAATAAAACTTATTACAATACGTAAAGTCACGTCAGACAATTTTGTTAAACTATACAAAACTGTTTAAAATTACAATTAACTACTGCAGCATAATCGCAACTCACTTTGATATCATTTAAAATGTGTCCTTCTTTCTCTTTATCCAGTGTTCCCCCTTTTTTAACCTAATTTAAGATAAACAAAACAACAACACCTCTTACCAAAATGCTATCTATACACACGAACGGCACGAGTCTACGGCAAATGCAACTGCAGCCGTCGACACTCGTTGACGGTAGCTGCCGAAGAGTGTCGACAACTCTCTCTCTCTCTCTCCTTATCCTGTTTTCCCCTTTTTAAATTTAATTTCAGACAAATAAAACAGCACCTTAGTGTTCATACACACTAGTTGCATGCGTCAGCGGCAGCCGCCGACGACTGTCGACGACCGCTGTCGATGCAGCTTTGGCTGCTGTCGTACTCAAATATTTACATGAGCGGCACGTTGTCGACGGCTGCAGTTTCCTCTGCCACGTACGAACACTAAGTGTGCATACACAGAGCGACTCGCGTCAACGGCAGAGGCACTGCAGCCATTGACGTGTCTGCAGCCGTCGACGACGTACCGCTCCTGTATTTGAGTACGTTGCTAAAATACACGAGCGGCATGTTGTCGACTGCAGCCACCGACGTGCGTTGACCTATGCCACTGGTGTGTATGCACACTAACTCGTGATTAACCAATTAAAAGTAAGCCAAACCGCGGATTATCGCTAGTCACAACATCCCTTATAACAAGGTATCCGTTTTATATTAACAACACATGAATAACTTTACTTGTTTACTGTTCAATCAGTTGTTTTATTTAATTAAAAGATTGTGACACTCACGCTTGACTAACAGTAGGAATACTTTGTTGTTAATTTAATTAGAAGTTGGTTATTAGGAGCTGTTTTATAGGTACCATTATTCGACTAATCTTTTTTTAGCATTTCCTTATCAAGTTGTACATTAACCTTAACCAAAAAACTTTTGATGGAGATTGGAGAATATTTCAGATTTTTTAAATTGCATTTTCAAATGCCATCGTTCTCGTATCGATGACTTATATTTTGTCTACCCAGTACGAAGCGACCTATTTGATTGTTAATCTATTCCAACAGTTGATCAGGCCATGACGAGTCTTGAATTAGTCGAGAACACGAACAGTCTTGCCAAATAAACTAAATCAAAGATTTCACCGGCAGCGGCACATGTACAATTGTTTCTTTTTTCTCCCAAAAACACTTCACTACATAGTATAAAATAAAGTCGCTTTCTCTGTCCCTATATCCCTATGTATGCTTAAATCTTTAAAACTACGCAACGGATTTTGATGCCGGTTTTTTTAATAGATAGAGTGATTCAAGAGGAAGGTTTATACGTATGTATAATACACCGACCTCCACGCGGCCGAAGCCGCTGGCAAAAGCTAGTAAAAAATAAATAAAGGGAGAAAAGCAGTGGTGCTTCGTTCACTAAATGGCGTGCGAACATGGCCTCCATCTTTAAGAAAGAAACTTTAAAAGTGCATCTTCCCATCAATTCCTTAGCACCATATTCGCAAGCTTAGTTATTGCTAGACAATTCGTCGCACGGAAGTGCTATGTCCTCTGTGTGGTGTTGCTCTAGCAGCAGTGGCATTTAGTTAAATCGTTGGCTTCTCTTCAAACGAGAAACCTAAGTTTTATTTAAAAGACGTCAAAAGTGCATTGCCCTGTCAATTCCTTGGCACCATTTTCGTAAACTTAATTATTGCTAGACAATTTGTCGCAAGTTAATAAAGGCGCAAGAAGTGGCAAGTTCTTTGTGTGGTGTTGGATTTATCGGCTTCTCCCGGGCCCGCTTCATTTCCTGCGCTCGCCTCTTGTCGAACTTATGGGCGACGCAAGATGTGGGCTGTAGCGTGTGGTACAATGTGGAGCGTCATCCTTATTGATGTTAGCTACATATCACTCTCGACTAACCGTTTCTAATTAGGTAGATACTGGAGACTCGGTTATCTGTGTTGTTTACCTACTAGTTTTTGCTAGCGGCTTCGTCATGTGGAGGTCGGAAAATATATAAACGGGAACGAACTATCGGCATAAAAAGTAACCTATGTGTAAATCTTGGTTATAAACTATCTTCTGTGTGTTACATCGTAATCCGTTCGTCGTTCGTTTACATGATCTAGTTAGTTAAACTTTCACATTTATAAGATTTAGAAAGGGTATGTTCAATCATCTGATGAAGGACTTAACTAATAGCCGTTTTGGACTTTAATTTTTAATTTACCAAAAGCTTTACGAGTTGCTTAACGATTTTTTCCTAGAAAGTTGTTGGCAATAAAACTATACAGCGGAAAAATTGTCAAGCTCTCAAATGCAATCAAATCGGTCTACTTAAATCGCTGAAAGTGATCGTATTTCCGAAAGAAGGAACACTTAATTTTTCTTCATAATTCATCGGCCAGCCAAAGACCAAATGAACAACCAATTTCTTTGTATACCTACTTGAATGTTCTTTCATATGTCCCAGTTCCCGCCCCGCTGTCAACTCGTAACTTGTACACCTCACTAACACTACAACGCAGGGATAATCGCATTGTTTTGTTTTTGATTCATTGCATTTGTTCTCGTAAACTTCGTATTTATTACGTTTCTTGCACCGATCGGATATTTCTATGTTCTCTATTTACCATTCCCTTGATTTACGTATTGTTTATCTGTGAGAGAGGTTATTAATAAAAAATTGTATGAATTGTATGATTATTAATCATAGAACATTAATTACGTCTTGAAATCTTGCTGGGAAAGTTTCGTTCATCCATTTTTAATTGTAGCGTTGCCTAAATCAATCACTAGATTTTTTCTTGGTGCATTAACTGTTAATTGTACTATATCATTGATTTTTTTTCTTTACAGGTAAGTGTACAACACATTATATCCGGAGAGTCAGTCAATGTAAGGTAATACAACTTTGACTTCAAAATATTTGGAATCAAGTCGTGGAAAACTAACTTTTAAGGTTACAACTTTTTGGAGAAATGTAAGTATATTTGTAACTTAACGAAATAATCTCAAAAAAAAGTGTTTTTAAAACTAATTTACTGAGATAATTAGTTTTTCTTGCCTTTGTTGTAAAAACTTGCACCGTCAACTTTTATTGCGATTCTGCTACTCTCAAATGAAGAAAAGGACTTTAAGTACATAATTTACCTACTTCCACATAGGTAGGTGCTCTCTAAGATACCGCAAAAGGCAAAGTTTTCAAAAGCGCTGAAGTCCCATCGAGGCGCGCGTGATGGTAGATTAGCCACTCTCGCGCTTTTTGCGCCGTCCTGCTCCCACTTGAACGAAGAAAAGAGATGGACAGATTTATGATTGTCATACATAAGTTTAAAAGTATTCAGGCCCTTATGCTGCTGCTACAGTATGTCCGTGAATCATCACCACAAATTGTTCAGATCAGGTCTTCAGAACTCATTCATCATATCAGCCGAAAGACTGGACGTCTTGATGAAATAATTTACACAAAGCAAAGCATCTGCCTGGGTTCGGACTTCGGACCTACGACCTCATCATATCAGCCGAAAGACGTACACTGCTGGACATAAGCCTCCACCAAAAGGGGGATTTGCCATAATCGCCACGCTTGGCAGGCGGGTTGGCGATCGCAGTATGGTGGTCCAATGCATAGAGAACACTGCTGCCCATTCTCTAGTAAGTCCCTTAGTCGCCTTTTACGATGCCCACGGGAAGAAATGGGATGGTGCTATTCTTTTACGTCCGGCACCATACGGAACCAACATACAAAACTCATTATCAACCATCAATTAACACACGTACCGGTACCTACCGTTACGTATGTTGCCGGACGTAAAGTAAAGACTAGCACGTTCCAATTGCTTCCCGTGGGTGTCGTAAAAGGCCACTAATGGGACTTACTAGAGAATGGGCAGCAGCGTTCTCTATACATTTTGCCACCATACTGAGACCCGCCTGCCAAGCGTGGCGATTATGGCAACCCCCCCCCCCCCCCCCAAATGAACCGGTCAAATTGGCTGTGCCTGGGGAGGCCTATGTCCAGCAGTGGACGTCTTTCGGCTGAAATGATGATTATGATGAATTGGCAAACAATCTGGCCGCTGTTCGCTATAGACACCTGTACTGTAATACCAAGGATTTTGCTGAACACCTGCCTCCCCCAAGGTCCGCCACTTCGACCGGTTCTGTGCTTCCCGCATCCAGCGGATTCCTGTGGCCTTTACATGGTCATGTTCTGCGAGCAATGTGCCCTGTCCCCACTGTCACTTAAGTTTGACAAATCTTCGGGCTATGTCGGTTATTCATATTCATATTCATATTCATATTCATTTAATTGCGTTCCACAAGGTAAAAACAAAGATGTTAACAAAAGGCTTAGAGCTAAGAGCCGTTGTAGACCCTGTTAGGGCACAGCAAAATGTATTATTAATTGATAACTATTTCTTAACAATAAACTTAGCAACTAAAATTTAAAAATTAAAATAAAATTATACATTAACATTACACATTACTTAATTCAATTTGGATAACAATTTAATAACATAAATAATAATTTGGAAAGCTATTTTAATTAAACATTTACAATTTTATTAAAGTTATGTTTAGGTAATATAATAAGAGATCATTTTTTTTTTTTTTTTTTTTGTTACTTTGGTTCTCCTGCGGATCTCTTCATTCCTGATTCGATCACATAGGGAAACTCCAAGCGTAGCCCTCTCTATTGCCCTTCGCGTGACTTAGCCTTCTAATAAGGCCCATTGTGCGACCAACATTGTTTGCCAAATACACCGTTTTATTTCACAAAATCTCAGACTCGAATTCCATCAATTCTTACACCGATCCCTAACCACGATAAATGGAATTCTCCACAAATTCTAAAATGATAATCACAAGTTTTCTAACTAAATCACTGTTATTAAGTAACGCTAAACTTAAAGCTAGGTACACAACAGCGTGGGAATATCCTAACATTTGTTCCGAGGGTTGCGCAAGCGCAGGATCTAATCGAGATATTAATCGAGTTAGCGAGTTACTCGATTGCGCGTTATCGATTGTAGAATGAATGTTACATTACAAGCAATTAGAGGTTGACGAAGTACTTATAAGGGAATGTGAAATCTTGTAGGAAGTGTAGTGACTAATTGGAAGTGTATATAGGCTGCATTCTTTGTTGTTCAGTTTTAAAATTACTGAAGCAGTTTTTTTTTTCTCAGTCGCAGTATTAATAATGTTTTAATTAAACCGACCAGCAACTAAAACAGTAATCCTAGGTATAAAGACAGAACGATATTATTCAACGAAGCGTGGGACTCTCTACCAGCGTATATGTTCCTTTCCACATTTAACCTCTATCTGTATCCCATATAACCTCGTCTACCTTCAAAGCAGGAGTGAACAGGCATCTTCTGGGCACGCTCGTTCCATCATAGACCTCATCCATTGCCTTCCATCAGGTGTGACCGACGTCAAGAGAAGGCCCATTCAGCAAAAAAAAAACATTGGCATCTTGAACGTAGTTGCTTGGCTTGCTACTGGACTGGACTCCACACTAGGATACCATGTGTCATAGTGATCACTATTTCTCATTATTTGAAAAGTGGTCTTCCTACCCAAGACCACATTGCACGCATTTCTTCGATGCGTTAAGGTCTACCGCGAAATTCACTAACACATGCGCAAATTGACTTGCAAACCGCAAAAAACGAAAATAAATTGAAGTATGAATCTGGTTTGATCAAAGCTACATAATGTTTTACATTTCCGTTTGAAGACTCGCCAGCCACAAAGTAATGCCCTCACCATATCTTCCACCCAACCTAGCAGAACGTGATACTCCCCGATCTAATTCATCGCCAATACTAATTGTCGACCAGCCTCTCAGAACCGATCGTCTCGCGAACGCAGATTACCCGCGCTCAGCCTCTTGAGCCACTGGGATGATGGTACTTGAGAATGATTGTATCGGACCTTGCTCGTTCCATGCCAGTTCAAGAGGATATTGATACAGGGTGAAATCTTTTTGTGGGTGTTCGCTGTTATTGGCTTTGATTGAGGAAGACTGAGAAGGATCGTGGTTTGTTTAATTTTATTTATTTATTTACTACGGCACTAAGTCGCAATTTCATTGTCATTTCAGCCGAAAGACGGCCACTGCTGGAAATAGGCCTCGACACGCACTCGGCACTTCGATCGTCTCTATACTTCCCACATCCAGCGGATTTCACAAAGTCAATGCTCCATGCTCCACGTATATGTATACAAATCACAAATACATAAAATTAAACTTTTGAGTATTTAAGGGCAGTGGTTGGTTGCCCAGTGGTAACGGCCCCGGAACTTAGGAGTTTTAGGTCGTGAGTTCGAACCATAGAAATATACATATTATATCCTTCTTATATCTATGGTTCGAACTCAGACAGGTGCTTTACTTTGAATAATTTCACCACCACAACCCTCAAAGCGGTGAAGGAAAACATCACGAGGAGACCATGTATGAATGTCCTAGAACCAAAATTTTGAAGGCATGTGTTAAGTACCAAACGGCACTGGGCCTGCGTGGTGGAATGATGTCGAAGAGAAAAGGCCTGTTTCCCAGCAGTGGGGACTTTATAGGCTATGCTGTGACTGGCTCCAATTGCTCACAATGCTCACGTGTGCGTTAGCTATAGTTAGTATTTTTTTATCTAAATGGTATTTTCAGTTAGTGAAAAATTAACGATGCAAAAGTAATACCTGATCGCCAACTAGTTTTAAAACGTTGACCAAAAACTTTATTAGTAAAAGAGTCTCAGAAGATTCTCTATATCTTTCTTTTTCTTCTAAAGCTTTTAGACATCATTATTTTGGTTGACTAACTGTTCCGTGTGTTGCCGGACGTAAAGAATAGCACCATCCCATTTCTTCCCGTGGGTGTCGTAGAAGGCGACCAAAGGACTTACTAGAGAATGGGCAGCAGCGTTCTCTATGCATTGACCACCATACTGCGATCGCCAACCCGCCTGTCAAGCGTGGCGATTATGGCAAACCACCTCCTTTTGGGGGAGGCCTATGTGTATGATGATAATTTTGATTGACTAATTTTTGCACTAATTTAAAATGCAAATAATTTTATATACCACGTAAGTACTTGTATTTGCCATAATTTCATTAGAAATAACGCTTCAGTCGCCATTATCGTGAATAAAATTATCTTCACTCATTTCATTGGTCATAATCGATCAAGTGTCATATTATTAATCCATAAATTTATTTTATATATTTTTCATTTTCAATCATGTCGTTTTCCATAACATTTTTTACTCACCAAAATATTAATTTGCCCATACTAGCACAAAAATGATAGTTCAGTACAAGCGCCTGCAAATTTGATGTGCATAAGAAGAAATCTAGCACTCGGCGGCCGCTGCCGCGGCACGCTCGCTTCATTCGCTCGCCTCCGCGCGTTGTGTGGTCACAGTCTAACCTCACCCAATGTAGCCCTTTCAAATTTGACATACTGCAATCTACCATGCATGCTTGCTTAGCAAAAGAGAAAAACTAGCGGTCGGCGGCCGCTCTGGCGCAGCACGCTTGCTTCGCTCGCTCGCCTTCGTGCGTTGTGTGGTCACAGTCTAACCTAACCCAATGTAGCCGTTTCGAATTTGACAAACTGTTTCTTGTCTAAAGATTGTTTGCTGTAATAAATCATTTGACTACAAACCAAATGCCTTAATGACATTATTTTTTGTATAAAAACAATAAACGTTTCTAAATTATATTAAATGTTGCTTATGTCAAGTATCGATTATGTTATGTGTTACTTTTAGAAACGAATGATTTTTCACATGCTATTATGGAAACTTATTTTACGGCAAATAAAAGTTGATACGACAAGCGTTATTAGTACAAATGATAATAGTGCAAGTAAATATTATGAGGGGGACGATTATGGAAAACAATAATAGTACAAATTATTTTATGGAAAACAAGACGGTACCGATTCTGATTCATGCACGTGTTTTTGTGTGAAAAACCTTTTTTTTTTTTTATATCCCTGTCTTAGTAAGGTACTTTCTTGATCAGTTCACTTGCAAACTTAAGCTCACCGACTGGAACCTAAGTCGCAAAACCTAACAAAACAACTTTCGTTTCTCGGGTGTGGTTTCCGCATAAATATATTATGAGAAAATTTCTAATCTATTTTAACATGACTTACATAATGTGAACGAAAATGTTAGCCTGGCAACACCAAACTATTGAGAACAAGCGTATCTCTTGCAGGCACATCTCTGTATTATCTATGCGACCGGGAGGCTACAACCAGTTGACAAACTGCACTACGTGATATTGCAGCCATTACTCCTCGTGATTCATATCGAACACCCCCCAACACCCCCCGGCACAACGTAACACCCCCAACACCCCAACTCCCTGAGATAACGGCCCGCCCAATATACCTATTAAAATTTAACCTGCATACAAAAAGTAGGAAGCATGTAGTATGCTAATTACTGTAATCCATCATTTTAGGTTTCGTTCTGTTTGTTTTCTGAATATTGCGATCGAATTAAAAAGGGAGTATTGCATTTCTTTCCGATAGGAACCTACAAAGATTTGAGAGAGGCCCATCAAAGCGCAAAAAACAAATTGCAATCGTGATAGAAGCCACAGTAAAGAATTGTCACTCAAAAATTCGAATATAAAAAAACAGAGTAGAAAAAAGCAGTCATAACATTTTAAAAAGTGAATAGGCTTGATAACCTTTCCCCGTAAATGAGTAGCCATCGAAAAAAAGAGACCTGTTTAAAAAAAGTTGAAACGTCAAAGTGACAGTTGGAGAGCGCGCCAAAACTACCGTTGACAAAACACTGGTGAGCCGAAACAATCAACAAATTCACATCGTACAAACGGATCGGACATTTATTGTTCGCTATCGTTACATTCCACCTCTGTTGTTTATAACAGAGACGCCCAATTTGCTAGGGAGAGACTTTTTATCTCGGTTTTTGCTATTTTTTCGGTACACGTCGAACAAAGGCGATATGACAGGTCTCAGTGTAGGAACGGTATCGCTAGTCGGGCACGACGAAAAACGAGAATAAAGTAATCGAGCAATCGAGTAAAAACAGAAGGAGCGGGCGCGAGCCCATCGGCCCGTGACAATTGCATCTGCAGTCGAATTGCAGACGCCATGTTGGATTATTGCGCACCTCTATTTCGATTAAGTGTCTCGACGGCTTTGTTTTAGTTTGCTGTCCCGTGTTTGCACTTCTTTATTTCTGCCAGAATAGTTGCGTAAACGATTTTACAAATTAATTTCTGTTTATTTGATGTAAATGTCCTTTACTTAAGACATATTTTGATACGCAAAGTGATATTGACAAGACAAATGGGTCCTATCATAAGTATGTAAATAATAATGGTTGATTTATAATGGACTTCCAATAAGAATATTACTAAATTTGCTTAAGTAAACACAAAAACACGTGTAAAAAAGTAAGTATTCACAGCTTTTTGAATGCGATATCAGCTTACAACCTTTCTCGGAAGGTCCGCGCGCCTCACAATAGTGTTGTGCCTTAAAATATTCTTATTTTAATCGAGTAGGTATATCGAGGAAGCGAGTATCGAGAGCGCTCGTGTGGAATATAGATAGTGACGGACGGTGGACGGCAACCACCGATACGATAGAAGGCGCGCCACGCCAGAAATCTATTCATATTTTTCAATTTTCAACCAATTTTGAACGCAGGTGAAAGCTTTGAGTTAGACTTTCAGCCTCTTGCAGATAAAAACGTTTTGGAAGCCGTTAACACATCGAGCTATATTTATAGAATTTACAGAAGAAAAAGAGAGAATATTATTTCAACAGGATTTGGCTTGAAATATGCAAGCGGTTCTAGAAATGCAAAAAAAAAAACAAATTGTGAAAGGCTCAACCAAAAACGACCGTCTAAAAGCCGACGAGCATCATCGTCGAAGCTGTCGAAACTCCAATTCGAAATCAATCAACTCAATCCTCTGACATACGTCATCCGACTTTGACAGTTTAAAAAAATAGCGAAGGAACCAATCGGGTTGTGACGTTGGCAACAAAAGGGCGCGCGTCAGCGACGATGGATTCGAAAATTAAAATCTCGCGTTAGTTGGCAATGTTGGCAGTGGTGACGGCTGTCGGCAGCTGCCGGCCGCACTGCCAGCCGGTTCGATTTCAGGCTTGTTCTAAATATGTCAACACTTCTTTGTTATCGAGGGACGTGCGCGCGGAAATGAAAGTCGATCGAGTAGACGAGTCTATTATCGCATCGCATATTATATGGGAGCGTTGTATGGAGCAAATTAACAGCAATTCACTGAGGAATTGAAGTGCCTCTTCTGCCTACCCGATTTTTGGACTCTTGCTTTGTGGAGATTTGCATCATCCTCTCGATGCAGTATCATTGTTTGCCCTCTAATTACTCATCTCATATAACCTTTTCGACGAAATGACATAATTCTAACACGCAATATCTTTAGAAACCAGTTCATCACTTACCTACCAACCTAAACACAATATTAACATCTTTTAAACTTATCAACGGCCATAAATCGCTCGCATTAGTAATGCATGAATACCTGTGTAAGTATATTGATAAAACCTAACCCGTAGCGAAACCCAAACATTCAATAAGATGAGTGACACACGATTAAGTATCAACTTACACCGCGAAGGAAGTAAAGGATACCTACTTTATATTAAAATTCATCCAAAACTTGAATGACAATATCGCTGAGAGACATCGCACAGTGCGCCAACCGCGCTCCGTCCTAGCAAAAAACCACGCGAAATTCCAATTTCAACTTCTATTCGATAATTCGCGGAAACGCGAAGAAAACTTACATGAGTGACGTATCAGTGTGCGGCAGGCGGCTGCGAGATATCCACGTATTTACCTACGTACCTGTCGCCGTCTCGTCACCGTCGAGCTAAGCCCGCGCCATTCTGTATACAGAGTTGAAAAACTTTTCGACTGGTATGTGTGATAGCGGCACCATTCGCACTAGAGTTCAGAACAAAATAAAGAAGGTATATTAAATGCCACCGTGGATTCGACACGTTTAATCTGTTTTAGAGCTAGCTTTATTATATTTTAAATCAGGTACTTGAGGTAATTAGATTATTTAGCGGTATTTGCTTAATCTGGTAGCGGAAACTATAAAAGCTCTTAAGTTACATCGTCAATCATTTTTTTCATCATAAAATATATTTGGGTATAAAATATATGTGTTTTTCTACGGGCACTGTATCGTCACACGTCACCTGTCCGAACAGATTCCGATCGCGATCCGCGCCACATTATGTTTGCTCAGTCGTCAAAAATTCTTTTGTCCCCACGAGATAAGCTTCGCACCACAGTGCGACACTAGCTATCGTCGTGCAATTTTTTAAAACTAATGTTGCGTATCGGTAAGCTGATGTAGGTTTTAATTTAGGCTATTTTTCGGTTTTACTACTTATATTTATTTTGTTATCCTTTGAGAATAAAATGTTTTTTTTTAAATAAATATTTCCATTTGCTGCACAAAAAAAATTAGCTGGTAAAATTCAAAAAAAAACTATTGATATCAATTACTTTACTATCGAGTGACATTTAGCGCGATGCTATAATTAAACTAAATACATAATTATCTTCTAGATGAATTTATTTTACACCTAATTGTTTATACAGTTGCCAAGTACTTTCTTTTTTAATAGTTACTGTGCGATAATAGTGCCTATATCTTTGCCAATTTACCTACTAGTTACTTAGGCGAGTTATTGATAAACAAATACAACCTCATTTAATGCGTTGCAAAAAAGAAAACGGGAGTTTTTTTTTTCGAAGTTAAGAACTATTTACTTGTTGCCTTTTTTCAATATTTTGAGGCAAGAATGCTTTTAATTTATTCCAGAAAGAAGAGCAATTTTAATGAAAAACGTATTAAAGAAAGTGCACGTAATTTGCGTGATTGATTTTTAAAATAAAAATTACCGACGTTTTAAATTGATTAAATTGTTCTGAGGAAACAATTTAATCAATTTAAAACGTCACAATTTATTAATCAGCCCATAGCGTCCCACTGCTGGGACACAGGCCTCCTCTATTGTCGTTGCAGGGGGGCTCAGTAGCCGTGGTCACCCTCCCACGGTGAAGCGAAGAGGAACCCCAATGTGGGGCCGCTCGTCAGGGCTTTTGCCTCCAAGCCGACGACGTAGCGGCCAAAAAGTAGGTTGCGGTGAGGCATCGCAACTGAGGCGGACCGCGATGTCGAATGGGAGGCATCGCGGCTGAGGGTTACAGGCTGCGGCGGAGAAGGAGTGCCGGTACTTCTGAGTAGCGCTCTTCCCTTCCGTGGCCTGGACGGGACCGCCACCGTTTGATGGCGGACGCGGTGGGGCCGCAGGGGAGGAGGAGTGTCGGTATAGCGTTGGCCGCTCTCCCTATCCCCTGCGGCCGAAAAGTAGTGGGTGGCGGGGCCACTGTGCTGACCCGTGGCACCAAAGGTGCCAGACACGGGGTCGTCTGGGGCCCTTACGCTATTTGATTCCTGGGGCGGTAACGGCGTACCATGTGTCCTAGTGCGTCGGTGATAGGGGTTATTCCCTTCCGAGGAGGGTCCGGTGACGGACAGCCGCGTCGGGTTCGCGGATGGCTTGCGCGTTCCCATGTTCCCGCCTCAAGCGGCACTGGACAACACCGTGGAGTTTTAGTGGGTTACAGTCCCACATAACTGCGCTATCTATCTCCCCGTAGTAGCGCAGAAGGCATTTTTCCACGTTAAAAAAAATGCCCGGGTCGACGGCGCGTAGTGTTCCACGCGCGCCGTCAGAGATGTCAGCAACAACTGGTAGGGTCCGCAAGGGCCGATGCCTGCCAGGGGTGCGGGTTGTTCGAAAGTGATACCGTGGCCCCTGGCATACAGGCAACTGAGGGAACACGGATGGGTTTTAGTCAATAAAAGCCTGACACGCCCTCCTGGTCCACCCAGAGCGCGAGATGTTATTTGATGATTTCCCACCCTCAATCAAAAAATATGTCTTCGAACTTTTGGTTCTAGGACACGGTTTACTCATGATGTTTAAAAACTCATACGAAGGTAACTTTCTGGCATGAACATTGTCTTCACTTCAGCTATGCGTTAATTAATTACTCTCTGTATAAGACTGCGCACTTATTTCTCTTTTCACGCAAATCAACAAAACGCCAAAACATGATAAGTATTAACGATTCTAAAACCGTAATATTGTTAATGACGTCCCCACACAGTTGCTAATAGATTTCAATAATCATAAAAATATTATTCTACCCATCCTACTATCGGGTGTTAAGATAATCATCTACACAGTGCTCCTACAATAATTGTGATTGCTATCAGACTGTGTAATCCAGCATGTCGTTTGATAAAAATCGTAAAAATCGCGCTTGATTAAGTTTTTATCGGTTTTTATCGTTTTTTTCAACGATAAGAGTCGCGCTTGGACGAAAGCAGTTAGTACGCGCTAGATTGCCGATGCAAAACACCGTGCATGTGATTGTACTTGAACCACTGTGCGGTATGGACGGGATTTATTGGCGGTTTGTGACATTTTTTTGTATTTTTGAATTCGGAATCATGGAATTGTTTTTCTTCGATTTTCGTAACGTGGTATTATTAGATATGTTTTTAAAACATAATTTAGAAAATCGTTTCTGAGCTTGCTCGAATTTTAAAAATGTATTATGAGAAGCCAATAAAACTTGATGAAATTATTTATGAATTGTAGTTGTAGGTACTTAACCTAAATGCCGTGTAAAAAATCAGTTTGACTGACAGATTACAAAATGGAAAAGTATTCACTAGATTTTTGAAAAATCTAGCGTTCATAATTAGTTAATAAGTAATATAATAAGTACCTACTTGAAATATAAGATTGTTAAAGCAGTGGTGGGAAATAAATACGTTATCTGTGTAGATTGAATATTATATATATCTTAGATTTGCTTAGAACTTATCAAAGTATCAAGTTATCACAGTTTGAAGGGCATGGATTACACGTCCTTCACAAAATATTTGTTTTGCGATAATCTTTTGAAGATTATTATCAGATTTTTTCTAGCCTAATTTTAATTAGATTTTAGGTTTAACATAACATCACGCATGTAATTCCCGGAAGTATTAGGCAGACGTGTACCTAATCATTTAGTATTCGCCAGTAATGTTTAGAATTATTTTTTTTATCAATTGGTCCACTGGAAAATTACATGAATTGCCTATTTCATTATTTTTTTCTTATCTAAGCATTGTTTTCAATATTTAAATCATTTCTGTAAGTAAAAACAATAGATCTTACATACACAGAAAAGACAAGAATGCTGAAAAAAATATTTTTAAACTCTTTTTTTTTTATTTAAAAAGAAGAATTACCAAGCGAGCATAACGATTTCTAAATATCACTTAATTCTAAGTTCAAAACTAAAAATAAATCAACCCTCTAGGTATGACCATAGTTTTAAGGCTCCCGCAAACAGACGCGACGCGACTCTACTAGAACAATTTTCTATGAAAACTTCATGGAAATTGTTCTCGCGCCTTTTTGAACAATTCGTACTCGAATTCAATTCGATAAAATATATATTCAATATGTTGTTGTTTGAATTTCTATTCTGCGCCTAATAGATAACCAGTAGCGAAGATAGCCTATATCAAACAATTTATTGTATATTTACACTTTATTTTTATCTTCACATGTAAAATTGTTTCAGTGGCAATAGATAACAGATGTACGGGCTCTTATCAACAAACATATCGCAAATATTTGGACCGATGTTGGAACAAACATAGGCGCAAATGTTGGTGCCAATGTCTGCCTTCAAATGGCACGCGTTTTTTATTAGCATAGCATCACGCCTGGTTTCTGTTTAGGGTTGGGCAGAAGTGTATAGAACATCCACATATATTTAAGTCCCATGTGATAGGGGGCGAGCTAAGGCGGGAGGAAACGCCGGTGTTACTACTGCGTAGATCGCCCGGAGGACACGCGTCCGGCCCTGGTACGGAGCGAGAGTGCATGGGTAGCCGTCACCTCCCCTTCTGCGAAGCAATAATGCTCGCGAAGAGAGAGGCGGCGCACGTGAGGGAGAGGCAATCTATGCGCCCTCACGGCCATAGTCGCCGCAGGAGACGCGGGCGTCGGGGATCCCAGGCTGATTCCCAGCCTACGTAGGCGCGTGCTTACGGACGGCGAGTAATGGGTAGCTCGCCGTCCGGTAAGGACCAAGCCCGGGTCGACGGCGCGTTATGTTCCACGCGCTCCTCGAAGAGATGTCAGCACTAACTGATGGAGTCAGCTAGGGCCGATGCCTGCCAGGGGTGCGGGTTGTTCGAAAGAGATACCGTGGCCCCTGGCACACAGGCAACTGAGGGAATACGGGTGGGTTTTAGTCAGTAAATGTCTGACACGCACTCCCGCTCCACCCAGAGCGGGAGGAGTTATTTGACGATTTTCCACCCTCAAAAATAGGGGGCGAGCCTATTGCCATCAACCGGGCACAAATACAGAGTCAGGGCTGCTACTGACAAATTCCAGATGTTTAGAAAAATCCTAATCACGCTTTGCCCAACTTGGGAATCGAACTCTAGACCTCATGCTCAGCATAGCGCTTTCGACCACTACACCAACGAGGCAGTATTGTTATTATTTTTGTTGTAATAATATTGTGGGGAAATAAAATAGCAACGCGGTTTGATTCTAAGATCCGATAACGTGGATAATTTTTTTAGTTTTTGGTGTGACTATAGTTAGGATTAGGACACTTTTTTATTTCTTCATTTGTATTCCGTACCAATAAATTCAATTAATGAAATTAATATTTAAATAGTTCAAAGCCTAGTCTAGTTTTTAAATTAAGATCAACGAAGAGTTTTAAAACGCATGTTTTATTTTAAATATTTAGTTATATTAATTTTATTATTATCAATCTTTACCTATGTCTAAAGTTAGAGAAAATTAAATCTTCCATCGTCAATAATTACAAACCCAAAATAGAAAATAATATTAGGTTGGGGAAAAAGTCTTTTCGCATTATAGTATGTATGAACTTGTAATAAAATCTCTTTGGCTATACTATTTGTATCTGGCTGGTTTTGGTATCATTGAAAGTTTAAATTTTAAAGAACATAATTCTAAATTCAAATTAGGAAAATGTGTGATTTTCATTTGTTTTTCGTACCGTCAAGATGAGTGAATCTAATGAAGAAATTCGATACATTTTAAAATTTTACTACAAAAAAGGTAAAAATGCAACGCAAGCCGCGAAAAAAATTTGCGATGTTTATGGACCTAGTGTAGTGTCTGTGAGAGTAGCACAAATTTGGTTTAAGCGTTTTCAATCCGGAAATTTTGATGTCAAAGATGCACGTCGCTCTGGTCGCCCTATTACGGATAAAATGGATGCCATTTTTGAAAAAGTGGAGCAAGATCGGCATACCAGTAGTTACGACGTAGCTAAAGAACTGGAAATTGACCACAAAACAGTTTTGGCGCATTTGAAAAAAACTGGGTACACAAAAAAGCTCGACATTTGGGTACCTCACGAGCTCACTGAAAGAAACCTAATGAACCGTGTACTCATTTGTGATTCTTTATTACGACGTAATGAAACCGAACCATTTTTGAAGAAGCTGATAACTGGTGATGAAAAGTGGATCACGAATGACAAGAACGTGCGAAAAAGGTCGTGGTCAAAGGCCGGTCAGACTTCACAGACTGTGGCGAAACCCGGGTTAACTCGCAACAAGGTGATGCTGTGTGTGTGGTGGGATTGGAAGGGCATTATTCATTATGAGCTGTTACCACCAGGCAGGACCATTGATTCTGAACTCTACTGCGAACAACTGATGAGATTAAAGCAAGAAGTTGAGAGAAAGCGGCCGGAATTAATCAACAGAAGGGGTGTGGTTTTTCATCATGATAACGCTAGACCTCACACATCTTTAGCCACCCAACAAAAATTAAGAGAGTTTGGCTGGGAGGTGTTAATGCATCCGCCGTATAGTCCTGACCTTGCACCTTCAGATTTCCACCTGTTTCGGTCTCTTCAGAATTCTTTTGGCAGTGTCAGGTTAACATCACGAGAGGACTGCCAAAACCACTTGTCGCGGTATTTTGACCAGAAGTCCCAAAATTTCTATAGCAATGGGATCATGTCCCTACCTACAAGATGGCAAAAAGTTATCGAACAAAATGGTACCTACATACTTTAGTTAAATGTAAATAAACTTTATTAAAAATGTTTTGAATTTTCTTAAAAAATGCGAAGAAACTTTTTCCCCAACCTATTATGTAGAAATTATTTCGTTCTTAAACATTGGGTTACGCATGACATTCCACACACCACGTCCACAAACATTTGCCACCAACATTGGCCCCAACCGCCCGCAGCATGCACTTTACCGATTTTCGCGTGTTACCACACGATAAGGTCGATTTCTTTCTTATCTCTACCCCTCCCCCCGCCATACTACCTACCCCCCTTCACCCCCTTTACCGATAACCAACGCGTTACTGGTTACGTGATGTTTTGTTTTCAATCAATAACTAGTGTTATGAGTTATTTCTAGTTATAGACTTGGGAGGTTTGCGTTTATTCTGTTGTTCGTTCTAGAGGCTGGTAATATTCGAGCTTAAAAAAAAGCACGACCTCTACTAGGTACTGTGATCACACATCAATACCTATGTGGCTCCTAATATTGTGTCCTATTTTTACGAAAAGCAAAATAAGTCTTTGAAAAATAATGAGATTACGTCATAAGCTCATGGCATTATGTCATCTTATAGTTTTCATGTGTGTCTGTGCTTTCAGCCTTGATAAACTTAAACAGGATATTAAAATGATGATAATATTTTGTGATATTTATCACGCATTATCTAAGTAAATCCATTCATGCGTTATCATTCTAAAAAAGTAATCTCCACCAATATTACAGTGACAAATCAAATCATACTTATCTAGAAAAAATATTTTACATGCCAGCCTAAATAGACAATTAAAAACGATAGTTTATTAAGTACCCCAGCAAAAGGTTATTTGTGTGAATACCGGGAAAAAAGATACATTCAAGCTATAAAAAGTATCTGTAAAAATGCAGAACCCTTAGTTCAAATGAATTTACCCAGTTTTTTTTTTTATAATTTTGCATTAGGTAATGATGCACCCAAAAGACGTTTTCTATATTCTAGTCACTATATTTTTGGCTATTCCAAATGTATTGATGTCTCTTATTATAAATTCAGTAGGAAACCAAAACATTTGTTTTAAAATTATTTGTAGCCTAGTTTCAATCTTCGTTAAAACAAATTCATCAGCAATTAGGTCATTAATGACATAATGTCTGGATTAAAAAAAGAACCGAATAACGTCATTTCTAAATCCAAAAATATGTTCCAAAAGACAAAATTTCAATGACATTACGTCAATAATCAATATTATCAATGACAACGGAAAGATAGCACAATCTTAATTAATTGCATTAATATCTTGTATGTAATCAATTATTTCTAATGTAATAAAAATTGTAATTTTAATCAAATTTCACTTATCTTTGTTACATAACAGAAGTAATAATTTTAACTATAATATTGTTAACATAATCTTATCGCACTTGGAATGTAATATGTCAAGTTTTTGTGACGAATCAAATCAAATCAAATCATTTATTTGCATAGAATGTAGGTACAATAAAGTTCTTATAAAAAATGTATTGAGCCGGGTACATTCTGCCTGAGTTTTGACATGCAAAATTTAACAAATAGATAAAGTCACCTATGTTATTATTATTATAAGGTCATGAGCAAAAAAATAAAATAGTTAAGAAGTAAATTATTAAAAATAATTTCAACAAGTTCAAATAGTGTGCAAGTGTTTCAAATCATGTCAATAATATTAAACTGTTGAGATGTCACACATAGGGTCATTAAAAAAATCACATAATGAATAATAACATTTCTGTATCAAAAAAGTCTTGAGTTTAATTTTAAATTGTTGAAGGATTTCACTTTTTATGCTGTCGGGTAGTTTATTAAATATTATTGGACCCATACAGAAAACACTTTTTTAAGTACCTAGCCCTTCTTTGTGTGTGAGACCTTAGCAAACAAATTTTTATTTGTTTTTACAAAAATTGCCATTTCCAAAATATATAATGACGGAAAAGTAAGAATTTTCAAAGACTTGAACAGAGGTTCACAACTATCTCTAAGTTTAAGACTATACACATAGCTCTAACACAACGTTTTTGGGCTTTAAATATGTTGTGGCGGACATCTACAATGCCCCACATACGAAACTTCAAATCAACAAATGTGGAAAACACAAAAAGTAAAGTGGTGCCATCTACAATGCCATATGCGAACTACTCAAGACTTGACGTCACACCGCAGCTACATCACGCAAGCAGAGTTTACCACGCAATCTACATAAATACAATATCCCGACATCAATCGTTGCCCACCAGACACAACACCCGTCTGGTCGGAGGATCCTCCTTTACCAATAGAGTATGAGTGAACTTTACACTGTTCCTCATACGTCTATACTGTTTTCTCTTAGGCTGCAGTTACCCCAAAAAATGATTCCAAACCTCTCTGATGTGTAAGTATTATATTTTCATTATAGTCGCATTACTCAAGGTTTGAGAGTGGGAGCCTGGTGGTAACAGCCCCGACTTACGAATGGCCGTTTCCTTTTCTTTGTGTAAATAATTTCATCACCAGTGTTCATAAAATGATGAAGGAAAACATCAGGTGGAAACCGGCACGTCCTAGAACCAAAAATTCCAAGATATGTGACATCTACCAATCCGCACCGGGTCCGAGTGGTGGATTACAACCCACTCCCTCTCAAAGAGACGAGGCCCATGTGGCAGTGGGAACTTTATAGGCTAATTATGGACGAGGACCGAATCCTGCTTGACCGTCTGCTATACAAATGGTAATATCAACATCTGACTAGCGTTTTTGCAACTACGTTGGAGCAGGCTTCAAGTCTTCCAGATGCTAGTTGATACCAGCATTTTATATAGAGCCACTGCCTATCTGACCTCCACAACCCAGTTACTGGGTAACGCAATACCCCTTGATAAGACTGGTTGTCTGCCGTTCGGGCTTCAGTGTTCATTGGTCCGTCTTTTCAGGGCCAATCGGAGCGCCAGACGCACTCTATGTGTTTGATCGAGATGGTTAAATGAAACTCACACTAAAGCCTCTGATGACCCGTAACTACTGTCAAAGATCTACGAATGACAGCCGGCTTTCCGAGGCGCAGAGGAGTCTGAAATGGTCACCCAGCCACGGACTGACCTCGGCAAGCGTAGCTTAACATTCGATCGATTAGTGCGGCTGTTATTATTTAAAACTTTCCGTGATTGATATAATGAACACAGAACACTCGTTATGGTCCAACATAATATGTTTTACCCTTGTTTTCTTCTTCCTTGTTAATAATCAATTAATTAATATTTTTTATTTATTTCAAAAAGTGTGGTACAGTCTGTTACAGTCAATATAATTTTACAGAGGTTAAATCGAATAGAAAGTAAAATAATTGAATCTGGCGTCCTAGGTTACATGGTAACCTGTATTAAGGGTCGCCAGCCCAGGTTCCCACAGGTGTACAAACATTTTAATAGAGACTGCTTAGATGGTGCAAACGTATTTAACTTATACTAAGTGTTAGTACGTGTGTGTGTTTTGTGATGTAGGTGTGGTGTATGTGTGTTTTGTGATGCAATTGCGTCTGTATGTGTTCTGTGATTTAAGTGTGATGTGTATGTGTGTGTTTTGTGACATAGCTGTGTATGTATGTGTTCTGTGATTTAGGTGTGATGTGTATGTGTGTTTTGTGATGTAGCTGTGTATGTATGTGTTCTGTGATTTAGGCGTGATGTGTATGTGTGTTTTGTGATGTAGCTTTGTATGTATGTGTTCTGTGATTTAGGTGTGATGTGTATGTGTGTGTTTTGTGATGTAGCTGCGTCTGTATGTGTTATGTGATTTAAGTGTGATGTGTGTGTGTGTGTTTTGTGATGTAGCTGTGTATGTATGTGTTCTGTGATTTAGGTGTGATGTGTATGTGTGTGTTTTGTGATATAGCTGTGTATGTATGTGTTCTGTGATTTAGGTGTGATGTGTATGTGTGTGTTTTGTGATGTAGCTGCGTCTGTATGTGTTCTGTGATTTAGGTGTGATGTGTGTGTGTGTTTTGTGATGTAGCTGTGTATGTATGTGTTCCTACAGCTGGTGAAATGTGCGTGCATGTACTATAGATTCACTTCTGGCCAACCTTCGGGGAATCAAGGCGTCATGTTATGTATTATCATCTTCAGTTATAACAATTTTGAACATTAGGTTGGTAACTGTCGCAATCAAATCAAGTCAAACTCGTCCTACACAACTTATACCAAACCTACGCACCTTTTTATGACCACAAGATCAGGTGCCATAAATGTAATTTTACACCGATACTTCGATCATAACTTTGATTCCGATCATACCTAATAATAATCATTACAAAAATCCCAAAAAATCCGTTTCCCAATCGATTAATAATCGTTGGATACCGATTCGATTGTAATTTTCAAATATCGATTACAACTATAGCAATAGAACGCAAACAAGATGTCGTTGCGATTATGACGAAAGTAATTCCCATTGATGGTTATCCTTATTTTATTTCTGTTAATTTCGTTCTCAATGGAGGTAACAGTTTTAAAATTAATAATTTTCACACAATGTTTGGTTAATTTGACACCTTTGAGGTTATTAACATACTAACTGGTTGAGATAGGATCTATAGAGGTACTTGTGACGTATCGAATGGCGTTGATAACATCACTATGATTCTAGTGTTTCTGGTCATTTCTCGAGTTTGGTGTGGGATTCCCATGTGTGTGGTGTGGTCCGTGTGGGTGATGTAATGTCCGAGTCGTTTTCACTTTTAACTTGATATGAACTGTAAAGATTTGTATCGATTTTTTAAATAATATTCATACAGATTTAACTTAGCTTGTTAGCCTTCTCTTATTTCAACCTACTCTTGGTAGTAAGGTTAACCTATTCTTAAGGACTGCTATTTTGCCTACGCCAAATAACAGTTCTCTATACAACATCTGTCAAACGTCAATTTTTCTTTCATATCTGGTCATTGAAAAAGCCTACCCTAGAGGCTGCTCCAGACAGACGCGAAGGGACAGCGTGACGACACTCCTGTAGACCAAATTTCATGAAATTTTCATAGACATTGTTCTACTAGAGTCGCATCGCGCCTGTTTGCGGGATTCTTGAAACGTATTTTATCCTCTTTTCACCTTGATTTGCAGTCAGTACCTATCAATTTTAACCTATTTGTAAAAAAAATGAAGCTTAAACGGCATGCTCAAATCTTTTGATGCGAATCGACTAACTGATCAACTTTTTGACAGGTCAAAACTGCCTGTAAATGGTTTAATTGAAATATCTAAATGCTTTGAGTTTGAGTGTGAGTTTTAACATAAACGGCATTTCCACTTTTTACAATTTTAGTTCCAATTAACAAAAGCTTTAAATCAAAACCTTCTTTGAAAACAACTCTTCCATAACCTTCACTGTTCCAACCATTAGTTCCACTCCCTTTAAATTAACTCCTAAAATAATCAAAAACCCAACCAGTCCACTCCACGTATCCTCGTCCTCTTTACTAAGATCACATCTGTATCTAATTGTACAGAACCAATGTATGCCAATTAACCTGTAATTCGTGCCTTACAGATAAAACCATGAAATGTCACCGTTCCAATTCACATGAATTTTAAACTGTTCGTGTATTATCGTCTGCATCTTTGCGAAGAAAAGCTTGAGTGAATCTAATGCTTATCTGGGGTCTGGGAGTCAAGATGACTTTTGATTGTATGATTTTACATGTGAGGTTATATGTGGAGACTGCTGTGTAATCTGATGGTGTTTTGTTGTATGTAAATTTTGAGTATTTGCCTGCATGACGCTGATAATGTAAAAGCAGTGTTATTAAAATGAAAGATACTAAAGTTGCGGATATTATTATATATCATCATCATTTCAGCCGAAATACATCCACTGCTGGATATAAGCACCTCCACCTCAACCGGTTCTATGCTTCCCGCATCCAGCGGATTCCTGCGGCCTTTCAGAAAGTCATCGTTCCAATGCCGGCCGGCTGCGGCCTTCCAATGCTACGTATATGGTGGCTACTCCAGAATCTTTCAGCCCCAACGGCCATCTGTTCTGCGAGCAATGTGCCCTGCCCACTGCCTAAGTTTGGCAATTCTTTCTACTCTTCTTATTCTTTCTTTTTATTCTTTCTAATTCTTTCTAGCTACGTCGGTTGTCTTAATTCTTCTGCAGATCTTTTCAACTCTGATTCGACCACGTAGGGAAACTCCAACGTGTCATTATTATATTAAACACAACAAAATCTTAAAATACATAGTTCGATATCTATTATGCTGCCTCTACCTGTTTGTCTAGCTAGACAGATAACATTCAAATATTTGAGTAGGTTGAATATTATCAAATTTATGCCTGCCTAGATCTTCAGCAATGTCGCTAGATCGCAATAGATGAAGGATATCGATATCGTCATAAAAATTACCATTCTGAATACGAATTAATATTCCGATACCCGAATGAATATGAATGAAATATTCTATAAATACCTATTACGTATTTCTTCAACCAATATGATTAATTTCACTAATACAAATCCAAATGGGAAAATTCCCATCACTGCCATATTTTGTATAACGTTTGATTTATAAATATGAACATCAAACAGTAGCGAGGAAACTTGATACAAACCAATAAATACGATTCAAAAATACGTATTTAATAATGTAATAAAATATTTGATATCCAATTTAAAAATCTACATATTTGTTCCCAATCGGTTTGAATTCGATTGGAATGCCTAACAAGCTAGTCGAGAAACAATATGTCTGTCACTTACGTCACCGTTACGGCCCACCCGAATACGAATACTTACTAATCGATTAGGAAAATCGATTCTCGAATGAGAAATTCGAAAAATACTACATAGGTTTATCGGTAGGATCTACTCTCGTTAAATATCATTAAAGCCCCCGACTCGATTTATTACTGATCGATAAAGGTGAATTATTTGTTTTCGTGTAGATTTTCGTGATCTGTTACCTAGCTTGAATGTTTATTGGAATTATCCTTAGTTAATATTGTCCTAGATGGTATCTGTGAAATTCAACAGTTATTCGGTGTCATCATCATCTGTAGCGTTTTCCTAACTATATTAGGGTCAGTTTCCAGTCTAACCGGACGCACCTGAATACCAGTATTTTACATGGAGCGACTGCCTGATCTCCACAACCCAGTAACTGGGTATTAGATACCCCTTGGTAAGACTGCTTGGCAGAATTCGGGCTTCTGATGACCCGTAACGACTGTCAAAGATCCAGGAACAGGTATTCGATGTATTGAAAAATAAATATAGTGGTGGTGCATAAAATACAACTTTTAGTTCCAATATCAGCTCATTTTAGCGTTGTTGCCTGCTGGTAAAAGTTCCTCAGTCAAGGGGATAAGTTCCGTTTAAGATTGTCTTAAAAGTATATTTTTTTTAATCAAAAACCTGACTGTGTAAAATGTAAACTTTAAAAAAGATGAAAACGAGAAAATTTTATTTTAAGCTGATGGCTATTAAACTTAATACTATACAAAATCTCATGCAGTCGGAGACAATATATGTTTTTATTGTTAAATTTAAGAACCAGACGGTGATGCCGGGGTGAGCTGGACTCCTTTAATAAGAACTGGTCCTTAGCACCTTTAAACAGTGAGATGTATAAAAAGAGTAGAGGCCTTTGCCCCGGAATGGGACATCACAGACTTTTAATAATAAAATTAAGAAGTAGCCTCCGACGAAAACATACCCTTCTTTGCGACGCGGAGTCGTGTAAAAAAGAGGTATCTTTAAAACTTCAATACAATACATGACGCACAAATCAATAAAACATAACAGGACTATTAACATTTACAAACCCACACACGACCAAGCCCAACAATTAAAAGCGAAATCGATAACGTTAAAACATTAAATTATTCTCTTCTAACCTCAAAGATCTTCATATCTGAAAGATCCTGCCTATCTAGATCATTAAAATTGTAGAATGTCAACCAAAGACTAGTTAATCATATCTAATCAGCAGGATAGTAACCAAAAACTAGATAAATGACTAATAAATTCTAACTGTTTAGCCGAATACTTAAGATTAAATTGTCAAATTTTCGGCTAATGTAGATAAAAACCAAAAAGCAGGAAG
The DNA here is from genome assembly GCA_949091785.1 of Polymixis lichenea. Taxonomy (NCBI): domain Eukaryota; kingdom Metazoa; phylum Arthropoda; class Insecta; order Lepidoptera; family Noctuidae; genus Polymixis; species Polymixis lichenea. The sequence goes on from OX420937.1 coordinate 22,751,527, forward strand.
CGACGAGCGTTGACGCGTGCGGTTGTTGCTTCTCGACAAATTCAAGCACACTTATACGTCGACAGTATCCTGGGTATTATGCAGAACTACCGACACGTGTACGTAATGGCTTAAATAAGATAATTGTATAAGCCAGTTCTAGATAAGTGTATAATGTGGTATTCTAATTTGTAGATTTAAATTCGTTTTTTTTTTTTTTTGACAAGCTGCATTCCATAATTGTACCGGATTGTAGAACAAGTCGTTATGAATAGATTATTTATATCTCAATATATTTTACTGGATTCTGCCCGCGATTTCGTTCACTTAAAATTTCTTGTTCCCCCGACCTATTATTTCGTTATTGCTCAGCGTTGTCTGACTTTTTGTGTTTTTGCTCGGTGCCTGAGGAGCCTAGCGTGATGTTCAGTAGCTCATAGCCTTCCTCAAAAATTAGGCTATCAAATGCAAAAAGATCTTTTCAAATCCGACTGGTAGTTTCAGAGATAAGCGCGTTCAAACAAACAAACACGGCACCTCTTCAGCTTTATTATTAGTACTAGCTATTGCTCGCGACTACGTTAGCGTCAAATTTCTTGCTCTCCCGACCCCCCCCCCCCCCCCCGCCGCTTCGAATCACCTGCCCGTGCGAGCACTTCGTATTAGTGATTTTTTCTCTTTGCTCGACTCATAAGGGTCTTAGCGTGATGTTATATAGCATATAGCCTTCCTCGATAAATGGGCTATCCAACACTAAAAGAATATTTCAATTCGAACCAGTAGTTCTTGAGATTAGCGCATTCAACCAAACAAACTCTTCAGCTTTATAACATTAATAAGTAAGATTAGTGTAGATCAGGGTTCGCCAAATGGCGGGCCGCGGTCCGCATCCGACTCATTTTGTGCGGACCGCGAGAACACAGCAACTTGCACTACAGAGTACGTAATTTAATAAAAATGTAACCCCCCCCCCCCATTATCTTTGTTGACGTCAATTCGAAAACGGCTGACCATCTCCAGAATTTAATGTCAATAGCTTGCACCAATTTTACTCGAAACTTCAAGCAGATAGACCGCAACAAAAAATGACATTTTTCTTATTTATATGTAAAAAAATACCTTTTTTATTTCCGTAATTACATTTATATTTTTTCTATAAAAAAATGTTGTGCGGACCGCGATGGTCATTTCCTTAAAATGGACCTCGAGCGCAACTAATTGGTGACCCCTGGTATAGATTATACATTATAATTCACTAATTAGTATTGAAACACTTTTTGCTGATCGTTAATATGGCAAATTCACGAATTTCCAACACGCACTACCAACATTTGGCGTGAATAAGAAATGGGCCAAATTATCATTATCATCACTATCCTAGTCCTGCTCTTATTCCCTCCCATTATCTTATTAATCTCAGTAATCATTCTCTTCTAGCCATGTCATCTTTCACACAGACCACCCATAGATCTTTGGTCTTCCCCTAACCTTATAGCCACCCACATTCATACTCAAAACTCTCATCACGACATTTTCCTCATTCCACTTCAAAATCCAGTCAATATCCTTTATGCGAATGCTCGTTGTGTGTTATTGTCATTTTTAAAACGAACTTTATGGTAAACTAAGAAACAGAGACACCTAGTATCTAGAAGACTACTGTATAAAACACTTTCCTCCTTATTTATAAACGATGATTAAAGATAAATAATGATTAACGTCCGTTTAACTATACATTATTGACGTTTAAACGTCTCTTAACTTTAAGCAACGTGTATAAATACACCGAGGCATATAAAACATGTATTCTAGTTCCACATGATGGCTTTAGTTACTGTTTTTGTTTATCTTTTACATTTAAAACGAATTCTTTAAAAAAACTTGTCTTAAATGACACAAAGGTGAACAAAGCATGTCTAAAACAACGTCAATAGAAGTATAATGCTTTAATATTATTTTTTTGTGTATGGCATCTCGCAGTTGACTTTGAGAGGCCGTGGCGTGGGCTTTGCTGTGGGTGCCTTTTAGTAAACTAAAAGCCTCCAGCCAGGGCAAAACCTACTTAACTAAAGCAACTGCACGCTGAGGGCACCCCCTTTGGGTACGGGCATCGGCCAGGGCGTCACTGGTGGGGGGAGGACAGCAAATGGGAACATGTTGGATCAAAACATTTTCATTATTATTATTATTCGGGGAATTTAACTCTACTGGTTCAGCTTCAGCGCGGGCTGGCACTTCAACGAGCAAGGGACGGTCGGTGGATGCCTTCATAGACAATCCCTCTTATTTATAGACGGTGCTTAAAGTTAACTAATTGTTAACTTTTAGAAACGTTTATAAATAAGGGGATATGTCTAGAAGTACCAATCTACTACATATTTTTATGTAGGTATATCTTTGGTACAAATGTGACTCAAAAAATCAAACTAGGCTGAGAGTTAGCACTTTTTGAACGTCAAAATTATATGCGACAGTCCCCCAAAACGCCCGCCCTTTACCACTTCCAGTGTTTTAGCTCAGAAAAAGAAGTGGCGCAACAAACTCCCCAGTACCACACATTCCTCTGCTCAAGAACACCTCATAAATAAATTCTATCTATGTGTAAATACTTATTTCTTTTTTTTTTCTTTACAGGTAAGTTCGATTGCAGATACATCATACAAGCAGACGTCATTAGTGTATGATATATGTCATATAACGAATAAACCCGCGCCATACAAGACGTATGGCAGGAAACATTAGCTTGTGAGTCGTTTATTATACATTTTTCATTTAAATAAAATGTTTGCGTCAAATTCTAAGTCTGTAAATGCGTTAATCGCCATTTTGATGACGATGGTGGTCGAGGCTAAAAAACATAAAAATTTTGAATTTCGAACATCCAAACAGGGACAGTGCATCATTCAATTATTTGAGCAATTCAGCCATTGTTCAAGTTAAGGCGGATGCGCGTTTTTTGCAATTTGCTGGTCCTTTTGGAAATTTGATATAAACGAAACGTAAGGAAATTTTAATTCTCGCCAAGAAGTCGTTATGACGTTTTTTGATATCCAAACCAAACTCAAAGTCTCACACCGATCGTGTTAGTTTACATTTTTACTTTTCACAAATATCACACACACACGTACCCCTCATCTGTTAGGGAGACTCATTGAGTCTGATAACAATAGAAAAGTAATTGTGTTAATTACTTGACACTTGACAGTCTACGATTTCAAACGTAACAAATATTTTTCAAAATATTAAACAAAAATGTCCAGATGTTTACAAAATATACAAACACAGGTTCAGGTTTCCTATAACGAATAAACCCGCGCCGAACAAGACATATGACAGGAAACATTAGCAAGTAAGTCGTTTATTATGAATTTTTATATTTATTTAAAACGATCGCGTGTGTTATTGTAATGTGCTACCGATTTTGAGGTGAAAAATGTGTCTTTTTTATCGATATTTATTTCGGTATTAATGTGTTGGGGCTCGTGACTTAATAATATCACCCACACGTGTCTGTCTTCAAGGTTAAGCAACACTTGCCGAGGTCAGCCCGTGAATGGGTGACCGTCATTACATACCAAGACCCCTCCGTGCCTCGGAAAGCACGTTAAGGCGTTGGTGCCGGCTGTCATTCGTGGATCTTTAAAAGTCGATACGGGTTGTCAGAAGGTCTAAAGTCTAACAACCAGTCTTACCAAGAGCTATTGTGTTACCCAGTAACTGGGTTATGTAAATATGTATTCAGATATATCCGGTTAGACTTAAAGCCGAGGCTAAGCAGATTGATTGAATATTTTTTTTTTTTTTTCAAAATTCGGTATTAATTTTTTACATATTTGATGTCTTCTTGGGTTTTTCTTTCTGGGTGTGCTAAATTCTGGAGAGTGCAAGGACCTACTAAAATTTTGTCATTAATGTGTCTGTAATTGGCATAATTTAAATATTATGAATATTAATTAAGCACTTTCATCTAAACATAAAGACAATAAAAATACTTCGCCAATCGTAATTAGTAATCAATAAGATAAGAGACTTCCTGCGTCTGATATTGTTTTGCTTACTACCTACCTATTTAGCTTAAATTAATATAGCATAGTAACATCACCAGCACAGCTTATTCAATTCATAATTATTTACTTTCTAAGTTTTAGTTGGACAGTACTGAGGCCTTAGTGTGTTCCACTTTACCATCTCGATCAAACGCATCGAGCGCGTTTGGTGTTCCGGCCCTGTATTGGTGACGGACCAATCGGAGTGGCGAACGCGCTCGATGCGTTTGATCGAGATGGTTAAGGGGAATCTAGTCGCGAGCACGAACTCACTGGTGGGCCTGGCTAAAAATCACGCTGTCTCACCAGGCTTTGTGTCCGTCAAAGATAGTATTAGTGATGAGTAGTTAGACGCTAGTCTACATGAACAACGTTATTGAGTGAGATGCTGGATCATTTATAATAAAACATTCGCGTAAAAAATTACGGAAAATCTTTTGGAAGATCGGGTTTTATGAAAAAACCACTGCATAAATCAATAACCAATAAAGTTTATTGAACTGTTCGATAACTGAATTTTGTCGGTACGGACTTGGTTTTGGACATTTTGCACTTTTTTTGTTACCCAAACACGGTCAAAGTTTGGTTAAATTTGCAAGAAAAACGAATGTTTGTTGGCTCCTAACTTTTTAATGGGTTTTTATTTTAGTATTCTGTTTCCGTACAGACAATGTTAATAATGAGACAAAACCGTACCATGTTAAATTTGTGATATACATTGTCGAACATTGGAGTAATACACTCCCGGATTTTTGTATGAAAAAAAAGTCGACAAGGTTCACCTTAAATAAAACACACACAATCATCAACCCTGGATTGATGAAGAACCAATCGGAGCGCCGAACGCGCTCGATGCGTTTGATCGAGATGGTTAAATGAAACTCACACTAGGGCCACTGACATCGGTGAAGGAAAACATCGTGAGGGAACTTGCCCAATCAATCATAATCTGTTTCATTTTGACAGTTCAACAATATCCATTGCGTTATTAACGTTGCTGAGCAGACACATTTTTCGAACATATGAAGCAATGGATTAGCAATCTGTTGCAAAATGATTCAAATTATTATTGACCGTGCGTTACGCAATTAGCGTGCTGGACTTATCCTATCCTACTTGTAATATTATAAATGTGAATGTTTATATGTTTAGATGTTTGAATGTTCGCTACTCAATCACGCAAAAACGGCTGAACGGATTTGGATGAAATTTGTCATACAGATCGTTTATAACCTGGATTAACACATAGGATACTTTTCATCCCGATGGTACGTTCCCGTGGGAGAATTTCCGACCTCCACGAGGGCGAACCCGCTGACAAAAGCTAGTGGTTAATATAAGTCTGAAATCGCCAACCCGTCTTGAGCAAGCATGGTGATCAATGCTCGTGTCTTCTCTGTATGAGAAGAGGCTGGTGTCAATTAGTTTTCTTTGGTATCATTCGTTGAATCGTTGAGCTTTTTACGTTTTGAGTTGAGCTGCAATTTACTGACAAATGCGTGCACTGACTAGACAGGTCCACTCCATCTGTGCGGTTTTTTTCTCAAATGATCAATGATCTGACCAAGAGATGTCTGAACTTTAAAAAAGACTGTGGCCTCTGAGTTTGTTTCAGCCTTTCTTCTCAGAGTAGTCAGGAAACGCGGCCCTCATCTACTTTTTAAAATATATTATCATTACCGTGTAAAAGTGTCTGTGCAAACCTACTTACAGAAATAAAATCATTTATCACTTAGGACTGATTTTTCAATAGTCAGATAACTTTTAACTGAAGAATAATTATGTCAATTTGACATATTTTCTATACAAAAGCTGTCAAACCGCAATATTTATTCATCAGATTGACAAATCAGCCTTCAGTAACATAGAAATTTAAATCTGAGTACCTATACCAAATAACCAGATTCCCTACTTTTATCTAAAAGTCCCGAATATATCGTCCCTGTAAGTTAAGTCCGTGAGATTACAGAGCTTTCAGATAGTGACGTCACGAATCGTCGGCGACATCGCACTTTGCCCGGCTAATGTGCTAATCCCAAACTATTTGGTACAGCTTGCAATTCAGTTTTCTTTTTGGGGATGAGGAAATTCAGAAATATTACCTACTGAATTTCTTGCACTTAATTCAAGAACGGCGTCTTTGGACGGGCCTAAATGAACAGTTCTGCAGTTACAAGAATTATTTGATATTCAGAATTACTAGCTGATGGCCCAGGATTCATTCTTCTCGACGTTCTCGTAGTGGAACTAATAAATGTTCTAGAATCATTTCTAGAAAGCTAATGGGTGAAGCCAGGGTAACCCATTATTTCAGCCAAAAGAGGTCTACTGCTGGACATAGGCTTCCCTCAAAAGAGAGTGGGGTTGCCGTAACCGCCACGCTCGACAAGCGGAGTGTCATTCAACTTCAAAAGATGCATTTATAAAAATGTTTTTAAATTATTTATTTATTCAAAAAACCTAAAAATAATTTTGACACCCTTGGACCCGGGACTCCATGTTGTTGGAGAGGTGGATGCACCTGCACCTTTCGTCGTTCGTCACCATTTATTCAGTGATTATTTTTTTATCATTAGAATTAAAAAAATAAAAAACAAAACCTAATTGACTATAATTGTGAATGTGCTGTAACTTTCATTTATTATTTTTATTAACTTTAATTTATTTTTATTTTATTTTTTATTGACTGTAATTTATTATTTATTTTGTAATGCAATGATTTTAACGTGTAATGTAATTTGTAGTGCTTAGTATGGGAATAATTTCCTTTTATTTATTTTTTTATTTTTTACCCAACTAGCTATTTAGTGATCGCCTATAGACATAGTTACCAATACCCTAAAACTGTACCTACCCCTTTCCGTAAAGAATACGAACCAGTAGTGCTCCAACCAAACCAGAGGGTCAACCAACTCATAGTCCATATTTCACGTAATCTTCATCATCACCATTTCAGCCGAAAAACATCCACTGCTGCACCGGTTCTGGCCTACTCGCATCCAGCGGATTCCTGCGGCCCTCATCAGGTAATTGGTCCACCTTCTTGGAACACTACGTCTTCCAGAACATGGTCGCCACTACATAACCTTTCGGTCCTATCGGCAATCTGCTCTGCGGGCAATGTGCCCTGTCCACTGTCACTTTAGTTTGGCAATTCTTCGTGCTTTGCCAGATCCTGGATGGTTCTCCTACGGATCCTTACATTTAACATTTCTGCCTCGCTGGTCTCGTGGTCGCAAGCGCTACAACTGAGTATGGGGTCCTAGTTTGGATTCCCAGGGGACCAAAACACAACAGGCGAAATGTGGATGTAGGTACCATAATACACCCACAGGTATGTTTGGATGTTTAGATGTTTGTTACTTAATCATGCTAAAACGGCCGAACAGATCTGGATGAAATTTGGCATACAGATCGTTTATAACCTGGATTAACATATAGGATACTTTTTATCTCGGTAGTACATTCCCGTTCCGTGTGGTGCCTGACGTAAAAGAATAGCACCATCCCATTTCTTCCCGTGGGTGTCGTAGAAGGCGACTAAGGGACTTACTAGAGAATGGGCAGCAGCGTTCTCTATGCATTTTACCACCATACCGCGATCGCCATCCTGCCTGCCAAGCGTGGGGATTATGACAAATCCTCACCTTTTGGGGGAGGCTTATGTCCAGCAGGAGACGTCTGTCGGCTGATGTAATGAGTACATTCCCGTGGGATAATTTCCGACCTCCACGCGGGCGAAGCCGCTAGCGAAACCAAGTTATTTAATTGTTATTTTATTTAATACTTCCTTCAAGCACATAAACGTACCTACAGAGCCGGACTCACCTCTACCCCAAAACTGAACCTACCTAACTACCTACCCCATTCTGTAAAGAACACTCGCCAGCTAATCTTCGCAGCCCACATCTTGTCAAAAGGCCAGATAAAGTGTCCCACTCCCCGGTCGAGCGCAAGACAAATCTGAACAATTACTTTCGGTGCTAATGACGCCGATACCGATGGCTTACGATTTATTGTCGCCACATCGGTGGCCGGCTTTACATATATTTTCATATTTTTAGATAGGATTGCCGCCGAAAGGATTTCTTTACGTTTTCGCTGATTTTTCTTGTGGTATCATTTTTTAATTGAGAGGAGTTTTGGAGATTTATGGCTACGCTTTGTTTTAATGACATTTTCTTTCGTTTTTAAATGAATTGAACAAGTACCTGCTTGTTTTTAATTGTTCTGATAAGTCATTCTCAACTTATAATGTTCCCACTGCTGGGACACAGGCCTCCAATCTGGGAGAGAGAGTGGGCCGTAATCCACCACGTAGGTTGTCATATGTCACATATCTTCGATTTTTTATTTCTAGGACATGTCGGTTTCCACTCGATGTTTTAGATATAAAACTTTTTTCAAAAAAAAAAAATAACTGACTTCCAAAAAAAACACTAGGTACAAAGTGAAAAATAGCTTTAATTTCGGATGTCGGTGACTTTGGAAAACATGTATATAATTTTTTTTGTCCGCCCACCGCCTTCCGAAATTAAAGTAATTTTTCACATTGTAGTGTTGTTTTTTGGAAGTCGGTTGTTTTTTTTTTAAATAAAGTTTTAATTTTTCACTTTTTAGTGGTTCACATGTGTTTACCCCCTCACAGCGTATCGGCGTGATGTTATATTATGAACTGGTGTAAACAATAGACGGACATGGGATTTCAGCGATTCCAGTCCATGTGCCATCATTTATCTCCGAAGTTCTTCATCAGATCTTCACCAAATTGAAATGGGACCAGTCCGAGAAAGTACTGTTCCAAAAACTACCCAAATCGCTTCAAGTGTGCCTTTAAAATTTGAAGAGTTGTCTCTATTTCTCTAGGATCCCATCATCAGAGGGTAGTATACCCTTTCAAACAAAAAAAAATTACCCAAATCGGTCCAGCCATCTTCGAGTAATCGGGGAAAATACATAAAAAAAGGTTCTGACGAATTGAGAACCTCCTCCTTTTTGAAGTCTGTTAAAAATACTGGTATCAGCTAGCATCGGATAAAATTAGAAGCCGACCCCAACAGAGTTGGGAAAATACAAGTCAAATGATATTACCATTTGTATGTTGGTGAAGTAACAAGAGCGTTAGTTTACCTATAGCAGACGGTCATACAGGATTCGTTCCTCGTCCATAATTAGCCTACAAAGTTCCCACTGCCACATGGGCCTCCTCCCTTTGAGAGGCTTGTAATCCACCACCCGGGCGCGGTGCGGATTGGTAAATGTCACATGTGTCTTCGAATTTTTCATTTCTAGGACATACCGATTTCCTCAAGCCGTTTTCTCTTCACTGTTTTGGGGGCAGTTTCTATCTCAATTCACGACCTATAAACTCGTCGGGGTCGGGGGGTGTCGAAGTCGGGGGTGATGCCACTGGGCCACCACTGCTCTCCATAGCAGTCGAGATGTGAATGATGACGCATGACCGGTTAGGTACTTAAAAGTAGCTTCAGAAGCAAGTGAAGCTCTAATCTAAAAGTTTTCTGTTCAATCTTCACTATAAAAATACTTAAAAGGCTGACGTCACAAATCTCTAGGACAAAAGAACCCCTTGCATTTTAAACCCAAACTGTCCAACTGTGTCAGGCCACATTTCTTTACTGTTATAACCAGTCCATCAACGAGGCCCGCCCGCAGGCACCAACAAGTTAACCTGAACTGTGCTTAAACTCAGTTTAATGTATTAACCTCGTTTAGCCCGCTGACTTATCGCACGACAATTTATCCGCGGAACGTACTCGGAACTCGCAAAAAAATGTTTAAAAAAGTTTAATAAAGTCACTTTGTCGAGACGTATCGCGGAGATATGACGAGCTTTTGGGTATATTTAATTGTGTAATCTGTGGGAGTAAATATTGCTTTAGTTTTTGTTATATTTTTAAATTATGTGCAGCTGAAAAGGCCGCTACTAGATATAAGAGCGCCCTTTACCATTCTTATAAAGAATCGGCTGTGGCTAACGGAATTTTCTAAACATCGAATTCAATAAAACATGTCAGCATTCCTAAATCCAACGGCCCTGATAACGTCAAGACTAGTTTGATCACTTTTATAAAAGCCACTCTTAGACATTTTTACTTGTTAATATAAAACATTTTATTACTTATCTCCTAATAAAACAAATTAGTCCAACCTACAGTAACTTCAAATGACTTTACAACGACTATAAAAATAAACTTAAAGACTCCTTAAATCTGTACAATAAACATTCTAAACGACCTAAATACACAGCGTTAAAAATGAGCAATAAAAAAACATCTAGTTCGTATCACCGATCCGACAATCAGGTACCCAGAGAGCAATTACTAAAGTTTGCGCATCCCCATGACAAATATCTACTCCACTTTAACAAATACGGTTCGGGCGATTTTTTCTTTTTATCTCGTCGCCACAGGGCAGGGCCTGAGATACACAATTTTTCAGGGCGATATAAAAGCTGTAGCAAGTTGAGTCTTTAAAAAGTTTATCGTTGAAAGTTCGCGCACCTCTCCGTGTCGCGAATGATATATCGGGCAGCATTAATCTTTGTTAAACGTTAGTTAGCCGTGTGGTGGAGTCGGACTTTTTTGCATTGCTTTTTTCAGAGGAAGTTATTTTTTATCTATAAAGGTACAGCAGGTTATAATGTCAGTAGAGGTATATGGACTGCTTGCGGTATGATAGGCTTCTTCGGAGTGAGCTATGTCCGAAGTTAACATAGTGACACAAAGTAACTCGCCTCGTGTTTAGTGTCATGATAGTCTGTGCTGCTTCAGAGATAGAACATATAGAAAGTAAGCTGGAGTTTTTGGCGGGATCGCGTTGGAACATGTCGCACGACTTTTTATTTTCATGAAATTTAGTGAAGTAGCGAATAAAATTGTATAATTTTGGTAGTGAATTATGCAATTTAATTACGTGTGAGTGCACAAGTGTAGTGAAGGTGAAAATAAGTGTCTAACGTGGACTTTTCGTGTTCCCCCCAAAAACTCCTAATAGGTTGTTGTAAAGTTACTACCGCTTTACAATAACTTTAACTTTGACTTGACTGAGTAAAGACGACTATGACTGTAACTTCGTGCCCGATATCGGGCCATTTACTTGATCGAAAAGAAAAATTACTTGACACTGGCTAAATGCACAAACCGTGCGAAGCCAAAACCAAAAAAAAAAAAAAAAAAAAAAGAAAGTAAGCTACAAAAGTCGTCATTCGACGAATGATTGAAAAGTTATAGTAGTTGTTTTATCATTACACACAGGCCTCCACTCTTCAAGAGGGAGTCGGCTGTAATCTACCATGAGGCCGCAATGCGGGTTGGTAGATGTCACATGTCTTCGAATTTTTGGTTCAAGGACAGGCCGGTTTCCTCACGATGTTTTCCTTCACCGTTTTGAGAACAGTGGTGATGAAATAATTTAATCAGAGTAAATTGCCTGCCTTGTTTTAGAGCAGTAGGGGAGAGGTGTGTCAATAGTAACAAAAAAAATACAAATCTTCATAACATTTTAATTAACAATCACAGCGCAATAATTTTTGGTCACAATATAGTTAAGATATTTAATTATAAAATCAAATACAGAAAATAACAAAAACGTCGATAAAATTCTAAGGAATGGCACTTAATGAGATCAACCAATAGTGTTACAATTGCTGCAGTAAGAGGGTCAATTGTAACAACAATGAGAGTCAATTGTAACATACAGAAATCGTCAATAATAAAAAAAAATCAAACCAATCAATCAATCAATCCTTGTCAGCAGTTCACGCTGAACATTAAAAAAAGCTTAAAACACTTGAAAAATAATAAAAACAATAACAGTCATTCCGACAAACAGTTTAAACACACAAAAAATGGATCATTTTTTGCACAGCTGGAGTGTGCCCATTTATGGCAGTCTCTGCATTGCAACCAATCTTCTCTACTGGTTTTGTAATGTTCAAAACAGACTATACAATAATTATCATCTTCGTCTGCACCATCTGTGTCTTCGTTTATATCTTCATCTGTCTCATTATTTTCAGTTCTTTCAGTATTTTTTTTGGTCAATTTCTTCTTTGTCGGTTTAAGTTCTAAACTTCTTAATTTTGGTATCTTTTTGTCATTAATCTTTCTTTGCTTTGCCTCTAACTCTTCTTTTTCTGGCGTATCAGTGTATATTGCACTTTTCCCTTTAGATCTCCCAGTCTTAGATTTGACTCGAGGTGGTGCTTTTGGAAGCGGGACCAAATCTACTAGTGAAGTCCTACGTGGCAATGTATGATTAGACCAGCTTGGTGTTAGTTGAGCTGCCACCTGGGGCAGAATCTGATATGATGTCGAAGGTGCTGAAGGGGATACATTGTTCATCAGTTCTGCAGGAAAAGACATATTTTGATGATCCGATTGATCAAGGGCGACTTCTTCATTCGCTTGGTCGGTAACGCTGGCTGGAGCAAAATCAACGTCAGGAAAAATGTCTTTCTTATATGGCCATATACCCGTGCATGCAAACCCTTGAGTTATGTTATTTGGTGTAGCAGCAACGGAAATAGCTTCTTTAACAAGTCCTGGTAAATCGTATATAGTCATTCGTTGTCCAGGATGATTTTTCATCCAATGATCTGCAGCAATATTAAATTTAGTTTTAAACGGCCCAAAAACTGATCTGTCAAGTGGTTGTAGTTTGTGCGACGTATGTGGTGGAAATGATAATATTGAAATGTAGTTTTCTTTACAATATTGAATAACTGGTATATTTATATGAGAAGAATGATTGTCCAAAATAACAACAACAGGATTTTCTTGAGTCGGCTTAGCAAATTTAGTGAAGTGCTTCATGAACAATAAAAAATCTTCGTCTTGCATCCAACCACTTTTATTAGCTGAACCGTCACAGCCAGGAGGACCATCTCTTATAAAATGAGGCTGAAAATTCTTTCGTGGAAATACAAAAAAGGCAGGTACAGCGTTCCCTATTGCGTTAACAGCCAAACAAACAGTGACCAGAGTTCCTCTTTCTTGGGAAGTGATGGCACCGACCTGTTTGGTTCCTTTGACAGCAATTACTCTGCTAGGTTTTTGAGTTGTTGTTACACCTGTCTCATCTATGTTATATATATTTTGTGGTTGACTTTTAAGTCTATCCAATAGTTCACCCCATTTGTCAAAGAATTTTTCAACATTTGGTTTGTTGAAGTTCATGGCTCGAGCAAGACTCGTGGCTTCAGGACGTCTGACAGATAAAGTTGAGTGTCTTTTCATAAAGGCCTTGTACCAATCAAGGCTAGCGAGTTCTGTGTCGTTCCACTTTTGGGGATATTTTAAATTATTAGCTTTGGCGTACGAATAAGCCAATTTACGTAAGTCTTTGGTAGTTAAACCAAAGTAAAGCTGACTCGCAGTCTTACAGTATTCCGATAATTCTAGTTCCTGTTCTGTAGAAAATACTTTATTATGTGGGGCATATCCGGTTTTAACTGTGTTATCCTGCTTGTATTTAGCGACATACCTGGATAGAGTTACATGACACATGCCAAAGCTGGTTGCTACACTTCTTACACTCTTCCCTTGCTTAATTACAATTTCACAAGCTTCAGTATATTTTTCAGGTGGCACGGTGCCACGCAATGTTTTCCGAGGTCGTTTATAAACCATTTTATATGGGTTCTGAAAATAAAATGGTTCTATTAAACAATAAAATATTGTGAAAAATACAGAGTGTCAATTGTAACATGTTACAATTGCGCCTCCTTATTTTGTTACTTTTGCACCACTACCGCCATTTTGCATTGAAGATTTATTTAACAAAAAACTATGTTAAATTTGAACAACTCACATACCTGCACGTGTAGATTGGATGGTAAAGTATCCGAAAATCACCACTGAACTAATGTAAAACTGTTTCATTTAATTTTAATAATAAAAACTGTGCCGAACAATAATTTTACTCAACTTGCTAAAACGCAAACTATCTTCTACTGACAGCACACGCGCGAACTGTTTTACCTATAAGTTTGGTCGGTAAAATAGCACCAAATAAAGCTTCGATTGCAACCAAAAGCTACCGCTACTCGACGATAGATGCCGTAAACCAAAATATGTTACAATTGCCTCCCTGTAACAATTGACACACCTCTCCCCTACCTAGTTTTATTAAATATTTTCAAGTCCTAATTAATTGCCAAATATTTGTCCTACCTAACCAACATTCATAACACCAACATCACCTCTAAAACAACAACCCGTACTTCAATCACCCTCCACATCTGTCATCAGCGCACATGGTACAAAGAACGCTATTGTAAATAATAAGATCCTGTCCCGATACGCCCACACACATACACACACAAGGTAGGTAACCTTTAAACGGATACCGCTTATCTCGGGAATCAGCATGTATGAATGATCTACCCCCTCTATACGCATTATTTATTGAGATAATATCGATGGGAGAAAAATGGAAACAAGAGTGGGATCTATGAGTTTGTCTCAAACTGAAACTGAAACGACACCTCTTGAAATGAATATATCATTTCAAGAGGTGTAGTTTCAATTAATGGTATACGGTGAAACCCATACACTATCGTCGACTTAGCTTTTTTATTTACTTTGTTCATTCATATTAATTAAAGAATTAGTACACGATTAGCGGTCATCGCGTGTACTCCCTCGCTCCTTTATATAACAAACCTTTGGTCCGTTAAATATTTTTATTTTACCTTAAACTCAGTAGTATCATTGACTATCTTCCAACCTTCTATATAGTCCTTCGAGCCGGATCTTGGTCCTTTTAAAAACGAATCGTATGTAGCCGAAGTACCTACAGACAGTTTTTGCTTTCAAAATATAGTTTCAGTTCAAATAACGCAGAGATTGTTAATTGGCCTTTAACTACCGGGAAAAGCCAACATTAGCTAGTGAAAGTCCCGTCCAAAACGGTCCAGCCTTTTCAGAGATTAGCTGAAGCATTAAGTAGAAAGCTGTTTTTTTGACATGATAAACGAATACGTCAATTTTATTTATTTGTAGGTATAGATTATATGACCCACTTCTTACACCAAAAAAAAATCTTTATTCTCGTTAAACCAGTTAGGGTAGCCCTTACAAATTAGGATCTTACCTTATGTACTTTGAGTTTCCTATATCTGCGACTCCGATATCTGCTCTGGTAAGCCTTCTACCAAATAGGCTGTGGCAAAGAATCAGCGAACCCAAGTTAATAATGATTCCCGCCATCAATTTTCGAGACAATAAAACATACCATTTTAGGAACATGCTTATCAACCAAGGAAGCCCGCACAACGCGACCAATTTTGGCATCTTACCGATAGCCATCTGTCTCGATTTTTATTTATTCGTTCGTATAATATTCGCCAGCTAGTTCGAATAAATTATTATTCGAAATCTATTTTATCTTGCGTATCTCGATGAGGAGATTGTGGTTTATTTATTCGGGCTCTATGTCGCCCACGTGATGGGAAATGTTTTTGAAATACGAGGAAGGAATTTCTTGCATATTCGATTTATTAATTCTTTTTATATTTTGCCGATTCTTGTGATTATTTTTTTGGATAGGATCAAGTTCATTGGCACTAATCGCTAAAAATATGTATTCATATTCATCGCAAATATTTTGCTACATTAAGTTGGCGTCGAATTTAGTTTAAGACAGGCAATATAGAGAGTCGAATATTACGCAAAATTCACCCACTTTCTTCGACATACTATCATGGTTCTTCCAATACCAAAACATCAATTAACACCCTGCATTCCAACGAGAAAGAAACTTCAAAATGTAACGAACAACCACCACCATTCACCATAATGACGGCACACTGCATTCTCGGGACCTCTACCGAACAAGAAAGTATCAAATATTAACCATCGGACACACCTGAAGCCAGACAGCCTGGCATGCATATGAAGAGGACAGATACACAACCACAAACTTTACCAAACACCCCCGAAAATACGACCAAACTCCTATTCCAGAGCAAGAAGAGTCAATTTCGAATAATATTTCAATTTCGAAACGATTCGAATAAAGTTGCAGCACTGCCTGAGATAGTATCATTTCGTACGTTAGCAAGAAACACATTTCAAGCGAAACATGGACGATGTTGGGGTCGAATCGAAACAAAGCGTTGTGACATCGAGATAAGAATCGATAGGCTCGCGAAACGTCGCGCCGAAACGCACCGAACAAATTATCGATTCATAAAAACATCGATTTTAAAATATTGCCGCGAGTTTATCGCGTCATTGTTCCGATAGGGTGGCCAGTATAATGTTAATAAGTTGCCAGCATTAAAAATTCTTTGCGTGTGTTGACTTTGTGCGCCCTTCGGATTCTTGTCGCTGTTTTAAGACGAAACCTTTTAGTATTGCTAATTAATTATGTTATTGAATGGAAATTTAATTAGTATTATATTTTAAACTTTGTTAATTGGGCTGTGCTTACGGAGCCCTTATGGGTTCCATAAGCAGTAATGGCACTCAATGAAATTTATATCATGGTGTGTCAAATTAATTATAATCGTTCAAACATACCTGTTATCAAGTTTGCTACTTGGTTGGAAGTATGCTGTTCACACTATTAACCGACACCTTAGTTAATTAAATACTTTGCTAATTGCCACACCTTGACATAATTATATTAAAAACATTCCCCAACTTTGTAATAAAAACATGAATATGTTACTTAAAAAATCACCCTTAATATAAATTCTTCAGTCCTCAGTTAACTGCGCATGGATATGTGGTCAGTGTATGGCCACCCTGCATGCGCCTGCGCAATCTCGCCCGTCCGTCATACAGTATCGCGCGATCGTCGCCCCACTGTGGCGCGACTAGCGAAATGAGCTTTTGTTTGTCACTTGCTATCGATGATTTTAATACAATGTATTGTTATAGCAAAAAATATTTTATTCTGATATCGTTGAATAAGAACTGATGGAAAAAGTGGAAGTTATGTGTGTGCCAGGGCCCATCTAGATGGCAGCACCTGTCCGAACCATGGATCAATAATATAATAAATAAGGATTGATATTTAAATAATATAAAAAAAGAATACAGGGTAAATTTTTAACCAACGCGTAAACTGTGACCATGAATTCAGCATATCATTCTAGACCCCTAACATAGAAATTTCCGAACAAAAAAAAATCAGCTGTTCCATATATTCTGACGCATACGCGGTCAAAATGTATGGAACAGCTGATTTTTTTCTATGCAAGGGACCAGGGGGTCTAGAATGATATGCTGAATTCATGGTTACAGTTTGCGCACTACTTAAAAAATTATCTTGTATTGTAAAAATATTTAACGTAGCCTTTCCGTGTCTTAGTGGTCTTAAAACTTTGTTATTAGTCATTAATATCCACTGCTGGGCAAACGCCTCCCCACTCTCTGTCCAGAGCTGCGAAGGATCAATCTTTAAGGAATCCAGCTTATCCCGCCACCTTCGTCTGGGCCTGCCGCCACGTCGCAAAACTCATTAACACCTATAATATTTCGTAACCCAAAATTATTTACTCAAACATCTCTACCAACCCCAAAACAACAAGAAAACTATGCTGTCCCACAAACTGCAGCAAAGGTAAACAGTCGACATTAGTACATTTGACACCTGTTGCTACAATCAGATGGCGTTCCGCGTTCATTGCCCGCTATCTTGGCTCATTACGATCGCGACCTATTCCCAACAAGTAATGGACAGCAAATAGGCAGCATTGGAATGGAATAAAGTGTTTGAAATGTTGGTTGTAGTACTATCATCGTTTGCCAACTATACTAGTACTTTACATGGAACGACTGCCTTTCTGACCTCCACAACCCAGTTACTGGGTAACACGATAGCCCTTGGTAAGACTGGCTGTCAGTCTTTCGGGCTTCTGACTACCCGTGACGACTGTCTTTCGTCATGCTTACCGAGGCACGGAGGGGTCTTAGTTTGTAAAGACGGTCACCCATCCATGGACTAACCGCGGCAAGCAAATCTTAACTTGATCGATCGATCCGTGCAGCTGTTATTACTTAGGCACAAGCCAAAGGTTGTAGTAACAAATAAATAAATAAAGAAATCTTTAATTTAGACTTCTTAAGCACGTGTGAATGATAGCGTGACGGTTGGCAGAGGAGAATGGAAAAACAAAACATGTTGCGTCGATCCAAGTAACATGGGTTAGTGGCAAGAAGTTGATGATGAGGAAGCACAAGTAATGCAGAAAACAAACAAAGTCAGTGGTTTCCCAGAGGCAACGGCCGCGACTTAGATCTGTATAGGTCTTCCGTGTGGTGCTGGACGTAAAAGAATAGCACCATCCCATTTCTTCACGTGGGTGTTGTAGAAGGCGACTAAGGGACTTACTAGAGAATGGGCAGCAGCGTTCTCTATGCATTTGACCACCATACTGCGATCGCTAACCCGCCTACCAAGCGTGGCGATTATGGCAAATCTCCCCGTTTTGGGGGAGGCTTATGTCCAGAAGTGGACGTCTTTCGGCTGATATGATGAGGTCATAGGTCCGAACCCAGGCAGACGCTTTGCTTTGTGTAAATTATTTCATCGCCATGACTCTCTAAACGGTGAAGAAAAACACCGTGAGGCATGTCCTAGAACAATTCAAAGACATGTGACATCTACCAACCCGCACTGTGCTCGCATGGTGGACGACCCACTCCCTCTCACAGTGAGAACGTTATAGACTGATTATATTGAGGTTAAAAGCGCGATTTCCTTTGATTTCAAAACGATTCACTATCGAAGGTCGTCGAACTAACCAAATAATTTCAAAGAATTTATGAGAAGACTAGATTTCGCAATTTGATCGTATCATACTTGAAAGCCTGCTTAGGCTTTAGCTATCGTAATAAAATTCAAATTAACTTGACCCCATGACCTATGGAATACTTTTGAAAGTTTTTTGGTAGAAAACGCGTAAGTACTATACATAACGTCTCGCCTTCATTCTAGATGAGGTAGACAGAGGACCGTAAAACACTCATTATCACCCTATAATGTAATGTTCCCACTGATGGGATACAGTGTAAGGAGAGGTCCATAATCCACCACGTGGGCCTAATGGTTCGCTGTAGTGCATCGGGGATGTTTGCGATGTATCACACTGATGGCTTTCATGCCATCATCCGTAAGAAAACTGTGTCCCTGATTTGCAGAATGCGTGGCAGCTGCAACGGAATTCTGAAGACTGTGGCAGATAGAATCTCTTCTCCGCTATGGAGATCCTTTACTAAGCGGGTAATTTGAGTATATTTCAATTCTGATTTTAATTTGAATTCTGATTTTAATTATAATTTTGATTTTGTATTTTAATTTTGATTTTAATTTTAAGTTTGGTTTTAATTGTAATTGTAATTAGTAATTTTTGAATTGATTCAATTTTGATGTTATTATAATTTTATATTCAATGTGTATTTTAAAATTGATTCAAACTGTATGGATTAAGTTATCTGAAATAAATTAATTTTATTTATTTAATGCGAGTTGGCGGATATCACATGTCTTCGAATTTCTGTTTCTAAGACATGCCGATTTCCTCAAAATGTTTTCCTTTGCCGTTTTAAAAGCGGTGGTGATAAAAAATTACACAAAGTAAAGTGCTTGCCTGGGCTCGAACCTACGACCAACAACTCACACTCACATTTCCCTTGTTATCTATACATCCATACATTTATCTTGCATATAAATAAAATTGGAGCGTCTGTTTGTAATATTAAAATGTATATATATTCGGTCCATAAACCAAAATAACATTTTTTACAATTTTTGTCTGTCTGTCTGTCTGTTTGTTCCCGCTAATCTCTGAAATGGCTGGACCATTTTTGACGGGACTTTCACTGGCAGGTAGCTGATGTAATAAGGAGTAACTTAGGCTACTTTTATTTTAGAATTTTTATTTGTTTTTATTGATACATAAATAATAGTAAAAACACTATTCCGCGTGGATGAAGTCGCGGGCACAGCTAGTAATAAATAAAAAACCTACATATATGCGCTTTCTGCGATCAACCGAACACAAGTGAAGACTCCAGGCTACTACTGAAAATTTCACTTAGTAGGTACAAAACTTTACCTATAAACAAACAACACCTCTCTCCCATGCTTATTACTTAATTTTAAACACGTTTGGTGAAATTCTTAAATATAATATTCTGCTAGCCTTATCGAGAGGTCGTGCGGTGAGGGTTCAGTTCTAGGAACGAACAAATCTTCAGGCTCTCCCAAACCTACAGACTCCCTAGGATGAGAATAAGGGAATATGGACTTCAGGAATTGGCGTTAAGAGTGGATTTGCTCGGTCTTGGTAAAGTTTCTGTGCATCGGCCGTATGTTACACGGTAGTTTTGTTAAAAGTTTGATGTTTTATTTCGAAAAAGTGGTGCTTTATGCTCGTTATCAAAGTAAAGCAGCAATACAGAGTCTATAAGCTTTATTAATATCAATTTATTAATTTCATTTTTGACAGCACGGTTGGCGCAGTGGTTAAGCGATTGACTGCTGTGCTGCGTGTAGCGGGTTCGATTCCCGCACGGAACAAATATTTGTATGACCTACAAGTAGTTTTTCCGGGTCTGGCTGTTTGTGTATGTGTATTTAAATGTTTGTAAACGCACCCACAATACAGGAGTAATTCCTAGTGTGGGGCAACGTTTTAAAAAACAAATCCATTCGTTTTATTTCGAGCTACATTTGAAATGCATCATTTTTGGTAATATGACCAAGAATTGTTTGCCTACAACTGCGTAAAAGTGATACACTTGAAAGAACTCGCAACGTTTTACTGTTTTTTTTTAGTCTACACTATCTCAATGCTGAGCAAAGGCCTCCCCCAAATCCTTCCAGGCATCCTTTTCCAGGGCCACCTCGATCCAACCCTTGCGATACGCGTCTAGATCGTCTCGCGACCTCTTCCTGGCCTGGCCTTGGCTGCGCCGTCCATCCTCACCGTGTGGAGACTATTGCCCAACGGTCACCGTCCATGCGGCTGACATGACCCGCCTAATCCCATTTTAGCTTGGCAGCGTTTTTGCCTATGTCTAGGATACCCGTTTTTCTTTATTTTTTGTAATTATTAGGCTATTCATCTCCAACTGCATTATTGTCAGATTTTTTTAAGTGAACACCATCTAGGTACTTTCTTGACTATTCACACGAACATTCGCGTCGGTGTAACACGCGTCCGTTATCGCGATATCGCCGCGCGGGGTGGCCGCGCGTCGCGCGATCCTCCGGCGCGATTACACGCGGTACGCGCGCGATATTTAGCAGAATGACACGACAATGTCGCGTCGTGGGTAGCTGTTTATTGTGTCGTGAATGGACGGCCTTATATCGTATGCTTGTGTTGAATATATCATAAATTAAATTATGTGTGTTATGGTCAGGGTGTATTTTGTTTTCAAATAATGTTTGTGTCGTTTTTATCCTGATTTGGGATCATTGCTCATTGCACAATTTTAATAGATTTTTGAATGGTTATCAAATCCTAAATAAGTGCTTCTACACTTAGCGTAGCATAGTATTCAGCTAATAACGTTCCCACTGCTGGGACACAGACCTCCTCTCCGTGAGAGGGAGTGGGCCGTAATCCACCACGCGGGCCCAGTGCGGGTTGGTAGATGTCACATGTATTAGAATTTTTGGTTGTAGGTCATGCCGGTTTCCTTGCGATATTTTCCTTCATCGTTCCAAAAGCAGTGATGATAAAATAATTTACACAAACTAAAGCGCATGTCTGGGTCCGAACCTACGACCTACATATCGTAAGTCGCAGCCATTTCCACTGGGCCACCACTGAAAATACACACCTTATAGTTAAAAAAAACTGGTAAAACATACCAGTCAAAATCCTTGATTCAAATCACCATAGATTCAAAGTTAAGATATTTATTTCACAATACATAACTAGTTACGACAACAAACTGTCAAATTAATGTATTCGCCGTTTTAAAATTCAAAAGGTGTTACTTAATTTTTTCTTAAAGAGTATATATTTTCTGCCGACTACAGATGGTTAAATAAAATAACGACTATCACAATGATATTGGCAATAACTATCACATTATGACTATCAAAATATAAGTATAACCATATCGTATTTCAAAAGAATTTTATTTTTCCGTCTTCAACACCCATTCTAAATAAAATTTATGAAATTAGAACGTAATTCTGTATTTTATTGAGCAGAATTCGATGCGATTGTGATCAGTGTCGCAATCTATGTGGCTATCGTAACAGATACATAGGCTATATTTACATAAAATGTATATTTATATTCTTATGGTTTTAGGCGTGTGAATGGGCGGGCCCTAGCAACACGGGTGATCCGGTAAAGCATCAGAACTGTAGGCGTATGTATGTGAGATATATTTGTATTATACACGGTGTAACAGAAACTCTATTGCCATCCTTAAGCACTAAAGATGCTGCATACAGCTGGTATAGAATCACTACACATAATATAAGAATTGATACCGAATTTTCGGTTTCATATGTTTCTTAAATTCAAATCATAACAAACGTGTCACCGCACTACGTAGGTCAATAACTTTCCACGTTACTTGCTAATATCATGATAAATTTCTTCCGAGTGATGTGTTTATTTCAATTTGGAAAGTTCGGTTTCTGGTATCAATTTAAAAACTCTCATAACTTCCGAACATGTAGAGATAGAATTAAAAAACCCTTCCAATATCGTTTGATATCATCCAAAGAAGCCGTGCCCTTGGTATGTATATAACCTTTCCGTTACACGTTGTATAATTTAGGCTTAAATAGTCTAGTTTCGGCAATTTTCATCCGATAGTTAAGCAGATTTTTTTAAAATTAATTTAAAAAGAAAAGACAAAGAGCCGCATCTCCAATCTAAGTGACAAGATATCTTAATCAATAATGCTTTAAAACTGGCAAATAAATGATAAATTATTGTAAGTAGGTTTGTACAAACACTTTGAAACGCCAATCATATTTAAGAAATAGATGAAGTCGGCGATCCCTATCTGACTACTCTGAGAAGAAAGGCCGAAACAAACTCAAGTCTTTTAAAGTCCAAACATAACGTGGTCAGATCATATGAAGACGATGTGGATTGGTGTCTGAAATGGTCTTTTGAGAAAAGAATCACACAGATTGAGTGGACCTGTCCAACCGGTGTAGGATACCTTTGTCAGTGAATACTGACAAATGTGTGTGTGATTATGCAGCTCTACTTAGAACTTAAAGGCAATTTTGTTTTCTCTTTATCATCCTCATCATCGTCCATCTTAATGCAGCCCACTGCAGAACAGTAAGCCATCACCAATCGTTCAGTCGCTTGCTTACTGAGTCATCAAATATCTAATTCTTTAGCTTCCATATTCTAATTCATCTCAGTCACTAAGTATAGCTTACTGTCTCATCCAATTTTTAATTCTACAGCAGACTTAGCACGAGAACCGTAAAGAAGCGTTTTGTCGACGGAAGTGTAAACAAAAATGACGTTTCGTAGACACTTGACAGTTTTGTACCGAGAAATGTAGACAAGCGATATCTATTCTATGGTAGAGTAGAAATAGAAAGCGTCATGCCAAGCTTAGTCTGCAGGTTGTCATGGATACATTACTCTGAATGCTCCTGCGTTGAAATTTTTTGTCCGTTTTTTATTTTAGTTTAATAGCTGTTCCATACATTTTGTCCGCGTAGGTATTGCAGTTTTCTATGATAAAAAAAATCTCCACTACTGGTCTAGAATCTGCTGAATTCATGGTTACAGTTTGCACGTCGAAGTCTCTCTGGCTCGCACAAATTCTAATTTATCTCCATACAATTGTATCACCCTTGCACCCAACATCCTATTCCTAACATTGTCACCTCAATGTTCAAATCGGAAGCCGGATCACAGAGTCGGTTAACCCCTACAAAGCTCTTGTTAGCGGCCAATTTAGCGATAGTACGCGCAGCCAACCGACGTTAGATACTCCGTCTCATTAGCCAGGGTTTAGCACGCGTTCGATGGGAACAGGTTAAATTAGGAACTGCATCATAATCTACTGGGTCCACGTCACCGGTGTGTTGAGACGGAGACCATTATAGTTTTAAATGGAGTTGTTGACTGTGGAAACTGTTATTTATTTGAATTGACTGTGAGAATAATCATATCTTTATATTACCATCAGCCTACTGCTTGACATAGTTCCTTGGCTCCATATACACGGTGTCTCAGAAGTCGACGTCAAGCCGGAATCAGGTAATAGGCCAAGTTATAATATTTATTATAAAAATATTTAAAAAAATTAAGTGGTGGATTTAAAATGTGAATTGGAATTTATAAAAAAAAAACAAAAAATCTGCACTCAATGACAGTCTTTTCACAAAAGACTTCTACCAACCCGCACTATGGGCCCACGTGGTAGATTACGGCCCACTCCCTCTCGAAGAGAGGAGGCCTGTGACCTAGCTGAGGGGGACATTATAGGCCAATTTTATAGGCCGATTATACTATACTAGCTTTTGTCAGTGGCTTCACCCGCGTTGTGGTCTGTGTATTATACATATATCGTTCCTCTTGAGTTATTCTGTCTACTGATCAAAACCGTATTAAACTCCGTTGCGTAGTTTAAAAGTTGTAAGCGTACAGACACGATAAGCGACTTTTTTATACTATGTAAAGATATACACCGTGACATTTTAGTCGTCTTACAAAGGTGGTCCACTCAATGTATCCGTCATAAAATACCTCTAGGAGCGATTAAAACATTGTTACCATTAATTAAGATAATAGGTACATAGTAAAATAAATAATGCTTTAGAATTATGAAACACCCTCCCTGTTAATAATGTTTACGTATCAAACGGTAGAAGATATCTACCTACCTACCATTACATTCCATCATTAATTCCATCTCCATTACAGGGTGTTTCAAACTACGTCATACGTCTTAGTAAATTATATTATATTTCTTTAAATTATGCAAATGCTCAAAAAAATTTTGTAAATTAATTATTAGTAGTCATTGGATACATGAAGTGGGCTTCCGTTGTAAGACGACTAAAATGTCACGGTGTATATATCTATTTCAATGGGTAGCGGTTTCAATTGTTTTCATCCAGAGACACGACAACATGAGATAGATAGTTTGCCTCGTCATAGGGGAACATTCGATGATTACTGAGATATGCGTGGACTGACTGGACAGGCCCAGTCAATATGTGCGGTCCTTCCCTCAAAAGAACATTTCAAACACCAATCCATTACGTCTGGAGTTTCTGGACTTTAAAGCTACCGCTATTACTACTATTAACGCTCTCCTGAACTCGAATACAGATCTCGATGTGTTTGCGAATGAATGGAAGGTGATGCTGTCAGAATGTTAGAATTGAATTTTGTGAGAAGAATACATTACTGTGTTAAATAGATTGTAGATATTGTTATGTGTTTATTGATATGTTTAAGTAGTGTTATTGGTTTCGGCCGTTCTATTTAAAATAAAATAAATAAAAAAGACTGCCTCTAACAAAACCTCTGAGTATTTTTCGGCCTTTCTTCTCAGAGTAGTGGCGTGGCACCAACCTCATCTAGTTTAAAAAATATGATTGACGTGTTAAGTGTTTGTAAAAATCTAATATCAGAAATATAATAATTTGTCATGACTTGTTTAAATAGGTTGATTTTACTTATGAAGATTCTTTTAAATATTGTGAATGAGAGAACGTTGTAGGCCTACTGTTTCTATTCTTTATTTTCATTCTTCTAAGTACCTGGTACTTATCGACAGGCCTGCACTGTCCTCCCATACCTAATATCTCTGTAATTTGAAAACATTGTAAAACCCAATTATTTTTAAAAGAATAACCGTGGAGTTTCTTGCCGGCTCTTCTCAATAGGAAGCGACAAATTGGAACCGTGCACCTAGCTTCTGACGTTTCATAAGTGCCCTTGCAGGTTTATGTGAAATAAAATATTTTGATTTGATTTGATGTGATTTGACTCGATCCGGAAAACAGAATCTTCCGCGTCCTTACAACGCAGAATTTGCTCCGATACACGTTAGCAATTTGTAGTGCTAGCTACCAGGGTTGTAGCAGTAGTAAGTAATGCACGGCCACATGCATCACGCACATAGATCGAGCAGTTATCGGCGGCTGCGCCGATAGCGCGGCGTGCGCTCCAACGATAAGGCTCGCTCGACTCGCCTATATTTCACACCACACTGGTTGGCTGGTCCAAGTGAGATGGAATATGGAGTAGAAAGTTTTTGTTATCAGTTTAGAATGGAGACTGTTACCTATCTAGTAGAATATCAGTAGTAGAAACTGATGATAACAAGGAAGGCAGTAATGATTATTTAATTATTAAGTTTTATTTTTGTTTTAACAAGGAAGGCAGTAAAGATTATTTAATTATTAAGTTTTTTTTGTTTCGGTTCTCAGATAACTCAGATCCTACCCTTATTGCGTTAATAGTAAATAAAACAGCTTTATTTTCCTTCTACGCTTATTCCTTATTTTTTTCTAATACGTCAGTGACAGTCTTGTCAAATCATAAGTAACATTATTATTTTCTAAAAAAAAATGTAACCTACATTACAATCTTATTATTCTAAGGTGTACAAGGACCGCTATCGATAGCTTTAAAAGCCTCCTCCAGCCGTTTCTAAATAATTCTTTGAAAATAATTCAAATTCTGATTGATACTGTGTTCTACGCAATTAGGGTGCAGATGAATGAATGTAACTGAAGCAAAACAGTATGTAACGATCGTAGCCGGTGGCGTTCTGTAGTTTCTGCCTACCTTATGCGAAAGAGGCGTGAATTATGTATACAATCCCCTAAAACCCAAAGTTTGTATGTCATCATCATCGATTATTCAATAGCAAAATCTCTAAGACCCTTGTTTTTCTAAACACAGCAGCCCCACAGCATCATTGCAAATCTCCCCGCCACAAGCTCCCAACTTGGGCCACACAACGCGACGGCGACGACTAATAAAACGATTTAATATCCACTTCCGAACGCTCTGTGCACCCTGCCTCGTAAACCCGACGGTCCACTACTTAGGTTATAAAATTAATAACCACATTTAAATAACCGCTCTCGATCGGTGTTTGTGATGTGGGTTTGTATGATGGACTTGGTTTTTAGAGAAAAAGAAGTAAGATGTCTTTGGGAGTATCTTTTTAGAGTGAACGGGAGTATCGAGTCGCTTAACTTAAAAAAAGGTTTGGTAGTTTAGTAATTTTGGACATCAATTTCGATTTCAAATAGGTAGCCTTTATTGGCAATCTTGAAACTAGTTCAAAAAGTATTACAATTTATTTAAATTAAAGGTTTAGACATAAGAAATCTCTAGATGGCTTTTCTCTTTAGCTTAGGCCATCCCCAAGCTTTTCCATAGCTGACGTTCGTGAGTTTTTCTTCTCCATGTATCCCGCAGTAGGTTCCAAGTCGTCTTTCCATCTTTCCAATGCCCTTCCTCTTTCCTTCTCGATACCACCTTGTTACTTCTCTGACTCGATTTCCGTTTTTCCCCCTAATGTAGACTTAGCATTAAGAAGAGGTACACACCCTTTTTCTACATTTAATTTCTGGAATCTCCTACGGTTCTCTATAAATAAATATTAAAAAGTCGCTTTTTTCAGTAGTAACGATAATAATTCTTGGGTCAAAGTAATCATCAATCAAATTATATCACCTTTTGTCTTTTGACTCGCGTACGGTAAGATTTAACCCCTTCGGGAGTCAAGCTTTAAGTTCACAGATTAATCATAAAATAAAAATTTTAAGTAGAGCTTCGATAAAACCACATAAAATAGCAACTTTGTACTAAACCTGAAAATCACAGGAACATAAACAGCAACATTGTTGACACAAGAAATGTCATGGCTTCACTATCAATTTCCATCACAGCAGATCAAAATGTTTACTATCACATTTCGTCGATAACTCTCCACTCACAACACCGACTCTCCAATGTCGATAAAACACGAAACCAGCAATCAGCTATAAACTTCTCGAGACTTTAAAACATGCACTTCATATCAATTTCTTTCAAACGCTCCGATCCGTTTACGGCTTGTACATTATCTGCGTGAATCGGACCGGCGCGGCGCGACATATAGCGCGGTGTCGCACGTTATCGCGCGGTTGCACTCCCGATATCGCGCGAATAGGGTTGCCGCTGCGAAAATAAACTAAATAAATGTTCTTGATTCGTGAATGTTGCGGGTTTATGCGGTTAGGGGTGCCCTAAATTCGATTTTTGTGGGGTTAAGTTAATAGAGACTTATCTGTGTTTAAGATTGATAAGTGGACAATAAACGTTCAATATTTATACAGCATGTATCAAATAAGTGTAACCAAATTTAAGGGTATAATATATGGTACAGATCATTAAACTGAATTCTCCAAAGGACCAACGTCTTAATCGCGTAAAAATTATCAACTGTCCCATACAAAACTGCAATACCTAAATGTATGGAACGGCTATTTTAAACGATTACGATGTTGGTCCCATGGAGAGTTGTTCAGTTTATTCTGTACCACATCACTGTTAAACATGACAATACCTTTCTACCATGCTGTATAGGGTTGAATGAAAGGAATTGAAATAAAATGGGATTATATAAACATTGAGTTGTATTGATGATTTTACTCTCTACGTCTGTATATATAAATACGTGTTACGGGTGCGAATCCTGAAAATTGCAAAAGACGTGAGATGAAATTCGCGGGCTACCCTTGCGTTTTCCCCGTCACTTAACTTTCGCAATCCGACTATCCTAATCACAACAAAAACCATCAAATCTTTGCGCCATAATAAAAATAGTGCATTTCAAATTCGCCTTTACAATTTCAACCTCAAAACAAACACTATCTTAGGTGGCCACAAATCTTTATCAAAATTCATAGAGTAGTGCAGAGAATCACAAAACCCAGGAGATACAATGTTCGCCGGCGATACGGCGGGTGTTTGAAGGCGATAACGGGTCGCCTGCCCCGCTCGGACGCCTCGCCCCCCGCGTACGGAGACCATGCTGTAAGGAAAACCGGGACATGTGCATACAATATAAGCGTCCTGCGATTATGATTGGATCAGATGAAGTCCTTGAATCTATGGATGGAAAGTATGTCTAGATGTTGTGAAAACTGCAGTGGATGCTGAAGGCTGGCCATGTTAGCCGTAGAACCAACCGATATCCATTGGAATAGACGTGTTCTTGAGTGAAGACCGCGAATCGCTAACCGTAAGGTGGAACGCTCTCAGGCTAGGAAGAGCGACGATCTTCACAGGGTGGCTGGTAGCAGCTGAATATGAGTTGCCGAGTATCGAGCTAAATGGCGTTCAATCGGAGAGGCTGATGATGATGCAGTACTACTTATGAAGGGTATCGAAATTTGCCTATTACTAGATCTATAGTGTCGTATGATACATCTAAAATTCAGCAGCAATTTGTAAAATAAATTTATTATCTAGGTGAAAAAAAATATGTCGCTAACGTTAAGACCCAATCTTTATAATACCAATTCGAGAAAACATCAGTTATGTCCTCTAAATATCTGAATTTGTTGTCACTTACAAACAGACGACTGCGTCTAACAGATGCAGTGTCTTGCGTCGCAGAGCGGGCGGGAGTTATAGAGACCTATTTAAGCGTAGCCAACATGTAAAAAAAAAATTGTGTATGTAAATACTTATCCCAATTAATCTTATCGGTAAATCTGCAGACTGATTTATCCTACATCCATTACCATTAGAAATGGACATTTATAACCGAATTCTAGTGCCATTTGTAATCAAATGTAAATCACACTGTTAAATATTTCACTCAATCATAACGTCCAATTTTTTAAGTTTTTGATTCACTGTGGTAAAAATTTTGTCACTACTTATATCCCGTTAAACATCTCTAATTGCAGTCACACTAAAGCAAATGGCTACATCTAGCAGATGCAGTGTCTTGCGTCGCAGGCCGGGCGGGGGTTATTGCGACCTATCAACCCGCCCAGGAATTCCAAAACATGTGCATAATTTCATAAGTATGATGAGACATGTAGATTTATATACATACGACTTTCTATTCTTTATTGTCATTCCTCTAAGTGCCTGGTACTTATTGACAGGCTTGCACTGTCCTCCCATACCTATTATCACTGTATTTGAAAACATTGTAATAGCCAATTATTTTTAAAAGAGTAACCGTGGAGTTTCTTGCCGGTTCTTCTCCATAGGAAGCGACAAATTGGAACCGTGCACCTAGCTTCATAAGTGCCCTTGCAGGTTTATGTGAAATAAAATATTTTGTTTTTAATTTTTGATTTTAGAGCAAAATAAATCCAAAATGTGTAAATCTTCTAGACTGACTCATTTTCAATCTTTTATGACTTATATCCTAATATTGTTAAAAGGCAATTTCTATGTCAATTAAACATATTTCAGTTAAAATCACGTTATCAAATATCCCAAAATAAACTAACGTTTGTACACATTATAATGTCCCGTTAAACATCTCAAATCGTAGTCACAGCTCGGACGGCTGCGTCTAACAGATGCAGTGTCTTGCGTCGCAGGGCGGGCGGGAGTTATCGCGCGCGCCCAGCCGGTATCGCCGCCTATCAGCCCGCCCCAGCCGCTTTAACTTTTCTAACGCGATGTGTGAATGTTTTCATGTTTATTTTGTTAAAAATTTGGATGTTAATCTTGGCTTGAGGTGAATATTTAAGTTGTTTTTAATTCTATTATTCTTAAAGAATTTGCGAACTTTTTTAATACATTTTAATAAGCATCGCGTTACTCTAGTTTTACACCACTCTTGTAAGTTTCCTTATCCCCTTGTCTTTTAGACAGATTCGATAAATCTGTTAACAATAGAAAAGTAATTGTATTAATTACTTGACACTTGGCAGTTTAAATATGCATATATTTCAATTTTGTTTTTTTTTTATTGCTGAATGGGCCTGTTCTCGACCTCTATCAACCCTGGTGGAAAGTGATGGATGGGGTATGTGATGTAACGAGCGTGCCCAGAAGGTGCCTGTTCACGTGGAGGTGATCGGCGGCGGCGATCTCTCGCGTTCGACCCTAGTCCAGGCCATGGTACGGAGCGAGAGGGCATGGCTGGCAGTCGCCTCCTTCAGCGAAGCAGTTATGCTCGCAAAGAGGGAGGCGGCGCACGTGAGGGAGATGCAGTACATGCGCCCTCACAGCCGTGGCCTTCGCAGGAGACGCCCTGGGCGTCGGGAATCCCAGGCTGATTCCCGGCCACCGTAGGCACGGGCTTGCGGACGGCGAGTAATGAGTAGCTCGCTGTCCGGTAAGGACCAAGCCCGGGTCGACGGCGCGTTGTGTTCCACGCGCGCCTCAAAGAAATGTCAGCAGCAACAGATGGGGCCCGCAAGGGCCGATGCCTGCCGGGGGTGCGGGTTGTTCGAAAGAGATACCGCCGCCCCTGGCACACAGGCAACTGAGGGAACACGGGTGGGTTTTAGTCAGTAAAAGTCTGACACGCCCTCCCGCTCCACCCAGAGCGGGAGAAGTTATTTGATGATTTCCCACCCAGAAAAAAATAAATAAAAAAAAGGTGCCTGTTCACTTTTGCTTTGAAGGCAGACGGGTTAAATGTGGAAGGGAACGCAAACGCTGGAAGAGATTTCCACACTTCGGCTGGGCGCGAAATACATGCGGAGTGGAAGCTACATCTACTTTTGTATTACTCATATTTCCAAATAAATTCTATTCTATTCTATTCCTACGATATAATTTATTATGATTTATTTTATTACTTTGACAATTATTATTTATGATCTTGTATTCTTAATTGACCGTGTTTTTATTGACTTTTCTATATGTGTTTGATGAATTTTATTTTAATTGCAATTGTATAATGTTATTTAATTTTTCTAATTTTTCAACACAATGAACTATATTGTTATGAAATAAATTACTTATGATTTATGATATTTTTAAATCAACCAGACTTTAACACTATTTAATAACTTGACTAACATTTGCCAAATGTATTAGTTCCATACAATAACAATATATAAACACAATCATCAAGATTCATCAACAATCGAACAAACTAAGAGTAGTTGGTACCTACTTATAACAAACCAACATCTCTGCTCACATCTCAATTGTGAAACAATAATATCTATTGCAACTAAACTGTACAACTAAAAACCAACCCAAAAACAAAAGCAACAAAATCGAAAATCCACTGCAAATGTTTTAAATATCAATTCTTAACACCAATACAAAACAGCATATGAACAATAACGTCCCAATCGAAATTGAATTGAAACACTTTCAAGATATGGTTTGAAGTCGTTTGACAAAATATACGCAAGATGTTATACAACGGGTGGAAGTACGCCCTCGCAGTGCTTGAGAGCTTGCATGCAAGACGATTATCTTTATTAAGCTAAATACGTGCAAAACTTGCCTTCAGGCGTGTTCCTGTGTGGGCTAGAATTGCTTTGATAATATCATCAGAACAGCAGATATAGAAAGTAGAAATATAGGTATACCTACATCTGTTGAACTTCAACGTTTAGTTTTTTTTTAAAAAAAAACGTTGCCCCACACTAGGAATTACTCCTGTATTGTGGGTGCGTTTACAAACATTTAAACTCACATACACAAACAGCCAGACCCGGAACAACTATTTGTAGGTCTTACCAATATTTGTTACGTGCGGGAATCGAACCCGCGACACGCAGCGCAGCAGTCAATCGCTTAACCGCTGCGCCAACCGTGCCATTCAAACATGCCAATTCAAACTATTTTAATTCACATAAACCTACACGGGCACATTGGGCACATAAAAAACGTCAAAAGCTAGGTGCACGGATCCAAATTAGTCGTTTCCTATGGAGAAGATTTATTTGATTTTCTCATTACGAAGTTCTCCGTATCAGCCCGAAGTCTCAATTTGTCTCAGTTTGCGGGATTTTATAATTAGCAAGATGTTAGTGGCCTATTACAACTCTGACTACCCATTTTGGGATAACAGGCGTGGTGCTATATTTAGGAGAGTGGGGCAACCAACAATGCAACGAGTAGACATCGAACTCACGACCTCTCACTCTCCAGTCCTCGCCTTAAACTACTGGGCTATAGCCACTTTAAAGCACTAAAGATAGGTACCTTCTTCCCCCACCCATGTAAGTTATAAGAAATGATACAATTTGATAGCACAAACTACATCGCTTCTTCCCGTTATCTCTATGTTAATTGTAATTAAGTTTCGCGGCAATGCACCCGCGGGCATACGATATTGTGTTCTGTATTCTTTGGAAAGATAACACTTGTAGGGGGTATCACGCTTGGTCTTGTGTGGGATAATCATAGAGATAGTGCTTATCATTACGTGAGTAGAAGCACTAGAAGCTGGCTGAATAAAGTCATTTATTCAAACGAGGCAGAGAGTCAGCACTTTTTGAACGTCAAAATTACATAAGACAATCACCAAAACGTCCGCCCTTCACCACTTCCTAGTGCTTTAGCTGAATAGGGAGCTTAATTCGTCATCATCATCTGCCTAGCCTTTTCCCAACTATGTTGGGTTCGGCTTCCAGTCTAACCGGATGAAGCTGAATACCAGTATTTTACATGGAGTGACTGCCTATCTGACCTCCACAACCCAGTAACTGGGTAATACGATACTGCTTGGTAAGACTGTTTGTCAGACTTTCGTGCTTCTGACGACCCGTAACGACTGTCAAAGATCCACAAATGACAGCCGGGACCAACGGCTTAACGTGCTTTCCGAGGCACGGAGGGGTATTGGTATGTAAAGATCCCATCCACGGACCAACCGCGGCAAGCGTAGCTTAACCTGATCGATCGACCCGTGCAGCTATTGTTACTTAGCCACAAGCCCCTCTATAGGGAGCTTAATTATTGATTTTAATTGATAAACCAGGATAAACCTTTAATTATGTAGCAACCAAACACGTTAATAATCCTAGCGTCATAACTATTATGACGGTAGGAAAACAATACTTAGAGAAACAGTATTTCCAGGAGCAATGTTTGGAGGTCATCATCATCACCATAATCAGGCTGTAATGTTCCCACTGCTGGGACACAAGCCTCCTCTCTGTGAGAGGGAGTGGGCCGTAATCCACCACGCGGGCCCAGTGCGGGTTGGTAGATGTCACATGTCATGCCGGTTTCCTCACGATGTTTCCCTTCACCATTTTGGGAGCAGTGGTGATGATAGGTGATGAAATAATTTACTCAAAGTAAAGCTCCTATCTGTATTCGAACCGGCTACCTACAACTGGTCTACAACTAGGGTTCCCAACTTTTTGTACGAGAAATGAAGTATTTTAAAATGGGAGGAATAAAATGTACAGTATTTTACAAAAGAAAACATTTTTATTTTTTTTGACGTTTTAAAAACACATTTTTTGAAGCTTCTTGCACAATTGCAAAACAAAAAACGGTTATTTTTTGTATATACATGCGTTCTACGCTGCGCATGCGTGGCACTCACTTGACATTGACAGTTTCGTTCTGAAATGTAGTTTGTTTATGGACGTTTTCATTTTATACAGACTACGTAGGGCTCCAGATACCAGCGGACATAAAAACAGTATCTTGTATACGTTTTTTTAATAGAACAGTAAAAAGTATTAACGAACGAAAAACAGTATAATACTTTTTTTAACAGTATGGTTGGGAACCCTAACTACAACTGCTCTATAAATGATAACCATAACTAAATTATTGACATTTAAACGACTCTTAACTTGTACAAATAAACCCCAAATAATAAACTAACTCCTAATTAATTCCTTCTCCTAAAATTAAACTGAATTTCAAATCACTAGGCCACAGTACAGCTATATCTCGCCGACTCCAGTACAAATGGCAGCGATACATTAAACGCCAGTAACTCAACAAGTGTACACAGCACACAGTACACAGTAGCACAACGTTAGACAATCTACAATACGAAAAACACTAATAATTCCGAGTTTTAGTTTGTTTGGTAACCGACACGGTTTTAGGTTGACACAGAATTAGGGAGGGCAATGGAAGTGACAATTGTTTGTAGGTACGCTCATGAGTTTAGCTTGTGATGTATTTGAAATAATTTTCTACGTGACAGACTCATTCAATAAACGCGCTGAGGGGTATCCCATTTTGAAAAAGATATTTCGGTTTGGTTGATTTCTAAACAAACGAAAATAATTCGTCTGTCCTTTATTCGAAAATGAACGTTCCGCTACGCTTTTGTAAAAACGAATCATTACGCTCTACTAGAACAGTTTATATAAAAACTTCATGGAAATTGATCTACCACAGTCACGTCGTGCCGTTCTCCGGGAGCCCTTAACCTAGGTCAAAGAAATTTATTTTCTTTTGTGTACGATTTACAGACGTATACATAATACCTGAGGCTGACTGCTTCAAATGTGAGGTAACCTGAGCTCTTCACTCATTCAAGACTTGCTGACAACACGAAGTTCAATCATTGATACGAAATTATGATCAGAGGAGAGATCAATCGTCTGCTGTCTTATCAGCGACAAAGGCATCTTCTGTCAACCCCCAAACATACATTTCCTAACCAAACTTTCCCTGCCACATCCAGCGCCCTACCTCCTGGCGCTACGTGCCGTATCTCGAGGCTGGTTCACGCGCCGCTAACGATTTATTTAGTAACGCAGTAACGACGTTTGTTCTGCCAGCGCCACACGTCACGGCTTAGTTGCGTTTTTATCACGAGATAACATGAACAGTATGTCAGAGTTTTTAAGGTTGATTTTGAGGTCTTGAGGCTTGTCTGAAAGGTGCCTTTGCAGATCTTGTTAGTTGGACAAGACATAAATTAATGATCATACAACTACAATTCATTACTCTGTTCTATAATTGACTCGTCCCCCGAATGCAAGCAATATAATTTAGGTTCATAGATACAACACCCCTTCCCTTGTCAGGATTTTTTTTGGCTGGGAAATCATCAACTAACTTCTCCCGCTCTGGGTGGAGCGGGAGGGCGTGTCAGACTTTTACTGACTAAAACCCACCCGTGTTCCTTCGGTTGCCTGTGTGCCAGGGGCCATGGTATCTCTTTCGAACAACCCGCACCCCTGGCAGGCATCGGCCCTTGCGGGCCCCACCAGTTGGTGCTGACATATCTTTGAGGCGCGCGTGGAACACAACACGCCGTCGACCCGGGCTTGGCCCTTATCGGACATAATTGCTCTATAATTGACTCGTCCCACGATTGCAAGCAATATGATGTAGGTTCATAGATACAATACCCCTTCCCTTATCAGGATTAGGAGTGGATTTGAAACTATTTTATAATCCCGTATTAATGTTATAAATGCGAAAGTAACTCTGTCTGTCTGTTACGCTTTCACGTCGAAACCGCGAACCGATCGTCATGAGATCTAACAAATATATGGGATATGCAGATGAACATGAGCTACCTTTTTAAGCGATAACCGACATCCAAGCGAGCGGAGCCGCTGGCAAAAGCTAGTATACTATAAAGATAATCTTTATCAACAAAAAGACTATTAACAAGTGCGAAAAATCTAACAAAAAATACATTATCGTCGGCACAAATAACTATTATAAAATCAACTTGTATTTTTAAATGAAGACATAATGTATTTATCTATAAAAGCCGATCCACTTGACTCTATAAAATATTAGTAAGTCAAACCTTATTAGAGCGTATTAAAAAATAAATGAGATCCTGTAATCTTTAAGTCTGGCTTGAAGTCACGGCTTCGACTCTGAACGCTTTGGGAAGACAAACTTTAAGTTAAGACACGCGGCTTTAAATAAAGTCGTTTCGGAAAATTAAACATTTTCTTAAAGACCTTTGAAGGAATATTTATTAGATTATTTTACAGCAGGAAAAAAGGAATCTTTTCATTTGATCTATCCTTCTATAGAGCATGATCATTGTTGTGCTTATTAGTGAGTTCGAACCAATGATTCTTCAGACAATTTTTTTTATTAATAAAAAATAACATTCTAAGTTTTGTTTTTAAAAACACTGACTTGACCAAAATATGGAACCATGGTATAAGTACGCCTTTTCAAACAAAAGTAGAATTATCCAAATCGCTTTATAAATGACGAAGTTCTGAGAGAACAAACATGATAAAAATACAAACGAATTGTGAACCTCCTCCTTTTTTTGAAATCGGTTAAAAATATCTCTTGATTGTCTCTGATCTCTATTTCTATTTTTAATCATGTAGCCTTTTGCAGAGCTAAAGCCTCCATTCCCTTTTTTTTACATTATTTCTATAAGTCTTTTTATGCATTAGTCCAAAACAACACAAAATCTTTTCCTGAATACTTTGTAGCTAATATATATACGTAAAATCATGCCTTCTCCCTATGCGTGTAGGCAGACACTACAGAACATGAGGGTGTTCTGTAGTTTGTACTGTAGTCTGTACTGTAGTTTGCACTCAAAATCAAATCAAATCAAAAGTCATTTATTCTAATTAGGCTGAGAATCAGCACTTTTCGAATGTCAAAATTACATAAGACAGTCCCCCAGAACACCCGCCCTTCACCACTTCCTAGTGATTTAGCTGTGAAGAAGAAATGGCGCAACAATCTCCCCAGCAGTACAGCTGTCTGTTTAGTTAGATAGACTTGATTCTATAGATAGGTAGGCAAAGTAATCAACATTACGAGACACAGAACTTAAAAAATTGTCATATGTCAGCTAGCCATGCCAATATACCAAATAATAAAATGAAAACTTAACTCAAGCACAAAAAAATAAAAGGTAAACAAAGCATATACCAAAATAAAAGCCTCCTGGTATAAATGGCGTGATAGCTTACATATGCAATGCTGGATTATGTTTACAAATGATAACCTAGGACCATCGACGTAAAATAAATAAACAGGTAGGTAATTATTAGCAACAATAACAAAATCATGGACAGCAAGACGACCAGTCACCACAAGCGGCACTGTAGCTTTGCACTGTAGTTTGCACTGTAGCCTGTACTGTAGTTTGTTTGTCTTTTGTACTACGATCCCTACATACTCCTTTTGCTTCGTTTAACTTCCTAAAAACGGTTCAAACGATGAAGGAAAACATTTTGAGGAAACCGGCATGTCTTGGAACGAAAAATTCAATGACATGTGACGTTTTACAAACCGCACTGGGCCCGCGTGGTTGATTGTTTACAGCCCACTCCACCAGAGAAGGCATGTGTCCCAGCAGTACATTCTAGGCTAATTATGCTTGATACAGGCTTGTACGTTCATACATCTAGTCATACGCGATCGCCGGTTGCGAGTTATACCCACCTGACACTTCTGAAGAACATCACTAAGACAATAAGGTCACTACTGAATTCACTATGACCACTTAACGATTCCTTACTCGTAACCACGTCAATCACACACGAATTCTGCTAATATCGTATTAATAATATCGACAAATTGTCTTGGAACATACAGAATATGAGATTTCGATTCCTTACCGTTACATTGTATTCTAAAAAAACGATATTGACGTAGTTTGAACGCAGTAAGATTCCGCGAGGAATCATTATAACGATACAGAATTGAGGCCCAGGTAGTTTGGTTATAAAAGCTTTAGCCACATAAAAATTACAAAGGTATTTCTCTCCTATCAATTTCTTCTAAACTCCACACCAAATACCAAATAAATAACAGTATACCCACTCAGTATGACAGACTGCATGCTGAGCAGTTGGCGCGTTATCGGAATTAACATAAGAATCCACTGCAATCAACACTTAATGTTAATTGGAGTGAGTCTCATGTCGGACTCATCGCAATTTGTTGAGACGCACTTTCTTTTCTTTCTTTTTGTAGTGGCAGCTGTTAAGGGTAGGACGATTGATTTGTTTATTTAAGGAGATTTTTTTGTTGGCTAATAATTTTGGCTGCGTTTTTCAGTCTCGAATTTTAGATGATTTTAATAGTGATTGTAATCATAAAATTAACCTATTTTTGTAATTTGTTTTCAGGTAAGTACAACAAGCGACGATACCAATACGAGACGTATCAAACCACGTAAGGCTAATTGCTTTATAAAGTATTGTAGAAAACGGTGCAGGAACTGGATGAACAGTGTACCCCCCACTATCATCAAATATTGCACATGGATGCGGATGCGATTACGGATGGATGGATGCGGTTGGCGCAGTGGTTAAGCGATAAACTGCTGTGCTGCGTGTAGCGGGTTCGATTCCCGCACGGAACAAATATTTGTATGACCTACAAGTAGTTGTTCCGGGTCTAGCTGTTTGTGTATGTGAATTTAAATGTTTGTAAACGCACCCGCAATACAGGAGTAATTCGTAGTGTGGGGCAACGTTTAAAAAAAAAAAAAAAGTAAAATAGTACTTAAATTACACGTTTTCTTCACTTGGAAAATGCAAAAAAGTTTTGTAGACCAAAATAGATATTTTTATCCCTAAAAAGTACCTTTATATAGATCACATTGTTTTTAATATTTTTTTAGAGTCTGACGATCCCAAAATTCCAACTTCATATTCTTAAAATCTATTTACATAACCTCCTGTTTTATTGTAATCGGTTGAAAATCAAAATGCATCTCAAACTAAAACTGTAACAAACCATTCCTTAAAACCATAACTCAAATACAAACAAAGCCTCCAGCAACCAGTTACCACGAAATTAAAAGGTGTTAGTATCCGCCCGCCCTGATGGTATCGCCGCCCGCCCAGCTCTAATTGAATATATATTGACTCAGGTACGCTCGCTAATGGTCTGATAGTGCGCTCTTTATCTTGTGTGTAGTTGTAGTTCAATTATGGAGGGTAGTTTTCTTATGGGTTTTGATTTGGAGAGAGGGAAGTAGGCCTCGCTATTTGTGTGATATTTTTTTAAGTAGACTTCACTACATAGTATAAAGGCTTCTTCAAACAGCCGCGACGCGACCGTCGCATCGCGCTAGTCTGCTCGAGCCTTAAAACAAAGTCGCTTTCTCTGTCCCTATATCCCTATGTATGCTTAAGGTGAACCTAGTCCACATTTTTCCCATACAAACTTCGGGAGTGTATTACTCCACTGTTCGACAATGTACATCAAAAATTAAACGTGGTATGGTTTTGTCTCATTATTAATATTGTCTGTACGGAAACAGAATACTAAAATAAAAAGTCATTAAAAAGTTAGGAGCCAACAAAGATTCGTTTTTCTTGCTAATTTAACCTAACTTTGCGTGTGTTTAAGTAATAAAAGAAGTGTAAAATCTGAAAGACCAAGTCGGTACCGACAAAGCTCAAATATCGAAAAATTCAATAAACTTTATCGGTCATTGATTTATGCAGTGGTTTTTTCATAAAACCCGATCTTCCGAAGGACTGTTCTTAATTTTTTACACGCCTGTTGTACTATAAATGATACTGCATCTCACACAATAATGTTGTGCGTGTAAACTAGCGTCCAACTGCTCATCACTGATACTACCTCTGTCGGACACGATTCCTGGTGAGACAGCGTGCTTTTTAGCCAGGCCCACCAGTGAGTTCGAGCTCGTGACTAGGTTCCCCTAAAACTACCCAACGGATTTTGATGCGGGTTTTTTTAATAGATAGAGTGATTCAAGAGGAAGGTTTATATGTATAATATACCGACCTGCACGCGGGCGAAGCCGCTGGCAAAAGCTAGTTAAAAATAAATGCAACAGGACCAAGCTTGTGAGGTTATCACACGCGAAGGTAGCCCACAAGAAAACTCAAATTGTCTCAAGTTATCGTATCAGGGGTATCGTGTGACCCAGTAACTGGGTTGTGGAGGTCAGATAGGCAGTCGCTCCATGTAAAATACTGGTATTCAGCTGCATCCGGTTAGACTGGAAGCCGACCTCAACATAGTTGGGAAAAGGCTAGGCAGATGATGAGGTCATCATCATCATTTCAGCCGATAGACGTCCACTGCTGGCCACAGGCCGCCCCCCAAAAAAAAAAAAGCTGGGGTTTGCCATAATCGCCACGCTTGGCAGGCGGGTTGGCGATCGCAGTATGGTGGTCAATGCATAGAGAACGCTACTACCCAT
Source organism: Polymixis lichenea (assembly GCA_949091785.1). Classification (NCBI taxonomy): domain Eukaryota; kingdom Metazoa; phylum Arthropoda; class Insecta; order Lepidoptera; family Noctuidae; genus Polymixis; species Polymixis lichenea. The sequence goes on from OX420937.1 coordinate 22,792,601, forward strand.
TCTCTAGTAAGTCCCTTAGTCGCCTTCTACGACACCCACGGGAAGAGATGGAATGGTGCTATTCTTTACGTCCGACACACCACATGGAACGGATGATGAGGTAATCCTACTGAAAGACAGCAACCTAATTTCCTGACATTATCACTCTTGCGTTAGTAACATAAAAACTTAAGCTGGATGCGCTAAGGTAGAAGAGCCCACGAAATTATAATGGAATGCGCTTTTGTACCGATTATTTTTTTATTTAATGAAAAAAAAAAATGTTTTTATTAACACACACCACCCCTACTCGTATAGACTTACACCCTAGGTACATAGGTATAGGTACCAAATTTCCATCGGGGTTAATTTTTTAATAAATATGCGTCTGAATAGTTATGCAATCCTAATCATTTAGGAGTCGCTTCCATACTATACAACTGACTAGTTATGCATTCCCGGTGTTGCTGGCATCCCAGGATTTTGTACAAAAAAATATTTTAAGAAGCCGCTTCCATATTTTCATAACTAAAAATTAACTTTAGGTAAATATGCATCCGATTATCCGATCCCTACTGATGACCTACGTTAAGTATTGTTTGGAAAGACGTGTTGCTTTGGATTTGACGAGGATTTAGTATGGAAAAGGGTTTCAAAGGCAACTTTACCATATTCCATTGCAATAAAAAGCCTAAATAAAATCCTATTAACTCTTATGAAAATTCCATTTCTTTTTTCTCAATCCTCAAACAAATATGGCTGACACAGCGCATCAAATTTAATTGAAGACGTTTAACTCTGCGGAAGTACACACAATAAACATTTACAACGACATTTAAAATCCAGAAAAATAATATTACGGAACTCTTACTGACCCTACCTGGGTTCCGTAGATAAAAATCTCAGGAAACATATCGGCCGCCTAACAGGGGAATAAATAAGTGCGGATGCATTAGGGCGGGCGGGGCGTTAGCCTCAGGTGATCTTCCGCCCGCCCTGTATCGCTGATAACGTACGTTAACGGCTGTTAACGGGCGTTAGCGGGCGTAACGACGCCGTTAGTAGAGGTTACTTCCTCCGCCATTGTATGGAGTGGCCGAACTTTCTAAAATGGCCGCGCGGTGGTCCTCGTAAATTTGTTCAGCGATCAGCGACTATGTTAAATTTGTTATCTTTGATGCTGTTGCTCTTTTACTTACTATTAAGAATGGCTGAGGTGCTGATGGTACCATTGACTAATCTTAAAACCATATTCTGACAAATAAACCATATTCTTAATCTGCATTTAGGCCCGGTTAATGGCAATAGGCTCGCCGCCTATTTTACATGGGACCTAACCATAACTTACGAAATGTGAATCTACTATAGATACACTCTGCCCATCCCTTTGGGGAAACAAGGTGTTATTTTATGTTACGTTGTTGTCTGGCAAATAATTGATTACAATTATGGTGATCGGCACCATTCCATTTCTTCCCGTGGGTGTCGTAGAAGGCGACTAAGGGACTTACTAGAGAATGGGCAGCAGCGTTCTCTATGCATTTTACCACCATACTGCGATCGCCAACCCGCCTGCCAAGTGTGGCGATTATGACAAATCCCCCCCTTTTGGGGGAGGCTTATGTCCAGCAGTGGACGTCTTTCGGCTGATATGATGATGATAAACGGCATTTTGTTACTAGGTCAACCAGTCTAGTCATTTCCCAACCCCGTAAAAAGTAAACTTGCTAGATTAATACGAAATCTTACATCTAAATGAATGAATGAGGCTTGTGGCAAAATTACAGCCGCACAGGTGGATCGATCAAGTTAACGCTTGCTGCGATTGGCGCTTGGGTGGGTGATAGTATTACCCAGTAACTGGGTTTTGTAGGTCATATAGGCAATTGCTTCATTCCAAATACTGGTATTCAGCGACTGTAAGCCGACCCCAACATAGTTTTGAAGCGGTTAGGCAGATAATGATCTATAAGATTTTTTTTGTCTGAAAAATGGGCTTTTTAAAATACGTTTCTCACAAGTTTCTGTGTTTTATTTAAACTCCTGTCAAAACAGAGATAATACATAATAATGAATCATGCTAAAACGCCCTTCAATTGGGAATACTCAATGTTAGACATACAATTTTACAGGCGTTCAAAACGGCTAGATATTGTAATTTAGATCGTATCTAGATATTAATATTAGACAATGTCCATTAAAATGATACATTTCAACGATTTGCCCGTATGTTTGACTTTACTCGTTATTTATTAGTGTCTTTATTATTTGCAAGACTATAACTTAAATTGTTTTTATGAGCTGGCAATGTAAGGTGCATTTTCTGGCAATTTATGTTATTTTCGTTTTAAAGCTTTTGTTCTGTCGATCGCAATTTTTTTTATGCTTTTCTATAACTCCTCTAAATAACAATAATTATATTACCCACCTAACATTTACCCGCATTTTATTTTTTTATTAACATACAGAATTAATTTACTCAATAAATTGGTATCTACCAGAATCCTATTATAAAATAAGTACCTACTTACGAGTAGTTAACAGTATTTTTTCATTAAGTCATTTTATGAATACACACTTAAAACAAATTTTAGTGACCAGTTTGTAGGTAATGCCGAAATATGGATGTTCTATGGGTACCCCTCTGTCTAACCCTTTGAGAAATACAGTCGTGGAGTTATGTTATGTAATGACAATAATATATCATCACATCAATCATCTTCATCTTTTCAGCCGAAAGACGTCCACTGCTGGATGCTGGACATGGGCCTCCCCAAGTTCCGCCACTTTGACCGGTTCTGTGCTTCCCGCATCCAGCGGACTCCTGCAGCCCTCACCAGGTCATCGGTCCACCTTGTGGGAGGCCTTCCAACTTTATGTCTTCCGGAACGCGGTCGCCACTCCAGAACCTTTCGGCCCCATCGGCCATCTGTTCTGCTAGCAATGTGCCCTGCCCACTGCCACTTAAGTTTGGCAATTCTTCGGGCTATGTCGGTTATGTTGATTCTCCTGCGGATCTCTTCATTCCTGCTTCGATCACGCAGGGAAACTCCAAGCATTTCCATTGCCCTTTGGGTGACTTTAAGCCTTCTTATGAGGCCCACTGTGAGCGGTTTCAACTAATCGAAGTCAAAGTCAAAGTATACATTTCAAATGGGCACATAAATGGCACTTTTGAACATCCACATCAAAATTAAAATAGAATTGATTCCAGTCGCACTTTCCTAAAGATAGTTTCCTATGGTAATTGATTCACTTTACAAGATTCAATTTGGGTAATACATCCAAATTTAAAGACATAACTAACCCGTACACATAATATTGACATTAACTCTAATATATTTATAGAAAATTTACTTCTTCTAGAGTCGTGATCACCTTAATAGAGATGCTCTCGTATCCCGGTTTTACGAGCGGATAAAACTAAAGTTATTAGCCTCATAGCCTTACAACTATTGTGTGCATTAAAAACTTGTTTGACACTGGCTATAAATTGTCCTCTGATATACATAACTTTTACGACTAAAGGGAAGATTGTATTGACTAGTTTTTTCTTTTTGTTTTGAGTGCCTTTATAAACTAGATGCAGTCGTTATAGTTGTTATGAGTGTGTTTGTTATGATATTTTTAATGTCACTTATTAGGATAGGAAAGATGTTTTTATTTATATTTTTGCACCTTTCACGGTTATAAAGTCTAATTACTATAAACTATTAAATTTTAATAGTAGAAAAAAATATTAAGGCAGAAACAAAAATGTGTTTATTACCATTACAACAACAACAAATACCTAATACAGAATAAGTTTTTATCCAGTGCGCAAACTGTAACCATGAATTTAGCATATCATTCTAGACCCCCAGCGCAGATATTTTACGTCGGTTTTACAAAAAAAAAAAAATCAGCTGTTTCATAGAAAAGTGCAATAGGTACCTACGCGGTCAGTCAATGTATGTAACATGTGATTTTTTTTTTGTATTGCCGACGAAAAATTTCTGAGCTGGGAGGTCTAGAATGATATGCTGAATTCATGGTTACAATTTGCGCAATGGATAAAAATATATCCTGTATAGTATACCCAGTTTTCGCCCAGTTAAGTTTAAGTCCCATGTAATACTGAGCGAGCCTCCGCTCAGCATATACAACGTGAAACATAATTAACCCAAGACCTCATACACCCCAATTAGGGTTGGACCTCATCTGGCAGCACGGAATCGCATTTGTTCCGCCTGTGCTACCACGTGCTGCAGTATGCTGCCGCATGCGAACGCGCGCTGTCGCATTCCGCAGACAAAAAAGGCGATCGCACGCGTCGAGGATGGACGGTCAATGATGCGTTAGCATGCTATCGTGCGCTTCAGCGTTCCGGAGTCTCCCTGCCGACCATTGCATTTTGTCCGTGATGCCGATCGCCTCGAGGATTCCGCCGCGTGCTATCGCATTATGCTTTCTGTCTCGGTCTAGCAAATGGCAGTTCTAAGCGACAGAAAGAGAAAGGGCGACGGAAAAAGGCGATTCCGTGCTGCCAGATGAGGTCCAACCCTTAGTGTACTGAGTTAAAAGCATATAATAAAATGACCAAAACTATTTTTTAAAGTTAACTGTTATTACTATTAAGTGTTGACCCTAGCATTACTTTATGCAATTAAAATTGAGTCTTATTGGCTTTAGATAAGATTAAATTTTCTTTGGCTCAATCGGCGGTAGGTAAGGCAAAATACATAATTTTAGTTTAATTAAAATCCCCATATTGAAATCGATTCAGTTGTCAATTAAGAACAAACTACTTTCAGGTCTTTTGTTTATTCTGTTACAGCTTGTATAAAAAATAGGTAGACACTCCAAAGTGCCTACTTAAATATTCTACGAATAATAAACTGCAGTTCAGGTTTCCTATCTCAGCTAAAACTAACCTAAAACAAAAATGCTACAACAATTTCGAAACTTTGTAAAACTAGAAGTAATCTAAGCCAACTATCTTGTATCTCGCAGCGTTATCTATCAAACTAGCTTATTTAGGTACTTTAAAATTTAGAACAATTCGGCGAAATCTGAAGCATCCGCGTTCTGAAGTTGGTATCGCGCTCGAATATATCAGGGCGCTGTATCTTGCTTGACTAGTGTTGCCAGTTGTAAGGGAGTGGTTACCGGGATTGCCATATCAAATAATATTGGAACTGGGAAAATCAGAAAAGAAACAAGTTTGAATTGCACCAATGACAAACTTAAATAAAAATCTAATCAATGTGTATTTTTAGGATAAATTAAATCTAAGTATTACTAGAAAAAACCTAAGGGGGAGGGGCTTGTGGCTAAGTAACAATAGCTGCACGGGTCGATCGATCAGGTTAAGCGACGCTTGCCGCGGTTGGTCCGTGGATGGGTGACCATCTTTACATACCAAGACCCCTCCGTGCCTCGGAAAGCACGTTAAGCCATTGGTCCCGGCTGTCATTTGTGGATCTTTGACAGTCGTTACGGGTCGTCAGACGCCCAAAAGTCTGACAGCCAGTCTTACCAAGGGGTATCGTGTTACCCAGTTACTGGGTTGTGGAGGTCAGATAGGCAGTCGCTCCATGTAAAATACTGGTATTCAGCTGCATCCGGTTAGACTGGAAGCCGACCCCAACATAGTTGGGAAAAGGCTAGGCAGATGATGACTAGAAAAAACCTGTACCTACTTAAGGTAAGGCTTTAGGATAATTTTTCACAAAATTGTCATTCATGATGGTTTAAATGATTTTATTAGGGTATTTTACTCTATATGAGGAAAAATACAAAAATATGCTATTGAGATAGCCTAGGCCAGTCCAGTCAAAACCAGTCGGAAAATGTTAGTTTTAGTTCATGAAATAACAAAACAAATTTTAAAATTCAATTCATAGATATCAGTATTTTTATTTGTTTTTGAACACCATGAAATAGTAGCCACCATGTTATTACGTCACACCGCTGTATTAACTAATCAACTGAACAACTTTTGACTTTTATTATTTTCGTAACCTAAGTAATTTTTATTGAAGAGATTAAGATATTATCTTACATTCAGGCACAGCAAACCAACGATAAGTATAACAACAACTAATTTTTAAAGTATAAACAATTATCATAAAAAATATCAGCGCATTTGTTTACTCATCAAACTGACGTCATACCCACAGACCAATATGGCGTCCACTGCTTCCAGCATTTTCGTTAAATTACGCGCGAAATATAAAAATGTAAAATGTAAATGCATTTTTATGGCACTAACCGATTAAATAAAAATGTTGTGTTTTTTTGTGGTATATTAGCATTCTAGAATCTAATTAAATTAAGACACTTTTTAGGAATGGGTGTAATTCCCTATTCTGTAAATACCTACGTGTTACGTTCGCGAATCGTATTACGACCTGGCACTAACCTGCAAAGTGGATAAAACGTTAGAAAATTTGAATTTCGCGGACTACCCTACCCTGGAGCTTCCTCTTTAAATTTGACAGTGCAAGTTTTTTCTCTATAAAAAATCCAAATAAATCTACCTCCATTTTTTCCGGGACCTCTCGAACCCCGACGACTAGCAACACTGGCTGGCAAAGTAAAAGTTTCGTAGGGAAGTGCAGTGCATCGAGATACAGCCCAGATCTTGGACGTATAAAATTTCAAACTGCACTCTAAGCTGCTCAACATTTTTCATCCACAATGTACCCGGATAAGCCCAGGAGATAAGACCAGCTATGATACATTGGGCTGTGCAAAGATTCTGATCAGTAATTTTAGCTTTTTGCTCTTTCTGTACCGGGAATCGCGGTTCGAGGTTTTTATTTCTATGATGAACGGTGGTAGTGTTAGGAAATTCTTCTTTTATAATGGAGTTTTTCAGTCCTACGACAAAATAGAAAACAGTTTTTTTTTTACCCGTTTATGACGTGTTTACAGTGGTCCTAATAAAATTGAAACCCACTTTATAAACAATTTTATTTTAGGTCAGTTATTTAAGCGGCACGTCATTCTTGATATTTCATAATTTTGTCACTGTCATAAATAAGCCGATGGTCTCGGCTGTCATTCGTGGATCTTTGACAGTCGACGGCTCGTCGTTCGAAGCCCAAGAGTCTGACAACCAGTCTTACCAAGGGGTATCGTATTACCCACTAACTTCTTCATTCGTTCGTGAATTTAGTATTAAAGTAAACTTGTATTTCTCATGTTAAGTGAACTGTATTCTATTTGAGAATTAAACGTCTAAAACCGTAACTGGATTGTGAAGGTCAAATAGGCAGTCGGTGAATATGACATACAGATATTCTGCTGCATTAAGTTAGCCTGGAAGCCGACCCCAACATGGCAGATGATGATGCCGATGCACAGTTTTCATAAAGTGCAAAAGTACGGTTTTCGTGCAATCAAGATTTTCACTCCTCATTCTATAGACTATTATGATAATCTTGTCTTACAAACAAAAGCACTAACAACCATAACACGGTACATTGTATTTGCAACCGTTTAAAGTGCTCAAGACATCGACAACGATACGTTTGCCGATACGACCAACTTCGCAAGATCCAATACGAAACACCAAAAGTTGTTCTAACTTGGTTTGGTGCAAGTGATGGGCGGTAGCGGGTATTGGTTTTTATTTTGATTGGAAGGTAGTGTAAAGCCAGCCTATTGTGAAACGATGCTGGGTGAAGCAAACCTAAATAGAAAGTTCTTATAACAATTCAAAAGACTAGCAATCGTTACGTTTAACGCTGCAAAATCGTATAAAACTAAGCAGTATAATAATAAATTCTTCCTGTTCATAAGTTTTCTCACGTTATTTGCAATTTGCAGGTTAATGTCAGGTCAGTGTCAGGTCATTGTCGGGCTGCATGATGATTGAATTTGATTCAATTATTTATTCACGAAATAGTCATTCAATGGGATTATATTAAATGAACTTAGAGAACCCTTTAAGTTCATTTAATATAATCCACCGATATAAATCATACGATTTTAATGATTATTAATTCTGTAAATACATACGGGTTCTGGTCGCGAAATATATTTTATCAACATACTGGTGCCTGAAAATTTTCTTACGTTTTTAAGATTGTAGGGTGGTTTGCGCATCCACCTTAAAATCTTCGTTTATCGACATAAGCAATAAAGTATTTTGCAATTTTGGTTGCCACTTCTTTCAAGAATTTACTGTAACCTTTTATCACGACAGTGTTTTGTCGCTGCACAATTCTTTTATCTTCACATAGCTTCCTAGAGTCAAACTGACCCTTCAATGAGAGAAGAATATAACCGTTGCTGTGGTCAGGTCAGAGCGTTCTGCCATTCAAACTCTCTTCGCTTGTGCCTTAAACCCAACCCCGCCTACATTGCAACTAATACGGTTTAGATGCACTTGTAATTAAACTGTTATGTTAGTTTCTGTCTAATGTGGCGGGATGTCGCGCGATGTTCCGCTAACGCTAGGAACGTGAGATAACATTGTTTTACTGAGGATACTGGGCCATTTGCATTCGTGGCTGGGTGTCAATGGCGTGGGATACTTATCGTATCTTAGATTATGCGTTTGGCTTCTTTGGGTAGGTGAATAGAGCTGAGGGGCTCGTGGCAAAGTACAATAACAGTCGCACAAGTTGGTGGTCATTAAATAGGTGACCTTTCCTTCCATCATTTACATACCGACGTAACTTAACGTGCTTTCCGAGGCTCGGAAATCAAGTTATGCAGTTGGTCCCGGCTGTCATTTTGTTTTATCTTTGACAATCGTTATGGGTAGTCAGCAGCGGCGAGGTGTCAATTTTTCTAATGGAGAAGCCAAAGGGAAGTCGGCTTTAACTTACTAACTTTTCAATAAAGACTACTTACTATCATTCTATAATTAATATAGGAATGTAAAGAAATAAATAAAATAAAATTGAACAGCTGAAAACCAACCCGTTGTACAGCGGCTCGCTCTCGTCCATATCATGCGATGCCACATGACTTAAAGTGACATCATTACGGGATCGCTGTTGTATGAATTTTTAGTTCCCGATTCTGACGTTTTGGTGCCGGGTTAATTTAGAACATTTTTTTTTGTTGTATGCAAAGCTAAAAATAACCGTTTTTGTTGTTTGAATGTTATGGTGAATTAAATACCCGTAGTGTAACTATATTTTTTGACAATAATAGCCACTATTGACGCGCCATTTTTTTATAGCAATAGAGTTACCGATGCGAATCTCCGGAGGGAAGCCGGTAGGAATGGTGTTATATGATGCTTTCGCCACTGGTAATCAGGCAGAAGCCCGAAAATCTGACATCCAGTCTTACGAAGGAGTATTGTATTAATGGGTGGTGGAGGTCGGATAGGCAGTCACTACATTGTAAAACACTGGCATTCGGCTGGCGTTCGGCATCTTGTGATTTAATAAATTTCATTTCTTGACCGCCATTTGTTTGTTTGTACATTAGTCATTTATTTTAACATTCAGAGTATTTCATTTAAAGCTACCTGATACTTGAATGTCTCATTAACTTGTGTAAATTAAGATTTTTATGTTGACTTTTCCGAGATAAATTTTTGAGAGAAGCCTATGTTAATGTACGGTAATGTCAAAATAAATGTGTCTCACACCGCGATACCTACTTAATTGATCCATTCTCGTTTTCTTTCGAATTTTGGTCACAACATCTTGAGCAGCTGATTTTGATATTAACATATCCTGAAGGTTATACGTGGGCGATGTTTCTTAAAAGCCTCTTAAGTAATTAAATAATCTCTTTCGGAAAGTTGAAGTATAGGACAACACTATATCTGGAACCTATGCAAGTGCTGAATTCATCATTCTGCATCCTAATTACGTAACGCACTTCACTATTTATTGTAAACGCTTTAATTATGGCAAGAAGACTGACATTTGAAACAGACGTTCTTAGTCTTTATAACTACTATGGCAAGAATGACAATGTTACAAAATAATTTAAGGCTGCTGTCTTTTAATAGGATTGGCTATGAACACTGCTGACTGTCCCGTCTATTTTAGGTAATTGCGTGGTACGTCCAATGGGGTTTTCTTATAAACTGCTTTATTTTATGTTCCTAAGAATGGGCTGTTATATTGACGACTGTGTAATTTATATAGGACTGAATTTTAGCATGAATTACACGTAATGCACGAACCTCAAAGCCAGGCCAGTAAACGTATAAGACAAAAGCAACAGAAGAAATCAACTGGAAACCCGCAAAACAAAAGGGGGATTTACACGTTGTAACTTTGATATAGCCGTAATGCCCAAAAAGACAGCCATCTTTGACATCTTGCAACTGTAGATACCTACCTAAGAAAAAAGATCTTAAACTAAACAAAATCCTACTAAACATACCCGTAACTTAATTACTTACATTCCTCAGCGCCTAAGCGACACATACTTTATCTGTGTGATAGCCAGCTAACGCCGAAGCATTAATTTAGTGCCCCCATCCACAGTTATCTGTGAAAACTTAAAACATTCGGATAGCTGTGAGACAAATGAATCACTCTGCGATTTTAGAGCCGAGTGTACAGTGGGAAGGGGCCTTAGCGACTGAAGAAGACTGTGCAGTTGATTTTGAATGATAAATGATAAATTATTTTATTTCTGTAAGTAGGTTTGTACAAACACTTTTCACGTTAATCATATTTTTAAAACTAGATGAGGTCGGCGTTTCCTGACTACTGTGAGAAGAAAGGCCGAAACAAACTCAGAGGTCACAGTCTCTTTTAAAGTCCAGACATAATCTTGGTCAGATCATGTGAAGACCATGTGGATTGGTGTCTGAAATGGTCTTTTGAGAAAAGAACCACACAGATTGAGTGGACCTGTCCAATCAGTGCACGCATTTATCAGTAATCATGCAGCTCAACTCAGAACCTGAGGAGCTCAACGATTTGACGAACAATACCAAAGAAAGGACATTTGGGTAGGCCGCATAAATTACTCAAACTGCCAGACCATGACTAAATGAAGAAAAAACAATCACCCACACAGTCATCACATTCACAATAATTAATGCAATATAATACTTTACAAAGTAAATATTCATGTCATTGTTTAAATAAAACTCATAATGTCAATGTCTATATAAACAAAAAATACGAAAATAATCGTGGTGAGATCATTTGAGGACCATGTAGTTTGGTGTCTGATATGGTCTTTTGAGGAAAGAACCACACAGATTGAGTGGACCTGTCCTGTCAGTGCACGCATTTGTAATCATGTATGTCAACTTAGAATGTGATACTGAAAAGTGATGGATTTAAATCGATTCTGTGTAAATACATATAGACACACGAGACAGCACTAGCCTATTGGAAACGGCCACGACTTACGTGTTATACGTCGTAGGTTTGGACCCAGATAGACGCTTCACTTTTTATAAATTATTTTAACACGATAACTCCCAAAACGGTGAAGGAAAACATCGTGGGGAAACCACCTGTCCTAAAAACAAAAATTCGAAGACATGTGACATCCAAAAACCCGCACTGAGCTCGCGTGGTTGTTTACGGCCCACCCCCTCTCACAGAGAAGACATTTTCGTATCTGCAAGAGAATATTATAGGCTGATTATGAGATAGACACGTCACGTCAGAAGCCCGAAAGTCTGACAACCAGTCTTACCAAGGGGTATCGTGTTACCCAGTAACTGGGTTGTGGAGACAGTCTCTCCATGTAAATTAGAAATAGATGATAATAATAGAATGAATAATTCAATCAACACATATGTTTTTTCTGACAAACTTGGTCAAGGTTTTGGTGGCATATTAAATCAGTGTTCAGAACAATGTGTTATAAATAATTGTTTACCCGGTGCCAGTATTAGCCAATTATTAAATAGTATTAAATTATCAAAATTAAACCCCAGTTCAAATGTTATATTATTATATGGGGATAGTTTAGCTGTTAGAAAAAAGGACATAATTAAATGTGTCCATTTGATGTTGCATCTCAATGAGACCAACAATTGTAAATTCATTTTCTGTGCCTTGCCTTACTCACAATACTTGTCTGTTGAACAAAATAGGCACATTTATAATTTAAATATGTTAATTTTTAATAGGACAAGTCGTCACAGTGACGCTATTTTATATTTTGATTGTAATCAATTTATTACTGGTTACAAGCTGACACATTATACTATGTATTTGCCACCTAGTTGTAGGAGACAAATTGCTAATCTTTTAGCATACAATTTACACCGTGACACTGGTACCTGTAGTGTACTATCGAATACTGTTAGTAGTGATACTAACACCACTTTTGACACACCTAGTAGTTTAAACAATTAGGTGCGACAACGGGTACGCCGCATAATATGTTGAATGTTGTACATCAAAATATGCAGGGTCTGTCCGGCAAAGAGCTAGAGTTAAGTTTATTTATCGAAAACCACGATGTTCAGGTATTATGTTTGACCGAACACTGGTTGAAGGAGCATGAAATAGTGTGTTTCAACAATGATTTTTTTGCCGTGCAAAGTGCATTTGTGAGGAAAAGTGCTATTCGCGGTGGATCTTTAGTTTTTGTTTCCAACAAGTTGAAATGTAAACAACGTTTAGATCTAGTTAATCTTTCCATCGAGCGCACTATTGAGTTGTCTTGTGTTGAACTCGAGCGTTACGTGATAATTTGCGTTTATCGCCCCCCCTCTGGGGATTTTATTCGTTTCGAATCGGTAATGGAGGATTCACTCAATAAATTAAAATCAAGTAATAAATGTATAATTGTATGTGGAGATTTTAATGTTAATATTTTAAATGTTACTCCAATAAGTATTAGACTTCTCAATCTGTTTAGATCCTTTAATTTAAAAAACTTGTTTTTTGAACCTACTAGGATCACGGCATCTTCGTCGACTTGTCTTGATAATATATTTAGTGATTATGATGCCAAAAATAAATTAGTGTTAAGTGACTTAACGTCAGACCACTGCGGATTATTAGCTAGCTTCCCTTTGCCCTTACATAAAAAGCCGCATAAAATGGAATGCAGGCCTTATACAGCTAGTCGTTGCAACAAATTTAAAAATAATATAGCTCGTATAGTTACACCATCTATAATAGAACATGAGAATCCTAATGAAATCTATGGAGACCTTTTTGATGTAGTGCATAAAGAATTCCAGTCTACTTTCAAGACCAAAACCATTGACATTAATGGCACCTCCGTTGGCTTCAACCAATGGGCCAGTCCAGGTATTTATAAAAGTAGAGCGAGACTATACGAGTTATATGGTTTGAAAAAATACAGGTTTGATAGTCCTTTTCTAGAGTATGTCAGAAATTATTCAAAATTATTTAAAAAGATCTGTGCTTTTGCTAAATCTAAATTTTTAAGCGATACTATTAAAAAGTCTAATAGTAAAGTAAAAACCACGTGGAAAATTATTAACAATGAAACGGGTAAATCGGTTAAACAGGATAAACAATTAGAGATTATGGTTAACAACAAATTTGTTGATAAAGCTGCTGACGTAGCTGAGGCATTTAATGAGTTTTTTGCTAATATACCTATTGCTACGACTCGCTCCTTAAATTCGTCCCCGTCTAAAGCTGAAAATCTTTTACACAGTAGTGTGCCTAAATGTAGTCGCTTATTTAGTTTCGAACATGTAACGCCTGTGGATGTAGTTAACATATTTAACACACTTAAGTCTAAAAACACTGGAGATTACTGGGGCATCTCCATTAAGCTTTTAAGTAATATAATCGACATCGTAGCCCCCTATTTAGCTGTTACTTTTAATAAATGTGTTGATTTAGGATCTTTTCCTGACCTCATGAAGAGTAGTAAAGTCATACCATTATTTAAATCAGGTAATAAAAATAACGTTGGTAATTTCAGGCCTATTTCTATCTTACCTGCATTTAGTAAAATATTTGAAAAGTTAATACTCAAGCAGTTGCTAAGACATTTTAATTTAAATAGCCTACTTCATGATGATCAATATGGCTTTACAAAAGGTCGTTCGACTACAGATGCGGGTGTTGCTCTGCTGAAACACATTTTTAACGCATGGGAAAACTCGCAAAATGCTGTTGGAGTTTTCTGTGATCTCTCCAAAGCTTTTGATTGCGTGCACCATGACACGCTATTGCGTAAACTACGTCATTACGGTGTTCAAAACGAAGCTCTCAATGTAATAAGTTCTTATTTGCAAAATAGGCACCAATGTGTAGATGTTAATGGTGTGAAATCTTCCGGGCTACCAGTTCAGTTAGGTGTACCTCAAGGCTCAATACTAGGACCATTCTTATTCTTAGTGTATATTAATGACTTACCATACTATTTAAAGAGTATCTGTGACGTTGTGCTGTTTGCTGATGATACCTCTCTTATCTTTAAAGTAGACAGGAACAGACAAGATTTTGACGACGTAAACAGTGCACTTTCAATGGTTACGGATTGGTTTACCACAAATAACCTAGTTCTCAATGCCAAGAAAACGAAATGTATCAAGTTCGCCTTACCGAATGTTAAGAATCTAGGACCTAACATCGTCTTAGAAAATGAGGTGCTTGAAACTCCACTCGGTAGACTCGGTAGTTTTTCTGGGCTTAACAGTAGATGCCAAACTTCAGTGGGGATTACATATATCAAGCCTAGCGGGAAGGCTCAGTTCGGCTGCCTACGCCGTCAGAAAAGTAAGACAATACACTGACGTTGATACAGCTCGGTTAGTTTATTTTAGTTATTTTCATAGTGTTATGTCCTACGGCATTCTGCTGTGGGGCAAAGCAGCTGACATTCAAAATATTTTTGTTCTTCAAAAACGAGCTGTTCGAGCCATTTACCAACTAGGTGCTAGAGTTTCTCTGAGAGATTTTTTTAAGGATATTGGGATTCTCACGGTCGCATCGCAATTCATCTTGGCCAACATCTTATATATCAGGCAAAATATACACTTGTATACTAAAAACAGTGATATTCATAATATTAATACTAGAAATAAGGACAAACTACGTGTTCCCTTTCACCGGCTTCATAAGGTTCATAACTCTTTTGTTGGTCTTGGTATAACTTTTTATAACAAGCTCCCCTCTTCTTTGCTAGATTTGAATTTTAATGCGTTTAAAGTTAAAGTTAAATCCACCCTCTGTTCAAAGGCTTACTATTCTGTCAACGACTACTTAAACGATAATAATTGTTGGTCGCTGTGATTAACTCAAGACAATGTTCATGTTCTTTCACCAGTATTAGCTTGACTACTGACAGGTTATATAATTATATTAGTTCATGTGTTGGTTTATTTTATTTGCCTGTACTATGTTTTCAATGTTTTGTTGGTATATAAGCCTGTGCTAGCTGAGATATGGCAAATTTAATGTTTTTGTGTTTCGTAATGTTAATTACCCACTATTGTATAGAATCAAGTTCTTCTAACTTAACAGACAGCTGTGCTGCTGGGGAGTTTGTTGCGCCACTTCTTCTTCCCAGCTAAAGCACTAGGAAGTGGTGAAGGGTGGGCGTTTTGGGGGGACTGTCTTATGTAATTTTGACGTTCAAAAAGTGCTGACTCTCAGCCTAGTTTGAATAAATGACTTTTTGATTTTGATTTTGATTTTGATTTTGAAATAACTACGTACTGCTAAATAATACGGGTAGAAAGGAGGTGTTATTAGGATTAGTTAGGATAAGGACAGAAGAGTCATGATGATAAATTTAAATAGACCAAAAACCAGCCTAAATATGTTGAAAACATCTCTTAAAGCCTTACAAGTCTCCACAGCTTGTATGCCCCTGCCTTTACAAAGGATATGAGCACATAATATGTGAGATTGTGCCTGACCAGATAACAGAGAGTGCTTTTTAAGATTACAACCCTTCGTGAGAGACGAAATCCAAGTATGATTTAAATACATATCTGTGATGACTCCTTGGGCTTATCTGGCGCAAAATGTCAATGCTTTATTATAAGATAGTGTTAGGCGCGTGTGCTAAATGGTATTAACATATTGCGGCTAAATGACGGCCAATGACTCATTGGGAGTGTGCGTGCTCTTTGTGGAGGATTGGCTTTTATTGCTAGCTGGGTTTGGTATTACCGGTATTACTAATTAATATTCTTGAGTTGAAATAGTTCTTCACGTTCTGTTGAAGGCTGTGGTGGGCCAGTGGTAACCTAGGCAGGCAGTCCGGTTTGGTGAATATCACTTGTTTTCGAATTAGAATTGTTTATAATTTTTTTTTTTACATTGTCTCACATACAGAAGCAACAAGAATAATGTTCCCAAGATTTTGTAATATTCAACTTGATTTTAAAAGAGTGTCCGTGGAGTTTCTTGCCTGTTATTCTCCATAGAGATCTCTGTTTTGGAATGGGCAACTAGCTTCAACTTTCTAACTGATCGACTTTTTGACAATTCAAAAGTGCCTGTAAATTGTTTAATTGAAATAAATGCTTTGAGTTTTGAGTTTGAGTTTTCCTTCTTGGTGATGCAGGAATTTACACAAAGTAAAGTGCTTACCTGGGTTCGAACCTATGACCTCCTGCAACGGACTAGATCAAGACTATGCGCGTGTTGTTTTTTTTTTTTGTATGGCTTATTTGTTTTCTTGTTTTTAATCATGGTCTGGTTTGTTTGAGTTTGAGTGCCAAATTTATACGCCCTACCCAAATTTCTTTTGTTCGTCGATCAAGTTTGTTCCGGCTTTTCGTCTAGTCATCTAGTTTTTAAAATATGATTGACGTGTTTGTATAAACCTACTTACAGAATTAAAATCATGAGTCCGCTCTCGCCAGTATATTTTGCCGATAGGCTTGAGGCGGACATCTACAATGCCATATGCGAACTACACAAGACTTGTTGTCACACCGCAACTACATCAACTACATCTCGCAAGCAGAGTTTACCGCGCGATCTACATATATACAAGATCCCGACATCAATCGTCGGGCAATTGCCCACCAGACACAACACCTGTCTGGTCGGAGGATCCTCCTTTACCAATAGAGTGTGAGTAAACTTTACATCCTGTTCCTCATACCTCTATAGGCTATTGACGCGTCACGTTTCTGACCAGGGGATAAATATGGTACTCTCAGCCTAATGAATGCTTCTAATCACGCAGAACAGTTCAGTTACGTCATGTAACTTAGATAATTTCCGATCGAAAGTTAAATAAATAACTTAATCCACATAAAAATAACTGTATTAAAATATTTAAATTAAATAGTCAAGCAATAACTTCTTATAAGTGAAAGTGTGCCAATCTAAATCTGATCTTTTTAACTTTTTTAAGATCACTTTTAATTTTGATAGGGCTGGTCCATTTCCGGAGGATATCTCCAAGATAAGAGTTCATAGATTAGATGAATAGATTTCGTGTAAATTTGTATAATTTAATAAAAGCCTTATGAGTTTTTTGATCCCAGAATCAGCTGCTATGCTATATGGGTTGAATAAAAATACCAGGTCGAGTTTTGCTTAACTGGTTATTCTGATTTTTACCTGGTTCGGATGTAAATTTGCTAAATATTATGACTAGACGATTTACACACAGGGGAGGCCTATGTCCAGCAGTGGGTCTCTGTCAGCTTAAAAAAATATAAAACATTTCATACGGCTGGCAAAAAATTACGGTTGTACACTAATCTTAACATCTTATTCCCTGTAGGGTTGGGCAAAGGTGACAAAAATACAAAATAATGAGCCTAATACCATCAACCAGGCACAAATCCAGACTCCGGGCTGATACTGAGAAATTCCAGATAGAAAAACCCTACAACACATTGCTTGACCAGGAATCGAACAACTTTATAAACTTTTAAAAGGCGTATGTTTATGTATGTATGATCGGTCTTTTAAAAGTTTATAAGTTTGTATGTAGCGGATAATCTCTGGAACTGTCACTCCGATTTGAAAAATACTTTTGCATATGATAACCCAATTAATGAGGAATGTTTAAGGCTAATAAACACCACGCTACGACCCTTAGGAGCTGAGCAAAAAGAAAAACCGTCAGAAAGAATATCAAGTGAAACCGAAGTAACAGCGCGGGTGTGCGTTCGAATGGGACGCGGCGGGTCAGGGGCCTAAAGAAGCATGCCCATTTTTACCTGACTATGTATAAAAATGAAAAAAAAAATCTTAAAATTCAACTAATTGAATTGTATATTAAATGCGTATTTCTTTATGCTTATTCTATGTAACGGGTAAACGTATTACCATGTTTTGAACGCATCTCAACTACACTTTTAAAATTCTGTGAAAAAAAAAGACTGATAAATGCATGTATATTATATTGTCGTTTTTTTGTTAATTACATTGTTTCCGATTTTTTTTATTTACTCTAAGAGCGTAGAAATCAAAACAAAATTCTGTGTAACCAAAGACTGATTAATGATTATATATTATGCAGTTGTTTTTTATTTGTCTCATTGTATCTTTTTTTTTCACAATTTTTTTTTACTTTAAGAGCGTAGAAATCGAAAACTAAAAATGAGGGGGAAAAGTGGAATGATCCAAAATGAAAAGGGGACTTTCTGGATTTATTTTATATTAAGGTCCAGTTTTCCCCCTTGAGAGAGATTCTCTCAGGGGGGAAAAGTGGACTCGCTTAAAATGAAATGGGGACTTTCTGGACATCTTTTATATTAGGGTCCAGTTTTCCCCTCTGAGGGGGATTCTTTCAGGGGGGAAAAGTGGAATAAGCCATTACGACGCGTGAGTTTCCATTTTACACACTGCTACTTGACTTTATTCAACTCTGTTTCTGAATTTTATGCATTATGTTACCTACGTTTTATTTAATCATTAAGTATTTCTTTTTAATAGTCTTTGTAAAATACAAATTAATTAAAATTAATAGAACAATAAAATAAATTAATCAAGTAGAATGTAATTGAGGTCGCACGACTGAAACGGATTTTTTGACATTTGACTGTTCTGCGGTTGCTTTCCTTCGTTGTTGTGTTTGCGTCTCATTGTGTACTGTGCTATTTTGTGTGTTTTACTTCTTTTTACGTCCCTATTTACAACCCCTGGATCTCGAGACTAAACTTCGAGCGTTAATAATTAATTCTAGCACATTTATTTCCTTATAGTTGGTACGAAACGGCAAATCATAACCTAAAACGTAACATTAATATTTTTTGGACTTCTTAGCGATTAAATCGTAAAAATGACTAAATGAGATTATTTTCTATACTTACAGGTAGTCTTTCTTCTAAACCTTATAACTATACAGAAACATTCATTATTAGGTTTTTAAATGTATGGGAAGAATTTTTTTAAATGTATGGCATTGTTCTTTCACGTGGCTGAAGTCGTGGCCGGAACATAGTTGGTTTAAAGACCCATCATACATACATAAACTCACGCTTTTGCTCCGTGGAGGTAGACAGAAACTACAGATCCATCATTTGTAAACATAGTCTCTAGCTATATTCTGACGATTTCTAGACAGCTAATTTTAAGGCCATCTTTTAGATACAAAAAAAATGAATTAATAATGTTACGATAACAATCGCTACTATTCACCAAAGTCGCGGTTTTTATAAGCGTCGTAAAAGCGATCGCGGTATCATCCGATCTGAATAATGGCCAAATTAATGTTAATATAAGCGATCTAGAATTAAAAGATAGATATTATGTCTTTTGAAAAGTGAAGGCTATTTAATTTAGAAGTAGTTAAAAAGGTCTAACATGTGAATAAACAAGAATGAGACATATTTCCCGAATGGCCTTATTGCAGTGAAGTTTTCGAGAAAAAAGTAAGCTGTCAAATGAAAGCCAATATTTCTCGGTTGTAAATTCGTTACGCATTGTGGACCCCTTTATTTGCCACCTATAACCAAGTTTTATTTGTATTTCTGTTTATGAAAATACTGAAAAAAAAATATTTCATTCAGTGCTATGTTGCTTACATTTTAACATAAACGGTTGTCTGTCATCTTTTATTTTATAACATGTCTTTCCATGTTCTTAAATTGGAATTAAAACTATGTAGAAACAGCTTCATTTAATTTCAGAAAAATTACACACAAAAAAATCCACAACAATTTTCTTCCCACCCCATCCCTCAAGCCCTCAATCTACGCAGACACTCATAAATCCTAGTATAATTTCTGGAGGCAGTAGTCAATCACGCACTGCCTCAATGGCAGGTTATCTTGCCGCCCAGCACCAGTCTATCGCTCTATACATCACTCGGGTGCCGCCCGCCCTTATCACAGCGCCGCACGCCCAACTCGTTATTTTACAACACACCACGTGGACTTGTGCAAATATCAAGTTGTGTAAAATTTTATGTGTGTGTTCTTGGAGTGTGTGTGTGTGTGTGTGTTAGATTTGAAGTGTGTGTTTTGTTTTTAGGTGGTAATGTTTGTGAAATAATTTTGGGACAATTGTTGGACTATATTGTTAAAGTCAACGGAAATTATTTCGGTTCAATCAATGTAAATCAAAAGCGACACTGTTTTTTTTTCTTCTTCTACATAATATTTTAGAATGATCCTACATAACCTTTAAAGTTATCCTTGGATAAAACGACTAAAGAACCCTGTTACTAATGGTTTTTAAGGGACTCCAAAAATTATAATAGGTATGGTTAGGCGACGGGAAGAGCATGGCGCACGTGAGTCCATTTTAGTTTTTAATTATAAAACTTTCACTAATATCTTCGTGTAAAGTGAATGTAGATAACTTAAAACACTCACAATCTTGAGTATTATTTATAAAAAACGGAGATTATAACAATGTGGAGTTATTTCGAGGTGTGTTTACCTTTTGGCCGCGCGTTTAAGTCAAAGGGTGTTATCAGTGCGGTGCATCCATCACTCGGCGAACGGGTTGCCAGTGTAGAAAATAATATTTATTTGTTGAGTCTTTTTGTTTCTTTGGTGTAGGATTTGATTTTGTTGTGAGTGTTTGAACATTTGAAAAAGTGTTAGATACTTTGTTGGTTTTTGTTAGTTGTATTTTATTTCATGGTAGCCAAAAGTAGGTTTTCGTAGGTATGTAGTAAGTAGGTTGACAAAAGTTGTTATGAAGAAAGTGATGATTAGTACTTCATTAATTTCAGTCTAAATATCTATAAATTCTATTCAACAGGGTTCAGTAAATTGCTGAACCCATTTTCTGTGAAAACTTCTCAACAACACATCTAAATCCAAACATTTTTATAACCCAGTCTCGTAGTTCAATAAACAAACTCGCCCAATAAACAAACAGCAACAACATTCTAAGCCCAAACTAAAATCCATAGAGCAACATAAAAACGTTGAATGTGGCAACACTACGCGACGCGGCACGGGCGGGCGGCGCGACGCGGCTCGACGCTCGCCTCCCGTTATCAGCACCCACCACCCGGCGTTTGTCGCGTTTTATTTCAGACTACCTATAGCCTGTTTAAACTTCACACTCCCAAGCCTTTTAATGCTTGAGGTCAAGTCAACATGCTTTGTAACATGTTTTCGGAAAGTGACGCGTTTCGCATGTTTTATGGCGCGATTTTTGGGTTATCTATGGCCTGTGGTGGTTTACTGTTGTTCTATTTTTGAAATTTATGGTTTGGGTTTTGTTTTTTTTTTATTGTAATGTGGATTCTTAGCTTTTCATTAACTTGTCTTTTGGTAATCGAAATTATAAGTTATAAATTGTTAAGGTAAAAAAAAACTTTCTGTAAATTGTACTTTACATGAACAGACATATTTTCTAAACTAGAGTGGCACCTAATGCCCTCAGACCACTTTTAAAGTGGAGACCTAAATGCCGCTAAACATAAAGGTACTTATCGTAAGGACAGATAGAAATGTTACACTTGCTAAGTGCTGTCTCAATTCTACAGTGTTATGTGACATGAAAGTTAGGTAAATACAACATAACATACACCTACATGAGTATTGGACATGAATGGAATTATATTTTACAGAATAAATAAATATTTACATGATATGACTTTTGAAAATTTACATAAAATTACAGTTTAGGACGATTATTTTTCAACAGGCGTTTTTTTTTTAAATACAATAAACGATTGCAAGATTGGTTTATCACTTTGTACATTTTAATAAAGTGTAAGTAGAGACAGACACAACGGTACTCTTCTATCGTATACGCCTGTCAATCAGGATAATAATTATAGTAGTTAAAAGAACTTTACAAACAAACATTATAGGTAGTTCCATTTATTTAATCTAAAAAGCTTCATAAGTTTCTTATTCAAATCAAAACACAGCGATCGCACAGATTATGTATGCAACCATAGACACGACATCCCACAATAATCCCGCCTTTTATACGACCACAGATTATAAATAGGTTTCTGTCATGTATACTGGACAGCAAATTGCTGTATAAAACGCCACTTATGGCATGATATGGACCCTAATTAAACAGTAAGTAGCCTTATCTTGGAAAGAAGAGACGACGTTTAGCACTATCTATCGTTATGACAAAAAGAAACCAACACAATCTGTGTGCACATCTCTCCCATTAAAGAAAAATAATCATAGACTATATTTCAGTGGTATGTCGTAATTAGCTTATTAATTTAGTCTTATCTAGCGAACCCTTTCCAATATTTTACATCAGATAATATTTATCGTTGCTTTTTATTATTTTGTTTTACGGTTTTGCAACTCAATAAAAATAATTAAGATGTCGTCTAGATATAACAGCGATTATTGGACTTTATAAATGTCATTTTCTCCCTATTAGCGAAAATTTTACAGGAGTAATTAATGTTTTTCTCGCTCAGCAGAGGTTGATCTTAGCAATGTCCGAAAATGATCAATCACAAAGCCATTACAGTACCTACAATATATCCACATGACAAAAGCCAGACGAGACATCCTAAAAAAAGAAACGAATAAGTTTTTCACGAGAACTCGCCATATCTCTGTAATCGGCGCTCTTAAGGCAATCCTTATCCCATTTACGTGTCTCCCATTACCATTAAAATCTGAACTTATCTCGCTCAATAAAAACGTGAACCGGTCCAATATATAAATAATATACAGAACAATAACGGCTGGTAATTAGGCAATAAATTCTTCAAGCAGATATGAGAGATATTAAGAAAAAGGCAACGTTTGATTTGTTTGTGGCTGACTATGTGTTGTGTGTCTCCGTTTGCTGTTGCGATACGTTACTGGTAAGAAATAAATCTTGGCATCTTTGAATTAGCAGGTCCCCTTGCCATGTCTGTTTGGAATTCCTTGGTCTTTTATTGTCTTCTGATAATTCTCCCTCGCATACATACGAATCCTTTGCATTGCAATCCTGCTGTCTACCTTGCTAACCACCCAAGTTCTTTACTTACGACATAATTTCACTTGAGCTTATTCTTTATAGGTTGTGTCGACACAAAACACGAACATCTTTACATAAAAGCTCTCCAAATTCTCAAACAACTACATAAAAGCTTATATATAAAAGCCGTATCGTATCTCACAATGTACATTCCATCCCGAAATCTCGCGATAAGACCGCATTCAGTTTTATATTTACCGTGAGATAAGGGCCTGCCTGCGAATCGATTAGCTTACTCTAACAAACGATGCCTATCTGTATGTCTGGTCATCCGCTTAGCGTTAAAAATAACCAGCATCATAATCTTGTGGGATATTTTCTTTACATTTGTATTGAACAGGGGGAAATTTTTCAGGTGCTGTTGTAAGGTTAGCTGTATTCAAAAAATATCGTGCCCACTCTTTCTCTATGGTTTGAAAAAATGGTTCTGTCAATGTCAAATTCAACAATTTTCGCGCGCAGGATTTTCAGCGGAGGTTTGGCGTTGAAAAAATCTTCTTTCCATTTTCAGGTATTTGTAGGTTTAGTTATTTGTACCTTTTGCTGACTGCTACAGCTATTTTTAAGCTCAACACAAATAGTTCAACAGTTTGGCAACACACAACGCCTTCTCCTTACTTAACGTCCTTAAGTTAAGTGACTCGCGGGTTGCTAGCCTTAAATAAATAGCCGCAAGTTATCAAGCCGGCCATTTGACCGTCAAATTCACATTCCCTTCAACTTGGCATTTCAGATAGATCGGCCACCCACGTCCGTCAGATAGCACAGGACACACTCGGCGATAGGTTCGGGCGCACTCGGGTCGCGTCGGGCGGCTTCGGCCCCGCTCGTAGATGTTCGCGATTATGCCCACGCGCACACAGATTGAAGTGTGGAAATTTGTTGCTTTGTCATATTCAGAGATTTAGATACTCGATACGGACAAGTTATAGCGAATTGTTTGTGAATATTGTTTTAGAGATAATATTAATAGAGACAATGTTTCTTGAAATGAGCTGCAGCGAAACGTATCTGACTGTGCGGTAACATAAGTTAACGACAAATTGATTTTGACTTAGCTATAAAAGGTACTCGGCTATAAGATATAATTGCTGAGATATGCTGTCTACCCAGATTTAGAACAAGCACTAGACTTGCCCTGGGACTCTAGCTGCTGTAAAGCTTTTCATGGGAAAAATAAAACCTTCAGAAGACTTCTCTAGTTATGAAGCTATGTGCTTCTCTGGTCATCAAAGTCAATCCATGAAAGTTTACATTCACGTGATACTTTCCCATTAACAATTAAATAAAATTAAAAATTGTTTATTTCAAAACCATATTTCAATAACACGTTAGTAACTGGAGCCTCCTTTTAAGCAAAAACGCCTGTATTAGGAGACTCCGGTCTTCCACAGCAAGGTTTTTTTTTGGGCGGGAACTCATCAAATAACTTCTCACGCTCTGGTTAAAGCAGGAGGGCGTGTCAGACTTTTACTGACTAAAACCCACCCGTGTTCCCTCAGTTCAACTCAGTTGCCTGTGTGCCAGGGGCCGCGGTATCTCTTTCGAACAACCCGCACCCCTGGCAGGCATCGGCCCTCCCGGGCCCCATCAGTTTTCACAGCAAGGTTACATTATACAAATAAAATAACAATATTCAGGTGCTTATGTGTATGTGTGTATGAGGTTGGGTTTGTGTGTGTGTATTAATTTAAGGTTAGCAATAGCGCCTCAGTATTATCGTAAGGTTTTATCCAATTTGTTACGATTTTTTACATACATGTGCTTGTTTAGTGTATATGTATATCATTTTGTTTACCCAATTGTTGAGCAGAATGTATGTTTGAATTATTCAAAGATTTTCCATTGTAACATACAATACCTGCAAGACCATTCCATTTATCTCCTACGTTCACAAGAACATTATCAATGTCCAAAATATCTAGATATTAATTCTCAGCTGCACTACGTGTGCAGGATAACGAAAGTGCGCCCCCATTGGGGGTGGAAAAGGGGTGTAAGGGGGTGATAGCGATCGCCTATTGGCCGATACACCAGATTTATGCGGTCTATCTGCACTGTCTTAATTTACGGCTAGTTTATGCCTGGATCATAACTTTTGGAAAAAGTCTGGCTAGAATTTTTGTTTAGTTTCAACGGAAAGAGTGATACGTAAATTATGAATATTTCATTTATATGATGACTTGATCTCGCGTTAGGATCCCATTCCATACGCATTAAAAAGCTTCTTACTTTTAATAATAGAACTTATATGGTACCGTGTTACCCAGTAACTGGGTTATGGAGGTAAGATAGGCAGTCGCTCCATGTAAAATACTGGTGTTAAGCTGCATCCAGTCAGACTGGAAGCTGACCCTAATATAGTTGGGAAAATGCTAGACAGATTTAACTTAGCAGATTACCTAACGGTTACTGTCAGTCTGTATCATCGCACTGCTAAGCAAATAATGGGTAGGTAGCAAGGTTAAGGCAGCTTTAAAACCGTTAGGAGCACTAATCCCGGAAAAACAATGCATAGGTACATTACACGTGCCGTTTTCCGATAACATTCCATTTCATACCTACGATATAACGTAACATTTCTAATTCCTGGCTACCAAGAAATAATTCCTAACTTGAAAACGACTTAAGCAGGACCAAAAAATACAATAAACCTAAGTGTCGTGGAATACCCGAAATTTCTTTCGCTTTTGCATACGGGAGTGAATACGGATGTAGAGGTCAAGACGAAACATTAAAAGGCAATTTAACATATAGTTTTAAGTCAATAAAAAAAACGAGTCTGTAGGCAAAAAGGATTCGAATGGGTTTACTGTATTATAATTAACGATATGCTGCCCTTGTCGGCAACAAGTTATATATTTCTACGTTTAAATGCATTTCATCAATTTCACCCCCGATTCACCCCTGCATCCATTTTCTTCCTGTTTGTAATAAAAGTGTCATGACTAGAGATCGAATATTCGGATGCATATTTACGTAAAGTTGAGAGGTTGGCTAAAATGGAATGCGCTTTTGTACCGATTTTTTTTTATTTAATGTTAAAAAAAATGTTTTTACTAACACACACCACTCACTCTTACAGACTTACACCCTAGGTACATAGGTATAGGTACCAAATTTCCATCGGTGTTAATTTTTTAATAACTATGCGTCTGAATAGTTATGCAATCCTAATCATTTAGAAGTCGCTTCCATACTATATAACTGACTAGTTATTCATTTGCGGTGTTGCTGGCATCCCAGGATTTTTGTACAAATAAATATTTCAAGAAGCCGCTTCCATATTTTCGTACCTAAAAATTAACTTTAGATAAATTTGCATCCGATTATTCGATCCCTAGTCATGACGGTCAAAATTCTTGAATATAACGTGTGGTAAGGAAAAACAAAACAAAAAACATTCAATATACCCCAATCTCAAAACACAACCCTCACAGTACATAATATCCACAATAACTACCACCAAATCGATTTTCTCATACCAACATACCCTCGACAAATAAATCAAACATAACCTAGACATCGGAGCAGTCTAGACCAGTCTTATCTGAACACGTGTTGGCCATTTCAGATGCCTTAGATATGGGGCTTTTAGCCGGAGATAGGGGCCACTCGGCAACCATCACACTCAATCTTGTACTCGTTAAAAATAAACGCGAGTGGACGATATGAGGCTATTTGCAAGCTGTATCAGCGAGCTTGCGAGGTGATTGGTTGTAACTGTGGAAATTGGTTATTGGTAAAAAAATATTTTATTGCACTTAAGTCACGCTTTTCTATGAGTTAAGTAGTCCATTTTTACGCAGAAAAGCGTGACTTAAGGCGGAGATTTCTGGAAAACGCTCGAAAAGATGGTTTTTAAAGCTGTGTATCTCTTTAACCGTAAATAATTTTGAAAGCAAAAAAAAATATATAAAGTTACCAGGGCCTTAAGACTGCGTTCGCGGCAAGATTTTATTACGCACTAATTTTTTTTTTTCGTTTCTGTGAACGTGGGGTTTAGTACGGGTTTGGGTAACGTACTATTTTGAAACGCCAAAAGATGTCTGTTACATTCATACCTACTTATCATTTGGCACACAAAAGTTTCTAGAATGTTTTGTTCATTTTTTCTAAGGTGATATCCTTTTAGATTACTTATAACCACAGTGAATATGTATAGGTCATAGTTTTTTTGCAAAAACTCATAATAGCCGCCATAGTGCAAGCTTTCACAGCGTCTCTTCGTTTAAGATCACCACACACACACACACTGGACTTTTTCTTCTTATCAATAATATACAAGTAGTTTCCACAATGTTGCCAAATCATGACTAATCAATCATGTACTTACAAAAAAAAAATATTTTAGAGAATGAGACGTAAAACAGACCGTAGAAAACCGCGTTGTTTAAAAGGCTTCACTTATAGGGAGGAAATGGCTTCCGATCTTTCATGATTGACCTATTATGCACTATTGCTACGTTTAAACTTGATAAGTTATTGCGATCTGCTATCTTTAAAGTCCATATTTTATCGACGTGCTTGATACATATTTAATTATAACTAAGTAGCGGGGAAATGGCTGAATCAAGAACATTTTCCGGTCGGATTCTTGAAACGATTAGATACAGCAGCTCCTCTGCACTTTGTAGATTATTCTCTTTAAATTAGTGTCTATTTCAGTCCCTTTTGCGCCCAAAATATCAAACTAAATATAATTTACGGTAAGGAACCCCGCAGAATTAAAATATTCTTACGTTTTTTAGGGTTCCGTACCCAAATGGTAAAACGGTATTACTAAGACTTCGCTGTCCGTCCGTCTGTCTGTCTGTCCGTCTGTCACCAGGCTGTATCTCATGAACCGTGATAGCTAGACAGTAAAAAATTTCACAGATGATGTATTTCTGCAACAGATAAGTACATCATTTATCAACAAATACTAAAAACAGAATAAAATAAATATTTAAGGGGCTCTCATATAACAAACGTGATTTTTTGAAGGTCCTTTTATATGTAGACTATTTCAGAAGAATATTTCTTCCCAAACTGTCAAAATCACACTGACAACAAACTTTCTACTCGACGGTCACAAAGTATATACGATTATCTACAAAATCATGATTCGTTTAGAACGCATAACTGTGATAATTAATAGAAGAACATAGCTATCTTCTCCTATTGTACATCATTTAATTAATAGTCAGGTCTAATCTTCCGTCGACAAATCGGTGATCGTGCTAAGCCTGCAGGACGTAGTCATCTACGACTAAATAGTTCATATAATCCAATTTAATTACTGTCGATGAGATTATAATTATTTACTTGTCGCGATGATTTAACCAACATACAACTTGACACTGGAATGCAAATTACAAAAAAAATAGGAATATTTTTGCGGCTACCTTAACCCTTCCCCGTAAATCAAAAATCGTAAAAGAATATGTACACAACTTTAAAAAAAAGCTCTTGGTTATTAAGTGTAGAGCTACAGAGGTGAATACACACTTATCTATCTAACTTAACTTAATTACCATGAGCAATACACATATTAAATTCGATTCTCGATAAAATTAACAGCACATTAATTAACGTAACTTTAACACTACAGTTTGTTTATTTATGTTTTTCTTAACAACAGGATTACAAAACATTATCAAAAACCTCATTTTTCAACGAGTTACTCAGCTGAAAAAGTGACAGTGTAATATGGTAATTCAGTTACCATGGTTTATTAGCAAAACAGATAAGTACAGGGTGTGCCTGCCAAGCCCGTTTATACCGTGCCGCGATATGGATGCCTGCTTAATTAATATATACAGGCCTACTTTGTCCATGTTCTAATTATGTTTGAGCACCGTAGTGGGTTAAAAGGGAATGTAATTGTGTGAGAACTGTTAATTTTACTCGTGTTGCGCGTTTGTCAACTTTCTTTGATCGTCTTTGAAAATTGGGTAAAAGTAAAGAGTCAGTTAAAAGCATCATTACTAATTTACCATCCAAATCCTCTGGCTGTTAAACTGCTGGACAACAGTGAATCTGTCGACTTAAGAGAGGTCAAGTGATCTTAAGAGGTAGCAGTGGCAATGGCGCTTGTACCAGTAGTGCTATTCTGTGAAAATCTCACCGTGAACGCTAAGGTGAAGTCAGCTTGGAATGAGCTGTTACAGTATCAATGTATTGGCATGGCTAGCTGACATATGACAATTTTTTAAGTTCTGTGTCTCGTAATGTTGATTACTTTGCCTACCTATAAATAGAATCAAGTCTATCTAGCTAAACAGACAGCTATGCTGCTGGGGAGTTTGTTGCACCACTTCTTCTTCCCAGCTAAAGCACTAGGAAGTGGTGAAGGGCGGGCGTTTTGGGGGACTGTCTTATGTAATTTTGACATTCGAAAAGTGCTGATTCTCAGCCTAATTTGAATAAATTACTTTTGATTTTGATTTTGAATTACTAACATCAGATAGAATGACAGCTCACTTCACCTATGCTTTCACGGTGAGATTTTTACAGAATAGCTAAGCTGAACCGCCAACTATATTCACACAATCAAACTGATAATAGTCCAGAAAGGACTGATGGCAGTTATCGAAAGAAGAAAAATTAATGACATCATGCTAATGTGACTGCCTCGTTGGTCTAGTGGTCGCAATCGCTACTGCTGAGCGTGAGGTCCTGGGTTCGATTCCCAGGTCGGGCAAAATTTTATTTGGTTTTCTATTTGGAATTTCTCAGTAGCAGCCCGGAGTAAGGATTTGCGCACGGTTGATGGCAATAGGCTCGCCCCCTATTACATGGGACTTAAAACGTAACTGGCGAAATGCGGGTATACTAGAGGTACTCCTCTGCCTAAGCCTTCAGGGAAACGAGGCGGTGATATAACGTTGGAGACTCGTAACCAGTTGGCAGAAAATATACGATAGACTTAAATGTACCCACTATACAATCATTTTTTAGTTCAAGAAAAAAGTTTTTGACGCTGATTTTAATTTAGCTGATTCCTTGTCTCCTCCTTATTATATACATGTTCCTGGTACGTGGTTTTCCAACATAACCACATACCAACCATCATTTAATTCGGGCAAATACTGCACAGACATAAACTGGCTGGCCAGGCCGGCTTGATACGCAAATCTATTAGCTGAGACCAGGGGCGCAGACGAGGACAATGCCTAGATGTGTATCTAGACACCCACGCCTTGCTTTGTGACCTCTGTGAGCTTTAATACGCTTCCAGATACTAAATACATATTGTGGACGATGCTGTGTGTATATGTGGGTATGTCAAACGATTCCGTTAGTACATACGACGCCTTAGCTTCATCAGTAATAGTTATACAAGGTGTATTTTGTATACCCCATAACTCTTGGGTCATACCCTATTCTTCTTCGATATTATGATTCTCATTACGAATGAGACCATATCAATATCAAAGAACCAACTGACATAATTATGAATTATTTATCCATTAACATCTTTTTTTTTTCATTTTTCGTACAAAACAATTCGATGAAGTCGCGATTATTGATGTAATGTTTTACACCCTTACGTGAAATATGTCAGCGTCGCATTTTTTAACTTTAAATATGAATTATTGGTTTGAATAAAGACGAATTACTCGTATTTATCAATGGAACTTAGATTCATACACACATGGAGAGTCTAGTGTTAGTATTTTGTATGGTAATTTGGCAACGTCGCTAAAGTAAAGATTCGTCATACGGGTGACAATTGTTGACCTAAATTATTTATGATTGATGATATCTTCGAAACTATGCATTTTTTTAGAATATTTGTATAATTTTTACTTATAGATAGATAGACCTTTTCTTTTAGATGAAAATGGAAATGGATGTAGGAATAAGGAATAAATATAAATAGCACCATCCCATTTCTTCCCGTGGGTGTCGTAGAAGGCGACTAAGGGACTTACTAGAGAATGGGCAGCAGCGTTCTCTATGCATTTGACCACCATACTGCGATCGCCAACCCGCCTGCCAAGCGTGGCGATTATGGCAAATCCCCCCTTTGCTGGACGTCTTTCGGCTGATATGTATGTATGTTCCCACTGTTGGGTCTCCTCTACATATGAAGGAGTGGGCTGTTACCTTCCACGCGGGTGTAGGTCGGTCTAGATTAGTCAATTTGTTGTGTGTTTTTTCAGATGTCTTCGAATTTTTGGTTCTAGGACCAGCCGGTTTCCTCGTGACTTTTTCCTTCACCGTTTTGAGAGCCGTGGTGATGAAATAATTTTCACACAGTTTAACGCCTGTCAGGGTTGAAACCTACTACTTACAACTCATAAGTCAAGGCCGTTACCACTGGTTACCTTGCCCGTTAACAAAAATACGGGAATTGCCCCTATGCTCTCTCTCGATCATAGAGACCAAACCTCCAAAGAAACTATCACCAATTTTCGACCCGAAACAAAATAAACATCCAACGCAGTTTCTGACAACTCAACTCCCGTCTGATTGATCGTCACACATACACATCAAGTATGTAAAATGCCTGAAAATAAGGTGCGTTGACACGCCACTCACGTCACGCGTCACGCATGACAATGCGTGTCAGTTGCGTGCTTCGATGGCGTGATAAGCGTGATAGTGAACACGCGATGAGTACAACCTTGCTGAGAATGTGATAGTGGGCCCTTTTGAGAGTGGTGGAAGCTATGAGATGAAGAAGTGAGATTTGTGAAAATGGGCTGCATGTTATCACCAGAGATCAGATATTCGAATGCATATTCACCTAAAGTTGCGATGTTGGCTAATATGGAGCGCGCTTTTGTAATGAAAAAATCTTCATTTCATGTAAAAAAAATGTTTCAACTAACACACTACTCCCACTCTTACAGACTTGATATTACTAACACATATTTGAATCGCGATGAATTTTAAATAAATAAGTGTCTGAATAGCTATGCAATCATAATAATTTAGAAGTCGCTTCCATACTATACACCTGACTAGTTATGCATTCCCGGTGTTCCTGGCATCCCGGGATTTTTTTAACAAAAAATATTTTTTAAGCATCCCCTTCCATACTTTCATACCTAAATCAAATCAAATCAAATCAAATCAAATCAAATCATACTTTCATACCTAAAAATTAACTTTAGGTAAATATGCATCCGATTATCCGATATCTAGTTATCACTCACTAGGTTCTGCCCCCGACGAACTGCGTCGCATCTGTTATCCGCCCGCGCTTTAAGACTGACTTTTTAAACGTCAAAATTACATAAAACAGTCCCCCGGGACGCCCGCCAGTCTCGCTTCCTAGTGCTTTAGTTGGAAAGAAGAAGGCGCTGTCAAAGATCTACAATTGACAGCCAGTACTGTACAAAATACTTAAACTTAATTAGAAATAAGCGCATTACCCTCCTTTGCGTAAAAAGTCACTTTAACTAGTCACGGCTTACAAATGGTCCGATGTCGAACGATTGTTTTTCAGACGCTTTTTCTACTAACTTGGGCCATTCGTAAAACCGCTCATATTTCTCTGTCATCAAAGAAATCTTATTAAACGAGTTTCAGATGTAAATACGAATAGTTTTTAGTTTCATCACGCTATAACATTAGTTAAGAAACGGCATCAGCAGTAATATATTATTACTCAACATCTTACGTATTCCGATGACAGCTTAATTTGGTAATAAGATTCATTTTATCGTTTTATTAATATTTAATATTAGGTTGGAATTATTTTTACGGAGGTCAGAGTGTAGTAAATTAATTTGAATGTTGATTTATAAACTGTTAGCTTCTTTGATACTTGACACCTAATCATTTTTTAATTTAGACCTCCCTGAAGAATGTTTGGATGTTTTCCTCTTAGTTAAAATCGTTTCATTGGTCATAAGGTCGAATATGAGGTTCGAGGTTTGATTCTCTGGGTGGAAGAGTAACAGTTCTAATGGTAGCTAATGGAAATATCGTAATACGTCAACAACCGCCCACATTATATTAAGCAAGCACATTAAATAATTACTAATGGTCGCTCGGTGGTCGAAATTCGACAATAATTAATTAAAATTGTTAGTTTGAACTAATGCATCACTATATAAAAATAATAAGTTTCGCTTCGGTTCGCGTAATTTTCGTAAAAAGGGGTACAAAGTTTTTGCTTGACGGTATACACATAGATTTTCCTTATAACTATACTTTATTCCTGAAGTACCGGTATTTTAACCTAGCTCTGGAGCCAGAGTCTCACATTTTTCTGTTACCTGTTTTTATGGCAATAAAGAAATTTAATTATTTACAAAAAAAAACGCTGTGACGTACTCATCCGTTCGCGTAATTTTCGTAAAAGAGGTAAAAAGTTTTTGCTTCACGTATTGATGTATAGATTTCCAACATGACGATTGAGAGCTGGATCATCAGCATCACAAAAGAATAGGTATTCGCCAATGCTTTCATAACTCATTCAACAAATCAACTAACTAGCAACCTCCCAGAATGCATACAAGACACTTCACATTCAAATAGCCTCAATTTTCATACTTTCCCCACCCCGACTGAATATTTCACATAATAACCAATAAAATGTCATGAATAGTGTGCGTTGACAAACGCAGGTACTTTTATTGACACAGAGGACGCAGTGCGTGTCGATAAAGATCTATTTCCACTTCCTCATGCCTTGGGATGAGGGCAGCGTAAGGAGCGGAGCGAGTGCTAAGGAGGGCGGGTCTACATATCAAACGTAATTAAAGCGTCCACAGTGAAGGGAGGCTACCTCTTACAGATCAATATGAACAGACAGATCGGTCTGACCTCATCGAAAGCGGACACAAACACGAAACAAACGCATAAGATTAAAATATTCGCTTCAGGGAACGGTCTCCTAGAATCGAACACTTGTAGATCTTGATACCATGTAAGCCATTCATAGTTCAGACTTTGATCAGATCACAGGGATCTGCATGAAGATAGAACAGCCCATTGTACCCTGGCAGACGCGTCAAGTAGTGATCTGAGGCTTAGTAGCGGAAAGCGGTGAGCATTACCTATCGTCTCAAACAGTTCACATTCGCTTATTTCGGTTATAAGCGATCGTAGATTGTTTTAGCCACTAGACGTAAGCAAAATACGCGCTTGGACGTGTAGTTGTGGAGACCAGAAGCCTTAGTGTGAGTTTCATTTTACGATCTTGATCAAACGCATCGAGCGCGTTCGGCACTCTGATTGGCCCTGGACTGGTGACGGACCAATCGGAGCGCCGAACGCGCTCGAAGCGTTTGATCGTTTTATTTAACCAGATAAAACCCACACTAGGGCCACAGACCATGATAATATATTCGGCTATGCCAGCCACTACGATGCACTGTGGCCTCCTATTCGCACCCGCTACCGCTCTATTCACCGCCCGTCTACTCTGGTCGAGGCCTTACGAGTATACGGCAAATGTAAAGGTGACATTATGTGACAGGGTGCAAACTTTGACGTATTTGTGTGTCGTGTTGGTTGTTTTTTGAGGGTAGTTTAAAGTTTGAAAGTGGGTCATGTCTTTGGGTAGTTATTGCAGTACGTCCTGCCTAGTTTTTGTACGTATTGTTAATATCATTAGTGGCTAAAATGTTGTAGTCTGCTTATAAAAGTGTGATTGAATAAAGAGGGATGAGACGATTAGTCAAAGGTACTTTTTTAGTCACAAATCATCATAATAATATTTAATTAATACCCAATGGAAAAAAAAATTGCTAACTCTTTATCTGAACTTTAGGAATTACGTGGTTTGGTAGCAACCCACCAGGCTAGAAAAAAAAAACTATTCTTTACTTTTTTAAAGCCATGTTTGAGCGCTGTCAATGTTACTAAAAGACTACAAACCCTACCGATCCAAGTATGTCAAACTAACCATCCATTTTGTTTTCAGGTAAGTACACCAACAAACGGACGAGATAAACAACGCCATGTAAGGTAACGTGCATATTAACCGGCCATTCTGCATAATGCAGCCGAACTGGACAAGTGCCTAACGACTGCGAAATGCGTTTTAAATTCACTTCGGCCAATAGTCGGGGAACACACTCCTTACAGCATAATGTAACATTAATCCTTGATGTCCATTCAATTTTAACAGTATAACGGACGCATAAAAACGCGGGGTGGAGAGCCGAAATAAATATCGATTCATAACTAGGGTTACCAGATCTAGAAAAGATTTTTTCGATTTTTTTAAATAGCAATTTGGATATGTCAATTAAATATGGAATCTAGATCTTTCTTTTTTTAACTATCTAGAATTAAATCTGAAATGCTTATTAATTATTTGTTTATATAAAAATGCGATTACGGTTCTAAATCAAAGTAGATAATCATCTGCCTAGCCTGTTCCCAACTATGTTAGGTCGGCTTCCAGTCTAACCGGATGCAGCTGAATACCAGTATTTTACATGGAGCGACTGCCTATCTGACCTCCACAACCCAGTTACTGGGTAATACGATATCCCATGGTAAGACTGTTGGTTACTCTAAATCAAAGTAGATAAAATTTAAAAACATTAATTACTTTATATAAAATATTAGTTGTATTTTCGTAGTTTTTTTGCCACTCCCTGATCAAAAACATCAAAATCTAATAAATCAACAAAAAATAATCGTAAACCCTATCCATAACACAATACAATCTGGAATCGAATAAAAAGTAAGGGTGACCACACATCGTGTATCGCGCCGGAATATCGCGCGGCTGTCCGTTTATTGTCATTCGCGATATCTCGGCTATGATCGCGAATTTCGATTCGTAAGCGAAGACAGGTCAACGCGGTGTAATGATACCATCAGTCAAAACTTGGTTTTGTATTAAATGGAATGAGGAATGAGCCTGTCGTTTAATGTACTATGTGCTAGTGAATTGTAGTCATTTAACTATGTATTCTAAGCTGTTTCCACACTGAGGCTGTTTATTTCAGGCATTAGCACCCATAAAATTAAAATTGAAAACTTATCCTAAAACAAAACAAAAGATAAACTAAACAAACGAACATAAAAACAAAGTAAAGAAAAACAACAATAAAACAACCCACCCCTAGTGTAATAAGTACACTATCAGTAGCATCGCTTTCATTTTGACAGTTCTACAGCATTCATGGCGTTGTTTACCTACTTTGCTAAGCAGACAATTTTTTCGTACATATGAAAAAATGAATTAGCATTAACCCTCAAAATTATTCAGATTCTGATGTGTTACGTAATTAGGGTGCCGCTAAAGCCACCAACCACTCGCTGAAATTGTAAGGGTGAAGGTGAAGAGAACTTTTTATTTATACCTATATCTCTGTGACTGAGATAGTCGGATCCCGATACTTAAAGTGAATCTAGTCGACATTTTGCTGCACTGTTCGACAATGTACATCAACAATTATTATTAATAATGTCTTTGCGAAAACAGAATACTAAAATAAAAAGTTAGGAGCTTAAAAAGATTCGTTTTACTTACTAATTTAACCTAACGTTGGGCTTGTTTCAAAATCAAGTCATTTATTCAAACTAGGCTGGTGTCAACACTTTTTGAACGTCAAAATTACATAAGACAGTCCTCCAAGACGCCCGCCCTTCACCACTTCCTAGTGCTTTAGCTGGGAAGAAGAATTGGCGTAACAAACTCCCCAGCAGCACATCTGTCTGTTACATTAGAAGAACTTGATTGTATACAATGGTAGGTACGAAATTAACGTTGCGAAACATAAAATTAAAATATTTACCAGATGTCAGCTAGCACACGGCAATATACCAAAAAAATAATTAAAAAATTTACTCAAGCAGAAATAAATAGTAAAAACATAAATAGAAATTAAAACCTAAATTAAAGCCTCCAGGCATAAAGGGAGTGCCCCCTAACGTATGCAATGCGGCATTATGTTCACATAGTTGTAGCTAGAAGTAACAAATGTTAAACTAGGACCTTTGGAGTAAAATAAATAAACAGTTAAAACTATTAACAATAACAAAACCATGGTCAGCAAGACGACTATACACCACACCGCAGCACCCGTTCACGATCATAACGCAAAGATCAGCCATAACCCCCTCGCCATATTTGAGGAAAGGAGGCAGCCCGACCCCCGACCCCGACGCTACTGCAAGCGGTGACATCTATGTTTAAATAATAAAATATGTGTAAAATCTCCAAAACCAAGTCGGTACCGACAAAGCCCAATTATCGAAAACTTCAATAAACTTTATTGGTAATTGATTTATGCAGTTATGTTTTGATAAAACCCGATCTTCCAAAGGGCTTTACTTAATTTTTTACGCACCTGTTTTACTATAAATGCTCCTGCATCTCACTCAACAACGTTGTGCGTGTAGACTAACGTTTAACCGTTCATCACTGATACTACCTCTGTCGGACACGATGCTTGGTGAGACTGTGCTTCTAGCCAGGCCCACCAGTGAGTTCGAGCCCGCGACTAGATTCCCCTTAAGTGATTGACAAGCTTAAGGGGAACTTAGTCGCGGGCTCGAACTCACTGATGGGCCTGGCTAAAAAGCACGCTGTCTCACCAGGCATCGTGTCCGACAGAGGTAGTATCAGTGATGAGCAGTTAGAAGCCAGACTACACGCACAACATTATTGAGTGAGATGCAGGATAATTTATAGTACAATAAGCGCGTAAAAAATTAAGAACAGTCCTTCGGAAGACCGAGTTTTATGAAAAAACCACTGCATAAATCAATGACCAAAAAAGTTCACTGAACTTTTCGATATTTGAGCTTTGTCGCTACCGAATTTGTTTTTCAGATTTTACCCTTCTTTTATTACTTAAACACGCGCAAAGTTAGGTTAAATTAGCAAGAAAAACGAATCTTTGTTGGCTCCTAACTTTTTAATGGCTTTTTATTTTAGTATTCTGTTTCCACACAGACAATATTGATAATGAGACAAAACCATACCATGTTTAATTTTTGATGTACGTTGTCGAACAGTGGTGTAATACCCTCCCGAAATTTGTATGGGAAAAATGTGGACTAGATTCACCTTAAGGGAGAAGCGCTAAGGTAACCCGCGAAATTCAAATATTCTTACGTTTTTGGCAATTTTCTGGTCAGAGTCAGATTGTATTTAATCCCATTAAATATATTTGTAATGATATAGTCATTCATTGGGATTATATATGATATGATTATGCATATTACAGAAGATCTCGTTCACGTCTTAAGATTATTGCAAACAATAAGTGTTTCACGGAAGAAAATACGCAACTGCTTGTGTATGGGGAACAACCTACATCAAAGCAAAAAAGCATGTTTTTTTTTCTCATACATATTATGAAAATTGACGTAGTATTTATCCATCCAATACATTTTTTTTACTTTTCAATAAAATCTCTAGTTTTTAAAACATTAAAAATACCTTATTTTTCCTATTTCAACAGACTAAAAACCAATTAGCATATTCTATTAATTCCGTAATAAATTGCCTATAACGTTAGAGGTAGGTGTAATAATGTCTCGACTCTCGACCATCAATCAATTAGACACGAACGCGTTAACATGATTATATTGCCTTTTCTACCAAATCAATATATATTATACATTCATCACCCATCAATTACTTTAAATCCAATCGAAGGAACCATCTTTTCGTCCATATTAACAATCCTATAAAAACAAAAGTCGTTTCAAGTTTAACCTTAATTCCTTATGTTTAAATTATGCACATATGATTTAAATTAAATCGTCTCCTATGTAAGATACGATCTAGATAATAAATAGCGGTTTATATTAATATTTATAGAAGTAAATAAATACGTAATTAAATGCTATAGTGACAATGAATTGCGTGATATGTTTGTTGAGGATTTTGATGCTTTTTGGGGAACAGATAACTTGAACATTTTTGAATAAGTATTCCTTTTTAAGGCACTATTGAATTACTGAAACCCATTATATTTTCGCCGCGTCAAATCAAAATAAAGAGTACCAATTTAAAACAATTAACGATCATTCGTTATCATTAAGAAGTAAAGTTATGAACCAGTGTATCCAAACCTTTATTCTTCACTAGCAGTTGCCCGAGATTTTGTCTGTAATACAGAATTTAAAGCAGCCTATTTCCTTACTCAAGTCATGGTCTATCTATGTGCCAAATTTCATCCAAATCCGTACAGCCATTTTAGCATGAAAGCGTAACAAACAATCTTATTTTCTCGTTTATAATATTAGTTAGGATTAGTTAGGATTCTATCAAACTTCCCAAATTCCTGAAAAAGTTAAAAACACGGTTCTCAAGCCTTGACTATCCAACCAAAAGTCCCGGTCAAGTGTTTTTAACAGGTCTATAACACATCAACTCGCACGCACATCGTGCAATACATTTGCCAACAATCTCTTCGCCACAATTCAGCATGGACGCCCCTAATTGCCCTCGCGAAATATCGTTGACATCCCTACACCAAAACAGGAACCAAGCCAAAGGATTTTTAACCTTACACAGTTGAAATAAGGTTTTTATCAACGGTATGAAAACTTCAAAGTGTCTTTCTGGAGATTTATCCGCTGTATGGCCTAAGATATTTATAGTGAGGTGGCATTGTGCAGATTTGTAGTCGATTTGCTAGGTTTGTGCGTTTTTAAACACCCCATTCTTTGCGGATTTATTTGATGTTGCGGTTTTTAACGTGTTTGTGTGTTGGTGGTGTTGTTGGTGCGGTTTATTCAATGTTTTCGTATGAAAGTTTGGGCTTCTTGTTAAAAACTTCCTGTAAAAGAATTAATTAATTAAATTAAATGGTGTACAAGTTCAGGATTTTTTTGGGAAGTCCCGGGAAAAAGGATTTTCAAATTTCTTCCAATTCAGTTTCTTGTTTCTATTTTTTACAAATTTTGTTTTTCATTAAGTACTTATTCGGATTTCGTAGCGTACCTACTCCGATATCAATCAAAGTTGGTTAGGCAGATTATGCACCTTACCTCTTGAAGATATTTCGTAGATATCTGACTTAACGGAGATCATTTTGAAATCGGAAATTTCTGATAGTTATCTTGTGATACATAAATATTTTAGTGTGTCAAAAATTATGCAAATATGCATGAAATAAAAGGTAATCAGATGCGGCGATGTCAAAAGCAAAGCTTTTTCTAGTCTGCTGAATAGTTAATAAAGCCTGGTTTACACGCTGCGATATAAAATTACTTGTGGCTGTACCGCTTGTGTGTATACACACTCGTGCATACACACAAGAGCGTATGCACACTATGCAGTGTGCATACGCAGAACGGCACACGTCAACGGTTGAGGCAACTGCAGCCGTGAACACGCGTTGGTGGTTGCAGTTGACAACGTGCTGCTCAAGCAGCACGCTCGTACACGCACTAAATTGAACCAAAAAATGGAGTGCACCATCTATACAGTGTTCAGACAATGTTTAATTTTATTGTAAGTAGTAATAAGTAAGTAGGCTACAGGCAAAGAATCTGGCATGGCGTAAATGAGGCTTTGGGAACGGTCAAGGAGGACGAATATTTTTAGAATTTCAAAAAGTTTTTTTTTACTGTCTAATCTTATTAAAATCAATATTTATATAGATGTAAAACCATAACAAGAATAGCTGACGTTTCTAACTATTAAAATAAATACATAAATTGTGGGCATCATTCGTGACATTTTGGAAATTATTACACTGAAGTGTTTTTTTTACAAAGTTCTAGTGATGCGCCTTCTCGAACCCAGCTTTGGTCTGATATATTATTTCCAATGTCATATTAACAAAAAAGTTGTAAAGCGAATTAGTTTAAAAATCAATGCCATCCCTCATGTTAGCGCCGCGACGGTTATGTTAATATTTTTTTAAATTCTAACAGTAAAAGATTAAAAGTGACATAAACAACAATTATTTAATTAAACATAAATTATCTTATCTAAATATTAATCTAACGAGATAAGTGTGAAACGGCACAAGCTAACCTGTCCACAAACTTATTTGCAAGCCATCGACCAGAATTATTAACGTATCAAATGTCATGATCATAATAAAATCGGTATTTTTAGACGTAACTTCGGACATTTGTATTCATTATTTGGTTATAATAATCAGGTGTCGACGTGTTTCATATTAATTATGGGCTTTATTTAATTATTTAACTGAATTACCTATTTTAAGTGAGCCTATAAAGATATTGCCAATGGTTTTATTATAGGACGTACTAAATCTAGCTTCGAATATTAATTACATTCTGTAATTCAACTACCAAATGAAGGGAACATTTTATTTATTTATTGATAGGTCACTCTAACGACTTCGCAAAACAAAAATCGCCTTCAGTTTTAGGTATTGTGAATTTGTGACTTACAGAAGTGCACAACACTAGCAGAAAGAAAGAAAAAGTATTTACTAGACTAGCACAGGAATATCACAAATTTAACTACAACACAATACAATTACACTAAAAAACTAAAACAGTACTACGCTACTTAATAAAAATTAAAATTAGATTTAAACAAAAAAAAGTAAAATAAATAAGAGTACAGATAATTTAACGATTATAATTATGACGTATTTGATACCGTTACTTGAATTACTGACAAGTTACAAAATAAAGCGGAAATACGCTATATTTACAAATACTATGAGACGTATATACGAAAATATCGAAATAACTAATCGAATCAATAAACAAACAACACAGACTGAAAACAGACCATTAAAAAAGCAAACGCTAGTGATAGCCCAACGCTAGTGATGGGCGATCGCACAAGACTCGATCGATTACAAATCGCCTATCGATACTCGATACGGCGGATTCCCGCGGAATTGCACAATTTCCCGCGTCGAGTCGACAAGGCTGGCTAATGAGAGCGTGGATACCAGTACCATTGTTTACAGATGCGATCGCGGTGTTATCTCAGCTATTTTTGTACGGTAGCCATGTTTTACTTATCTCTCTACATTCGTTTACGATGTTCGTCGATTGTTCCCTTGTTTTTCGTCAGCGCGATCTCGTTATTGTTTCGCGATTTTTGATGTTAATCAATGTAGGATTTGGAGGGCTGTGTAATTATTTGGATTGTTTTAATACGTATGATCGCGATATGAGATTATGAACAAATGATCGTTAGCATAATAAATATGGCGTGACGGGACGTCTACTATTACAATGGCGTTAAACTGACATAATTAAAACTTTCATTTCTGTGATTTATTGTTCCACTAGCTTTCCCCGCGACTTCGCCCGCGTGGATGTCGAAAAATATCCCAGGAGAACGTACGATTAGGATTAAAAGTAGGTACTCTATGTGTTAATCCGGATCATACATTCAAACAAAGGGACAGCAATTCAGTAATTATTTAAAATGTCATTCCGTCTGTTCCGCTATTAGTTAGAGTTCATTCCAATTATTTGCACCCACCTTTCAATACCCCGCAACTTGAGTGACACACTCAATAAATTATTCCATCCACGCAAAAACACAGTTATAATAAAACCGTAAATTTTAAAATGCAGACAATAACTAAACAGGTGCTGAATAAAGCACGAAGCAAATTAGGGCGGGCGAGATGACGCGATAAGGCATCGGTCGCGCGTCACAGCGGCGACACAAATCGCGCGTCGATCGCGCGTCAATCGTGTCGCGTAACGAACCGAGTATTGTATGCAAACGCCAGCGTTGATATGTCCTAACTCAGATATAGAATCTTTTACATACGATAATAATGTAACTTTTATTTACTTAGCATTGTTTGCGTTTTTCTTTGTCGAATTTT
Organism: Polymixis lichenea; assembly: GCA_949091785.1. Lineage (NCBI taxonomy): Eukaryota > Metazoa > Arthropoda > Insecta > Lepidoptera > Noctuidae > Polymixis > Polymixis lichenea. The sequence goes on from OX420937.1 coordinate 22,835,544, forward strand.
TGAGTTTATTTTTTTAATAAATGCATACCTACCACTTGTTGATTCATAAGAATTTTATTGCTATAAATCAGCAGGAGCGTCAAAAACCAATACTGAAAGAAAGAAAAAAGTTGTACAATATCCACGATTTGCGTACAAAATTCTTATTATCAATTTTTCCGCAATCACCCATATTATAAGTTCCATTGTGCGGCCGCGATAGCCCCAGGCTTCGGCTCAAACTGATCCTTTCCTAAACCGTCCCTCCAGCCTTGTAATCCTGTGCTAACAATTTAAATTCGACTCTAGAAGCGTTCATACTTGCGCTCATAATCGCTCGCTCCGTTCTAACTTATATGACGTTCCGTCATTACGGCCGAGCGGCTTTTCCCGCGTAACCGCCAGTTTGACCGGCGCTAAACCGGATTTTATGTGCCTTTTTCATAAGGTTCTTATTTGAGTGGTCGGTCGAGGTTCTATGAGGCATTTGTTCGGCGGCTATGCTGGCGCTATCGGCATCACCTTAATGATGTCTCGATGGTGGATAGCCATTGTGTTGGATGTAAATTTGTAGCCGTCGGCGCGGGTAATGATGTGAGAACAAACTGAGATCCCGATAGCCAGATCTGGATCGCTTTCGGCCCACTGTGCAAGGGATTGTATTCAACTTTCGGCGCTCAAACTCAGCCCATGCGATCTCATTGTTGTTTTATTTTGTCGAATGTTGAATAAGCTTTGTTTTTTTAATGTCCAATGTCTTGTAAATCATAAACTGTATCGATGTTTCGATCGTTTTGCTTCGGATTTATTTGAACGAGAAAGAAAAACACCAACTAATGTTGTTTTATACGTTTTGGTAAAACGTGTATGGGGTATAAAATAGTTGGACCTTTCAACAAAAACTGGTGTGCACACCCCATTATCTAGGACCCTAAACCTTTTCATACTATTAGGTACACACAACACAACTTAACAAACAAAACGTTACAAATTCGAAATGGCTGCGGGAAAATGGCGACCGTGATGGCGTCATTAGCACAGTTATCGCACTATTTTGTCGAATAGACAAAATTTTCAGTCTTTCAACGTGCGTCGGCGTTATGAAAGCGATGTAAATGATGTTTTGAGGAAAACACGATAAATAATAAACCCACTAAAATGAGGTTGATGAAAAACGACACGAGCGATGCGGGTTATTAATTTTGGAGGGAAATTAGACCGCCATTTTGTAAGGGTAGTGTTGTGACCTAATAGGATAATGTTAAGACCGATTTAGAAACAAGTCGTTAAATTATAAAGGATAACACCATTATACTTAATTATTTTTTGTCTCGCTCGTTTCGTGTTATCTTTAATATGCTAAGAGCACAGAGCGTCCACCTTGTCGTAGGCGCAGTTAATTTATTCTAGATATTAACAGTTTTACAGTCCTTAGCATTCCGCACTAAAATTGTTCAAATACCTTATTCATTATACCATTCTTTCACTTCTTGTAAATGTTACATTGCAAATTACTTGTCAATTGAGAACAATACAAATCAGCTTTTAATATAGCTTGAAAATAACATTAAATAATAATAAAGTATTTTATTTAGCACAGTTTAAATCTAAAATACTTAACTCCCAGTTAAACACAATCTTCATGCAATTCAATAATGTTTGCTTGATTTGAAAGCCAAAAGCTTTAAGTAATTAAGCTGGCAGCATTTTTAATTATTTACATTATGTCATGACCCGATATCATACTTAGAAAAATTAGTAAAACATAAAGCTATTTCAATACTCAGATACAGAATACCGATCATTCCTTCGGCTGCCACTTAACCTGCATTATCTAAATATATAATAAACCCAACATAAAACAGAACATCTGCTTAAAACATTTTTAATCACAAAATTTATTATCCCACGTAAACATAGCAAAGGAATCCACAATTAAGTCACTCGACTACGAAAACACGCCATAACATCTTTATCGGGGTTGAATCGATTCTTTTTTCTTTTAAATCGACTAAATACAATCTGTATCGAGCATGGCGCCGGCCGATCTGTTTTTATCGTTGTATTATCGAAGACTAATGCACTGGCCGAGATAACGCGGACATAAGAGCGGGAGCCGATAAACTCGGTGTGGCCATGTTAAAAATAGTTTACACGCTTAGTTTGTTGTCTGGTAGGGTTATTGGTTTAGTATTGTAATGGATTCTCGTGTTGTTGAAACAATAAAATTTTATGAGTGAAAATATGCAGTAAAGAATCATGAACTTTTTAGACCAGTCAAATAAAAGTGACAGCCGTGAAATATCAAATGTTATGTATTTAATATAGAACTTATGAATTCGTTGTATAACTTAGCAAAATGCTTGATGGATCTATGTCTAAAATTAAAACAAGAGGAAGCCAAGATATAATCGTATTTTATACCAATTATACATAAACTATATACTATACACAGCCCTATTCCAGAGTTACCACTTACAAATTTTCCAAATTCAAATCCCGGTTATCGTTCGAAACGAATACGTCTTCCTTCCTTAAATTGTCATTACGAACTCTTTCGTTCGGCATTTATCGGCCGCGGCCGGCTCGGGGAGATGGCAATAATAAAAATTATCTATACAAATGGGCCCGGATTACTCGGCGACATAAATTTCTACTCGCCCAATGAGAGCTGCTACAGAAGATAAAGGGTCAACGATTTTTAGAGCTGTGTTTTTGCTTCATTTTTAAGTCGATTCTGTTGGTTATTGGTGATTCTCTCTATTACGTGTGGAGCTGAATGTGGCATGAACTTCTCGAGATATGTTTCAAAGTTTGTCTGATAGAAGTAATAGAGGAGAATCTTATGACGATAAACACCACCCGAAGTAGTATATTATATCAGCTTATTAAAACTACAACAATACTTGTATCTTTTTAGTTCTGATCCTCACAACATAGGTAGGTAGATACATTTCAGCTGAATTTCATTTCAAAGAAAAACTGAATTAAGTTTATTAATGCCTACAATTACCAATAAGTACCCTAATTGCGTAACACACTATCAATCAGAATCTGTATCATTTTGGAGGATATTGCTAATCCATTGCTTCATATATTCGACAAGATTGTCTGCTCAAAAACGTAAATAACGCAATGAATATCGTTGAAGTTTCAAAATGAGAGGCATTCCTTCTGATAGTGAGGTACGCAATTAGGGTGCGCTTGTAGCATTCTTTAATATCAGTTATTTATTCGATAATAAATCCGCGCCAGTTAAGCAAAACAAATTCTAGCCAGGCTCGATTAACCAACAAAACTGCAGAGTTCTGCGCATAGTTCCATTCCTAGCTCGTAAAACAAGTGATTGCCAAAGAATAGAGAAATATTTTAAAGTCCAATCCTGTTAAAAAGTGTAAAAAAGCTGAAATTCGGCCAGCTCGTCGGTATCGGGTGCTCACTGTGCTCAGCGAGACACCGCCACAGAGTTATTCGACAAAAATGCTAATTTTCAAATCTCCAACGCGTTCGCCCGCCCGCGACCCAAACGACACCGCACACTTTTTATTTTAAGAAACAAACCGATTTTAATCCCTATACCCCTTTGCGCTTACAACACTATTCTTTTTTTTTTAAACGGCAATTTGACCAGTAATTTGACGCAATCGCCGATAAAAGTCACGTTATTCGATTAACATCGTATAAGTATTCGATCGCAATCGCGAGTTTTCTTTAATTATATAATTTACATTGTGGGGCCCGTATCGATTCCATCTCTCGGGCCTCGCTAGCAATTTCAAAGATACCGGATACCGATTAAACGTGAATTTATTAAAAAAATAAATACCGCCGCGTCCTCGTGCGTCGCTTTCTCGCATTTATGAAACAGCTGTAAAAAATATTATGTCGCGTTGATAACAGTGCCGGACAAGTTTATGCGATTTATTCATGAATTCAATTGATTTCTTTCGATTTATCTGGGATCTGTTATTGTCCGGTTGCGCTTGGATACACAGCCGTATGTTATGAAGGGTGTCAGGTAATAAAGTGTCATAAAAACCGTGTACAGGTTCATGAAATTGTAGTAGTGCTAAGAACATCGGTATTAGATTGTAGCGCGATCCATCAAACGCTCGTTAACACGTTCTCGGGCGACGAGCCTCGGCCGGCTTTTTTTTTTTCAAACCAGTCGGTGCTAGTGTTGGGCGACTGTTTTTGTGAGTGGATCGATTGTCGGTAGTAATTGGTATGGGAGTAGCCGATGTTAAACATGATGTTTGACGGTGGACCGAGTTAATTATTTTCGTGTCGTAGGCGTGCTGCGACTGCTAGATCATATCGACATCGAGATTGTGCTGTAATACAAAAAGGAAATGGATCGGTTTGACGTGACCGTTTCATTGTAACAATGCTTTGTTAGTTTAAATTTAATTCGTTTTCTTTTATTACGTACAGGCCCGTCGCACTGTCATGTTCACATGAATAAAATACAGACAGTAGGTACGTCCACGGAATGCAAATAAACTAAAATCAAGATCACTCGATGCTAGCAGTTATAAATTGTGCTTTTATTTTTCTCAGTTGGCAATAACTATCTTGAATCTTTTGCGGAAGACCGTTATCGTGTGCATCTGTTTCGCGGAATGTCGCGGACTCAAATCAAATTACGCATTCGAAATTCGAACGGCGGAATCAAAGGCCAGGCTGTTGATATCGCCGCGTGCGCAATCGACATATTAATATTCGATCTATAGGCGTCTCGATGTTCTCGATTCGTATAATTAAAATCGAGATCGATCCGATTGGACGTCGGATTCCGTCACGTTATTCATCATAAGTACCGCCTACTTTTGACGCCTCCAGCGATGCGTGGACGCAACTTTTAAGCTGTTTATTTATGTGTAGTATCACTTTATCATCAATTTCGCGGTTTATTACCAGCATTGTTATTTAAAAGTGTGTATTCAAATTATATTATAATCTGGTCTGCCGTAATCCCGGGTTATTAATCAAAACGTGGCACACGTGGAGTTATGGGGGGACGTATTATGAAATCGCATGTGTTTTTACTGAAGGCGCGGTGGGGGGGTCGACTCGTGAGCCCGTGCAACGTATCGTCGCGTTTTGCATAGATTTAAAAACTCGATAGTTATGCAAATGTCGAGACTGCCGTGTTTACTTGTTTCTGAGTTACGGCGTGCCACGGTAATAGACCCGCGCCTATCAGAATTAGACTTTTTTGTGTGTTAAAGAGTTTTTTAATGTTTCTGCGACTGCAGATTGCATGTCGAGAGGACATACGAGTGGTATATTAGGAAATTGAAATTGTTTACAAGCACGATGTTGGAAGATTTGCAAAAATGTTGAGGCAAAAAGCTATTTTTGTAGGGATTTCCTTCCTGCTTGGATGAACTTGAAGGTGATTTTTAAGCTTCCTAATTAGTGTCCGTGGAGTAGGTACATATCTTGCCCTTTCCTCTCTATAGCAAAGGTGGTGGCTGACCTACTGTTTGACAACTCGAAAACCGCCTGTGATTGTAATTAAAGTAAATTGTTTGAGTTTGAAAGGCGAGTATTATTATAGCCAGAATGGTTCACACGTAACAAGTTAAAACTACTTTTAAGTGCTTACTTAATTGACAAGGTACACACTTTAATAAAAATGGGTGGGTCAATGTTTCTAATTTTTATCTTAATATCAAAAGTAACATAACATAACATGACGCCTGTATTGCCCGAAAGGTTAGGCTAAAAAAAAATAGTTGTATGTTTCAGAACCTCAATTAGTTACGGGTGTTCCATAATACTAATTAATTACTCCATAGGTTTACGTCTAACTAATCATTTAATCATAGCAGTGCGCTGACACTGATATTATTTTGTAATAATTATAACTACCAATTTTATTTTTGTGCTGGCAATCATTATTACGTGAAACGTCATGCGGATTATTAACGTCATTCATACGTAATATTTAAAAAACAATTAACATGACTTACTGTTTACAACGCGACAAGCACGTTGAATTTTTTTAACGCTAATCTATTGGTAATAGTTTAGTCACTAAGAAGTAAGGCGGTAGCTTTTGAGTTTAGGTTATAAATTCAGTCTAGGTAAATCTCAATCAGTAAAAAAATTGCCCCAAAGAAAAGTACGTTAGTCTGACAGTAAAAATAAGACTTAGAGCTTAGGATGAACTGCCAATGAGCTTGATTTGTAGCGATAAGCTCAGTTCTTATAGTAATGGGATCTAAAACCGTAATCGACAACTGTGGGTATAGGACAGCAAGCTATCTACCTGTTACAAGAATCCAGGGGATACGATCTTTTAGTCCAGAAAATTCAGTAAAATGTTCAAACTTGCCGGTACAAAAAAAATAACTCCTTTATGCTGACTCTCTGAGTAAATCAATATCCTCAAACGGCACATCCATAAGCTGACCGCATCTGGCGCAGTTTTACCCCAGATCCCGGAAAGCACCTGAATGTCTGCAACGTTACAAAAAATAAGTAACATTTTATTACAATCTGAATGTCAAAAGACTCATGATAAATAACAAAGAAAGCAAAAGAAGCAATTACTTGTGAAATGTTTAATTTCCTCAGTCATATCTACATTCGATCGAGGGTACTTACTTGTGTTTTTAAATACGCACACCTCGGGAGGAAAGAAAGTATGGATGTGGTGTTTTGTCAGTTAACTTTTGCTTTGAAGTTACGAAGAAGTAACTGCGGAAGGGTAGGTAGTAGGCCGTAGGATTGAACCCAGACTGCTGCCTTACTTTATATATATTATTTCATCACCACAGCTCTCAAAACGATGAAGGAAAACATCTTGAGGAAACCAGCATGCCTTAGAAGCAACAATTCGAAAACTACTCATTCGGTAACATCCACCAACCCGCACTGGGCCCGCGCGTTGAATTTAGGGCCACTCCCTCTCACAGAGAAGGGGCCTGTGTCCCTGCTGTCGAAACGTTAGAGGCTGATTATGCTAAGTGAGGATGTTTTGAAAGAAGAAGTTTGATGTTTTTTTTTGCCGCTGGGATATCATCAAATAACTTCTCCGGCTCTGGGTGGAGCAGGAGGGCGTGTCAGCCTTTTACTGACTAAAACCCACCCGTGTTCCCTCAGTTGCCTGTGTGCCAGGGGCCACGGTATCTCGTTCGAACAACCCGCACCCCTGGCAGGCATCGGCCCTTGCGGACCCCACCATTTGGTGCTGTCATCTCCTTGAGGCGCGCGTGAAACACAACGCGCCGTCGACCCGGGCTTAGTCCTTACCGGACAGCGAGCTACCCAATACTCGCCATACGCAAGTCGCGCTTACGGTGGGTGGAAATCAGCCTGGGATTCCCGACACCCAGGGCGTCTCCTGCGGAGGCTAGGGCCGTGAGGGCGCACATACTGCCTCACCCTCACCTGCGCCGCTTCCGTCTTTGCGAGCATTACTGCTTCGCAGAAGGAGGTGACGGCTAACCTTCCACTCTCGCTCCGTACCATGGCCTGGACCAGGGCCGGACGCGAGAGATCACCCCCGCCGATCGCCTCCACGAGGACACGGCGGTGCTCCGCCCAAGCCGGGCAGACCTCCACCATGCCCTCAGGGCGATCTTCGCAGTGGAAACACCCGGGCGTTTCCTCCCGCCTTATGCGAAACAGAAATCTCTCGAAACACCCGTGTCCGGTGAGGACCTGCGTCAGGCAGAAGGTGAGGACGCCGTAGCGCCTTTCAATCTACTCCTCAAAGTGAGGACTTACCGTCGCCATCGTGACGTGCCCCTATTATGTTTGAGTTTATCTGTGAATTTACAAAAGTGTAAGTGTTACTATGAGTTTTTGACTTAATCAGTAAGAAAAGATTCTAGGTAACATAGCATCACACTTCTGCCCTGCTAATTGTGAATGCATACTTTAAAAAAGTGGTTTTGAGAAAAACGCGGATATCTATAAGTAAAATTTGCATACTGTGAATCTCGCTATCAAAAAAACATACTTCCAGTACTGAAATATTTTTGTTTTTCCCATATAGGTTTGCCCCTAAGGATGCCATTTCTGCAAAAAAGTGAAAACTCATAAGTAAGATTACTGCAGATACAATTAACAGGGCAGACTTGTATTCCCAGAAGAGGAAGGCAGAGGAATATAGCACCTAGATTTCGCTACTAATGTCATAAGGGCGACCTTTTGCCATTAACAGAGCCCAAACAGTAGAAGACTCTATCCATTCTGAATCATAAGTCTTTGCAAATAAGGATTTCTGTCAACACGTGATTCAGATCAGGTGATTCTGTAACTTTAACTAGTACCATATTTTAGTTCATTAAGGTCCTAAATTTTAAAATTACGGAAATAAACTATACATCAGTGAACAACCATACCGTAACTCATTTCTGACAGTGTTTAAAGTCTTTAACGGAGCCCTAAGGGCTTAATATGAGCTCTAAATGCGAGCCACTTAAAGTCGGTCAGCTATAATTTTGTATGTAAAGTTACCGCTACCGACTTTTAAATTGACTGGCAATTAGGCCTCAAATTAAAACCCCTAAGGTGGTACTTTTCTTTTTTCTAATTAGTTAATGAAATTTCCAAATTCTTATTTTATGTTACGTAAAGACATCACCAATCAATTTTCCGTTTTCTGAGCCCAGAGCGGAATGGTTGATGTCATATGTCTTAAATTTTTAGTTCTAGAACATGACGATTTCCCAAAGACGTTTTCCCTTACCGTTTTTAGAGCAATGGTGATGCCCACGACCAATGCTCAGACGTAGTGTAAACACGATAAAAAAGCAATAAATGCAACTTATTTAAATTTACGCATCCCAAAGCCTTGAGATGTGAAAGTGAGATGAAAAGATCTTTCGGGCGATAACATGGTTAGCTCCAAATCTCTCGTACACAAGATTGTTAATATGTTAAACTTTAATGACTCGGATACGTGTCGAAACAATGCTGATCTGCCAGATAAGCTGTTATTAAACATATTTATCTACTAATCTATCATTGGTAAATGTTAACTTGGAGAACCCGTATAGGTACGGGTACAAAAGTATAGAGCGAAAAGTAGGCAATTTGAAAACCTTTGGCTAATTAGTAAAAATAATCTCACACCCATTTTATCGGTAATGATTCAAAATCATCAATATGACATACTGTCTACATGCAAGTCTTTCTAAAGTTACACTTAAAAGTAACTTTAACACACACTGATCACTGTCTTAGAAATGCAAGCATTAGCATACTGTCCAGTGTTGCCAAAATACCACATCAAATCTACCGAACCACCTCCTCACACATGTGGCAACACCTCATGAATATTAAATCCTACATCAATCATAGGCGGAGGTTAAGATTTCGCTATACGATTACAAGCACTCGTTTGCTGGCAAGGGGTTGCTTTGACGATATTTAGTTAGCAGGTAAAACTGGGTTAATTAAAGTGTGTAATTAATATTGTATAAACGTGTACTTTCCGTACTTGTGTTCCGAGTGTTCATAATCTTTTTTTAACGGAAGAATTGTATGTTATTGCCAGTAGAACTGTTAATAGGATTTTGGCCTCTTTGGAAACCATCAATAGACTACTTGAATGCCTGCAACTTGTTTTAGTATTATAAAAATTATGGAATGGTCATGTAACTCAATGCAGCGTCAAACACAACAGCTTCTTCAACAATCTTACAATCAGAAGCGACTTGCACAAAATTCTCCAAGAAACCATAAACCAATTTCAACTTGATATTTTTTCCTCAAGCAACACCGAAGATAACGAACTAAGCGTGGCAACATTTATCGCGGTCTCATACCAACATCGCGGCTGTACGTTACTGTTATCGCCGGCCGCGTGGACATCTAGATTTATTCGTCATGAGGCAGGACGTGGACACCACAAGGAAATGTTTATCTACTACGTACTGTGGTTACTTACCAACGTTTTTGCTCGACACGTCTCCATTGCAATGTAGAGTAATTTTTTGTTGGATTCTCTGCTTGGATGGTAATTAATTGATGGCAACGATAATGCTTATTTGAAATAACTATAACTAATCTTATTTTTGATTTGAAATAACTAATCTTATTTTTTGATGTTAAAAAGTAATTAGAATGTTTTTACATCCTTTATTCATTCAATTAACATCATGCATTAATATTTTTGGTATTTTATCAGAATTGTCTTCTCTACGATCTGTCATTAGCTTTCTGATCAAGATGAGATAAATTAACATAATATCGTAGTCACACATGATCAGACGTATTCTAAACAAAACAACATCATCTCCATCGTATTTTAAAGTGGGTAAATCACCGCATCTCTTCTCTAAAAACCTAGCCATTCCTTTCAACAAATCAACCAGGCAAAATATCGTATCGTAAACGAAACGGACACTTGTCCCACAGTCAGACTAAGCACAGCGTAGGGCGTAACGATAGCGGAATCGAACCAGCGATATGTTAATGCGCGTCCGATCGTGACGCACGACGTTCATCCTGCCGGACACTTGCTGAAGATCACCACCTTGATACGTACTTGAGAATATTTTTTATGAGTAAATAGCATGGCTGTGAGTCGTTGGAAATTGTATTCAATGGGTTTGTTATGGTTTTTTCAAGTAATGAGCCGGAATGGGGTTAGATGCTGCATTGCTTATTCTAGGGCTCTTTACTTACTTCTTCTTCTACTTCTTTGTCGTGTCTATGATTCCAATTGTTGGTTTTTAACAAGCTTACCAAGCAGTAGCGAAGAAATTTTTAACTCGATTCTTTTGAACTGCCTAGTGGTCTAGTGGTCGCAAGCATCGTGGTCCTGGGTTCGATTCCCAGGCCGGGCAGTGTTATCGGGTTTTTCCGTCTGGAATTTCTCAGTAGCAGCCCGGAGGTTGGAGGTGGGCGCGGTTGAGCAACAGGCTCACCCCCTGTTACTTGGGACTTAAACATAATTGGTGAAATGTGGGTGCACCTCTGCGTAACCCTTCGGGGAATACAGGCGTGATGTTGTGTCTTTTGAGGATTACTTTTTTTAAGTATAGCACTGATTTTATTCAAAAGTTTTCTGAACCGGCTTCCTCTATAAAAACGATCACTCTTTATCAGTGTTTGCACCTAGAATTGCACCTCTAACCATTCTAAATCAATCAAGATAAAGAATCCGAAATTCATTTAAGTACAATTATATTTAATGAAACTATAAACAAACAAGTCTTATTTAACCAATCTTAGATTCAAGTCTACAATCTAGCAAAGCGGTATTTATATCTCAGCTTCTATTCTAAGAACAAAAAACTTGACAACAATACATGGTTTGGAAACTTATCTTTAGATATCGCGAAACGAGTTACTTACAGAACATCAGGCACATTCAATTCATTCCCACTGTTAGTATTAAACACCTATGATATTATCGTGCAGTCCACACGCATGATAGATGTACACACTCCCTAGCACAACAAACACAAATAAATCAAGATGTGTGGAACGATAATCTCGTCCGACTTTGTCACTCAACTCTTTGTTAGTAACTTTTTAGTAGCTTTTTTTATACTCAATCTGGCAACACTGGTAATGGCGCTCATAATGTTGTGTAGTGACGTTAAGACGACATGTTTAAAAAAAGTAAATTTCGTAGATAAGTAAATGTTTTTGGTTCAGATGAAAAGATTGCCTTTGTTAAGATTTTTTTCTAAGTTGATTGACATTTTAATCATGTACATAAGTAATTTTATTTTAAGAGCAGTGGTGGCGCAGTGGTAACGGCTGACTTACGAGTTGTAGGTCGTGGGTTCGAACCCAAGTAGACAATTTACTTTGTGTAAATCATTTCGTTACCACTGCTTTCAAAACGGCGAAGATAACATCATGAGAAAACGCGCATTTCCTAGAATCAAAAATTCGAAGACGTGTGACATCCGCCAACCCGTACTGGGCCCTGTGGTGGATTATGACCAACTCCCTCTCACAGTGAGGAGGCCTGTGTCCCAGCAGTGGGAACAATATAGGCAGATTATTATATAATTTTGTTCTACCATTTGTGTTACATAAGTGCATGAGCACTAATCGATGTTTCGTAGGATAGCGTATGAGGAGACCATCACTAATAAGTAATACCAATTTACAGTGGGTTAAAAAAGTAGATCTAAATAGTTTTTAATAACCTCTTGCAGGCTGCTGATTAAGTTAAATTTGAAATTACTTTTTTTTTTAAAAACTTCTTAAAAATCTTTGTACATCCCATCCCACATTCAGTTGTACATTGACAAGCTAGGCTTTTCACGAATCTTTACTGATATCTAAAATTCAGAACTCCATTCTCAACTACGTTTTTGTTACTTGTAATATGCCCTGTGTATTTACTAGAGAAGTTGAAATGAACAGCAGTATCGAAAAAAAGTACTGTTTATTCTCAGCTGAAAAACTTTTCATAAGTTCTACAGAAGCTACTACTACCGCCATCTAGCGACTTAATACACAGTAACAGCCTCATTAAAGATTCCAAGGAAAAGGACAGTTTCTCGATGTAGAACAAGATAATAATAATACTTAGACGTACATACATTAACATTCAATGAATCAGTTTTTATCTCGTGTTATCAGACAATCGGCTCATTTCAAGGTATATGTCGGTCGCATAGCGTATGATGACCACTACCATTGGTTGCCGAGTGAGTTTTGGCGGTAATTTGAGGAAGTTTCTTAGGAGGGTATATGTGGGCATCCAAGCAAAAAGGGTGCAGTAGTGGGGTATTGTGTTAAGACTAGATTCAGTATCTAGAATAGTCAATTGATAGCAAGGATTGAAAAAAATTTCAAAAACTGGTACATATTTTTTTATCAGACATTTGTCAAGTTGAAATTCTGAAAAAGCTTGATTAGTCATTTACTATCTGAAATTGTAGATAATTGAGCATTTACATAACATTACGAGCGCCATTACCAGTGTTGCCAGATTGAGAATAAAAAAAGCCACTAAAAAGTTACTAAAATCGCGAAATGCTATTTTTTCACCCTACTTTACAAAACTCGTAATATCTCGGAAACTAAAGGCCGAGAACTGGACCCTTTTTGCTTGGACGCCCACATATGTTACAGAATACCTAAACGATTAGCTTTTATGCACAGTAGACACTGGTTTAACCTTTTGGATGCAATAAATGCTAATAAGGAATAGAAAACATTAAAACAAAATTCGATTTGCGATTTCATTTTTCGAATGCTGTTTAACGAACACCGCTGGTGATCTTAATTCAAAACTATTAAATGCTAAGAAAAAACAATGGAATAACGAAGCTTTAAAAAATTGAACGAAAGTATGCCAGCCATTGTAGGTAGCCAATTCAGGATCATTTTCAGCAATTTGTAAACGTGCGAATACCATGCACTATGAGGATAGTTTGATAATTAACATTCTGTGTACCTACAACATGCAAATCAAGTAGTAGTGGCCCAGAGGTTTCGCCCCGACTTACGTGAGTCGTTGGTTCGCACCCAGGCAACCGCTTTACTTTGTGTAAATAATTTTATTACCACTGCTCTCAAAATGGTGACGGAAAACATCGTGAGGAAACCGACATGTCCAATCAAAAGTTCGAAGACATTTGTGACATCATAGACATCTACCAATCAGTACTGGGCTCGCGTGGTAGATTACAACGCACTCCCTGTCAAAGAGAGAACGCCTGTTACCTAGAAGTGGGAACTGGGAACATTATACAGGGTAAGTTTTTATCCAGTGCGCAAACTGTAACCATGAATTCAGCATATCATTCTAGACCCCCCTAGCGCAGAAATTTTACGTCAGTTTTACAAAAAAAAAAAAAAAAGCTGTTTCATAGAAAATTGCAATAACTACGCGGTCAAAATGTATAGAACAGATGATTTTTTTTGTATTACCTACCGACGAAAAATTTCTGGGCTGGGGGGTCTAGAATTATATGCTGAATTCATGGTTACAGTTTGCGCACTGGATAAAAACTTATCCTTTATGCTGATTATGCATACAAAATGACGGATTTATTTGGTAGGTAGTTAACAAATGTAGGTAACTAATAAGTTATGCGAAGTTACTTGATGAACTTTTCAATGTGAAGATTACCACGACACGTGAAGGACTCAACAAAGTCAGAACGCACATTATTCTACCGTTCACTTACGTTATATTTATACAAGTACCTAAACAAATATTTAACGAACGTCCATATTTATTTATTTTACTATCTCGAGATAGTTTTGAGTGCACAGTGATTACGGTGAGTTATCAATCGAGATATGATTCGTGGCCCGTGGTAGCGAGGACCTAGGTGATCGCTCACAGGCGTCAGAATCACAGATTTGTATCACCGCGATTGTGACGCCATTGATGCACGACTATTTTAATTGGACCCTGATCTCAAACCAGATAAAACCTCAACAAGATGGCCGCTTTGTTTTTTTCCCTACGTGTGTAGGCACGTGTATGACGCTTGTCGGCTTTGTTGCAACCAAACATTTAACATTTAATGAATTTAATTCTATGAATTTTCATACAAGAAAACGCAACATGCATTGTTCTCCTGCATTCGTGAGGTAACTTTGCAGTCAAAGGGTACACCTAATCTCACCAGCTCATTGTGAAGTTCTAGACAAAACTATGCGGGCTAGCTTTCAACGAATACATGAGTCGCATGTTTCTCTCTTGTACGAACGCAATGACATGTTTATAAAGACAAAGGGCACAGATGTATATCATTTAACGAATCGACGTTCAGTTCGCGAGCGCTGCATAAACGACACCGAGTCACGCCATCTATCTGATTGTCCGGACAACCTTTCGCCAAGCCAACAATCACAAGCTTATAACTTATTTAGCGAAAAACAGAAGCTGGAGCGCGACTAACGAACCACGATAAGCTCGCGTTCGGTATGACGCTAACATTAAGCTGCCAGATAAAGGCAGCATTAGTCGGCCAATCGCGCGTCACCGACCAATCGTAATGACCAATCGGAACGCGCGCACACTAGGATAGCGTGACCCGAACGCAATCCGATCCGAGCAGTGTTCGTTACCGCGAGATGGCGGTCGGTGCGCGGCCGCACCAATCGTCGCGTCCATCTCGCTGTCGTGCCCATATAATGATCTTCACAGGGCCAGGAGAATGAAGTTGAGCCTCTCATTAATTGGCGTTTTGAGTCGAGATCGCTGCGCGAAAGATAGGTTAATTCCTTGCTCGGTAGAGATCGTTGTCGCTCAAAAAGGAAGGTGAGCGAGCGTTTTCTGGAAATCAGATCCAATTACAACGGGGTCCGTTAAGTTTTTGTTCTGTTTGGCCGCAGGCCCGCTCACGATATTGATGGACGAGCATTGGCTGTAATGACGGATCAACCGTCCTGGTTGCGCGAACTTAATCTCGTCCACATTTCTCGCATTTGTTAAGACGAGTGGCCGGTGCGCGCGCCCCACCCACGCGGCGACATTTACATAGCGCGGCCACGTCTCAATTAGGAGCGCTAATGTATGCCTCGACTCGCGAGGCTCCATCTGACTGACGTCGACAGATACGGGACGAAACGTGACGAGTGACGACTATCGCGGGACGTCGCTGCCAACTCACCATCGCACAGCTATTAACAACACTAATAGGAGCCGATATGGCATGCATTCTTTTTGCTTCCACATTTTGCATTTAGGTGCGCACTTGTGCAGTCAATAGATTCTGACTTGTATTATTTTTTGTTTTCAGGTGAGGACGAGGAATGGGGAAACGACAGCGAGGCGATGCCGGGAGAACCTCGCACACCGAGCTCAGAGGGCGAGCGGCCCGCGTCCAGCGGAGGCGTCTCGCCCGCTTCGGGGGGCTCACCCGCCGCCTCGCCGCCTCGGTTGCGTCTCAACACCAGCCTTGCCACAGATCCCGCGCTGGCTCCGCAGGCAACAACCCTTAAGCGTGAGCCACCCTCACCGTCTCCGCCGCCGCCTCCTGTGCCGCAAGCAAGAGACTACCTCGCCTTAACAGCGGCCGCCTTTCCAGGGTTATTTCCTGCAACTGGTCCTCCCGGCTACATATGCAAGCCATGTGGCATTCGCTACTCGTCTCTCAGTACATTGCAAGCCCATCAAGAACATTACTGTTCAAACAGGCTGCCAAAACCAGTAGAGCCGAATGCCGCATCCGATCCAGCTGTAGATGAGTCCAGCAGTGAAGCAAAGACTCCTCGTCCTGCAGGCAAGCAATATGCTTGCACTTACTGCTCGTATAGTGCCGACAAGAAAGTAAGCTTAAACCGACACATGAGGATGCACTCCTCTTCCCCGGTCAGTAGTGGAACCCCAGCACCTACGCCTACATCTAATGGTGAAGTCACGGAGGGGCCACCCGTACAGGACCGCTATTGTGCCGATTGCGATATTCGCTTTAGCTCTATCAAAACATATCGAGCTCATAAACAACACTACTGCAGCACAAGACAAGTTGTGAAACAGGCTTTAGCTGCGGCCCGGGGTGGATCTGCGACGTCAGGGTCCGCGCCACCCTCGCCTGGAGCCACGCCTCCAGCACAAAACCAGAATCAGTACGCTCTCGCGTTACCCACGAATCCCATTCTCATAGTGCCCTACTCGTTACTACGGGGCGCTAGTACTCTACCAGGCACCACACTGCCTGACCCAGATACGCCATGCTTTCTGTTACCAAATGGAACATTCCAGCCAATCAGTCGGGCACTGTCACACATGAACCCGGAAGGAAAAGAAAATGAGGTTTTAAAATCAGCCAATCGGCCCCGAGAGCCATCAAGAGATGGTGCGACCCCTCTGGATCTCAGTGTACGACGGTCGCCGGAATCTGTGGTGACTGATGAACATGAAAAAGAGAATAGACTGCGATCTGCGACCCCGGAGCAAATTGTATGCGCTCCTTCACTACCAGGATCTCCAGGAACGCCATCTCCCTCACGGCGGTCTTCATCACCAAGCGCAGAAAGTTCACCAAAGCGACGGAGATTGAACTCTAGAGGGCCAACTCCCAAACCTCAAAGCGTACCATCGCCTCCTGAAGAGAAATACACGCCAATAGTTCCTCCCGCGATTCTGCCTCCTGCTCTAGCATTGCGTCTCGCATCAGAACTACCAGTTACCGCGGCATCTCCCCAAGTGCTTGTGAAGCAGGGAGTGTCTAAGTGCAAAGAGTGTAATATCGTGTTTTGTAAATACGAGAACTACAGGATCCATAAGCGGCACTACTGCTCGGCGGGTGGCGGTGACGAGCGCGCGAGTCCTGCGCCTCCGGAGCCTGGCCCACCGCCGCAATATCGCCAGTTGATCTGCCTAGCGTGTGGGATTCACTTCAGTTCGCTTGACAACCTGACGACACATCAATCGTTTTACTGCACTAAGCGGGAAACTCGGTCTCCCCGAAGCGTGCCTGAGGCTCCGCGACCGACGTCGGGGTCAGAGGGCGGGTGGAAGTGTCCCTGCTGCGACGTGGTGTCGCCAACGGCGGCGGCTGCGCAGCGTCACATGGACGCGCACGCTGGAGTTAAGGCCTTCCGCTGCACCATCTGCCGGTACAGGGGCAACACGCTGAGGGGCATGCGCACGCATATACGCATGCACTTCAACAACAAGAAGCCCGCCGATTTACAGGTAAGTTCGTATCATGGAACACTGTCTTTATAAAATCTTGTCATTTTAAACAACTAGAAAGTATTCGCCACTTCCTCCGTTAAGAAAGCGATTTTTGCCAACTTGTAAATAAAATATGTACAAATCTTAATGTCTCTTAATGACTGCCATTATTTCTTTCAAAGCAAAAGCTATCCTGCAATAAACACCCGACCCAATATTAACCAACAATTTATAATTTTCCAGGAGGAGAGCTACATCGCATGCGTTCTAGAAGAGGACAGCCGTGAGGCGACCTCCCCAAGCCCAGCAGTGGGTGGCGAGCGCGTCCACCGCTGCGGCAGCTGCGCTTACACCTCCACATACCGGGGCAACGTCGTACGACACGCTCGCCTCGTCCACGCGACCGACGAGCCGGAAGAGGAACAGACCTCTCCTGTCCCTCCACCAGCCATAGTCGATATCAAAAAGGAACCAGACACGGAACTCGAAGAAACCCCAAACTACTGTAAGTCTTGTGACATTTCGTTCAAGTACGTGAACACTTATAAGGCTCACAAGCAGTTCTATTGTACTGCTAATAATCAGGACGCCACGGCTAATAACAACGTGCCTCCTGCGAGGGTTACTGACACGCCTGTACTATGAATGTGATTCTTAGGTCTTTGGCGTACTCATCTATTACACGCGAGAGTTATAAGCAACGTTATATGCCATAATCGCTGATATTCCATCAAATACTTTGATTAAACTTTTAGACTTGACTACTACTAGCGCCATCTGTTATTCAGAAATGAAAAGAGAGCGGACTTAAAAAAATCAGCCTTTTGAAATGGTTTCCCTTTTTATTTTAAAGGTTTATTATAACAAATAATGAAATACACAGTGGTTTTTGATGAAATCTCAGGTCATGGCTATTAACCTAAAGTCCTGCTGATATCGAAATGTACTTTGAAAATATTGCTCGCAAAAACATAAATGCTTATGTTGCTTCACCGGAATTTCTTGTAATTATCCTAGAATAAGAATGTATCCTCTCGTTTTGAAATAAAATAAAATTAAATGTGCAATAAATTAATGATTATTAAACTAAACTTGTACTGCATATCAATGCCAAATCGATGTTTGAAATTTTCGATTCAATGTTATATTATAAAAACTATAAAAAGCAAGAATAAAATGTTAGCTTGCGTTACGTCACGACATATCATGTAAAGACTTTGGATGTCTTGTTGTATGTTAATAAACATACAATAATGGCGTAACTGAAGCTAATTATGTGCTATATCTAAACCCTTTAAAACTTTTGTGTACTCAAATGAGTACGGGCCCGTATGAGCACGACTCATATGAGTACAAAAAGTTAAAAATTCTTAATATATTGGCTAATGTACATACAAGCCCTCAATACTATAAGGTTTTTGTTACTCTGTTATTGTAAATTTACTAGTTACAAGTTAAACTTCGTCTTTATAATAGTATACGGTTAAAAAATATTACCAAAATTGTAAATATATGTAAAGATATTACTAAATATTATTACCATTCGTTCTAAGTGATTGTTCGATTTTGTTGTTAATTTTTGTTTAATATTAATTAATTATTAGGTGAATTTATCTAATCCCTAAAGCAGGTGCTGATTCCATATTATGCGGTTTAATTTACCAGTGTCATTTTACAAACATTTTTTTCTAAATCTTCTGCAATATCAATTTTTCTTGAGCGTGCTCGTCACTCGTAAAATTGTTGTTTTTATGGTATAATTAAATGATTTATCAGTTCGCTCAGAAATGGAAAAGTTTTCTATTTGAAAGTTAAAGAAATTATAAATCAATATCGTGATGGCCATCGAATTTGATATTCATATTTTTCTCGAAAATATTCTCCATTTTCTTAGCATCGGAACTACTTTCAGTTTTCATTTTTAAAGTTTAAGTTTAACAGTCTTCATTATTTATAACATTTACAACAATGCAAACATTTCACAATTTAGAATGATATTTTTTCTTTTTCTTAAACAGTGTAAAACTGGCTAACCACAGTATTTATCATTCCCGAACTAAAAGTATCAAAACGTAAGTGTTAAAAAAATACCGTGTGCCCAATATATTTTGCTACGTGGCAAAAAAAGGAACTAAACATGAAAAATGTACTGAATTTGACACATGCCATTGCACACGGCGCCACCGTTAAATTCACACTGTCTTTGAATTGACACCGTCAAATTATACTGGGCACCCAGTAAAATACCATGTTTTGTCAATGCCAAAGCATCGCTAGATTAATCGTAATTTGCATTTATAGTTATCTCATTAAATATAGTTGTAGATTAAGTGACTACAAGACTTGTTCCCTACGTATAATTATTGTAATTTGTGTAACTTTTATGTTTTGTCTGTCTGTAAAGGAATGAGTCTCGAATCAGTGTTGCGATTAATAATATAGGTACAAAACAAAAAATGTTGTCGATCTTCCATTATGACGTATTTAGTGGACAGTCGTTGACAGAAGTGACTTTGAAATACATCATTTTTATTCCGAATTTTTATTTACAGCTCTATAAATATTGTTTGCAATTAAATTAGGTATGTTGTTGGTAATAATACTACTCGAATAACATAACGCAAAAATGCGATGCTATAGAAAATTAATCATTTGCAAAAATTTACACCATTATAAAACGGTGCTTTTGACCATATTGTATCATTTTATTCATTCACAAAGTCACTTCTGCAAACAAAATTTCAATCAGTAGGATAAACGTCAAAAATCATGACATTTTATGTAAAAAGTAAATAACGAAACACAGCATCTGATGTTATGTGCCATAACTGTGTTCTCAATAAAAACATAGTTTTTAATGTAGGGGCGTCATCTCGAATAAACTCCTTATTTGTTTCGTATGTTTAAAGGATGTTTTAAATTATTTTATTTAAATTAAATCAAATGGTTAGTTAAATAAACCCAGCCGTTGAACGAAAACTGCTTTTAATGGATAACATTATTTTTGTTTTTCTGCCTATTCGACGTTATCTCATTTTGAATTCCATAAATCACTACAACTAAATTTATCCATAGCCAGAAAAAATAAATGGAACACTTTATAAAATAATTTATGACATCCATTCTGTACCTACCAATGTTTAAAATGCAACATTATTATTATAAGACGTTGAATTAAAGTGATAATAACAATTAATGAAAAGTAAACTGATGTAGGCATACAATGATATTGTAAAAATACCGCCAGACAATAAATTATTTATCACATATTATTTATCCTTTTTTATTTAATTACCTTAAAAACACACTCATATTCAAGTGACCAGCAAATATTTATGAATATACTGGTCACACTGTACATAATGTACCACTGCCGCATCCCCTAATCATAGAGAGCGAACTTTGAATGCCTCGTTGGTCTTTTGATTGTAAAACTGGACGTAGAATCCTGGGTTCAATCCCAGCCTTTCCATAGTGTTATTGAGTTGTTAAGCAAATCCAGACTGACCAGAGTCTGGATTTTCGCCCAACATAATCAGCCTATATTGTTCCTAGAGCTTGGACACAGGCCTCATTTGTAAAAGCGGGAGTGGGACATAATCCACCACGCGCACCCAGTATGAGTTGGTAGATCATGTCTTTGAATTTTTAGTTCGAAGACAAGCCGCTTTCGTTTCCTCACGAAGATCGTGAGGGAACGAAAGCTGCTTGTCAGCGAGATATCAGCGATAACGTGTTTTTCACCGTTTCAATAGCTCGGCCATGCGCTTAAAGTCTTACAGCTTCTAAAATATAAACCTAGGATTTTTTTTTCTATATTTTTTCATGCTATTTAAATTCATTCTATCATTTCATTTACTTACCAAAAATTTCAGGTCTCTGTAACGCTTAGTTTTAAAGATCTCCGTGGCCGCGCGGTTCTCCGCGTTACAATGGCGCGGTCACGTTCAAACCCTTATTAACTATAACTTTGACAAATTTTTGGTTTTGGCAATCAACATAAACAATATTTTACAAAATCTTGGTAGATTTTTTTTAAATATCGCCGTGGCCGCGCCATTAGTTAAAGTGCCAATAAGGTCACTTTATAATAATGTCCTCCTATGGCGTTTCCATTCACATTTGCCTTGTATATAAATACCTATTGTTAGCCGTCCTTCATTCATTGTCTCAACATCTTCATTGATCCTCTTCAGAAAGGTCCGGTGCGTGTACTCGCAATGGCGTGCGTTCGTACATACTCCTTTTCCGTTTTGCTTTGGATAGTAACAGGTGGCGTTCTGTAGGTAGGTAGTTTCTGCCCGTGAGTTGTGAGCCTAGGTTCTTAATCACGAGTTTATAATCACAACCTACAATTCGTAAGTCAGGGTCAATAACGCTGGGCCACCAAATGCTCCTTGCTACTGCCACTCTTTGATTTGCGCCCAGTTGATGTCAATAGGCCCGGTCTCAATTACATGGAACTTAAAACAACACGCATAATGGAGAAGTACACATTTGCCTACCCCTTCAGAGAATACAGACGTATTGTTACGTTATATCTAAAAAAAACACCCTACAAGACCGCCCTCTACTTTACGCATTCCATACCAAATGAAGCAAAGGCTTACGCATACTAAATAACTGGTAGCGCCATCTGTGATGTGGAATAAGAACAACTGATGACATTTAAATACGTGGTGACAAAGAAGAGGGCAGTGTCCAAAATGGTACAAACGTAAAACTCGAGATTTTTCTCAGGGCAGCATTTTAGGTGCACTTTCGTGCCCACTTCTAATTCTTCTACGCAACAATGCAAAATATAACGATTAAAAAAGAAAAACTTTCAACCGAAAAACCGGTAAACTGAGAAAAGTAGAAAAGCACTTCTGTGAAGTAAGTCAGGAAGTGGAAAGTAAAATTTTGTTATTTTCTTTTTCGCCGCTGTGCTATGGCTTGCTGGCACTACCTAGTCATCAAAATCAATTAAAACCGACCATATAAATTTGGTTGCTATGAGATTTGACTCAAACTCTGCAGTTTGGTAAGAACAACTTTGAGAAAGAAGCAGAAACATTCAGCTGGGCTGGGCAGCATTAGGGAAGCTTCGTCGAGTCTTCTCGTCGCGTATTCCGCAGAGCCTAAAGACTAAGTCTTCCAACAGTGCGTCCTGCCTGTTATGGCTTACGGAGCCGAAACGTGGACACTCACAGTACGACTAGTCCATAACTTCAAGGTAGCTCAGCGAGCTATGGAACGAGCTATGCTCGGAGTATCTCTGAGGGATAGAATCCGGAATGAAGTAATCTGGCAGCGAACCAAAGTTGTCGAGATAGCTCACAGAATTAACAAGCTGAAGTGGCAATGGGCCGGCTACATTAGCCGTACAAACTATGACCGTTGGGGTAGACGTGTTGAGAGGAGGACGCCCTCGGGGTAGGTGGAGCGACGACCTTCGCAGGGTGGCTGGTGGCAAATGGATGAGAGTTGCCCATAATCGAGCTGAATGGCGTGCATTACCGAGAGACCTACGTCCAGCAGTGGACTGCTGTAGCTGATGATGATGATGATGATGAGATTTGACTAGAATTCGAATCGTGGGTCAGTTTTTGTATCTGCAGTAAAAAAGGCAAGGCTGGTAAAGTAAAAGGTACTTTCTACCTGATTTGTAACGTTATTTCTTACACATACCATTATAACGCGCCCCACATGCGTTGCGTGTTTTAGGCTGTCCCACATTACATGAGACTTAAACATAGGACCTGTTACTCGACTGGCGAAATGAGTGTGTACCTACTGTACTATAGGTACCTACCAAGACCAACACCTCTGCCTAACCTTTCGGGGAAATAAGGCATGATGTAATATTAATGGCAAAAAATATGCAGTAAATTGCGCAACTCTTCCATTTTAGGGACCCGCGCGGGGCACGGCGCGGTGCAAGGGGAGAGCCTACTGAGGTAGTAGGGGAGAGCACACGCCGAAGTGCAGTGCTGCAATTTATCACCATAAAAAGTTTTCAACAAGTTGAAATACAAGACAAAACTCGACCAAGAGTCGTCAAGCATCAAAGCTAACAAAGTTAAATAACGTAGTTATTATCTTTATTTTTATCGATGTGATTTGAAAGATTTTACTAGTGCAATATTATTTTGTTATAATAATACTGCGCTGCACTGCACTTTGCTAAAAGCGTGCACCCGTCGCAACTGTCGCATCGCGCACCGCGCAGGCGCGAACACATTTATTGATTAATGGTCCTTCCATAGTCTCCCGGTCTCCAAGTCACCTGACGCAGAGGAAAATTTATCAATCAAGAATACTACATTCCCTATTCAAACACCCAGTGAATTGATTCATTCTCGTGAGTTTCGTAGCGTAACAAGTGTTTGTGAAAGTCATGGCGATTGAGAAGGTGAAGTCGTCCACAGGGCCGGAGACACCGTACTTCGAACCAACAACTTATTGGAAGACGCCTGCCTTCAGGCAGACCATGGTTGATAAACTGTAAGTTAGACCGCCGTTGCTTATAGTTTTAAATACCCAATAAGTAGGTAGTATCTCTAATTGTAATACAAACAAAAGCTTTCTAGATGGATAAGTAGGTATAGGCCAATTTCATTTGTGACGCAGTTAAAAGAGTGGGTTTGTAAACAAGGATTGGGAATAGATAGGTATTATATTTATTTATGTTTACGTTTCTGGGGTATTCTCGAACATTGTGATAACGTTTTCTCTGAGATCACTCACTTGGTGTATGGAGTCTCCACTCTTGCTTCGGCGACCAAGCATTGTATCATCATCAACATCATCATTTCAGCCGAAAGATGTCCACTGCTGGACAGAGGCCTACCCCAAGCTCCTCCATTTCAACTGGTCTTGTGCATTCCACATCCAGCGGATTCCTGTGGCCTTCAGGATTGCATCATTAATGATAATAAATATTACTGTCGGAATGCAGTGGAAAGGGATTGATCACCACGCTGCTTAAGATGGGTCGGCGATTTTTGACTTATATTACCTTTAAGTCCAGGTTCCGTCATGATGTTTTCTTTTACCGGTTTCATTATGTCCAAGTTACCATAGACAGAGGCGTAACTGTGGTGGGGCAGCAGGGCACGAGCCCTGGGCGCCTATCGAAGGGGGCGCGAAAAGTCGCCAACTATTAAATTTAAAAATTAAAAATTGCTTCAATAAACCCCAACCGTCCCTTGCCCGCAGAAGTGCCAGCCCGCGCCGAAGCTGAGCAAGTACAGTTAAAATACCCAAGATCTAATAACAATGAAATTGTTTTGATCCAGCCTGTCTCCACTTGCTGTCCTCCCGAAGATAGTGACGCCCTGAACCGAGGCCCGAACCCCGCAGGGGGTGCCCTCTGCACCTCCTTCTCGAGCGGTTGCTGTAGTTTTTAAGCGTAGTTTTGTAAGCCCTGACTGGAGGCTCTTAGTCTAAAAGCTAATAGTCCCCACAGGAAAGCCCGGTTAAACAGTCACGGCCCCTCAAGGTCAACTGCGAGATGCCATACCAAAAAAAAAAGCCGTATTTTCAACTATTTTTTATTACACTGACTAGGTTTAAAAAAATCTGTTGACATGTCCGGGTTCTGAGCTCTAAAATCCGGGGTTTTCACGCGTCTTGTCCTGGTTGCCAAATTTTAGAGATGGCAACCCTAAGTATGTTAAGGCTATAATTGGTCAAGAGAGGATATGCGACCCAGCTTTGCTCAGTATAGACCGAGAAGATAATTTACGAAGGGGCGTAAATGTGATGCGTGCTCTAGGCGCCATTTCCAATAGGTACGCCCCTGACCATAGAACCATTAACTACTTATAGGTAAAATATTCTCCTTCGTTCGCTATGAGAAATAAACAAACACTCTGTACTATAAACTTCCTAAAAACATTTCCTTTTCCTTCATAGGAACAATGTGATTCAGGAGACTGGCATACAGCTGCAGTGCACCGGTGTGGAACTAGAGAATGGTGTGTTCCAGAAGGTGAACAGCAAGCCGATGTACATGATCTTGATCATTTGCCTCATCGAGAACATTAAGGAGATGGGTAAGAAGAGACATCATCTATTTATGTACGCTGTTGGTTACTTTTCAACCTTATTAATTACAGCGTAAAGGCTCATTCAGAAAACCGCCCTTACTGACCTTCAATGTCAAACTGTTGGCACAGATGTGCGGCTTACTATACTAGCTGACCATGATATTGCGTTGCCGTCACCACTTGACACTGGCAGAATAGTCGGCATCGGCTCAGTTGCCAAACAAGAAAAAGAAAAAGATCTAATTAAGAAAAAGAAAAACACCGAGAAATTTTTATGGTTGTTTTCCCGCAGCTTTGTTGTTTTGTTTTGGTAATACAATCGTTTTATAAATAAATAAATATTAAAATCATCACGTGCATCATTTATGCATCGTTGTTTCCGGCGGTTTTGTCGGCGGAGCGTGCTGTTCGAGTAGTACCTTCAAGATACCTCTAGTGTTAGGTACTATTGATTCTCACGTTTTCGATTTGATGAATTTTTTTTTAAATTTTTTTAAAACAAAAACATCTTTATTTTTTTTTTAATTTACTCTATGCGTTGAAAGTACTCCTTAGGGCAAGTTGTCCTGCCACGGGAAAACAACCATTAAAATTTCTCGGTGTATAATTTATTAAAAAGCTGCCAGTTTGACATTATCTCCAAGTAATAATTATTGATAATATTAAAATAATTTTTTATATGGTTTCCAGCTCAGAACAAGCCATCGAGCCTGCCTTTCATCATGCCGCACCATGAGAACATGAGTGAATTCGAACACTTACTCATGTACTAAGGAAAGCAGAGAAGCATATAACCATCATAAATATTATTCAATCATACTTACGCACGGAAACCTGCATTAATTTAGCTATTCAACACTTTTATAAGGTTTTCGCCCATGCTTAAATATGATTGGCGAAATGTGGAACACCTCCGACTGCCCTAATAGGGAAAAATGATAAGATGTATATTTTTGAAGGTAATTTACTGTGGAAAAACTAAACTAACGCAGGTTTCCGTACGTATCATCATTATTACGTAGAATAGCCATTTAAAATGAAAAACGAAATTCAAAATTTCGAATATCATCCCATTTGTATGATGTAATTATTTTACAACAATAAAAAACCCCATAAAATGCAAAAATATATTTATTTACAATAACCCTTTAATTCTCAAACGACAATTGATATTAAAATGTTCTTAACAGTCTATCTGTTGCTACAATATTCCATATAGAGACAGAGATGGCATGACACTTAATTAAAAATTTACTAGCGTTTAAGAATTAAGCTGTATGACTTCAAAACGAATTAAATCAATTCAATCCACACTCTTCTCATCTGATGACTCTTCTTCTCTATATTGATTCTTAAACTGTTCCGTATCTTCATCCTCTCCATAGTAAAATCCATCATCGCTGTCATTTTTATATCCTGGATCATCTTCAACCTTTGTGCAATGTACCAGATTTCTACTGTCAGATAGATCAGGGTTTTCTGAAAGCACTTTAGCTTTGTATTTAGCGTAAGCTTCTCCGTATCTCTGAACGTCGTCATTGAATAAGTCCGGTGGGTCATCGTATATTTTATCTTCACCTGCATCGCTGGATAGGTTGTCCTCTGCAAATAAACACAGTGTGAATTTAAAAGTTGTGACAGTGGCTGATGATGGGAAGATCAACTGGTTTCATGTCCAAATGTCAGCAGTCAATAACAGAATAAAATGGATTGATTTTGATGAGTGTTGTTACTTATCTTGGATTTATCTAAATCAACAAACTTGTATTGTGAAAAATAATTCCGAATTATTCTTGACTGGTCAAAAACTTCGTTCGAACGTTCTGGGCTGTCTGATCATCAATATATTTTTTGGTAACTTCTGAATTATTTACCAATATTTCATAACATGGCATAATACATGAACTGTTGATATTCTTGTCATGTGTTGGACTTTAGTATACCAGAAAGCTTCCACATGGTGCAGTAAACTCAAGCTGCAACCATTTATTTCGAATAAACCAAGGAAGTTTTTAATTATCAAGGGACTCCGCCACTACCTGTTGCTGCCCATTCTATAGGGTAATAGGTTCCTATGGAGAAGAACGGGCAAGAAACTCCATGAACACTTTTTTAAAACCAGGAATACATAACTATTCTGAATGTCTTTCAGTAAGGATGATAGAGAAGGTAAGTGCCAGGGCGCACGGAATATACTTATTGTCTCGCCTATGGGCAATTCACTTTCTAATAACTTTTATAAACCTTTAATCTACCAAGGACTCAATTTGACCTGAATTTTGACCTGAAATTGACCTGAGTCAACACAATTATTAGATGAGCAAGTGTTATTTTGGCTAAGTAATAACAGCCGCACGGGTCGATCGGTCAGGTTAAGCTACGCTCGCCGCGGTTGGGCCGTGGATGAGTGACCATCTTTAAATACCAAGTCCCGTCCGTGCCTCGGAAAGCACATTAAGCCGTTAGTGCCGGCTGTGTCATTCGCGGATCTTTGACAGTCAACGGGTCGTCAGAAGCCCGAAAATCTGACACTTTCTAAGAGGTTTTGTGTTACCCAGTAACTAGGTCGTGGAGGTGAAATAGGCAACTGCTCCATGTAAAATACTGGTAATCAGCTGCATCCAGTAAGACTGGAAGCCAACCCCAACATTGTTGGGAAATGCTAGGCAGATGATGAATAGTGTTGTTACTTGGGATTGAGGGGTTAAAGAATTTTGAATACTCTTACCAATATCCACTCTCTCCATGGCTCTCACCATATCTTTCATCTCTATACTGCTTGGTTCAGAGTCAGGGTATTCATTCCTCCAGTTATTTTCATCATTGGAATCATCATCATCGTCAGCTTCAATGTCTGAATCTTGAGATGGGTCATAAGAATCTAGGACTAAGCCTGTTTCTACGCTGAAATGGAAATATTAACAACAAGGTATTTCTTTATTTTAAAGTACTGGTCTAATTTTTTGGCAAAAGTATTTTTGTTGTTGACAATGATGCAGACTAATTTTTAATCCCCTATCTCACATTTCTTTTTTTATATACTTGTACATATATTTTAAGTACTGTTAGTTTTTAAATGATGTTAACATATTCCGATAATTCATTAATAACAAGGAAAAGACAAATTATGTATGGATAATCATAGGGACTAAATTCATCATCATTTCTGCCGAAAAACGTCCACTGCTGGACATAGACCTCCCCAAAAAGGGGGGATTTACCATAATCGTCGCACTTGATAGGCGGGTTGGCGATCGCAGTACGGTAGTCAAATGCATAAAGAACGCTGCTGCCCATTCTCTAGTAAGTCCCTTAGTCGCCTTCTACGACACCCACGGGAAGAAATGGGATGGTGCTATGCTTTTACGTCCGGCACCACATGGAACTAAATTATTATTTTTATATATCTAGATATTTTTTGCAACATTTTAGTGCAATTGTTGTCGTTGAGATGTAGATTTTTTTTTATCAACACCAACTTCTCAAGAAATGTCTGGATGCATAATATATAGTCATCAACATCTGCCTAGCCTTTACCATGTATGATGTAGCAGAATTTTACATGGAGCCTATCTAACCCCCACAACCCAGTTACTGGGTTTCCCCCAATAGCCCTTGGTAAGACTGGTCAGACTTCAAGTTTCTGACAACGTGTAACAACTGTCAAAGATCCACGAATAACAGCCAGGACCCACCATTGACAAAATTAAAAAAAAAGTGGCTTACCCAACAAAGTTGTCAATCATGCTTATATCAAATTCTTGCTTCAAAAAAGTAGTGTACAAATCATAGGCATATTGTACATTGCCATCTTTGTCATCGGTCTTTTGGAGATCTATTAGATTTAAGACATCATCATTGTCCTCATCATTTTCACCATCTTTCAGCCCTCGGCTACAGTTGACTATTTCGTAACGACTTTTTGACGCAACCTGTTTGCGTTCATTCCTTAATTTCTCTATGATATTATCTAAATTTGGCAGAGATTGCTGTTTTAAGTCAGTCTTTGGCAGTAACTTTTTGACGTGTGTGGTTTCCTGTGAATGTGCAGAGATTTCAATTAAATATGCCATCGATATAAAGGGATGTTTACAAAATGTGTGTATGAGAACAATGGGCAAGAAAATTTTCATATTTTGACCAGCACTAGAGTAACATCTTGGCTATTCAAAAAAAGGATGCGAACTTAGAGAAGTTAATGGGAGTTGTTATCCTCATCAGAAGGATTATCTCTTATCATTTGAATCTTTGATTATACAAGGGAATATAGGCATTATATACAAGAGAAGTGACCAGCTCATGAAAAGGGACCTCGTTACGAGTCCAAAACTAGTCAGATAATACAGAAAGTAACACAAAAAACAGTAAACGAATGTTCTCTGATTTTTATGTTCACTGATAAAAGTAGCTCTAAGTTAGTGATTACGGTATGATCACGAAATGATCAGACGCCCTCCTACGGTGACCCCCATACCGATAGTTCTTCTAGTTCAAGTCTGATAATAAAAAAACATTACAGTGTTTACCTGATCATCCACAGTTCCCCGAAATACGAATAGCGATGGTGATATTTCTTCCTTGTCCGTTTTAATTCGTTTGCACATGAGCACCAGAGTATCATGTGGGTTCTCCTCAAGCCTCCGCTTTACTCTTAACACTGTTGATGAAGCCATTCTGGAGTTTATAATTTCTTTTCAGTTTTACTGCTGATATATACGGACTCCCCGCGCTATCGTACAATAAATGTAATTTTTGACAATTTGACATTTTGACGTTTCATTTCATTCAGTCGCTTTCCGAATCAGAAAAATAGTGCTGTGAGCGCTCACATCAATAATTACGGTCTATTTAAAGATATCAATTTTTTTCAACAATACAGAACGGTCGTGCACGCGCTAACGGAGCTCCGGTGCTCAATGTTAAAACCTATCTACACAATATAAAACTTGTACAGCCTACAAGTTTTTCGTCTTCTTGTTTGATTAGGTGGCGACTCTAGCCAGAAGCACTATTTCGAATAAATCTAAGTTAGCTAAAGATATGTTACGACTCAAACAAAACAAAACAGCACATTTGTCATTTTTGTCAGCACTCTAGTGATATTAGTTTATCGCATGTTCCGTGTTATCGCAAGACGGTGGATGTCATGACGTCATTTATAAAGATTCACGGGACGTTGGCGTCGTTATCGCGCTCAGGAACGGATCAACACGCTCAAATCGATATTATCGCAACTCGGAACGTAGCCTCAGTCCGTGCAGTAATCAGGGCTTTAATAAATTAACGGTAAAATTTTCGTAACGTTCCCTCATATGACAGAGTTAGCGTTAATATTAAAATAACGTTAATAGATTTAACGTTATTTTCGCAACATTATATCGTTAATCTTTATAACCGTTAATTGTTTAATAACGTTAATTTTATCGGTATTTTTAAACGGTTAAGCTTGTGAGGTGGAACAAGCGGGGGGGCAGAGAGGTAATCGGTGGGCCGTCTAAGCTAAGCCGCCTTACATGCGCCTTACGCTCCGTCACGTCGTGTCGTCTCGCTCGATCAAAACGTTGCCAGATTCTTCCGTGTGAGAAGTGCTTGCTGGTAGTACAGTAATCTGATTTAGTCAGTGATAAATAACTTATTACAAGTCATATATTATCCAATATATTTTTATATTTTCTTTTTGTCAGTTGCTTGAGATCAATCACGGGTTGTTTTCATTTTTTTCATAATTACAATTTTCGATCTAATAATAGTGATAACCATGTCTTCTGAGGATATAGCCGGACCTTCCTCAACAAGTATATTAAGGTCTTATAGCACAAGTAAAGGGAAAATTCCGAAAAATAAAAAAGTTGAAAATTAAGGTACATTTTCGTAATTACAAGTTTTCATGAAAATCTAAATTTGCCCATATGTTTTTATCGTGTTGATTCAGGACTTTGATTTTTATACACCTAATAGAGACTATAGAGTTAGTAGTTCCTGAGAAAATCAGTGGTGACACACGGACAGACAGACGGACAGGAGAGTGATCTTATAGGGGTTCCTTTTTTAACTTTTGAGGTACGGAACCCTAAAAAGATGATTTTTGTAATAAGTACTTATACTTTCATATGCATTTAGTAAAAAACTGTTATTTTGACATTACAAAGAGAACTACAGCTATAGTTATTTGCATGGATGTTTTAATAATGCCCTGTCGCTGTCATTTACTTTGCAAGCATAAAATTTTGTGTGGGGTAGGTCCCACAACTAAAAGGTGAAATCGACTAAGAAGAAAAACAGTGGCACTCCGGGAGCGCCGACAGAAGTGAAAACTTGAACAGTTACGTGTGTATTTTTTTAACAGTCGTGAGTTCAATTTATTTTTTCCAATCTCAAAAAATGCCAAATAACGCGCCTAAAGAAGTTTTCACTTCAAAAACACTTAAAAGTGAAAATTATTTTCAATTTCGTCGATTGTTTTCACGAAATCACTCAACGCAAGAGGAAAGATGTTATACATCATAAATGGGTGGGTCGGGATGTCGCCCGTCAGGGACGAAGTTCCTTACGCTTATCTTGAACTCCAAATGTAAAGTTGGAATTTAATTTAGCACCAGACTTGGAACCCCCGAAAACCATGTAAATGACACCCATGATGGAAAATTTGAAAACTTTCTCGTCCGCCATCTTGGATTTTCATTTTAACCTTATCATCGGCTTTAGCACCCCCGAAAACTATGAAAACGACACCCAAGACGGAAAATTCAAAAAAAATCTTGTCCGCCATCGTGGATTTTTATTTTGACCTTACAATTGGCTTCACCCCTTTGGGCAAGTACAAGAACAATTACAAAATAACAATCCGCATATTCTTTATTTTTATAGAATGGACGCTAAAAGGACTGGCATAATGAAAAAAAATATATACCTATGGGTGGCAGGGACGTAGACGTGCAAACTGTAACTATGCATTCAGTACATGATTCTAAATCTAAATCTTAGCATATACAGATTTCGTCGTTTATCCAAAAAACGAATTACAACTGTTTCATAGAGAAGTGCAATATCAGACCTACGCGGTCAAAATGTATGGAATAGCTAATTAAAAAAATAACCATCGATAAAATTTCAACGCCCCTTGAGGGGCGTTGAATTTGCTTAGAATTATGTACTAAATTCTTGGTATCAGTTTTCGCGTGAATGTGGGATGCCACCCTGTGATGTCGAAAAACAGTTATGAATATTTATCTCTAGTTAATCATTGTACTGTGTATTTAGGGCTTGAATTATAAGTCAGGCTTACAACAAATTCATATTTATTTACACATGCGTGGTTGTCGTTTCATTCCATATAGGGTGGCAGCAGTGGCGTGCCTAGGGGTCAAACATAGGGCAAGCCGACATACATAAAACAAAAAAAAAACAATACCTATCTACCGTATCGCAGTACTTAACAAGAATCGTATTTCATAATAGTAAGTAATATTGCTATTGCCTGTAAAAAATATTTTTTGATAGCACCATTTTTTTAAAAAATTATGTATAAATCAATATTTCAATATGTATATTATCAACAACAAGAAACACAACTGTAAAAATGTTGGTGTACTGTTACCTAGGTTGCATAGGAATGCCTCTGCCTAACCCTGCGGTGAATACAGGCGCGTGGCGTGACCCTTAAAGATAAATTATGTACCAAGAGTACCGGTAATCCTCAACAAAATTGCCGTGTCCAGCTCACTACGAGCGATCTGTGCTCGTGTATTTAGATAGTGAATTCCGTGATAAGTGGATAGGTCGAAGTGGACCTGTGAACTGGCCAGCGAGATCACCAGACCTAACGCCATTAGACTTTTATCTGTGGGTCGAACTAAAACGCTTAGTGTAGATACAGAAGAAGCTCGCAGTGTAAATGGGTTAAATTAAAACAGCGAATAATAGACGTTTTGAATATTCTGAAAAGTGACAGAGACACACTTAGGAGTCTAACAACCAATTTGCAAAAACGTGGGAGTTTGTGTTTAGAAAGAAACTGTGGACATTTCGAACAAATTTTGCAATACTGTTGAAAAGGTACTTTTTGTTGTAAATAATAACTCATTTTCTGTAATTTGTAAAAATTAATCAGTGTAATTATTTGTAAATAAGTTGATTACGATCTTTAAATACGCCTAGTAAGTTGTAGTATCCGATTTGGATTAAACAATCTTGTTGGAATCCTTTTTTATTACACATCACGTTAAAACCTTCGAAATACAGATGAATGTGAGTGATTGTTATAAGTATTTAACATCAGCGGTTTGTTTACATTTCAAAGCTTTACCGATCTTACGAGACATCATTTATTTGGTTTACGGTTTCAAGACACGCGTCACTCAGTGTATCAAATTATTTGCCTACTACAACTACATACAGCACGGTGACGTATGTAAGTACACGCGCAAATGTTTGCGTGAGTGTGTAGGGATCAGGCGGTATCGTCCTGTGCGCAGGAGAGCGAAGTTAATGCTAGCGTCTCGCTCACACTTCCATCATGCTTCATTCATGTGCAATCGCAGCTGACGACGTTTACTATTACCTATTTTGGATAATATTAGTTTTACGCGAGTGCCGTAGGATGTATTCTTTTTCATATATTTAAGGATATTCGGAACTTTTATTAAATAAATGGTACCAGGTAAATATTAGGGTTTATGAGTTCTATTCTACTTACACAAAACGTCATATTGTTGTCCAGACGCTAAAAAATTTCAGCCGGTATACAAAACTGTCAAAATCAAACAAAATAACTGTCAAAATCGAAATCAAAATCAAAAGTCATATAATCAAACTAGGCTAGGCTGATATTAAGCTCTTTCTGAACGTCAAAATTACATAAGACAGTCCCCCCAAAACGCCCGCCCTTTACAAAAACATTCCTGGTAATATCTTTAGGAATTAGTGAAAACCGCATTAAAATCGGTCCAGCCGTTCTCAAGTGATGCGCTTACCAACTAACATCATTTATATTTTTAATTATTAAAAAACAAAAATGTTGGAATGTTTTATTATTATTTAAAATGGGTCAGTGGTGATTGTGGTAGTGAAAAATAACACTTTTAATTATTGCATTTATATCGTCTATCCTGTATATACGATATAAATACATTATTTAAAAATTAATCGCAAAAATAATGTTCATTTATGTTCGCTAACTCGTCAAAAAGTAATGATTTTTTTATTCGCGTTTTCAGTGTTGGTCCCAAAATAAAAGTTGTTCTTAATGATGACTTACAAGGACCCCTTAAGAGGATGCCCATGAATTCAATTTCACCCAGTATATATGAATTTATTTATTTAAGCCGTGTGGTGTCGGTTACGACCAACGCCTTTTTCTCGGCGTGTCGTAGAAGTTGCCTAAACTTATATGCGACAGAGTTCGCCACCCCCCCAGTGGGGTTCCCGCATTGTCGTTGCGGGGGGGCTCAGTAACCGTGGTCATCCCCACGGTGAAGCGAAGAGGAAGCTCAAGGTGGGGCCGCTCGTCAGGGCTTTTGCCTCCAAGCCGACGACGTAGCGGCCAAAAAGTAGGTTGCGGTGAGGTGCATCGCAACTGAGGCGGGCCGCGATGTTGAATGGGAGGCATCGCGGCTGAGGGTTACAGGCTGCGGCGGACGAGGAGTGCCGGTACTTCTGAGTAGCGTTCTTCCCTTCCGTGGCCGCCACCGTTTGATGGCGGACGCGGTGGGGCCGCAGGGGAAGAGGAATGTCGGTAAGTATAGCGTTGGCCGCTCTCATTATCCCCTGCGGCCGAAAAGTGGTAGGTGGCGGGGCCACTGCGCTGACCCGTCGCAGGGAGACCAAGGGTGCCAGACACGGGGTCGTCTGGGGCCCTTATGCTATTTGGTTTTTGGGGTGGTCACGGCGTGCCATGTGTCCTGGTGCGCCGGTGATAGGGGTTATTCCCCTCCGAGGAGGGTCCGGTGACGGACAACCGCGGCGAATTCGCGGATGTTTTGCGCGTTTCCGTGTTCCCGCCTCAAGCGGCACTGGAGGACACCGTGGAGTTTTAGTGGGTTACAGTCCCACATAAATGCGCTATCTCCCCGTGGTAGCGCAGTAGGCATTTCTCCACGTTAAACAAAAAAAAAATGCCCGGGTCGACGGCGCGTTGTGTTCCACGCGCGCCGTCAGAAATGTCAGCAACAACTGGTGGGGCCCGCAAGGGCCGATGCCTGCCAGGGGTGCGGGTTGTTCGAAAGAGATACCGTGGCCCGTGGCACACGGGCAGCTGAGGGAACATGGGTGGGTTTTAGTCAGTAAAAGTCTGACACGCCCTCCTGCTCCACCCAGAGTGGGAGAAGTCATTTGATGATATGCCACCATCATCACCCTGAGTCTCGCAGAAAACCGGCGAAAAGTGGATTATAGATAGTTGATTGACAATCTGCAGTCTCTGCCTACTCCTATGGGATTATGGGCGTGAATACTCATGCCCATAATCCCATAGGAGTAGGCAGAGACTTCTTCGATTTACATACATGACGATATACATACATGTTTAAGTATGTATATCGTCGAATATTCCCAAAGCGAAGAAATCTTAAAGAAAAAGAAAATCACCCCTGATGAAAAACAAATAGCACAATATCACACTCTTAACCATCGAATCTAATAGTGAAATATTTACAGCATGATATCACTAAAATTCTGAGCTACATCCTGTATCTGTTCGCTCTGGGTTTTTTTTGACCATTCTCCTTTGTTTGCACGATTATTTTATTTCAACGGACGAATGGATGACTACGTTCTCGCGTCGGTCGTCGCGTTCTGAGCCGTCCGAGGCGTCTACGGATACGACTAGTCCACCGATTATCAGTGAACGGTAGATTCGTTCACAGTACGTCGACGGCGACGGTCGATTTAACTAGTCCGTTCATTCAACGCCCATCGCTATCGTTTACCGAAGGTTTTGTGTGTATGAATCACTAATGTGTTTTGATTTATTACAAATGTGTCGATAGAAGTGGCATCATTCACTTAAAGTGGTTTTAACAGTGTATGGATAATTTGAAACAATTCAACACAATGGCTTCGGACGATAATTGGAGAACTCAGGCTTTCCGGCAGAGTGTGGTGTCCAAGATGTAAGTTCTACAGTATAGCATTACTGTGTTATGCGTCATATTCATCATTGTTTTGCGATTAACGCTTCGTGGTGTTCTAGAGATGGTGTTAACTTTAGCCACAATACAGCTCCCGTATAAACAATATCCTGAGAATTGGACAGTTTATTCATGTCAATAAATAAATCTCTTAATTTCTAATGGGTATGTAAATCAGTGCCTAACAATTTAAGTAAGAGATGATAAGGAAAATCTGCCTTGATTCAGTTGCTATGACTCACACTTTTACAATAAAAATTCCCATGGTTATACCCAGACGCTCTCTGGCCCATGACCCCAATTGCAGATATTTATGATTTTAGTCAAACCTAGATGCAGTGTAGAGCTTGTCAATATTTGGTTGAAGAGTGAGCCAGAGTGAAGCCTTAGGGGCACTACGGAGCGAGGACTTTGGAGGAGGAAATTTTCCAATTTTGTTGCAGTATCGAGTTGACCTTGACCTTGAATATTGAAAAAAAATCTTCGAAAAAATAGTCCAAATTTTTTTTCGTTTTCTTTGCTGCTCATAGTACCCCTAAGCGTATACTCCAACTCCTACAACTCCGCCCCTAAGACGACCCACTGACCGTTCAGGTGACTCTGTAGACCCAGGGACGCAACACATAGGTTTTCATGGTTGCAAAGGGCAGCGGTGTCATCAGCGAATGTGGCGGACAGAATATTGTCCGTTGTGGGTATAAGATACAGCGTATAAGGGCCCAGAATGGAACCTTGCGGTACCCCGGCTTTTATGTCTTGAAAGGCTGAGTAGGTGTCATTGATTATACTCTAAATATTCTGTCTTCCAAGTACGACTTTAAGGACGCTATCACATTTTCGTATCAGTCAAGTTTAGGTATCTGAGTCGCAACACAACAACATTACGCGCACGCACACATTGAAACTAAGCTTGGTACTTTAACGTATTTTATTTTTTTATTTTACTAGCATTGTTGAGCAAAGTTAGTAAGTAGTAAAGTCATCATTATAATTTTAGCCGAAAGACGTCCACTGCTAGACATAGGCCTCCCCCAAACGGGGGCGTTTTGGGTTTTGGAGTAGTAAAGTAACTTTATGCATTTGGTAACAGTAACTAAGTTTTGTCTGCATGATCATCATTATTTTTGGAATAACGTAAAACACGTACAAAAATAATAAAAATTATTTTTAATGAATTTTCGGACTCACGG
This sequence comes from Polymixis lichenea, assembly GCA_949091785.1. Classification (NCBI taxonomy): domain Eukaryota; kingdom Metazoa; phylum Arthropoda; class Insecta; order Lepidoptera; family Noctuidae; genus Polymixis; species Polymixis lichenea. The sequence continues at coordinate 22,873,447 of OX420937.1, forward strand.
TCTAATAATAAAATACTTTAATAAGATTTTTGGCTATTAAACAAATAGGCTCATCGGTAATCGTATACTATCGTCGTAATGGTTGAAAATACACAGGATATTAATTCCCTAAAGAAAACTAAGCGAAAAATGTGTGACGCCCGAATCCCACCTTAGAGATTGTAGCGCGTGTTGAGAATTTTTAATAAATGCATAAGTTAATTTAATTAAAATATTGTTGATCATACTTCCAACCCCCAAAATTGATACCCATGTGGATTAGATTACATCCGCCATCTTAAATAAAAATGAATGATACATACCTATTATTGTAATCAATACCCCCAAAATATCCAAAATCGATAACCAGTATGGTTATGGAAATTTTCATAAAAACTACACCCACTATTTTTGAAAAAAATATGGATTAAACATTCGTAATCACAATCCTAAACATCCCTAAAATTCATTCACAATTTTATTTAAAAAAAACATCTATCTTCTTGAGATACAAATACGTGTAGGGTTCGGGTACCTCCGTCAGGACCGAAGTTCCTTCTTCTTCAACGATGAAAAATTCATCAGTCGCCATCTCCACCACCGCCACCACCACCAAAACCACCACGAAAACGATACCCATGGTGAAAAATTAACAAATTTCCGTAGCTGCCATCTTGGATTTTCATTTTTACCTCACTATTGTTTTGAGCACCTTCGAACACCATGAAAACGACGCCTATGGTGACAAAATTTAATATTTCCGCAACCGCCATCTTGTATTTTCATTTTGACCTCACAGTTGGGTTCAGCACCCTCGTTTACCCCAACCGCAAGCTGCGTTAAAGAACTTCGTTCCAAAGTTCCCGTATTGTTGACACCTCTGGCATTGTGGTATTGTTTCTTTTCTTAGGTTCTTCAATTATAACAATTTGGTTGTTAATAGATTTTATGGATTTAGCAGCACTGTTATTTGGGCCAGTCACGAGATTGACAAAGAATGTCGACGTTGGTTTTTTTCTAGGCCATATTTTATATTAATAATTTCTCCTTGTACCATATTTCCAGTTTCTTCAATTTCTTCTATGATGGCGCTGTGCGGGGTTGAATGATGGAGCTTTCTCACTACTAAGCGGCAGCCGCGTTGGTCCTTTCTAATAAAAGTGTGGCCTATAAGTCCATTTTCACGGACTAGGGTAATAATTTTCTTATTAAATATGCTTCTATATCTACTGAGTTTATTCTCAATTGGTTTTTATTTATCGTTTTGAGGAAAAAATCTTCTTTTTCAGCAACAGTGTTAATTAATCCAGTTAATTTGTTTATTTCTTCTATGCCATATAAGATAATCGGTAGTCTGTTTGGGCGTTTCTCTTTGATTTCGCGTTCATCTTCTGTCAGGTCAATCTGTAGGCGACTGTACCTGTTGGAAGTTCTGATTGTTTCAAGAGATGGTGACTGTGATAACTTCTTTCGCTTGTTGCCTCTGCGTATTGGAACTCTTTGCCATACTGGAGAGCAAGGTGTGTTATTCGCGTTATTGGTTGTAGTTTGACTTTTTAGTTCAGAGTGAACTGTGTTGGTAGCTTCAAGCTATGGTTTGTTGCCAAGAGATTGACTTCTTGGTCTACTCATAAACAAACTTAGGGTGGAAAGCTTGTTGAACATATCGTTTTCCAGTAGCATTTACTGACGTGGATACCTGATTACTCGCATCCACGTAGTCTTCGGTAACCAATTTCACACTCTCTGGCCCGGATACCAGAGAGCGCCGGGGGTAAGTTAGGATCGCATGACATATTTAACTTTTCCATATTTTTAAAAGGGTTTGGGAAATATTGCAGTAGCGCTTTCCCAAGGCGCTCTCCTCTAGGCTCTATCCTCGCTCATTCAGGGGTTATTTGGTGCTCCAAGGTCTGCGAAGGCCTGGTAGGTTATTTACCGCCGCCTGTTGCTCGGAGTTGAGCATAGATACTTGAGCCCTGTTACTCGTTTTGCACCACCCAGGGGCACATGTAAGGTGTGTCTAGGTGAAAATGGTATATCCTACGGACGCGAGTAACTCCACCCCCCGAATACACCCCTCTAATTGAAATATGGTAAACAGATAGTTTATCACCTGGATTAACACATAGAATAAGTTTTATCCCGGTAGTACGTTCCCGGGGCATAATTTTGGACATCCACGTGGGCGAAGCCACTGGCAAAAGCTAGTGGACAATATTGTGAATATAAATTATACTAACATTTTTAAAATTCCTATCATAATCTAGCTTTGTTTCGGTGTATTTTCTCACAAACGCAGTCATTCGCAGTCGGAGAGGCTTCATGATCTTTGACAAAATGGCAATTATGTACTTGATTAATTAGCAAGCAGGCCTTCAAGTAATATTAGCAGCCCAGGGCCCTGCAAAGTCACACAAGTTGACGGACGCTACTGAAAGTGCCAAGTAGCCAAATTCTGGGCTGACTGTATATAGAAGGTGTTCTTTCAACGCCGTGAAAAAGGCCCTTTTAAGGGCCGCTTTCACATTTTCTCTTGTATTTGAGCGTTTGACTCGAGATTTGATGAGTGATTATGGCGTAAATATAGCCATAGCCAGATATATAAAAAAAATATGTCGGGGAGAATTTCATTATTTGTCTAGGGCGCGCTCTAAATATTTTTTTTTCAATTTGTTTACTTATGTCAGTAAAAACCTTGTCTCGGCAAAGGATGTTTCATAAAATTTTACTTTCGGGCATCTTTTGATGCTTTATTATATGGAACATATAGTTTCATAATTTATAAAAATGTCTGTGGTAGGACTGTACCTAGTTATTTGTAATGCTCAAATCAGTTTTTTTATGTTTCATACACTAATATGCCAAAAAGAATTCCGTGAAACTGAGAATTAATGATAATTTTTCCTCTGAAATTATATTTTTTATCTATGTATGTTTAATCGAAATTCAAACAAAACGTATTTAATAACTAAGGTTAGTACTAGGTCAAGTTGATTGAAAAAAAAATAGTCTATTTAAAGGTAAAATAATATTTTTAAACAATTGTTGAATACAGTGCTATGAATCAGTAATAAATCTCGGGACGCGCAGGCTTTAGCTTGTCCGTGCCGGTTTATTCCTAGTTCTGAGTAGCGTATATCACTAGACACACACGCACGATCAGCTACCATGCGCCGTTAAATTGAACTAAAACTGAATACTTCAATTTGTAATAGCTCTCTTAAATATTTCACAAAACATTGAAATAAGATCAAAGACTTAATTATTTTTGTAGTGAGGAGGAGATCCAGCGCTCTGGTGTCCAAGTGGCACGGAACAGCAGTGAGATGGAGAACCATGTCTTTATGAAGGCCAAGACTCGCGAGGAGTACATGGTCATGGTTGCCAAACTGATACTGCATGTGAGGGAAATATGTAAGTATTAAGTAATGCTATCTTGAGTATTTGATCAAAATAAAAGAACGAGCAGTGGCGAGATGACCTGGACATATACTGCAACGGCTGGTTGGAGGTTTGGAGGTGGCGCGGGAAAAGAGTTCCTGGAAGGACTTAGGCTGTGAGACAGTATAAGCTAAACAAAAAAAAAAATTATGACCTATATATGTCTATGGTGTAAAATATCACTTCAAACAATAAAAAAATGGTTTATGAATTGCTCAACAACTGTAAAAATATGTTAGCCATAATGTAATTTTTTTTTAATAATAATACCATTCAATATGTATGTGGCACTATTTAATATTTCAGCACAATCCAAACAAAATCAAGGGCAGCAGCAAATGCAAGGCCCCAATCAAGGCCAGCCTGGCCCCAGTCCCCAAGTCCAGGCCCCACAAGGCCAACAACAACAGGGCCCCAACAACCAGGGTGGCCTTACACCAGACCCAATCAATGCCCTCCAAAACCTAGCATCACAAGGATCAAGAAATCAAATGATGAACATGGGCCCTCAAGGCCAAATGCAGCAGCAAGGGGTCATGGGGCAAAACCCTGGAATGGGGGCCATGCAGGGCCAAATGGGTCAACAAGGACCAATTGTTTCACAAAGACCACAAGCTCAGATAACCACAAAAGCATTACAAACACTAAATTTGAAAAAACCGATGGAAATGGTAGGCAACCAGGGGCAAATGGGGGACAACATGGTTGGTGGAATGGGGGGAATAGGAACAAGCATATCAATGCAAATTGAAGAAAATAGAATCAATTTCAATAAATGTCAAATATATTAAGTTACATGCCTTAATAGTGCTAATTTCAAATAAAATTTTAAATCGTCAAAATAGGTGAGGTGATGTAAAATTGGACCCAGTTGTTGCATAATGTTCCTGTCATTATCGAGTTATCTTTATCAACCAACCTAAAATGAGCCTTATTTTCATGTGACAAAGACTCACTTTGGTATCTGTTCCCTAGGAAAAGATACACATAATGTATTTGATTATATACATGCATAATGTATACCAACCCACATCTATTGGACTTTTGGAAAATGAATGTACAGTAAGGATTTACACCATTTGGAACAAAATGTTTGTGGCAAATTAATGTTAATCGGTTTTGCCAATATGATTCAAGTACACTTGAATGATGAATTGAATGAAGATAGATTTTTAGAACCCGGACATAAATTTTTACCAAAATACACGCACTTTTCGAAAATTGAGACGCGACTAGAAGGCATACAAAGGCTTTACGCGGTAAAAGAGTACATGGACGTCATGAAGCACTAAAAAAAAATCTTTTGCAGGTAGTGAGAATGAAGTCAGATTCTTTTTTAAACTGCAATGATATTGAGAAGTTTATAGTAAACAGAAAGATGTGCGTTAATAAAACCCTAAAGTTACCTGGCTGACAACGAAAGAAATTCTTTTGAAAAAGGATCACCACTATTCGATTTTATGAGAAGCGGTTTTGATAAAGAGTTCGAATAGCTTTACAAAAACAGGAAAAGGAGTACGTGTAATAAAAATCGAAAAAAATAATCTGGGTTCACTGTGGCCGCATGGCAAAGAGATGCAAAGCTGGATGACATAAAGTCTATGATACATTTAATTCCAGCTGATTGTAAAAAGTTTTACGAAAATCTGAAAGGTAACAAAGGGGGTGACCGATGATGTTGACGGATTTGGAACACTTGCTTTTGACGTTGAAGAGAATTAGTTTACGAAAGTTTTTGTTTTATTTTGGTCCGCAAATACATATTCCTTAGTAAAAAACAGATTTTTATTATTCACAGTAACTCATAGTAAGAAAACCCGAAGTTGATATTAAACTGATACTCAAAGTGGGTTGGATCATTAGTAAGTATGCGTAACCCCAGCAAAATGTTGCGCTTTAGAGAAATGAGAGTATTACAGATAATTAATTCATAGTTAGTTGCAATTTGTTCAAGTATAGCAAAATTTGTTCAAATGTATTTTCGAAGTTATTCGAGAAAAACTAATTTTGCTGGAGTACCCCAGCAAAATGTTTTTCAAAAAAGGCATTTAGCCTGGAACCAAGTACATGAGAAGATAGCTTATGATAAGTTGTAAATGTATACCAATAGCAAACTTTGTTCATCTTATCGCTCACTTAGTAATATATTGGCACATCTACTTTTTTCACGTTTCACAGAAACGAGGATCAAAGATTTTATAAATGTTCGCAAGTAATTTATGGGTTCATTTTACGTTTGTTTACAGATTTTATTGGTTTGGTTACTAGTACAGACGTCAATAGATATTCAGGCATGAAAATTTCAACTTCAGGTTCTCAGGATATACTTCTTAGAGATCAACGAAGTGGAAGAGTCATGCATTTGTGCCGTTGTCACTTTGAACAATTTCCAAAAATGCCAATTATGCACCTAGAAGCTTACAGGACCCTGAGTGAAAATCAAGAAATAAAAGAACAGGTCGATGGAAAATAATCGTTTTATTTTGTAAGAAACATACATGGAACATGTTCTTAAAGTTACAACATTTTTATCACAATAAGTATCCTATGTTTGTCTAAGGTCACTTAGAAAAATAATCAACATCATTACCTATAAAAAATGTGATAATACTTTTATCAAAATGAAATAAACGTAATACATAAAGTAACTCTATAATAAACACTAGTACTTGATAGGTATTTAATTGCACTGTAAGTTACGTAGGTATATAAGAAGATATGTAATGCACCGATCCCAGCGTGGCTTGACCAGACTCGATTAATCGAATGAACCCCAAGATTCGCACTAGCCCCTGGACCCTCATGCTTCACGGTGTTACAGAGGCCAATGCATTTCAAGAAGTAGACCGGGGGCGCGGTAATGGTCAGGTAGACGTGCCCTTAGGATAGGAAAGGATTGCGAGCCTACCGGATATGCATCCTCGAGTAAGCATTGGACTAGTAGAGAGACGGGTGGTATTTATTTATAGGAGGAGAGCATCTTTTCACGACGTCGCCGGCATGTTCATTCAGGTCGAGCTTCTTGGGTAGTTTCAACTGTTTTCTTAGCTCTTTTCTATGCAGTTGCTTCGCTGTGTACCTACTGTGTTGGTGTTTTCATAGTTGTCTTTTGAGTTCTCGCTGCTATCAGTTTCTGGTTATTTGTAAATATTACTAGCCGCTTTCTTGTTCTTGTTTCTGTCTCTAGCCATGTCTTTCCAAAACATGATTCCCATGTCGAAATATTTCATGTACTGTTTTAGGTTAAGACACCAGATTCAAATCAGGTTTTACTCAATCGATCCAATAGTTTAAGAGCGCTATACCTAAAAGTTGGCAACGTCGCAAATAGCTGTCAAATATTTATCTGTTTTGATTAATTTGCCAATATTACTGGAAATATCTCTCACTAGTGAACTAAAATATTAATCATGAATTGCAATAATTATAATACTGAATTTGATGTTGTAACCGTTGTAGGAATAAAAAAGGCATTTGGAAAAGTTTCAAAATCCTTTTTTTTTACATCTAAAACGAAATAGCGGTATTACAAGAATATTAATTATTGCATTTCATAATCAATATTTTAGTCCACAAGTTAGCGACGTTTCATATTTCCATACCGTAATATTGCCAAATTAATTAAAGCAGCGAAACATTTAACATCTATTTGCCACGTTGCCGTTTTTTCAGGATGCACGCTCATACGGCTGTTTAACATAAGTAACTCTATCCCATTTTTTTATTATTACGTATTAATTTTTATTACGAAATCTCACAATCAACACTATCACTTACATCAATGCAGTTCAGCACCTTGCGGAAAGCCCCGAACAACTGACCAATGAGCCGTTGTTATACGCGTATGCGGGAGGAAACAACAATAGCGGTACAATAACACTAACGCCCTCTCTCGATGAATACGGTAACTAGCGTTGCGCCGTTTTACCACTTTATAAATTATGCACTTAAAACAGTTATGCCGCATAAACTCAATTTCGCATTTTTTGCAGATGTGCCAATATATTATATATACTAAGTGAGCGTTATAGTTTTTGAGATATTTAAGATTTTGCTGGGGTAACGTTTTGGGATTTTCAAAATCTCTAAAACTGGTCGGACGCAGCAGTTTGAAAAAAATACCAGTTATAGACGTTAATTTGTTTAAACATAAGTATTTCGATTCATCAACAAATATCGATGTAATTAATTGTTTTTAAGAATCAGAAATAATCGATTCACTCGTAATCTAATTAAGAACCTGGTACCTACTGTCAATACTACTAATAACTAATACTCGACAAGACCTGAGTGAGCGCATGCAGGAGGCTAGTGAGTTGGCGGACCTGGTCAAGTACAATGCAGAGAGGTATGAGTCTCTGACAAATAACCTCTCTTTTAGCTGTATCTGCTCCCAGGCACCCCAGCCTCCACTTGTAATACCCACACCCTCAGCAGCTCAGCCGGTAGGTAGCTGTATTGATGATAATAATAGAATGAATAATTCAATCAACACATATGTTTTTTCTGACAAACTTGGTCAAGGTTTTGGTGGCATATTAAATCAGTGTTCAGAACAATGTGTTATAAATAATTGTTTACCCGGTGCCAGTATTAGCCAATTATTAAATAGTATTAAATTGTCAAAATTAAACCCCAGTTCAAATGTTATATTATTATATGGGGATAGTTTAGCTGTTAGAAAAAAGGACATAATTAAATGTGTCCATTTGATGTTGCATCTCAATGAGACCAACAATTGTAAATTCATTTTCTGTGCCTTGCCTTACTCACAATACTTGTCTGTTGAACAAAATAGGCACATTTATAATTTAAATATGTTAATTTTTAATAGGACAAGTCGTCACAGTGACGCTATTTTATATTTTGATTGTAATCAATTTATTACTGGTTACAAGCTGACACATTATACTATGTATTTGCCACCTAGTTGTAGGAGACAAATTGCTAATCTTTTAGCATACAATTTACACCGTGACACTGGTACCTGTAGTGTACTATCGAATACTGTTAGTAGTGATACTAACACCACTTTTGACACACCTAGTAGTTTAAACAATTATGTGCGACAAAGGGTACGCCGCTTAAGTTGAATGTTGTACATCAAAATATGCAGGGTCTGTCCGGCAAAGAGCTAGAGTTAAGTTTATTTATCGAAAACCACGATGTTCAGGTATTATGTTTGACCGAACACTGGTTGAAGGAGCATGAAATAGTGTGTTTCAACGATGATTTTTTTACCGTGCAAAGTGCATTTGTGAGGAAAAGTGCTATTCGCGGTGGATCTTTAGTTTTTGTTTCCAACAAGTTGAAATGTAAACAACGTTTAGATCTAGTTAATCTTTCCATCGAGCGCACTATTGAGTTGTCTTGTGTTGAACTCGAGCGTTACGTGATAATTTGCGTTTATCGCCCCCCCTCTGGGGATTTTATTCGTTTCGAATCGGTAATGGAGGATTCACTCAATAAATTAAAATCAAGTAATAAATGTATAATTGTATGTGGAGATTTTAATGTTAATATTTTAGATGTTACTCCAATAAGTATTAGACTTCTCAATCTGTTTAGATCCTTTAATTTAAAAAACTTGTTTTTTGAACCTACTAGGATCACGGCATCTTCGTCGACTTGTCTTGATAATATATTTAGTGATTATGATGCCAAAAATAAATTAGTGTTAAGTGACTTAACGTCAGACCACTGCGGATTATTAGCTAGCTTCCCTTTGCCCTTACATAAAAAGCCGCATAAAATGGAATGCAGGCCTTATACAGCTAGTCGTTGCAACAAATTTAAAAATAATATAGCTCGTATAGTTACACCATCTATAATAGAACATGAGAATCCTAATGAAATCTATGGATACCTTTTTGATGTAGTGCATAAAGAATTCCAGTCTACTTTCAAGACCAAAACCATTGACATTAATGGCACCTCCGTTGGCTTCAACCAATGGGCCAGTCCAGGTATTTATAAAAGTAGAGCGAGACTATACGAGTTATATGGTTTGAAAAAATACAGGTTTGATAGTCCTTTCCTAGAGTATGTCAGAAATTATTCAAAATTATTTAAAAAGATCTGTGCTTTTGCTAAATCTAAATTTTTAAGCGATACTATTAAAAAGTCTAATAATAAAGTAAAAACCACGTGGAAAATTATTAACAATGAAACGGGTAAATCGGTTAAACAGGATAAACAATTAGAGATTATGGTTAACAACAAATTAGTTGATAAAGCTGCTGACGTAGCTGAGGCATTTAATTAGTTTTTTGCTAATATACCTATTACTACGACTCGCTCCTTAAATTCGTCCCCGTCTAAAGCTGAAAATCTTTTACACAGTAGTGTGCCTAAATGTAGTCGCTTATTTAGTTTCGAACATGTAACGCCTGTGGATGTAGTTAACATATTTAACACACTTAAGTCTAAAAACACTGGAGATTACTGGGGCATCTCCATTAAGCTTTTAAGTAATATAATCGACATCGTAGCCCCCTATTTAGCTGTTACTTTTAATAAATGTGTTGATTTAGGATCTTTTCCTGACCTCATGAAGAGTAGTAAAGTCATACCATTATTGAAATCAGGTAATAAAAATAACGTTGGTAATTTCAGGCCTATTTCTATCTTACCTGCATTTAGTAAAATATTTGAAAAGTTAATACTCAAGCAGTTGCTAAGACATTTTAATTTAAATAGCCTACTTCATGATGATCAATATGGCTTTAGAAAAGGTCGTTCGACTACAGATGCGGGTGTTGCTCTGCTGAAACACATTTTTAACGCGTGGGAAAACTCGCAAAATGCTGTTGGAGTTTTCTGTGATCTCTCCAAAGCTTTTGATTGCGTGCACCATGACACGCTATTGCGTAAACTACGTCATTACGGTGTTCAAAACGAAGCTCTCAATGTAATAAGTTCTTATTTGCAAAATAGGCACCAATGTGTAGATGTTAATGGTGTGAAATCTTCCAGGCTACCAGTTCAGTTGGGTGTACCTCAAGGCTCAATACTAGGACCATTCTTATTCTTAGTGTATATTAATGACTTACCATACTATTTAAAGAGTATCTGTGACGTTGTGCTGTTTGCTGATGATACCTCTCTTATCTTTAAAGTAGACAGGAACAGACAAGATTTTGACGACGTAAACAGTGCACTTTCAATGGTTACGGATTGGTTTACCACAAATAACCTAGTTCTCAATGCCAAGAAAACGAAATGTATCAAGTTCGCCTTACCGAATGTTAAGAATCTAGGACCTAACATCGTCTTAGAAAATGAGGTGCTTGAAACTGTAGACTCGGTAGTTTTTCTGGGCTTAACAGTAGATGCCAAACTTCAGTGGGGATTACATATATCAAGCCTAGCGGGAAGGCTCAGTTCGGCTGCCTACGCCGTCAGAAAAGTAAGACAATACACTGACGTTGATACAGCTCGGTTAGTTTATTTTAGTTATTTTCATAGTGTTATGTCCTACGGCATTCTGCTGTGGGGCAAAGCAGCTGACATTCAAAATATTTTTGTTCTTCAAAAACGAGCTGTTCGAGCCATTTACCAACTAGGTGCTAGAGTTTCTCTGAGAGATTTTTTTAAGGATATTGGGATTCTCACGGTCGCATCGCAATTCATCTTGGCCAACATCTTATATATCAGGCAAAATATACACTTGTATACTAAAAACAGTGATATTCATAATATTAATACTAGAAATAAGGACAAACTACGTGTTCCCTTTCACCGGCTTCATAAGGTTCATAACTCTTTTGTTGGTCTTGGTATAACTTTTTATAACAAGCTCCCCTCTTCTTTGCTAGATTTGAATTTTAATGCGTTTAAAGTTAAAGTTAAATCCACTCTCTGTTCAAAGGCTTACTATTCTGTCAACGACTACTTAAACGATAATAATTGTTGGTCGCTGTGATTAACTCAAGACAATGTTCATGTTCTTTCACCAGTATTAGCTTGACTACTGACAGGTTATATAATTATATTAGTTCATGTGTTGGTTTATTTTATTTGCCTGTACTATGTTTTCAATGTTTTGTTGGTATATAAGCCTGTGCTAGCTGAGATATGGCAAATTTAATGTTTTTGTGTTTCGTAATGTTTATTACCCACTATTGTATAGAATCAAGTTCTTCTAACTTAACAGACAGCTGTGCTGCTGGGGAGTTTGTTGCGCCACTTCTTCTTCCCAGCTAAAGCACTAGGAAGTGGTGAAGGGTGGGCGTTTTGGGGGGACTGTCTTATGTAATTTTGACGTTCAAAAAGTGCTGACTCTCAGCCTAGTTTGAATAAATGACTTTTTGATTTTGATTTTGATTTTGATTCAATAGTTAGTTCATAGTTGTTGAAAACAATGTAATAGTTATTTTTAACCAATATAAAACTATAATTTCATTCAATATCAACCAGTGCTGCCAGCCCTACCAAAATAAAAACAGTAAATCAGCCATAAAAACTGACAATGAAGGGTTCCATAATTGGGATGAATTTGTTCCAAAAACTAACTTAACTTGGAAGTTGAGAAAAAATGTTCTCCCAAGTATTCACGTTCACACATCAATACATATCAATCAATTCTCCAACAGCAAAGGCACTTGTAATTGCAAAAAAATGTTATTAAAACCGATTTTCAGACTTTTCCTTAAGAAAAAAAAAGAAGAAGAAGACGCTATACTTTATAATTAGTTGTTATTTATTTTAGAGTAGGTAAGTATCAAAATATGTCACTTAAATTGACGTTTTTTCCTGTTAGATATTAATTTCTGAATTGATACCTCTACGCGTTCCTGAGAAAAAGGATAAGGAAAAAGGGATGTACGAAACCCTAAAAAACCGTTCAACACAGTACACGATAACTTTGGAACAGTAAACCGATTCTACTGTGCAGCTTATGACATGGAATAAAAAAGTTAGAAAATGAAAATGCATAGGTACATACTTCACTACATAGTATAAAACAAAGTCGCTTTCTCTGTCCCTATATCCCTATGTATGCTTAAATCTTTAAAACTACGCAACGGATTTAAATGCGGGCTTTTTTAATAGATAGAGTGATTCAAGAGGAAGGTTTATATGTACATCCTCGCTTGAACTCTTAGTATTATTTTGTTTATAAATATCAGTCGGAAAGTCACAACAATTTTTGACCTTTCTATTATGAAAATGGCGCGAATTTGCTAATGGCGCCACATGCACGTGGTGAAAATTAGAACCACATCTTTCGTCTCATTTACTCTTTAGTATTAAAGTGAGACAAACGTATTGAGTTCGATCAGTCAGCTTGTTTATTCTCGTAATGTGAAACTCCTTGGTGGAACTCTTGTAATATTTTATGGAAATTTAAAAAAAACCGTAAAGAATACGCATGGTGCTATACAACGGGGTGTGTGGTAAAATAGGTACTTGAGTGAACTCTCACTCAAGTACCTATTTTACCGCATACCCCGCAAAAATTACGCACCATATAACGGAACTTGCGGTAAAATCACCTATTTTACCGCAAGTTTCGTTGTATGGTGCGTAATTTTTAAACTTTCGAACAGGCTTCGTAAATGCATTTTTTCAGCAAAAGTGTGGAAAGAGATATTTGTAGAATTCAATTAGTGTTCTACGTACGCGTTACGGTCGCGAATTATGTTTTAATCAACATACAACATTACAACCTAACACTGACACGAAAATTGGAAAACACGTGAGAAAATTTAAATTTAGCGGGCTACCTTAACGCACTTGGGTTTCTTGGTTTTATGTCATATTAGTAATCTGTGCTCTTACGTATAAATAAACTGTGTGAGTAAACGTCAAAGGTTGTCAAAGATTAATAATCTGTCGTTCAACTTCATTCTTTTTTCTTCTTTAGAAAAAACAAAGCGCTCGCATCGTTTACCGAGGGCTTTGTATTTATGAATCACTAATGTGTTTTAATTTATTACAAATGTGTCGATAGAAGCGGCATCATTCACTTAAAGTAGTTTTAACAGTGTATGGATAATTTGAAACAATTCAACACGATGGCTTCGGACGATAATTGGAGAACTCAGGCTTTCCGGCAGAGTGTGGTGTCGAAGATGTAAGTTCTACAGTATAGCATTACTGTGTTATGCGTCATATTCATCATTGTTTTGCGATCAGCGCTTCGTGGAGCGATCTGATTTAGCGCTACATAAGGCTACATATACAACTAGCGCTACATATACAACTGTACGTTTTAAAGATGGTGTTAACTTTAGCCACAATACAGCTCCCGTATAAACAATATCCTGAGAATTGGACAGTTTATTCATGTCAATAAATAAATCTCTTAATTTCTAATGGGTATGTACCTAAATCAGTGCCTAACAATTTAAGTAAGAGATGATAAGGAAAATCTGCCTTGATTCAGTTGCTATGACTCACACTTTTACAATAAAAATTCCCATGGTTATACCCAGACGCTCTCTGGCCCATGACCCCAATTGCAGATACTTATAATTTTAGTAAAATCTATAGACATGCAATGTAAAACTTGTCGACATTTTGTTGTTTCTGTCTAATCTAGAAAAATATATGGGATAGTGCAGTTGTGTCTACTTTACCCATATTACAGATTATTTCACCTCTTGAGATACGTGCAAGTTAAATTATAAACATAACATAACACCAGCCCTTGTTACCCGAAGTTTTCGGTATAGGTGTACTAATAGTTCAACCACATTGCATTGCCTCATAATTACCTACTAATAATTATTCTTTTATTTACCTATCTGGTCAGGGGCGGATCTATATAATGGCTTTTTGGGCTGCAGCCCAGTGCCCTGTGGATATAAAGGGCCCCAGCCTCTATTGAAGACAATCCTACTATCCTATCGTACCTGTACCTACCTATGTACTAATATAATAAGTGTGAAAGTTTGTATGTTTGGATGTTTAGATGATTGTTACTAAATCATGCCAAAACGGCAGAACGGATTTGGATGAAATATGGCAAACAGATCGTTTATAACCTGGATTAACACATAGAATATTTTTATCCCGGTAGTACGTTCCCGGGCATAATTTTGGACCTCCACGTGGGCGAAGCGTCCGGCAAAAGCTAGTGGACAATATTGTGAATATAAATTATACTAAAATTTTTAAAATTCCTATCATAATGTAACATGTTTTCGGTGTATTTTCTCGCAAATGCAGTCATTCGCAATCGGACAGGCTTCATGCTCTTTGAAAAAATGGCAATTACTTGATTAATTAGCAAGCAGGCCTCCAAGTAGTATTAGTGGCCCAGGGCCCCGCAAACTCACAGGCCGCCCCTGTATCTGGTAGACAACAATGTTGTCTTCACACTAGTTGACGGATGCTACTGAAAGTGCCAAGTAACCAAATTCTGGGCTGACTGTATTAGAAGGTGTTGTTCCAACACCGTGAAACATGCCCTTTTAAATATTTCATAAAACATTGAAATAAGATCAAAGACTTCATTATTTTTGTAGTGAGGAGGTGATCCAGCGCTCAGGTGTCCAAGTGGCACGGAACAGCAGTGAGATGGAGAATCATGTGTTTATGAAGGCCAAGACTCGCGAGGAGTACATGAACATGGTTGCCAAACTGATACTGCATGTGAGGGAAATGTGTAAGTATTAAGTATTGCTATCTTGGGTATTTAATCACAATAAAAGAGCGAGCGGTGGCGAGATAACCTGGACATATACTGCGACGGCTGGTTGGAGGTTTGGAGGTTGGAGGGGGCGCGGGAAAAGAGTTCCTGGAAGGACTTGGGCTGTGAGACAGTATAGGCTAAACAAAAAAAATATTGTGACCTAAATGTCTATAATGTAAAATACCACTTCAAATAAAATAACGGCTTATGAATTGCTCAACAACTATAAAAATATGTTAGCCATAATGTAAAATATTTTTTTTTTATTATAAAATAATATGACCATTCAATATGTATGTGGCACTATTTAATATTTCAGCACAATCCAAACAAAATCAAGGGCAGCAGCAAATGCAGGGCCCCAATCAAGGCCAGCCTGGCCCCAGTCCCCAAGTCCAGGCCCCACAAGGCCAACAACAACAGGGCCCCAACAACCAGGGTGGCCTTACACCAGACCCAATCAATGCCCTCCAAAACCTAGCATCACAAGGATCAAGAAATCAAATGATGAACATGGGCCCTCAAGGCCAAATGCAGCAGCAAGGGGTCATGGGGCAAAACCCTGGAATGGGGGGCATGCAGGGCCAAATGGGTCAACAAGGACCAATTGTTTCACAAGGACCACAAGCTCAAACAGCCACAAATTTATTACAAACACTAAATCAAAGACCACAAATGAATATGCAGCTACAGAACAAATTGGGTGGACCGATGGGAATGGTAGGCAACCAGGGGCAAATGGGGAACAACATGGTCGGTGGAATGGGGGGAATGGGCAATCCTATGGGCAGTCAGTTGCAAAGTCAATTGGCTGGAGGCATGCAAGGACAGATGATGCCAAATATGTCAATGCCCAATTCTATGCAAGTGCCCATGTCTGGGTCAAATAATATGGGGCAAATGCCTTGTAATCAAGTGGGCATGGGAGGACAGATGCCACCAAACAACATGCAAGGACAAATGCCAGGTCAAATGGGTAAGTTGAAACTATCTGAATTTTTATGATTAAAAATTCATTTTCCTTTTATTATCCGAAGTTGAAGCCAAACTAACTGAGAACATTGGTATGACTTGCTTACAAACAAATTTCTTACTATGTAATCTATAAATGGTATGCCTTATAGGCTCATGGCCATAACTACTTCATGCCCATTTCAAGGGTAAATCAAAGGGTTACTCATCTATACAGGTTATAAGAAAGTAGACCTATTTATTCTTAAATCTTTGCTGTCTGTGCATAAAATAAATAATATTCACACAGTATCAGCAAGCTCAACTCAAAATTGTGTTAATTCCCAGCAAATCTGCTTGAAAATAATTTGATTCCTTTCTACAAAAAGGTGAAGAAAACATAGTCAGGAAACTGGCTTGTCTTTGAACCAAAAGTTCGAAGACATGTGACATCCACCCCGTGGGCCCGCCCACGGGGTGGATTATGGCCCACTCCCTCTCACAAAGAGGCCTGTGTCCCAGCAGTTAGAATATTATAGGCTGATTGTGTTTCTGAAAGTTTCTAACCATTTTGGAACATACTATGTTTTTGTTAGAACAACTAAATTTCTATTCCATTTTAAAGCTTACAATTTCCTTTAAATCTTTCAGTGGGTGGCATGGGCAACAGCCAAATTGTGGGTTTGAACATGCTTCACATGGGTCGCGTGGGCGTGGGCAACAAACAGGAGGTAGGCGGCATGCTGGGTGGAGCCTACCAGACTACGCGCGCGCCGCCGCCTGCGCAGTTCTTGAGGCAAAGCCCCTCGCCATCCGCGCCCTCGCCTAACATGGGCGGGCCTAGCCCTATGGGTGAGTGGAATTATTCCGTTTATTTATTTTCTTCCATATTAAATGCATTTTTAAACATTTCTTTGAAAAAGATATATTTGAAAATATAAAAAAATGTGACTAATTTCTGGAGCCAGGTTCAAGGTAGAGTTGGCTAGGGCTCCAGAGACAGGTCCTCATGATACGAGCCGTATCGAGGAGATCTGTATTCATATTATTTATAAACAACAGAGTTACAAAAGAAAAACTGTCTTGTTGCGCCTTTTGAAGGTACTTTTCACATTGTTGCATCATCAGACATAATTTGGTGCAGTGTGAGTTGTGTTATTATTGTGATTGCCGGGTTCCGTTAGTTTTCCGTTCTTTATTATCGTTGCATTACGGTGATGATCTAGTGACTAGTGTATGCTGAGTCAACAAAAATGCGAAAAATCGATTTTCAAGCTTTGCCAACAAAAACATTCAGGTGTATGCCTAGTACTATTTAATTTTTTTAAATTAATTACTTATATCGATATCTTGGACTTGGGAAGTTTTAATTTGCAAATCTTTTGTTTGTTTTACTTGTTTATTACCAATTCTCATAAATACATAAGCTAGCCATTATAGAATCAATATTTTGTTCATTGAAATCAGAATGGCGAATCCATTTCAACAAATTGTTTCATATTTACGCATTATTCATATTCATTGATGATAAAACATATGAAAAAGCCAAGGTACGATATCATTGATACTATTAAATGTTTTCAGACCTGTCGGATCGCCACCGCAATGCAATGACGCATAGATTTAGGAAATTAGTCAGTGCTGTTCCCGACAACAAGCTATCTGCTATGTGGAAGCAGGTCGAATTTATGGTCAAACTGTACACTCCTGTCAAGTTAAACCGCTAGTTTATGGAACAACGCCCTAAAAGCGTAACACGCTAACAATCACAATCCGAACAATTTTGAAGGATATTGCTAATAATCCATTTGTTCTTATATTCGAAAAATATAGCCGTAATTAATGTTGTGGAACTATCAAAATGGAAGCCATCGCAACTGTTAGTGTGTTACGCTATTTCTTCGCTAGGATACTAAGATTTATAATATAATTTGATCTGAAAGAGTTGCGGACTAATTAAAAAAAAAAATCTGCTGTCTACTGTCAAACAGATTTTGTCGATTACTTCGATAGTCATTAAGAATATGTTTGTAGACTGAGTTGAATCCCGCACAGCATTGACGGTACGTACAATGGGAGTTTTTATCATTTTTAACGTGACGATAGACGGCATCACGATGACACAGGGACGTAAATGTATCGAAATATATGAAGTCGCCTTTAAATTTCTGCCCACGATAACGTTTTAACGTGCAGCAAATTTGATACATTTTATGGACGTGGATGTTCACAATTGTGAGCAGTCAACAAAAAACCAGTGGTAACGGCCGCGACTTAGAGTTGCAGGTCGTAGGTTGGAACCCAGTCAGGTGCTTACGTTGTGTAAATGATTGCACCACTGCTTTCAAAATGGTGAAGGAAAACATCGTGAGGAAACCGGTACGTCCTAGAACCATAAATTCGAAGACATTTGTCATATATACCAACTTGCCCTGGGCCCGCGTTGTGGATTACGGGTCGGTTCACTGTAGACACGGGTAGTTCGCGAACGATTGAAGGAAATGAACTACTTCATATCACAAAATAAACTTATCATTCAATCAGTAGTCATTCAAATGTGTCTCTACTTCACTTAGTTCAGTTTTTCTTTTCGCTATTTCGATTTTTAAATACGCCAGCCTAGACGAAAATTTCTAACTGTTAGTAAAAAAAAAAAAAAACATACTACTTACCTAATAATTATAGTTTTGTTTAAATTCATATTTGTAGGTTGACAGTCCTAAACTTGTATAAATTAAGAAGGAAAATCGACATACGTATAAAACTGAACTAGTGAAGTGCATCATTTGTCGTAACTTGTCAATCACTGTCGTTATCATATGTGATGGACTCGTTCTGATTTGCTGAACTAAATGAGTGGACTACTTCGTTATGCGAAAATATATACTTCATTCATTTCTTTTCACTGACACATTTTGCGCATCTCTAGTCCACTGGCTCTCACAGAGAGGAGGCTTGTCCCAGCATTGGCAATATTATAAACTGATTAGGGATGTTCACAATTATGTTGTCACGTTAGAAATGATAAAAACGGACATTCTTCGCAACAGCTGTATGACGTATTGCGTTCCGGATTTCTC
This sequence comes from Polymixis lichenea, assembly GCA_949091785.1. NCBI lineage: Eukaryota > Metazoa > Arthropoda > Insecta > Lepidoptera > Noctuidae > Polymixis > Polymixis lichenea. Next base: position 22,892,542 of record OX420937.1, read on the forward strand.
AGTTAGAGGTACTGGGCACAAAAGTAAAGAAACAATTATGTTAATAAGATCTCAAAAAAAAAAGTCAGCATTTGTGATTAGTTAGGTACTCACTAATTAGTGCCAAATAAATAGTCGTGATTCTTGTAAAATTATGTATATTTTGATAATCATTTTAAACTAGGTCTTTTGATTTGTATATAATTATTATCTCGAATAAACCAATCAATCAGTGCATTTTATTAGTCTAGGTTGTACTGTACATATTTTTTTCTCAAATTGTTTTTACTTTTTGTTTTAATAAACTTAAGTATACTTGCTTATTAAAATCTTTTCCTTTTTTTTTTCCTTTTACACTTAGGACAGCCAAAAGCACATTGAAACATGTTTTGTATGCATTTTGCTCAGTAGTTTTTTTTTTCTAGTCGTTTAGCGAGTTACATAGGTTACCAACCCAACATTCGATCTTTAAAAAACAGCACAATGGACACATTAAGTTATGCAAATCCTAAAAATATGATTTTTCTTTTCTGATATGACGTTCGCTAGGTGGCAGCACTGAGACATCAGGTCCGGGGAACTTGTCAAAGGCCGATATTTTCTTTAGTAGTGACTCAATGATAAACGAATGAATGAAACTAATGATGAACGGTATCGTATGTTTTATATTCATTGCCGGAATGGAAATCTCTTGGCGCTAACTGCGGGTCTAAAAAGGCCACAGTAGGCAATTCCTTTAAAGTGATTCATTTCCTGAATTCCCCTATGATTCTGCTATTTGACATGTTACTTCAATAAAGCAATTCATAATTTGGTGACCATTTTACGAATTTCCATACAAAACTGTCAAACAGATGAATTGCGTGCTGTCTACGCAGATAATATTATGGATTGTCAGTTTGTGACCATTTTACGATTTTAAATTTGATTCATAATATGATCATATTATGATTCTGCAAAGTGGCCCTGGTAGCGTGAATTTTCTTGAAAACCCTCATTCTTTATCACACACAGTGACTTCTATTTCTTATCTTTTAGCTAGCACTTTAGCATAAATAGGTAATAGGTAATAGGTAATACGGGCTGTTGTCCGCAACTCCACGTCAAAGCGCGTATTTTGCGTACGGGTGGGAGAATCGCTCATTCGATCCACCCCAGCTCCTCGAGAAAGGCCAGCAACGCCTTGGTGTTGCTGACAATCTCACGTAGGGTACCTGGGTTACCGAAGTATTTTGCCCTGTAATCGGCGACCACCGGGCAGTTTAGCAGCACATGCGCTGCTGTCTCGTCGTGCTCCAAGCAGGCCCTGCACAGCGGACTGTCTGTTATTCCTATGACAAAGAGATGTTTGTTGAATGACCCATGGCCGGTTATAGCTGCTGTCACTGTACGCAGCTGTGGTTTAGTTAGACGGAGAACCTGTTTTGTGAGGCGGGCATCGATCGTGGGAAGTGCTTCCTTAGCCTGCCTGCACTCACGTAGGTCCAGCCATAACTTGTGATGTTGGTCCCTGGTCCGTTTTCTTACCAGAGTGCGTAGATACCCGAAGGGGAGAGGCGCGATGGGTTCTGGTCCCACTGGTGCCATACTCGACCCTCTCCTGGCAAGTTCATCGGCTGCATCGTTACCCAGCGAGCCGCTGTGTCCTTTGATCCATTGAATGGTAATTTTATTGAGGCTACCTACCTGGTTTAGGCGCTGGTGGCACTCGTATATTAGCCCAGAGTCAACTGTGTGACTGTTCAGCGATTGTAGAACAGCCATGCTGTCCGAGAGTATGCGGATTGAGTGGTCCCTAACTTCCCTGGCCATGATAGCAGACGCGGCGAGGGAGATGCCCATGCATTCGGCCTGGAACACTGTGTTATGGACCCCCAATGGCGTGGCTATGTGTATGTTGAGGTCCTCCGAGAAGACTCCAGCTCCTGTGCCACTACCTGTTTTTGATCCATCCGTGAAAATCCGCAGCTCTGCGGGGCGCAAGCCTTCGCCTCGTCGATCCTCATGCAGTTGGATTTTGTATTTTTTGTCAAAGATAAACTGTTTGGGTACCCGGTCATTTACTGCCTTCGTAATGGGGAACTCATTGTTGAGTCCCTTAAGCAGCGCGGTGTGTTGAGTGTCTCTCTTACTCCAGAGATGTGTTGCCTTAAGACGCGCCGCCGCCATCGTTGCTTCCTGCTGTATGAACAGGTGGAGCGGCGGGAGTCCCAGCATGGCTTCGATAGCTGCAGTCGGAGTGGTCCTCATGCATCCTGTGGTGGCCATGCAGGCTAGTCTTTGCATGCGCTGTAGTTTGTTGGAGGCTGTCGCTAGCTTGGTGCGGGGCCACCAGACCACGGCCCCGTAGGTGATCATGGGGCGGATCACTGCGGTGTACAGCCATAGTATTATTTTGGGGGATAGGCCCCATTTCTTACCTATCATTTTCCTACACTGCCAGAAGGTGATGCAGGCCCTGTTTAGTTTGGTATCCAGATGACTGCTCCAGTTCAGCTTACTGTCCAAAGTAACCCCGAGATACTTGACTTCGTTGGCCAATTGAAGTTCCGTGTTGAACAGTTTCGGTAGGCTGAAATGGCCTAATGCTCGTTTGTGGGTGAACATGACTAGTTCGGTTTTGGTGGGGTTTACTGATAGCTCAAATTCCCTGCACCATCTTTCTACAATACGTAGTGCTTGTTGTGTGAGGTTGCAGATCGTTCCCGTCACCTTCCCCGAAACAAGAATTGCGAGATCGTCTGCATAACCAATTGTGAAGTAATGGTTGGCGTTGAGCTTGGTGATAAGATCATTGATTACCAGATTCCATAGAAGGGGGGATAGTACCCCTCCTTGGGGGCAGCCTCTGGCTATCATGGCCAGCTGCTGCTCGTCCTCCAGGCTCCACTCGTTTGCTAAGCATGTTTGTAATCCAGTCCGTAATTACCTGATCTGCCCCATGTCTGAAGAGGGCGCTGCCGATACTGGAGAAGTTGGTTTTGTCGAAGGCTCCTTCGATGTCTATAAAGGTGCCCAGGCAGGTGCCCTTTTGATGTATTGCTTCCTCTATCTGACTGACCACTTGATGTAGAGCAGATTCAGTCGACTTACCTGAGCTATAAGCGTGTTGGTTACCGTGTAGCGGTATAGTTTTGAGGGCGCCGTCTCTCAGCTCCCTATCACATAGCCTTTCCAGTGTTTTCAGCAGAAAAGAGGTCAGGCTGATTGGTCGGTGGGATTTGGCGCTAGTATAGTCACCCTTACCTGGTTTTGGGATGAATATAACTTTCACTTCCCTCCAGCCTTTGGGAACGTACCTAAAGGCCAGGCACGCTCTCATTATGGGCACTAGTCTAGTTGCGACAGAGACTCCCCCCCATTGTATTAAGGCGGGAAACACTCCGTCGGGACCAGCTGCCTTGAAAGGATGGAAGCTGCGGATGGCCCATTGGAGTTTCTCCAGCGTGATCACTCTGCATGTGTAGCTCCAGTCATTTTCAGATGGCGTTTGGGTTACATCCTGCCAGTCGATTACCTGCGCGAAGACACTTTAGCATAGCGTGGATCCTGAATCTGCTTGAGTATGGCAATTATTTGCTTATTACAGAGATACCTTAATCTATCAATGGCCTCTATTATTAATTTACCAAACAGTAGGAACGGTATTTCAAAAGCCTTTTGAAAAGTCTTCATAGGTTTTATTTCAATAAGTAAATGCACAGTAAAAAAAATTACGTTTATTTTTTAGGCAAAAGCTACATTTGGGCAACTGCTCCGTCCAAAGATAATTAGATTAAAATTAAAGTTCGTATGAGAAAAACGAACAAGAATTCCAGTTATTTAAAAAAATCCTTTTACAATATTTCGCTAAAATTAATTTATGTAGACTATATCCGTTATTACTCCAAGAAAAACCCCAAACAACCATGATATCTACAACTATTGCTCATGCCAGGTGTAATGGGCGCTACAATGACGTCACCAATGTCGTCGTTAGGCGGGCTCGGCGCCTGCGGCAGCGTCGGTAGTCCGTCGCCCTCCAACCCGCAGCATCTGCAACACCACGTCCAACAACCACAGAGGTATGTATGATATAAAGTGAGGACTGGCTGCAAAGAAAACCAGGATGATAATATTACCTAAAATTGTGGTTCGATATTCGAATCAGGCTCGAAGGACCAGAAAAAGAGGTTCGAAAATCAAAACTGAGTGGAAGTACCGATCTTTAAAATTAAATACTGCTATTTAAAAAAAAAAGGAAGTAAGTATGTACTTAGTTTAAGAAAATAGCTGTAAAATTTTGAATACTCTCTGAGACAATGAAAGAAAAAGAATCTCTGGATTATGAAATCTTTGAAACATTCTATCATTGCATTTGTACAGATTTGTAATAATTCTGACCTATTCAAATCACAGATATAGATAAACCTAGATAACGCAAGTATCACGATCTGTATGAAAACCAACCGTGCCATTTTTTTACTACCTACTACGACGTCACAAGCTCTATTTAGTGATGGGAAAACCAAATCGATAAGATTATTTATTAAAATTGTCTACATAGCTAATATATTTTAATATAAAATACTTAATAATTCTTGTTTCCGAAATCGATTCTCGAGAATCGATTTGTGCTGTATAAGATGAACATCACTTATCGTTAAAATTGACAGATAAATTATAAAAGCGCTTGTACTCCGAAACCGAAGTGATAAGTGTCACTTGTTTTGATCTTCATCATTTGTTAACACAGAACGTCACATCAACCGCTCCAAGTAAAAGCCACAATGTATTACTAATATACAGCATGCTTTCGATGACCTATGTTTTTCTCAAATTTGGTATTGCTGTGTTAACGTTTCCTTTTATCTGCTCGCATTTGTGTAGTTTTTACAATTTATCACAGCGCAATTAGGCATTTTAGATTTTTTTACTGACGTCCAAATAGCGAGTTGCACCGGTGCAGACTCAGTGCGACAGTGGCCACGTTAAGGGCGCTGTCACATTTTTTCTCGAATTTGAGCGTTTGACTCGAGATTTGGTGAGTGATTATGGATTAAATATGAACAAAAAAAAATTAAAAAAATATGTCCTACAAAATTTCATTATTTGTCTAGGGAGCGCTCTAAAAAAATATTTCAATTTGTTTACATAAGTCAGTAAAAACCTTGTCTCGGCAAAGGATGTTTCATAAAATTTTACTTTCGGGCATCTTTTGATGCTTTGTTACATGGAACATATAATAGTTTAGTAATTTATAAAAATGTCTATGGTAGGACTGTACCTTGTTATTTGGAATGCTCAAGGCAATTTTTTATGTTTCATTCAGTAATACACCAAAAATAATTCCGTAAAACAGAGAGTTTATGATAATTTTTCGTCTGAAATTACATTTTTTATCTATGTATGTTTAATCGAAATTCAATCAAAAAGTAAGGTAATAACTAAGGGTACTATGTCAGCTTACTTGAAAAAAAAAATCAGTAAATTTTAAAGCAAAATAATATTTTTAAACAATTTTTGTATACAATGCTATAAATCAATATAAATCTCGAGACGCGCGGGCCTTAGCTTTAGTCCGCGCCGAGCGCTTCCTGAGGGAGGGTGTATCGCTCGCTGTTGCCGCTTTGTGCGGTACGTAGTCTCGCCAATTTGCCAAGAATATAGCGTGACCAACACTTCTTAATACAAGTTATATTTTTTTTTGTTACACATTTTGCTTTATTATTCTAGAGCGAATATATTAAAAGAAAATGTAATCTAAAATTTAAATTCAATTCATTATTTTTAACCGACTTCCAAAAGGAGGAGGTTCTCAATTCGTCGGAACCTTTTTTTTTTTTTATGTATTTTCCCCGATTACTCGAAGACTGGCTGGACCGATTTGGATTTTTTTTTTTTGTTTGAAAGGGTATACTTCCCAGGTGGTCCCATGATCATCAAGTCAGGATCTGATGATGGGATCCTGGAGAAATAGAGAGAACTCTTCAAATTTTATAGGCACACTTGAAGCAATTTGTGTAGTTTTTGGAAGAGTACTTTCTCGGAGTGGTTCCATTTCAATTTGGTGAAGATCTGATGAAGAACTTCGGAGATAGGCACCGGAACTCCTCAATAAATGATAGCAAATGGACAGGGATTGCTGAAATCTCATGTCTGTCAATTGTTTACACCAGTTAATAACATAACATCACGCCGGTACGCTGTGAAGGGGTAAGCACATGTGAACCACTAAAAAGTGAAAAATAAAAATCTTTTTTCAAAAAAAATAAACAACCGACTTCCAAAAAAACACTAAAAAGTGAAAAATAACTTTAATTTCGGAAGGCGGTGACAAAAAATTAAAATACATATTCATAGTCACCGACTTCCGAAATTAAAGTTATTTTTCACTTTTTAGTGTTTTTTTGGAAGTCGGTTGTTTATTTTTTTTTTTAAAAGATTTTTCAGATTTAGTACAACGTTAGGTATATAGATTCTGCGCCTTTAGTCAAAAGTTTACTGTACTCTTACAATTTAGACCATGTGCCTTCCATCAAACATAGAAAAGAGAACGAGTCAAGACCTTTAACTCAACTTTGCTGTCAAATAAATTTACAAATAGAGAAGTGTGGCCTATTTATAAGTACCTACAGAGCATTACTTTTTAGGAGCTACACCTGATGGAGAATTTGAAGACGGTGTTGTTGAAATTAAGTGCCCCATATCTGCTTTTGAGGTGGATCCTGATACTGCCATTTTAGAAAAGAAGTTGAAATGCTTCAAAATCCATAACAATGGCGAAGTAATTTTTAGTAAAAATCACGATTACTTAGTATTATCAAATACAAGGCCAACTACACATTGCAAATAAAAATGTTTGCTTATTTGCAGTGTGGACTAGTACTGGATACCCACTAAAATTTTTAAATATTAAATTTATAAAGACGATGATTTCTGGAACCAGAAAATGTTGCCAAAGTTACTTAAGTTTTATGAGGAGTGTGTTCTTCCCGAAATCATAGATTTGAGGAAAGCAAGGTCTATGCCACTTCGGAAAATATTATTTTAACTTATTTTTACAATTATTATACTTTATTTCCTCAGTCTGGGTTTTTTACACCCGTTGTGCCCATCTATAAAATTATATACTATCTCGAACGATACACATTTAAGGATTGCATCACTTTAAAATCGCGGTGAATTCTTTAAATGTGTACATTTCATATAAATTTATTTGGTACCGCTATAAAACAATTACATTAAAAATAAAGGGCATACAACCCCCATACAAGAAACGTAATTGTTTCGGTATATAATATTACCGTGGTACTTTCTTTAGTTACGGACTAAAGTTAGTACCACGGACACCTCGGAAGTCTGACTCGCACTTGGCTGCTTTTTTAACTCATCGTATACATTTCATACTACTATTATCGAAACTGATTACAACTGTTGAAGCAATATCACAATGCATTTATTTCTATAAATAAGTACCACGAATTAAAATTCAAGTACTTTTTGTGCGACACTACTCACTAAATTAGCCGTTCTAGGTGATAACTTCCATCAGTACAAACAAAATTTCACGAACTATAATAATAGTAATTTAATTTATTTCGAATTCAAAGTGGCAAAAGGTCATGTTGGTTTGTTCCTGGCGTCCGGCGTATAACGGTTTGCATGTGTGCGTAGCGTGCTTCACTAGACGCACACGCGCACATTGGCTGCCGCGCGCCGTCAAAAATACCTAAAACTGAGCACTTTCTTTTTGTAACAGCCCTCTTAAGCATTTTATGCTTAAGGCTAGGTTGTTCCGGCCTGTGGGCCTTTGAAACGCTACCTCCGCCTCCCCCAAATGCAGTGCGACGTATTTATTTACAATGAACTGTCAACCATTTGGCGGAAAATCCATGCCATAGTGTAACATATTGCAGTTGATCAACTGAATTATTTTTGCTTAGATTCGATATTTTATGGTAGAACTAATATTATTACTTAAAATGCCTTGTGTAGGGTAAGTGGGATAAGTGGGTAAGTAACTTATTGAGTGTTTTCAAACTATCAGATACCAACGCCAACCCGATACCGATATGTATGTTAGCAGCTATAGCTTCTGCTCGCGACTTCGTTCGCGTGGAAGTCGTAAGACACCACAACATACTAAAGTATATTCTACGACAGCCACATTATATAAAACTTCCCTGTACACAACAACATCACATTTGTAGTTTTGCTCTCAACAGCCTAAATATACAAAAAGAATAGGAATGGTGACGCGGGAGCAATTGACGTACAGTTATCCGTGTCAGAACCAGTCCTGAGGTCGAAACCCGTAGCAAACATAATAATAATAAAGCTGAAGAGTTTGTTTTTTATATATGTTTGAAATCGCTATCTCTAGAACTACCAGCCTCAGGCAAAGCTAGTTATGAATGAAAATACATTTTTGCTTTTGTTTCATTAATAAAATTAGTTGATTACATCACATTAACACGGGTGGGTTTTAGTCAGTAAAAGTCTGACACGCTCCAGAGCAGGAGAAGTCATTTGATGATTTCCCATTCAAAACAAAAAAAAAACTCTTGTGCAATTTGTTCTTTGGGAAAATAAATATCTTTAAACCGAATTCATGCTACCCAGACCCAGAGGTTAAGGCTAAGCGTTAGGTATCAATCAGCACAGAAATCTAAATAATTATAAAGATTTCTGTGGGTATCAGTAACTTTAAGAATTTGATCAAGTAAACAAGCCGTGTGCCCGACGGTATTTCTCTTCGACAATAATGGTAGATTTTGATACAAATTTTCATCCACTATTTAACTTCTTTATTGCTGAATTTCAGATCGTACTGTTTCGCTTATACTGTAACCATATTCTTTTGTTTTTGGTGTTTGAAGAACCGTTAATATTGTGAGCACATATGAAGGAAAAATTGCCGTACTTTATTGTCTAGTGAAGTGCCTACTGCTGCAGCTATAATTTATCGAATCTATTATTTTAGGACATCTAAAATAATTTTGTAGGTACTTTACTTTTTATCCGTCCCCGGTCTTGTTGGATTACCGAACCATTGGACCATTTACAAAGACAAAAGTGGCATAGATACAAGTATATGGCATAGATACGATACGATACGTTTTTGACGAACTTGATTGGGAACATGACCACCGAGTTATACTGTTAGCGCATAACCACTGCGTTCATACGGCGCTATTTCTCAAGCACGTTTTGATATTTTATCGTACAGTCACAGTGAGTTTTGGTATTCAAAACTGAAAGTTGTTCACTCCGAGCGAATATGATAAAATTACGGATCCGAGAAAAAATCTTGTGTTGCGCTACACACTGCGGACAAATTGTTTACCATGTGATATTCATGTAGGATATGATAGTAGCGAAGACAGTTCGGTGGAGAGTAAATATCATAGTTGATATGGATGAATCTGATTTAAAAAATCTTAGAAAAATGTGTTTTGTACCAACTTCTGCATAAACGACGATAAAAAGTCATATACGACGCACACTTGACTATTATTTTATCGATAATAATTTGTTTATGTGTCTAACACTATTTTAAGATGACAATTAAACGTCATCAAAATGCCTACACCTAATCACATTTTCGAAACCAATTTTATGAATTAAAACTATAAAATAATTACAACATATTTTTTGTGAATTATCCCGATTGCACAATTTAATTTGTTATTATTTTATTAGATTTTTTGTACAGGCGCAGGGTGAGCGTGTTTTTGAAAGTTTTGACACAGGTCCACCCTCGATGACGTCCCGCAGGACTCTGAGCACGAGCCGATTTAGCCCAATTTACTATTGATGAGTTTATAAAAAAAAAATCTATTAAACTAAAAATTTCAACCTTTAGATTCCCTCCTAAATACGATTCCCTCATCGTACATGCAATTTTCACATTATTTTGTGCTGTTATTAGGAAATGAGACGGAAAATGGTTTCGAAATCGACCCTGTTTCGGATTTTTTTTTTTCATGGAGCAAATTGCAATTTATCGTGTTTTGAACCTTTAATTTCCCTCAAACAAGGATCTATCTATGACATATATTTTTTTCAGGGCCTAAATATACGAATTTAATCATTTAATCTTGATTCTCAAACAGGCCATTTCGGAAAACACCCCCGTTAAGCCCGGCACGCGAAGTGGGTGCTCTTGCGTTATCTAGGTCTATCTGTATCTGTGATTTAAATCGATCAATCGCAGTCCACTGCGAATACTGTCATCACAGAGACGATGGCAAATCGTTTCATGGGGTTACCCTTATTGATTTTTTTTTTATTGACAAATTATCACTTCCCTAACAATTTTCCGCATAATTTTATTTGGCAAATTATTACTTAGCAAATAAACTCTTCTCAAATAATTGTAAGGCAAACCTAATGTTTGGCAAGTGAACGTTTAAACAATAACTTGGTTACCAACTAGTACTTTTACCAATTAGTACTCAAATATTTCAGTTGGTAGGTATAGCATTTTACGCAAAATAAAATAAACCAAATATTCAGTAAGTACCGTTAGTTTTCAATTTACCAGTTCTATTCAGTCAACGACGACGTTTTATTACAAGGGTGTTTATTCCACTTGGAACAAATTCTAAAGGGGTAATATTAATATTGAGATTCCGGTTGTAGTTTCTGGTTGCACATTCAAAAATATGTTTCTGGCACTCGCCGGCCGCTGCCACGGCACGCTCGCTTCGCTCGCTCGGCTCGTGCGTTGTGTGGTCATAGTTCTAACCTAACCTAGCTGTTTCATAACAAATCATTTGACTACATGTTAAGTGTCTAAAGATTGTTTGGTGTAATAAATCATTTAATTATAGACCAAATGCCTTAATGACCGTTTTCTTGGTAATATTCTGCCGAGTAAAAATTTTACCAAATGAAAATGTGCGTACTAAAATCATTCTAAATATTGCATTGGTATAAAAAAAGTTGCTAAAATTTGTTTGGATAATCAAATTTTGTCAAAATAATTTTGGCAAAACGGCAGGATCTTCGTTTCAAGTGCCGCCACATATTTCCTGCCAACACAGGACACTTCATCATTAATTGATTAATGTGGAGTAAAGTATGCCAAACTTACACCTCTAAAAATGTAGAGTGCGACAAGGATTTTTTGTCACCTGAATTTGTGTTGGTACACATTTGTGAAATTGTCTACAAAACAAGATTGGTAAGATTGGTACAGTCAGCGTCAATAATATCGGGACGAACTGTTCAAAATATTCGAAGCAACTATGAAATTTAAAAATTAACTCAATGACACAATGAATGTTTCAGAATGAAGACAGTACACGACAACTGTCATTCTGACAAGAACTTTATCCAATTGAGATAAAGATTAATTTTCTTATTTGTTGAGATAATTTTAAACAGTCTGTTCGTCCCGATATTTTTGAAGCTGACTGTACTTTACTCCGAGTTTATTAATAAGAGGGTAAACCCACGTTTGCGGGATTTTATCGTACATTGGATGTTCAAATTTCTGTTTCAAAAACCACTGTTTGATTTTCAACTCTTAGCTCTTAGCAGTGCGTTGAAAATCCAGTGCGCAAAAAAAACATCACCGCGGGAAAAACACCCCTGCGTACCAGGGCTTAGTTAGTAAATAACCGACTTGATAAAAATGAGGTTCTATCGTGTGATTCGTTATAACAATTCCGGCTATTATTGTGTGAATACTGGTCGCCTAGGGGCGTCGGTATGGGCATGGTGGCGTCGCCATCGTCGTCGCTCAACACGCCGGTCGGGGCCAGCGTGGCCTCTCCGGGAGGCGAGGAGGCGGCCTATAGGGAAAAGGTGCGACAGCTCTCGAAATACATCGAGCCTCTCAGGAGAATGGTGCATCGGATGGTCAGTGAGGGAGAAAGTGAGTATGTTGTGGAATATGGAGTAGTATGTAAGACGTTCTTATTTCGTTTCGTTGCGAAATGCAGGCAAACTGTAACTATGAATTCAGCGCATGTTTCTAGACTCCAACCCCAAAATAGTTGTTTTTGGAAGAGCATAATAAATGGATTATACCAAGCAGAAACATACAAAACCTTATATTACTACCAATTATGAAAAAAAAAATGTGTTTCGAACTCCAATTGTACCAAATAATGTCCCGAACAGCACTTATTACTTGTATTGCTTCGAAAAGCGGAGGGTCTGTGGAAGTTTTAAAAACTACTTTTGTGGTCATGTCATCTTTTTTTTTTTTTCAAAGACTGAAAATCTAGAACGAATCTTGTCGAGCAAAACTTTCCCGTTGAGCTCTGTAATAGTCACTTTGGGAGATGTTTTGGCAGATAGTATTTTTATAGATTGTAGAATATAATGTAAGGGTTTCAAGAAACGCAACACAGAAAGAGAAAATTAAAAACATCTGAAATCGCCGCTTCGTCAGATAAATATACTGTATTGATGTGTGATGTCGATAACCTCTCTGTCCTCAAATATACTGTTATATTTATACCAATAAATAAACGGATAAAAGTTTCAACCACGCCACAACATTGCATTTCATATCGTATTTTTATGAATCCGCGCCTTACGCCTGGTCCAAAAAATGAACTACATGCAAGAACTTTGCCCAAATTGAAATAAAGTTGGAAATGCAAAAACTGGCTCTGAGCTTTGGGCTATAACTAAAATTAGATCACATTTTGTGTTGTTTAAGACGATTAAAGTCACGTATTTTTCTAATATCTCCTCAACTTTCTCCACAGATGTTGAAAAGCTAACAAAAATGAAGAACCTGCTGGACATACTATCGAACCCGAACAAACGCATGCCGTTGGAGACGCTCATCAAATGCGAGGTTGTGCTGGAGAAGCTCGACTTTAAGCGCAGTGAGGGAGTTGTCGTGCCCAGTTCTGGGGGGAAGGTAATAAACTCAAAGCATTGTGTACTTCAATTAAACCAATAACAGACAGTTTTGTACTGTCGAGGAGTCAGTTATTTCAAAAGATGAAGGTCATTCCAAAGCATTGTAGGTTCCTATGGAGTAGAACTGGCAAGATAGTCCATGGAATAAAAAGAAGAAATAACACATTTATAAACGTTTTTGAATACTTCTATAGGAAGTGTACGGAAACACCTATAAATTTTAATATCCGGTTCAATTCCTGGCTATTCAAATTCAAATTCAAAATAATTTATTTGCAAATATAGGTAAACAATATGCAGATGTTTTACATTCATGTAATAGTTGTGTATCACATTATTAGTAACACCATATTTTACCTTTCGGCATGCAAACTAGGTAGGTACATAGAATGAAAACATAATGAAAACTGAACAAAATAATAAGAATGAGATCAATAACACTTGTTTAAAAAGAAATCTTATACTTTATCCTGCAAATATTCAGATACACTGTAATATGCTTTATGTATCAAAAAGCTTTTCAGTTTTTTCTTGAACATGTTAGGCGATGACGCCTCCATTAAATATTTAGGTAGATGATTGTATACACGGGGAGCCATGCAAAATATACTATTATTTAAAAGAGTTGTTTTATTGTTAGGACAACAAATTTTACTGTTGTGTCGTTTACTTTTATACTTTTCAAAGAAAGTATCGTTAGATCTTACAAAATTAATAATTTCATAAATGTATATGCATGGAAGTGTAAGTAGTTTAAGATTTTTAAAATATTCTTTGCAACTATCTGTTTGTTTAAGTTTACAAATTGAACGGACACATCTCTTCTGAGCCTTAAAAGCATCATCCTTATGTACAGAATGTCCCCAAAACATTATTCCATACCTTATAATGGATCCCACATAACCATGGTATGCAGACAGAACAGTCGATATATCAGCCATTTTGGAAAGCATATGTAAGGCATACGATTGTTGATTTATTTTTAAGCATAGATTCTCAATGTGTGTTTTCCAATTTAGACTGCAGTCAATATTTAAGCCCAAAAATTTTGTAGTGTCTACGTGAGAGACTTTTTTATTTGAGTATTTGATGCTAATGTCACTAAACTGTGCAACCCTATTGCGAAATATCATTATATTAGTTTTATCAAAATTTTACTTTAAATTGTTAGATGTAGTCCATTCTATAATTGTTTCTATGGCTTCATTAATATGTGTGTCATTCTGTCTTTACCGTTAAATACAATGGTACAATCATCAGCAAAAAGAAATGTAGGTTGTTTTATAATTTTTGGTAAATCGTTGATGTAAATAATAAATAACAATGGTTCCAATACACTTCCTTGTGGGACTCCTACACATACACACCTTTTTTCTGATGTAAAATGAACCTCTTTATTGATTTTTGGGCATATTTGAGTAATTTGGGTAAACTGCTTTCTATTGCTAAGATATGACTCAATAAGTTTAAGAACATTACCACGAACTCCATACATGGCTAACTTCTGCAAAAGTATTTTATGATTAACACAATCAAATGCTTTGCTGAAATCCACGTAGAGTGCACAAACTGGGGTTTTGTTATCAACATTAATCATTACCTTCTGGAGAAAGTTATAAACTGGTGTATTTATGGTTTTATTTTTGCGAAATCCAGTTTGCTCGTCGGTTAGAAGATGTTGCGATTCAAAAAAATTGTATAATTTGTTGTGTATGACTTTCTCAAAAACTTTAGATAATACTGGAACTAAAGCTATAGGACGGTAACAGGACATTGAAAGTTTATTGTCTTTTTTGAAAAGTGGTTTTATTAATGTAGTCTTTAGTTTCTCTGGAAATACTCCGTTAAATATTGCCAAGTTTATAATATGACATAGTATGTCAGAAATTTTAAGAGAAACCAGCTTCAATATTTGTGTTGAAATCTGGTCATATCCGGTGCTGCTAGTATTTTTCATATTATTTATTATTCTTTGAATTTCACTTGGGCTGGTCGGACTCATGAACATAGAGTTTGGATTGCGAGGTATTTGTAAATTTGTGTCGCTATTTATAGTTTCTCCTTTCAAGCCATCAATAAAGAAGTCGTTAAATAAATTTGCTATAGTTACGGGATTGTCACTATAATTTTTGCCATCGATGCTTATTTTTTGAATTTCACTTTTAGGTACATTTACTGTTGAATTTTTAGTAACTGTCCACGTTGCTTTGCACTTATTGTGAGCTGTTTGAATAAAATGATTGTTTTGGGCTTTTTTTGTGGAATTTATGATGTGTTTTAATCGACTTGAGAGAGACTTGAAGCTTTTTTTATTTTCCTTTGTACGATTTAGGCGATAGCGCCACAGCAGTTGACGTTTACGCATACAACATTTCTTTAAACTATACAAGAGGATTAAAAAAAAACTTGAAATGTAGCTTTCTCCGAAACCAAACTCACCTTCAAATAATTTTATGCCGTCAATACCCCAAAATACTAAATACTTTGCACTTACAGGAACAAATCTTCAATCCTCTACTGGAGGTGGTAAACAATTGCTTACAATCACCGCTGGCTAACCACACACTCAAGCGCACATTCGGCTCTGCACTTGACCAACTCAATGGACCAGAAATGAGGTGAGGTTGAAAATATTTCTCTTAAAATAATACAGAGCTGTAGTTTTTTACCGATGTCAAAAACAGGATCAATTTGGTTGTATTTTTCATGGCTTAGCATAGATCCCTTTTTTAAAGATGCCTGAACTATCCCACAGCTGGGCAAATCCCTCCTCAAAGTCCTTCCAGGAATTCTTTGCCCATGCTACCTCGAACCAACCCTTGCCGTACACGTCCAGCTTGTCTTGTCACCTATTTTTGGGCTGGTCTGACTGGAAAAAATACATATTATTGAAGCAAACTCAAAAACCACTCTACAGAACTTGACCAAATTTAAAAGGGACCACTCGACGATTATCAAGTATAGAGTCCACATAAAAGAAGAATCTGAAGAAATCGGTTTATAAATGACGAAATTCTGAGGTAAAAATACATTCGAATTGAGAACCTCTCCCAATACTAAGTTTTTTAAAGAGGGCATTTTAAAACAAATTAAAACCTGGCGATTCTTCTGCCCGATGTTAGAAATGTAACTGCCATTTGCCTCAGATGTTTAATCTGATACCCAATTATTTGTGTTCGTTTCAATTATGTTTATTTGCATTATAGAAATCTACCAACCCCGCAAAAGATACCAAAATTAGAGGAGCCACCTTTGGAAATTCCGGATGTTCTACAGGGTGAAATTGCCAGACTTGACTCAAGATTTAAGGTAAGGTTTTATCTTGTTAAATTAATTATACAGTTCTGTCTCGTTTAAAGTTATTTACGTTATTCCCTTTACGTCGCTGTTTTTACTGCAACCCTACTATTTAAAGTAAAATAAAACATGTGGGATCGGTGGACGGGGGTCAGGAACTTAGTTCCTTGTGCTTTTTTATTAACTAAGAATTTAGCGTCGTTTTTCTAACCTTAGGAAACTCAAACTTTATTTTGACCTTACTGCCGGCTTCTGCACCCTCGAAAATCACGAAAACAACACCTGTAATGAAAATGTTCGCAGCCGCTATTTTGAATTTTTATTTTTATTTCAATATCGACTTAAGCACCCTTGAAAACCACGAAAACGACACCCATGATGAAAACTTGGAAAATTTTCGCAACCGCCATCTTAAATGTTTATTTTAACTTCACTATTGGGGTTTACCATCCTTGAAAACCTTGAAAACTATCTCCATTATGAAAACTTAGATTTTTTTTGCAGCTGCCATATAAAATTTTCATTTTGACTTCACTATTGGCTTTACCACCCTCGAAAACCTTGAAAACGACACCCACTATGAAAACTTTGAAATTTTCGCAACCCCATCTTGGATTTTGATTTTCATTTCTCTATTGGTTTTAGTACCCTTGAAAACTATCTCACTCACTTTCTATTATTTGTATTTAAAAGTCGCATGGAGGGGGTATACCGCTTTTTCGTTAAGCGGTGTTAAAAAATTAGTTCAAAAACTTCGTTCAAATAAGCTCGGGCTGTGCAGGTGTCCCTGGAGCCCATGTCGTGGGGCGGCGGCGGCGCGGGCGCCATCACGCTGGTGGCGGCGCTGGACGAGCCGCGCCTGCCGTGCGTGGCCGGCGTGCACGTGGCCGTGCCGCGCGACTACCCGCGCCGCCCGCCCGTGCGCCTCAAGCCGCGCTGCGCCAAGAGCCACGCGCCCGACTCCTTCCTGGCGCGGCTGGAGAGGGCTATGGACGCTAGGTGCGCCAGGTGAGACACTATCATCACGTGGCCGTGCCGCGCGACTACCCGCGCCGCCCGCCCGTGCGCCTCAAGCCGCGCTGCGCCAAGAGCCACGCGCCCGACTCCTTCCTGGCGCGGCTGGAGAGGGCTATGGACGCTAGGTGCGCCAGGTGAGACACTATCATCACGTGGCCGTGCCGCGCGACTACCCGCGCCGCCCGCCCGTGCGCCTCAAGCCGCGCTGCGCCAAGAGCCACGCGCCCGACTCCTTCCTGGCGCGGCTGGAGAGGGCTATGGACGCTAGGTGCGCCAGGTGAGACACTATCATCACGTGGCCGTGCCGCGCGACTACCCGCGCCGCCCGCCCGTGCGCCTCAAGCCGCGCTGCGCCAAGAGCCACGCGCCCGACTCCTTCCTGGCGCGGCTGGAGAGGGCTATGGACGCTAGGTGCGCCAGGTGAGACACTATCATCACGTGGCCGTGCCGCGCGACTACCCGCGCCGCCCGCCCGTGCGCCTCAAGCCGCGCTGCGCCAAGAGCCACGCGCCCGACTCCTTCCTGGCGCGGCTGGAGAGGGCTATGGACGCTAGGTGCGCCAGGTGAGACACTATCATCACGTGGCCGTGCCGCGCGACTACCCGCGCCGCCCGCCCGTGCGCCTCAAGCCGCGCTGCGCCAAGAGCCACGCGCCCGACTCCTTCCTGGCGCGGCTGGAGAGGGCTATGGACGCTAGG
This sequence comes from Polymixis lichenea, assembly GCA_949091785.1. NCBI lineage: Eukaryota > Metazoa > Arthropoda > Insecta > Lepidoptera > Noctuidae > Polymixis > Polymixis lichenea. The sequence continues at coordinate 22,910,403 of OX420937.1, forward strand.
TGCGCCAGGTGAGACACTATCATCACGTGGCCGTGCCGCGCGACTACCCGCGCCGCCCGCCCGTGCGCCTCAAGCCGCGCTGCGCCAAGAGCCACGCGCCCGACTCCTTCCTGGCGCGGCTGGAGAGGGCTATGGACGCTAGGTGCGCCAGGTGAGACACTATCATCACGTGGCCGTGCCGCGCGACTACCCGCGCCGCCCGCCCGTGCGCCTCAAGCCGCGCTGCGCCAAGAGCCACGCGCCCGACTCCTTCCTGGCGCGGCTGGAGAGGGCTATGGACGCTAGGTGCGCCAGGTGAGACACTATCATCACGTGGCCGTGCCGCGCGACTACCCGCGCCGCCCGCCCGTGCGCCTCAAGCCGCGCTGCGCCAAGAGCCACGCGCCCGACTCCTTCCTGGCGCGGCTGGAGAGGGCTATGGACGCTAGGTGCGCCAGGTGAGACACTATCATCACGTGGCCGTGCCGCGCGACTACCCGCGCCGCCCGCCCGTGCGCCTCAAGCCGCGCTGCGCCAAGAGCCACGCGCCCGACTCCTTCCTGGCGCGGCTGGAGAGGGCTATGGACGCTAGGTGCGCCAGGTGAGACACTATCATCACGTGGCCGTGCCGCGCGACTACCCGCGCCGCCCGCCCGTGCGCCTCAAGCCGCGCTGCGCCAAGAGCCACGCGCCCGACTCCTTCCTGGCGCGGCTGGAGAGGGCTATGGACGCTAGGTGCGCCAGGTGAGACACTATCATCACGTGGCCGTGCCGCGCGACTACCCGCGCCGCCCGCCCGTGCGCCTCAAGCCGCGCTGCGCCAAGAGCCACGCGCCCGACTCCTTCCTGGCGCGGCTGGAGAGGGCTATGGACGCTAGGTGCGCCAGGTGAGACACTATCATCACGTGGCCGTGCCGCGCGACTACCCGCGCCGCCCGCCCGTGCGCCTCAAGCCGCGCTGCGCCAAGAGCCACGCGCCCGACTCCTTCCTGGCGCGGCTGGAGAGGGCTATGGACGCTAGGTGCGCCAGGTGAGACACTATCATCACGTGGCCGTGCCGCGCGACTACCCGCGCCGCCCGCCCGTGCGCCTCAAGCCGCGCTGCGCCAAGAGCCACGCGCCCGACTCCTTCCTGGCGCGGCTGGAGAGGGCTATGGACGCTAGGTGCGCCAGGTGAGACACTATCATCACGCTGGTGGCGCAGCAACGATGAAGCACGCAATCAGCGAGCATAGAATTAATGCCTATATCGGTATGTACACATGGCTGCACATCAAGCTATACATTTCCAGTTTACGCTGATCTCGCACTGTACGGAAATCCTTTACAACGCGAGATCAGCTTATTCTGGAAATGTACAGCTTGGATGTGTAGCCGTGTGTACGTGTAAGTTCGTTCATGATCAAAACATCCGGCTCGAAGGACCAAATATGTCGGAGTATGTAACAAGGTGTCGGTGTTTTTGTGGAGAAACAAACGGTTATGTTGCAACTCTATTTATTTATACTCATTCTCAAACTGTTGTTAATGTTAATGAAATGTTTAAATACACCCGACTAACGCGTTAGACAACAGTGCACTAAATCTAATATAAAATAGCAAGTTATATAATTAGGTCAACGTGTCACGCCAATATTGCTAACTAAGATGTTCTTTGAAAACCCCAGACACCCCATCTACACGACGGTAGCATACAATAAATTGAAGCAATATATTTTCGTCGTCTAAAAACACTGTTTTATTAGACATCGCAACTTTTATTAATGGTAAGCCACGGGCAATTTAATCGCACTGTCCTAATTCTAAGGGGATATAATTATGTTGCTGCAGCTGAGTTGTCTTTAGTCTTTCTCGTTTTACCAAATATACCTTATTTCTATTCATTTTTTAAAGAAAACTTAATTTTTGTCTCAAAAACTCCTTAAAACTTCCCATAACCCCGCCGTACTATTTTTTTTCGTATCCTGTATCTTCTTGTCTAAGCAATTTCATTTTATATTTCAGATTACCGAAAAGCTGCTCAGTGGGCCAACTGCTGGACGCGTGGGAGATGAGCGTGCGCCAGGCATGCGCTCCCACCCCGGTGGCATACACACCGGTACCCGCGCTCGGCTTGTAAACACTTGTGACACAAGTAACACATATCTATTTAATATTATTATTGATTAAGCCCGCTTGCACACATCACCAAGGCGGATATCACATCTCCGCCGCGAAACCGCAGTAGTTGTCCATTGTAAAACAAGCGAATCAGAAGCGACACTGCTTGCTCTAACGCACAGATTTGATTATGATTCTATCTCTTTCCCGCGTGATATGACACCTCGCTCAGTACGCGATTTTGTTGCGGTGCCGCGTTTGTTTCCTGTTATCTGTGACAGTCGACGAGTTTATAAAGCGAAACTTGACTCGACCTGTACTATATTTACTAAATCGAAAGCGACGCCATTTTGCTCCAATTGCTACAATTCACCTGACTCATGATTTTCCGCTATTGGAATCGCACCATAATGTAATAATGTTTCTTAGCAGAATTCGTGAAGCGATTTCCCAACATTAAATTCGCGCTAGAACTGTACTTTAGCCCTAAATGCGTCAAGGATCATTTGGCGTTTAAATGACTTTGACAGGGCAACACTTGTTAAAGATTTAAGAAAAAGTTTTGGGAAATTGTATCGAAATAAAAACAAGATGGCGTATCTACTTCCGATGTTGGCCACGTGCCAAAAGATTCATGCACAGCTTTTTAAAACATCGGTCTGTGTCAATCGTATGTAAATGACAGAGACAGAACGATGTTTTAATTTCTATACTTATTTAGAGTGAATTCCACAAACGAAACTAAAAGCGATCAACACCTAACCAACGTTTAAGAGCTGTCAGTGTCATTATAAATTGTGGAACATTGACACTGACAGCTCTTGAACGCGGTTTAAATTTGCTGATCGCGTTCAGTTTTCATTGGTGAAATTCGCTCATAGTGATTTGTGGATTAGTAGGCCAGGCCTAAGGTTCAACGAGTTACGTATTTTAATATCTAAAGTTATTCTAACTATATTCGAGATAACTATGGTTGATTCACATATATAGAAATCAGCAAAATGCATGTTCTTTGCTGTCAGTATTTAAGTGAAAATATTAATGTATCATCTAAATGATATCATGCACGCTATTTTGAATTCTATTTTCGTTGTGAGAGTTCATTATCAATTTATCAATGAAAAAATATATGCGCTGACCCAAAATGTTTATTAAATATTGACGGAGAAAGTAAATGAGAGTCTCGCATGTTCCTATCTAAAAACAAATTCTAAAATATTGTGAAGTCTGCGCTAAATACTGACTACTAACGGCTCCGTTCTCATAAACTAATATTTGCCAGAGAACAAAGGGTTTATTTAAGAGATGTCTAAACGTCTAAAATGTATGGGTAAACAGTCGCTAATCATTATTTAACTTCAAGCAGCGTTTATAAATAAAGGGGCAAATCTATAATTCAATTTAAAAAAAACGTAAATTGGTTATGAGGCTCTCGCGTTACAAACACACTAATTGAAAGACAAATAGAGATGCTTTATTTTATAACATATGATACAATGTAAAATTCACAACAAAGGGCAGATTTTTCAATAGTCAGATAAGTTTTATCTAAGGAATAAATATGACGGTTTGACAGTGTTTGTATAGAAAACATGCCGAACTGTCAGATTTATTCTTCAGATTAAAGTTATCTGACTATTGAAAAATCAATCTTAAAAGTATTTAACTAAGGAATTGTACAATGTAATAATTACTATTATTTTGTATATAAAGTCATAAAGAGCTCACTGGGCATCAAAGAATTCGTCCGCATCGCTGTCAGTGGGAAAAGTGCCCAAAAGGCTGGCAGCGTTGCCACGTTGGATGGCAATGCTGATTTTTTGACCAAAGAATAGGCCAGCCCTTTGGTCACGTGAAGAGTCGACCAACCGCTTGGCGATGTCTCGAAATACTCGATGAGCACTCGGACCCCGCGGTCCTAGTGTTTCAACCCCAAACGGCTCAAACATATAACTCCCACTAAGAAGTAGTTAAATCAATTCAGACCACAGTTTAAAGCCCCGCTCTTTACTAATATCCTAACGAAATTAATTCGTTTCATTTCTCTTTATATATCTTTTTAAAGTAGCAAACGTAAATTGGATAAGAGGCTCTCGTGTTCCAAGCACACTAATTGAAAGACAGATCGAGATGCTTTATTTTATAAAATAGGATACGATGTAAAATACAAATTAAAAGTATTTAACTAAGGAGTAGTTAAATCAATTCGAGCAGTATGAAGCCCCGCTCTTTACGCAGATAATAAAGAAATTAATATTAGTTTCATTTCTCTAAAAATATCTTTTTAAAGTTGTCAATGAAAACGAATATCTTGATGTTGCTACGTCAACTTTTTTTGTAAGTTCGTACACTAATAAGGATGGCATTTGATCATTGCGTTTAAAAAACGATTGTCGACTTTTCAAGTCTCATTTACACGGAGAGTGTCGCCTGGTATCTTCGTAGCAATGAGTTCCGTCGATGACAGTGAGTCGTCACTGCGATAATAGGGAATATGCATGTAAATTATTTTTTCCCCAAGAAAAGTATTAAAACTGAATTTTTAGTACGGTATGTTGCTCGAAAATATTACTTAAACAATTTTGTACTACAGTTCAAACGTCCGTTATAGTCGCGGCCATATTTATGACGTCACTTACTACAATACTGCTTTGCTTATATCTCAAAACGCTCCGTGTTAATGAGCATTAACACACTTTTCGCTTGTTCCTAGCGATTATGTGAAGAATGAGTTACTCAATTTAGATTTTAACTAAGACAATATTATTATATTTTTTTATGTTTCTAAAGATTTTTGTTTTTCTTTTAACCAATGAAAACCAATTATGTTTTGGCTGTCCATACAATATGGTACCTTATGTCTTTAACATACAGTTTATAATCGAGGAAATTGATGTTAACACCACATAGTTGATGCATGTATTTTCAACTGTAATAAGGCCAAGGCGGTAAGGTCTAATAATGTATGAACATGAAATCGTTTATCCGTTTCTATTAAATATTAACTCTATTTGAAATAGTATTAAGTATAAATTAATTTTAAATGTAATCGAGGGATCTTCTAATTTTAAAACATATATTTTGCAGATGTGATATTTATCTGTGATAATTTGAAAAATACAGTTTCAAGAACGTACTCAGGCTAAGTAAAATCTAATTTATTACTTCACTAGTAATTCATTCCTAAGTTCTTCCAAACTTGATCGTTTTACAAACATTACTGTGCAAAAGCAAAATCAATAAAATTTTGCAAGAACAACACACGGTTACATGAATGTATTCTTTAAAACCATGGTTCCAAAGTCGATTTGCAATTGAACTAAATTTGGCTAAACTTTTTACTCTTATTATTTATATTACTAAAATAAGACAATACGGAATGTTCCCTACATGGTCCCACGAGTTTTAAAAAGATACGGGATCAATTTTTATCATGTAATTAAATCAAATATGAAAAACATAGACGTTAAGGGCCAGTTCCACAGTCTCCGGATAAGCACCATCTAGCAGATAAGCAAACGATTTAACAGTATTGGTATGCAATTATCTGTGAGATAAGCTAACCGAAGTTTATCCAGAGGCTGTGAATTGACCATAAATGCTAATATTATTGTCATGGAGGTCCCTTTTTGATGGAGTTTTATCTAATTGTTGTAAAAGTGTAATGAGATAAGCAATAATTTTCTTGTCTGTAATTTTAAATAAAATGTAATTTAATTGTATTTTGTTTTTTCATCTGTCAGTTTTTTCTGATAACCCATGGAGGGTAGTTGCTCACTCAATTAGGACTTGGAATTGGCGCTTAAGTCGCTTTGTTAAGGTGGATGCGCTAAAGATAGCCCGCGAAATTAAAATTTCTTCCGTTTTGCAATTTGCAGGTTGTATGTTAATTAAAATATGATTCGCGCCTGTAAGATATATGGCTTTACAGAATTGTAATGATTAAAATAATACTTTTTCATTAAATAGTCATTCAATGGGATTGAATGAAGCTAGAGGGTGGTATTGACGATTTTTTTAAATCTATATTTTTAAAACGTGAAGCAAAAACGTACTCCTTTTTACGAAAATTATAGCACAGTTAAAGCCATACGTTTCGCGGTCGTGAATCATAATTACTACCCCTTTAATATTAAGTACAAAGATTTAATTTTACGTAGATATCTTTTAAATAGCCGACCTTATTATACAAAACAACTTTGGCTGTCTTATGCTAGCGGAATCTCTAGCTTACTTGAGCCAATTAAGCCGGCTTGCACAATCACAAAATACGTTGAGGGCTAAACATAATTATGGATAAATAAAAGTTTAAAAAAACTAAATAAAACATGCTTTAAAAACTAAACTAAAAAGTAGAAAATAATATAATTCTATGAAAAAGCGTGGCGTGCTTTTTGAGGTATTTTTATAATCAATTAATATCAAGCACCCCACGCCTTTTTAATAGAATTAAATTATTTTCTACTTTTTAGTTTGGTTTTTAAAGCGTGTTTTTTTCTATTTTTTTTAAATGATTGCATTGTCATAGGTCCTCGATAAGTCTACAAAGTTTAAACGAAATCTGACCGTTTAAAGTGGGTCAAAATAGCGTCCAAAGGAGTCGGTTACATACAAACAAACATACAAGTGAAGCTAATATAATGCGTGTAAAAACATCGTACTGTCTGTCATCTTCAAACGAGTGACAGAAACAATCGGCGATATAGGAAGGAATAACTGTCCCAGTAATCACAACTGATAGTAATCAGTTGTGATTACTGGGACAGTTATTCCTACTAATATTATAAACGCGAAAGTTTCTAAGTATGGATGGATGGATGTTTGTTACTCTTTCACGTAAAAACTACTGAATGGATTTGAATGAAATTTGGCACACAGATAGTAACCTGGAACAACACATGATACTTTTTATCCCGGTACTACGTTCCCTTGGGACGGTTTTCGACCTCAACGCAGGCGGTGCCGCTGGCAAAAGCTAGTTACAAATAAAACCACCTCATACACTTCAACATCCAATATAATATCCTATAGGATTACAAGGAAAACTGGTAAAGTTGTGTCTGCGGCCGGCGCGCGCGCGTGCACGCGGCGTCGCGACGTGCGGCGCCGCAACACGACCAGTGGCGCGTGCCCGGCCAGCCCGCGTGCCCGTGCCCGCAACCTGGGGGAGATAGTTAAACGTGGGTTAACAAACATGGTCAGTTCTTCCTTCTGATGCTTGTCTTCGTCAAGATCCGTATCATGTTTAGACTTAGATCTTGAGAACGACCAGGGCCCCAATTCTGTATCGTTATAATGATTCCCCGCGGAATCTTACTACGTTCAAATTAAGTCAATGTCGTTTTTTTTTAGAAACCAGTGTAACGGTAAGGAATCGAAATGTCATATTCTGTATGTTCCAAGACAATTTGTCAATATTATTAATACGATGTTAGCAGAATTCGTGTATGATTGACGTGGTTACGAGTAAGGAATCGTTAAGTGTTCATAGTGAATTCATGCCCAGAGTGATCATTAAAACAAAACAGTCTTATCCTTATTACCATCCTGTCAAACCGAACTGGCAACACCTGCGTTTTCAGGGAAGATGTCCATTGCCGCTATGCGAGAAAGAGATGTAGCTCTAGGAAGTGAGTAGTGCTATCCCGTTTTACACTTCAAAATGCGGCCTTTATTTTGACCACTGTATTGCAAAGATTTAAAAAAAACAATAGGATTTGAGTCTTTTTTAGGTTTGTTCCATACCTTTATACCCTCCAGGCATGCGAGCCCCGCAGCCGCAGGTCGCGTCCCGCCTGCCGCCGGACGAACAGAACGCGCAGCAGTGGAACGTGCCCCAGTGGGCCGCGCCTGCGCGGGCGCAGCAAGAGAACGGACTACCCTGTAAGGGAAAATGGACAGAATTTGGGTCTGCTTTAGAGGTCTTGGCGTTTTCGACAGTCGTTTTGTTAGGCAGTCACATCGATATGCCAGGACAATAACACCAAATCACATGACATCTATTTCAGTCCTTCAAAGCTGCATACAACTGTAGGAGATAACCATGCCATACCATAGCACATGACCATGAGACTAACAATATCTTTGATGGTATCCCTCCACAGGAAGATGTATCTTTTGCAAGAACTGCTTAAACCTCCTGATTTCTTTATTGAACCATCAGAGCCTCGCATCTGGGCACAAGTTACCGTGGCCTACTTGGAAAATCTAAAATATACTTCGTGCCCAAGTAGGCCGCAGCGAGAACAACCTTCACAAGAGGGTTTATGAACGGCGCAGACCTCCGGTGTGTACCTATGTGGTGCCGCATGCACCCGTGAGGACCTAATGACTGCGTCAGCGAAAAAACTATAGGATATCATTTTTCGTGTTGTTTTTGCCGACGAGCTAAGAAGAAGAGAAAAGAAGGGTAGCAAAATCAAAATCTTTGACCTTACTAGGTATTTGTGGCTAGAACCAATAGCGGTAACCGCGCGGGGTGCGGGAGAGGCAAGTTCAAGTTAACTCTTGCGGGTTGTTTAAGTACTTAGGTACATCATCTGACCTTTATCGGCTTGTTGTTGATAGTGACAGCCAGTAGATATGACCCAGGGGAGCGAGGCGTGACGTAGAGCGTGTAGCTGCCATCAGTGCTATCTTCCACGCGAGCCACGCTCGGCCGAGCGCTTGAATCGCGACGTCTGAAGTAACCGGCCACCTGGGAACCAACAAATTACATTTTTAATTTTGTTTTAGCTGATCTTTCCAATGTTTTGAAGACTATTTAGCATGTAGTATATTATCAGCGTTTGGGAAACTTCGAGTCTTCTCGTTGCATATTCCGCAGAGCCTAGACTAAAGTCTTCAATCAGTGCATCCTGCCTGTTATGACCTACGAAGCCTAAACGTGGACACGGACGGTACGGCTGATCTATAAATTCAAGGTCGCTAAGCGAACTATGCTTGGAGTCTCTCTGAGGGGTACCTAGAATCCGGAATGAGGTGATTCGGTGATTTGGTTCTCCCAAAGCGGTCGATATAGCTCACAGAATAAGCAAACTGGGCAATGGGCCGGCCATATTAACCGTAAAACCGATTACCGTTGAGGTAGACCTGTTCTTGAGTGAGACGCATCGGCAAACGTAAGGTAGGCCGCCCTCAGGCTAGGTGGAGCGTCGATCTTTGCAGGGTGGCTGGACTTGGCTGGATGAAAGTTGCCGAGAATCGAGGTGAATGGCGTGCAATTGGAGAGGCCTATGTCCAGCACTGGACTGATAACTTATTTTAGCCTACAGAGGCTCATCATGTGAATCATATTTTCCGTGCCTCGCCGAACCCAAAACGGGTTCGCCGGGGCTTTAGCGGTAGTTACTGATCCTATGGAACTGTTGACATTTCTTCTTAAAAATTACTAAAACAAGTCTTCACCTGCTCTCCTCCACACCAGATACGTTCTCCATTGCAGTCTCTCAGCTCCAGTGTCACTTGGTGCTCACAGTCTACTCTGAGATCTTGTAGACCTTCAAATATAAAGGAGGGAAGTTAATTGCGTGGCTTCACCAAGATACCCTCATTTTCTGAAAAACAGATATTAATTTAAATATTTAAATCTGCCTTCCGTTCACATTAAACCTGGGTTACGACAGGAGATTTTTGCAGCTCAAACATTTGATTAGACTTATAAACCGTTAATTATTAAGTAAACTCCGTTTGGTCACAAGAAAGTTGGTTTTTGCGTCAAGCCACTACCAACTCACCACAGTATTAACCACACCCTAATGCGGATCCTTGCGTATGGGTCAGTAGTCTCCCAAAGATGGATGAATGGTGGGGTCGTGAGTGACGGGTGCACGAAGCACAGCTCTAGTCGCGTAGGCTCCGACAGCTGCTAAAGTTCTATCAGGCAGCATCTTCAAGACACTATAGACCTACCTTCAGTATTAACCACGCACATGTCTGGATCAGGCGCATGGGCCAGTAGTCTGCCGAAGACAGTGGGGTCGTGTGTGGCGGGCGCGCGCGGGGCGAAGCGCAGCTCCAGGCGCGGGGGCTCCGCCAGCGGCTGCAGCTCTGTGACGCGCTCCAGGCGCCGCAGCACGGGGCCCGACAGGGACAGGAGCTCGTCTTCTTTGCCTTCTGTTAGGAGCTGGGGGTCAAATACAGAGGTTCTAAGTTTTATTTATAAGTTTTGTCAGCTGAACAGATTCTGAATGACTAAAGTCTTGATTTGGTCTGAAATAAAAGAGTTTCGGAGTTGTGGTGGTCCAGTGGTGGTACAGCCAAGACTTACGAGTTGTGGGTCGTACGTTCGAACCCGGACAGGAGCTTTAGGTATTTTGTGTAAATTATTTCATCACTACTGGTCTCAAAACGGCGAAGGAAAACATCGTGAGGAAACGGCATGTCTTAGAACAAGAATTCGAAGACATGTGACATCCAACAACCCGCAATGGGCCGCGGGGTGGTTTACAGCCCACTTCCTCTCACCGAGAGTAGGCCTTTGTCCCAGCAGTGGGAACATTGGCTAATCATGTAATGGAGTTTCAATACAAAGCGATTAATACGTCTTTCACAAAATTAAGCTTAACGAGCTCAATAAGTTGTGAGCTTTAAACAAACTCCGCTATCCGTTATCTAAGTCCTCCAGATTGTTGATAAGATTGTAGTTCATGGCAGTCGTTATTATTACCCCTAAGAACAGAGAGAGAGAAGAGAGAAAGCTATTCAGGACAAATGTTGACTTCATCTGTCCTTCTCTCGCACAATGTTGGTTTCTACACTTCAATATCCGGTCCAACGTCTTTTGCAGGACATACTAATTTTATTTTTCGGCAACCGCTTTTAGCACTTACCTCCTCAGCAAACCTCACAGCATCGACAGCATGCCTGGCCCTGTCATCTAACGCTCGACTCTTCTGATCCAGCCGCTGTTGATGCCTCTCCCTCGCACGCGCCGCGCTTGCGCATAGCGTGCGTGTGTGTGTGTCGACCGCGTGGCGGTATTGGACTGCCCATTCTTGGACTTCGCTTTCCACGCGGGCTGCTTGGCACTAGATGGGATAAAGAGGTCACGTTTGATTCCTTAGGTACCTAACACTTCTTTGCTCGTAGAACAGTGGCAAGAAATAGTCATACCTACTTATTTTTGGAAAACCTTTTGATTTATTGTTTCTAGCTGTCTATTGGCACTTCTCCTCTTACTGTACTATCTCTGTATATCGTGGGCTAAGTATAACCTGGGTTAAATTAATGTAAGTATTTTATTTCTTACTTCCTTTTAAGTGGGGGTAATCAAACTAGCCAATCAGCATGGCTGGTAGCAGACCTGCATCGCTACAGGTTGTCGAATAAAAAATAACACATTTTCAATTACTTATTTGCCTTGACTCTGACAGCATATAAGTAGGTAGCTGTCGAAAGAATGGCTGTCGTCTATTTGATTTAAAACTGACAAAATTTTCGGGTTTTGGATTCGTGAACAGCCTTTCGAGGACTGTTTTAGTTAAATTGATATATTGATTGAGGATACGTAGGTATCGAGCGGTTGTGAAGGTCTATTTTGTCTGGTCAGAGTGAGCTGTATGTACCTACCTATTAGTAGTGTTTTTATTGCTTTTTATTAATATGCCCTAAAAATCGAAAAATGGTTTTTGAAAAATGGTAATGGTTTTTTTGAAAAAAAAAACACCAAATTGGTTGGACGTGAAAATCGTGTTTTGTCAATGGTCTAGGTTAGTCAATGCGTGGTCCCCTAACCTAACCTAGATTGGCTTGGCACATCTACGAAATAGTTTATGGCTAGCACTGAAATCTGGACTCACTAACTGATATAAACTCACATCAATCTCATAAGCATGTGCGCTTAGGTTCCTGGTAGCTCGCTCCACATTCTCTGGCACGAGCTTGGCACGCTCAGCCGCGTCACGTAGCAGGCGAGCACGCTCAGCGGCCGCACGCGACGCGTTAGCGAGCGCGTGCCCGCTGTGTGACACGAGGCAGCAGTCGCGGCATATCACCTAGGAAACAACATGTAGATGAACCAGGTATTCTGCAAAAATCAATCAAAATCAAAAGTCATTTATTCAAACTAGGCTGAGAGTCAGCACTTTTTGAACGTCAAAATTACATAAGACAGTCCCCCAAAACGCCCGCCCTTCACCACTTCCTAGTGCTTTAGCTGTGAAGAAGAAGTGACGCAACAAACTCCCCAACAGCACAGCTGTCTGTTATGTTGGAAGAACTTGATTCTACACAATAATAGCATATAGTTTACATTCAACAATAAATTAAAATTTATTTAATTAAAAAATGAAGAAAAAAAATGCCATATACAGTCAAATAAAATAAACAATGGTAAGAAGTAACTCATATGACCTGTCAGTAGTTAACCTTATTCTAGTGAAAGAACACAAACGTTGTCTTGAGGTAATCACAGCGACCAACAATTGTTGTCGTTTAAGTAGTCGTTGATAAAATAGTATGCCTTAGAACAAAGATCTGATTTTACTTTCGCTTCTTTGCAGTTATAGATATCTGTCGGCACTTTCGGCCGAACTGCCAAAGTCTCTGGTCAACTTAGTTATCAGTAGTGGACTGGACTCCGCGGGGTAATTCCGTAACACACTAACAGTAGGAATGGCTTTAATTTTGACAGTTCAACAACATTCATTGCGTTATTTACGTTGTAGAGCAAACAATTTTTTCGAACAAATGACGCAATGGATTAGCGACATCCTTCAAAATGATCACATTGTGATTAATAATGTGTTACTCAATTAGGATGCAGGTTCTGATATCACCTCGTTTATGACCTAAAAAGCGTTGGATCGTTTTGTAGGTGTTGAATTATCTGTACCGTTTAAGTATTTAATTAAGTACCTACCAAATAAGGCTTTTAAATAACGAGTGAATGAGTGAGTGAGTTAACTAGAGTTGTCAAAGAGAGATCATGATCTCTGATTGAGTTATCTATCATATTAATGAACAGATCAGGGATTATTAATATTAGTGGTCGGCCAGTGGTCAAAATTCCACCATAATTCAATTAAAACTTAATGTATTTCTAATGCTTTATCACTACTTAGTATAAAACAATGTCGCTTTCTCTGTCCCTATATCCCTATGTATGCTTAAATCTTTAAAACTACGCAACGGATTTTGATGCGGGTTTTTTTAATAGATAGAGTGATTCAAGAGGAAGGTTTATATGTATAGTACACCGACCTCCACGCGGGCGAAGCCGCTGGCAAAAGCTAGTTACATATAAATATGTATTTCTGCATTCCTTCTCCATATAAACTTGAACTGTGACATATTTCATACTCCTCCCTCCGCGTAATTTTCGTAAAAAGGGCTACATAGTTTTTGCTTTACGTATGCATATATAACTAGCTTTTGCCAGTGGCTTTGCCCGCGTGGAGGTCGAAAAGTATCGCACGGGAACGTAGTACCGGGATAAAAAGTATCCTATGTGTTATTCCAGGTTACAAACTACCTGTGTACTAAATTTCAATCAAATCCGTTCAGCCGCTTCTGTGTGAAAGAGTTACATCCATACATCCATACTCACTCAACTTAGATTTGTCTCCTGTTGATTGCTGGAAGACACCTCGTGCTCATGGGCCTTTGTGGCTGATAAAACTTACCTGCTGACAAGTAGCGCAGTAGACACTTAGATCAGCCTTCGGATGCTGGCTGCAGTACTTCACAGGTGCGGGGTCCAGGGGGTGCAGCGAGTGACGAGCAGTCGCCTTCTGTCTGCCGTGTGCCTCCCCGCATGATGTGCAAATGCTGACCAGGCATTGACTACAGCGGGTCTCTGCCTGGAAGACAACTTTTGCTTAGATCTCTTTATAAATATCGTCGTTGTTATCGTCAACCACTTTTGAGATACAAATAGGTGCAGAGTTTAGGTAAATATGCTTGAATATTAACTGAAATAGCCAAACATCCTTTGTCTGCTTCATCAAGTTTAATGAAACGAAAAGATTTTTAAACACGTCCCGAACATAAGTTCAAATACAATCATACCCAAGCATTCTGTGATTCAAATGTAGCTGAACGGAACGAATGGTAATTTGTTGAAATCCCACATTTCAGGCGTACAGCTCACGGTTGAGATCCTTCACGTGTTACAATATCTTAAAATACTTTTAAAGAGAAAGTAATTTGGTATTTCTATTGGGTATTGAAGACAAAGAATTGTGTGTTTATTGCTAGTGGCTTCTTTGACCTACGACCATAATAGGTAATCCCAGTCCCACACAAAGTTAGATAATTATGTTTTTGGTACCTACAGCTAGTTTTCTGCGGAGTAATGGCGTCACACACTAACGTAGGAATGGATTTCATTTTGACAGTTCAACAAATTACATTACGGTATTTTTGTTGTTGAGCAGACAACATTTTCGAACATATGATGCAATGTCCTTCTAAATTATTCAGATTGTGATCAATAGTGTGTTACACAATTAGGGGGCAGGATTGGCTGTATGTGACTGTGATTACTTGGTGAAATCGTTACGTGGGATCTTTTTAATAGGAAACCTTGTGGCGTTTGACTTAGGCCAAAATGAGTAGACCGGAAAATTAGGAAGCTCATAAACACTGAGCAATTATTTCGACAATTTCGGCCAAAACACCAATAGTGAATAATATTCACACCTTCACAAAGGAAATTAACTATTCTCATAAAGGCCGTTTCGCGCCGCTCAAATATATATGCAAGATGGCGGCAACTTCAGAACTCGAAACGCAATGAAGACCACACAGTTAACATAGTAATATTAAAGCGTATAAATAACATCCATCACGCCTGATTTTCTTCGAAGGGATAGGTAAATGCGTAAACCTACGTAAGCCCTCATTTCGTAGGCAGTATATGCGCCCTCACGCAGGTCCTCACCGGACTCGGTTGTTCCAGGAGATTCCTGTTTTGGATAAGGCGGGAGGAAACGCCCGGGTGTATCCACTAAGTAGGACACGGTGGAGCATACGGTGGAGATATGCCCGGATTGGACGGAGCACCGCCGTGTCCTTGTAGAGGCGATCGGCGGTGGCGATCTCTCGCGCCCGTTCCTGGTCCAGCCAAGTTATAGAGCGAGAGTACATGGGTAGCCGTCACCTCCTTTTCCGATTGTTACTAAGGAGGAAGAGGCACCCTCACGGCCCTAGTCGCCGCAGGATACGCCCTGGGCGTCGGAAATCCCAGGCTGATTCCCGGCCACCGTAGGCGCTGGCTTGCGGATGGCGAGTAATGGTAGCTCGCTGTCCGGTAAAGACCAAGCCCGGGTCGACGGCGCGTTGTGTCAGCACCAACTAGTGGCGTCCGCAAGAGCAGACGCCTGCCAGGGTTGCGGGTTGTTCGAAAGAGATACCGCGGCCCCTGGCACACAGGCAACTGAGGGTGGGTTTTAGTCAGTAAAAGTCTGACACGCCCTCCTGCTCCACCCAGAGCGGGAGAAGTTATTTGTTGATTTCCGACCCTCAGAAAAGAAAAAAAATCGAGTTGTTGCAGAGAATTACTTACCTAAGGTGGAATGCCAGGGTAGCCCGCGAAATTCAATTTTGTTACGTTTTGTTGCAATTTACAGGTCAACGTCAGACTGTACGCTTCGCAGCAAAACAGAGAATCCTAACTAATATTGTGACATCTCACACACCGTGTAACTACTTAATGTCTACAAATAAAGATTCTTAATCTTATTCGTATATACGTTGAAAAGAATATAATTCAGTACCGTTACACATTATGTATTTTCAGAATCATAATCACCCAAGTCACCCCAAGGGCAACGGAGAGGGCGATGCTTGTAGTTTCCCTACGTGATTAAATCAGGAATGAAGAGATCCGCAGGAGAACCAAGGTAACCGACATAGCCCGAAGAATTGCCAAACTTAAGTGGCAGTGGGCAGGGCACATTGCTCGCAAAACAAATGGCCGATGGGGCCGAAAAGTTCTGGAGTGGTGACCGCGTACTTGAAGACGTAAAATTGGAAGGCCTCCCACAAGGTGGGCCGATGACCTTGTGAGGGCCGTAAGTAAGAGTCCGCTGGATGCGCGAAGTGGCGGAGCTTAGGGGAGGCCTATGTCCAGCAGTGGACGTCTTTTGGCTGAAATAATGATGATGATGAATAATTAAAATCATCAATACAACCCTGTCAGCTCATTTAATCCCATTTCATTTTTTTTTTTCCATGAAATAGTCATTTAAGCGCATCCACCTTAAAAGAAAAACACAATAACACTTTTCCCGACCTGGGGATCGAACCTAGCAACCCACGCTCAGCTGTCACACTTACAAATAAGTTACTGAAAAGTTGGCACCCAGATACTTTGTTGGAAGCTCCTGCATTTGTGTTGCCACACAGATTCGTACCTTGTTATCACTGCTACAAAGATCACAGAGCACGTTGACCCCCTCGCTGTCCTGCGCAGCCGCCATCTTCCGTAGCAGCACATAGTTGAGGGGCAGAGCTGATATGCCTCCGAGAGGTAGCTGTGTCTCATACCCACAGGTCGGGCAGAGGAGGAACTGCACGCTTTTGCCTGATACCTGGAAAAAGGGGCGTTTGAAAGACCAGGGATAGCGTTGGATCCTTAGATTAAATAGATTAGGTACCTCATTAACAGCATAACTCTGTGAGAGTCTATTAACTGCTCCCAAATTACAGTATTAATTTTTTTATTTTTATTTTTGACACTTTCTAAATAAAGAAAGAAAGAAAGTGATTCTCATGGAAATCATGTCACTTGGTTAAAATAGGTTGATTTTACTTATGTAGATTCCTTTACATATTGTGAATGAGAGAACGTTGTAGGCCTTACAGACGTCGTCTATAAATCTACAGATTTATAGACGATTTTCTATTCTTTATTTTCATTCCTCTAAGTACCTGGTACTTATTGACAGGCCTGCACTGTCCTCCCATAACTAATATCACTGTAATTTGAAGACATTATAAAAGCCAATTATTTTTAAAAGAGTAACCGGAGTGGAGTTTCTTGCCGGCTCTTCTCCATAGGGAGCGACAAATTGGAACCGTGCACCTAGCTTCTGACGTTTCATAAGTGCCCTTGCAGGTTTATGTGAAATAAATTTTTTTGATTTGATTTGATTAGAACGTTGAAGGTAATTAGGTAGGAAGATAAAGAACCAGAAGCATTGCATAATACAAAAAAAGCAGTTAAACGCTGATCGAGATTCTGTCAGTTCGAAATCAAAATTTCCAATGTTTTTCATCGGATCAATAGAATCGGTTAATACATGTACTAGATCTAGATCAAGCGTCGATGAGTTAATTTTAAACCATCTACATTTAACTTATAACATAACATCACGCCTGTTTCCCGGAAGGGTTGCACAGGTGTACCTACCTGTACTATGTACACACGGCTACACTTCAAGCTATACAAATCTAGTATAAGCTGATCTCGCATTGTATAGGATTTCCATACAGTGTGAGATCAGCGTAAACTAGAATTGTATAGATTGATGTGTAGCCGTGTCTCCAACCACACTTTGCAAGTTATTTTGAAGTCCCATGTATAATGGGGCCAGTTTATATCTACATTAAAGTTGGTTGCAAAACCTAAATGGCACGTTCTCCTCTATTAGATTAGGTATCCACTGTGGATGAACTTGCCAGGGGGCGGGTTGTTGCCAGGGGTGCGGGTTGTTCGAAAGAGATACCGCAGCCCCTGGCACACAGGCAACTGAGGGAACTCGGGTGGGTTTTAGTCAGTAAAAGTCTGACACGCCCTCCCGCTCCACCCAGAGTGGGAGAAGTTATTTGATGATTTCCCACCCAAAAAAAAAAAACCGTGAATGAACTTCGCCTATGATAGATAACTACGTGCATTAGGAGGCAGACTTACCTTTCTAGTCAATATTCCATATTTATGTTGTTGTTGTTTCTGCTCCCAGCTGCCCTCAGACCCTGAGTGACGGATGTCGCTCTCATACCCTGAGCCTGCAGACCCGGCGCCAGAGCCAGAGCGCGACCCACCTGGGTCCAGCTGGATTGAACCTGAAACAAGGGAAAGGCGTGTTGAAATTACTTCACTTCAGTATTTAGGGCAAAGGAGACGCTAGTACATTCGCGTTATAATCATCATCATTTCAGCCGAAAGACGTCCACTGTTGGTTATAGGCTTTCCCCATGCACCGCCACTTCGACCAGCCTATCGGTCCAACTTGTTGGAGGCCTTCCAATGCTACGTCTTCCGGTACGCGGTTGCTACTTCAGAACATTCCGGCCCCATCGGCCGTTTGTTCTGCGAGCAATGTGCCTGGCCACTGCCACTTAAGTTTGCCAATTCTTCGGGCTTTGTCGGATACCTTGGTTCTCTTGGCGATACTAACCACAAAACTAAAAAGTGCAGACAGGTAGCTTGGTAGAGACTGCTACAGAGATGGTAAGTACTTACAATTCAACGCGGAAAAACAATTGTGACTAGAATCATGGACACAGCTAATCTACTAAAGTCCGAAAATACATGACAATGAAATTATAAAGAAAAACATAAAACAATTTGTCTCAGGTGAAATAACATTTTACGCCCGCGTAAACACAAATCTCTTGTATACTGCGTTCGCAGTTCAGTTACCCAACATGTAAACAAATGTGTTTTTGGAAAGAAAACCACTTTAATCCCCATGTATAAAGTTCAGTTTGCACTACAAAGTCGAAAATTTTTCTGATTTTTTCAATAGTAGGCAGGCTTTAGAAGATTCTAGTCACTTTGAAATCTTGAAGTGTAAAAAAATATATTCGTTCAAGGAGGGTGCGCCAAGGTGGGCTACCTTTCGAATTTCTGATGAAAATATGATTTGCGACCGTAACAACTATGGCTTTACAGAATTATAATATTAAAATTATCAAAGTTCATGTAATTCCATTAAATGACAATATCATGGAAAATGAATACATACGTGCTACGATCGTGAATCATATTTTGTTCAACATAGCTACAGCCTGATACTGCAAATTGATCCTAACGCGTGTAAAGTAGAAATAACGTCAATTGGAAACGAGGATATGAACAGACTTTAGGCAAAGTCGAGTTGAAATATTACAATCACAGTGCTATTCGGTGAGTCAAAGTTTTTGGCAGAGAAATTATCTTTGCCGGAAGATGGTGTAAAGCTTTTGACATTGAGTAGCGTGATTCATTTACTATTAATAAATTAGCTGGTTATTAATATGAGGCGAAATGTGTCGATGAACTAGTTTTGCTGGGACGGACTGGGGTAGGGAAAATGGGTGCTAAGAAAAACAGGGGCCCCAGGTGATAATAAAAATAAATTTGTTGAAACAATGTTACAATTATTACCTTAAAATTAACTTATTGTCGGTCTGTAAGTTTTAGAGATCTTCATTTTAAGTTTTTCGGCGGACCCCAAACTAGCCTTTACCTTGGGGACCAGAGTTGTGTGATACATAATGCTATCACTGGAGTTTATGTGAGAATGGGTAAATAATTCCAAACGATTATGTAATTAACAATACAGGATAAGTTTTTATACAGTGCGCAAACTGTAACTATGAATTCAGCATAGCATTCTGGACCCCCCAGCGTAGAAACTTTTCGTCGGTAATTAAAAAAAAATTAGATGTTCCATACATTTTGACCGCTTAGGTACACTTTCTATGAAACAGCTGATTTTTTTTTTGTAAAACCGACGTAAAATTTCTGCTTTCTAGAATGATAAGCTGAATTCATGGTTGCAGTTTGCACACTGGATAAAAACTTATCCAGTAATAATTAATTTTGAAATAAAAGTGAAAGTGAAAACTTAAATCGTCAATTATTCTTTACAGAGCAAACTGTTCTGCGTTAATTTTATGTATCTGAATTTATAATTATCATTATAATTTTCTACGAGGATATTATCACTGTAGGCTGTTACTTTTCAAAAAGTAGGTAGGTATGGTACCGACTTTAACTTATTAGGTAGCTTTTGAGTTAAACTGCGGGATTAGTCAACAGATGCATACAAAACACCACCAACTTTTGTTTTTATTACATAACAGGCTCCTAAAAATATGAATATAAACAAGTGGCGAAGACATTCGTTAAGCATCAAACTTCAAAACTTAAAACAGTGTATCTGGGTCGTTATAAACAAAAACCACAACTTTTATTTTATACACTGCCTTAATAAAAGATGATTCCGTGAATGATAACACTAATAAACTTTCTGTTTATGAATTCAAGGTGTCTGTTTAATTTCTTATTGTTATGGTTAAAACTTCAGGCTGAATCATGAAGGTTCAAACGTTTCATAAGTAAGTACAGTCAACCGCAAAGTAATTAATCGAACCTCAAATAATTTTACTTTCTTAAAAATATTGTTTGACACTCTAATTTAATTAATGCGACTCTTTTTGTGAATCCTACTATAATCGTATAAATGTCTAAGTTTGTATGTTTGTTACTCAATCACGCATAAACGGCTTAACGGATTTGGATGTGGCACACAGTTAGTTAACAAATACGATACTTTTTATTCCGGTAGTACATCCCCGTGAAATAATTTCCGCCTCCACACGCGCGAAGCCGGTCGGCAAAAGCTAGTCTTAAATGATTCCTAATTTAAGGTCATAAAATACTAAATAGCCAAGATATTGCTACCAACTTCGGGGCTCTGCTCGCTTCGCTCGCTCGGCTCGCGCGCAGTTCTAACCTAACCTAAGCCAGACAGTTGGGGTGCCTTAGCTTAGCTACCATGACCAACTCTGTATTACTCACCAACTCATAAAAGGCCACAAAAACAAACAGCGCCTCAATAAAAAAAAAATGTGCATCGTTACAAGCGCAATTTTTAGAGGACCCTTAAATATTTCCCATAATAATTTGACATTGACAAAGGGGGCTTGTGGCTAAGTAATAGTAGTCGCACGGATCGATCGATCAGGTTAAGCTAAGCTTGCCGCGGTTGGTCCGTGGATGGGTGACCATCTTAACATACCAAGACCTCTCCGTGCCTCGGAAAGCACGTTAAGCCGTTGGTCCCGGCTGTCATTTGTAGATCTTTGACAGTCGTTACGGGTCGTCAGAAGCCCGAAAGTCTGACAACCAGTCTTTCCAAGGGGTATCGTATATTACCCAGTAACTGGGTTGTGGAGGTCAGATAGGCAGTCGCTCCATGTAAAATACTGGTATTCAGCTGCATCCGGTTAGACTGGAAGCCGACCCCAACGTAGTTGGGTAAAGAGATGATGATGAATTTGACATTGACAAGGCTTTTATGTCATAGCCAGAAAGATTTTCGTAGTGCAAGTTAACACTGTTGTGCAGTTGACTGTACCTGTAAATAAGTCAAGTGGGTCTGTAGCGATTTTATAATAATAAATAATGATTCGACGAACTCTTGAGTTGTGGATATGTATAAAGATTCGTCATCGTTTGAAGTAGGATCTTGAATCAGTAATGTATGATGGTAATGAAGATTCAGGCAGTTGCTTGTTAGGATATTTCATAAGAGAAGGAAGTATATACGACGAAATAAATTGATTGCTATCTAAACCAAATTACATGATTTTTTCGGTCTCAAAAATTAAAGCTCCGTGTGGTGCCGGACGTAAAAGAATAGCACCATCCCATTTCTTCCCGTGGGTGTCGTAGAAGGCGACTAAGGAACATACTAGAGAATGGGCAGCAGCGTTCTCTATGCATTTGACCACCATACTGCGATCGCCAACTCGCCTGCCAAGCGTGGCGATTATGGCAAATCCTCTCTTTTGGGGGAGGCTTATGTCCAGCAATGGACGTCTTTCGGCTGATATGATGAAAAATTAAAGAAAATAGTGCTGCGGGCGGCAAAACTGTGGCTGTAACTTCGCTCGAACAGTTAGGCCCAAAGCAATGGGACGCAGTTTTGCATGCGCGCATATACGGGAGGACTCGCGGTCGTGGGATCCGCCGCATTTGGAGACTGGGCTTGCTAAGTATGGTGAGCTGATACCAGCCGGGGTGCGACGAATGTACAAGAATGTCCCGGTCCCCGAAATATATAACTAGCTAGGTAGCTTTTAATCAGTAGGAGTCCGACATAACGCTTCGCTCTCCTCAGATTATACAAGAGGATTTCTCCACGTAAAAAAAATATATTTCAAACATTACGCAAATTACATGAAATTCAAGTTAACACATTGTCACTTAAAGCAATGACTTGATTCATCGTATACATATAGGTACCTACTTCAGCGGGAATCGAACTTGGAAGAGGAGCTATATAATCACTCACCCAGTCGTGCTATTGCCATTTAATTGTCAAAATTGCTTACAAACTTATTTTAACTCTTGTTAATCACATGAATATGAATATGAATATGAAATGCACCGATCCCAGCGTGGCTTGACCAGACTCGATAAATCGAATGAACCCCAAGATTTGCACTAGCCCCTGGAGCCTCATGCTTCATGGTGTTACAGAGGCCATTGCATATCAAGAAGTAGACCGGGGGGCGCGGTAATGGTCAGGTAGACGTGCCCATAGGATAGGAAAGGATTGCGAGCCTACCGGATATGCATCCTTGAGTAAGCATTGGACTAGTGGAGAGACGGGTGGTATTTATTTATAGGAGGGCATCTTTTCACGACGTCGCCGGCATGTTGATTCAGGTCGGGCTTCTTGGGTACGTTCATTGTTTTCTTAGCTCTTTTCTATGCCGTTGCTTCGCTATGTTCTGTTTTGTTGTTTTCGTAGTAATATTCTGAGTTCTCGCAGCTAACAGTTTCTGGTTTTTTTTAGATATTACTAGCCGCTTTCTTGATCTTAGTTTTGTCTCCAGCCATGTCCTTTCAAAACTTGATTCCCATGTCGAAGTATTTCATTGCTTGTTTTAGATTGTCATTCCTTGGGTAAATAGGTCGTCCGAGGTTCTTAGATTTGGCCTTGTACTGCATTGCTACCTGCAATAGGTGTGGTTTATCCCGTCTGAAGACGTGTGCTAAGTAGCACATCCTGTGATTCTTGATGCGTTTTGTTACGGTGTTTTCGTCTAAGATTTGGTGCATTTTCTTAATTATTAGTTTATTCCTGATGTGGTTAATCAAGTCTCTCATGATAACTCGTTCATATCTTCTGAGTCTTAATCTGTTCACCTTGGGTCGATGCTTTTAAGTCATATATCATACAAGGTACGATAACTCTTCGATACATAAGTCTAGCTAACTTCCAGTCCATCTTTGCCTTTAGTATGAATGGTAGTAATGATTTGCGTTTCTCGTGGCCTATTGGCATCGTTTTCTAATTGTGCTTTTTCTGCTTGTGTATGTGCCTAGCTATTTTATTTCGTCCATTGTTGGTATACTTATTCCGTTGAGGGTCACGTTGATTGTTTGCTGTGATGTTATGGGGTCCCTAATTAGAATGTTTGTTTTTGTTTCGTTTATTTGGAGGCCTGCGGTATTTAGTAAAGGTTTTGTGTGGTATAAGATGCGCTCTAGTCCTTCTAGATCATCTGCAATGAGTATAAGATCGTCCGCAAATGATAATACCAGGGGGAGTGAAACGCGGTCCTGATCTAGTTTGATTAAATGGGTTGCATCTTTAAGGGTTCTAAGGACTTCGTCGAAGACTAATGTAAAAAGGCGAGAGGAGTGAGGGCAACCCCGTTTAACTTCCTTTCCTTTGATAATTATAATCCAATTGCTTTGCTGGCCACTCCATTTGATGCATGTTCTTACATTCATGCATACCTTGATTATCCTGTTGGTCATCGATTTGTTAGTTCATTGCAATAATTATCCTAATGCCTTAATGTCTTTAAGTCGACACTGGTGTTTTCTATGACAAGGGCGATAGGGCGAGCGTAAATTCGTTTACTTGCAAATCCTTCCTCGTCTAGGACCCTTTCGTGCATAAAATGTGGTAATCTGTTGATCCATTGTTTAAAAGGGACGCTTGGTAGTTGCCTAGTCCTGTTATTGCATCGTCTATTTTTTTATTGTTTTGTTTTTACTATGCATCTGGCGTAAATTCTGTAGTACCATTATGCAGCGATATTCGTTCGCGTCTTCTAGTTTTTTATTTTTGGGATTAGTACCTGCGCGGTTTCAAGCCACTTGTCCGGCACTGTATTCTGTGTCCTGGCTTTCTTTCTTGTGTATAGTTGCGGTTTCCTGTTATATTTGGGGCATCGTTTTGTTAAGTTCGGTTACCACGGTTATCACTTGGTCCGTTCCGGGAGCTGTCTCGTTTGGCTTTTATTGATGATTACCATTACTTCTTCGGCTTTGTTATTTTAGCATTTGGTATCTGAAAAGGCCCTCGCTCCTTTTTTTTTTTGTTTTCCTGGGGGACACCTTTATGTACACGGATCTCCTTCGGCGTTTTGTTTGTTGTTCCTGTAAAACGTGTCGAGCATTTGCCTGCATTTTCCGGTGTGAAATGTCCCCAGTCCGGTGAAGCGGACTCTGCGTGTTTTTGTTCTTCTTGATATTTAACCTTTTGGAGTGTTGTCTGCCATTATTTATTTTTATGCCTATTTGGATTATCCGGTTTCCCGCTTTGTAGGTTAGCAAGAGCTAAGCGATGGTCTCTTTATTAAATTGGCTGAAGAATCAGTTTCCTGAGCAGCGGTCGGTTTTAATAACCTCCGTTATTGTGTTCCAGGGTATTTCGATGTCTTTACTCGTTGGGATGATGTCTTTATTTGCTAGTTTTTTTTGTTATCCAGTCTTCGTATTTTATTTATACAGAATTTCTGTTGAGAGCTGCGTAGTTGCATTGTTTGTGCTTGATATGACCCCGGTGTGTGTTACTCGCTGTTCTTGAGAGGTGCCAATCACAGTGTGGAGATGTATGTTCCTGAGTTCAACCCTGTTTCCTGTAGATTGGCTATATGAATGCCGCTACGTGAAGGTTCATCGTCTATTTGATTTTCTTTCTTTGGCTGGTGTTGAGGCGCCGATGCACAGGTCTGGTCAAGTGCGCTTGATTGCGGTAAAGGTCTGTTTCTGGGTGTTGTGTATCCAGTGTCGTTTGCGATTACGACTGATAACGGTGTTAGTAGCTTGCTTCTTGTTCTTCACATGGTGTTAATGAATTCGCTAATTGGGGGCTGTTCGTTTGAGGCCGGGGTTTCGTGGTTTTTTCTTGCTCTTCTCGTGTGTGTTACCGGTTATAAGGATTGGCATGTTGCGGTGTTTTAGCGTTGTACTTAGGATGTCGCTGTTGGCGGGTACTAGTTCGCCAATAGGTGAATACCCTTGTCCGTTTCTTTTGTTTCTGTGCACATTTACGAGATAGTATTCGGACAAGGCGATGATGATATCTTCGCCACCACAAAATGTTATATTAAACTAGCCCCTGACCGTGGCTCCGGCCGCGTGGAAGTCGGTTATAGCGTATGTTCCTATATGAAAGTAGCCTACTTATGTCTCTCTCCATATTCTAGGCTATATCTCAGCCAAATTTCATGACACTTGGTTCAGCGGTTTAGGCGTGAAAGCGTAACATACATACAGAAAGTCACTTTTGCATTTATAATATTAGTAGGGATTGTGCGGTTATGTATTTTGCTATCCTTTATTCCTGGAAGAGAATGCTGTTAGGGAGAAAATCATGTATATTATTTAGAAGTGCTAGGAAAATTCTATCATCCTGTCGATGTTTCCAAATATATGTGGCGAGATCTTGACTGACAATCCTATGATCGAGTGTTAAGCCCATTAAATTATTTTTTGAAAACACTTTTGTTTGTAGTGCAAGTCCAGGACACGTGCAAAGGGGCTGAGGCTGACTTGACCTTTTTTTTTAGGTTAATCTGTAGAACAAAAGCGTGCTATGCGAACTTAAGAGTTAAGGGTAACTTTTTTGTACACTTCAGCACATATGGGCCGTGGGCCGACTCAAATTTCGGTAACCGTGGCGTTACAAGTTATAATAATACAATCTTTAGGTACTGCGTTTTGAGCGATAGGTACCGTATTTTGCGCTAGAATAATAGCGTAAATTAGTTTGTGCCGCCCTATTATATATAGTGTTAGCACACTGGCCCACAACGAACCGGCCGGCTGGCCGTTCTCAGTTTTATAGAACAAATCCCTGAAATATTAGGAACGATCTCACCAGGTTTAGCCGCCAGGGGTCAGCCGTGTCACTCGTCCTCCAGCAGCCAGTCTTCGCTGCAGGCTGAAGCGCACTTTCATCACTTTTGCTCCCTTGTTTTATACTACCCAATATAACAAATTGCGACACAGACGGAGACGCACAAAAAACTCGGTTTGATTTCGAAGTCTGGCAAGTCAACATCTGCTGCGCGCGGGCAGACGCGACCGTTCACGACGGCGGCCCAACTTGAACTCCTATTTTAACTCTTGTTAATCACAAGCTAAAAACTGGAAAAATATGTAGGTAGTTCAAAATAAACTAAGAGTAGAGATAATGTTACTATTGTAGGAGTTTCTGTATGTTTGTTTGTGAGTCCTGTCATAGCGCGCCGGGTGGCACGCCTATATTTAGAAACACATTAGCTTAGTTCCTGTTTCAATCAATGAGACATAGCCGAGATACATTATGGCAACTTGTTCCCGTGCTGTTTGTCTGTCTATGTAATGAAAATAAATATATATATCTAGCATTTGTTTCGTTTCTTTTATGATGTTTTTTGACTGACTCGGTTACTCGGCTTTCCTGCTGAAAGACGGAGAGTTTAGTTAGACTAATCGGATAGTTACAGACACTGTACAAATTTCGTTCCTGCCCCATGCCTGCCGCAACGCGACAGCGCGACGCAATTCTCGTAGGTACTTATAACAGTTTATATGAAAACGATATTTAAATATTATAGAAATTGTTCTATGTATAACGCGGTGTCTTACGTGAGCGACGAATACGACGCGACGCGACACGATACGACACGACACGATGCAATGCGACGCGATGCTACACGCGACAAATGTCCTGCGTGATTTTGGTCATTACTTCTCGAATCATGGAGAAGTACAGTACAATTTTGCTTGAAAGTTGTTCATATTTAAAGTACAAAATTTAAAAAAAATATCGTAAAAAGCACAGAAAGAAAACAAATATAATATTTTTACAAAGAAACACATTTGGCGAGTTCTATCATTATAAATGATCCAAAATTAATAAACAATTCCTATAATGTTTATGTTTTTTGTCCCACAACAATCTTTGTTCACGCGCTGCGACGATTAACGCTTCTGAATCAACCATTTCGTAGTTCGTGGTATCGCGTCTGATCGCCGTCAAAACGAGTACGCGTTACGTCGCGTCTCGCCGCAGACTGATATATAGGCCGCAATCAGGGTATGCCGTTGAATGGATCGCGTTCGTCGCGTTCGTCG
The DNA here is from genome assembly GCA_949091785.1 of Polymixis lichenea. Taxonomy (NCBI): domain Eukaryota; kingdom Metazoa; phylum Arthropoda; class Insecta; order Lepidoptera; family Noctuidae; genus Polymixis; species Polymixis lichenea. The sequence goes on from OX420937.1 coordinate 22,937,785, forward strand.
CGTTCGCAGCGTCGCGTCGCGTGGTATTCGTCGCTCACGCAGGATACCGCGTAAGTGTCGCGTCACGTGGTTGAACGTTAAGCTTATTGGCTTTTGATATCCTTAAACATCACGCCTGTATCCCATGTAGGTGTAAGCAGGCAAAGTTTACCTACACCTACATTTCGCCAGTTATTAAGTCTAAAATCCTATTAGCCATACCACCTCATATGAGTAGGCCTTGTCAAATCGTATTGATAGAGACTGACCATTATTACAATACTATCTCCTACTATACAAGGGACATCGACATTCATCAAATAATTCTAAACACCCTAGCATAGACATTTTTCATCGGTTAAAGAAAAATGCAGTTTCGCAATATAGTACTATACCTACGTGGTCAAATCTATGGAAGAGCTTATGTATATATTTTTTTATATTAAAACTAGCTTTTGCCAGCGGCTTCGCCCGCGTGGAGGTCGGTGTATTATACATATAAAACTCTTGAATCACTCTGTCAATTAAAAAAACCCGCATCAAAATCCGTTGCGTAGTTTTAAAGATTTAAGCATACATAGGGATATAGGGACAGAGAAAGCGACTTCGTTTTATACTATGTAGTGATTATAATCAGCCTATAATGTTCCCACTGCTGGGACACAGGTCGCCTTTCTGTGAGACGGAATGGGCCATAATCCACCACGGGGGCCCACTGCGGGTTGGTAGATGTCACATGTTTTCAAATTTTTGGGTTCTAGGACCTGCCGGTTTCCTCACGATGTTTTCCTTCACCGTTTTGAGAGCAGTGGTGACGAAATAATTTACAAAAAGTCGGGGTTCGAACCTACGACCTACAACTCGTAAGTCGAAGCCGTTACTACTGGGCCACCACTGCTCATATTTGCTCTGCTATTTTTTTTTAACTGACAAAAACATCTATGCTAGCCTCCTAGCATAGATGTTTTTGCCTAAAATTATTATTTATTTATTTATTTATATATACTTTATTGTACACCACAAAAAATACACAACAAAAAACAAAGTACACTACAAAATATACAATGGGCGGCCTTATCGCTTTCCGCGATCTCTTCCAGGCAACCTTGGCATGGACAGTGATTGGTCTGGACATAAAATGGGGATGTTGTGGTGTGTTGTGTGTTGTGGTGTTGTGTTGAATTATGTGTTGAATTCATGTTTTTTTTTATTGGAAAATCATCAAATGACTTCTCCCGCTCTGGGTGGAGCAGGAGGGCGTGTCAGACTTTTACTGACTAAAACCCACCCGTGTTCCCTCAGTTGTCTTGTGCCAGGGGCCGCGGTATCTCTTTCGAACAACCCGCACCCCTGGCAGGCATCGGCCCTTGCGGGCCCCACCAGTTGGTGCTGACATCTCTTTGAGGCGCGCGTGAAACACAACGCGCCGTCGACCAGGGCTTGGTCCTTACCGGACAGCGAGCTACCCATTACTCACCATCCGCAAGTCCGCGCCTACGGTGGCCGGGAATCAGCCTGGGATTCCCGATGCCCAGGGCGACTCCTGCGAAGGCTACGGCCCTGAGGGCGCATGTACTGCCTCTCCCTCATTTGCGCCGCCTCCCTCTTTGCAAGCATCACTGCTTCGCTGAAGGAAGCGACGGCTACCCATGCACTCTCGCTCCGAACCATGGCCTGGACCAGGGCCCGATGCGAGAGATCGCCGCCGCCGATCGCCTCCACGAGGACACTGCAGTGTTCTGCCCAAGCCGGGCAGACCTCCACCGTATGCTCCATCGTGTGAGGGCGATCTTCGCAATGGAAACACCCGGACGTTTCCTCCCGCCTGATTCGAAAGAGGAACCTCCTGAAACAACCATGTCTGGTGAGGACCTGCGTCAGGCGGAAGGTGAGGACGCCGTGCTGCCTCTCAAGCCACTCCTCAAAGAGGTCTTACCGCCGCAATCGTGGCGTGCCCAGTTGAATTCATGGTTAGGTACAGTTTACGCGTCGCCACCCTTTAGAGACTGTAGTGAATAATTTTGGGTGGCATGGCAACCTCGTGTGAAATATATTTTAGGGATAAAATTAATACAAGCTCGTGGCTATATCAAGCAGTTGCCTCTATAATACCATAGAGTGCCAAAAACTACAAACGGACATATTCTACTTGACATAAAACCAGCCGTTCGATCACAATGATGGGATTACGCAGCTAGGTCAGGAGTCTGACCATTGTATGGCTTCCCACCGTCCGAACGTACTTCAAGCATGAGTGGTCTTTAATACATTGTACATAAATACATTGTTGTTCTATGTGAGCAAAATGGGGCAACAATGTCGAATTTTGGCATGCTGGGTAAAAACATGAATGAGATTTTTATTGTGATTTTGTAATAGATTAATATGTTGATCTCTATTGTCATCATGATATTTATGTTAATAAATGTATATACCTATATTATTGCCATCATGACTGGCGCACATGAAGGGATAGAATAAAGATATGAGTACCTACATAAGAGGAAGTCTGAAAGTGGCACCGGTTGAAAGACTGACTGAACTGTTGTGACTGAAAAGTTGTGTGGAAATTGGTTGTCATGGTATTGTGATAGGGAGGAATGAGGAAACTGTCGTGAGGAAAGTTTTGAGTATGAATGTCGATGACTATAGTGGGGGACCAAAGAAACGATGGATGGACTGTGTGAATGGTGATATGGTTAGAAAGACGGTGACTATGACCACCGAAATGACGACTAATAGAGAAGTATGGAATAAAAAGACATGTTGCGCCGACTGCAAATAAATTGGTACAAGGGCATGATGATGAATGATGACGATGTGCGCGTAATTAGTTTTATTGAAATCCCAGCTGTTTTTTAGGTCCCTATAAAATCAAAATCGAAATCAAAAGTCATTTATTCAAATTAGGCTGAGAATCAGCACTTTTCGAACGTCAAAATTACATAAGACAGTCCCCCAAAACGCCCGCCCTTCACCACTTCCTAGTGCTTTAGCTGTGAAGAAGAAGTGGCGCAACAAACTCCCCAGCAGCACAGCAGTTATAAGTATGTAGTTGAACCTGTTTTGCCGTCTGGTAATCTTCTCTTCTTCTAGCAGATAATGGAAAAAATATAAGTTCTGCTGAACTGCCTGTCGCTATTTTCGGATTTTATTGATGAATGAGCCTGCTGTTGACCTGGATCACGCCTGATGGAATGCTATGGATGAGGTCTATGATGGAACGAGCGTGGCCAGAAGATGCCTATTCACTATTGCTTTGAAGGCAGATGGGTTAAATGTTATACAGACGCTGGCAGAGAGTTCCACACTTTGGTTGTGTGCATCATAAATGTGGAGGAGTAGCGCTGCGTACGACTGGTCGGGATATCAACCAAGTACCTATGAATAACACCCTGATGAAACCAGAAAGAGAGAAAAAAGAGACTATGGATTTCACATCCTCATCGTTCCAGCCGAAAGACGTCCACTGCTGGACATAGGCCTCCCCCAAAAGGGAGGGTTTTGCCATAATCACCACGCTTGGCAAGCGGGTTGGTGATCGCAGTATGGTGGTAAAATGCATAGAGAACGCTGCGGCCCATTCTCTAGTAAGTCTCTTAGTCGCCTTCTACGACACCGAAGGGAAGAAATGGGATGGTGCTATTCTTTTACGTCCGGCATCACACGGAACACGGATATAGGGTACCCCGACTATTATTGTAAGTACCTAGTTATTCAGCGTTTACGTTTAAAGCAAACTGTACAATACATTTTCTCTGTAGGTAGATGCGCTGGCACAACACATACGTGATAAACCTATTTAGCCAGCTCATAACACACCAAATAGAATATAAATAGGCTTTTACTAGCAAATAGACCGACCTGTTCGTATTGATCCATTAATGGGCTATTACTACATTGATAGCTTCTTCAGATGCACCACTGGCACTTAACTAAGAGCAAACCCGTTAGAAGATCGTTTTATTAACGTTAATACTAAAACCAATACAAGATGGCCTCACAAAATATAAAGTGAGAAGTTTTTTTTAAAGGAAAACTTTTTTGTAAAGATTTCTTTCTAAGTGGTCAGCAAAACAGACGTCCTCAAATTAATAGATATTTAATAGGCTACAGCTATGCGGGTTAGATAAATGATTTGGTTGTTTAAAAGAATAGATGGTCGAAATTTTATATTAGTAGTTAGAGGTTACAACTTAACGAGCGCGATTGTTTATAAAAAGGTATGAATATAAAGGCAATAACAAATCTTTATTTAACCGACGGATTGTCTACTGTTTTGAAATATGTATCAACCTTGTTTGTTAACTAACAAAATAAGACGGTCGAATGACACTTAAAATACAAAATGTAATAAGTCTGTTACAACTTTTGAATCCTTTTAGCTGGTGCTAGCTTTCGAAAGCAGGGACCATTCTTTGTTTTCGTATAGACTTCGAACCTAGTAGGTAGGTATTTATTTTGATAAACTCCTGATGAATTGAACTCCTTTCTCGCACCCATCCTATATGCCTAGATGCGGCCCTGGCAAATACTTTTTAACATAGTGACTTTATTATAGTTTTAATGTTCCTAAATAGAGCACAACAGTTCGCAAATCATATTGACTCTAGAAAATGGATCAAACACTGTTTAATTCTATTTCGGGATGACATTTATTGGTTGCTGTGGTGCTGTTAATTAGGTGAAAGGTTGAGAACCTGTGTCTTGATACCAAAAACATTACTCGGGTGCTATATCATAAAAGATCAATCAAGTTCGCACAAATCTTTGGCATGTGTGCCAAACGTGAGAAGTTTAATTGAACTTTTGTCAAGACAAAATAAAAGCATTGTGTGTGCACCATTTACACATCTACCTCTCAAGAGACCGATCCGAACCTTCGGTGTAATGCCTGTTAAGTGCCCCAACTGGCGTTGCACAATCTCCTCAGAGATGTGCCTCTGGGGAGACGGTAACGAATGGGGTACTCTTCCAACAATCTCGACTAGCTAATCTAATTTCTATTAAATATCCTATAAATCCTACAATCGCTTAGCTCTTGACACATGAGAAAAATGAGGTAAAAATAGAGGAAGGAACTTACCACCATCGACTTCGCTCCACACCTCCGCTTCGCCTTCCTGATGCAGGCCTTGCAGACATCTGGTACAGAAGTTATGCAGGCAGCCTAAAAGCCTCGGCTCCACTAACTCCTTCTTACAAATCCCGCAGTCCCACTCCTTCACCTTACTCTTTCTCCCATCGTTGTATGCTGAAGTTCTTGGGGCCACATTCAGGTTCTGGCTGACTGGGCGACGGGTACCCTTGGCATGGAGAGGACTGTTCCCAGCACTTAGGGAAAGCTGCTCCAAAGATTTTCTCTTGTCTTGCTTCTTGCGCGTGAAGCTGCCGAAAATGTACAAAATACGGTCCACTTCCATTTTATTTGAATTTAGTATTGTTCAATTTGAACGCGACTTTTTATTAAAAACAACGTTAATTCAAAAATCAAGCCACCATCTGTTTCTACGATTGTTTTATTTAAGTTTTGTATTAAAATAACAGTGATTGTAAACTTGATCTATATTTCGAAAGCGTCCCGAACGTGAAGGGCGTTGTTATAAATAAACGTGCGCCCAGCAAGACGTGCGATATCTGACTGGCATATGTACGGGACAACCGAAACATATGTATGTAACGGAGTAATGCGTCTATTCCTTGCTGCGTTCTAATGTCCTGACAGATTAGCTAACAAAGTCTTTGTATTTCCGATAAACGTTGCATTGAAGATTAAGTCCACGAAGAACTTTTGCTCTTTGGAATCAGTGGCAATTACAAACGCAAAATATTGCAGAATTGCGGTTAAAGCTGAGCGTGAGAGCAAAACGAATAGGTACGCACGGTACACTGAGCCAAGGATATCTTAGGCCTGCTGATACCTTCGTAATAAACATCATTAGGTACCTAACTGTGTTGATTATGATCGTCTTCACAAAAAATTACAATATTTTGTTGTACGTCCCTGTTATGTTTGACCTCCCTAGATCACCTTCTAGAGTAGATGCGCCGATTGTGAATATAGGCTTTTTACCCCAACTTAGAAATATTATCTACAAAAAAGAGATACCTAGGAGCCTTCGGCCTGCCTACCGGTGTAAAAAATATTCTTGATAAATCCCTCAATCCTATTGAAAACCAAAATTACTTTCAATATCATCCCTCCATTAACTGAAATCTATTATTACACCAAATAATATCCTTGGCTTCCTTTCATAACCTGCAGTTGCAATCACCCGTGATGCATGTCCCGTCTAATTTCCTCGCTGAGGGATGAGGCTCGTAACAAAAAGTTATTTCTGTTCAACCACCCCTGCCATTTTTCATTTCCTTTGCTGTTTGATTGATTTTTACGAGTGTGTGGTTTCAAAGATTAGATAGGTACACTAAAGGTGAATGTCCACTAGGGTTACCTACCAACTTTTTCTAGAAGAAGTAGAGTATGTCTGATTTCAGAGAGAGTAAATAAAGAGCACAGATTAATAAAATAGAGTACGATTTTTTTATGTACCATATGTAATGTTTGTAATGTTCTAGCACTTTTTGCGGTACACAACATTTTTTATTGATCCAAACATATTAACTATACGAGATGAGGAGCTCATTTTAATCAATATTTATAAAGCCCTGTTCCTCTCTTCTCGTTCTTCATCGACAAATAGTCAAGTCTCACAGTGGAAAATATAGAAAAGCCACAGAAAAACGATCACTTGCCTCAAAAAAGTCACTTTATGTAAGAAGAGTATTTTGGCGTTCTCTATTAATTAGTGTTATAGACTATAGAGTATACCCATAAGAAAAAGAGTACAATACTCTATTTAGAGTACGGTTGGCAACCCTAATGGCCGTAACGCACGCACGGCACGCAATGTATTAAACGGATTTGCCGATCGCATGCGTCCACTGGAGAGGTGTGGTGGCCCAGACTTACGATTGTAGGTCGTGGGTTTTACACCCAGGCGGGCACTTTACTATGTATGTATAAATAGGTTATTATATCACCACTGCTGTCAAAACGGTGAAGGAAAACATAGTGAGGCAACCGGCGTGTCCTAGAGTACCAACATTCGAAGACGTGACATTCACCAACCCGCACTGGGCCCGCGTGGAGGCCTGTGTCCCAGCAGTGGGAACATTATGTTATGCTGATTATGCTATGCGTCAACAGTATCCTTAACTCTTCTTTGCTGAATATTTTCGAATTCTTCATATCTTTCTACTAATATCATTAAAAGTGAATCATATATTTTACAATGTTTTTGACGGTTCTCACCTGAATTAAAAACAAAATCACGTGCGGCAATGAGCGATGCACGGCGTGAACTAATTTAAACTGATTTATCATGTCACGTCACTAACACGTCATGCATTTTTGTTATAAACGATAGGTACGATACGATAGTGGACGCAGTGCTTTTTGAAATCTTATAGAGCAAACCAAAATCCGTTGTGGGGTGTGCGTGCGTTGGGGCCTTTGTGGACCAGTGGACGGTCACCTTTATTGTGTAGGTACGATCGCACCGACGTAAAAATATCATGCACTGGATTTTTAACTCTCAGCATTGATAATTGATAATCTAATAGAGTGCATCCCAGCGCGTCGAAAAAACACATTGTTAAATTTTCAATTCTCGGCGCTAGCAGTGCGTTGAAAATCCAGAGCGCGAAAAAATCCCGCGTAAATTTTACGTCTGCGTGATCGTGGACTTAAGCGGAATCTAGTCGCGGGCTCGAATTCACTGGTGGGCCTGGCTAAAAACCACGCTGTCTCACCGGCATCGTGTCCGACAGAGGTAGTATCGACGATGAGCAGTTAGACGCTAATGTGAGTGCAGGATCATTTATAGTAAAAAATAAATAAAAAATGGCCTTTGGAAGATTCGGTTTTATGAAAAAACTACTGCATAAATCAATGACCAATAAAGTTTAACGAAGTTTTCGATATTTGAGGTTTGTTGGTAACGATTTGGTTTTGGAGATTTTACACTTCCTATATTACTTAAAACAAGCCCAAAGTTGGGTTAAATTAGCAAGAAAAACGAATCTTTGTAAGCTCATAAATTTTATAAATTGCTTTTTATTTTCTGTTTCCGTACAGACATTATTAATAATGAGACAAAATCATACCATGTTTAATTTTTGATGTGCATTGTCGAACCGTGGAGTAAAACAGTCCCGAAGTTTGTACGGAAAAAATGTCGACTAGATTCACCTTAAGCAAAGCACCCTAATTGGGTAACACACTATTAATCAGAATCTGAATCAGTTTAAAGCTTATTGTTAATCCATTGCTTCATATGTTTGCAAAATTGGTCTGCTCAACAACATAAAAAACCCAATGAATATTGTGGAACTGTCAAAATGAAAGCGATCCTACTCATAGTGTTTTAGGCAAAAACCCCTCAGGCTTACTGATACTACCGTAGGGTACCGACCTATTTGGAATGTTTTCTTGTTTTTGCCTTGAACTACTTGGCGCCATTTTATCCAAAGCAGTAACTAAGATTTTGACTTTCTGAGATAAAAGAAATGGAAGAAAAGAAAACAGTTTTGAAAGAATATTTATCGACCAAGTCTACAAATGAAAGGGAATACTCAACCCCTTTTAACTCAATATTTCAGCTCCACATCAAGTTTATTATCGAAATGCAACACCGAATCATTAATAGCACCAATCGATATGCTCAGAGCACGTGCAAACTCAATCGAGATCGCATTATTACCGGAAAAGGAACCAATAAACTGTTCATTTGAATGACCAAATACACAATACTATTTTTGCTATAAAACCGTATTAGGATGACGTAAGGTTAAGTTTTCATTGAGGATACTGGTTGGCCCCTTTCCGGGTTTATTAAATTAAACTTACCTCTAAGCGAACTGAGATGCAGGTTTGTTTGATTGCAAGATAACTGACACGAAAACTAGGTTATTAAGTACTAAAATACTTATTATTTTTGGTTAATGTAGAGAAAACTGTGATTTATTAGGTGATTTTGTATCAAGAAGAAAGATTACCATGTCTTTATTTTATTCATCCTGTGAGCGGCCTTGGTTATATATTGTTGAAAATATAAGAATTAACGAATCATAAATTACCAAAGATGCGACATCGCAGCATACATTCAAATAAAATAAGAATAACAAACAGTTTAATAAAATTCCGAACGTTATCATTAATTTGCGCAATAATTGGAACGCGACCGTTCGGCGACCCACATTTGGCGGGAAAACTAGTGTCAGCGCTATTTTGCGCGCGCACCCGGCTGCGTGGAGCGAAGCGCCATTGGACACTGAAGTAAACTGAGGTGTTGTGTATAAAGAATTCACCTTGGAGTAGGCACCTATTGTAAATAATTCTCGCATAAAATTGATCACACTCTTCTATCATGTTTCGGCTGTGGGCAATTTTCTAAATAACATTATATCAAGCCTTGTTTCGACGGGTTAGGCAGAGGTGAACCTACAGAATGTTGTTGATTCTCCAAATAGGTATCAGAGATTATTAGGTATCAGAGATTATTCTTTTATATCTAGTAGGCATTCTTTTGGCATTATGCGATAATACTGAATAATATTGAACTTACTCCTCAGCTTCACAAATATTCCGGGCTACTACTAAGATGACGGAAGCAGATATCCGTTATGCGACCCAGGCGCGGTCGCAGCCCAAGACTTTGGGGGGTCACAGACAAAGACTACCTAGATATTATTAAGATAATTTACTTATAATATTTTCGAAAAATATTTTTTTTAAGCTTTACGTTTACGGCTTGGGGTCATGACCCCTAGGGCCCCCCTCTCGGACCGCGCCTGATGCAACCTGGGAATCGAACCCAGAAACGAACGCTCAGCTGTCACGCTTTCTATCACTAAATTGACGAGGAAGTCTCTTCTAGTCGGTACAGACAACTGCGTGCACTTGCACTGTGAATATCATCCTTACTACTACGAAAAAAGGTGCTGTCAATGTCTAATCGTTACCTACCACTGGTGCGGTGTTGACTTACATGTATCTATTTACTAGAAAAAAAAATTGTGGGGTCGTTGGTCTTACGCCACCCAGGGAAGTTAATAGAAACTCTAACCTACCTACCTCGGTACCTTCCCAGAAATAACAGAGCATGGTATTGACTTCAATATTTGCTCAATTTTAATTAGACTCGCTTGCCATGTCGCATCGATTGTGCGGCAGGCCGATAGTCGTGTTATTAGGTAGGTTCTGAAAACTGGTACGGAACTGCGGTTCACGCCAATAATGTATACGATATTGATACGATACGCTTTGGATTACTTCGTCATCTCTTCTTTCATGTTGATTTCGATAACATTTTGGCACCTACATAAGTACTGATCACGTGGCGACACTTTGTTGAGAGCCGGCGTTGCGCTTTTGTCTTTCTTGCGAACTAACTACCTACAATTTATTATGGCAAGTTGCTAGTTATTATTTATAATGTCTTTGGATACCTACACGTACCTATAACATTCCAGTAATAACATGGGGTAGGTAATGCCTTCGGGGTTTTTGATAAATTCCTTAGAAAACATCTTGAAATGTTACCACTTTATTTAAATTAATTAATTAATTTTATACTTTTCTTTAATTCATTCGTTCACGATAGCACTATTTATTTATAGAGCAATGTAATCATAAATCACACCGGATAATGTTTTTATGACATGAAATAAAACGTTTCTCCTGTCACTGTCGATCGCGTTAAAATTCCATCAATTTTATTTTGCGGTTGAAAAAGGTAAAAATGCGAGTTATTTAGATAACGTAATAATTAATACAACTGCAAATTAAACTTTGTAATAATGACATACCAATGTTGACATAATACGTCTGAGTTGCGTTTCTCTCCTATATAATCAATAGCATCTAATGTAGTGTTGTCTTTCTCTGTCACATTCGAAAATGAAAGAGAATAGAACGAAGAATGTTCAATATTAACAAATTTGTACTGATGCGATGGAAAGTTATAACATGGCGTTTGTCGTCCGAGGAACTATTTTTCATTTATATGTGTCCCAAATAATGTTTATTTATAATGTACGCGAGTTAATTATGCCAGTGCTGATTTCGGCGTGAGGTTGCACGGTCCGGATCGCATACCGATATGTTCAACGTAAACAAACTATGTCTGTTTTCTTGCCTCTGCACTATTGTTGTTATTGTCCTGTATTTTCAATCGGAAATTGCTCGTTTAGAGGACAATTATCGAAAACTAGGTAAGCTGCGATATCTGTGGTGTGTTTAAAATATTTAAACTGAAATTTGGTGTATGAACGTGTTTCAATTTTCAGAATTTAGGTTGGCACAAAGTCGCTCAGAATCTCGCCAGTTTTTTCCGAAAAACTTAGAAAGAAGTGAAGATGATAGTGTGGTGATATACAATAGGGTCCCAAAGACTGGATCGACGAGTTTCGTGGGCGTAGCGTACGACTTGTGTAAGAAGAACAACTTCAAAGTGTTACATATCAACATAACTGCCAACAGACATATCATGTCGCTGAATAATCAGTATAAGTTTGCTCAGAACGTCTCTAAGTGGGACGAGGTGAAGCCGGCCCTGTATCATGGGCATATGGCTTTCCTTAACTTTGATAGGTGAGTAAGAATTCATTTTAAGTCACTAGAAACTCTTCCTCCGTGAATGTCTGATCTTTTTCCTCTGTCATTTCGTCTTACAAATAATCTAAGAAAGTTCTAAAAACCTCAGGGTTGATTTCGATAACATTTTGGCACAGGGTACTTACGAATCTGAATATTTAAAAAATACTGTCTAATAATAGGAGTTTGCTTTATAAACAGAACTTTGATTACCTCTCATGGATGAGGAAAATCCTACTACTTAATGCCTTCTCAGTAAACCACATTCGTATGGTACATACTATATTTATCTATACTTACTAATAATAAAGTTGAAGTTTGCTGTTTTGTTTGTTTGAATGTGCTAATCTCTGGAAGCACCAGTGAGATTTGAAAAGTTCTTTTAGTATTTAATATCCCAATTCTTAATGAAGGTTATAGGCTATTTGACATGAGAGAAAGAATAAAATAGGAAAGAGCGCTGAGCAAAATCAAAGTAATAGTGCAGGCGGGCAATAGTAGCTAAGGGGCCAAAATTTCATGGGAATGAAGTTGTGAGCAGAAGCTAGTGTTGTTATAATCATGAATTATTCTTCTACAGTACCTAGTTAGTACATAGAAGATAACTATTTATGGATATAGGTATTTACTTAGTAGTAAAGTCCAATTATTTAATTTGTATTCAATAGCACATACCTACTATTTCCATATTAGTGTTAAACATGGCGATCTATACCTCTTGTTTGTAATTCTATGTCAGCTATACTATGCCATAATACCTACTCTACCCATCAGTAACGCACATTTGAATAATTGACTCATCGGCATCAAATTAATGAAATAGTTAATGTTTTTCAGAAATTGTAGCAATAACGCTGGTACTTACAAAGTTTTCTGTCAGGTGTTGCGGCGTTAGCTTATGACTTGTATGGACATGCCAGAATAGCAGAAGTAATCCGGTCTGTCTGTAAAAAGTAATTTTCCAGACAGACGGGCCAAATTTTTAAACAGTACTCAATTTAGAGAGATTTATTTATGTACATTGACTGAGCAACATTTTAATAAAAAACTGAAAACCAAATTAAAAATTTTCGCTTGTTCCAGATTGGGAGCCACAACAAAGCCTATATTTATTAACTTAGTAAGGAAACCCCTTGATAGACTAGTATCATACTATTATTTCTTGAGAAACGGAGACAATTATAGACCACACTTGGTGCGGAAAAAACATGGTGATAAAATGGTGAGTTGTATAAATAATATTAGTTTTTAAATCGATTGCCTTAAAAAAGTCAAATATAAATAGGAAACCTGGATAAGAATAGCCCGAAAACAACAATACTTCAGTTTGATTTATTAATATGACAGTTAACAGGGTGGCGATTTAGCCATGTACAAAAAAAACTTAATTCGTGCATCGGGATACCTCGTCTGTATATTTCATTTAATTTAATTTCTTTATTTAATCACCAAAAATAGAAGGATGGTTTTTGTATACTGTAAATTTTTTAAAGCCTTTTTAAGTTAGATTTAAATTAAATTTCCTATTAGAGTAGAAAATACTGCGTATTTTGATATAAGTACCTAAAATATCCCTAGATTGTGTTGATGTGTGTATTTTGCTACTTTCCTCTTTAAATAAAACTTACAAATCCCTTATCATAGTTTTTTGTACTTTAGCTGGCCTTGAGACTAATGAGAGGACTAATTAAAATATAATCTAAATTGCTACAAACTTATCAAGAGAAAATTAGAGGCCTCAATCATACTTTCACAATCACATAATAAATATTGTTTTTGGTAGTTACTTTGTTAAATTACTGATATTTGACTGCATCTGGTTACATTAGAAGCCGACCCCAACTTCATCATTCTCCTGCACCTATCCCCATTTATTAACACGCTTTTATTAGCTTCACCTGTCTGTTTGTTTGTAAGCATATTTGTAACTGACTCCTTTGGACTTCATTTTGATCCACTTCAAACGGTCAGATTTGATTTAAACTTTGTAGACTTATCGGGGACCAATGACAATTCAATAATTTTATAAATTTGTTCCATAATTTAAAAAAAAAAACGTAAAAAAAAGTGAAAAACCACGCTTTTATAGCAGAACTCAAAATAGAAAATAAATAATAGATAAAAAAATCTAAAAAATACGCTTTAAAAACCAAACTAAAAAAGCAGAAAATAATTTTAAAAAGCGTGGTGTGCTTGATATTAATTGATTATAAAAATACCTCGAAAAGCCTCACGCTTATTTGAAATTATTTTCTGCTTTTTAGTTTGTATTTTTTTTTTAGTCTATCATTTTGGCAATACTCCATGTATCGCCAAAATGAAAGAGATTGACATTAAGAAAACATAGCATAACATCACGCCTATATTTTCCAAAAAGATAGACAGAGGTGTACCTTATAGTACACCCGGATTTCGCCAGTTTAGTTCACGCCCCATGTAAGAGGCTAGCCTATTGCCATAAACCGGGCTCAAATCCCCAATAACACTTTGCCCGACCCGGGGGTCGAACCTAGGAGCTCATGCTCAACAGTATCGCTTGCGACCACTAAACCAACGAGCTAGTCATTGAGACAGCTATCATATTAACACAATTAAACTAGGTGCACATTACAGCCGCATCGGGCGGCACCGCATCGAATTTGCATATAGAACTAAAAACTTAAAAATAATTTAATCTCAATTATTTAAATAAAAGCGTGTTACATTTTGATAGCGGGAGAAATAAAGAATTTATTAGCATGTTACACCTTCTTTATTTCTAACCGTTAATATGTAACACGCTTTTATTAAATAATTGAGATTAAATTATTTTTAACTTTTTAGTTCGTTTTATTAATAAGTAATAATAAAAGCTTGTTTTAATAAAAGTTTTTTTCGTTTAATTTTATTTTTACTTTTTAGTATTTATGATGCGGGATTTACTATCTGCGTAGTTCGTAGAGGGTTTTTCCGTTATGTAGCTCGTAATAATTCGTAGAACCCACACATATGTGTTGTTTTGAGCACTTAAAGTGTTATGTGTCTATGGCCACCTTCCAGCTCCAGCATCAGACCCTGGTTACCATATAGGATCAAAGTACTCGTCAATACGAATCAAACGAGCCCAAACTCGATGGGGTTGTGTCGTTTTATTCCGGAGTTCCTATGGCCACCTTCCAGCTCCAGCATCAGACCCTGGTTACCATAAAGGATCAAAGTACTCGGATTGTGTCGTTTTTTTGTAGAGTTCCTATAGTCACCTTCCAGCTCCAGCATCAGATCAGCTCCATGTCATCATAATATTGCATTGTCACGCCATATATGTATGCTTTTCAATATGCAATTTCAGCTCAATCGGAAACCGGGAAGTGGGTCAAATTTAACATGCAAGATTTCATTACAGACACCGGAACAGGTGAAAGTAAATAAAAGCTCGTAAAAAGCATTGTTTGCTTTTATAATAAAGGAATTTTCCATGAGTTTGACATTACACCTGTCAAATTAGTATTTGGGTTTAAAAAAGAACCATAGGAGGACTTTTGCGTCGCGGTGCGGCCGCCCACGTGTACTTTTGCCTTTAGGGCGCAGTGCAAGTCAAGGGTTTGGGCACGCCACAATTGCGGCGGTAAGTCCCCTCTTTGAGGAGAGGCTTGAGAGGCAGCACGGCGTCCTCACCTTCCGCCTGACGCAGGTCCTCACCGGACACGG
Source organism: Polymixis lichenea (assembly GCA_949091785.1). Taxonomy (NCBI): domain Eukaryota; kingdom Metazoa; phylum Arthropoda; class Insecta; order Lepidoptera; family Noctuidae; genus Polymixis; species Polymixis lichenea. The sequence goes on from OX420937.1 coordinate 22,953,107, forward strand.
TTGCTTTGGGAGGTTCCTGTTTCGGATAAGGCGGGAGGAAACGCTCGGGTGTTTCCACTGCGAAGATCTCCTTGAGGATACGGTGGAGGTCTGCCCGGCTTGGGCGGAACACCGCCGTGCCCTTTGGAGGCGATCGGCGGCGGCGATCTCTCGCGTCCGGCACTGGTCCAGGCCATGGTACGGAGCGAGAGTGCATGAGTAGCCGTCGCCTCCTTCCGCGAAGCAGTGATGCTCGCAAAGAGGGAGGCGGCGCACGTGAGGGTTAGGCAGTATGTGCGCCCTCACGGCCGTAGCCTCCGCAGAAGACGCCCTGGGCGTCGGGAATCCAAGGCTGATTCCCGGCCACCGTAGGCACGGGCTTGCGGACGGCGAGTAATGGGTAGCTCGCTGTCCGGTAAGGACCAAGCCCGGATTGACGGCGCGTTGTGTTCCACGCGCGCCTCAAAGAGATGTCAGCACCAACTGAAGGGGTCCACAAGGGAGATGCCTGCCAAGGGTCCGGGTTGTTCGAAAGAGATACCGTGGCCTCTGGCACACAGGCAACTGAGTTAACACGGGTGGGTTTTAGTCAGTCAAAAGTCTGACACCTGCTTACTGCTCCTGCTCCACCCAGGGCGGGAGAAGTTATTTGGTAATTTAATTATCCAACATAAAAAAAGGGTTGTTTTTAAGTCTGAGCATTTGAGATTTGTGCTTGCAAAATACATAAGTAATTGCTACTTTTTGCCACTTTATAGCTTTTGTTTAATAAAAAACCTATTCAATGCTCGTGCCCTCTCTGTATGAGAAGAGGTATTTGCCCTACAGTGGGCAATAATAAGCTGGTATTACTATCCAGATCTAGACTTAGTACAGTATAACCTACGTTCCCTAAACAACTCTTATCATCTGTTATCTTCGCATTGACCTAAGCCATGACGTCATTTCTAATACAGTACCTAGGAAGGTTAGATACATGTTTTGTTATCAATTCGCAGACATTCGACGAGTGTGTGGAGAGGGGTCAGGCAGACTGCGACCCCAACAACATGTGGCTACAAGTACCCTTCTTTTGTGGACATGCTGCCGAGTGCTGGTATGTACCTATTTTTATTATAAACTAGTTGAGTCGTTGAGTGGATGTCAGAAATGATCCCACGGTAACGTGCTACCGGCACAAAGAGCCCAACCTAGCCTATGTTGCTCCTTATAACATAAGCTATTTGCCAGTGAAAGTCCTGTCAAAATTGGTCCAGCCGTTTTGGAGATTAGCCGGAACAAAAAGACAGACAGAAAATAAAATTAAAAATTGTATTGTTTTTGTAAGTAGGTACCGTTTATACTTTCATAATGGATTTAGTAAAAAGCTTTTATTGTGACGTTACAAACAGACACTTCTATTTTATTTACTTGTGTAGATATGTTTAATACAGCTCTGACCTAATTCAAGACTGACTTTAGACATACTATCGTTTTCAATTCGTAGACAATGATGAAGCGCAAACGTAATTTCGAAGTTTTGAAAATTCAGCCAAAAATCTACTTCATGCTGAGCTTGATCAAACTATTTTGATGCTAGTGTGCGTAAATCCAATAATACACTTTATAATCAGTGACATAAAGTGCAAAGTTGTACTAACATTGATGCAGGTGATATCGAACTGCTAGTCGAGCGTCCCGGAGAAGGTACGCTCTCGAAGGGTTCGTTTGTACTTTATGGCACTGATTATAAGGAATATTATTCAATGTCTCTAACAATCGCAGAGCAAACGTTCGGGTAATGAGTAGAACTCATATCCAGCAGATAGTTGAATCTATAAGATGCATGGAATTTTTAAGATAACAAATACGAGTTAAATAATATCTTTGTAATCTTGTATATATCTCACTACAATCCGTTTGTTTTGTTATTTTAGTGTTTAATTAGTGTATGTAATTTAAACACAAAAGATTGTTTTTGTGTTTTTTCTGTCCAATTTGGTCCCAGATATGATAGATTAATGAGAGGAATGACTGTAGGTATCAACAAGGTTAAAACAAAGTGAGGCCACGTTAAAATATCGTGGTAGGTCTTTATCGCGTACTGGATTTTCGACTGTCGGTGTTTAGCCGAGCATTCAGAATCCAACGGAGAGCATCCCAGCGCGTCAAAAAAACAGTGCTGGATTTTGAACTCTCGGCGCTAACAAATGCGCAAAAAAATCGTCACAGACATTCTAAAGCAACAGGTAGCAATGAAACGATAATTGTTATAATTAGATCTATGTTTCCTTGTTAATGGCTTATTGACAATTCATGGAAGGACGTATACCTACTAAGGCCATTACAAACGCAAAGTTAGGGCCGTAAGATCAATCGTAGTTTAAACCACAGAAGAGAGTTTAAATGTCAAAAAGAATGCACAACGAGCGTGACTTGTTTGTCGATAATTATAATTAAAACTGTCGATGAGTCATTTTGCTCAGTTGCGCACAACTCTAGCACTGCTCCATAAGGTTCGTACAGTATAAATATGGACAGTACCGAAACTACGAACAAACGGTCAAAAGGCACACCCACACAGACCGCTCGCAGCTACGAGACCCCTCAGCGTATGTCGCGGTGCTAACTCATAAAAAAGATCACAAATATTGACAAAAACCTTCTATTTTAGGAAACCCGGCAACCAATGGGCCTTAGACCAAGCGAAACACAATCTAGTCAACCACTATCTCCTAGTGGGCGTTACGGAACAAATGCTGGATTTCATAACTGTACTGGAGGCTACACTACCTCGCTTCTTCAAGGGAGCCACCGAATACTACATGAACAGCAACAAGTCTCATCTGAGACAAACTAGCTCTAAGATAGAACCTAACCTCTTAACCATAGACAAAATCCAACAGTCCCCAATCTGGAAGATGGAGAACGAATTATACGAATTCGCGCTAGAACATTTTAATTTTGTTAAAAGAAAATTGTTAGCAAAAGAAGCGAATAATGTCGCACAAATATATTTCTATGAGAAAATACGGCCTAAATGAGCTTTAGATTTAGAGTAATTTATTGATGTTGTTAGGGTATGGACACACTTTACCTTTTTGAGGTATTTCTATACGGCATGTTTTAGAAACGTGTGGTCATGCTTAAGAGTGTGGTACGGACCGTCAAGATATACCGGAGAGAAGTAATTGCGAAAAAATTTTAAATGAAACTTCAATACCTACTCGACCGAAATGGATGGGACAGTTTATGATATTGGTCCCATGCAGAAAGTTACTCAGTTTGATGATCTTTAACACACCTTAATAGGACCTCTGCCATCTGCTACATGCTGTATTAACTTAATTTTTGGTCCCTAATTCGACCATCAAACGGACGGAATAAAATCGCGGTGGGATTTTTCGCGCATGGGATTTTCAACTCTCAACGGTGAGCAGAGCATTGAAGATCCAGTACGCGGCAAAATCCCGCCGCGATTTTATTACGTCCCTCTGTACGTCAACTAATCTGCCGGCAAGATTGTGTCTACTTAAATATTATATTTTGGGGTGAATTCATAAACGTTAATTAAAGTTAAGAGATGTTTAAACGTCAAAAATGTATGGTTAATCAGACGCTAATCATTACTTAACCTTAAGCAACGTTTATAAATAAAGGGGTTTGTGTACTAATATTATTTTTTGTTAATTAGTAAATAAGTTATCTGACGATATTATGTTCATACACTCTTACTAAATTATGTTATAATAATCATTCCAGAGTTAGAGTATATTTGTAAAGACACTGGTTCTAGTAATTTGTCAACAGGGAATGTAGGACATTTAGTAATTTTGTTGCTGTATTTGAGCGTGGCATTAAAATTTTTAAAGCTAATTGAGAGACAGAACAATGTTGGACAATATTGTGCTAATTGGCTGACCTAATTATTTATAATTTCAATTAAATAAAGTAAGTTCATCATTTGCTTAGCCTTGTGACAACTATGTTGTGGTTGGCTTCCAGTCTAACCGGATGCAGCTGAAAACCAGTAATTTACATGGAACGACTGCCTATCTGACCTCCTAATCCCAGTTATTGGGTAAAACGCCCGAAACTGTGACAACCACGAATTGCAGCAGAGACCAACGGCCTGACATGATTTCCGAAGCACGGGAGGTCTTGGTACGTTAAGATGGTCACCCATCCACGAACCAACCGCGGCAAGCGTAGCTTAACCTGATCTGTCGAATTGTGCAGCTGTTATGACTTAGCCACAAGCCCCAAGTTAGATAAAGTAAAGCATGTCGTTGTTATGAGCTAAAACGATAGCCTGGAGTCAGATTGAGGAATATTTGATAAAAAGTCTAAAATATATACACCGTGAAATTTTAATGGTTGTTTTCCCGCAGCAAAACGGTTTTGTCTTGGTAATATAATCGTTTTATATACAAATAAAATATTAGAAATAAAAAATGGCAGATTAACCATTGTGAAAAATCACCACGTGCGAGAGTTTATTTTGCTTTGAACATTTATCATCGCTGTTCCCTTTGTCGGCGGCGCGTGCGATTCGAGTAGTACCTACTAGTTACCTCTTGTGTTACTACTGCGTAGTGTTTTATCGAGTTGATGAATATTTTTATTGCTATTTTAAAACAAAAAAATCTTTCTTTTTTTTCCTTTACTCTATGCTTCGAAAGTACTCCTTATGGCAAGTTGTTCTGCCGCGGGAAAACAACCATTAAAATTTCTCGGTGTAGAAGTTTACAAATGGCAGATGCACTTTTATATTCTAAAAAGCGGCCTGACCCTGCTTTATACTGGTGCAATGGTGACATATCAAATAATTGAAATTACTTTGCTATATCCAAGTTAAATATTAATGTATGGCCACCAAAAGCAATAATTAGGGATCGGATAATCGAATGCAAATTTACCTAAAGTTAATTTTTAGTTACGAAAATATGGAAGCGGCTTCTTAAAATATTTTTTTGTACAAAAATCCTGGGATGCCAGCAACACCGGGAATGCATAACTAGTCAGTTGTATAGTATAGAAGCGACTTCTAAATGATTAGGATTGCATAACTATTCAGACGCATATTTATTAAAAAATTAACCCCGATGGAAATTTGGTACCTATACCTATGTACCTAGGGTGTAAGTCTGTAAGAGTAGGGGTGATGTGTGTTAGATAAAACTTTTTTTTACTTTAAAATCGGTACAAAAGCACATTCCATTGTAGCCAGCCTCTAAACTTTCAGTGAATATGCATCCGAATATCCGATTTCTAGAGATAACTAAACAGGGTCGTCGGATATACTTGAAGTTGAGTAATGAACCGATGGTTGTTTCGTAATAAAATTCAATTTGATTAATAGAAATCAAACAGTTAATATTATATCAAATTATATCTCATACGAAGTCGTCCATTGGATTACTAAACTTCAACTATATCCTACAACCCAGCACCCTAATTGCGTAACTCACGATTAATCGTAATCTGTTTCGTTTTGAAACAGATGACTAATCCATTGCTTTATATGTTCCTAAAATGTGTCTGCTCAACAACGTAAATAACGCAATGAATATTGTTGAACTGTCAAAATGAAACCGATTATGATTAATCGTGAGTTACGCAATTAGGGTGCTGGTTACTGAACTCCTTTGATGACTGTGTTATACAGGATACGTTTTTCGTTTTTTTTTTTTGTAAAACCGACGAAGCATTTCTGCGCTGGGGGTCTAGAATGATATGCTGAATTCATGGTTACAGTTTGCGCACGGTTAAAAACTTACCCTCTAGACATGAAACTTCCGAAATAAATGGTCTACATTTTGGATCTTAAATGGCGATGAAAACCGCATAAAAATCTATTATGTACATTACAAGATCTAAACGGTCACACAGACAGACAAAAAATCGACTTTGTTGTTATAATATGTATAGTCAAAGAAGTTTTCTTGCCCACAAACTTGCCACAAGTGAATATATGCCCCAAAAGTTTGTCCACGCTCAAAAGCTGCAAAGATAATTAGGTACTTAAACATAGGCCTTCTAATAAATTAAGATAACGAAATTGAAATTTAGTTAGTAGAAAAGTAGGCCTTAATACTTAATAGACAATTATAGGATTTAGTGCCATAGGGAGGATGCGGTGAGGTAGACCGCGAAATTCATTTTTTCTTACTTTTTTACAATTTTCAGGTCAGCGTTCGGCTGAATGTTGATTACAATCATATTCAGCCGAACGACCGTAACAAATATGGCTTTTTAGAATTATAGTAATTAAAACCCTCTCCGTCTTATTACAAAACCCGATTTAACTTTAGTTCTAGCCTAAAACTCTCAGTCAGTTCTGACATTCCCAACTTTTCTTCTATTTCGGTAAAGTTCTTAATACAAAAATTACAATTTAGCACTGGACTAAGTTGTCAGTTTTGCAAAATGAGCTGCATTTCGATTTCAGTTGGGTTCTTATTTAAAAAACAGGCTCGATGGTTTACACCATACTTAAAGAAAAACCTCGTTTTGTAATAAGGGGGTAGGTTCATATTATCCTATTAATTGTCTAGTTCATGAAAAAATCATACATCGTTATAGTTTATGAACTATGGTTGTATTAACGATTTTAATCATTATAATTCAGTAAATATTCACGTGTTATGGTTCATCATCATTTCAGCGACGTCCACTACTGGACATAGGCCTCCCCAAGCTCCGCCGTTTCGACCGGTTCTGTGCTTCTCACATCCAGCGGATTCCTGCGGCCTTCACCAGGTCGTTGGTTCTTCTTGTGGGAGGCCTTCCAACGGTACGTCTTCCAGTACGCGGTTGCCATTCCAGAACCATCCGGCCCCATCGGCCATCTGTTCTGCGTGCAATGTGCCCTGCCCACTGCCACTTAAGTTTGGCAATTCTTCGGGCTATGTCGGTTACCTTGGTTCTCCTACGGATCTATTAATTTCTGATTCGATCACGTAGGGAAACTTCCAAGCATAGCCCTCTCCATTGCCCTTTGGGTGACCTTTAGCCTTCTTTTGAGGCCCATTGTTTTGGTTACGAATCATATTTTGTTCAACATAAAACTTGACACTGACCTGCAAATTGCCAAAAAACGTAAGACAATTGCCAAAAAACGTAAAACAATTCGAATTTCACGGGCTATCCTGTCGCTTCCTCTTTAATAGACAATCATAGGATTTAGTTCCTTAACTTATCGAATTTAGGTTTAATTTCCAATGTTACGTTGCTCACACTAAAATTATGATAAGAAAAGACATTTTTTGTGTAAGATTATTGGCATTGTATTGCAATGATATTTAAATCTTATAATAATTTTGTAAAATTAAAAGCGATTCGAACGAAAAACAAAAAACAGTGAGGGGAAACCCCGTAGGCAATAATAGATAATGTAAATAAATTAACGATTGTGAAATGTTTTGATGTGAAATATATTTATATTTAATGCACATTTATTTGTACACAGATGATATTATATAACAGATATTTTTGTTTAACTTAAGTTATCTACCTTAACCGCAATCAACTGTACAGTCAGAAACACAAGTAAAAACACAATTTTTCTTTCTTTCAATTAACTGTATTTATAATACTGCACAGTTACTGGTTTCATGTTTGAGCAATTTTTAAAGTGTTAATAAACTAAGCAATAAACAAAATACATTCTGAAGAAACATGAAAGAATATCATTATGTGTTTTTACTTCTGTATTCAATACATACTTAAGCTAATTTTGTCACTCCCAAAATATTATACTTTTTTACCGATTTTTTTTTCTAATTTACTGTTAAGAGCGTTTATTCAACGCAGATTGGCAGCGTCGCATTTCAAGTTCTTTTTCATGATTATCTTATTAAGTTTAAATCAAAGTACTATTTTTTTTTCAGCCAAGCACTATATCGTTGGTATTTATATAATATTTCTGTATGTTGTTTTAATGGTTATTTTGGTATTTTGCTTATAAAAATCGACATACCGTCTATTATTTTCTATTTGCAGTATTTATTACGATTAAATGTTTTTATTTAAGAGTAAATGTTAAAAATAATTATAAATACCAACGATCTAGTGCTTGGCTGAAAAAAAAATTGTACTTTGATTTAAATAAGAATCAAAATCACCATAAATGCGACATTGCCAGACCGCGCGGGATGAACACTCTTAATCGGTCAGTGACGAAATTAGCTCCTAAAATATTTAATTTTTACAATACTTAATGAACATTGTGATATTTTGAAGTCCATCCAACGACTTGTTATCTGAATTTAATGCTATAATTTTTTAATGTTATTCAATATGCGCAATTATTGCTTTATTTGTTATTTTATTATTGTGTGTTTAAATTTTGAAGTAGAAGTTGCAGATTTTGTCCGCTAGGTGACGCTAATGATACATGGACCAATGTATGTAAGTACTCGTGTAAGTACATGATAATAAATGATAAAATATGGTAGAAATAGTTCTGATCATCTGATCGTGGAATGTCAAAATGATTCCGTAGATGCGTCTGGATTTTAATCGGAAACAGAATACTAATAAGTATTAATATGTCTACCAAATGGCATAAAAGTCAATATCAATGTCCTAGGTTCACACACCATATAATATTTTCTTTCTTGTTTTCTAATTCTGCTTATTTATTTTTTAATTCTATTCAATCAATCAATCAACTCAGCCTATCGCAGTCCTCTGCTGGACATAGGCCTCGCACAGGCTGCGCCACAACACTATCCTCCGCCTTCCGCATCCAGTCTGTCCCAGCCACCTTTTCGAGATCCGTCGGTTATCCTCCGCCTTCCGCATCCAGTCTGTCCCAGCCACCTTTTTGAGGTCCGTCGGTCGGTCGGTAATCTTTTTATGGAGATAGAACCTAGGAACAGATACTGGCCACTTATATTTTTTATTCATATTTATTTTGACTTACAATTTTAATTTATTATTCATTTTTAATTAATTTTTTCTCAGTACTATATTATTCACGAAATGGACAATGATAATACTATTTTTGTTATTTATATTATCAATTATATGTTTGTGTAAGTCATGATAAAATAGTTGTAGTACACTGACATCCATAAATTATGGACTAATCTCTTATTATTTATAAAATGTAAAAAAAATCAAATGCTTTGAACACTTTTTGCTTAAAAGACAGCTTGTGGAACGATTTTTTTTTTCATTTTTGTATATAAAAATGTTGAGAACTATCTTGTGTGATATAAAATTCATTTTTTATAAAGAAAACTGAACAGTTCACAAAGAGAAATGGAACAATAAAAATAGTTGACGATGATTGAGCCGCGCCCTAACTCTGTTTATTCGCGAGATTTCTCGCGTCCGGCCCTGGGCCAGGCCATGGTACGGAGCGAGAGTGCTTGGGTAGCCATCACCTCTTTCTGCGAAGCAGTAATGCTCGCGAAGAGGGAGGCGGCGCACGTGAAGGAGAGGCAGTATATGCGCCCTCACGGCCCTAGTCGCCGCAGGAGACGCCCTGGGAGTGGGGAATCCCAGGCTGATTCCCGGCCACCGTAGGCGCGGGTTTGCGGACGGCGAGTAATGGGTAGCTCGCTGTCCGGTAAGGACCAAGCCCGGGTCGACGGCGCGTTGTGTTCCACACGCGCCTCAAAGAGATGTTAGCACCAAATGGTGGGGTCCGCAAGGGCTGATGCCTGCCAGGGGTGCGGGTTGTTCGAAAGAGATACCGTCGCCCCTGGCACACAGGCATCTGAGGGAACACGGCTGGGTTTTATTCGGTAAAAGTCTGACACGCCTTCCTGCTTCACCCAGAGCGGGTGAAGTGATTTGATGATTTCCCAAGCTCAAAAAAAAACGCTTTTTACTCCAGGGGCTGTTAACCTATGTAAGTTCAATAAAAACTTTCAATTAGCACAATTATTAGTCGATCATAGTTGACATGTTGTTTACGCGTTAAGCTAATGTGGTTACACAGGGAGGGCCCTTGGGGCACGGGCGTACCCAGCTTTTAGTCTTGGGGGGGGGGGGGGGGGTGCAAATAAAGAATTTCTTGGTCCAGGTATTGGGCATAATGGGGTACCCTTGCAGCCCCCCACCCCCTGGTAGATGTAGTTCAAAAGGTCAGTATCAATTATCGAGAGCATCTAAATTCAAATTGTTCTGCGTCTCTGGTTAAACGGTTGAGTTGTTCCATTTTTAAAATTGGCCAACTTAACTGGCACATAGGACAAGAGGAAAAATATTTCACCCTGTTGCACGAAAGCTATTTCTTATTCAAGTTCAAGTAAAAGTGAAATTCAGTTTGGCAACGATTTTTTCATTTATTTTTCTAACAATTTATTATTTTTATAATCTTTATTTTTATTATTAATAATGTATTATTTGTCCTAGAATTTTTATTAAAGACGTAGTCAGGTTAGATAATATTATAAGAAGTTGTATACTCACAGTAGTATATTATGTATAATTATTATTGTAAATAGAAATGCGCATTTACATAGTGTAAGTAAACATGTTCTTCCATTCGAGTTATGTTAGGTAGCTAATCTTGCGATGTACATAATCCGTTATGTAAATTTTATCCGTATGTGAGTTTACATATTAGAAATACTGTTGGTGACAATTGCCCTATGAAATATTGAGTGCGAATTTCAACCACATTTAAACTACGTTCAAGATCTGTCAGTGTCAATATTCCACAGACAATGAAGACACTGATAGCCCTTAAACGTGGTCTATGTGCTGATCGCGATCAGTTTTATTGGTGAAATTCATTCCGTGGTTTTATTTTCGTGCTTCTCTCTAATTTATACAGGATAAGTTTTTATCCAGTGCGCAAACTGTAACCATGAATTCAGCATATCATTCTAGATCCCCAGCACAGAAATTTTACTTCGGTTTTACAAAAAAAAAATCTGCTGTTTCATAGCAAAGTGGTCAAACCTACGCGGTCAAAATGTATGGAACAGCTGATTTTTTTTTGTATTACCGACGAAAAATTTCTGCGCTAGGGGATCTATAATGATATGCTGAATTCATGGTTACAGTTTGCGCACTGGATAAAAACTTATCCTATATATAGTCTGCTTTAGTTTACCTGTATCAAGTAATTATATGATTTGTCATCGACACTACTTATTTAGAGGTAAGCACATACGTTTATAAAACCGATACAATTTCTTACAGTATTATTGTACCTTAATAGCAGAAGTATTGTAAAAATCCCTCCTACCCTCGTAACCTGTATAATAAATATAAATTTATTCAAATTTCGACATTGACGCGCAACCTGTTACCGTGGATTCCGTACATGTTTCTGGATCCCTCGGCGTTGAAATGTTTATTAGATAAAAATTTGCTGTTCCATACGTTTTGACTGCGTAGGTTGTACACACGGCTACACATCAAGCTATACTTTTCCAGTTTACGCTGATCTCGTACTGAACGGAGATCCTATACAATGCGAGATCAGCTGATACTGGAAATGTATAGCTTAATGTGTAGCCGTGTGTACGTTGATCTCCCTGCCACCCTGTATATTTTGATTTATTCAAATTCAATGCCTAATTATTATATTTTAATTAAGTATTTAGACAATTTTGCATAGTGTATTTCATATTTACTTTCGGTAGATGCTTCTATCACATAGTAGCAGGTAAAAAAGCATGATGAATAATGAAATATATATAATGTTGTTACATAAAACAGAAAAAAAATTACCAACTGACATCTGCTTACTTATTAAAACCAATATTTAGATCAAGAAGAGCACACATAATTATCAACATATGTATAGAAAATATAAATTTCGCCGTCCCCAGAGAATATAATAGCAATCGCTAAAACTTAAGTTTTTCAGGAATAAATTATAACCGTTTTTTGGCCATTACTCAGAAAAGAAGCGAGAGAAAATGAAAGAAGATTTTTAATTATTGTGTTAGTATTAGAAACTCGTTAATTAGATTTACCAATAGGACAATAATTACAAATTGATAAATAAGTTTTCTTTTTTCAAAATTTATTTGTCTTTGTCCTTTTATTCCATTTATTCTCGGTCGTCCCCGCCCCGTTGTGCCCACTGGGCACGAGTGGGAAAAAAAAGTTTCGTTCCTCCCCAGTGGTGAAGATTGGAACTTTTTATTTCCCACTCGTTCCGCTATAGACCGAGACGTTCTGAGCAAGAGTGAACAATGTTTTTGATTAAAAATAATTTAAAAGACTGAGGCAATTAGTACAGTATTTGTGAATCACAGGTAATCAACGAATTTATATAATGACAAAATTATGTATCACAGATAATCAACTTATTTACACAAATTCTTAAAGTTTGAAGGTGCCTATCGCAGTTAATCAGCAAATATTATTTTTAATCAAAATCATTGTTCACTATAGCTCAGAAAGTCGTAATTAAAACATTTTAACAATCCGTGAAATCTCTTATTGAAATCCCCATTATTGCATTTTGACTCTCGGTCTATAGCGGAATGAGTGGGAAATAAAAAGTTCCAATCGTCACCACTGGGGAGGAACGAAACTTTTTTTTCCTACTCGTGCCCAGTGGGCACAACGGGGCGGGGACGACCGAGAATAAATGGAATAAAAGGACAAAGACAAATAAATTTTAGTGCAATTAAAAAAAAACTTATTTATCAATTTGTAATTATCGTCCTATTGGTAAATCTAATTAACGAGTTTCTAATACTAACACAGTAATTAAAAAACTTCTTTCATTTTTCACTCGTGCCCAATGAGGACGACCGGGAATAAATGTTTTATTCTTGCTTCGTCCAAGCAAAGATGAATATTGCAACATTGTCTTAGAATTTTATTCTAAAGTAAATCACGGGCCAAGTTGCAAAAATAAGAGTAATAAGTAACAAATTGAAATTAGTAAAAAAAAATTGTGCCGAAAAATTTTAGCCTGTCTTATTCTTATTTCGTTTAATCAAGGATGATCAACATTTTCTGACAATTTTATTTACGTAACTTTATAAGGTGGATAAAACTTCGAATATAAATACATTGTTTTAGAACTTCGTCAATTACAGCAAAAATAACCCATAGATTTCACTCATGGAATACTATTAAAACAAAGGAAATAGCTGTTTTCATTTTCGATGTCAAAATCAAAAGTCTTTTATTTAAATTATGCTGAGATTCACCATTTTTCAAACGTCAAAATTACATAAGACAAACGTCAAAACGCCCGCTCTTCACCGCTTACTGATTTACCAGGGAAGAAGAAGTGACGCAATAAACTCCCCAGAGGGTTTGTTCTTCGGGGATGGCGAATTGAGGTACAGTACCTACTAAAGATTTTTTAATGATCAACACACTGATTCATGCCAGAGCCTAAAGTTAAGCACCATGTGACTTCGAAAGCTGTAAATAATATATATATGTATAAGTTAATAAAATAATAGACAAAATACTTCACAAAATGTTACTCCTTTATCGTACAAAGTTGTACTTAATTTGTAAAAGCAGTTACACAACTTTAGACGCTACGTACTTAGTTTTAAGGTTGATCATTTATATAATTTATAAAGAAATGTGATTATAGAATCTGTTATTTTTAATTTTTTAATGTTCCGAATCTCTGCACTCACTAGTTTACCGTGCAAAGGTGTTTCAAACGAAATATAAACTGAATGTTTCATAAAGTATGTTTTTTTATTTATTAGTTAGCTTTGACACACTATTCCCATCTTTAAAATTGTATCACATTGTGTACATTACATACATTGCAGCGTACAAAAATTCAGTAATTTCAACAATACTAGTTATTTTTAAGGCTATTGTTTTTACTAAAAAACTAGCTGTGCCCGGACCTCGTCCGCGTGGATTTTTCTAAAATAAAAGTAGCCTAAGTTACTCCTTATTACATCAGCTACCTGCCAGTGAAAGTCCCGTCGAAAACGGTCCAGCTATTTCAGAGATTAGCGGGAACAACAGACAGACAGACAAAAATTACAAAAAAATATATTTTGGTTTAAGTACCGTAACCGCAAAAAGCGGTTTTTTACTATTACAAACAGACACTCCAATTTTATTTATATGTTATGTATAGATGTATAGATGATTCTACCTCGTTGGTCTAGTGGTCGCAAGTGCTACTGCTAAGTATTACGTCCTGGGTTCGATTCCCTGGTTGGGCAAAGTGTTATTGGGTTTTTCTATTTGGAATTTCTCAGGAGCAGCCTGGAGTCTGGATTTGTGCCCGTTTGATGGCAATAGGCTCGCCCCCAATTACATGAGACTTAAACATAACTGGCGAAATGTGGGTGTACTATAGACACACCTCTGCTTAACTCTTCAAGGAAACAAGTCGTGATGTTATGTAATGTATTGTATTATTGTAATTAAAAGGTTACAAGAAAAAAATCTTATGAAATAAAAAAGAAAAGAAACTTAAGTATAAGAAAGGCAGAGCGCCTGACAAACTGTATAAACAAGAAAAAACCCTACAACAAAACTTTCCCACAAACTGAAAGCCGTACGTACACCCGTCGATGAATCATACCAAATAAAAATTTAATAAGGTAATTACAGACCACCACAACAACTTCTACTGTACCGAATATTTACCGATCGTACCCAGTAATTGAGAACATACTTTTCATAGAATTCAAAAGTTTTGAACGTGACAATTATCGTAAATGTAACGATCATGAATAAAATAGCATCGCCTTGGGGCTGTCGCTCTGAAATATTATCATGACCCTAATCGAATCGTGTTTCTCAGTAGGCAAACATCGTCATCATCGTCCACTTGCAAGAGCAACTCTTGCAGTTTATACTGTAATTACTTTGTTTCGATGAAGGGGACACAGTTTAAATAATTCAGGTGATGACCTGTCCCCTACCCGCACGAGTATTATGATGTATTAGAGCGAGACAAACAGTGTTCTGTTGGTCGCACCGGCGAGGGTAGGAGTTTCCTTCAGTCGTGTGTGAGAGCTGCGACGGAGCGGTTGGCCCGCGATGCCATTAAGATTCAAACCGCTCGCAGAAATGCTATCACGAAGGCACAACTTCCGAATAACTCAAACCAAGTCGATCAGTTAAAAGTTTTGTAAGATGAGATAATTTTCAAGTTAAAGAGTTCAATGTTTAGTTTCGTTTTGAGGTTCGTCCACGAAGGTCGCGTCCTTCAATCGATAAACTATTAATTGCCGCGTGTGATTGCCCGTGGCCGGTAGACAACGGAACTACACGCGTGTTTTGGATGTATATTTTATTTTATTTATAAAGTGCCAATTAAAAATAAAACATTAGTTAAGAATATTTTTTATTGCGGACCCTGCGTCGTAGTTTGTCGGTGGGAAGACTTTGATTTAATACGCATCTTCATGGAATATGGGCATCTGTTTAGACACAGGTACGTAAGTTTATTTTTAAAAGTAGTAATTAGTAATGGCCGATCGTCTTGCCTATACGTTTATTTCAGGTACCATGTTGGGCGCCAATAGCAACTTTCAATTAAATTGATAACATCAAAATGCATGACAAATAACGAAGACGGACCATTTTAATCATCATTATGTACACCGACAATACATCGCGTAATTCTTTTAAATAATTGTTTATCAACACTAGTCCCATTCGGGCGCCAGTTGTAAACATTGCAATGCGCGTATCGTATATGGTGCTCATATCAACCTTATATTTATAACCTCCTAACGTACCTTGCTGAAATATATAAACTAGATGTATTATTAAAAGCTAGCAGCTAGATATTGGACATTAAACCGACAATTAGGTTTCTATAAACATGAATCTAAGAAATTCTTATCAGCGACTGTACTGCCAATCCTAATCGTTTGATATAATCACGAAGTCGGCTTCATTCATCATTACTCACTATCTATCACTTCAATCAGTAGATATTAGTATTTTACCGAATACCTATTCACTTTAGAAACTCGTCTTTACTTATTGTTATTTTCCAAGTGCGCTTGCGTAGATCACAAAATATCTTATTATTGTTTAAGGTATACATACTTAACAAGCTGAGTGCTCGAAGGGATGGGATTACCCATCGGAAACTCCCCAAAAGCCTTAGGTAATGAGTAAAAGAAAAGCAATGAATTACTAACTTTTACTTAGAAATAAAAGTTTGTCAACTTTCACGTTTTCAACTTTTACAACTTTTCACAACAAAAACAACACCCGACTTAAAAAAAAACACCACAAATTGAACAATAACTGTAATTTCGGAAGTCTGTGTCTTTGAATCTGTGTTTTAGTTTTTGGCCACCTGGTTTCGCGTTGTGCCTTCGCCCTACCAATTCGTATAATCTTCTACTTCTTTATATGTAAACAACAGTGACGTATTACAACATCATCAAGTGGCTTAAATACGTACTCTCGAAGGTTACTCGAAAACTACCCAAGCAAAGTTTTTAAAATTCACATGGGACCACCGCGCAACCTCTTCTACCCAATGAAAAAAGAGTAATTTTCAAAATCGGTTCACAATTGACGAAAATATCGATGAACATATATAAAAAAAATATACTGACGAACATACCTCGTCCTTTTTGGAGCTGGTTAAACATGGCAAACTTTCATTCTCTTTTTGGAAGCTTGGAATGTATTTACAAAAATCCTTTGACCATCATTTTAGACCAACCAGTTTAGGCTGTGCTATAGCTTTCCGTGAATTAAAGAATTTAAGATTTTGATGTCAAAGTGAGTTAAAAAATTATTAATGTTTTTTTTCATTAAAAACAAAATATATGCTTTAAGTTAAAATGATACAATTAAATAATTAAATTAAATTGTCATTTTAATTATTGAAATTGTTAATTCTTTTTTAAATTATTACAAATATTTTAATTTTAAAATAAATTTTCATAATGTTTATTAACAAAAAATCTTCTTGAAAATTAAAAGTTCCTTATTAGATAGATAGGCACTTTCACCTAAAAAAAACAACGTTTGCAGTCATTTCATTTTCATTGAAACGGAACCGCAGTTCTGAGTAGCGACTACAAGTAATTTCTCCCGTCAATTTAAAACTTATACCTAAGTACAGACCGGTAACATTCTGTGGAATTTAAAGCATTTGTTTGACTTAAAGCACTCACTAAAATGCGCTTGATATACAAAATATTATACACTTGCGTACAAAAAATTCGGCCCACCCTGTTCTCTCCATTTGAGAGGAATCTCAAAAATCTCAATGAACAAAATTTATTATTTGATTTTATGTGGAAGTAGGTAAGGTACAGTATATTTGTCATACACTATATTTTGATAAAAGCAGTATTCTTGACAAGATCGATTCTTCAGATTCCTCGTCACTCACTTTTGCCATGTCAATGAAATTGACAAAAGTTTTATTATTTTTATTTTTGTCTGTTTAATGAAAATTTTACTTGATTATTTAACGGACCTCAAAAAAGGAAATACTGTATTCGTTCCCTATTAGGTTATTGTTAGAAAAACTGGTTAAATTATATTGTTTCAAATAGAAAAGTACGGGGTGGGTCGACTTTGTGCACGCAAGTTTAGTTACAGTGACAAATGAAATCGTGTTACAAGGTATAGATGCGTGATTTGTCAAAACAAAAAGTGAGCCGTAGTAGATTAATTTTCTACGAAAAAAATATTGCAAATTTATCGTGGTAAAAATAATGGCAAATCAGCATGTACAGACCTGTCAATCAGCGTTACGCGCTACTGGGCATTGCTGGAAGGAAACACCTACTTAAGTCTCACGCACCTCACCAAGAAAGTTCACACGCACCTGTAGGTACTCAATAGCATAGGACATTTCCTGCAAAATAAATCCTATTCAAGAATTCTCATCAGGATAATTTTTTCGTCATCAGAAATAGCGTGTGAAAAATCCACTACTACATGTTGTGTGAAAAATTTATATTGTTAAAAGTCCCGAAATTCGTCTTTTTTGCGAATATTGATTTTGGGTAGTTTTTATTTCTCCGCTCATGATGTCGCAATGGACTTTTCACACACTATTTCTAATTACTAAATAAAATTAATCCTGTTGAGACGTAATAATATTTGCCTTTAATTTAACTTACAATCGGGATATAATTACTGGAGGAGAAATTGACAAGACATTATCATTTTCACTGCACCGTAAAATACATATATAACACATTTGCTCGTAAAGGGTCTCTTATTACACCAATTTCAATATCGTAATGTATGTCATTACGCACTTGTGCGTTATTGTAATGTAAAACGCACGGTTCGAGATGCTCCGTCTAAAACGAACGGTACTTTTTAAAATCTTAGCAAAGAGTTTTTATGTCAGAAAAGTGGTCAACATTTTATGAATAAAATTAACTTTAAGAGATAAAAGAAAAAAAAAACATTTAATTCTTTACTTTAATTAGTTTTGACAATAAATTACAATCGTGTATCTGTAACAAAAACAAAAAAATATTAATTTACTTTATTAGTTATACTGGCTGTTTTTGTGCCTTTGCCTTAAAAAAAAAGCGCTCATGCGCGCGCATCGCTAATTTGTGAACAAGTAATATTCAATTTTACAAATTGTTCAAATTTTTCTAACTGCTTTAACAAGTGATTAAAGATTTACTCGTTTAAGAAAGTCCGACTTTTATTTATTTCCTCGCAAATATGTTATAAAACGTCGTATGACATACGTGCGCTTTCAAAATTACCGCACTTATATCATAATGTACTATTAAAGGATTGCTAATGGCGCCCAACGCGTAAGTAACATCGAAATCATATTATTTTTCTCTTAATTATTTTAAAACCTACTCATGCTACACTCGTCCACAATAACTGAAAAATCTTATGTAGTTGACGGAAAGTTGTAAAAAAAGCAGTTGCAAAACACAACGGGCTGTCATTTGTTGACTTAAAGCCACAGAGTACATTTTTATACCTACTTAAAGCAGTCGAAAAAAATAATGGGCAGTTAGGTATTTTATATTTCGGCAGTTGGCCATTTTTTTCGGTTATTTCATTCAACAATGTCAATAGTCACAAAAAATATTTAAGTAAGTAAGTAGAAAGCAGTGGTGGCCTAGTGATAACGGCCCCGACTTACGAGTTGTAGGTTTTGAGTTTAAACACGGTTCGGGTTTGTTTAAATAATTTCATCTCCACTCCTCTCAAAATGGTGAAAGAAAACATCGTGAAGAAACCGGCATGTCCTAGAACCAAAAATTCGAAGACATGTGACATCTACCATTTTTTTTTTTTTTTGATTACGGGGGAAATCCTCATGGATGTCCTCCGCCCCGGGGAGGGCGGAGGGGTCTGTCAGACTCTTACTGACTAAAACCACCCCGGTGTTCCGTCTCTCACTTGCACCGGGGATCACGGGAACTAGTGTGACTTCCGCGATCCCCGGCTAGTGAGGTGTTAAACTCCCCCCTTACGTCATAGAGAGGCGCGCGTGGAACACTACGCGCCGCCATCTCGGGTCCTAACAAGTAGAGGGCGACAGATTTCCCCGGATCTGTCGCCCCTGGACCCATTTACCCTCCGCCGACGCCCGGTGCGTCTGCTGCGGATCGGGTTAGCGGAAGCAATCTCCCGCTCCCTCTCCGCAGCCTCCTTCTGCGACATGACTGTTTCGTAGAAGGATACCACCGCGTCCCAGGACTCCTCGCTGCCGACCATCGAGTCGACAACGGCAGGCAGCGACAGGTCACTGCCGACTCCTGAGATGAGGGCACGGCGCGGCTCCTCCCAAGCGGCACACTCTGCCAGCGTGTGCCACGCCGTGTCCTCATGCGACATCTACCAACACCAACCCGCACTCAGTCCGCGTGGTAGATTATCGCCCACTCCTTAAATCGAGGAAGCCTGTGTTCTAGCAGTGGGAATGTTACAGGCTGATTTTGAAGCAGAGTAATAAATGAATGGCAAGTAAAAATGTTGGAATGGGCAGTTAGTTTAATAGTTCGGCAGTTCATTAGGTTACGTTGGAACTGTGACCAACCACGCGCAAGCCAAGGTTGCAGTAACTAAGCCAGGGTATCCAAATCAAGTGGGTAAGGTTAGGTCAGAACTGTGACCAACAGCGTGCGGCCGAGCGAGCGGTCCGCGGCAGCAGCCGCCGAGTGCTACTTCCAAGTTTGGTTTCGTAAATTCTAAACGAATGATCGGAATGAGAAAAAGAGCTTAAATTTGTGCAAAAATGTGCGATATATTGAGATAGGTATTGCATTTCCTGCTGGAGTAACGTTTTGCAGAATCGTGTATCTGTAAAACCATTATACAGGGTAAGTTTTTATCTAGTGCGCAAACTTGCGCAGAAATTTTTCATCGGTACCTAATACAAAAAAAAATCAGCTGTTCCATTCATTTTGACCACGTAGGGTTTTTTTTTGTAAAACCGACTTAAAATTTGTGCGCTGGGGCGTCTAAAATGATATGCTGAATTTTGGTTATAGTTCGCGCACTGGATAAAAACTTTTTCTGTATGTGCTCCTGTAGAATAAACATACACGAGTAGGTCTTCATTTTTGCGTATTTAGAAGCGTAATAGCGTTTGTCTAATCTTAGTCCATTCTCTTATAATTTCTCGAAAAGATTGCATCGCAGAACCAAACAGCGGGTAAATTACGGAACACACCAACAGCACGAAAGACTTTCATTTTAACAGTTGGACAACATTAATTGCGTTATTTACTTTGCTGAGCAGACAAATTTTTCGAACATGAGAAGCAATGGATAAGCATTATGAATCAGATTCGGATTGATAGTGTGTTACAAAAATGGGGTGCTGAGGCCCCAGTGTGAGTTTCATTTAACCATCTACACCAAACGCAGTGAGCGCGTTCGGCGCTCCGGTTGGTCCGTCACCAATCCAGGGCCAATCGGAACGCCGAACGCGCTCACTGCGTTTGGTGTAGATGGCTAAATGAAACTCACACTAGGGCCTTTGGCCTCTACAGTACGTTTCACAAACATACATAATCTCAAAGACAAAGATTGCAAACTGGTCATCAATATTAGGTATGTCATGCAAAAATATTTAGCTACTCGTGTTGAGTATAAGTTTGGGTTGCATTTTGCACAATAATAGGGCCACGAATAGAAATAAAACTTAATAGTATGGTAGTAAAATTGAAATTTCAACGGCAACGATGCCGCGATATCCTTAGGTATGCCGCCACGTCCTTAAGCATCATCATTTGACTTTAAATTTTATTATCTTACATATAAGTTATATTCTGTTTAAGTCGCATAATAATCCCTTGCCGTGCCGAGCCATTAGTAGCCGCAGGCCTTTATTCGCATCTTTTGCAAGATTAGCATGAGCACCGATTTGCCGACGGAAGAATAGACATGACTATAAACTAAATGATGTATAATAAAAGAAGATAGGTATGTTCTTCTATTAAATAACACAGCTAAGCGTTCTAAACGAAGTACTTTGTTGTCGTCGAGTAGAAAGTTTGTTGTCAGTATGATATTGACAGTTTGGGAAGAAATATTCCTCTGAAATAGTCTACTTATAAAAGGACCTAAAAGTTAGAAACGAAAGAAAAATCTTCTTCTTTTTGAAGTCTGTTAATGACAGATAGTGGAAGGATATCTACGGTGCGATGTCAAAAATGGAGTAACGAAATGTCACTTTGTATTGAAAAAGCGCTGTCTTATTCTTTGTGAAATAG
The DNA here is from genome assembly GCA_949091785.1 of Polymixis lichenea. Lineage (NCBI taxonomy): Eukaryota > Metazoa > Arthropoda > Insecta > Lepidoptera > Noctuidae > Polymixis > Polymixis lichenea. The sequence goes on from OX420937.1 coordinate 22,974,682, forward strand.
AAAGCGTCATCTGCATGTGTCTTCATCATCATCATTTCAGCCGAAAGACGTCCACTGCTGGGCATAGGCCTCCACCATGCTCCTCCACTTCGACCGGTCTTGTGCTTCCCACATCCAGCGGATTCCCGCGGCCTTCACAAGGTCGTCGGTCCACCTTGTGGGAGGCGTTCCCGCTCTACGTCTTCCGGTACGCGGTCGCCACTCCAGAAGCTTTCGGCCCCATCGGCCATCTGCATGTGTATATTTTGCCAACATCAGGGCGGTGTTGCATACTTCATCCAAGTCTAGATTTAGTTATTTCGGAGTTAAAACGAAACACTTACAAGATTTAATTTTGTGTATTTAATGTCGTCACCACTGCTCCCAAAACGGTGAAGACACCAACATCGCAACACACACGCACACAGGCAATTGAGGGAACACGTGTGGGTTTTAGTCAGTAAAAGTCTGACACGCCCACCCGCTCCACCCAGAGCGGGAGAAGTTATTTGATGATTTCTTAACCAAAAAAAAAAATATCGTGGAGAAACCAACATGTCCACCAAACCGCACTAAGCCCGTGTGGAAAATTATGCCTCATCTCCCTTTCACAGAGAGGACGACTGTGTCCCAGCAGTAGGAACGTAAATTAATGAATTATGAATTTCCGCAAAGTAACACCTAATTCCATAACTTATCTGATCTTTAATGTGCAGAACAAAAAAATGAAGAGCTGGAGACGACGGGCGGCGAGAGAAGCCGGGGTGAGAGCGCATGGGCCGGGCGCGCGACGCCACCTGCCGCCGGCTTCCCCATGCAGAATTCAAGCCACGTCAAGTTCGAGCCGCCTAATGTGCCTGTTATATTCGTATTGGGTAAGTTATCAAATACAGTACATGGAAGCGCCAGAATAACCCATATTTTTTTTTTTACGTTTTTTGCCATTTTGCAGGGGGGGCTGTAATGTTGAACAAAATATGATTCGCGATCGTAACAAATATGGCTTCACAGATTATAAACGTTAAAATCATCACTACACCCTATAAGTTCATTTACAAAACGTAAGAAAAATTTTCATACGTGCGCCACCTTAGAGTAAACCTTTTTAAGTAGAATAATGTAGGTATATAGATATGATGGTTATTTTGAAGAGCGAGAAAAGAGCTGGTATCTACTTCGGTGGGCAAGGGTTGCAAGCCCGAAAGCTGAGCATGAGGTAAACTGGATTCGATCCCTCGGTCAGATAGTGTTAGCAAAATTTTAGTAGCATCTGAATTCTAGTTTTCTGGCTGGTTTAAATATCTATTTATCTATAATAATACTTCACCCTCGATGGCATAATTACGACTTCACTACATAGTATAAAACAAAGTCGCTTTCTCTGTCCCTATATCCTTATGTATGCTTAAATCTTTAAAACTACGCAACGGATTTTGACGCGGGTTTTTTTTAATAGATAGAGTGATTCAAGAGGAAGGTTTATATGTATAAAACACAGACCTCCACGCGGGCGAAGCCGCTGGCAAAAGCTAGTTAATTATAACTGGCGAAATGTGAACCTCTAATGAAAAAAACTCGGCGACAAGTGACGTGACTACAGCCGCCTGTCGATGTCGGCTTTGCAGTCCGTAGTCTACAGACTCTTAATGATAGGTAGTCCATGTATGCATTGTATCTTAAATGAAAACTACAGCATTATCGTTGCAAACCCGTTGCATTTGTGATTTTTTAATACAGCACTGTCAGAATAGAAAACGCTAGAAATCACAAAAGCAGGTGCAAACAACCGCTATTCAGGTTAAATTCTTACGCTATCACTCACTATTTATAGCGAATTAATAACACACTTATCTATATTTAAAATGTTACTTAATAGTTCAACATTTTTCCATAATACTTAATTGATTGAATAACAAAATAAAAAAATTGTCGACGTTTGAGATCACAAAGTGACTTCAATTGTCTAACGAAAAACATCGATGAGATGATTTGTAATTCGAATTTCGGGTTTGTTTATTCAAATAATAATTAAATTTCGGGTTTGTTTATTCAAATAATAATTAATTCATAAGTACGTTTACTGAGCCATTGCACGGGACTTAAACATAACTTGGCGAAATGTGGGTGTAGGTACTATACACCTCTGCCCAGCCCTTGCGGTATATAAGGCGTGATGTTAGATTATGTGTTTCTTCACATTTTCACAAATTTTGTTTAGAAACAGAGTAGGTTTAAGACTATGTCGCCGAAAGAGATATGAGGGATATTTTTTAAGTTTGCAACACATCGAATACGCCAGGTTTTGATTTAACCTCCCTCACCCTAAAATCATTGATTAAATGCAATTAATTCAGACTATCTAATTCACATTATGCCATCAAAACCTTGACAGACAGGCGGCTAACTGCTGAGGGAGCTTTTAATTTATTACACTAGATAAATATTATGATGGGCATCGTCTACTACGACGTATGTTTAGTTTTTAACACAATACCTCTATACACACTTGGGCTAATAGGCTTAATGAATAGGTAGGTAAATATCTTATTTCTGTACTTTTGTATACTTAGTATTAAGAAAGTTGTGTCTGTAAATCAAAACGGATTAAGCTTAGCACCCAGAACGGCTATATTCTAGAAACATAAGATTGGTACCTACCGGCATATCCTCCGGGTACATGAAGAAATTCCTCTCTATAATACGGGAGAAATAGCGGGGAACAGCTAGTTACCAAATACAGGGTGGCAGGGACATTGCGCAAACTGTAACCATGCATTCAGTACATGTTTTTGGAAACACGGATGTTGAAATTTTACGTCGGTAATTGAACAATTTCTAGGGGTTTAAAACCAATGTTCTGCATTCATGATTACAATTTACGCTTCGATGTCTCTGCGTCCCTGTATTTTATGATATTGCAAAAGACGATGATCACATTGACATCTACCTATTACTCTTCTGAGTGGCACAGTGGAAATGGATTTTCTTACAGTCAAACTTATAAGAGAGAACCTCTTTCGTCGAAATAAGAAATATAAACATAAAACCAATGACGCCTGATAAAATTTACTTAGCAGGAGGTAGCAAAACCAATTACTATTCTATTTGCAACAGGCGCGGCGTGCGTGTATGACCAGGTGACGTATGAACGTAAATCAGGTATAAGGGCTTACCCCTTTTGCGTCGTTTATGTTCGTTCACGTTAAGGATCGTAGCAGGTAGCGTTGAGCTGCCTACCCCTCGGGAAATGCTTGAGTATATGTATGTTCTTTTTCTCAGCATGTCGATAGCAATGTACAGTCAGCCCAGAATTTGGCTACGAGCTTGGCACCTTCAGTAGCCTCCACCAGCTCCTGTAGCGTGCAGACTACAGGACACGTTGGACAAGATATTAAGTGCCTCATTATTTAGGGGACAGCACCTTATTTAGACTCCAGGGCGGAGTCATCTGTGAATCTCCTCCTGCAGGTTTACAGGTTGTATGTTTGTGTGTTAATCAATTTTCTTTTTTAATAGGTGGTCCAGGCAGTGGGAAGGTGACGCACTGCGACAATCTGATGCAGGAGAGGCGTGGCGTGGTGCACATCAACATGACGGACCTCCTGCAGCAGTATGCCATCGGCAACGGTACTGCCAACCCCGGTTTGCACTTTATGTAGTTTAGAATTAGATTACACTGTAGACAACAGTATCATTAAGTAGATAGGCCCGTGGCCTTACACCAGCGGCAATCGCTTTCAAAGTGTTGCGTATTTCTTCAACTAATTTCAACAGGATTCGGTAAAGATTCGGTAGCAAGTAAAAATAGTGGTGGTCTAGTGGTAGCGACTGCAACTTAGGAATTCTAGGTCATGGGTTCGAACCCAAGGAATGTACCCAACATTCCGGATGAACAATTAATTTCCCTAACTGCACAATTTAGAAAACACTGAATAAAAAGAAAATACGTTAATTTGCAGTAAACGTGATTCAGATAAAGAACACAAAAAATAACAAGTTGGCGGAAAAAATGCAGCATGTACAATAAAATACTGGTTGATTTTTAGCAATAGAACTGTATTTCCAGAATAGGTTTAAATATTAACAAGAGCACAAACGTTCAGTGCGCACACAGAAAAAGTTTCTTTTACACAGTGTTGCCAGTATATAAAAACTAGTAAACTAAAATTAAAATGTTGCTAATGCAATAAACTTGTATGTTTGGATTATTCTCAAACACAGCACATCCACGAAAAACAGTCACGGTCAACGCTCAGCATAATACTATGACCCTATACAAAACAGAGCCCTAGCGCTAATGGCGTCAACCGGAACAGCATACGATATGATAAAAAAAAATACACTGTAGATATTAAAGTATTGTATAACACACTGAATAGTAATTAATTAATAGGTTATTGAATCTCAAGTCTATCCTTTTGTGAAATCATTAAAACAATTTAACTTTTATGTCGTGCATTATTGAGGTGGCCGCGACCTTGAGTGCGCTTCCTAGTAACTGCAATCATCAATAGTAATCAAAGTGTAGTTTAAAGAAGTGTTTACTTTTCCGTGTCACAGTATTCGTAGTATTTGTTAAACTGTGTACCGGCGTACACTACGCTTCGTCTCTGTAAGACGCGTAGTGCGGGTTGGAGAATGTCACATGTCTTCGAATGTATGGTTCTAGGCCATGCGGGTTTCCTGACGATGTTTTCCTTCACCGTTTTATGAGCGGTGATGAAAGGAAATACACAAAGTAAATTGCAAGACACAATTATGACCGAATTTAACAACGCTACCACTAGTGGCATATGTTCGTTGCGTTATTTCATAACCATAATAATTATGTTAAACTGGAAAATGCTTTTATATATAAATGTTTATTGTCACGACACCCATGAACTTGCAGCTCGTTAACTGCATATAAATACTGTATAATTTTTATTGTTCATTGGTTCCGGGAATAGACATGAATGGCCTTGTGTCACACCTATATTCTAAGTCGTAACTTCGAAACCTCCTCGACTCACAACTCGTTTGAGGAGACCTCAAGGCGTGCCTCGAAAGATCCTCAAAATCGGTATTCATAGATGTAAGACAGAGGAAATTATGAGGTGCCTCGAATGAGTGTGAGTCGAGGTGATACGTCACAAAAACGTCATTGTTTGGAGAAATATTCCGTTTATAATATTGGCTAAACTTATTTTTAAGTTTAGCCAATGTTATAAACGGACTGATTTTGTGCAAATCTCCGCAAGCAATCTGAAAATACATTACCAATTTAAGTATGTAAGTAGGATAGGTAACTACTACTAAAATACTAAATTTGAACTGTTAACTTGTTTGCGCAAAAAATGTTAACAGCAACTTACTTGAAAGGTTCCTGTTACATAAAATCGTAAAGCGGCTAATACTTGGATTATGGGTGGAATTGGCAATCCACGTCTGTTACCACCAATATCTTGAAACAAAAGTGGTAACAAAAAGCTCACCACAACATCTTTAGTAAAGCGAAATCTAATTTTAAATTAATTTTCATCATAAAACTCAATTGGATTTCCTGCATCTCGTAAATAGCGTCGCGATACGTAATTATATGGATTATCGTACACAATAGTCAATAAACTCTTCAAAAGACATTACGAAAATGTGATAAAATACACTTTGTTTTGGTTAAAAGCTTCCTCAAGGTAGATGCCGACGTACCTTATATTTAACCTAAGTGAGGTTGAGTCGAGTCGAGAAAATCATGAGGTTTTGACTTAGAATATGGGTGCAGACTTGCTACCTTTAAAACACTCCTAATGTATTGCGTAATCTACAGGGTGGTAGGGACGTCAACTCGCACTGCTGAGGAATAAATCCTACTAATCCTACTTACTACTAATATTATAAATGTGAAAGTTTGTGAGTATGGATGTATGTATGGATGTTTATTACTCAATCGTGCAAAAACGGCTGAACGGATTTGAATAAAATTTGGCACACAGGTAGTTTGTAACCTGGAATAACACATAGGATACTTTTTATCCCGGTACTACGTTCCCGTGAGATAGTTTTCGACCTCCACGCGGGCGAAGCCGCTGACGGAAGCTAGTAAAATATAAATACTTTCATTTTGATTTTGAGGTCACCAGTTGCTTAAAACTAAGCAAAGATATTGACTATTAAGTAAAAATAGTTGATGACCATTCATTCTAGAGATTCCTTTGAGGCGTATGATCTACTGATCAAGCCCTACTTATGCAGACCCAGTATGATGTAAATTATAAATATTAATGATTTAAAAAAATCTCTCTTTTTGTCTAAAAATATTCATAGAACTTATAGGTATTTTAAGTAAGGAAAACGCCTTTGACATTTGCTTTATGTAAATCAACTGCATGTGCCGTAGTATTTTCACACTAATTAAATACCTACATGTGGAAAATTATTTTAAAAACTTAAAGTATATTATGGTTTGACGTGCAGTGTTACTTTTTGCATACTTAAGTCATTATTTAAATAATAAAAATAGCAACATACCTGGAAGTATGTAAGTTATAAAATAGACAAATAAAAGTAAAACAGTCTTATATTTATTGCCCATTTACCCATTATACGTATTTTTGGAATGCTACCGAAAGCTCCTCTACGATAGTGCTACGACCCGTAGACTTCTTGCTACGGCGCGTAGGCTTAGTGCTACGGCGTAGTAGCAAGGGTCTACGAGCCAGCCAGGATACTTGCTGTAATATCGTGCATTATCGTAATGTCTGTGCATGATATTGTTTTTTGGGTTAACGATAATGTATGTATATCGAGTTCGGTGGGCCATTGCCCTTACATAACGAATTCGTCAAGTATACACAAATATTAATCTGCCTTGCCTTTACCCAAATATGTTGAGGTCGGCTTCCAGTCTAACCATGTGGCTACCTTTTTTTTTTTCTCGCTGGGAAAATGCATTACGCATGCCCGCTCGCGGGGGACGAGACGGGGTATGTGGGACTCCTGTTAGAATTGCAGTCTACCCACTAAAAACCCAGCGGTGTTCCCGCATCGCCGTGATGGGAGGGCCATGGGAAACCGGCTCAGCTTTTACTTCCACAACCCTCCCGGCGCATGCCCGCCTAGCTGGCGGGCCACAGGCTGGGGGGCTACGGGAATGGCTGGAAATCATAGCCATTCCCGTCTGACACTGGTGGAGGCCTGTGCAATACAGGCTAGGGTGCCCCCGCAACCGTTGCCTGCTGGCCTCCACCTGGGAGGAGTCGAAGATGACTGCCATACTGACGTCTTCTTCGGCCCCATGGAGTGGCTACCTGGGTTGGCTACCTGGGTTGACTAGGACAACCCAGTTACTGGGTAACACAATACCCCTTAGTAAGATTGGTTGTCAGACTTTTCGATTTCTCTTTGACCACTCGTATCGACTTTCAAAGATTCAGTAGTAGCCGAAACCAATAACTTATCGTGCTTTCCAAAGCACGAAGGGGTCTCGATTTGTAGTGGATTATCACCCATCCACGAGCTGACTGCGGCAAGCGTATCTCAAACCTTCCATCGACCTGTGCAGCTGTTAAAACTTAGCCACGAGCCCCTCTCTTCAAGTATGCAAATAGAACAATACACACAGCGCCTCGATTCTCTCAGGGAATCATTTATTTTACTAGCGTTAAAAATATCCTGTAATATAATCTGTCTAGAATGCAGACTGGATGGTCAAAGCCCATATTAGGGAATACTGGAGGAAATCGAAGTGCTTGCACGAAAAGGGTCCGTTATCTAGTTGAAAAATTGTACATCCATTGTTTTAAAGTGTATTTTAGTGTATATTTTTTTAGTAATCCACTTGTTTAAATAATTTTTATTAATTTATTGCTTACTAGCTGTGCCCGCGACTTCGTCCGCGTGGATTTTTCTAAAATAAAAGTAGCCTTAATTACTCTTTATTACATCAGCTACCAGCCAGTGAAAGTCCCATCAAAAACGGTCCAGAGATTAGCGGGAACAAACAGACAGACAAAGATTGTAAAAAATGTAATTTTGGTATATGTACCGTATATATATTCATTTGCATGTAGCAAAAACCGGTTATTTTAATATTACAAACAGACACACCAATTTTTTTAATATGTATCTATAGATGGAAATAAATGTCGTATAATAAAATCTGTCTAGCACAAAAAGTACGACATTTAAATCGGTCAAAGAACCCAGAACGACAGCTAATTTTACTTCACATCAAAAACAAATCCTACAACATTGTAATAACACTCAAAATTAATGATTTCATACGTTTTTTCGTTGTATTTTTTCGATACGAACGGATATTAGTAGGTTATTGTAAATAATGAAGTGTATGTTTGTTTTCTGAGAAATATTACTATACAGTTCGATTGTTTGTCAGCGTTTTGTTTGTCAAATGAGTCATCCGTTGTAATCAAGCGAAGTTAGGCACGTGTTTGTACGGAATCCTTTTGATCATTTATTCATACTCCGCCAGCCATTAATTAGTGTTTTTGATGGAAATATGATGTCATCTTTTAAATTGATCCGATTTTTCGTATGCTCGAAAAATTACAATAGTTCAATAATTTCCGGGTGTCATGTTTTGTTTTGACAGAGGATAGACGCATTCGAAATGTGGTGCCGGAGACGAATGCTCCGAATACCATGGACATCCAAACGCACAAATGTATCTGTCCTATCTCAGCTCGATATCAAGACCCGATTGTCTACAATTTGCCTACAGCGTATTTTGAGCTACTTCGGCCACATAATGCAAAAGGGAGATAGCAGCTTTGAAAAGCTGGTCATTGTTGGCAATACCGAAGGGAAGAGAGCACGGGGCCGGTCGCCAACACGATGGTCTGACCAAATAAAGGAAGCTACCTCCTCCAGCAAATTTCAACAGGTGGTGATGGCAACTTCAGACCGGCGTCGATGAAGGCAGATTGTCCGCTTAAAGGCGTCCAGTGATCACGGTCCTCAGTAATGATGAGGGACCGATTAAAGAAGAAGAAGTTTTTTGTGATAACTGCATTCATATTATTAGGAAGTATTTGTTTGTAAGTTTGTATGTTTGGGTAATCTCTGGAATGACTAGTTGGATTTGAATAAATCTTTTTGCAATGGTACAATGGTGGCTCAGTGGTAACGGCCGGGACTCACGGGTTCGTAGGTCGTAGGTTCGAACCCAGACTGGCGCTTTACTTAATATAATTTATTTAATCACCATTGCTCTCAAAACGGTGAAGGTGTGGCGGCCATCTACAAATGTCCCACATACTAAAACTTCAAGTCAACAAATGTGGAAAACACAAAAAGTAAAGTGGCGCCATCTACAATGCCATATGCGAACTACTCAAGGCTTGACGTCACACCGCAGCTACATCGCGCAAGCGGAGTTTACCACGCAATCTACATATGTACGAGATCCCGACACCAATCGTCTGGCAGTTGTCCACCAGACACAACACCCATCTGGTCGGAGGATCCTTCCTTTACCAACAGAGTATAAGTGAACTTTACACCCAGTTCCTCATACCTCTATAAAGGAAAACATCGTGAGGAAACCGGCGTGTCATAGAACCAAAAATTCGAAAACATGTGACATCTACCAACCTGCACTAGGCCCGCGTGGTGGATTACGGCCCCCTCCCTCCAAGACCCGTGTCCAAGCAGTGGGAACATTATAAGCTAATAATGCTGTAATTCCAGCATGTAACCTGTTTTCCGTAACAATCGACATATCCAAAGTCACCGCCTTCCGAAATTATTTAAGTTATTTTTCACTTTTTAGTTTTTTTTGGAAGTCGGTTGGTTTTTTTTTTGAAAAAAGTTTTTATTCTTCTCTTTTTAGTGGTTCACATGTGCTTACCCCTTCACAGCGTCCCGGCGTGATTTATGTTACGAAGTGGTGTAAACATTAGACAGACATGATATTTCTGCAATTCCAGTCCATTTGCTATCATTTATTGAAAAGTTCCGTTGCCTATCTCCGAAGTTCTTCATCAGATCTTCACCAAATTGAAATAGGACCACTCCTAGAAAGTACTCTTCCAAAAACTATCCAAATCGCTTCAAGTGTGCCTATAAAATTTGAAGAGTTCTCTCTATTTCTCCAGAATCCCATCATCAGATCCTGACCTGATCATGGGATCACCTGGAAAGTATACCATTTCAAACAAAAAAATAATAATCCAAATCGGTCCAGCCATCTTCGAGTAATCGGGGAACATACATAAAAAAAAAGAAAAAAGGTTCCGACGAATTGAGAACCTCCTCCTTTTGGAAGTCGGTTAAAAATATATCCACAATCGCAAAATATCAGTAAGTAGGTTATAATTTGACACTAAATTCAACAATGTTCAATGCACCATTTGCACCGTATGTTATGAAAGTCTGGCTTCTTGACAACTCAATGGATATTGTTGAACTATCAAAGCCTATTGCGAGTGCGAGTTTTGTGAATGTGTTATGCTGATGCAATTAGATTGACTGGTTTACAGTGGCGTGCAGTCCATAGAGACAGAATGACACTGCCTTCCCAATCTAAATCAGATAAATCTGTAAAACTAATATTATTTTATCAATAAACAAATAATCTTTATTCACAAATCAGCGCCACCTATCGAACGTCGGTCGTATCATTAGTATCATCGATACAATACCCCATTCGTTCGTACAATTTGACGCAACTTCGCATTGCGATGCACTAGCGCCGCTGAGTGCCTCGGGAGAGACACGAACTATTCGCGTCTCAATGTTTATATGTGTGCTCTCGTGGTCATTCAGATTTATTCAGTGTTCGTTCCTATACATACGTGGCACACAATGCAACAAATAACGCACACAACCGTACAGGGTAGTCACTGTCTTTTTACGATTTTTTACAACGAGACGAATTACTAAAGTTACCGAAATTTTCCGAACAAAGTTGGTTATGCGTCTATTTTAAAAGTAGCATTCTTTCATTGTTTTTTTGTCGTATTATTTTAATATTCCGAGTAATTCCGACGCAATTGTTTGTTTTGATTTATTTGTGAGCTATGACAGCGTGTATAAGATTTTAACGTTGGTAAATAGTGTGGAAAATAGATGATATTTACTGTGAAAGTTGTTCAGGTGGTGTATGTATAGACAAAAGAAAAAAAACCATTTTCAAAACTATCTAACGGTGAAAAAAAATTAAGTGATCGTAAAAACTAGTTGTACACCGGATTTGCAATTAATAGGTACAAACTAACGGTAAAGTTAATTGTAAATTCAATACAAAACAATATGATTCATTCAATTCCCTCACAGGTTGCATTCTGTGTACGTACAACACAATCAATTTTGCCTTTTTTTTATTTCTGCCTACCCTGTCTAAAAACTCTGTGCACGCCACTGGTTGCTCATTACTAATAGTCTTGTTAACCCCTCCAAATAAGCTAAATATGCGTGTGTCTGGAGTGGGTTCACGTCAATAGTGCATTATGTGCGGATCGAAATCACAACCTCTCGATCGCGAGGCCGACACCTTAGCCATTGGGCTATTGCCGCTTACAGAGATTTGCAAATCTGGATAGGTTTTGTCCTATTTAGGTAGAGTTAGTAGAACTAATTGTATGTGTCAGTTGTAGCATCGTAGTATTTTATAATTTCTATCTTATCTTGGACGGAATATCCTAACCTACCAGTTTGTTGTTTCCCTTATTGATGGTCGATGTGTCAATCGCCAGATATTTCTTATCTGAAGTATATGGAGTTGGACATACTTTTCATGCAAAAACGCAATTTTAATTCCTTAGGTAAAACTTATCTGAAGATTGAAAAACGAGCCTTAAACCTACTAAATTCTTGATGGACAATTTCTAAAAGCGACGTGTCGTCTAATTGATAGCTCCCACTTAAAGCGTCTCCTGCCTCATTCTTTAACACACACTGACGAGCTATCTATTCAACAGACATGCAAGACTTCGGCACGCTCTCCAGCACGACCGTGACGGAGGTACTGATGCTAGAGATGAAGATGGCACCCACAGCTAAGACCTATCTCGTGTCCGGTTACCCGCGCTCCATGAGGGATGTCGCTGAGTACTCTGATAAGGTAAGCAGGATTATACACCGTGACATTTTAGTCGTCTTACAACGGCAGCCCACTTCATGTATCCAATGACTACTAATCATTTATAAAAATAAAAAAAACTTTTGAACATTTAAAAAAAAATTAAAATATCATTCACTAAGACGCATGACGTAGTATGAAACACCCTGTTGTGGAGATGGAATTAATGATAGAATGTAATGGTAGGTAAGTAGATATCTTCTAACTTTTGACACGTAAACATTATTAACAGGGAGGGTGTTTCATAATTCTAAAGCATTATTTATTTTTCTTTGTACCTATTATCTTAATTAATTGTAATAATGTTTTAATCGCGCCTAGAGGTATTTTATGACGGATACATTGAGTGGACCACCTTTGTAAGACGACTAAAATGTCACGGTGTATACCTATCAACTTACACCTTTATGTACGCGTGGTCCAGTGGTAATGGTCGCGACATACGAGTTGTACGTCGTGGGTTTGAATCCTGACAGGCGCTAAATTTTTTGTAATTTATTTCATCGCCACTGTTCTCAAAATGGTGAAGAAAAACATCGTGAGGAAACGGGCATGTCCTAGAACCAAAAAATTCGAAGTAGTAAATTATGGCCCACTCCCTCTCGCAGAGAGGAGGCCTATGTCCCAGCAGTGGGAACATAAAAGGCTCAAAATCAAAATCAAAATCAAAATATTTTATTTCACATAAACCTGCAAGGGCACTTATGAAACGTCAGAAGCTAGGTGCACGGTTCCAATTTGTCGCTTCCTATGGAGAAGAGCCGGCAAGAAACTCCACGGTTACTCTTTTAAAAATATATTGGGTTTTACAATGTTTTCAAATTACAGTGATAATAGGTATGGGAGGACAGTGCAGGCCTGTCAATAAGTACCAAGTACTTAGAGGAATGAAAATAAAGAATAGAAAATCGTCTATAAATCTAATCTGTAAGGCCTACAATGTTTTCCCATTCACAATATGTAAAAGAATTCTACATTAGTAAGATCAACCTATTTAAACAAAGTGACATGATTTCCATGAGAATCACTAATAAATAGGTGCTATTTGAAGCGATGTATAATGTCAAAAATGACGAGAATATGTCAGAAAGTGTAAAAAATAAAAATATTAAAAATTAACATTGTAATTTGGAAGCAGTTAATAGACTCTCACAAATTACTGGCTGATTATGTTTATCCCTGTATTACGAAGGAACGATGGTGTCTTCAGATAAGGGTAGTACACTCACATCCTGCCATCTTGGGAATCCTAGACCGATGCGGCAACCATATAATAATAGTCCTCCAGACCGTATTTCGGGCATGGCGGCCTGTTTCAACAAAGACCGGGAGATATTACAGATAATACGGAGATATTACGGATTTTAATTTGTGAAAGCTTGTAAATGGCAACTGTAAGCGCTAAATGTAAATTAGTTAAGTAGATATTAGACTGTAATCTTTCTGAAGAATAAATAAATAACTGATTACTGATAAATGCGTGCACTGAATGGACAGGTCCACTCAATCTGTGTGGTTCTTTCCTTAAAAGACCATTTCAGACACCGATTCACATGGTCTTCACATGATCTGACCAAGATTATGTCTGCACTTTAAAAGAGACTGTGACCTCTGAGTTTGTTTCGGCCTTTCTTCTCAGAGTAGTCAGATAGGAAACGCCGACCTCATCTAGTTTAAAAAAATATGATTGACGTGTAAAAGTGTTTGTATAAACCTATTTACAGAAATAAAATAATTTATCAATTATTATCGAGTTAAATTAGTGTGTGCGCAGACACAGGTGAACTCTCTCTTCCTTCATTCTCATAGTCCGATGGGACGGCAGACTATCTGATACAACTGGACCGAGATCAGACGCGGGACCAACGGCTTAACGTACTTTCCGAGACACGGGGGTATCACACCGCCAACTTCCACACTCAGGGCTGTTACTAGGAAATGGAAAACCCTTTACCCGACCTGGAAATCGAACCAGGGCGGCTTAGCAACCATATTATACTCTGTTAAGGTCATGCTTTTATATTATTACGAGAAAAAAAAGCAGGTAACCCGTTGGTACTTTAGTGGTAATCACTGTCCTTCGACATCTGCAATACCTATCAGAGATAAAGCCTTTATACCAAAACACAGAACACACATGTTATAATACGTTTTTTTAAATTAAAAACAAAATAATTGAGTTTCATTCATCGTCGTCATCATCATTTCAACCGACAGACGGCCACTGTTGGACATAGGCCTCCCCCAAAAAAATGGGGGGGTTGTCCATAATCGCCACGCTTGGCAGGCGGGTTGGCGATCGCAGTATATTGGTAAAATGCATAGAGGACCCTGCTGCCTATTCTCTAGTAAGTCCAAAGTACGACACCCATGGGAAGAAGTGGGATGGTGCTATTCTTTACGTCCTGCACCACACGGAATGATTGGGTCTCAAAAAAGGTATAGTGTATTTCCAAGAACTGGGTTGTGGAAGTCAGATAGGCTGCATCTGGTTGGACTGGAAGCTGACTTCAATATAGTTAGGAAAAGGCTAGGAAGATGATGATTGAGTCTCAAAAAATCGAAAAGATTATGCGCAATATGGATAGAGTTATGGAACTGTGGAGAAGTGCCGTGACGCTACGTGAGTGTGCGTGATCCATCGCCGCCCGTTTGTTGTCCACCGTGCACAGGATGAATGAAAAGCAACACGTGAAGTAATTTCTTGCTCCGTTGTTGTAATTGCTGTACGTCTTTCCAGTGAGCGGATAAATAAAATAGCAACGCTCGTGGCTGGCTGGAAACGAAAAGGTGAAAGAGTTTTACTATCTTCTTGCTGTCATGTTTGGTATAATTCTGATTACTAGCTGTGCCCGCGGCTTCGCCCTCGTTAATGTCAGAAATTATACCACAGGAACGTGCCATAGGGCCTATGTTACTCTTTATAACATCAGATATCAGCCCGTTAAAATCGGTCAAGACGTTTCTGAGATTAGCCGGAACAAACAAACAGAAAGACAATTTTTGTTCAAATTGTCATTTTGTTATTAATACCATAAATACTTATATTTGCATTTAGTTAAAACCTGTTATTTTGACGTTACAAGCAGACACTTCATCTATTATATTTTATTTATTTGTAAAGATGACAACGACAATTACCGTTTACGAGTTTTACCGGGCGTCATAACGTTAAATCGAAAAATAATTATCGAATTGGCCCATCGATTTACTTAATGCCACAGCTTTAAAATAATCATTAAGCATGTGTAATGTCCATCATGATAAATTGAAAGAGACTGAAGAGACTGTTTTTTTGGCACAACAGTATCTACCATATATTTAACTCTTATTATGTATTGTGTTCCGTGTGGTGTCGGACGTAAAAGAATAGCACCATCCCATTTCTTCCCGTGGGTGTCGTAGAAGGCGACTAAGAGACTTACTAGAGAATGGGCAGCAGCGTCCTCTATGCATTTTACCACCATACTGCGATGGCCAACCCGCCTGCCAAGCGTGGCGATTATGGCAAAACCCCCTTTTGGGGGAGGCCTATGTTCAGTAGTGGACGTCTTTTGGCTGAAATGATGATGTATTGTCTTCTCATAATCTCCGTGCTTTTTACATAAGCATTTCGTTATGACAGTGTTTACCGAATCGAAGGGCTTATGGCTAAGTAATAACAGCCGCACGGGACGATCGATTACGTTAAGCTACGCTTGCCGCGGTTGGTCCGTGGATGGGAGACCATCTTTACATACTAAGACCCCTCCGTGCTTCCGAAAGCACGCTAAGCCGTTCGTTGGACCCGGTTGTCTTTCTTGGATCTTTGACAGTCGTTACGGGTCATCAAAAGCCAAAGAGTTTGATAACCAGTCTTACCAAGGGGTATCGTGGGGTATCGTATTACCCAGCAAATGGGTTGTAGAGGTCAGATGGGCAGTCGCTCTACGTTTTTATGAAATAGTATTCAATGTAGTAGTATTCAATGTAGTAGTATTCAATAGGATGAAATGAATATGGTTGTATTGGTAATTAAAAATAATAATATTATAATAAAAAAAATTATGTATAAAATAATATTAATTTTACAAAATTTAAATATTATAATTCTGTAAAAGATACGTGTTACGATCGCGAATCATACATATTTCGTTCAACATACCTACAGATTGACTCTGACTTGAAAATTGCAAAACTTCCAATTTCACGAGCGACGCCCACTCAAGACTAAAGGGAAAGCTATATTTTAATTCCTCAAGTATTCATTCTAAGTTTTTATCTAGCGTTAACATAGTGTGAAATTCTCGTATGTTCGAAAAATTTAATAAATGAAAGCAACATCTTCTTTCGTTTCCATTCCATGTGGTGCCGGACGTAAAAGAATAGCACCATCCCATTTCTTCCCGCGGGTGTCGTAGGAGGCGATTAATGGGCTTACCAGAGAATGCAGCGTTCTCTATGCATTTTACCACCATACTACGATCGCCAACCCGCCTGCCAAGCGTGGCGATCTTTCTTTCTTTCGTTCTTTCTATTTAGGGAGGCCTATGTCCAGCAGTGGACGTCTTCCGGCTGAAATGATGATGATGAGGAACATCTTCTTTAAACACTTGCAAAAACTGGGCACGCCGCGATTGCGGCGGTAAGTCCCCTCTTTGAGGAGTAGCTTGAGAGGCGGCATGGCGTCCTCACCTTCCGCCTGACACAGGTCCTCACCGGACATGGCTGTTTCGGGAGGTTCCTGTTTCGGATAGGGCGGGAGGAAACGCCCGGGTGTTTCCATTGCGAAGATCGCCCAGAGGACACGGTGGAGCATACGGTGGAGGTCTGCCCAGCTTGGGCGGAGCAACGCCGTGTCCTCGTGGAGGTGATCGGCGGCGGCGATCTCTCGCGTCCGACCCTGGTTCAGGCCATGGTACGGAGCGAGAGGGCATGGCTGGCAGTCGCCTCCTTCAGCGAAGCAGTTATGCTCGCAAAGAGGGAGGCGGCGCACGTGAGGGAGATGCAATACATGCGCCCTCACAGCCGTGGCCTTCGCAGGAGACGCCCTGGGCGTCGGGAATCCCAGGCTGATTCCCGGCCACCGTAGGCACGGGCTTGCGGACGGCGAGTAATGGGTAGCTCGCTGTCCGGTAAGGACCAAGCCCGGGTCGACGGCGCGTTGTGTTCCACGCGCGCCTCAAAGAGATGTCAGCAGCAACAGATGGGGCCCGCAAGGGCCGATGCCTGCCGGGGGTGCGGGTTGTTCGAAAGAGATACCGCCGCGCCTGGCACACAGGCAACTGAGGGAACACGGGTGGGTTTTAGTCAGTAAAAGTCTGACACGCCCTCCCGCTCCACCCAGAGCGGGAGAAGTTATTTGATGATTTCCCACCCAGAAAAAAAAAAAAAAACACTTGCAAAAACCAATATGTTTCAGAAAATCCTTTTAATCGTATTCCAAAGCTACAAAGAAAAACTTACTACCTAAACTTTTTAAATTATCTAACAATTTATCAGAAATCACAATTTAGTTTACCATCTTGATAAGACGGCTTATTTAAACTATATTGTGGATCGATGTAGTGAAGACAGCTAGGATAAAAATCGGTATATTTATGTCAAGGGCGACCCAACGGCCAAAGTAACAATTTATAAAATCGTCAGCCGCCGTACATATGTTTTGTGTCGATAATTATTTCGTCGATGTTCTGATGATGGCTTTCGATAAATATTTTTGTGGGAATTATGGTAAAAGATTTTGGAGGACTGCTGCGCTGATGCGAGCGCCGTCTCCTTTAATTAGTTTGATTCCTGTGGGAACATTTTTCTTCGTCCTGAAAACAAAAACGCTGTCAATATAATTTTTTTTCTTCTTACTTTATCTGCATTCGGCTTTCAGCCATAATCAGATGATATCTGGGATTAATTTTGATCGGGTGCGATTCGATTAAACCGCACCGTATGATTTGGTAGAGACTAAATAATTAGTTTCTCTGGTCTATATCTAGTATTTGCCATCTTTTTAGGCGAGTAACACCTTTCTGTCGAGTTAATAGGTTCTTAGCCAATTCATTAGTGTGTTTATTAAGTCTTTCCTTGTATCCTCTGCTTATTTTACAGGCTTCGTCCTTTACGGTCGGTATCTCCAGGTATTCGTGTATTTGCTAATTATACCCGGAGTCCAGATTTGAGCCCGTTTGGTGGCAGTAGGTTTGCCTTTAATCTACATGGGACTTAAATAACTGTTGAAATGACGGTAGAAGATACATGACACATGTATCTCACTTCCCTTTTGATAAATGCAGACCTAGTGCTGTCAGCTGATACTGAAATTTTAATACCAAACACTTGAGGCCCTCTTGAGGCCTTTTATAAGGAATTTTATTATTTTTCCGTAAAGAAGATGAAGTTGGGCCGCCGTCGTGAACGGTCGCGTCTGCCCGCGCGCAGCAGATGTTGACTTACTTGCCAGACTTCAAAATCAAACCGAGTTTTTTGTGCGTCTCCGTCTGTGTCGCAATTTGTTATATTGGGTAGTATAAAACAAGGGAGCAAAAGTGATGTAAGTGCGCTTCAGCCTGCAGCGAAGACTGGCTGCTGGAGGACGAGTGACACGGCTGACCCCTGGCGGCTAAACCTGGTGAGATCGTTCCTAATATTTCAGGGATTTGTTCTATAAAACTGAGAACGACCGGCCGGCCGGTTCGTTGTGGGCCAGTGTGCTAACACTACATATAAAAGGGCGGCACAAACTAATTTACGCTATTATTCTAGCGCAAAATACGGTACCTATCGCTCAAAACGCAGTACCTAAAGATTGTATTATTATAACTTGTAACGACACGGTTACCGAAATTTGAGTCGGCCCACGGCCCATATGTGCTGAAGTGTACAAAAAAGTTACCCTTAACTCTTAAGTTCGCATAGCACGCTTTTGTTCTACAGATTAACCAAAAAAAAAAGGTCAAGTCAGCCTCAGCCCCTTTGCACGTGTCCTGGACTTGCACTACATACAAAAGTGTTTTCAAAAAATAATTTAATGGGCTTAACACTCGATCATAGGATTGTCAGTCAAGATCTCGCCACATATATTTGGAAACATCGACAGGATGATAGAATTTTCCTATCACTTCTAAATAATATACATGATTTTCTCCCTAATAGCATTTTCTTCCAGGAATAAAGGATAGCAAAATACGTAACCGCACAATCCCTACTAATATTATAAAGGCGAAAGTGACTTTCTGTATGTATGTTACGCTTTCACGCCTAAACCGCTGAACCAAGTGTCATGAAATTTGGCTGAGATATACCCTAGAATATGGAGAGAGACATAGGCTACTTTCATATAGGAACATACGCTATAACCGACTTCCACGCGGCCGGAGCCGCGGTCAGTGGCTAGTTTAATATAACATTTTGTGGTGGCGAAGATATCATCATCGCCTTGTCCGAACACTATCTCGTAAATGTGCACAGAAACAACAGAAACGCACAAGGGTATTCACCTATTGGCGAACTAGTACCCGCCAACAGCGACATCCTAAGTACAACGCTAAAACACCGCAACATGCCAATCCTTATAACCGGTAAAACACACGAGAAGAGCAAGACAAATCCACGAAACCCCGGCCTCAAACGAACAGCCCCCAATTAGCGAACTCATTAACACCGTGTGAAGAACAAGAAGCAAGCTACTCACATCGTTATCAGTCGTAATCGCACACGATACTGGATACACAACACCCAGAAACAGACCTTTACCGCAATTAAGCGCACTTGACCAGACCTGTGCATCGGCGCTTCAACACCAGCCAAAGAAAGAAAATCAAATAGACGCTGAACCGTCGTGAACGTAGCGGCATTCATATAGCCAACCTACAGGAAACAGGGTTGGACTCAGGAACATACATCTCCACACTGTGATTGGCACCCCTCAAGAAAAGCGAGTAACACACACCGGGGTCATATCAAGCACAAACAATGCAACTATGCAGTTCTCAACAGAAATTCTGTATAAATAAAATACGAAGACTGGATAACAAAAAAACTAGCAAATAAAGACATCATCCCAACGAGTAAAGACATCGAAATACCCTGGAACACAATAACGGAGGTTATTAAAACCGACCGCTGCTCAGGAAAGTGATTCTTCAGCCAATTTAATCAAGAGACCATCGCTTAGCTCTTGCTTAACCTACAAAGCGGGAAACCGGATAATCCAAATAGGCATAAAAATAATGGCAGACAACACTCCAAAAGGTTAAATATCAAGAAGAACAAAAACACGCAGAGCCCGCTTCACCGGACTGGGGACATTTCACACCGGAAAATGCAGGCAAATGCTCGACACGTTTTACAGGAACAACAAACAAAACGCCGAAGGAGATCCGCGTACATAAAGGTGTCCCCCAGGAAAACAAAAAAAAAAAAGGAGCGAGGGCCTTTTCAGATACGAAATGTTAAAATAACAAAGCCGAAGAAGTAATGGTAATCATCAATAAAAGCCAAACGAGACAACTCCCGGAACGGACCAAGTGGTAACCGTGGTAACCGAACTTAACAAAACAATGCCCCAATTATAACAGGAAACCGCAACTATACACAAGAATAAAGCCTGGACACAGAATACAGTGCCAGACAAGTGACTTGAAACCGCGCAGGTACTAATCCCAAAAATAAAAAACTAGAAGACGCGAACGAATATCGCTGCATAATGGTACTACAGAATTTACGCCAGATGCGTAGTAAAAACAAAAAAAAAAAAATAGACGATGCAATAACAGGACTAGGCAACTACCAAGTGTCCCTTTTATACAATGGATCATCAGATTACCACATGGGTCCTAGACGAGGAAGGATTTGCAAGTAAACGAATTTACGCTCGCCCTATCGCCCTTGTCATAGAAAACACCAATGTCGACTTAAAGACATTAAGGCATTAGGATAATTATTGCAATGAACTAACAAATCGATGACCAACAGGATAATCAAGGTATACATGAATGTAAGAACATGCATCAAATGGAGTGGCCAGCAAAGCAATTGGATTATAATTATCAAAGGAAAGGGAGTTAAACGGGGTTGCCCTCACTCCTCTCGCCTTTTTACATTAGTCTTCGACGAAGTCCTTAGAACCCTTAAAGATGCCACCCATTTAATCAAACTAGATCAGGACCGCGTTTCACTCCCCCTGGTATTATCATTTGCGGACGATCTTATACTCATTGCAGATGATCTAGAAGGACTAGAGCGCATCTTATACCACACAAAACCTTTACTAAATACCGCAGGCCTCCAAATAAACGAAACAAAAACAAACATTCTAATTAGGGACCCCATAACATCACAACAAACAATCAACGTGACCCTCAACGGAATAAGTATACCAACAATGGACGAAATAAAATAGCTAGGCACATACACAAGCAGAAAAAGCACAATTAGAAAACGATGCCAACAGGCCACGAGAAACGCAAATCATTACTACCATTCATACTAAAGGCAAAGATGGACTGGAAGTTAACTAGACTTATGTATCGAAGAGTTATCGTACCTTGTATGATATATGACTTAAAAGTATCGACCCAAGGTGAACAGATTAAGACTCAGAAGATATGAACGAGTTATCATGAGAGACTTGATTAACCACATCAGGAATAAACTAATAATTAAGAAAATGCACCAAATCTTAGACGAAAAAACCGTAACAAAACGCATCAAGAATCACAGGATGTGCTACTTAGCACACGTCTTCAGACGGGATAAACCACACCTATTGCAGGTAGCAATGCAGTACAAGGCCAAATCTAAGAACCTCGGACGACCTATTTACCCAAGGAATGACAATCTAAAACAAGCAATGAAATACTTCGACATGGGAATCAAGTTTTGAAAGGACATGGCTGGAGACAAAAATAAGATCAAGAAAGCGGCTAGCGATATCTACAAAAAACCAGAAACTGTTAGCTGCGAGAACTCCGAATATTACTACGAAAACAACAAAACAGAACACAGCGAAGCAACGACATAGAAAAGAGCTAAGAAAACAATTGAACGTACCCAAGAAGCCCGACCTGAATCAACATGCCGGCGACGTCGTGAAAAGATGCCCTCCTATAAATAAATACCACCCGTCTCTCCACTAGTCCAATGCTTACTCAAGGATGCATATCCGGTAGGCTCGCAATCCTTTCCTATCCTATGGGCACGTCTACCTGACCATTACCGCGCCCCCCGGTCTACTTCTTGATATGCAATGGCCTCTGTAACACCATGAAGCATGAGGCTCCAGGGGCTAGTGCAAATCTTGGGGTTCATTCGATTTATCGAGTCTGGTCAAGCCACGCTGGGATCGGTGCATTTCATATTCATATTCATATTCATATTCAATTTTATTATTTTTCCGTAAACTATGCTATCATTTAAGCAAGATTAATTCTGTTGTCATATACTTGATTATTCTACCGTTTACTTAACCCCTAATTAGCACAATATCGTCTCTAATTATCACCCTTTCTATGTAGTTACCCGTGTCGCAACATTAAATGCTATCTCTTAATGAAACCACTCTTGAAGGCTTAACTAACTACTGTTCTATTCAGAGTTATAGTGGCAAATGTACTAGAATATGGGTGGCCACTGAAAGGTGAAAGCCCTTAGGTAAAGGGTGTTGCAAGGCTTGTTAATGGCGGTGTTGTATTGTGCAGGTTATTAGGTGAATGGATAGCGTGAGTCATCGGTGGCGTTGCAAGTAATTGGAAATGTATTAAAGTTTGTTAGTGTCTGGTCGATACGGGTCCTCACAAGCCTGAAAGTCTGACAACTAGTCTTATCTTACCTGGTACTTATTGACAGGCTTGCACTGTCTTCCCATACCTATTATCACTGTAATTTGAAAACATTGTAAAAACCAATTATTTTTAAAAGAGTAACCGTTGATTTTTTTGCCGGCTCTTCTCCATCATCATTATCATTACAGCCGATAGACGTCCACTGCTGGACATAGGCCTCCCCCAAATAAATGGGGGGTTTGCCATAATCGCCAGGCTTGGCCGGCGGGTTGGCGATCGCAGTATGATGGCAAAATGTATAGAGAACGCTGCTGCCCATTCTCTAGTAAGTCCCTTAGTCGCCTTCTACGACACCCACGGAAAGATATGGTATAGTGCTATTCTGTACGTTCGGCACCACACGGAACCACTCCTCCATAGGAAGCGACAAATTGGAACCGTGCACCTAGCTTCTGACGTTTTATAAGTGCCCTTGCAGGTTTATGTGAAATTTTTATTTTTATTTTAATCACTGGGTATCGTGGTAACCCAGTAGCTGGTTCGTAGAGGTCACATAGGCAGTCGTTCTATGTAAAATACCGGTATTTGGCTGCATCCGGTTTCACTGGAAGCCGACCCCAATAGGAACCGCGAAAAGGCCCGGCAGATGATGATGAGTGTCTGGCTACGTTAACCGATGTCATTGGTAGTGGTTGTTAAATCAGTTGCTGAGTAGAAGTTCCTACCACCACCACCATCACCAACGGTTTCACCGGTTTTCTTCACCACTGTTCTCCAAACGGTGAAGGAAAACATCGTGAGGAAACCGGCATGACCTAGAACCAAAAATTCGAAAGCATGTGGTGGATTACGGCCCACTCTCTCTAACAGAGAGAGGTGTGTATCTCAGCAGAGGGAGCAATATAGGCTGATTATGAATGTCTAGCCATAATATTTTCCGTGTGGTGCCGGACGTAAAAGAATAGCATCATCCCATTTCTTCCCGTGGGTGTCGTAGAAGGCGACTAAGGGACTTACTAGAGAATGGGCAGCAGCGTTCTCTATGCATTTGACCACCATACTGCGATCGCCAACCCGCCTGCCAAGCCTGGCGATTATGGGAAATCCCCCCCTTTTGGGGGAGGCTTATGTCCAGCTGTGGACGTCTTTCGGCTGATATGATGATGATAAATGACGTCATGTAATTGGAGTGCTCACAATACAGATTCCTAGCTGTTACAAAGAATTTCCAAATAAAAAAGCCCTATCTCACCGTTTCAATATTTGGTGTTCCAAATGACAAAATCGAAAATAGATACCTTCAAATGTAAAATGCTTCATTTTTTCACACGGAATGATATCGTTACCCGTATCGTAGCACTTAGGTAATAAGAAGGTATTGCCGATATAGCTAGCTGTCTGAAACCCAGCGCTTCCATTCCTTAATGTCAAGGACTGGTGTTGTAATGAGAATTAATATCGCGAATGTGTTAAGGTAACGTCTTACGTATAATTATCTACTGCATCGAAGTTGAAACCAAAGTAAAAGAATGGGAAAACGGAACAAAACGGATAAATAAACGGGTGGCTAAGTGGTTGCAGTTAATTTGATGTGACGTCACGCAAGAACCCTACATCGCGCAAGCAGAATTTACAGCGCGAGTATCATAAATACGTCCCGGCCCGGCATCAATCGTCACGGTGTAGCCCACCAGACACTCCCTTTGCGATAGAGGATGAGTAAACTATTATTATACACCTTGTTCCTCATACCTCTACAGGGTAAAATTAAATTCGCTGGGAATACTTTAGCCACGTGTTGGGTATCGATATGGTATGTATATAAATCTAATCCGTCTGGTG
Source organism: Polymixis lichenea (assembly GCA_949091785.1). NCBI lineage: Eukaryota > Metazoa > Arthropoda > Insecta > Lepidoptera > Noctuidae > Polymixis > Polymixis lichenea. The sequence continues at coordinate 22,999,339 of OX420937.1, forward strand.
CCGAACGTAAAAGAATAGCACCATTTGGGTTCTTCCCGTGGGTGTCGTAGAAGGCGACTAAGGGACTTACTAGAGAATGGGCAGCAGCGTTCTCTATGCATTTGACCACCATACTGCGATCGCCAACCCGCCTGCCAAGCGTGGCGATTATGGCAAAACCTCCTTTTGGGGGAGGCTTACGTCCAGCAGTGGACGTCATTCGGCTGAAATAATGATGATGATGATGATAAATCTAATTAAACTATATGTACGTTATACGAAAATTTACAATAACAGCTGACCGATTACGGGCTCTGACATTCACTCATCGAATGGTATTTTTAAAATTTTTCGTGACTTTTCGTCATACTTTACCGAACACGTGGGTAAGGTATTGCCAGCGAATTTAATGTTACCCTGTATAATTTAATTTGCACTTTAGCAAAAGCGAACGAAAACTACATAGAATGAAGTAGGAAGAAGTGATAGGCTTTTGCTACCTAAAAACTTAAGAACAGCTCGATAGATTGTGGCAGCTCACTCGGTATGTAAAGAAGATTAACTGAAAACTCAGAAGAGAATCAACTTGTCACTTGAGGAACCAAAGGGAAGTCGTACCCTTTCAATTAAGTTTCGGGTAACCGAGAGATTTTATGACACATCCAAACACTTATCAGCAATCAAATTAAAATCGTTCAGCATGTTAACGGCGGGTAGAACGCGACCCCTAATAATATAATAATTTGTCACCCCTATTCGCACTGTCGCGTGACAGCAGCCGTGTTTCACAGGTAATAGTTATCGAGTAATAATGACGTGTTTCATAATGACGTGTTCCGATGTATTTATTTACCAACTCTCATATAGTGGCTTGTGGGGGAAACTTTCCGAAACTAAAATTAAGGGCTGTGTAATAAGTACCCAAGTGTTGAAATCCTAGTTTGAAAGGTATGAGTACCGGTGTTATGACACAGGGGTCAAATTAAATTAGCTAGCTTAACTTTACAGACATGATGTGTATTCGATAGCTAAAAATCAGCTTTCATCGGTTAACTTAGGTAAGAACTTATTGATAAAGAATATGAGGCTGAGAAATATATACAATTGTCTCATATGAGTCCGATTTGTGAGTGTTAGCCGCGGTCCCACGGCCTGTTAACCGACAGGCTGCGCCAGGCCTTATTACGCTTGTCGGGACCTGTTGCGACCCGTGCTGAGCAATCCCATATAAACAAAGCAAAGAGAAACGTGCTCATACAGGCTGTGACAGGCATTTTGGCGCCGTGCCACACCGCGCCTTCGAACTTACAGACATCGGCTGCGACGGTTCCCAGGATCTGTCAGCCTGAGCTGGCGGGGCGCGGCCTGTGAGAAAGCGAGCCGTGAGAACGTGGAATTAGAGCTCAATGTAGCTCTCATTATCAGTATTAGCTATGACGATAGTAGTTCAATTATGACTCATATACGTTGGTACGAGTTTATATAATTATACCGCGAAACGTGACAGTGTGAAAAAAGCTGTCTTTAGCTTTCTATGGATTCTTTCTAATGCTTATATCTATAAATAAGTTCCTTTTGTTAGGAGTACCTAATTTATCTTCTGATGTCGGGACGTGAAACTATTGGAAAATTACTCGGTATTAAGAATCAAGAAACGAAATAACCTTTTCACTTTATATGAAAACATCGAGGTTATTCAAATATTGGTAGGTTCCTCAGGTTACTCAGAGTATTTACGAGTACGTCAATTATATCATTTACAGGTATTCTTTCATTGTAAAGCAATCAGAACATTAGGCAGAAAGTTGAAGCTAGTTGGCCGTTCCAAAACGTAGATCTCTATAGAGAAGAACAGGCAAGAAACTCCAGACAGACACTCTTTTAAATCAAAATATCACAAAATTTTGGGTACTTACATTATTCTTGTTTCTTCTGTAAGTGATAACAATGTAAAAAATGAAGAAACAACTCAAAATAAGCCCTGGCAGTAAGACATGACCAGTCTCAACCAACCGGGCCCGTTCACGAACAAGACGAATGGGTGAGCACCATCCAGCTCAGCCATTTTGTGGGAAACCGAATGATCCAACACACGCATCACCATCAGTGACAATATTCTCAACTGCCATGCTCTTTTAAGTCATAATGACATAACAAACGCGTAAGCAGCCTAGAATATTCCAACAGCTGGGCTACAGGCCTCCTCTCTGTGAGAGAGACTGAGCGGTTATCTACCACGCGGGCCCGGTGCGGGATGGAAGTTCTCACGTGTCTTCGATTTTTTGGTTCTGGGAAATGCCGGCGATGTTTTCCTTCACCGCTTTAAGAGCAGTAGTGATAAAACAATTAACACAGAGTAAAGTGCCTGTTACCACTGGGCCACAGCTGCTCAAGAGATATTGAAGAATGTTTAAAACACTAGGAACTGGTAAAGGGCGGCGTTTTGAGGAACTGTCTCATTCAATTTTGACGTTCAAAAAGTGCTGACTCTCAGCCTAGTTTGAATAAATGACTTTTGATTTTGATAGCTATAGCTACCCAAATAACTCATTCCTATATTACACATTATTCCTAGATCCAGACTATAAACGGCGTGATCCTAGTCAGCTGGCGGCAGCGGGTACTGGAGCGTCAGATCGAGTACGGAGCTCGGCTCGGCCACGTGGTGCTGAGCCTCGCGCGGATGGAGCTCAACAACTTCTACAAGAACGTGATGCCGGTGGCTGACTACTTCGACCAGACTAATATGCTGATTGCGGTAAGTGGAATTTGGTTCTCTGGCTGTAGGAACTGGAGATTTTACTGAAGATTTTGTGCACATGCAGCGCAGATATCTCCGAAAAAAATCTAGGACGAGATTAAAGGTCTTCGAGGAATTTCTTCGAGATACTTTTCCTCTTTTTTGGTGTAATGGCCACATTATAATTTTGTAAATTATTCTGGCTCCCACGTGGTATACATATGCCACGGCTTTCCCTTGACCATTTTTGTATCTATGTCTTGATTTCGATCTGAAATCTTTTTTATGTCGAAGTTTTTTGATCATTTTTCCGTAGTCGGGTTACAGTTTCTTAAATGTAATTTTTACGCAGGCCCGAAACTGCGTACCATTATCGCCCGTAATCAATGGGATTTGCTCACCTAGGTGAATGACCATACCTACCTTAAAAATTAACAAAAGACTTGATTTGTACGGTTCGTGATAGTTAAAAATCAATATATGGAAAAGCCTAAAGAAATTTTATGGTATATTTTTAATTATGTTTATAACTGTTATTGAATATACACCGATTTTAAAGATAATTAAGAGGTGACTTTGATGATTTTTTTGATGCATTAAAGTATGTTTAATTATGCTTTGAGTTCCATCACTGTATGCAGAAAAGACTTGAATATATCATATATGTTTTCGCTTTCAAAATTATTTACAGTTAAAGAGATACATAGCTTTAAAAACCTTTTTGAGCGTTTTCCAGAAATCTCCGCCTTAAGTTAGGTGCAATCGGGTACAACGACTTTCTTGTTTTAGGGCTTTTCCATGAATACTCAAAAAACCGTCGGGTTTTTAGTTTTTTTAATTACCGTTTTTTTATACAGGGTGTAACAGAAACCGTATTGCTATCCTTAAGCACTAAAGATAACAGCTGGTATTGAATAACTATACATAGTTTCAGCTCAAAATAAAATACTCTAAGAGCTGATTTCCGGTGTTATATGTTTCTTAAATTCAAATCAGAACAAACGTGTCACCGCACTACGTAGGTCAATAACTTTCCACGTTACTTGCCAATATCGCAATAAATCTTTTCCGATTGATGTGTTTATTTCAATTTGAAAAGTTCGGTTTCTGATATCAATGTATTAAAAATTCCCATAACTTTCGAACATGTAGAGATAGAATTAAAAAACCCTTCCAACGTTTGATATCATCCATCAAAAAAGCCGTGCCCTTGGTATGTATATACCTTTTCCGTTACACGTTGTATATATAGATAGATATAGGATAAAAGACATGCCTTTATAATCTAATAACCAAACCTAACAAAAACGATTAAATAATATCAAACTAAAATATGGCGTCGAAAAATTCTCCGCATTTCTGTCGACCGGTAATTTACTCAAGAGACTGGAGGCATTGACACACTGTCTAGCAATGCTAAGCCTCTGGCCAAAGTAAAAGCCAACCCTTGGGTCACGAGAAGTGTCAACCAACCTTTTGTGATGGTCTAATATCCCCTTAGACAAAAGGATGTTTCTTTGAACAGCTGCCCTATCTCACCATCAGATTTTTTAACTGTTTTAACACAATGGTAAGACAGCATAATTTTAAGAATCCACGCAGTCACGGTTCTTAGTCTTGAGTCCCCGACCTCAACCTTCGAAGGAGCTTTAAAGCCTTGACCGACAAACTGTTCTAATAGATGAGTAGGTAAATAAGACAATCGTTTTGGTCAAGGGTATAAGAAGCCTTCTAAGGTTACGATGCGAAGAAGTAACTTATTATTTCAGAACCAGCAGTGCCAGCGTAACACACAGTCAATGTGAATGATTCTGAGACAAGACAAGAGTTCCTGACTAATAAGATAGGTTTTATTGATTTTGAATTATCACGAACCGTACAAATCAAGTCTTTTGTTACTTTTTAAGGTTCTAGGTATGGTCATTCACCTAGGTGAGAAAATCCCATTGATTACGGGCGATAATGGTCCGCAGTTTCGGGCCTGCGGCTCCTAAAAATTACATTTAAAAAACTGTAACGCGACTACGGAAAAGTGATCAAAAAACTTCGACATAAAAATATTTCAGATCGAAATCAAGACATAGATACAAAAATGGTCAATGGAAAGCCGTGCATATGATTTTTAAGTGCAATCGGGTACAACGACTTTCTTGTTTTAGGGCTTTTCCATGAATACTCAGAAAAGGAGTCGAGTTTTTTAGTTATTTAAATTACCGTTTTTTTTTTATTACGATATCACTTTCACAGTAATTACGAATCTAACGACACCTTGCAAACTAAAATCTGTCGAGCCGTTCAGGCCTCAGAGCGTGCCAAACATTTGAATTTGGCGCGAAAAATCCGCCGTTTTTTATTTTTTATTTTGGTATACCCAGTGTCACTCTCACAGTAAATACGAATGTAACAACACCTCTCAAGCTAAAATCCATCGAGCCGTTAAGGCTGCAGAGCGTCCCAAACAATTATACATACATACATACTCTCGAAAAACATAACCCTCCTTCTGGCGCAGTCGGGCAAAAATTAATCCTTATTTCTGGAATGTTGTTGGCCTACGTAGTGCGGTGACACGTTTGTCATGATTTGAATTTAAGAAACATATGAAACCGAAAATTTCGTATCAATTCTTAGAGTATTTTATTTTGGGCTGAAACTATGTATAGTGATTCTATAGCAGCTGTTATCTTCAGTGCTTAAGGATAGCAATAGGGTTTCTGTTACACCCTGTATATGTATATAAAATGCGAATATAATATTCATAGTTAAGACACGACAACGTCTGTCGGGTCAGCTAGTGAAATATAAAATTAAACCGAAGGTCAATGGAACAAACGGTAACATTACTAGCTTCGCCCCGCGGTTTTTCCCGCACAAGTTTCGATCCCGTGGGAATATCGGGATTAAAGTGGTCTACCTATGTGCCAAATTTCATCCTAATCCTTTCAGCCGTTTTTCTCTTCTTTATAACATATTAATATAGATAAACAAATGCTTTATCTACAGTTCATAACTAGATACAAAAAAATACAATTAAATTAGCAACCAGTTTTGCAAGGCCTCTCCCAGGTTGTACCACTACACCCAGGATTCCCCTTTTCGCAATCAGCCAGAGGAGGGTCCATGCTCAAGAAGAATATAAGTCACCTAAAACATGTCAAGCTAAATGAATGTTGAATTATTTGTAGCTTCCCTCAGGACATTTTACAGTCTCATTTATGATGATTAGAGTTGATGAACTATTCAACATAAATTTTTGTTGAGTCACGGCGAAGTGATTGGACACTCGATTGTTAACATTGATTGGAGCTTTAAATCGTTATGATATAACATTACAAACTGCTGCCCCCGCTTTCGCCTGCTTGAATGTCGGAAGTTCCACATGAACATGTTACCAGGACAAAAAGCCCATGTTACTCCTTATAACACTTAAGTTATAGCTAACATCTGCCAGTGAAAGTCCCGTCAAAATTGATCCAGCCATTTCGTTCCAAGCGACTGGTGGCTATATCCGAACACGTGGATCTGGAAAACAACGGCGCATATCCGAGAGACGATCGCTTCATTGTTTCGATGTCTTTACGCAATCGGTTCTCCAATGCTGTTGACCTGCAACAACTGCAGTCAGCTCGCAGAAATTCTTTAAGCGTCTCCACAATTAGAAGAAGAATGCGGGAGAAGAAAATTGCAGCTCACAGGTCTGTTACAGGGTAAAAATTGACTGCACAGCATAGGAGAGACCGGTTGCAATTTGCCGTTGACCATGTGGATTTGACAATAGACCAATGGAGGGCGGTGCTCTTCTCGGATGAGACGAGGGTGTGTCTTTTCTGCAACGACAGACGTAGAAGAGTGTACAGGAGGCAAGGGGAACGATTCGCACAAGCCTGTAATCAAGAGATAGTGTAATACCGGGGTGGCTCGTACATGTTCTGGGGCGGCATGTCAATCGATGGCAAAACGAACCTCGTGTGTTTCTCGGACTGGAAGTGCTCGCGGGCGAAGGTCGCTGACTGCTCCTCGGAACATAACAGATCTTAGAGGAGCAGGTTGTCCCTTCTGCGGTTTTGTTGGCAGTGGGTTCAGGTTACTGCACGGTAACGCCCGATGTCACACCGCATTAATTGTAAGAGACTACCTGCAAGTGGGATCCCTGTTATGCGCTGGCCGGCGCGAAGTCCAGACCTGAACCCTATTGAGCACCTTTGGGATGAACTGAAACGGCGAGTACGGGCACGTGATCCTGCCCCTTCCACTCTCCAAGACCTCCAAGATGCCGCCGTTGCAGATTGGGACAACATTCCTCAAGAGACTGTTGTCACATTAATTAGGTCCATGATAGAACGCATGGAAGCAGTCATCAGGGTTAGGGGGGGTAACACTAAGTTTTTAGTTGTTTTTAAGGACTTTGTTGTAGTTTTTGCTGAAAAATAAAATTTAACTTTTTAATAATTTGCATTAGCTTGCTTTTTTATTCCCCGGTAAACAAAAAACCAAATCTATTGATTTATTCTGAAATTTAAATAAATTGCCTTTCCAATGACACCTTATAGTCATATGTCTACCATTGATTAATAGGGTTAAAATGACTTTGAAGGGAATTTTTAAAGAGGTGCGATTTTTGTGACGCCGAGTGTATATTCGAAAGTCACTACTTACTTGAAAACGTTTTTTTTAAAGTACTTCAGACTTTCTGTCCGCGTCTGTCTGTATTTTCCGTTTGTTTATCTTTATGTTTTGTTGGTAGGTAATTAATTATCTTAAGACTAAGTTAGTCATGACCAGGCGATTAGAGGTAATTTATATAACTATAGATTAGGTTTATCAAATTAATCTTTATTTAAAAACATTATCATGCTACGCGATGACAAGAGTGACGCGCGCTTTGCTTAATATCATGAAATCATCTGCCTAGCCCTTTTCCCACCTATATTGGGGTCAGCTTCCAGTCTAACCGGGGGCAGCAGAATATAGGTATTATAAAGTGAGCGACTGCCTATCTCACCTCCACAACCCAGTTAGAAAGAAAGAAAGAAAGAAAGAAAGAATACCGTTTATTTGGACACAGTTCGTGAAACACAAAATAAATAACAAAAAAGTGAATATAATTAACTAGGTACAACAGTGTGTGCCTCACGGACGCGCCAAAAAGGTTCATTTCAGCATTAATGCCAGACAGATGCTGTCTGACGCTGGTTTTCTAATGAACCTTTAGGGACGAGTGACGAGGAGTACAAAACAGTTTCAACATAGGTAAACAAATATTTTTAAACTTATATACAAACATTTCATATAAACTTACAAAAACAGAATAGAATAAAACGAAAACAACAGGAGCTCAGCGAAACCTGTTTTTAGCGTTTATCTATGTACATTGATTCATGCACGCACGATGCACTCACAAAGCGCTACAAGCCGCCGGGCGCGGCGGACATTAGTGTCAGTTATTTCGTTATTACGGCAAGAAAAATTAAAATTAAAAATTACAGTGGAGCATAAACACGAATAATTAAGAAGTTGAAAATAAGTCACAGTGAGTTTAATACTATTCTGAGAAAATGAAGTATCTACCTACCTATAACAATGGATGAAGTATCTTCTTCGACCAAGAATTTATTGAAAAATAGAGGGTGTATGATGTAATATCGACGCCAGCTTTGCGACACAGTCGCAAAAAGGCAAGGTAAGGCAAGTTACTGGGTAACACGATGCCCACTGTAAGTCAGTCTTTCGGGCTTCTGACGACCCGTAACAGCTGTCAAAGATCCACGAATGACAACGGGACCAACGGCTTAACGTGTTTTCCGAGGCACGGAGGAGTCTTAGTATGTAAAAATGGTCACCCATCCACGGACCAACCTCGGCAAGTGTAGCTTCACCTGACCGGTCGACCTATGCGGCTATTATTACTTATCATAAAACATAATAATACCCCGTTAATAATAGAAATTAAGTTACATAAGCCGGCGACGCTCGAAGATTATCTTGTTATTTATACCTATTTATCTTTTGATATTGTGTCTACAGACTCGGGTTATCTAGAAATCGGAATAGGGCCGATTTTAGTTGAAGTTGTGACGTTACGCGTATATAAAACAATATTTCTTTAGAGATATATGAAAACTAGTTTCTAGTCTCGACTTCGTCCGCGTGTTTAAACAAAACATTTTTATAAAATCTTTATTAAATTAGGGACCGCTTTTATAACCGCAATGCATATGACAGTGTCGTGTCTACCTATCCTTAACAAATAAAAGGGTAGAAATAGACCAAACAATTAAATTTAATACAGCGAATAAAAAAGATAAGCTATAAAAGGTGCCTGCCTAAAGAGAAACGCACTCTAATGAGAGATAAAGAAGATAGTGGGGATCACTTGATATGGTGTCAGGGATGCTGCGACGTGAAGGCGAACAGTCCCATCGTACCCTAAATACAATCCTTCCAATTACATTTGACCAGGAACCTGAACACAGTCTTCACATCATCACCATTTGGTTGGCACAGGATTTTATGAAATGTGCCCATATCAAGGCGGTTCAACCTCAAGGCCCCAAACAGATAATTTCTTTGAGACTTATACCGACATAACGAAAACATATGTATTTTAAGGCACTTGGTAGTACTGTAACTTTATATCGGTAAATGGATTTTTGTAATAAAATCTGCACAACTTCCAGTGATTACCTACATTTTGCAAACATATAAAGAGTTTTACCACATAATAATATTTTAGATAATATTGGTAAGGTAAAGCCATTGTCAGAGTATGTAAAATGTCACACATATTAATAGCTAGCTTTTGCCAGTGGCTTCGGCTCGCGTGGTGGTCGAAAATTATCCCACGGGTTTTAAATCAAATCAAAAGTCATTTACTCAAACTGGGCTGCTGTCAGCAATTTTTGAACGTCAAAATTACATAAGACAGTCCCCCAAAACGCCCGTCCTTCACCACTTCCTAGTGCTTTAGCTGGGAAGAAGAAGTGGCGCAACAAACTCCCCAGCAGCACAGCTGTCTGTTAAGTTAGAAGAACTTGATTCTATACAATAGTTACGAAACATAAAATTAAAATATTTGCCATATGTCAGCTAGCGCACGCCAATGTATCAAAAAAAATAATTAAAAAATTGACTCAAGCAGAAATAAATAATAAAAACATAAACATAAACATAACTTAACGTAATATCGGGATAAAAGGTATCCTTTGTGTTATTCCAGGTTACAAACAATCCTTGTGCCAAATTTCATTTAAATCTGTTCAGCCGTTTTAGCGTAATTGAGTAACAAACATCTAAACATCTAAAAATATAAATTGTCACATTTATAATATTAATAGGATACAGTGTTACTTTAGTTTATCTAGTCCCTGTGCTGCTGGGGAGTTTGTTGCGCCACTTCTTCTTCCCAGCTAAAGCACTAGGAAGTGGTGAAGGGCGGGCATTTTGGGGGACTGTCTTGTGTAATTGTGACGTTCAAAAAGTGCTGGCTCTCAGCATAGTTTGAATAAATGACTTTTGATTTTTCTGTGAAGTACGGTTTCTCACAAAGTTTAATGAATTTGTTTCTATCTATAGGTGCCTTACACAGTTGTCTTTGAATGCTATTCTTATTTTATTTCCATAATTGACCATCAACCAATATAATGGTGCCGATTCTCTTGTCACAAAATTCTATAAACTAAACTAAAAATCACTAAAATTTAGTTTATTCCTGTCAAACGACGATTACCCATTCTGAAATTGACTAAAGTGACACAACTTATCTATATTTTAGTTTGACAGCACTAAGATTGTACTGAGTTTTTAATTTAGTGAAAATGGTAATTTTGCTATTCTGTTGTTGTCAATTTCATTATTCTATTCAATATAAAATTTTGATTGCCTAACTAAATCTGACTATTTTTAATCGCGATTAAAAAGGTGTGGAATAAAATTAGTTGTCAAGAACTAAAATTCACACTGACACCTCGACTTCGGGCGCAAATACAGTACTGTATCTTTTTTTCTTTTCTTTTGCTTATATCTCGAAATTGGTGTGTCCTATCGTAAAAATAATGAAAATTTCGACCCCCTTTATAAAGCCCCATACACCTCTAAAACTCAACATGTAGGTAATAATTTTTCATATTTTCGATACAAAAAGTAAAAAAAATCCATTTAAAACACGTCGAGGCTGCCCCCCTGCGCGATTCCGGCTCTAAAAAAAATCACGGGGTAGAGCAAACGTGGAGTCGCGTTTGTCAAATTCGATTTTAGTTGTGTCAAAATTATTTTTAAATTTAGAGATCTTTTTCTGCAGAATAGCTTTAAGATTCTCATAGCCAAAAGTAAGGAATTTTAGTGATAGTTTAGTTAGTTTAGTTCGGTGTACAAGAGAATCGGCACCAATATAGGTATTACTATAATAAAGACTATCTAACTAAATCAATGACGATGAAACTTACAATATATCCAACGAAATCTTTAATATCCACTACTTGTTTTTACTAGGCCACTATCTTTTCCAACAATTATGACGTAAATATACAGGTTATGCATACTGCATGTTTTATCGTGTAGAATTTGGCAACTGGTCAGATATTTCGATGACATTCACATCGGCCCATTAGCTCAGTTGGTTAGAGCGTCGTGCTAATAACGCGAAGGTCGCGGGTTCGATCCCCTCATGGGCCACAATCCTCTTTTTGCGTTTTCTTAAGATTTATTATTTTCTAGAAGGTTTCTATAATTTCATTACTGCTTTGTTTTATAAACTGTAGTAGAGATTTTCTTTAACAAAATAAGAGTTTTATAGTCTTGGCAGCCTGCAGGCTTAGCACGAGCACCGTTTTGTCGATGGAAGAATAGACAAAAATGACGTTCAGTGTAGACAGTAGAAAGATTTCTGTCACTGTGACAATTGCCAGTGTGATTTAGACAGTTTGGGATAGAAAACTTTCTTCTGAAATAGTCTACATTAAAAAAGGACCTAGACAAAGATCGTTAGGAACGAAAGACAAAATTACAGATTGTAGAAGGATTTCTACGGTGCGATGTCAAAAATTGAGAAACGAAATTTCACTTTGCATAGAAAGAGCTGTGTCTATTCTTCGTAGAATTAAAAAGCGTCACGGTAAGCCTGTTGCTATACTAACTACGAAAATATAAGAGAAGTAAAATTTCAGAAAAATTCTGCGAAAAATCTCTAGTGAAGATTTTTACCGGGTTTTTTTGTTTCAACGCGCTGAGACACACTATCGCTACACTGTTGAATTCTTAATGACCGAGCACGAATAAATCCATTGACAGGCCTGCACTGTCCTCCCATACCTATTATCACTGTAATGTAATTGAAAACATTATAAAACCCAATTATTTTTAAAAGAGTAACCGTGGAGTTTCTTGCCGGCTCTTCTCCATAGGAAGCGACAAATTGGAACCGTGCACCTAGCTTCTGACGTTTCATAAGTGCCCTTGCAGGTTTATGTGAAATAAAATATTTTGATTTTGATTTTGATTGATTGCACGAATATATCCCGCCGTGATTTTATGGCGACTTAAGGTAATTATTTTAGCTTACAACACATTTCCAACAATTCAAAACAAGTACCTAATAATTTAAGCCAGTAATTTTATTAACTAAACGTTTGTTCAGTCGTCATAGATTAGTTAAGGACTCGAAGCTAGTCCTAAAAAGCGGGTATTATCCAAATTGTAGGTTATACACACCGCCATTTGCATTCTTAATGAGAAAATCACCAGTTACCTGCCCCCTGTGATTCTAAGCGTTCTACGTGCAACCGTTTATGTTTTAGGTATCTCTTGAGTAGGTACTTGAAGACTTATTGATTTGGACATTTATGTGCCTTAAGTTAGTGTAAATGTGTGTGTTAAGAACGTCAACATCGATCAAAAGTATTCAAATCAATATAAAAACCGCAAAGACATCGAACTTGTAATTCCGAACGGTGAGGCAGAGTTGCACTTAGATTACATCCACATTACGCCAGTTACTTATGTTTAAGTCAGATGTAATAGAACAAGCAATTTTTAATTATTTTCTCCATTGCAACTTTGTACGAAACTTTAAATGACACTGACCTGTACAAATTACGTGCAATCGGAGGATTAAAAAAAAACAAAAATTGTTTTACTTCATTTATTTAAAATAAAAGAATTACATTAATTATATCTAGAATTTACAAATTACGTTAGCTGCAATCGGAGGATTAAAAAAAAAACAAAAATGATTTTACTTCATTTATTTAAAATAAAAGAATTACATTAATTATATCTAGAATTTACAAATTACGTTAGCTGCAATCGGAAGATTAAAAAAAAACAAAAATGATTTAACTTCATTTATTTAAAATAAAAGAATTACATTAATTATAACAAGAACTAGCCTAAGTGCCAATTCGAAGTATGAATATGGAATGGAATTCTGCAGAGTTACAATAATTGCGTTAACTAAGTTCGTGCGTCACAAAGTGCCATCTCAGCTCGCCGTTTCCTCGTTCCTTGAATTTGCAGCGTATGTTTTTCTAATAAAAGTATTGAGTGCTGACTGGGCGATTCCCCTAATGTAGCTTCGTGTAAAATACATTAAAGCAGCCAAACTAATATTTATGTTCCACGAAAACTTAGAAAAACAGCTAATCGACTACGGCAATTACGGGAATCGACAACTCCAGAAATATCTACGTAGGTGCTAGCTAGCATTTGCCCGCGGCTTCGCAGGCGTGGATGTCGGAAAATGTCCCACGGGAAGTTACTACCGGGATTAAAAGTACCCTATGTATTAATCCGGGTAAACAATGTCTTCCCACACTGCTTATTATATGCGGCGCGAGGATAACAGATCCTAAAATCAAACAACAGTAACGGAATACATAACGGAACGGAAAATTACCAACTTGAATGCCAAATTTGAAGGCAACTGTAAAACGGAAATTTAAATCCTATAAAAAAAGTTACAGTTAAGGTAAATAGTTACCTGAATAATTCAAATTACACTTTTACTTACATTATTATTCACAGGGGGTTAGGAATTTATATACTACATTAGAGATTCTGCCGTCAGGTGCTAACCAGGCTGCTACATGAGCTCACTCTCGAGCAGGCCACGTAAAACTGGCCGTGGGAGAAGCAGTCCCCTCTAAGATCAATTCCCGCTGTTTTCAGTGACTGACCCTGAGACTTACTAATCGTCATTGCGAAACTTACCTTAAGGGGGAACTGCAGCGTTCCGACTCACAATTTGATTACCTTCCTCAAGGAAGAGTTTCGGCCGAAAGGTGTGCTGTATCGGCGGCCAGCTACGCGGCACCTCGCAGCGTAACACGACGCCGCACAGTGGAACGAATGTATGGGAGCGGTTGGACGTAGACATGTCCGAAAAATAAGAGTAAAATTATGACAAACTAATGATGCCATCTTATTCGATTACTTAATGCCTTCATAAATTGTGGTGATGAATTTCTTCATAACTCCCATATTTCGGGAGTAATTTGAGAAAATGTGAAATTTTACTATGAAAATGAGTGTATCGAGCTCTCTCCCTCCTGATTCCGGGCTTGTTTCAAGTAGCGGTCTCTAATATCGTAATGCTATTACTAAGAGCTATATTTAATACTAAGACACATAGTGCGCCAAATGTGCACTTTCTGGGATAAAAGGAAATGAAAATTTAAAAAAAAAAACGTTTTTTCCCCATTTGTATTTACTTTAAACCGCAGACAGACTTATTAAGAGGTCTATAAATATATTATATATATATACAGAAATATATATTAACAAAAATATTCACAAGAACTGATGAGAGTATGACTTTTAAGTAAGTTGATAATAAATTACCTAGTTTCATTAAAAGTACAATAAATAATTAAGATGTAAGCTCTAATTTACTAAGTTACACATTTTAAAACAATAACATCATTTAATTATCTTCGTCATCATCATCATCATCAATTAATTCAAATTCAGAATCGATGTCCGCTAAATCATTTATGTTAACAAATTCGATATCACTTTTCTCAGAATCCGTAAGCTCATAAAATTCCTTAAAAGAAGATTTTTTTACAAACTTATTTCCTTTTGGACGGATACTTGTAACAAGTGGATCAGAAGACAGTAAAAGATTGTGCATAATATCTTCATTGCATGAGATACTGCTATGCTTTCGAGAATGCCCCTCTCTATATTTTCTAAAATCTTTATTTCTAGCCTCAGATGCCTCTTCGGATAGAAAACCAATGGGCACAATTGACATGTTCTGAACTATGTCTGGCCCATGCATTAAAATTTTATGAAGTGAAGAAGGCATATAATACCATGGGTATAACTCCACGTAAAGCTTAGCAGTATCAAAGCAGAACTCTCGGAATTTAGTTACGTTGATCTTCTCTCCTGATGAAATACACTGCAAGATCACACAGATTTTTCTTAAAAGCATAGCATCTATTCCGGTCAGTTCAGCAGATTTAGTGTAGTTTTCAAAAAATCTCCTTGCCGAGTTGCCATTGTTGGTGGATCCACTGCCTTGTTTCACAACATCGAGAAGTAAGCCCGTTTCTCTTCTTACAGCCTCTTGAACTCTTTTCTTCCTGTCATCAACTTGCCTTTTTGCTATATCACCCCTTACTTGCCATGATTTTATGTCTAATTTGTAGGAAATGTGTAATAAGCATTCCATTGAGCGAATCCAAGCGTGAAGGGTGCTTAAGCTATATTTATACATGTCCTCGTTTGCGTGTTTATCTTTGATTAACTCTAAATTATTCATTTCTTTAGGACAAGCCTTGCATATGTCACACACTGAAGCTGCTGTATTGGATATAATGGAATGAATTTTACCATCAATCATTGTCAACAGCAGTTGGTGTTTGACACTAATTCCATCAGTGATGGTGGATGGAGTTAAGGCTTCAATCTCTGCTTCGATTTCAGCCATCTCTCTCTGCACATTTTCTTTGGTTTCCTTTATAAACTTAAACAATATTGGCCGGCAAAATGAAGTGGAAGATGGTCGCTCGTTTTCCCAAATTGTTACACCTTTTGAGACGAGCCGCAGTGGTACAAGACTAATCATAAAATTACTAGCAAGATCGATTTGCTCATCTTCACTCGTCCTTTGATGATAAATGCTTTGGCTAGATGATCCGTCAAAACCCCATTTGCTGGTCAATACGAGCTGTTGATTGGGATCAACAGGGGTTTCTAACGACCTAATAAGTCTTCTTGAGGTTAAATCCATCAAGGCTTGTAATTTGATTTTTGCAGAGCTCTCTGTAACTGTGAGATCTTCTTTGGCCGGATAGCACTTAATTTTTTCTTTAACCAACATGTAGTAACTCGGGTATTGAAGAGCTCCTTCTTGAGTGTTGAAATCCCGAAGAGTGTTATAGCGCCATTTCGATAAGTTCATCGATACATAAAGAGCCAATGCCTTCAAAGGGGATATTTCCCGTACCTGAATTGATTTACCTTCAATGAAGGCTTTGATTTTTGAGGCCTCTTCTGGATTCTCCGTCAAGTATTTCATAACATAAGCTGTATCGCTTTGTCCTGCCTTTTGAAGCGCCCTTTCGGCCGAAAACATAATTTCAGCGCTGCTACTGCTGCATGAAAGACTATCTTCAGTGCGTCTTCTTTTTTGCCGGTTACTAAGGTCCTCAAAAGATTTACGAGGACTAGGATGTGTACAAGTTGAAGCATCAGATTTAGCAGGAGAAATTATGGGCTCGATGACGTCACTTATATTTTCTGTAGAAGGTTCCATATTTTCATTCTGTAATTCCGGCCATTGAATTGCAGCCTGTAGCCAAATCTCATGTTTCTTCCGAAACTTATCTGTGCTTCTTCCAGACTGTGTCCATTTTGCATAAATGCGGTAGCAAAATCGACGACACCAGTCTTTTAAACTTGTTTCAGCACTTTCACATAACTGAACACAACTGTTATCTTTTAAAACACTGAACAAATAGTTAAAGTCGCGTAAATCTTTATGTGCGCGTGCGCATAAAGCAACGTGAATATCAAGATTTGTATTAAAATTTGGAAAATACATTGCGAGATTAGCTTGGATACAACGAGGTGTAAATCAACACTGATTTTAAAGTTACTAATAGTGACCTATTTATATAAAATCCAGGTATCCCAGGTATCCTTTGTTAAATATTGCAAGGTAATTAGTTATTGTGATAATTAGTAAATGATGCATGCTAAATTAGTGTATTAAGAGCCATTTAGTAATTAAATAATAGCAATGTTCTTATCAGTAATCATTAGTGCATCAGTTTTATATGTAAACCTTAAGTCCCTAATTATATATCCTAATTAGCTTATATCTTCTCTAATTGGCTGCTCAGAAATGTTATTGTAATAAGGTAAACCTTTAGAAAAACGGTTTTAATCAACAAAATAAACAAAAAATAAAAAAATTGTGTTATAAAATAAACATCACTCTTTATCCCAGAAAGTGCACATTTGGCGCACTATGTGTCTTAGTATTAAATATAGCTCTTAGTATTAGCATTATGATATTAGAGACCGCTACTTGAAACAAGCCCGGAATCAGGAGGGAGAGAGCTCGATACACTCATTTTCATAGTAAAATTTCACATTTTCTCAAATTACTCCCGAAATATGGGAGTTATGAAGAAATTCATCACCACAAGTTATGAAGGCATTAAGTAATCGAATAAGATGGCATCATTAGTTTGGCATAATTTTACTCTTTTTTTTCGGACATGTCTACGTCCAACCGCTCCCATACATTCGTTCCACTGTGCGCCGTCACTTCGTGTGCAGTAATTTTATAATTTGTTTAAAAATATGTATTCGTTTATATTTACTGTTTTCTATACTTATAATATATGTAATGTGTTTTATGGGTCTTAGTTGCTTGAAATAAAGGACAAATAATAACAATAATAAATAAACTCGAATGGGTACTCTGACGGTATTAGTGGTATTCGCGATATAAGTATACATAGGTACACCGATTCACCTCGAGAACAGCGAGCAAATATAATGGCCTATACCACGTTTTTAGGTAAGGGATTCCTATACAAATTTTTCATCCACTATTTTACCCCCCTTTTGGTATAATTTTTCAAAAACTCTGATACATGTAATTATTAATTACCAACCAAAAGGCTAAATACAAATTTTCATGGTTTGAACTACAAAACTAACGGGTTTCCCATTTATAGTTTCATCCCCTATTTTACGCCCTCAGGGGCTGATTTCCAAAAAACACTTAAACACGTGGTTTTTAATTTTTAATCAGAATGATAATCACCAATTTTCATGGTTTAAACTACAAAAATTACGATTTTCCATACAAACTTTCATCCCCTGTTTAACTTCCGTAAGGGTTGAATTTCTAAAAATCCTTCCTTATTCCTTGTCTATATTTTAAAGGGAACCTCTGTGCAAAATTTAAGCTTTTTAGGTCCAAGGGTTTAGGCTGGGCGTTGATGAGTCAGTCAGTCAGTCAGGACTTTTCTTTTTATTTATATAAATTAGGCAAAAAAAATATTTGCCTAATGTTATGAAAAAGGGTAACTGCAAGTAGGTACATACAAAAGAATTCAAAGAGAGCCAAATGCCTAATAAGCCAAATTGTCATAATATGCCAGTCAACTGATATGATATTGACGATGATGCCTAAAAACTGCAGTTTGAGGACTTGTGGTCAAACCTTAAAGCGGCTAATGAATAAATTATGCATCAAACGTCATGCATGAGTCCATGACCAATCGTTATTTTTATGCCAAGTCACGGTGCTTATAAAATATTTTCGTAAACATGAACCAATTACCCCTTCTATAAAATATTGCAGTGTATATATAGTTCTACGTATTTATTTCGACATACCTACATAAACTCACGCCTTCAACCCATGGGGATAGACAGAAACTACTGAACACCATCTGCTGCAATCCTTACAGAGTACTCCTTTGGGTACGTTTACGTTCATACATCTGTGGCCCTTGTGTGAGTTTCATTTAACCATCTCGATCAAACGCAGTGAGCGCGTTTGACGATCCGATTGGTTCGTCACCAATCCAGGGCCAATCGGAACGCCAAGCGCGCGATGCGTTTGATCGAGATGGTTAAATGAAACTCACACTAAGGCCTTTGGTCATATACGCACGCTGGCTTCAAGTACTAAGCTCCTGACCGTTCTGAAGAACATTTTGCGATCCTAAAAATATTAATGAACGGTCTAATAACTAATAATCATTGTGCTTCTTTTTGTAAACGTCCAAAAGATCTAAATCTAATCGAAATCCAATCTAATCCAAACCCACCTTGGATATAATATCAAAATGAATAAGAACCGCAATCATTCAAAAACGTCCGCGACGGTTGAATTTCAATTTCTTTGAAGCGCCATTAAATATTTCCTTTTACCTTTCAGCACTATAGAAAGACATCGCATAATTATGTTGTTTTTTTTTTACGGTGGCCGGGAATCAGCCTGGGAACACCGTTAGTTTATAATCTGTGTCGTGAGATTGACAACTGTCGATAAATTATGAACTGTATCAAAATCCTTAAAATACCTACTTTAAACGTATAACTTCAGTATAAAATCGTATAAATGTCAAACAGCAAATGTCCTGCAGACCTGGTAGTCTTTTGACGGATCGTTGAGCTCTTTAAAATAGAGTTGAGCTACATGATTACTGATGCATGCATGCCGTTTGTTGGGACAGGTCAGCTCAAAGCTGCAATGGCTCTTTCTTAATTCAAATTCAAAACGTTTATTTGCAAGAAAATACATAGTTTACAAGAGAAGATCTTACAGCCTTAACGTCATTGTATTCTGCCTGCTAGCAAGCGTGCAAATTATTTGTTTAAATATGTCATACCTCATTATTATGCAGATTATATTATTAGTACATTATTATTACACTATTTTGACATTATGATTACATACAAATGTCACTATATAATTTACAATAAATTCATTAATTAATGCTCTAATTAAATATTTTTATGTTCTAAAAATTCCTAAATACTTTAGAAACACTTTTTTTGTAAGCACTCTGACAATTTGGTTTTAAAAACATTACCTTGCAACAATTTGAATTAGTTTGGTATGGAATTATAAATTAATATACACATGTTGAACACATTTTTCTTGTAAATAAATATCTTTATGCCCAGCTGGATGATAAAAGAGGTTCCGAAACATAGCCCTTTTCTGTCGTGGTATAAGTTATACCACGACAGACCAGGTTATACCGTATAACCTCGGTATATTGCTTAAAATAATGCATGTGTGTCTTTGTAAAAGCGCAGATATCTCTAATATACATAAAGGGCAGTGGAAGAATTTTATCTGAGAACCATGCCCTGTTTATTACCCGGATGCAGCGTTTTTGGAGCTTGCAAACTCTGTCGGTATCGGTTGAGTTACCCCACATGATTAGTCCATAGCTTAGAACAGCTGACACGTAACCATGGTAAACTCTGCCAGGGGTGCGGGTTGTCCGCCAGGGGTTCGGGTTGTCCGCCAGGGGTGCGGGTTGTTCGAAAGAGATACTGCGGCCCCTGGCACACAGGCAACTGAAGGAATACGGGCGAGTTTTAGTCTAAAAGTCTGGCACGCCCTCCTGCTTTACCCAGAGCGGGAGAAGTTATTTGATGATTTCCCACCCAAAAAAAACCATGGTGGGCTGCAAGAGCAGCTTCTACAAACACAAACGTATCTAGTTTCTGACCTATATGCCCCACATGGCTTTTCCAATTCAGGATTTTGTCTACATTAATTCCCAAAAAATTTAATTGATCCACTTGTACCTTTTCACCTTATTACAGAATATCCAAAGCTAATGGTTTGCTGTACTGTACATTTATATTTAAGTGATTATTTTGCATCCAATTTATTATATCTTTTAGGGTCTTTTCCGTAGCTGATTTTTTGTCGTTTTTATTCTGACATTTTATGACATCTGTAGTATCATCTGCAAAAAGTAAACATTTACGCAAAGTGGCTTCTGGAATATCATTTATACAGGGTGTAACAGAAACCCAATTGCTATCCTTAAGCACTTAAGATAACTGCTGGTATAGAATCACTATACATAGTTTCAGCTCAAAATAAAATACTCTAAGAATTGATACCAAATTTTCGGTTTCATATGTTACTTAAATTCAAATCATAACAAACGTGTCACCGCACTACGTAGGTCAATAACTTTCCACGTTACTTGCCAATATCACCATAAATCTCTTCCGAGTGATGTGTTTATTTCAATTTGAAGTATCAATGTACTCAAAATTCTCATAACTTCCAAACATGCAGAGATAGGATTAAAAAACCCTTCCAATATCGTTTGATATCATCCAAAGAAACCGTCCCCTTGGTATGAATTTACCCTTTCCGTTACTCGTTGTATAAAGTATGAAAAGTAAAGGAACGAGAATCCTTCCCTTCAAAAGGCCCTTCCAGATATGGCCCTGCGTTGTTAGATTCACATTCGTTAGTTCTAATATTATAATGTTTGGACTTTAAAGAGACCATGACCTCAGTGGTTAGTCGTTTAGGAAATGACGGTGCTATTAAATTTTTAAATATTGATCAACAAAAACTGTCTTACTTTGCATTCTTAACTACATTGACCCTAAATCTTGAAAGAACATTCCCCTTCTCAATCTTAGAGACATGGCCATTATCTAAAGACAAAGTGCCATCATTAGACTGATTGCCGACATTGACAATCGATGGTTTTGAATAAAACACAAGGTGGTTGTCGTTTGCCGGCTATCGATCCGCTCTCTGACGGTCAATGTACAATGTCAGTTACTGGACATGATTTAACGTTCATTGCTGTTATGGTTTTAGCGTCAGCAGAGTTGGAAGTTCGTTCGTTTCATCTTTCTCACTGATCGACCCCTTGGTGCCTGTAATTCGTTTATTTTAATTAAATGGTTTGACTATTTTTTGAGGTTCTGTTGTTACGGTGAAGATTCGGCTTTGTTGGTGCCATGGTTGGTTTCTGGGATGCTGAGTCAATTCCTGCAAGCAGTAATTGTTTGGCTTCTTAATTGTAGCTTTTAGTGAGATTTGTATCTGTGAATTTTTGTATATAAGAAATCGGTTTTTGATGTATTAACTTAATTTAGTCCACTTTTTTATCTTAAAGAGTATTTTGTTTTTTTCAAGAGCAAACCATACATCGGTTATCTACTATCTGTATTCAGCAGATAGATCTTTGCAGTTCGTTTAGGGATCTTGTTGTCTGTCTAGCATCCTTACATCCTAACTATCCATAGTCCATTTTGCAGCAGTTTGACTGGGTTCAGTTACTGATTTGTCAGTTCTTACTATCTCATGTTCTAGTTTCCACTCAAGATTTCTGTTTTTACCATCAAACTTTTCACGGACGGCTCAGATCTCAAGTGCATATGCGGCATCTCTCCACAGACTATGGCCTCCCTTCTATCCTGCGCCACATGCTGTTATCTGTGCATTTGATAATCTTATGACAACGTCAGGGAGCGGAGTCCACACAGCTGAATTTTGAGCCAAAGATGTTTCAACTTTTTGCTATCGATACGCGAAGCAGGAGATCCTTAAAACACCATCTGCTAGATCCCCCACCTTGACATAGACATGCAGTGACGTTCCATTAGTAACCACGTGACATTCACTCAATGACCACGTGACATTCACACAGTGACCACGTGACATTCCACCGACCTGCGGCAGCCACGCGACATTCACCACCTATTCTGCTTACTTATGCATGGTTCTGATCTTTCACCTGCTCACGATAGCGCTACCTGTAGCTTCAATCGTTGTGAGGCCGCGGAGAGACAATACAATGCTACAACTTTTTTTGTTAGGTGTCGATTTTGATAAGGAAATGTTATGTGATTATGATGAAAGAAACTGAGGAAAGTTTCTTGGCCCCAAAATAAAGGATTCAGTTGGCTGCATAACAGTCTTTAGTTTGTTTCGGTCTTTCTTATCAGAGCAGTCGGTTAGGAATCACCGAACTCATCCAGGTTTACTTCAAAATTTAGATAATTCTGATTTAAAACTACATGAGTGTAGTATAGTATATTTTTTTTACCAAATTCGTCATCCCTAACCTTTTCCCAACTATGTTGGGGGCCGACCCCAGTCAATCCGGATGTAGCTACATACTTTATTTACATGTAGCGACTGCCTATCTGACCTCCACAACCCAGTTTCTGGGTAATACAGCACGTCTTGCTAAAATTGGTTGTCAGACTTTCGGGCTTCTGACGACCCGTAACGACTGTCAAAGATCGATGACAGCCGGGACCAGGGCGGCTTAACATGTTTTCCGAGGCACGAAAAGAAAGTTGTTATGTAAAGATGGTCACCCATCCACGGAACAATCGCGGTAAGCGTAGCTTAACTTGATCGATAGACCCTTATGTCTCTATTATTACTTGGCCACAAACCCCTCAATTTTAACCAATTTACAGAAATAAATAAAATGACATCTAACATAATCACAATCTCTATCAATGCCATTAACTTTTTCGTTGATTTACGTCGTCGAGCAGGCGAATTTCTCAAACATACAGGGTGTCCGGTAATTAATGGACAACCTTGAAATGGTTCATGGCCAATTAGAAAAAACATTTTATTTGTGTTTTTTTAGTAAAAAAATAAATTAAAAAAAAACAACCGACTTCCGAAAAAACACTATAAAGTGAAATATAACTTTAATTTTGAAAGTAGATTTATCCATTTTTTTCAAGGTTATACATTAATTACCGGACACCCTGTATATTATGAAGCAATGGTTAATGAATTTTTTGAATGGTAGAAATCGCATTACGCAATTACGGTTTTTTAATGAATAGTTTTAGAAGTGATAAGAAATTATTTTCGCCTAAGTATTGAAAGGCTGGTTGCCCGGGCCAATCCCGGGGTAGGTATAATTTCGAATAATTTGCTGAAATTTCTCAGTCGTTCAAAAGACTGGGACCTTTTATCAATTCCTATGTTATAGATAATTTCTTTAGATTTTAATTAAGATGACGGTGATTTCTTATGAATATACCTGTAGGTATGTAGGTTAATTAAAAGTATTGTGTAACTTCTTCAGACAAGCGCAACGCGACACTTTTAGAACAATTTCTATAAAGTTATCATAGAAATTTGTCTACGAGAGTCGCGTCGCGCCTGTTTGTGGGTGCCTTTAGACTACAGGGTAAGCAAGGTAAAGAAGGGTAAAGCCCACTGCTAGAAAATACATATTTCAAAAGTTTTGGGACATGACCAACTATTCCTAACTGCCTGTA
This sequence comes from Polymixis lichenea, assembly GCA_949091785.1. NCBI lineage: Eukaryota > Metazoa > Arthropoda > Insecta > Lepidoptera > Noctuidae > Polymixis > Polymixis lichenea. Next base: position 23,023,337 of record OX420937.1, read on the forward strand.
TCTACCTTCTTGCTTATTGTAAGATTTTCAATCACAAAACAGTTTTCAATTTCAATAGACTAAAAGTATCTAACAAATTATGTCCTTCCATACCAATACAAAAACTAGCAAATGAATTTACCTTTGAGATCATCTGTTTACAAAAGTCGCATCTACGTGCCGTTAAACATACAATATTGAATCTTAACATAAGAACTTAAAGTCGAATGTTCGCTAAGTTAACTCATTCGTCCAATTACAGTCAACGTTCATACATAAATGATTCCAAGTATGACGACATTATCGATACAGAAACTGAAATGTTCGTTTGATTTTTTTTTTCATTTGTATAGGCATGTGTGTTTAGTTTCTATGATCATGGTCATTCTCTGCGTGTTATGCAGTTTGTAGAATTAAAGGAACACGCACGCCAATGATTTTTTTTAAAGTCTGGTCGTAGTATTGTGCAGACACCAGTCTCTCACAAACTATAGTGTCACATAGTTTTCATGCCATTGTTTGTGAAGAGAAAATAAATTATTTGAATCCACCGACTTCTCGAAAAAATTTAAGACTTCAGTTTTAAGAAGTTTATGAAAAGTTTATAACATACGGTGTTGAAACGTGGACACTGACAATTGGGCTGGCCCACAAATTGAAGGTGGCTAGCACGCTTTGGAGCGGGCTATGCTCGGAGTTTCTTTAAAGGATCAAATCGGAACGAAATTATCCGGAAAAGAACCCGTGTTAACGACATAAGGACCGATGGCCGGTGGAGCAGACGAGTCCTGGAGTGGAGACCGCTTATCGGCAAGCGTAGCGTGGGCCCAGCTAGACGGACCAACGACTTCAAAAAGTTGGCTGGGACAGACTGGATGCGGAAGGCGGAGGAAGTTTTTCCATTTTATTGGCCTTTTTTAGCTGTACAGAAAAAGCTTAACCACGCTAACACCCACTAAGCAAAATTATTGATTAAATTCAGTGATTGATGACAGTTCCCTAATGTTTTTCTATTAGTTGTAAATATTGGATAGAAAATTGTTGTCTTTTTTGTATGTATATTGTTACTTTCTAGTGTAAGCAAGCGCTACGACCGAGCATGAGGGTTGGGGTCCTAGGGGGCAGTTCTGTAACTCACTAACAGAATGGCTTTCATTTTGACAATTCAACAACATTCATTGCTTTATTTATGTCATTGAGCAGACAAATTCTTCGACCATATGAAGCCATGGATTAGCAATATCCTCCAAAATTATTCAAGTTGTGATGGATAGTGTGGCGTGCAATTAGGGTGCAGGTCGGGTAAAGTGTTATTTGGTTATGCTATTACGAATTTCTCGGTAGCAGCCTGTCTGCATTTATGTCCAGTTGATGGCAATAAGCTCGCCCCTTAATACATGGGACTTAAACATAACTGGTGAAATGTGGATGTACTAAGAGGTACACGTCTGCCTAACTCTTTGAGGATTTCAGGCATGATTTAATGTTTGTTATACGTTACATTCATTATACAGTTCAAAGTCACTACAACATTTCAAGTTACTTTACCTCTACTAACCTAAGTAGGAATGCATCAGCAACATATTGCAACACAATAAATATCACTGTGATTTTAACAACGATGCAAAATAAGAAGTAAAAGGTTTATTTAAAAGCAAAATAAAAACAGTGTTACTAAGAAAAGCTTATTACTCTGTCACTGAATATTTACAGGATAAACTTACATAATGTTATTCTTTAAATAATGTCTTTTATTGTTATAGTCTAGCTTCGTACCTATGTGTTTGTACATTTGCATGCCTTATGGTAAGATATGGCTAATGGACACTATTTATTGTAAGACCTTTTCTTTTGTACCCATATTCGCAAATGATTATGAATAATTATGATTATTAAAGAAAATAAAAAATTACTTTCTTAAAAAAAAAAAAGAACAATACAAAGTGAAAAATTATTTTAATTTCGGAAGTCGGTGTCTTTCGTTTTGTATTTTCCCCTTTTTTACATGCTTTACATTTTAATTTCGGAAGTCGGCGTCTTTCGTTTTGTATTTTCCCCTTTTTTACACGCTTTATTTACACGCTTTATATTAGCTTCACTTGTATGTTTGTTTGTTTGTTTGTATGTTTGTATGTAACCGACTCCTTTGGGCGCTATTTTGACCCACTTTAAACAGTCAGATTTCATTTAAACTTTGTAGACTTATCGAGAACCTATGACAACTCAATAATTAAAAAAAAAATATAAAAAACACGCTTTTGTAGTTAGCAAAACTAAAAAAAATAGAAAATAAATAATAGTTTAAAAAAACTAAAAAAAACACGCTTTAAAAACCAAACTAAAAAGTAGAAAATCATTTAATTCTATTAAAAAGCGTGGGCTAATTTTTGAGGTATTTTTTTAATCAATTAATATCAAGCACCCCACGCTTTTTAATAGAATTAAATTATTTTCTACTTTTTAGTTTGGTTTTAAAGCGTTTTTTTTTAGTTTTTTAAACTATTATTTTTGCCACGAACATCATCAACTTATAATCATATTCAGCCTATAACATTCCCACTGCTGTGACACAGGCCTCCTCTCCGTGAGAGAGAGTGGGCCGTAATCCACCACGCGGGACCAGTGCGTGTTGGTAGATGTCACATATCTTCGAATTTTTGGTTCTACGACATGCCGGTTTACTCACGATGTTTTCCTTCTCCGTTTTGAGAGCAGTGGAGATGAAATATTTTAAACAAAGTAAAGCGTCTCTCTGGGTTCGAACCTACGACCTACAACTCGTAAGTCGCGTCAGTTACCACTGGGCCATCACTATTCTCATAAACTTATATTAAGTGGAATGTATACGTATTATTGAAGCATACTAAGTGGAATGTATACGTATTATTGAAGCATACTAAGTGGAATGTATACGTATTATTGAAGCATACTAAGTGGAATGTATACGTATTATAGAAGCTAATTAAAAAACCACTAACCTCATCCTTTTTTTGAAGTCGACTAATAACTGTGAAAGACTGCAACACCCGGTTGTGTGTGAGGATGTATGTTGAACAAAACATGATTGTTATTTCATTTAAATATTATTCAATACGGTTATATGAACTAAGAGAGATGTATTGATAATTTTAATGATTTTAATTTTATTTATTTATTAAAACTTAATGCACAAGTAAAAATAATACTGTACAAAGGCGGACTTAATGCCTAAGGCATTTTCTACCAGTCAACCTTTGGGTGATGCAGAGAGAAAACATGGCAGGTGAAACATAACGGATAGGTTACTCGAAAACATGGTAGGTGAAACATAACGGATAGGTTACTCGAAAACATGGCAGCCGCAACATAACGGATAGGTTACTCGAAAACATGGCAGGTGCAACATAAGGGATAGGTTACTCGAAAACATGGCAGGTGAAACATAACGGATAGGTTACTCGAAAACATGGCTGGTGAAACATAACGGATAGGTTACTCGAAAACATGGCAGGTGCAACATAACGGATAGGTTACTCGAAAACATGGCAGGTGCAACATAACGGATAGGTTACTCGGAAACATGGCAGGTGAAACATAACGGATAGGTTACTCCAAAACATGGCAGGTGCAACATAAGGGATAGGTTACTCGACAAATAATACATACTAATAGATAGATACATACATACATATTTATAACGGAAATAAATCTGTAAATTATTCTGTAAATACATATTTGTTACGGTCGCGGATCATATTTTCTTTAACATACAACCTGACAATAACCTGCCAATTGCAAAAAGAATTTTGCGGTCTGCCAGGGCGCTTCCCTCTCCTCCTCCCTCCTTTTTTATTCTACAAAAACGAAACGCGCATTACAAAAAATAGAACAAAAACAGATACATAAAATAAACACATACAAAGTAGCTAAAAGCCCCGTATTAGTAGCAGCATAGTGTCGTCAATGGTCGATTCTTTGAAACCGGCATCGCTTCGGCTTCTCTCTTAGAAAAATTGACACCTTGCCGCTGCTACCTTATCCCGGTAATTATGCTCTGCGTGTCAGCAGAAATTACACTCACATGACACTTACCAACTTTGTCTCAGGATGACAAACGCATTGCATTAACATATACGACGCGTTCACCATTATCATTAAATACATAATTGTTATGGGTAATGACTAATGACTTATAGTTAATGACCGCACGAATGGTGATATTTTATGAGTAAATTGCCTGCTATAACTCTTGCTAAGCATTGATAAGACAAGCTTCGGGCTTAAAAACCTGCTGACTCGAGTCATCATTCATTCATTCATTCTCAACAAACATTTATTCCCTGAACTACACAAATTATAAGAGAACTCTAAATGATGCTCTCCAAAGTATATCTTACGATGAAACAGAGAATTTACTAACTGTGTTAAAATAATTAGGATGTTCGCATAAACTTAGGTCTTTTCAAAAAAAGATGCGATTTCCATATCACTACATAGTATAAAACAAAGTCGCTTTCTCTGTCCCTATGTATGCTTAAATCTTTAAAACTACGCAACGGATTTTGATGCGGATTTTTAATAGATAGAGTGATTCAAGAGGAAGGTTTATATGCATAATATACCGACCTCCACGCGGGCGAAGCCGCTGGCAAAAGCTAGTTCTAAATAAACGTAGTAAAGATGAAATTGTGATTCCAAAATTTAGATTAACTAAAACTAGCAAGTCATTTCTAATAAACAGTATCCGCTTCTATAACAAGTTGCCAAAGTCGGTTACAGAACTTAGCGATGGAAAGTTTAAAACTCACATCAAACGTGACCTTATAAAAAAAGGATATTATAAGATAAAAGATTACGTTGAAGACAGTTGATGAGATGTTTGGCATTAATTCCTTCTGCACATGTGGATTCCTTGGTACCTCATTAACAGCATAACTATGTAAAAGTCTATTAACTGCTCCCAAATTACAATGTAAAAAAAAGAATAAAGTTTAACTTATTCTTTTTATTTTTTACAATGTCTGACACATTTTCGTCATTATTTGACATTTTACATCAATTCTAATATCGACTATGATTAGTGATTGTCATAGAAATCATGTCACTTGGTTTAAATACTCGTAGGTTCATTATATTTATGTCGATTTTTTTACACATTGTGAATGAGAGAACGTTGTAGGCCTTACAGACTGTAGATTTGTAGACGATTTTCTATTCTTTATTTTCATTCCTCTAAAAACTTATTGACAGGCCTGCACTGTCTTCCCATACCTATTATCACTGTATTTTGAAAACATTGTAAAAGCCAATTATTTTTTAAAAGTAACCGCGGAGTTTCTTGCCGGTTTTTCTCCATAGGAAGCGACAAATTGGAACTATGCACCTAGCTTCTGACGCTTCATAAGTATGCAGCACATAATGCAGGTTTCTGTGAGGTAAAATATTTTGATTTGATTTTAAATATATCCCATAGGCTTCGAATGAAGGTGAATACAACAGCTGCTAGATATAAAACATGACATAATAATGAGTCTTACCTAATCCACCTAACATTTTTGTCGCAGCCAAGACAACTTATTTATTAACGAGCACATTCCATAAAATATTTACGAAATAACCTACTGCTGAAGTATAAAGAAATATTCGTCACGATCCACGTTTGCCAGTAGAAACTTAAAATCATGATGATAGCGACCCTGAGAACTCCCAGGTGTGTCTGTCACTGCCTATACATCGAACAATTTAATTGTGAATCACCAACATTTAAGTGTTTCCATTGATTTTGTGTATACAGGTCTTAGGGTGTGGGATATTGACTTTAAATCTATTGGTGCGTAAAAGACGTGTGGGTGTGGTACATACTGGGTGATAGGTCGATGACATGTACATGTTGGGGTGTGTGATTTGGGCAGTCTGGCAGTTGGGTAAAAAAGCAGATGGTCGTGACAGAAAGGTTAGGACAACCCGCTGTTCATCAGGTGATGGAACTGCACTTCAATTGCATAGCCCACTTTCTATCAATAATCCAAAAATATCAAATCCATTGCTTAATTTTACAAAAAAATCGTCTGCTCGATAACATAAATTACGCAATTGATGTTGCTAAATTGTCAACATTAATGGCATTACTATTTGCCATTGTCAGTGTGTTATACAATTACCCCGCTGGTTGGTGAAATAGAGAAAATAAAGCACGTAGATAAATTGAAACCGTTAATAGAGATGATGATATGTATTCACGGTACGATGGCGAAAGATCAAAATATCTGGAAAACTAAATTACTTACTTGTTTTGGCAAAAACGGTTTTTTACAAAACCGTAATTTTTCACACACCTCATTCATTCTGAAGACTGGTTAAAATTTAAAAAAAAACACCCTTTAAAAACCAAACTAAAAAAGTAGAAAATAATTTATGTCTATTATAGAGCGTGGGGTGCTTTTTGAGGTATTTTTATAATCAATTATTATCAAGCATCCCAAGCTTTTTAAAAGAATTAAATTATTTTCTACTTTTTTAGTTTGGTTTTTAAAGCGTGTTTTTTAAACTATTATTTATTTACAATTTTTTAGTTCTGCTAACTACAAAAGCGTAATTTTTAAGTTTTTTTTGTTTTTTTTTCTATTTTTTTTTAAATTTTTGAATTGTCATCGGTCCTCGATAAGTCTACAAAGTTTAAATAAAATCTGACCGTTTGAAGTGGGTCAAAATCGCGCCCCAAGGAGTCGGTTACAAACAAACATACAAGTGAAGCGTGTAAAAAAGAAATTACCTGTCATCAGGTGCTCTGCCGCCTAAAATCATATCTCTTCAACTGCTTTTCCTCCACATTCATTATGCGCACAGCCAAAGTGTGGAACTCTCTGCCAGCGTCTGTATTCCCTTCCACATTTAACCCGTCTGCCTTCAAATCAAGAGTGAACAGGCATCTTCTGGGCAGGCTCGTTCCATCATAGACCTCATACATCGCTTTTCATTAGGCGTGATCGAGCTCTAGAGCATTCCAATAATTCCAAGCCCATTCAGCAATTTAAAAAAAGCTACAAATAAACCCAAATCCATTTTGTTTGCAGCGAAATTATACGGAAAAAACGACAACAACGATTATGCGGCTGCAATTATTGAAACATTTATGTACTATTAGGTCTAGCCGTGACAGAATATTAATTAATTTTGACACACGCTGACTCACTTTAATAGATTCTGTTTGTGTAAAACAGCATCGATTAAAAGTGACTCATATGTGTCTACAAAATCATATTTTCTGTGTGTTCTTTTTTATCATATGCATAAGTAATGCAACTTTAATAGCAGTTTCCGTTCTACCGTGGGTATTTCCAAGTGTTAGTGACAGGTCATTGAAAGTTTCATAGTTTCCATATAAACAGGGGCAACAAACAGCAAACACTTTGAGGCCTCGGAGGCAATTTAATACCAGGGGTAGAATGCACGATCCAATATTGGTAAATGTCCGTTTTATTTGCGAAGCATTATAAATGCGGTTTGTTATTGATTTGCTTCGAAATGGTATGTTGGGTATCAGTGGCGAGAGCCGGAATCATGGCCAAGGTAGCCGTCCCCTCTTTGAGGAGTGGCTTGAGAGGCGGCATGGCGTCCTCACCTTCCGCCTGACACAGGTCCTCACCGGACATGGCTGTTTCGGGAGGTTCCTGTTTCGGATAGGGCGGGAGGAAACGCCCGGGTGTTTCCATTGTGAAGATCGCCCTGATGACACGGTGGAGCATACGGTAGAGGTCTGCCCGGCTTGGGCGGCGCACCACCGTGTCCTCGTGGAGGTAATCGGCCGCGGCGATCTCTCGCGTCCGACCCTGGTCCAGGCCATGGTACGGAGCGAGAGTGCATGGCTAGCAGTCGCCTTCTTCAGCGAAGCAGTTATGCTCGCAAAGAGGGAGGCGGCGCACGTGAGGGAGATGCAGTACATGCGCACTCACAGCCGTGGCCTTCGCCCGGGTCGACGGCGAATTGTGTTCCACGCGCGCCTCAAAGAGATGTCAGCAGCAACTGATGGGGCCCGCAAGGGCCGATGCCTGCCAGGGGTGCGGGTTGTTCGAAAGAGATACCGCGGCCCCTGGCACACAGGCAACTGAGGGAATACGGGTGGATTTTAGTTAGTAAAAGTCTGACACGCCCTCTCGCTCCACCCAGAGCGGGAGAAGTTATTTGATGATTTGCCACCCAAAAAAAAAGCCGTTCCAAAAAAAATCCTCACGGTGAGATGCAAGCTTAAAGTTTCTTTAGAAGATAAGGCCCCACTTTCACTGACGCAGAGTTTTAATCAATGAATTTTGTACAGAAGATTTGTTTTTCTTTGCGGGCAGGCGTTTTTTTTTTTTTTCAGTTAGAAACACTGTTAGGATTTCTTAGGTAAGCCGATGGGAATCGGCTTGTATTGAGCCGTCGCCGCTGTTGGGTATTTGTTTTAAGCGTATAATGTTTTTATTTTGTAGATTGTGGTCAAAAGTTTTCTGAGTTCCATTAGCTACGGCTTCAAAAATGCGGTGGCTGCCACATATCGGCCGCAGTGTTCTGGCTGTCATGAGAATCATAACACCGGGGTTTCACATTCATCATCATTATTTAAGTAGAAAGACGTCCACTGCTAGACATCGGCCTCTCCCAACCTCCGCTACTTCGACCGGTTCTGTGCTTCCCGCGTCCTGCGGATTCCTACAGCCTTCACAAGGTTGTCGGTCGACATTGCGGGCCTTCCAACCTTACGTCTTCCGGTACGCGGTTGCCACTCCAGAACTTTTCGGCCCCATCGGCCATCTGTTTAGCGAGCAATGTGCCCTGGGAAATGTAGGTACACCGTTATGGGTTTGACATACTGCTTTGTAGGGAAACACAAGAATTTTATTTTCATAAATACGGTTTAAGTGAAGTCACCGCCGCCGCAGTCTTAGAAAATTCTAGTTAGGATCTGCTTCTAAAGATGGGTGGTCAGTTTTTGGACGTAACAAAAATTAAAGCCTTTTAATTGTGCTTAGTTGGACATAATTCAGCTTATCCACGAACTTTAAGTGCACAGGTCTTCTCTCGTATTAGCCATGTTCTTAAGATTGAGAAAGCAAATCTATTTGGCAATAATAGGTACCTATTTTTGGCAAACGAACAAATTCGTGATCCCATCATCATTTTTCTGGCGCAACATTTCTTTTCATTCCATACTTCTTAATTTGTCGTCATCTCGGTGGTCAACACCTTTCTAGCCGTACTATCATTCACACAGTCCATCTATCGTTTCGTTGATCTGTCCCTACTCTTATAACCATCCACATGCATACTAAAAACGTCCATTCTCACAACTGAATATTTAGAGATCGCATAATAAGCTTAATATCTAGATGAAAATGAAACTAAAAATGAAACCTAGCTAGATCGATTTATCGCCCCCGAAACCCCCTGCATACTAAATTTCATGAAAATTGTTGGAGCCGTTTCCGAGATTCAGTAAAAAAACGATCAAAGCTCGGTCATCCAGATATTAGGCTTATTATGCGATCTCTAAATACTGAGTTGTGAGAATGGAAGTTTTGAGTATGCATGTGGATGGCTTTAGGGGTAGGGGCAGACCAAAGAAACGATAGATGGACTGTATATATATATATACAAGAATTGCTCGTTTAAAGGTATTAGTTAATGTTCCCACTGCTTCGATACAAACCTCCTGTCTGTGAGGAACCGGCCCGTAATCCATCTCACGGGCCCAGAGCGGGTTGAAAGATGTCACATATCTTTGAACTTTTGGTTCTAGGTCATGCCGGTTCCCTCACGATGTTTATAGAGCAGTGGTTATAAATTAGTTTACCTATAAAAAAGCGCCTGTTAAAGTTGAAACGTTAACAGTTTACACTGCGCCACCGCTGCTCTTCTTTTAGTGATCGCAATTTATGTTAATTACATTACCTACCTATATAGAAAAGAATATCCCACCAAAAACATTTTCATGTAAAATGTTGCCAAGACGAGAACATATGATTCGCACTGTCAAAAAGTTATCAGATCTCATGTAAAGCCAAGCTTCTAACTCAACAAGGTCTAACTTCACAAACTCTACACCTTAGTCAAAATATGTGGGTTAGCCATTTCGCTACATTCACATCGGCGTAAGGTGACAAATGTATCTACTGTTCATTAATTTTCTGTTATACAATCGTTCTTGTAATAACGTAACGGCCAAGCCATATAGTATACTTGTGTGTCTTGTTTGTCGTTCTACTTTTTATATCTGTTTTTGTTTCAGTTTATGTGTTTGTGTTTTATTTTTCAACAGTATCTGCGATTGCATACGGACACTGTCTTTTCGTTAAGGCTTTTCGCAATGGTGATATAAGATAATATAGTGTAGTGATAAATATTTATATATATATATTTAATTATGTGCCGTTGAACCTGTTGATTTGGCTCAGGATTTTTGTCACGTAAGCGTCAAAGACATCCTCGTTTCGCGTGAACATCCCTATGTCGTATGCCGTGAGCCATATAGTATACTAGGCGACTGCACGCTGAGGGCAGCCCCTGTAGGGTACGGGCCTCGGCTCAGGCCGTCACTGCTGGGGGGACAGCAAGTGGGGACAGGCTGGATTCAATCATTTTCATTATTATTAAATCACGGGGAAAAAACGGGGCAACCGGTCTACTCCACATCTGACCCAAATATTGCCATGGAATGTTTCGTAAGAACTATTCAACATGAAATTGTAGCAAGCACTATCGTCGTTAAATTAACGAAACGTAATAGAATTATTAAACCATGGGTAACCCCAGGACTGATCCGTTGCATGAGACATAGGGACAGATTACATACACAGTTACGAAAGTCACCCGAAAACAGCACACTAAAAGTAATATATACAAGGTACCGAAATTTCTGCAACCGTCTGATAGAGAAAGTGAAAGCTTCGTATGAAAAGAGCCTATTGAAAACTGCGGGCGGTAATAACAAAAAAATATGGGATGCGATTAAAACTATAACGAACACGAAACAGACTAAGAATACCGCGACAGAATTAATTAATACATCTAATGCATGGGAATCGGTGGGAAAAGCAAATGATTTCTTTGTTAGTGTTGGTAAACACTTGGCTGATAGTACTACAAACTGTGCAAATCCAGAGCACCTTCATTTCGTAACTGAAAACACAAAGCACTGTCTAAAATCTCTAGTTTTAATAGACACAGATGAGGAGGAGGTGGAGAGTTTGATCATGGGTCTGAAAAATAAATGTTCCGTTGGTTGGGACTGTATACCAAATAGCCTTCTTAAACAAAACAAACATATACTTGTACCGATTTTAACACATATTTTTAATACTTGTTTATCACAAGGTGTTTTTCCTACAGTCCTAAAGAAGTCAGCCGTGCATCCGATACATAAATCCGGAGATAAACACCGGATCACCAACTATAGGCCTATTTCTATTCTGCCCTCTATCTCTAAGCTCCTGGAACGCATTCTCAATAAAAGACTCATAAACTACCTAGAAACAAATAACGAACTTTCTAGCAATCAATATGGTTTTCGAGCTGGCAAGTCAACAAGTGATGCAGTCCATGAGCTTGTTGATTATATCGTAGGAAATTTGGATGCGGGCAAAAAGACTATGGGCATATTTTTAGATTTGGCCAAAGCCTTTGACACGGTCTCTGTGCCATTGCTTTTACAAAAACTGGAACGAATAGGCGTTAGAGGAAATCAACTCAAAATATTTAATGACTATCTCTCTGATCGCACACAATGTGTTAAAATAGGCGATAACATAAGTAGAGACTTACCTGTCACCTATGGTGTCCCTCAGGGTAGTATATTGGGTCCAAGTCTATTTCTTGTCTATTTAAATGACCTTTGTAACCTAAAACTTGCTGGAGGTAAAATAATATCGTATGCGGACGATACGGTGCTTCTGTTCTCTGCTGATACTTGGGAAAATGTCCATAAATATGCGCAGCATGGATTCAATATCGTAAGCCACTGGTTACAAAAAAATTTCCTAACCCTCAATGCAGATAAAACGCAATATCTTACCTTCTCTATGCGCAACTGTAATCCCCCTTCCTCAACTCTCTCTATAATAGCTCACAATTGCTGTAACAAGGTATGCTGTTCTTGTCCTGCCCTAAATAAAGTGACAAAAGTAAAATATTTGGGAATAATTATTGATAATAATCTATCTTTTCGACCTCATATAGACATGGTTACTTCTAGGTTAAGAAAACTAATATTCGTTTTCAAAAATCTAAGACATGCAGCTGAACCCAAACTAATGAAGCAAGTGTACCTAGCGCTTGGTCAATCAGTGTTGCAGTACTGTATTTCTGTATGGGGAGGCACGTCAAAAACTATACTCAAACCTTTGGAAGTTGCACAGAGAGCAATACTTAAAGTCAGCACTTTCCGGCCCTACCTATTCCCAACATATCTTTTGTATCAGTCTTGTGAAGTCCTCACAGTCCGCCAGTTGTTTGTCTTAAACGCAATCATGAAACACCATGCTAGTACAAAGTATGACAAGTCCGCTTATTTTTCTAAGCGCAGACGAAAGGTTATCACATACAATGATCTGCCGACCTTTAAACACCCATACGCTCGCAAGTTCTACTGTTACCTAGGCTCTTTTCTTTATGAAAAAATAAATAAGCTTGTAGATATATACCCCTTAAATAGGAACGGATGTAAAATTACGGTAGTAGACTACATTCGCAAGCTAGACTACAATGATACCGAAGACCTGTTGTCTATAACAAAGTAGCTCATAATATTACTCACCCTCCTACACATATCCACTCATTTACACTCTACTCACCGGAGGCCATCACTACACAACTTATGTAAGATTATTCTCCTACTTTTTGTTACTTCTTTTGTTATTATTATTTTATTTTATTTTTGATATTTAACTTGATCAAATTTTTTGTTTGTGCTTATTAATATGTATAGAGGTCAAACAAAGTCATTTGCTAAATGTCGCCTTCAACAGGGGATGAGCGCTGATGTCTGAAATACAGATATTTTTTATCTAGTTCAGACACAGATGTACCAATCTGTATATAGTAAAAAGTGTCATAAAATGTATCACCTATAATAAAATGTTGTATATTTTGAACAAAATAAATAAATAAAAATAAACTTTAATTTAACCCTACTGGCTCAGCTGCGGCGCGGGCTGGCACTTCAACGAGCAAGGGACTATCGGGACCGCCGTGCCCCCACATTCGTGCTTATTATAGGTACACTCTTGACGCATCCCATAGACACCTTAGACGACAGCCACGTGTGAAAGAACCGTTTTTCCAAGAACAGCCATTTCCATTGAAAAATGTAATTACACAACATTTTATCACCCTTGTTTCCGACATGTATAAAACTGGGCAGTTCTGCATTTGACAGCAGCCTTGTTAAAGAAAATTCGTTTCATATCAGCCGAGGGCAGTAATCTAGTGGTTAATAAATAAAAAGGTGTAGCACAAAAAACTACGTATACTTTCCTTGAGGGGCGCATGAATTTTTTGTGTAACCGCAGTGGCTATGACGTGGCGCTGTTAGAATTACTATACGAAAATGAAATGTGGGTTTCAAAAGTTAGAAAGACGGTGACCAATAGAGAAGTATCGAAGATTAAGACATGTTGCGTCGATCACAAATAAATTTGCATTAGGGCAGGTGCATGGTGATGTATTGTGAGGTTCACTGATGCGTGTTTCTTTTTGTGGTTGTTTTATTTATTGTGAAAGCCACATAATAGATTATAACACCCATTTTTGAAAAGTGCCTTAGTCAGATCTTAAAATGCTAATAAACCACCAAAAACACAACATTTTTATTGAATCGATTAGTGCCATAAAAATGCATTTAAATTTTACTTTTTCATATTTCGCGCGTAATTTGACGAAAACGCTGGACACAGTCGACGCCATATTGCTCTGTATAAACAAATGCGCTGATATTTTTTTTAAATGGGTTATCGTTCTACTTATCGTTGGTTTGCTGTTGAATGTAATATATTATTTCAATAAAAATTACTTTGGTTACGAAAATAATAAAAGTACTAAGTTGTTTAGTTGATAAGTTTAAGCAGCGGTATGACGTAATAACATGGCGGCTACTATTCCATGATGTTCTAAAACAGATAAAAAAAAACAGAAATCTTCGAACTGAAATTTTAAAATTTATTTTGTTATTTCATGAACTAAAACCAACATTTTCCGACTGCTTTTTGCCTTAAGTAGTATACACACCTAAGCCGCCGGCACGAACCCGGCGGACAAGGCCTGATTTTAACGATCTTACCGTGCCGCCTGGAAAATTGTCTAAAGCTGCCGGGTTCCTGCCGGCGGGCTTAAGTGTGTAGACAACTTAAACTACCTCAATGATATATTTTTAGACTTTTTCTCAAATAGAGTAAAATACCCTATTAGCAGTACTAGGAAAACATTGGAAAAATGAAGCCGTAGACAGACAACAAGGATAAACTGAAGGGTGCCTGTACCCGAGAATGGGTTCCTATCCATACCATACGCCTCCTTCCCTATGGAGAAGAAACTACAGAACACCACCAGCAGGCTTAGCACGAGGACAAAGCGTTTAGTCGGAAGAGTAAACAAAAATGACGTTTCCGTGTAGATAGTTGACAGTTTTGAACCGAGAAATGTAGACAAGCGATTTCTGTTCTACGGTAGAGGAGAAATAGCTGCTACGATCGTTACATGCTCCTTATGCCTCGTTTACGTTCAAACATCTGCCCATACTCGCACGCCGGTTGCGAGTACGACGCACTTGACCTTTGTGAAGAACATCACTAATAAGATCTGGCGTCTCCACTCACATCTGCCTTGTCCCTTTCATTCATCTGCTCAACATAACCAAACTATCTAAGCATACCCTTTTCAAAATTTTGTCGCTTTTTTTAAAAGACTTCAAAAAGAAGGAGGTTATCAATTCGAATGTTTTTTTAATGTATGTTCGGGCATAACTCCGTCATATATAGACGGATTTGCAAAATTCTTTTTTTGTTCGAAAGGAGTTTATTCCGAAATGGTCCCATAAATTGTATATAGTTCTGATGATGCGTTTCGGAGACAGACAACGGAACTCCTCAAAAAATGACAGCAAACAAACCGCAATTGCTGCTATCGCCGCATAAATATGCACTGTTTTGACCCCAAGGATGATGAAATTTCGAATTGTGTGGGGTAGGTACTGTAACTGAAAAGTGAAAAGTAAAAAACCTAAAAAAACAACAACCGACTTCCAAAAAAACACTACAAAGTGAAAAATAACTTTAATTTCGGAAGGCGGTGACAAAAAATTAAATAAAATACATATCCAAAGTCACCGACTTCCGAAATTAAAGTTATTTTTCACTTTGTAGTGCTTTTTGGGAGTCGGTTGTTTTTTTTTTTTTTTTTTTGAAAAAGTTTTTTATTTATTCATAATATCTAGCTCTCTAATTACGTAACACACGATCAATCATAATCTGTTTCATTTCGACAGTTCAACAATATTCATTGCGTTATTTACGTTGCTGAGCAGACAGTTTTTTCGAACATACGAAACAATGTATTAGCAATCTGTTTCAAAATGATTCAGATTATGATTGATCGTGCGTTACGCAATTAGGGTGCAGATTTAAAATGAAATACAGAAACAACGCAATTGAAAAACTTGTGTATGTTTTAAATATAACTCATTATATTAAGAAATGTAATGTTGTTAAATATTTTAATTCTTTAGGTTTCTCTAATTTATGTTTTGTTTGTAGCAATAAGAGTTGACACGTGTATTTGTAGCTGCGTTTATCATTTTGCTCTTCTCTGTTAATAGTAGGCACACTTTAGTTTTGCGTTACTGAAATGGTTGATCTTACTAAAAGGACACAGCAGGATAGTATTTTTTTTTGCAAATAACTCACACTGCACATAACTAAACCAGTGGTGTGCACAGAGTTTTTAGACAGGGTAGGCAAAAAAAAAAATTACCGATTGCTGCCTGAATTGCCTCACAGGTTGCATGCTGTGAACCTATATAGCATGCAACCTGTGAGGCAATTAAATGAATCATTTTGTTTTATATTTAATTTACGATTGACTTTACCTTCAGTTTGTATTAATTGCAAATCCGTTATTGTTATTAAGTTATTTGTTACATTTATTTATTTAAACTTTTCGCACACAAAAAAGGTACAAAGGCGGACTTAATGCCTTAGGCATTCTCTACCAGTCAACCAAGGGTGGTGAAGAGATTAGATGGCAGGTGCTTTGGTTGAGAGGAATAATGATACAGAATACTATGCAAAATACAATCATCATAATGAATTACAGCATATACTAAGACATTAGATTACAAACTTATAATATACATACATAAATATTTACTCTACTAATTTGTTTGAAAGTAACTCTGCAATTTCCGCTTAAATGCATTCCGACTGGTGGCCGTCCTGATATCGAGGGGAAGCGCATTCCAAAGAAGAATGGACTGAATGTGAAAGGACGAATGAACAAAGTCAGAAGTATGAGGACAGAGTAGCAGAAGAATATTAGAAGAACGCAGATTTTTAGCGTGAGAAGAACATAGAAATTGGAAGTGATACACAAGATAAGAAGGAGGAGTGGGAGAGTTGAGAATGGAGAAAATCATTACAAAGCGCGCAAACTTCTTCTTTGGTGAATGGACACCCATTTGAGCTCAGACCTATAGCTCGACACATGGTCATATTTTCTGAGGTTGAATGTATATGAACCATATGCAATTGTTGAGCAGTCTGTCGAGCTTATCCAGCAAAACCGCATTCAAGTCAAAGTAGCACACGTCACCATAGTCGATCATGGGGAAAATCAAAGTCTGCACAAGCATGGTTTTCGTCCGAACGGGCAAAAAGTTCCTCAGACGATACAGGGATCGCAGAGTACCGTTGACCCTTTGACGAATACTAGAGACCCGGCGTTGCCAGCTAAGTGTTGTGTCAAGATGCAAACCGAGATCTTTCACAGTACCTAATGGGTATGACGGTACCATCGAAAATAAGAGGAGGTAGCGTCACCCTATCCACCATACGCGAGCTTCCAATTACAATGGCCTGACACTTAGAGGAATTGACTGACACCCCAAAACTTGCCACGGATGTATAGGAACGCACACCCAATAAATTTGCATGATCACGAGAGCACACATATAAACATCAAGACGCGAATACTTTGTGTCTCTCCTGAGGCACTCGGCCGCGCCATTGCATCGCAATGCGAAGTTGCATCAAATTGTACGGACGAAGTATTGTATCGAAGATACTAATGATACGACCGACGCTCGACAGGTGGAGCTGATTTATGAATAAAGATTTTTTTTTTATAAAAAAATAATATTCGTTTTAAATATTCATCTGATTTAGGTAGGGTAGGCAGTGTCTTTCTGTCTTTATGCACTGCACGCCACTGACCTAAACTCAACTCTTTTCTTTTGAGGGTAGACAAAAATTACGTGTAGAACACCAAATGCAATCAGCACTTCGTACTTGTTTTGCTTTGTCCGCTCTCAGCGAAAGTATGCGATATTTTCTAGCATTATCATTTCACAATTTACCCGTCAACGGCGAAGCTAAAAGGAGGGTCATGATTTTGACCAGTGTGTATGTATGTGGGTTTTTTTTTTGAGGATGGGAAATTGTCAAATAACTTCTCCCGCTCTGGATGGACCGGAAGGGCGTGTCAGACTTTTACTGACTAAAACCCACCCGTGATCCTTCAGTTGCCTGTGTAGAGTATGTACATTTGTTCGTCTGTTCCCTCATAACTTCAAAACTGCTTATCATCATTGGACAAATAAGGTATCGTTGGAAGCGTCTTGATTGTCCACTAATTATAGGCTGTGACGTTACATTATATAAAATATGGAGCCCTTTAGAGGACATAGACTCATTAACTAAAAAAAATTACCATGGCTTCAGATGTGAATATTATCTTCATCGGATTTCAGTTATTTTTTAACAAGTATTTCTTCTAAATTTAGTTTAAAACACGGCAAATAATACCGTAATCCTCAGCGGTTCCACTAAGGATGGAATTGCTTCTGACAATCACATTTTTTCGCCTAGAACTAGGTACTTCACCAGCTTTCCCGTACAAAAAATCGGTCCAAATAGGTACTTACAAATATGTTTCTTACTTATGCTATGACATCGATATGGCTAGGTCACATTTATGATGCATGAATCTTCGGCCTGGAATAACTGTGTCAATGGGCGTGCAACTTAAATGTGTCTTTAATTACAGTTAACTAATACTGCGGGCCTTGTGGGCTATCAAGTATTTACTGGTTAATATAGGTAATTTGGTTTGTGTTTTGGAGTTATTTATGAAAGATTCTAGAACGTATGTCGTGAGAACTGTCTCATGTGTTATTTTTCGGGCTTTTTTTTTGCTTGCGCCGAGAAAGATATGAGTATGATAATATAATGAAGAATATAGCTTCGACTTTCCACCTCTAGGGAAACGATGGAAAAAATGGGTATTACTTTGATCTAGCTAAAAATTCACTGCAATGTACATCGGCACTGCCGAACTTAACTCCTGCCATAAGAACGGTCTTAATTCGGAGACAGCAGAAAAGCTATCATCGCTTCATAATGGTAAAGCGTGAAGGTATGCAATAAGGTATACCTTCTTCTCATAACATCCATTTCTTCCGCAGGTCAACGGCGAACGCAACCCAGACGAGGTCTACAAAGACTTCAGGGCTGCAGTTCTCCAAATCTTAGGTGCCACAGAAGACCAGTCGACCATGAACGGTGTCAGCGGCGTCGGCGTTGGCGCTGGCGGTATCCCTGGCGAGATTGTTGGGGTAGAGCCAGCGCCTGCCCAGGGCATACGGGAGAGGAGAGAAGAGAATGTCGTGCCACCTATCATGCCGGAGATGCCGTTGCCCGTGGCAATGCCGTTGCCGGTAGTAATGCCGCTGCCGGTGGCAATGCCATTGCCGCTGGCGATGGAGGAGACGAGGACGGAGAGGGTTGCTACGCCGGAGGTTAGTTTATAAATCTTTAAGAAACGGGACATTCAGGATCTGATTTACATCTGATAAAACGGACCGGGATTTTCATAAAAAGTTTTTCTAAACAAGCAAGAATGAATCCAGAAGTGGTGAAATGTCATTGTGCCATAGGCAGTCAGACAGGCTTATAATCTCAAACACTAACGTATAACTAATAAAAGGTGGGACACCCCCCAGCTAGATAGACCGACGACCTTGAAAGGTTGACTGGGACGGACTGGATGCAGAGCGTGTAGGATAGAGTGTTGTGGCGCAACCTGGGAGAGGCCTATGTCCAGCAGTGGACTGCGATAGACTGAGTTGATTTATTAAATAAAGGATGAAAAGGTCTCGTATGCCTCATTTACTTTGACTCGCGAAGGAACACTAATACCAAAAAAATCTTCTAAGATTGAATTGATAAAAATGCCGGATAAACTGCCAATTTCAAAGTCTTAAGTACCTACAAAAATATAATCGCGCGGTAGACACTTGGTAAAGGGCAGTGACTAGACATAAAATATTGTTTTGTGAATTTATCAGGTTTTCATAGAATGGAAGAGGTCAGGACGAACGGCACTGCCTTGACCTAATGACGAGTTTTGTAGATTTTTTTTTTCAAAGAAATGCCTTCTTTTGTGGCATTTAGACCAATTTTATGCCAGGTGTCATTTCCCAGGCCCGTTTTGAGAATGAACTCCGTTAAAGTAGCTAGTCTTGTATATCTTAAGTTTTGTTTTATGAAGGTAAAACTATGTTTATACAAGTTAACAAAAGGCTGTATAAAATGAAATTGTTTCAACTTTTAAAGTAGCCTTCAAAAAGTCCAGATGATTTCCGCTTTCAACTGTTTTTTTTTTGAGGGTGGGAAATCATCCAATAACTTCTCCTGCTCTGGGTGGAGCAGGAGGGCGTGTCAGACTTTTACTGACAATAACCCACCCGTGTTTCCTCAATTGCCTGTGTGCTATTAGGTGGCAATGATTCGATATTGGTGTAGTTCGAAACACACGCCAAATGTTAATTTTCTTTTCTTTCATAGGCTAATGTGATCAGAGTCCGCGGTGAGACAACGACTCCGGCGCTGCTGTGGGTAGTGGGTGGACCCGGCAGCAACAAAGCCACATTGTGTCAACGAGCGGTCGCTCAGCGACAGGGGTGGACGCATTACAGGTAAACGTTATTTATACAGGATAAGTTTTCATCCAGTGCTCAAACTGTAACCATGAATTCAGCATATTATTCTAGACCCCCCAGTGCAGAAATTTTTAGTCGGTTATACAAAAAAAAATCAGCTGTTCCATACATTTTGCTCGCATAGGTAAACTTTTCTATCAAACAGCTGAATTTTTTTTGTGATGATAATCATTTATTTGATTGTGATGAGATGGTTCATTGGAATAAATCAATAATCAATCGATCAATTATTTTAGAGATTTAAAGTAATACTTTTGAATCTGTACCTACCTATTATTGCCTACTGATGTACTGAATTTTCAAATCATGACAATTTTTTTTATAGTTAAATGCCGAGTCACAATTTTTCTTCCAAATCCCCCATTTCCTTTAAAATCTTTTTTTTTTTTTGGGAAAATTGTTGTTTTGTTTTTTGTTACACCCCAATATCCTTAAAATATTGACATTGCAAACAAGCCTTTACTTAAGTCCTTTTTCTGCCACCTCTTTCCAGCCTGGGCCAACGTCTCCGTAGCCTCGCGGATGCTGGAGGACGTCCAGCATCAGACGGCGCGCTCGCCCGCACGGCCATCAGTGGGGGAGAGCTGGCTCCCAAGGAGCTGGTAACCAGGCTAGTGAGGGGAGCTGTTCTGGATGCCGGCAGGATGGGCGCGGGACTCGTCCTGGATGGGTATCCCAGGGATCTGGAGCAGATGGAGCAGTTCCAGACTGAGGTAAGGATTTTGGAAGTTGAAGAGTGTTGCTTTTTGAATTTATTATAATTAGTGTGTAGCAAATTGAAGACGAATTCCGGTATTTAAGTGGTTTTACGCGAAACAATGATTGTGTTTTGGTAGTATGGATTAATACCGGTATTCAGGTGCATCTGGTAAGATTGGAAGCCGACCCCAACATGGTGTAAATTCTGTTCCCCAAAATTCTGTATGAAATTTACGTTTTTCACGTTTTTCTTCGTCCTTCCAGTTCCGCCTGTCTCCCCGCATGGTCCTCCTGGACTGTTCTAAGCTGCAGTTGGGGCGCGGCCGGCGGGACGACTCCGTAGCCGCCTTCCGCCGAAGACTCGAGGTCTTCCGGGAACTCAGCCTACATATGCTCAAGACTTTAGACCTGGACCACCGACTGGTCATTGTAAGTAGATAATTGTTCTAGAACCATAATGTAGTAACGTTGGTTGAAAATAATCTGTTATTTAAGTCTAGTTACCTAGAAAAGTTAGTTAAAATTTTATTCTCATGTCCAGTTCATGCTTCAACATATGACCGCTTCATAGCATGGCATAAAATAATTGGTTTATAAATATATATGTAAATATAAAAATCCCCCCAAAACAAGACCCCAAAATCTGACACCCTCTGACCTCGATCACGCCTGATAGAAAGCGATCGATGAGGTGTATGATGGAACGAAAATGCCCAGCAAACATGCCTGTTCACTCTTATTATGGAGGCAGACGGGTTTAATGTGGAACACAGATGCTGGCAGAGAGTTCTACACTTTGGCTTAGCACATAATAAATGCGGAGGAGAAGCGGAGAGGCGGTTGAAGCGGCATAATTTTAGTTGGCAGAACACCCGATGACTGGTGCTCTTTTGATGCCTGTTTACTCTTAGTTTAAAGACTGACGGGGGTTATACACTGGGAAATTTTAATGGTTGTTTTCCCGCAGCGAAATTGTTTTGTCTTGGTAATACAATCGTTTTATAAATAAATAAAATATTAGAAATAAAAAATGGCAGATTAACCATTTTGAGAAATCACCATGTGCGAGAGTTTATTTTGCTTTGAACATTTATGCATCGCTATTCTTTTGGTCGGAGGTGCATGCGTTTCGAGTAGTACCTACAAGTTACCTCTAGTGTTACTATTGAGTAGTGTTTTATCGAGTTGATGAATATTTTTTAAATTATTTTGAAACAAAAAATCTTAATTTTATTAAGTACTCCTCGTGGCAAGTTGTTCTTTCGCGGGAAAGCAACCATTTAAGTTTCACGGTGTATGTAAGTTGTGTGTGGATTATGTGAGGATCAATAATTGAGTTCTATTCTCAGGTGGACGGCGACACCGACACTCCTGAAGTGCAGACGGAGTTCACTCGCGTGCTACTGGAGGAGATGGAGAAGGCAGAAGCCCTGGCCGCTATACAGCAGCTACCACAACAGCCGCCAGCACGTACAGGTAACGTCCAGGTTTACACCATGTCTTGTCGATAATCGAATATGGTAGTCAAATTTGGAATCCGAATTATGTAGTGCATTCAGACAGATTGGAACGGATACAAAGGAAATTCACGAAATACTTAGGTTACAAATTTAAAATCCCTTTTCTGAGTTACAATGAACGATGGGCTCGATTCCACTTACTCCCACTTATAACTCGAAGAAATATATCCGACATACGCTTCTTAGCGAAAATAGCACAATCAAGGGTTGAATTCTTTCTAAGCTGTCTCTGAATGTTCCGCCTCGACACTCTCGTTTGAGAGATCTTCTCCATTCTCCATTCGCTCGCACAATTTACCGCAGCTGGTAATTCCTTTATGATACGCTCATTCAAAGTATTCAACAAAATCGTAAAGAATGAACACCCCTCAATCGATTTGTTTGCAAGCTGCTTGGCGTCTCTTGTGACCATTTTATCTGAAAACTGTAGTTTCTGATTGATCCAAATAGTAGTTGAGCATGCATTCCTGCCTATGTATTTACTTAATGCAATAGTTTAAGAATGTTAAGCCACCCAAACACAATAAAAATAAAATAATGACGTGAAATGTAAGAATGTCCTTTTGCTGATGACTTTTTGGCTTATTAGTCGACTCGCAGGAATTAAGTCTCCCGAATCGTGTGGAACGTCACTTTCTATATAGGTGACTCGCACGAAGTTATTTTATTTGTGGACGAATCGACAATTCCAGAAACATGTATTAGCCAATTGCCTAATTGGCGCGTTTTGTATTTTATGTAGGTAATTAATTTGTGTACTTTTTTCTACACTTTGCGTTGTTTCCTTAATAGTTTTATTTAAAACGACTTTTGACAGTTGACTAACAAGCCGACGTTTTGGACGGTTTAGCTTTATTCCTATTTCAAAAGTTAAACTCGCCTTTTTTAGGCAGTCGTGTAATAAACTAAGAAGTGAAAATTTGCAAGACACTACGCACTGCTATAAAAAAAAATTGTCTTGCAAAAATGCAAAGCGTTGTAATAGTACATTATGATATAAGTGCGGTAAGTTGTAAATTACAGCCTCCGCTTTCTTGTAGCAATAGCAATATCGCCTCGGCTGTAATTTTCAAAGCGCACGTATGTCATACGACGTTTTATAACATATTTGCGAGGAAATAAATAAAAGTCGGACTTTCTTAAACGAGTAAATCTTTAATCACTTGTTAAAGCAGTTAGAAAAATTTGAACACTTTGTAAAATTGATTATTACTTGTTCACGAATTAGCGATGCGCGCGCATTAGCGTTTTTTTTTATGGCAAAGGCACAAAAACAGCCAGTATAACTAATAAAGTAAATTAATATTTTTTTGTTCTTGTTACAGATAAATGGTTGTAATTTATCGTCAAAACGAATTAAATTAAAGAGTTAAATGTTTATTTTTTTATATTTTATCTCTCAAAGTTAATTTTATTCATAAAATGTTGACCACTTTTCTGACATAAAAACTCTTTGCTAAGATTTAAAAAAGTACCGTTCGTTTCAGACGGAGCATCTTGATAAACCGTGCGTTTTACATTACAATAACGCACAAGTGCGTAATAACATACATTACGATATTGAAATTGGTGTAATAAGAGACCCTTTACGAGCAAATGTGTTATAAAATTATTTTATTATTCGGCAGTATGAGCTGAGGCGAATTTCTACAACGATTAAGTAGTTGTCAGATTAAAGCAATCTAGTCATCTGTTAATATTAAAGTACGCTACAATTACAATTACAATCCCCCTCCCCTACCGACCACCACCAACCAACCCAACCATCTTGGAAGTGAACTCTGGACTAAACTTTACGGCCTTTCAAACCAAATTGGAGATTGTTATCAAATTCCTAAACCTACTGCACTTTGGAATCGGCAACTAGCTTCATCTTCACATTCATCAACTGACCAACAATTCAAAAGGACCTAAATTAATTGAAATAAATGCTTCGAATTTGAGCTTTCTGTTTGTACTTCCAGACAATGTTAGCATGCAACAGTTCGCATCAGCTGTGACACGTATGGCAGGTGGACTCGCTAACGGACACGCGAACGGGTCCGTACCCAACGGAAACGCACATAATGGCGGCGTGAGCAACGGGTACATTGGAATGGCTGGCAATAAGGTAAGACAAGATAAGATAAATAAATGGATTCTGGAATTGATCGAGTAGATTATATTGGTTGAGGGATCGTACGAGACGTATCAAGATTTTATTTCAGGCATCTAATTGAATGATCATTTAATTTAACTTTACCCTACCTAGAATTAATATGAAATGATCGTCCTTGGCGTGGCTCCAAAAAAATTTAATAAAGTACCTAAAAGCTGCATTTTATTTTATTTTGCTAGTAAAATGACAATAAAGATTAAGTCCAAGGCAATCGTGATGATTTTTTTTTTTATTTAACTTTTCTTTCTGACTGTTTGACAATGTGTGTTGTATGTATTTTACTTATATTTAGACTAATAAATTACTTTCATATATTTATAAACAAAATATTTTCAAAATTCTGAATAATTAGATTTTTGTCTTAGTTAGATATACATAAATTTCATAGAACTATCCCATACGACAAGTGACAAACTAAAATGCCGACAGAATGCAAAAACCGATCGAATCCGCAGGGTGGCAGGGCCTTCGACGCGCAAACTGAAACCATGAATTAAGCACAGCAACTTCTCGTCGGTTGTCAAAACATTATAAAAAATGTAAACAACAACAAAAAGATAACTATCAACGCAGCCCCCTGCGTTGAAATTTACCGTCGGCTATTTTTTTTAAAAAAAAGCTCGGGGCTCAAAATCGAATCTAAATCCATGACTTGGTGGGATTGCGTCGATGTCCCTGCCACCGTATATATTCACACTTCCAGGTCTTAATCCTCATTCTGGTTACAGGTGAAACCGATGCTGAAAAATGTATCAAAGATCCCGACAGTGTCACAAATGACGCACGACGACGTGCGCGCCCTCTATGAGCAGAACTCGGGGGAGATTGCTATGAACACTCACATTTAAGCCCGCGCCAACGCTTATGTCAGACAGTGCCTGGAGAAACATTATTTACAGTGACCTAACGATGCGATGGGTGTGCATTGTCCGTACTCCGGATCCACGAGCCAGTATCTACAACATGTAACAAAATTAACGCAAGATATCATACACCTATTAGAGTTTTAAACGCATAATACATTGACCAAAACTTGTAAGCCATTGTAATTCGAGACGCGTTTCGCCCAAGTTGTTTTGGCTGGTAAAAGGCACCTACCGAAGTTTTACCGTACTATAATCCCTATTTGAAGAAACCCTATAAGTACCTACCTAAAATAAATATAGCTTTAGCACAAAATATTAAACGGCTAAAAATAATCATAAAACTAATACCCAAAAAAAGTTTATGCAAAAGTTAAAGGTAACTAAAAATATGTTTTTGTTTTTTTTATTTTTTGTGAAAACTAAGAATAGTAACACCGTACAAACTATAGATATCAAAACTACAACGTAGTAACTGCAAACAGTGCTAACTATTGGTATATAATATCAATATAATGATGGACTCTATAAGAGAAGTGAAAGTGCCGAAAAAGATAGATGTAATTACTTATTTAGAATTAATTAAGAATTTGTATGTTGTAAGCAAAATTTTTATCGAATTAAAATAATAATGTGACTCGACTCGACTATGTTTGATTTAGTCGATTGTATGGATTAATTTGTGACATACACTTGAGCATTATGGTAATCTGAATAATGACTTGATTCATTTAATTGTTTACAGTGGTAACATCAAAAATATTACTACTGACGAAATACTGTGATTAGTTGGTGATCTAAATATGTAGTCAGTTTATTTATTTATTTATACTGACAACATAAGAAAAAAATAGACTTATGTCGACAAATCAAATATATGTAGTCGGCACAAATGTATATAGGTAAGGTATAAAACACGTTTACTATAATATATATTTTATATCCAATATTATGTAAAAACAACGCACACACAAATATTGTAAGAAGTGCCTTAGCTTAAGACGTAGCTATTTTTAGAACTATTTAAAAATCTTACTGTAGAACTAAAAATAATTTGAATAATTTTAAGTTAAATTTTTGGTGTACCAATGAGGGTTTTCTGAAATGATATTCACTAGGTGGCAGCACTGAAACGTCAGGTCCGGGTAACTGTCAAAAGTGTCAAAGCGCCTTTAGTTTCTATAATCGTGACTGAATGATGAACGAATGAATGAAACGGTTTTACGGAACACCTTTTGTCAAAGTGGCGCCAACTGGTGACGTAAATTTTAATGAACACCCTCATTGTCAAAGTCGACAAAGATTAACATAGATTTAGTTTATTACAATTATGTCACGATTAGTTTATTTTAATCGTTAGTTTTATCTCCAACAATATTTTTAATATCTACATTTGTCTCAAAATCAGAAAGCACATTCCCAATATTTCAAAGTTTTGAATCGAATCGAAATTGATATGTACAAATGGACATTAATTTGTTCAAATCAAAAGATTCGATTGAGCCTCAAAGACATCGGGAGTGAACTTGCTTATTTTTAATTTAGCGTGCATCACTCACACACGTACAAAACTAGTTTTAGTTAGTCTTAAACTTAGCTGGACTAAGTCACGTAGTTGTATCACACAAGGGGCCAACTTAGATTAGTCAACTAGAAAAATATTTAGTATATAAATATTTATTGTAGATAGTTAATATTTCCACTCAAAATCTTATCATGCACTTTTATATGACGTAAATCGTACCTCATCATGTTTTTAATCCTCTTGGAAGGGCCCATATTTTTTTTTTCATTATCTAATTAGTTTTTTAATCATTTAAGGTGGAAGCACGAGGGTAGCACGGGAAATTTAATTTTATCCATGTTTTTTGCAATTAGCAGGTCAGTGTCATGTTGATTAAAATATTATTCTGCAACACGTGCATTTACAGGATTATAATTACTAAAATCTTCAATACATCCCTCTAAGTTCATTAAATTTAATCCCATTGAATGATTTTTCATGAAATAGTCGCAAGAAGACTGACGATTGACAACAGACGTAGACAGTCAAGATTGGCTTTACCAACTGTACACCCACGATTTACCTAAAACTTCTCAACCTGAGTAGAAATAACCTTAGAATAATCATAGGAACAATTACGGGCCATAATCCTCTTAACAAACATCTTTATAACATAGGCGCCACAGACAGCCCGCTTCGCAGGGGCTGCCTTGACGCCGAGGAACCAGCCGCCCACGTCATCCTAGAATGCGAGGCAGTGGCTTCTCAACGTGTAGAAATCCTCGGAACAGTGAGGTCGCTCTACGAAGCCTGTGAAGCTTCCAGGAAACTTCTGTGCTTTTGGGCGGAGCTACGTTGGCTCTGTTAGCCAGAATCCCCACGCACAACGGACCGAATGGGCGTCTAGGTGCGGGAAAGGGAGTCCCATCATCATCGTCATCATAATCGCAAGAAGTAGTTGAAAAATCGTAAAAAGGAATTGGATTTCGTGGGCTACTTTAGATATCTTTATTAAAATGATAGACGTCTGAGTAGGTATTATATTTATGAAAAACACAAAGTACTTTGTCAGTCGCCTTTTACAGAAAAAAATGTGCGCACATAATTTCTCGGTTTAATTCATATATACACCGTGACATTTTAGTCGTCTTACAACGGCAGCCCACTTCATGTATCCAACGACTACTACACATTTAAATAAAAAAAATGTTTTTGAGAACATAATGAATAATTAAAAATATTAAAATTTTATTCACAAAGACGCATGCAGTAGCTTGAAACACCCTAATATGAAGATGGAATGAATGATGGAACGTAATGGTATAGGTATCTTCTACCCTTTGATACGTAAACATTAATAATAGGATTTTTCATAATCCTAAAGCATTATTTATTATTTGTACCTATTATCTTAATTAATGGACACAATTTTTTAATTGCGCCTATAGGTATTTTACGTCGGATACATTTAGTGGACCACCTTTGTAAGACGACTAAAATGTCACGGTGTATAAAATGAATCCCTATTTCCCTTGGTCAGGGCATCACACGTGGAACAGCTGGACCAATTTTGTTACAAATTATTTTTTTGTTGTGTCTATTATTGCCAGGAGAAGGTACTTAAGTAAGAAAAAAATAAGAGAGTGGCGCGTCACATATTTATTTATGTGAAATGCGAATTCAATAGTCATTGTTAAGACGGGACAACGTCTGTCGGGTCAGCTAGTTTATAAATAAATACAATAAGCTACAAAAATAATTATGTTTGTCAATTGATTTTTTTTACTCACAAATGAATTACTAATAGGTTCCTTTCAATATAAGTAGCCTATGTTGGCACAAGTTATAATTCACTTTTTGACTTTGCGACGTGCATTCTTGCTTTTGTAGCTGACTTTCATAAATTACCCATAATTTGTAAGTGCCTACCTATTAACGTACAATTTTAATTTAAGTATCTGTAATATTTCGGGAGCTTAGCATGAAGTGTCGAAGACATTTCTTTTGCGAAGCTCAAGATATGCTAGACGCCGCTGACGGTACGGTATAAAATGAACCCGGTTTTGTGTTAAATGCATTATTAATTTGAACTTTCTTACGATTTTATAATTTACTTTTACTTGTCAATCAACAAGCAGCTAGATAAGTCTATGACCTTTTCAACTCATAATTATCTTAATGAAACACGTGTCCTATTAATTAGCTAGTCAGAGGCTAAAATTTAAAAAGTCTTGCTAAAAAAACCTGCTGATACGTGGCAGATGTTTGTGTAACTTCACAATAGTAGCTTCATTTAACATCATACCGACAGTGCCACCTAGAATTTTATTAATAAAGTCAATTTATAACATAACATTAATTTATTTAATTAACTGATCACATATCTATGTGTTATTAGAGGTATTGTTTACCATCAAGAAATACATGAGCGCACTTTTGTAAAATTGTGTTTTATTGAAATCTCTAAATAGACTTTGAACCTAAGTCGGCCGGAGCAAAGACAATCTCCACAGATGGGGGTCCACGGGCGGCTCCGATCTCAAGTGCGTATGCGGCACCCGCCCACAGACAATGGCTCACCTTCCATCCTGCGCCGCATGCCCTGTTACCTGTGCATTTGACGATCTTAAGACTGCGTTAGTGAACGGAGTTCGCGCAGCTAAATTTTGGGCCAAAGATGTTTGAATATTTTACCATCAATACGCTATGGAGAACATTTCTATAGAAGCATAAATAAATCGTAATGCTTAAACCTCGTCTCGTCTTCAACAGAGTAAGCAAAATGGCGTGACAATTCACGTCAGCCCAGAAGGGGTTAAATAAACTTAAACCTCGTACAACAATGGCTTAAACTTCATCAGACGTTATGGAGCCAGAGGAAGGGAAAGTCAGAACTGTGCCTAAGATTATCAGACCCATTCATGAACTCACTCCAAAACATCATCATCATCATTTCAGCCGATAGACGTCCAATGCTGGATATAGGCCTCCCCCAAAAGGAGCTGGTTTGGCATAATCGCCACCCTTGGCAGGTGGGTTGGCGATCGCAGTATAGTGGTAAAATGCATAAAGAACGCTGCTGCCCATTCACTAGTAAGTCCCTTAGTCACTTTCTACAACACCCCAATGGGATATGCTACTCTTTACGTCCGGCAACATACGGAACGGACTTCCGAGTCCGTTCCGTATGTTGCCGGTCTATTTGATGTTTTGGAGTCCGCTCCAAAACATCAAATAGAGGCCATGTTAAACCCCAAATATTGCTACTAGTTTATATTGACTGAAATGTGGGTCCTTAATCATCAGCAGAAACCCATTGTAGAAACACATTTTGCCAAGGCTATGCCCGTTGGCTAAGCTGGTCTTAGAGTATACCGAATAGGTATCACCCCTTTCGAGAATGAGAGTACTGTTCTCAAAAAACAAATTACTTTACTAATATTTTAAACCTTGGAGCGTGCTCATCCTACATATCGAAAAAATACTATTACGTGATTAATGGTAGGCAAATAAAAAATACATATTTTATTTTCATCATTCATCATTTATTTTCTCCCTTTTGTTTCGTGTTTACACCTTGTATAATGTGCGGGCTGTGGTTTCCTGTATTTCAAAGAGCACACGTAAAATAACCTTTTTGATTACTGTGTTTTATAATGTATATAAATACTCGTATATTCTTTGTTGGAGATCCTAAATAAAAAAATAAATGACCGGCATTTGAGAATCTAAGAAAATTTATGGAAGCATAGATGACATTGATCGCTTAATTATTATTACACGGTATTAATAACATTTACATTTATATCATGGACAATTAATAACTGTTACCTAGCATCTTTCTTTTCTTTTTTTTCTCACATTGGTATAACGTTCAAAATATTGTTGGTAAAAATATCATTATTGGTACTTTCAAACTCAAGTAACAGCTAGGCCAGAGTGTTAATTGTAGAATTTCGTTGTAATATTAAAAAAAATGTCATTTCCCAAAAGAAATCAAGATTTTTTTTTTGATGGTGGTAAATCATCAAATAGCTTGTGCTTGTCTTGCTCTGGGTGGAGCGGGAGGGCGTGTCAGACTTTTACTGACTAAAACCCATCCGTGTTTCCTCAGTTGCCTGTGTGCCAGTGGCCGCGGTATCTCTTTCGAACAACCCGCACCCCTGGCAGGCATCGGCCGTTGCGGACCCCATCAGTTGGTGCTGACATCTCCTTGAGGTGCGCGTAAAACACAACAACGTGCTGCCGACCCGGGCTTGGTCCTTACCGGACGGCGAGCTACTCATTACTCGCCGTCCGGAAGCCCGCGCCTACGGTGGCCGGGAATCAGCCTGGGATTCCTGACGCCACGTCTCCTGCGGCGACTAGGGCCGTGAGGGCGCATATACTGCCTCTCCCTCACGTGCGCCGCCTCCCACTTCGCGAGCATCACTGCTTCGCAGAAGGAGGTGACGGCTACCCACGCACTCTCGCTCCGAACCATGGCCTGAACCAGGGCCGGACGCCAGAGCTCGCTGTCGCCGATCGCCTCCACAAGGACACGGCGGTGCTCCGCGCAAGTCGGGTAGACCTCCACCGTATGCTCCACCGTGTCCACAGTGCGATCTACACAGTGGAAACACCCGGGCATTTCCTCCCGTCTTATCCGAAACATGAACCTCTCAATACAACCATGTCCGGTGAGGACCTGCGTCAGGCGGAAGGTGAGGACGCCGTGCCGCCTCTCAATCCACTCCTCAAAGAGGGGACTTACCGCCGCAATCGTGGCGTGCCCAATTGATACCGGGTTGATTTTCATTTTTAAAGGTTGACGGAATATTGATACAAAACATTAATACCTAACAACAACTCCTGCTTGGAAGGCCACCTCATGAAGGACGCAGTATGAAGGTATTGATTTGTGAAGTATTCATGTACCTATCAGTACTGTACCGACACTAGTTGGTACCAGCGGTCGATATTAAAGAAAAAAAGACTTAAATAATTAATACCAAAGTTCAGAAGGCCGACATTCCTAGGTAAGCACAACCCGCCATAATGAAAGCATTTCCCGCCACGGCTGAAAGTTTCCCGCGCTGTCAGGGGTCGATTATTAGCATTTGGCACAGTTTCCATGCCCTTGACCGACCACGAGCCCGCAGTAGCAGGCCAGCAGTTGGTCCGCATTGCTCGCGGCGTACGGACGTGCTAGCGATCCTATTTATAAATCATACGGATTACGCGCCGCTTTTAAATTAAAATGGTGAGTTGTATCACTTAAGTCATAATTAATATAATTGATGCGGCAATTCGAGGTGTTTGTGTTTGTTGAAGGGTTGTTAGTGGGTGTATCGGTTAGCATTGTGTAATCCGCGGTCGGTTTTCAAAGATTTTCAGTGAGTATTACGTCACTATCGGAATTAGAATAGAAAACGGTTATCACGAGATGTTTGTTTGCAGAAATAGTTTCTTGGGATGAGTAGCTAGGTATTTAAAATAGTAACTGAAGACAAAGTCAAAGATACATTCAATCTTGACTGAGTTTATTCAATGTTTGTAATGCCGGCGAACTTTAAGTTATGAACAACTTTGACGTCACTCTTAAATCATCTTTGCAACATAAATAATGTAAGGATAGTATATTAAACAGCTAGATTAATATTGACAACTCATTTTGATAAGACTATGCGGAAAACAAATATTCCAATCAGAGCACTTTTTACTTTATGTATTTATGATTGTTGTCTACAAATGAGTAATTAATTTTATCTACTTTTTACATTGATACAACGATATGATTACTGGTAGATAGGCACTGTTCCATGCTCTTCAAGATAATCGATTTGATAAAGATGTATGTAGGTACTGCAGTCTAGGTCATAAACCTCGTTACTAGAGCACAGCAAATGGGCAGAGGCATCTGATATTGAGCCTACATAACCACTGAACGTACCTGATTATACAGCATTGTAACTAGTACTGCAGTAAAATGTGTTACATAAATAAACGTAGTCATGCAACATTTAGAAATGAATAAAATTACACTAGAAACACGATTACATGTGGATTCGTAGGTATATTGTTCACTGAAAAAACATTTTCAAGAGATTTATGAGAGTGTGATTGAAGTGGTTAGCTTCTGAGGAAAATATAATGGTCAAATAACAATGTATTTTTCTCACAAGTTCTATTAATATAGTTATTAAAAAAAAACTTTATTCAGTTCTGACAAAATTCCAGGCTGATTCTCGGCCACCGTAGGCGCGGGCTTGCGGATGGCGAGTAATGGGTAGCTCGCTGCATTTAAACGCTCAACAATTTCCACGATTATATTTATTGCCATTTCGAGGGTATTATCGCTGATTCATACGACATTTTACGAGAAATACTTTTGATGTGATTCGTTCAACCTGTGTCAAAGACCACAAGCTTAATTCTTATTTTGACTTTACATAAACAAACATTTTCTTTCATTAAAAAGTGTCACAGGTCGAACAATATCCATCTGTTAGTATAATTTATTCTGCTATTCATAATTTTTCTAACAATACATGTTCTTTTAATTGTTATTCTTTGTGCATTACCTCTCGGAGGTCGTCGGTTGCTTAACCGGGCCTTAGCAGATGCCTGAATAAATTAAGGCCTCCAATCAGCCTATAAAACTTATTATCAAAGCAACTACACGCTAAGGGCTTTCTTTCACCTGTTAACGCTTATTTTCTTTGAAGGAACAACGATCAAAAGGCATTGTTTTCTTGGCCTCATTTTAATAGAATTTATTCCCAGTAGTAATGTATAAGGAACCCCACGTGTAGGCATTTACGGTCTATATTATGATTTATTACATCCCAGCATTCCCTCCATTCATAAAGTAGGTAGGTAAGTTGAATGAACTTTGCGAGACGTCGTCGGTTGAAATGATCTATTTTATAGATACATATCTATTGAAGATGCCTAAACCAATCCTTGATAAAAGTAGTCCAGAGGGGACAAGAAGAGTTTCGTATTCGGAAAACGACTTTCATCTGCCCGCGTTTTATTCGGGAAAAACTACATTTCTCGGATCAGGAGTTTCGAAGAAATACAAGTCACTACCAGACTCATACACACTCATCATTCATAATCATACACACTCATCTTTACACTCACACACTCACCCTCTCACACCTCCATACACCATCACACACACGCACCCACATCATTCAAACTCCACATACATCACCTAATAGTTTTCACACACTCGCAAACACTTCACTCACGTATCTTTTACTTAATATATCAAAGGCAAAAATTGAAATTTTAAATTATGTAACATTTAATTTAGCTATAAGTTCTAAGTTATCCAAAATTTATTAGTAGTACAACCAGCCATATTTGCTTGGTCGGCATTTTATTGTTAAAATATCAGGGGAAAAGGCACTGAAAACCGAAATACAGGCTTTGCCTAGTTCGGTTGCAGTGGCTACATCCATTTATTAGAAATTAATACTGCCAAAATCAAAATCAAAATCAAAAGTCATTTATTCAAACTAGGCTGAGAGTCAGCACTTTTTGAACGTCAAAATTACATAAGACAGTCCCCCCAAAAAGCCCGCCCTTCACCACTTCCTAGTGCTTTAGCTGGGAAGAAGAAGTGGCGCAACAAACTCCCCAGCAGCACAGCTGTCTGACTTTGTTGCCAAACTTTGTTTCTGAAAAATATTACTAAGTTTTTTGGAGAAATAAATTTACTTACTTACTACTTACTTAAAGACTTTCAACGGACTTCCAAAAGGAGGAGGTTCTTAATACGACCGTATTTTGTTTTGTATATTCGGCAATTGAGGATAGATTTCGAAAATTCTTTTTTTAATGGTTAGGATAAGCCTCAGGGGTGCACCCATATATGTATATGTTAATAACTTTGCTTCGATAGGTTTCGTGTGAGCTTCAATAATTCCTGTCAAGGTGTAATTTGATTTTGTATTTTCAGTTTTTGCCGACTTCCGAAATGAAAGGGTTTTTCACTTTGAAGTGTTTTTTTGGAAGTCGTTTGTTTTTTTTTTTGTATTAGAACTATTTCACTAGTTATAGTTTTAGTGAAATAGTACCTAATTATTTTTCACTTTTTTGTATTTTCTAAAAAGTTTATTTTTTAAGTATTAGTATGGATCGACTTAAGCTTTTCGGTGGCTTATGTCAATTCAATTCAATACCTTAATTTTTTTTTACTTTTCCAACATCGCTGTTGTTGATAGAATGTCACTATGTCCAGGGTCTCAGATCCGTAGAAGACACTTCAAAAGACCCTATGACTAAAGATGTTAATCTAGCATAAGTATAATCAGCCTATAACGTTCCCACTGCTGGGACACAGGCCTCCTCTAGGTGAGAGGGAGTGGGCCATAATTAGGGATTGCAATCCCGAAAAACGGGATCACGCATTCCCGCGGAATCCCGCTACTTTTATTAACTTGCTGGATCCCGCATCTTCAAAGCGCGGATCCGCGAATACCGCATCTTTAAAATTATGTTATAAAATCAAATTGAAACTACAGCAACAGAAATTATTTATTTTCTATTAATTAAGTATACGTAATTAGTAATTTACTACATAATTCCTTTTACTTAAATTAATAGAAATAATTTATGTAAGAAATGTTTAATAAAAGTTGATTTTTACACAAAAATCTGTAGTTTCAATTTGATTTTATAACCTAATTTCAAAGATGCGGGATCCCGCGTGATTCCGCGCGGGATTGAATGTCACTATTTCACTCAATCGACCATTCACCGCGAGAGTTAGGAAGTGCCTTCTCTGGGCATGCGAGCTGATGACCACGATCCTCTCGTCATAGCAATTGTTTTATACGAATCTCGTTTGTATTCATACATACATTGTAAACACGCATATGTATGACGATAAGATCGATGGAGCAACTAGAGCTGAACAAGATAAACTCGGGCAAGAAGAAATGCAGAATAATGTAGCGTGGTGCATACCATGGTGTTCTGGGGACTATTTAATTAAACCGATTGGTTACAGGCGACAATCTGTCGATCCGACAATTTTGGTACAACGAAACAATGTAACAGTTATACCTGTCGTAAAAATGTGAAATTATGTATTTGTTTGACATATATATGTCGGATTGCCATCATGAAATTCGCCTTGGTATGTGGAGTGCTACATGATTAGGTCGAAACATTCAATGAGGTCGTATTTATTGAACAACAAAGCCGAGCTGAAGCAATTACTAAGTGCCTACTTTCGGCCCGTGCCGAACAGCAAATGCCATTCGTCATCAACCCTCGCTGAATCATGTGTAGGTTGGCTCGACACAATTTGAACTAAACCGAGCGGTTTTATCCCGAAAGTAGAGGATATTTATCTATATAATATTCGCCCGGTTATACCCACAAGCTGCATCGACCATATGTGTAGCAACCCTGAGGTAGCTGCTTACTGTATTTATCTATAACATCTCAAAGATGACACACTACACTTTCTTATAAAGTTGCCATTCTCTGGAATCAAATAACTACAGGTTTCGTTAATATGTAAAAAATAACACACGCTCTGGCGGAGTTGGAGGTGACACAGACAATTCCGACTTATGATGTGAATGTGGTATTAAATTACAAATCATGGCGTATCTCATATTTTGTCCTGCATACCCTAATACCTGCACTCGGGAGGAAACGAAAAAAAGCACTATCCCGGCTAACATTATGATAATGATGGGCCTACTTGCCACGACCGCAGGCGGACAAAAGGCAAAACAAAACTATCATTATCAACCACAAAATGGTTGCCGATAACTACATATACGCTGACAAAACTATGGAAAACTACGATGCTCTTTTCTACCGTTCCAAAGTGGTTTGAATGTGGTATGCCAGACCTAAAATTATTGTAAGAAGACTTCTAACAGATGACAACTGATAACATTTCTATCATTCAAAATATGAGATAAAAGCACATACGAATGTTTTAAATATTGACGAAATTAACAGTCTTTTTGGTTTCAAGTAAAAATTGGATCTCTAGACATACGAGGCTATCATACTGCAGCGAAGATATGGACTGTGGCCATTAAAATATATCTAAATGCAGTTATGATCATAACAATGGCAACAAAACAACAAACAATAACAATTCACTCATAAGAAACGTTACGCGGGTCATTAAAATCTAGCTCTTAATGAGTGACGAGTGTTTATCAACTCAAGAGAGCAACAACTCAACTAATGTTGATGACGAGAGATATATGAAATTTGGCAAACACTCAGATACAGTCGAGGTCGATGTTTCAATGACTTTGATCAATGGAAAAGGACATTCGATAAGTGCTTTTTGTTGTGAAATAGAAGAACAAGTTGATAATAATGTTATGGATATGGCCAACGTTAATGCAGAAGATGACGATTGTCATTATCAACACCAGAGTGATCTCTGTGATACATAGTCCTGCTCTTATCCTAATTTATTTGGGATTGGCGCAACGTGTCTATTTTTCCATACTTCTTTCTCTATTAGTCGTTATCTTGGCATTCTAGCCACCGCTCATTCATCGTTTCTGAAGTGTCCCCCGAGTCTTATAAGTATCATTACTACATTCATAGCCAAAGTTTTCGTTGTTTTCCTCATTCCTCCGCATCACAAGCCGTCCCATACCATGATAACGGATTTCGATGATGACAATTATATGCCATTGCCAAGTCAGTCTATTTATTTAAAACATAAAAGATTTTTAATATTGATATGGTCACTATATGATGTTGTTAGATTAGCTAATTTCGTATTTATTAACTTAAGACAGAAGGTCCCTTAATTAGGGACTGAATAAATCAACCGACTTGGTATTACATGGATCTCAAAACTTTTTATTGTAGAAGAACTGAGTTGCGAGACTTGGTTTTTTTACAAGTTTTGTTTTCATGGCATCTCATTTCTTTTTGTAGATTATACATATACAAGTACACTGATTCATTCACTGCAAATTTTACTTTGTAATCCTATATATTTATATGGGATTACCAATTATTTATTCAGTTGGTGTATCTAGAAAACTGGACCGAAATTGCAAAATATTTTAGTTTTTCCTTAATTTATACACTAAACACTAATTGTATTCTAAATTTCAAGCTTCTATGTCTACTAGAAGTGCCTTAGAGTTTTTATGATCGGTCAGTCAGTGAGTGACAAAATTAAGAACTTTGACTAGTTATAATTCTTAAACTACTGGTTCAAATTGAATGAAATTTGAAATATACCGTGTTTATACAATGCTTGCTTGGTTACTAGAAATACAGGCTTCTAGTTTAATCCACTACGAAGTTATAGGGGGTCGAAAATGGCCTGAACTGTTTCGAGAAAAGGATGGTAACGGCCGTGCCGCTTTTTTTTTGCTCGACTTGGCGGGGGCACTGCCGTGCCCCCTGATCTACGGGCCTACCAGAGAAAGTCTCCAAATTCGAAAATCATGCCACCAACAATCTACTTATACCCACATCAATGTCTTTGTGATCCTTCAAGGCTACAAGCAATTACTTTTAGAACATGTAGAACTGGATGAGGAGTTATTTGGATAACCAAGGTTATATTTGTTTAGATAAGTAAATCGATTTCGATTTGGGGTAGCAGTAAACCCTAACAAGTGTCAGGCAATCATCATCGGCAGTTCTCGAAGTATGAGTAAAGTGGATAGTTCAACTTTGCCACCAATTCTCTTCGATGGTACGATCGTTCCAATTAGTGCTGATATGAAGGACCTAGGCTTGCACATTGATAGTACTCTAAACTGGCGTACTCAAGTCGCTAGGGTCAGCCAGAAGGTTACTGGAACGCTGCGTGCTCTATACCGACTGAAAAAATTATTGCCAACGAGTACGAAGACAATGCTTGTGCAGGCCTTAATTTTCCCTATCATCGATTATGGTGATGTGTGCTATTAAGATCTGAATGCTGATCTCCTCGACAAACTTGACCGTCTTCTCAATTACTGCATTCGATTCGTCTTCAATCTGCGTAAGTACGACCATATGTCTCTGCGCAACGGTCGCTTCGCAAGTGGTTGCCCATTCGCCAGCGCAGAGAGCAAAGGGCGTGGACCACCTTGATTTCTTTTCTTGACTCTCCCACTTCCCCTAGTTATCTAGCCCCCCACTTTCAATACATTTGTGTCAACCACAACAAAAATCTTTCGTTCCTCTAACAATCGCTTTCTTCAATGTCCCACTCACCGCACAGACTTTATCCACTCTTCCTTCTTCGTTCAGTCTATCTCTCTGTGGAATGCACTCCCCCTTGATAACAGGATGGCAACCAACCGGTTATCCTTTAAAGTCAAAGTTCGCGAGCACATTCAAAAGAAGCTGGCAGTATCTTCACAACGATAATGTTGCCTCATTGTTTGTCTTATTTGTTTTATTATATTTATGTGTATTTATGTATGTTTATTTGTGCATATATTTAATTATGTATATAGCATATTTATAGTTTAAATATATAATTTTTTTAGAGGTATAATATGAGTATATTTACTTATATTTGATTAAAATTAATTACACGACTTATGTGATAGCACCTACCACTGTTTGTCTCTGCATCGCCCAAAGGTCGACTGGTAGAAAATGCCTATGGCATTAAGTCCGCCTCTGTACATTTCTGTGCGTGAAGTGTTAAATAAATAAATAAGTAACCAAGGTTTTAGATAACCATTACAACAAATCTCACCTGCACTGCACGTGTATAAACATAAATAACTAGCTGACCCGACAGATGTTGTTGTGTCTTAATTATGAATATTGAATTCGCATTGGTATAATTAACGCGCAAGTTTTCTGCCGATAATATTTTTGATTTTCAAATCAAATTCGCTCAATTAACCGGTGACGCTACTTAACCGGTTAATCGGTGACGTGCAACTATGATGACATGGCCTCAAAATTCGCACCGTATACTTCAATAAATACTTAAATTGTTAGACACAGTTGTTTGTCTAATATACTTGTAAGAGAAATTCCATAACTTTTAATATCACCAATATAAGTGTACGAACCAACATGAATACAACACGTGAAACATTCAGTAGCCAAACGTGGGTGTGAAAACACATCTTTAACATCACATACAAGTACTATTGCTGTAAGACTATAAGACGTATTTCTCCAAATAATCCAGTGAGAGAGCACCCGCAGTCGTCGCCGGTTGGCGGGAATTTGGCAGTTTATCCACAAACCTTGTTTATTTTAAGGAAAACGGAAAAGTGTCTTTCGACAGAATCTTCGAAGGCCGACAGATTTAAATGCGGAGTAGATAGTAGAAAAACATAATTCTTTCAGAGAATTGATAAACAAAATAGTTGGACAGATAGTTCAACTAGTGGTAACAGTGAATAGTGG
This sequence comes from Polymixis lichenea, assembly GCA_949091785.1. NCBI lineage: Eukaryota > Metazoa > Arthropoda > Insecta > Lepidoptera > Noctuidae > Polymixis > Polymixis lichenea. Next base: position 23,063,643 of record OX420937.1, read on the forward strand.
AAAATATTCTGAAGAATTGGAATGAAAGTCCAGTTGAGCGAAAGTTATGATTCGAAGTTACGATTTGTATTTGTAGCGGTGTTCGCTTTTTGGATGGACGCGAAGAGGTTTGATTTTAAGGAGAGGGATTTTCATTACGGAATTCAGGTATTGGATTTATTTATGTTGTCATTGTGATGCTGTTTTTATCATGTTAAGTCCACATGCAGTGCATGCATACCCATACCTCCACAATCATATTTTGTACCGTAGAGTTTATCAGTTAGCGTTTCAGCTGGTGGTCAATTCAATCATGTCAAATATTAACATAAAAGGCACTTTTGAATGATCGGAGGAACGTCATCATCATAGAAAACTAAATGATATTCATAAATAATGGATCGCACTATGCCACGAACTACACAACTTCAATGATCGACTTTATTATTAGACATACAATTTCAACTTTCTTTTGGTGATTTAGTATGATGAAATTGACAGTTTAACTTTTGTTTAGTTATTGTTTTAAAACAACAATTGGCTTTGTATTCACGATTGACGTAGTGTGTAGGAATAGTAGATAATAGATTGACATATCTATTTAGTAACGGAGGTTTAATGAATTGTTTAATAAACAAAATGTATCTAACGTAATAGTTCATCTGTCCTCATCGAAAGCCTATCAACATTAATTTATTGTAGCTGTTCTTTTATCAAAGCAAAAGCATTTGGAAATGCCTTTTTTTTAAAGGGACTAATAATGAAGCTAAAGAGTTTGTTTGTTTGTTTAAATGCGCTAAGCTCTGGAACTAGCGGTATGATGTGAAAAAATCTAGAATATTCTACTTCTAAGAACATCACGCTAGGACCTTTAGGAAACAAAAAGAGTCAGAAAGAATTCTGGCCGAAGAATAAGTGATAGCACACAGGTGATGCGATGGGACGGATTGGGTCGGAGAATTTTCGGGCAGAAGCTAGTTTTAAAATATGTTTGAAATGATGGAAAAAAGACTCTTTGCGGTCTCAAGTTCAATGCTCTTTGAGATCAAAATTGTGCTGTCTCACTGCCAAGTAAATACATTTATTTGCTCAAATATAGACTAGTCACCCGGTAGCCAGGTAGTGGTCGAAATTCGGCCATAATTACATTTTAATAGAAATGCATTAAGTACTATATAAAAATATTCTTAGCCTTCTCCATATTAACCCTCTTATTTATAAACGTTGTTTAAAATTAAGAGATGTTTAAACGTCAAAAATGTATGGTTAATCAGTCGCTAATCACTACTTAACTTTAAGCAACGTTTATAAATAAGGGGGTAACTATGCCCGTATGGGCACAGTGAGGGGTACAAAGTTTTTGCTTCACGTATCACTACATAGTATAAAACAAAGTCGCTTTCTCTGTCCCTATATCCCTCTGTATGCTTAAATCTTTAAAACTACGCAACTGATTTTGATGCGGGTTTTTTTAATAGATAGAGTGATTCAAGAGGAAGGTTTACATGTATAATACACCGACCTCCACGCGGGCGAAGCCGCTGGCAAAAGCTAGTTTAATATATATCAAAATTCTCACTCTTGTTACTTGTTATTTTACTCTAAACCCTCATACAATTGTTTTTAAGGTAGCTCCTTGTGGCTTTTTTTTGTGCATCTCTATCTTCGGTCATGTCAGTTCTTTTGTTGCTATACCGTGTGGCCATTTCATCTTCCTAGTCTTTCCCAACTATGTTGGGGTTGGCTTCCAGTCTTACCGGATGCAACTAAGTACCTACCAGTATTTTACACAGAGCGAACAGAACTGCTTATCTGATCTCCACCATCCAGTTACTGGGTGATATGATACTCCTTTGTAAGACTGGTTGTCAGACTTTCGGGCTTCTGGCGACCCGTAACGACTGTCAAAGATCCACGAATGACAGCCGGGACCATCGGCTTAAGGTGCTTTTCGAGGCATGGAGGGGTCTTGGTATGTAAAAGTTGTGACCCATTCTCGGACCAATTGCGGTAAGCGTAGCTTAACCTGACCGACCTAAACGGGTGTTATTATTTAACCACATGCCAATCGTGTAGTCATTTATTGTTTCATAGTTCTGTACTTCTATGCTGCGAGTTATTATATCTTATCTTGGTATCCTACGAATTCCAACTGCCTGCTTATTTTTTTACATTGCTTCCGAGCGTTGATGTACCTAATAAGGTTTTATTTGGGTGGTAAATCATCAAATAACTTCTCCCGCTCTGGGTGGAGCAGGAGGGCGTGTCAGACTTTTACTGACTAAAACCCACCCGTGTTCACACAGTTGCCTTTGTGGCAGGGGTCGCGGTATCTCTTTCGAACAACCCGCACCCCTGGCAGGCATCGGACCTTCCGGGCCGAATCAGTTGTTGCTGACATCTCTTTGAGGCGCGCGTGGAACACAACAAAATCAAAAGTCATTTATTCAAACTAGGCTGAGAGTCAGCACTTTCTGAACGTCAAAATTACATAAGACAGTCCCCCAAAACGCCCGCCCTTCACCACTTCCTAGTGCTTTAGCTGGGAAGAAGAAGTGGCGCAACAAACTCCCCAGCAACGCACCCCCCGCCAGCGTCGACCCGGGCTTGGGCTTTCCCGGACAGCGAGCTACCTATTACTCGCCGTCCGCAAACCCGCGCCTATGGTGGCCGGGAATCAGCCTGGGATTCCTGACGCCCAGGGCGTCTCCTGCAACGACTAAGGCCGTGAGGGCGCATGTACTGCCTCTCCCTCACGTGAGCTGCCTCCCTCTTCGCGAGTGTTACTGCTCCGCAGAAGGAAGTGACGGCTACCCATGCACTCTCGCTCCGTACCATGGCCTGAACCAGGGCCGGACGCGAGGGATCGCCGCTGCCGATCGCCTCCACGAGGACACGGCGGTGCTCCGCCCAAGCCGGGCAAACCTCCACCGTATGCTCCACCGTGTCCTCAGGGCGACCTTCGCAATGGAAACACCCGGGCGTTTCCTCCCGCCTTATCCAATACAGGAGCCTCCTGAACCAACTGTGTCCGCTGAGGACCTGCGTCAGGCGGAAGGTGAGGACGCCATGCCGCCTCTATATTTTATTATACCTAGTAAGGTTGAATGACGAAACTGCCAAAGCCAAAGATTTTAACGTACGAAAATATTCTTCGTCCTCATTCAAGCCAAAAATTCTAGCATTTCAAAATATTAATAAAGACATCACTTAGTAATTTCAGCGTAACGAACTGTCATCATTAATGACAGGCCTCAGTTCCGCTCGTTACGTGCGACATTGTCTGGATGCTTGTCCCAACGCAACTACGGAACGGTCACTGCCAATGCTAAGTTGAAAATAGACCTGTCTTGTCAACAGACTGAGACGCTCAGTGTCGATGAGGAAACTGGGGTATTTATAACGGTCGATAAGTCGCAGCGAGATATTATCGCGCACTGGAATTTGAACTCTCGGTATTGAAGCGAGTATTGAGAATGCAACAGAGCGCTTCGAAGTAACACAGTGTTCGATTTTGAACTCTCGGTGCCTTACTACTTATAGTGCATTGAAGATCCGGTCCGCGAAAAATCCTGTTGTGATTTTATTACGTCCGTGTGAACCAGGGCTTTGGCTGTTAGTAAAGATAGTTTGAAGCGGTAGTTTCAAGAATACCTAATCATTTTATGATTAGTCCAAAAATCTTTAGGGTATTTATCTAATATACTAGCTTTTGCCAGCGGCTTCGCCCCCGTGGAGGTCGAAAACTATCCCTCAGGAACGTGTACCGGGATAAAAAGTATTCTATGTGTTATTCCAGGTTACAGACTACCTGTGTGCCAAATTTCATTCAAATCCGTTCAGCCGTTTTTGCGTGAACGAGTAATAAACAATCCAATCCAATCCATCCATATTTACAAACTTTCGCGTTTATATATAAAAATGAAAACTGCATTTTTCGTCGGTAATAAAAAAGAAAACTGCTGTTCAATACATTTTGACCGCATAGATATTGCACTTTTCTTTGAAACAGCTGATTTTTTTTGTAAAACCGACGTAAAATTTCTGCGCTAGGGGGTCTAGAATGATATACTGAATTCATGGTTACAGTTTGCGCACTGGATAAAAACTTATCCTGTATAATCCGTTAAGATAAAAGTTTGCAGTGGGTCCCAGAAAATTGGATATTCGGAACCTTAGTTAAACCGATATGCTGCATCCGGTTAGACTGGAAGCCGACCCCAACATAGTCCGGTAAAGACTAGGCAGATTAATTGATAGGTATTCAGGACCTTAGTAAAAGTAAGATCTCTAAAACCATAACCATCTGGCACTTATCACGGGTCCCCGTTCGCGTGAGTGATAGTTCCATTTTTAAGTGCCGTTTACCGTCGCTAACGACGACCTTAAAAGGATGCCAGAATAGTAATATGGCTACATTTATGAGAAAACGTCTGAGTAGGTTGTACAGTTTTTTTTTGGGTGGGAAATCATCAAGTAACTTCTCCCGCTCTGGGTGGACCAGGAGGGCGTGTCAGACATTTACTGACTAAAACCCACCCGTGATCCCTCAGTTGCCTGTGTGCCAGGGGCGACGGTATCTCTTTCGAACAACCCGCACCCCTGGCAGAAGGTTGTACAGTTTAGGGCTGATTTTTCAATCGTTAGATAACTTTTATCGGAAGAATAAATCAGACAGTTTGACATATTTACTATACAAAAGCTGCCAAACCACGTTATTTATTCCTTAGATAAAAGTTTATCTGACTATTGAAAAATGAGCCCTTTGAGGATTTTTTATTCCGTTTTCATCATGCGATCAGTATTTTAGACTACTTATAAGCAGATAAGGGGCTCATGTGGGGTCCCAGTGCCACTGGCCAGTGTCACTTTGCCCTATTTTTTCAAGTCATTCTTAGGACTGACTGTCCTGGTCAAAAATGTCAGTCGGGGTTTATAGTTGTCACCAAGTGTACCTCCTCGTTGAACATCGGAATATTGTGGATATCATGAATCTCTGTTGACAGTAGGTACAGTTTAGAGGTAATTATTTAATTATAAGTAAAGTAGCTTTTGTCAGCGGCTTCACAGAAATTATCACACGGAAACGTACTACAACGCTTAATAGATCTATTTAAGAGGACTCATTCCGTAATACATTGTTTTCATATAACTCTATTGGTTTACGCAGCGCACGTCAATAAAGCTCACAATCGGCATGATTTTTTCCGACATCTTCAACAATAATTGACATATCGCACACCTAGATCTAAAGGGAGCTAAGTCAAAAATTGGGAGTTTTGACTTATGCTTACCATTAAATTCATTAACTCACTATCTATTGACTAATAAAACAGATTTTAAAATATTTTTCTAGTAGAACTGATACAGATAACTTCTCCAGTGCACAGGAACACGGTAAACAGTTTTTGACCTTTTCTGAAAAAAGTGCATTTTCAGTTAACTCTGTTTAGATCTAGGTGTGCAATATTTCAGGTAATTTACAGAAAACTGTAATGAATTATACTCCAAAACCTTCTTCATTAATCACTCGGTACATTCGTGAACCTTATTAAATTCATTCGGTAGATCTTCAGTTGATCGCGTTATGACAAACAGACGGACGCAACTGGGGACTTTGTTTTTATAAAATGTAGTGATATAATATGGTAAGCTAAAGAAATTAGAAATCAGAAATCGTCTCCTTGGCACACAGTGAGCAAGTAGGTCAACTTTCGAGCTCGTTTTGTGCTAGGAGGCCTCTGTGTTATTAGAGTAAAGGTGGTCCAGTGGCACCTGCCGCGGACGTGAGTCGTTCGAACCCAGGCAAGCGCCTTACTTTGTGTAAACAATTTCATCGCCCCTGCTCTTAAATCGGTGAAAAAAACATTATGGGGATATCGGCATATCCTAGAACCAAAAGTTCGAAGACGTGTGACACAGACGCGGTCCGAGGGGGGGGTCCTAGGGGTCATCACCCCCCCCAAAGCCGTTAACGTAAAGCTTTGAATAGTAATTTTTCGAAAATAAAATAAATTTTCTTATTAATTTTAATATATAGGTAGTCTTTGTCTGTGACCCCCCCCCCCTAAAGTCTTCGGCTGCGACCGCGCCTGGTGTGACATCTACCGATCCGCACTGGGCCCGCGTGGGATGACGCTGATTATGATGAGAGGCCTTTGCTCTTCAACTTCTTCATTGAAACGACTACAGGCTGTTTTGACCTATTCCCAAACGGCGTCCGTGTTTGACCAGTTGTATGAACGAAAACAAGTCGAACGGAGTGTGTAAAGAACCTCACAAGTGGCGTTCTGTAGTGTCTGCCTACCCTCATGAGAAGAGGCGTGAGTTTACGTATGTACTAGCTGTGGCCGCGACTTCGTCCGCGCGGAATAGTTTTTTTTTAATTATTTATTTATATTATATGTATTAATAAAAATAAATAAAATTTCTCAAATAAAAGTAGCCTAAGTTACTCCTCTTATTACATCAGCTATCTGTCAGTGAAAGTCGCGTCAAAATCGGTCCAGATGATTCAGAGATTAGCCGGAACAAACAGACAGACAAAATTAGAAAAAAAAAATATTTTGGTATAAGTATGTACCGTGTATACATCCCTTAGCATTTATTTTAATATTACAAACAGACACTCCAATTTTAGTTATCTATACAACGTGTAACGGAAAGTGTATATACATACCAAGGGCACAGCTTCTTTGGATGATATCAAACAATATTAAAGAGGTTTTTTAATCCTATCTCTACACGTTCGGAAAATGTGAGATTTTTTATTACATTGATACCACAAACCAAATCATTAAGTTGAAAAAAACACATCAAGCGGAAGAGATTTATCGGGATATTGGCAAGTAACGTGGAAGTTATTGACTTACGTAGTCCGGTGACACGTTTGTCATGATTTGAATTGAAGAAACTTAAGAAACCGAAAATTTGGTATCAATTCTTAAAGTATTTTATTTTGAGCTGAAACTATGTATAGTGTTTCTATACCAGCTGTTATCTTTAGTGGTTATGGATACCAATAGGGTTTCTGTTACACCCTGTATATGTATAGATGTAGCTAACTTAACGGGTGTTAAAATACCCTTAATGACGATCTTTACAGTCGGTACGAATTGTCGGAAGCCCGAAAGTCTTACAACCAATCTTACCAAAGGATATCAGATTGCCCAGTAACTTAATTGTGGAGGTCAAACATGCATTCCCTCCATGTAACGCTCCATATAATATACCGGTATTGAGCTCCATCCTAGAAGACTGCAAGCCAACCACAACATAGTGAATGAATAATGAATGCTGATGAATTAATTTCATTGGGAAAAGTCTAGCCAATGAATTGAAATTTTTCCCAATGAAATTAATTCATCATTAAATATTTCCAACGCCCTAAAGCAGGAAATAGCAGCGTTTATTTGCGCACTCCTCTTCAGATAATGGGTTCCGCTTAGTATCAAGGATTTGGCAGTGGATACGGGATGGGATGGATTAAAATAGGTTGACGTCATCCTCGACCTCACAATGAGTCTACATGGCGGACGGTAACCTTTGTCGACTGAAATCTCTGAATGTCGTGTGAAAAATTTTGGAAACTTTTTAATGACTGCGACACTAAGCTAACCTTGTAGTTTCTTATGCTGATTTCCAAGTTTTCATTTTTACACGCTTTATATTAGCTTCACTTGTATGTTTGTTTGTAACCGACTCCTTGGGGCGCGATTTTGACCTACTTCAAACGGTCAGATTTCATTTAAACTTTGTAGACTTATCGAGGACCGATGATAATTCAAAAATAAAAAAAAATAAAAAAATCACGCTTTTGTAGTCAGCAGAACTAAAAAATAGTAAATAAATAATAGTTTAAAAAACACGCTTTAAAAACCAAATTAAAAAAGTAGAAACTAATTTAATTCTATTATAAAGCGTGGCATGCTTGATATTAATTGATTATAAAAATACCTCAAAAAGCACCCCACGCTTTTTAATAGAATTAAATTATTTTCTACTTTTTTAGTTTGGTTTTTAAAGCGTGTTTTTTTAGTTTTTAAACTATTATTTTTTAATTATTTTTTCTACCTGTAATACAGAGTGACAGGGACATTGATGTGCAACCTGATATCATGGATTCAGAACAAGATCCTGAAACTGCATTAAAGAGGTAGTCGGTGGGTGCGGGTTGTTCGAGGGTGCGGATTGTTCGAAAGAGATACCGCGGCCCCTGGCATACAGGCAACTAAGGGAACACGGGTGGGTTTTAGTCAGTAAAAGTCTGACACGCCCTCCCGCTCCACCCAGAGTGGGAGAAGTTATTTGATGATTTCCCAACCAAAAAAAAAAAAAAGAGGTAGTTAGTCGGTCTTTAAAAAAAATTGCTGTTCCTCACATTTTGACCCGTAGATTTTGCAGCTTTCTATAAACAGCAGATTTTTTTTTTCTTATAACCAACGAAAGATTTATACGCTGGGGCGTCTAGAATCATACGCTGCATTCGTGGTTACATTTTGCGCGTCGATTTCCCATTGCAATAAAATATGTATCACGCCCCGTGTTGCAAATCTGGAAATCGACTTTTTCATACAGATAGTTTATTACCTCGAATACAAAGCTTCAAGCTTCGTCCATGTTTTGTGATTCAATGATGTCCAAGAGTAGCGACTAAAGTTAATTCGCGACGTGTAAAATTTTCTATTGCATACAGATATTTCTTCAAATTGCGGTTGATCGACGACGATCGATGACATTATGCCCGAAAATCAACTCCTCAAGAGTGTTTTCAATTACTGTTGGGAATATCTAGGGCATATGACAAACAGCTTTGCTATTCTGAAAATCTCACTAATATAGTGTTTTTTAGCAGTAAATGGGAAAGGCAAAGGGAAGATTTTCATTATACTTTTTGATTTCTAAGAGTGCTTTTGCATTTGATTTTTGTTGCTCTTTGGGCACAAAAAAGAACAAATGTTGTGTTGTTCTCACATTCTTTTGTTTCCTTGTCGAGCCAAACAAAACACAACAGCCACTCGGAAAGCTCGTGGTGCAATCCAGAGTTCCTTTTTGTTCGATGTTGTTGTTTGTTACAACTTTAGCGTAGCAACAAGAAGAGTTTGTAACTTTAGGGATTGTTAAAATTCACATTGTTCAGGTTAGGCAAAGCTTACCTACATTTCCTAAAGGACCGATACTAAAATACTGCTGAGAAAATATCAATTTTTATACATTTCAACGCCCAATTTTTGTGTCGCTCACTTATAATTCACTTTATACATCCCTCTTATTTAAAGTTAAGAGATGTTTAAACGTCAAAAATGTATGATTAATCAGACGCTAATCACTACGTAACTTTAAGCAATGTTTATAAATACATAATATAGGCAATATGACAACATATTTCGTTTTCGTCGTTTCGTTTTAAATTGCTTTATTTCGTTACCATAATCCAATCCCTGTAAAAAATTCAAGTGATCATAACTTTTTACTTGGTAAAGCTACAAGGTTGAAATTGAAAGACGTGAGGGTAGCAATCAGGTAGTAATTATTCAAATAAAAATTATAACGCCAATTTGAATAGTTTACACAAACGGAGAATTGACCATCTATCCTGATAACATGAAGGGCAAGTCATTTTGTTGTCCTTTTATTTTTTTTCAAAGTTGAGTAACAATTGATTGACTATAGATACTAAAAAGTAGCAATTAGGTAGCAATTTTTGGTCACCAGCCTGACACGGACCAAACTAATACAGACAACCAGCCATTCAGACGCACAGAATAAATTACTTTTGAATTTGATTTTTGAACTGATCTGGCAATACCGAAATTAGAATTCACAGTCTAGGTCTTCTTGAAACACAGCCAATCCAAGCTTTAGCTTTTAACAGTAAAATTATAGTTGAGTAGGTAAGCTATCAAGGTCTTATTGATCCAGTAATTTTGCATACGGTAGACGTAATTGGATGAGAAGAATCAATACTACATACGATTTGAATCAAAGCATTATAGAAGGTGGGCAAGGACGACGTCGACGACGATCACTGACGAGCAATCTGATTACCTGTGCTATTCTATAAATGATTCTGACATTATTCAGCGTGAGAATTTTTTCGTCAGTTATTAAAAAAGAAATTGCTGTTCCATACATTTTAACCTTGTCGGTATTTTTTGTTAACCGTCGAAAATTTTCAACCCTAGGGGCCGAATTCATTGTGACAGTTTGCGTTTCCATTGCCTTGCCACCCTGTATACACATTTAAATTAAACATTTAGTAATTATAGTAATCCATGATAGTCTAGAAATTCAGTATTAATAAAGTGTAGTACATACTAATGCTATGGGTCTTTCATAAATAATATCCATTATCAGCACCACAGATTAGTAATATAAGTACGTACTGATTTGACAGCTTACGACGTCAGTGCCGTCCATAGACTATAGTAATAGATTGGGAAATTCGTGCCCTCTTGGGGTATATATGTTCTGTGGTCAGTGCCACACGAGATATCATGTTGGCCGCCCAATTCAAATTGCGTCCTTAGTTTTTGCACAAAAAAATGCTACTATAACCAGTTGTTTATGGCTTCCATGACTGCGCTGAGTTCGTGAGCTATATAGATGGCAGCCCAGGCTCACCCGAATTGCCCCACGAACTGCCCTGCGCCCAAGTGTCCATCTAATGCACAGGTTAGCTAGAACTTAAATAATTCGTAATAGTAAGGCCACACGGGCATTTTTGTTGTGTTAAATATCGTCGCACTGCACTACGATTGACGCTATGCGGTGTCGCCACGCAAAGCCGCTTACTGCGACATCGCAGCGATTTTATATTCTCTTAAGATACAGTGGCTTTTGATGGGACTAAAGGGCTAACAACTCAAGTAAAAACTGGCCTCGCATTCTATTGAAGTGCTCGAAGCGAGCGTTCGCCACGTTTAGTGTACCGCCGTTTTGTAACCAAGCTCGCCTCAAATACATTTCAAACAAACGTTGTAAGTCAGTCTCCAACTTTACATACAAACATAAACCCACGCCTTCTTGCCATGGGGGTAGACAGAAACTACAGAACGTGTACCAACCTAACTGAACTCCTGCTGCAATCCACACTCCTGTTCCTTCTTGTATATTTGTAATCAATACCTACCTAAATTTATTCAAATCAAATCAAAATATTTTATTTCACATAAACCTGCAAGGGCACTTATGAAACGTCAGAAGCTAGGTGCACGGTTCCAATTTGTCGCTTAAAATATAAGTCTTGACTAATTCACTGCTGACTTAACATCGCCCGTTTATACCTTATACCTAGAAAGCTGAAAGTAACAATGCCCGATTCCCATCGGATGGAGATTATTAGGGCGGACAAAATCGCTGGTAAAGTACTAGATATGTATAAACTGACGAATAAATAACAACAACCTTGACATAGAAATATGCCCTGAACCTAAGTGGTCGTCCAGGTTGAACCGTACCTTGTTACGCCTAACGGACAGACAGACAAAGAGATGATAAAATACATACATAAAATAACGTTTTTCTCAAGGCAGAAACTACAAAATTTCTTGTGGTAAGAGAGAGAGAGAGAGAGAGAGTTCTTCGTCCATGTTCATACATCCTAGTCGCCGCGCTGGTTGCGAGTTAGTACTCGCAACCAGCTGCGTAGCTGCGTTGTCGCAGCTGAACATTTGAAGGACATTAACATTAATATTTATCAGCGTATGGCATATATGTCCTTCACTTCAGTTATAGTTTGGTATCGTCGATCGATGGTGGAAGGAATTACTGTATTATAGATTTGTAGCTTCTCTTCAAACAAAGCAGTGGTGACATGAGTTGTAGGTCGTGGGATTTCACAAGAGAGCGCTATTCCTCTCTTGATATACAAATCCCTAGTCTCCGTCCACATTCATTCGCCACCTAACTCACTATTTACCTATTTTCGCAGGCCCCTATCGACACATCAAAGAAGCCCATCGTGTGGGTGTTGGGAGGTCCAGGGTCGGGCAAGGGCACCCAGTGTGAGAAGATCATCGCCAAGTACGGGTTCACACATCTGTCCACTGGAGACCTGCTAAGAGCCGAGGTGAAGAGCGGTTCAGAACGGGCGAAAACACTCACCGCTATAATGGAACAAGGTGACCTCAAAATATCCGAGTATTTTGTTTTTAACGGGTTTGGTATGGCACCTACTGGTAACTGCAGGAGAATCTGGTAGTACTTAGTACCAAATTATTAGATTCTCCTTAAGTTTACAAATTAAAGAAGAATTTCAATCAATCCCCGTTTGTCGTGGAAGTCATACATGGTGGCAGAGACATCGACACACAAACTGTATAAAAAAATTTCGTCGGTTTAAAAAATGTAGGAGTGCCATCGACACGAAAAGAAGAAGGTTTTTCTTAACTAAAACCAAAAACATGCTATAAGGAGTCGTCGCCACTTATTAACTGTGACTTCTGCGTTTGTTTCGGTGTTTCTTCTCAAAAGAGTCAGATAGGAAACGCTGACCTCACCCAGTTCAAAAACAAAATTTATTTTTGACATGTAAATGTGTTTCCAAAAACCTAAGTCCAAAAAGAAATCATCAGTAGTTTTGTTTCATTTCCAGGTGGCCTGGTCCCCAACGATGTCGTCCTGGAGCTGCTGAAAGAAGCCATCGTGTCCAAGGCAGCGGAATCCAAAGGCTTCCTCGTGGACGGCTACCCTCGCGAGAAGTCTCAGGGCATCGCCTTCGAACAGGCCATCGCACCCGTATCTGTTAGTATCTGTAACTTGGTAACAGTTACTTTACCTTTCGAAGTTCAGAGAGCTACTTAAACTAAACATGAAAAGAAAAGGTTACACATCAAGCTATACATTTCTAGTATAAGCTGATCTCGTATTGTATAGGATGTCCTTCTTCAGGTGGCCAGTCAGTCACGATCTTTGCCCATCTCTCCGGGTGCATGTCCGGGCCATTCCATCGTCAGCCTTTTTTATTTATTTTTTAAATATTAACTACCCTCCTTTAGAGCTTCGCTGAAGTCAGATTAAAAAGGCTCCTAACATATTTGATACCTTGAATGAGGGTCAGTTCCCACTTTAATGGAAGACGGGGAAATTGGTCTACATTAAGAAGCCGGTGTGCCCTGCGGACTCTCCGTTCACTTACCGGTCCATCGTGGTGCTCGACGAGGTGGGCAAGCTCATTGCTCAGCAAAGAGAGGAAGTTCCTGGGTCTCGTCCTCGACAACCGGTAGAACTTCGTGGAGAAATTTCCGACGTTTAGCTCCCAGACTAGAGCGGGCCGGGGCTGCCTTGAAGCGGCTCCTGCCGCAATCTAGGGGTCCAAAGGCCTCCTGCCGGAGGCTCTATGCGAGGGTCGTGCGGTCTATGGCCCTATACGGGGAACCGGTGTGGGCACCTTCATTGAGCCGCCGACCAGCCTGCCGGTTGAACGCGTCCCATAGGGTCATGGACATTCGAATGATCCGGCCATGGTACAGAGTGAGAGTACATGGGTAGCCGTCACCTTCTTCTGCGAAGCAATAATGTTTGCGAAGAGGGATGCGGCACACGTGAGGGAGAGGCAGTATATGCGCCCTCACAGCCCTAGTCGCCGCAGGAGTCCCCTTGGGCGCCGGGAATCCCAGGCTGATTCCTGGCCACCGTACGCGCGGGCTTGCGGATGGCGAGTAATTGGTAGCTCGCTGTCCGGTAAGGACCAAGCCCGGGTCGACTGCGCGTTATGCCACGCGTGCCTCAAAGAGATGTCAGCACTAACTGGTGCGGTCCGCAAGGGCCGATGCCTGCCAGGGGTCCGTGTTGTTCGAAAGAGATACCGTGGCCCCTGGCACACAGGCAGCTGAAGGAACATAGGTGGGTTTTAATCAGTAAAAGTCTGACATGCCCTCCTGCCCCACCGAGAGCGGGAGAAGTTCGTTGATGATTTCCCAGCCTCTAAATAAAAATCTTATTTGATACAGGGGCTACGCCATTGATGAAAATGTATTATTATATCCTAGCCCAACATTACCCTCACTTAAAACGAAACTAATCTTCAACTTTTCTCACATTCCAGGCTATTCTATACTTCGAAGCGTCAGCAGATACACTGACCAAGAGGTTATTAGGACGCGCGGCGAGTTCAGGCCGTGCTGATGATAACGAAGCTACCATCAAGCTCCGTCTGACGACCTTCCTTGAAAACAACCAGCAGGTTCTGAACCAGTACCCCTCGAAAATCAGTAGGGTAAGTTGGAAGATTGGCAATTATTAGAATTGAAAATTATTTTCTGCCTTCCCGATATTTCTTGCATTGCTTTTCATTACAACAAAAAATTCTACTAAGTACTAGGTATGAAATATCTGATGAACAGATGACACTTTTAATGAAAATAATAGTTTTAAAAAACGCTTTTTGAGGTATTTTTATAACCAATTAATATGAAGCACCCCACGCTTTTTATTAGAATTAAATTATTTTCTACTTTTTTAGTTTGGTTTTTCAAGCGTGTTTTTTAGTTTTTTAAACTATTATTTATTTGCTATTTTTTAGTTCTGCTAACTACAAATGCGTGATTTTTAAGTTTTTTTTTTCTTTTTTTTTTAATTTTTAAATTGTCATCGGTCCTCGATAAGTCTACAAAGTTTAAATGAAATCTGACCGTTTGAAGTGGGTCAAAATCGCGCCCTAAGGAGTCGGTTACAAACAAACATACACGTGAAGCTAATGTATAGCGTGTAAAAATATATATCTACATCCATCATAGAGGTTCTATGTAGGTTTCCCAAAGGATCTTCTATTTGAAACCGTGCTAGTTGTGCTTGCCAATTTATGAAGGCCTAATTGCATAACGCACTATGAATCAGAATTTTTTGAAGGATATTGGTAATTCATTGCTGGATATGTTTGTAAAATTTGTCTGCTCAGCAGCGTAAATAACGCAATAAATATTGTAGCACTGTCAAAATGAATGCCTTGCCTACTTTTAGTGTATTCGGAATTAACCCTCTGATCTGAGCCTTCTTTGGTTTGTGACAGTACATAGAGCTATCCAATATGTGCCAAACATTTTTCTTTCATTGAAAAAGTTAGCTCGTGCCTACATTTGTGAATCACTCAATTTCCCCCCTTTTTCTTCTGAACGTGTCGATAGCAATCTAAATACAGTGAGCCCGGAATTTGGCTACGAGCTTGGCACTTCAGCAGCGTCCATCAGCTCCTGCAGCATGCAGACAACACGCTGGACACGATATTAAGTGCCCCATTGTTTGTGGAACAGAACCACATTAACCCCGCTGAGAAAATGAAGATACGAGCACGATTTTCATGTTAATTTTTGTTACTTGCAGATAAACGCCGAATCTTCTGTTGATGCCATCTTTAGCGAGGTGGAGAAGGTCCTGGACCCAGTGGTAGCTGCCGCAGCCGCAAACTAAATGCACAAATCTACATTTTATACGCTCTGAACATACGCCTCTATCCTAAATTAATTTTAAAGATCGTTGATTAATTAAATAATGTTTTTTATTTTGTTTGTTTTTTTTTATTAAGATTGAGAAGGGCTTTTTTTTTTGGGAAGGGAACAACGCTTGCCGTGGTAGTACGGCAAGCGTTGTTATTTAACTTAAGCTGCATTTTAGTGGACCTACGTCCATGGATGGGTAACCATCTATACATACCAAGAGCGTGCCTTGGACACCACGTTAGGCCGTTGGTCCCGGCTGCCATTCGAGGATCTTTGATAGTTACTACGGGTCGGTAAAAGTCCGATATCAACTACCAACTACCAATCAACCACTACTACTACCAACTACTACTAACTTAACTTTGATCTAACAACCAGTCTATCCAAGGGGTATTAACGTATTACCCAGTTACTGGGTTGTGCAGGTCAGATAGGCCTGTAAAATACTGGTATTCAACAACATCCGGTTAGACTGGAAGCCGACCCCAACATAGGTGGGGGGGTGTGGGGTTTTAAATCTTAAATATCTACTTGGATACTTGGTGCAATACCCATGATGTCTGTCTGTCTCATTTCTATCTAGCAACCCGCCCCTAATTCACGCGGCTTTGACGACTTAACAAGACAATAAGATTTATTTATTACATGTTAGGTTAATATTAATGTATCACAGCAACCTTCCGGAATACTGAGACTGCCTAAGATTACTTTGCGTCCAAGACCGAAGAGTTAACAGAGAGATTGACCAAGGAGATATTAATGAATATCTGACGCCAAATAACTAAAAAGTAAGATTTACGTTTCAGAAGAAATTGACACTGATAACTGTCAATAAATTTTTTCACACGGAAATTGTGGTGTTTCCTCATGTCTCTTCTAGGCTCTTGTCTTGTAACCATAAGGCAGAAATCCACAATACTATAAAAATTTGTTGTTGAAAAACACGGTGAACAAAAAATGAAACACACAATGAAAAACTAATTTCACTTACAAACAGCAATTTTTATATAAAATGAAATGTTACCCCCTAGCATCTTCCCGAGTCTACGAGCTTTCATAGAGAAATTAAGAAACCCACTTAAAACAGCAGTCAAAAGCTCACCTCAGAAAAGAGATTATAAAAATGGAACAGAAACTATGTCCGGGGTGCGAAGAGCCCGTTATAGATAAGATACCAGGATGCCCTTTACAATGCAGAACTGTTCAGTGCAAGGCTTATAAGAAAAAGGTTTGTAAAAGGAGCTGTCATCATGTGAAAGCTAGACTTCGCCCGCTACTGCATACTGTCTCTTTGCCACAAATCACTAAAAGCGTAAGGGTACCTACGCACTATGCGGTTAGCCGGAATGCGGCCAGCCATCCGGCTGTCCGCAGGATGCGGTTGCGCTTGCGGTTAGCCGGGTGGCGGGTAGCCGCAACCGCAACCGGAACGAAACCGTCGTGGTTTGCGGTTGGATCGACTCATTTCTAAGATAAACGTCGCAGCTATTTATTATATTTATTCGCGTTATATAAACCTAAGGCCTATTTTGTATCTCAATTATATTTTGTCATCAATAAAATGCGCGAGCGTCGATGAACATGATGGCGGGCAACCGCAAACTAGCACTATCCGCGTAGTGTGTATAGCATCCGTCCGGCTGGCCGTCAGTCGGGCCCCAGCGCTCAGAACGACCGGAGCGGTCGGCCAGCAGCCGCATCGCAGTGCGGATAAAAATTACTTTCTCGTACATATTTTATTCCGGCTAACCGCATGCGTAGGTATCCTTAGCACTAAGCGTATTTAAAATATAGTGGCATCTAAATCGCCGCATGCGAACTACGCATGACACTGACGTCACGCAAAATCCTGCATCTCGAAAGCAGAATTTATAAACAACGCAAACGCAACGCACAACTAGCTTATAAACAACGTCCCGACTTAAGTAGTCGACGGGAAATTCCCCACCAGACACAACACCCGTCTGGTCGGAGGATCCTCCCTTTTCTATGGAGGATGAGTAAACCCTGTTCCTCTTACCTCTATAAAACATCGTTCTGTTTCTTAATGTGTTTTTGCACCACAAATGGTGCAGGCAGACCTTCGAATATTTACATACTTACCTAATTAGCAGCTGGACCAGCGTGTTTAGGTAGATTAGGTAAGAGATCACGTCGTATAAATAGAACCTGCGAATATATACGACCGACTCAATGAGAGCTTACTTTAGTTTTGCAAGCCTTCTTCCAGTTCGGTGGAACTTTGATCGGTCAATGTAGTGGCCTGTCCCTGAAAATGGCAAAAATATTTTTTGTGATGCTCTCATAAATGAGTCATGAGTCACATGGGACCCCCGACATGTGACTCCTGACTCATTTAAGCGAGCATCAGAAAAAATATTTTTACCACTTTCAAATGAAAGATTAAATTTTTGATCCAAAAATATCAGACCAAATTCTGTGGAAAAACGCCTTAATCGTTTAAAACTAACATCTTGAAACATTTTGTTAAACTCGTATTATTTTGCAGCCCATATATGACTACGAATTGATGCCCATTATTTGGGTGATGGGTGGACCAGGCTCAGGCAAGCTGACCCAGTGCCAAAAGATAGTCTCGACGTACGGACTCACCTACCTGTCCCCCGGACAAATGATACGACAAGAGATAGAGAGCGGTTCCGATAGAGCCAGGTGCCTCAATTCTGTTACAGGCCGAGGTACCTACGATTTCAATTTTTTTTTTGGTTCGGATCAGGGTTACGTGGCTTACTTAAAGCCGCACGGTTTGCAACCACATCACAAGTACATGAAGTTGCAGCGACGCTATTATCCCGCATTGTCGTTGCGGGGGGGGCTCAGTAACCGTGGTCACCCTCCCACGGTGAAGCGAAGAAGAACCCCAAGGTCCCCACCTTGGGGTTCCTCTTCTTCCGCTCGTCAGGGCTTGTGCCTCCAAGCCGACGACGTAGCGGCCAAAAAGTAGGTTGCGGTGAGGTGCATCGCAGCTGAGGTGGGCCGCGATGTCGAATGGGAGGCATCGCGGCTGAGAGTTACAGGCTGCGGCGGAGGAGGAGTGCCGGTACTTCTGAGTAGCGCTCTTCCCTTCCGTGGCCTGGACGGGGCCGCCACCGTTTGATGGCGGACGCGGTGGGGCAGCAGGGGAAGAGGAGTGTCGGTATAGCGTTGGCCGCTCTCCCTATCCCCTGCGGCCGAAAAGTGGTAGGCGGCGGGGCCACTACTGACCCGTCGCAGGGGGACGTCAGCAGCAGCTGGTGGGGCTCGCAAGGGCCGATGCCTGCCAGGGGTGCGGGTTGTTCGAAAGAGATACCGCGGCCCCTGGCACACGGGCAGCTCAGGGAACATGGGTGGGTTTTAGTCAGTAAAAGTCTGACACGCCCTCCTGCTCCACCCAGAGCGGGAGAAGTCATTTGATGATTTCCCAACCACAAAAAAAAAAAAAAGCACTGCTTGCCTACATTTTTTCGCTGCCTGCGATGTGCTATGGTTTTGGTACGTATGTACGGGCCCTTACCTACATCTTTTTACTTATACAATCATCGGGTAGCCTAGTTGTAATAGCATAAGCACAATCAGCTTACAATGATCCCACTGGCTTCCTCTCAGTGAGAGGGAGCGGGCTGTGATTCACCACGTGGGCCCAGCGTGGGTTAGAAGTTGGCACACGTCTTCGAATTTTTGGTTCCAGTACTACTAGTTTTCTCACGATATTTTCCTTCACCGTTTCGAGAGCAATGGTGATAAAATAATTTACACAAAGTAAAGCGCCAGTCTGAGTTTGAAGCTACGACCTACAACTCGGTAAGTCGTGGCCGTTTCCACTGGACCATCACGTCCTGCTATTAACTAAACATTGATTTAGCATCTACTAGCGATTTGCCGAGATAGGTACCTACTCTTGCGTTAAGATCGAGGATCACCCATTGAATTGCTTACTAAGCTTTTATTTTTGTGTTACTTTTAGAATCCAGGTTACAATGTTTTTGCAACTTCTACAAATTCTGATAACATTCGTAACTTATGGCCTCAATCATAAGCACATTATTTGTTTTGCAGGTGGGCTCGTCCCCAACGACTTAGTGCTGGCATTGCTAAAGGAGGCAATCGAAAAGGCGGCTGCGAAGGGGACCCGAGGCTTCATCATCAACGGGTTCCCTCGCGAAAAAGCACAGGGTCCACAGTTTGAGCGGACTGTCGGACGATGTTCTGTAAGCGATGTTCTGGGTTCAGGTGTGATCACACTTATCGATGCGGAATCGGCCGAAAGAGCCGAAAGAGCTTCATGTCTTGAAAAAGACGGTTGGAGTGTAGCCTTAGGGGCCACAGGACAAAATAAAAAAAGGTTTAAAAAATCAGTAGTTTCTTAATTCCATCGTAAGTATAGGACATATAAAAATAAGGTTAAAAGCGTCTTGGTACTTTTGTCTCGGACCAGCCGTTTATAGTCGTAAAAAATATTTCAGACTTAGGATCTATGAGTGAGCGAAGCGACTTCGGGCCTTGGGGCAACCCGAGTCGGACAGCAATTGTTATTGTTTGAGATCAAATTGAAGGTTTCCTAGTCCTTTTTTTCAAAGTGCCCCATTTAATCATGATCCGACCAAAAAGACATGACTGGCCTCGGATCGACCGCGTCGATCTATTCGCTTTTTTTATTCAATATAAATTTCTTTCTAACCGGCCCAAGCCGATTCTGCATCGATACGTTTGGGTCACTACCTAAAGCTTCAGGATGAGCGGTGGCTGTGATATATTTTAGACATTAAGGTTTCCAAAAATCCTCTCTAGGTATTTGGACATCCGTTATTATGTGACCGTTCACCGCTTTCGCAGTAAACCAAGGCTTTACAGAGAGAGCTGTGGTGACCCAGTGGTAACTGCCCCAACTAACAAGATGTAGGTCGCAGGTTCGAACCCAGGCGGGCGCTTTGCTTTGTGTAAATAATTTCATAACCACTGCTCTCAAAACGGTGAAGGTAAACATTGCGAGGAAACCGGCATGCCTAGAACCGAAAATTCGATGACATGTGACGTCTACCAACCCGTATTGGGCCCGCATGGTAGATTACAGTTTCTTCCCTCTCGAAGAGAGGAGGCCTGTGTCCCAGCAGAGCATTATAGGAACATTATAAGCAAGGGATGGCAAATCAATGGCACGCGTGCCATTCTTGAAACGGTAATAAAAGAATTTGGGTACGACATCATTTCAGGAATTTAGGTACTAATTTGCAACAACAAAAGTAGCACTAATTTGTTCTTTTATTTAAATAAATAAAATACTGTTATTAACATCTGTTCTCTCATCTGTTATCAACTGTTAATAAATAGAAGTATTATTGTATTAAAGAGGATATAATTGGAATTAAATAATACTAGTTTTTGCCAGCGGCTTCGCCCGCGCGGTGGTCGTAAATTATCCCACGCGAACGTACTACCGTGATAAAAATGTATCTATTTGTGACCAAATAATATTCCGTAAAATGTTGTTTCGGTGTGGTGAAAATATGGAAAATAAATCGTTTGGCAAATGACAAAAGCTCTAAAGAGGCTTCGGCCAATAGCAAAAAGTTATTTTGTAAATAGGCGAAATATAGTTCGGTAAAATAATACTTATGACTTATGACATACTTCGATGATCTAATTAATATTTTTACTTTGTTAGCTTAGTTGTTACCTCCATTGTGCATGCTGTGGTCTCCTATAAGTGAAGGAAACGCTGCCATGTGACACAACTACTCCTACAGAGTTATGACAGCGTGGTACTTCGAAGGAATAAAGCGTTTTATACCTGGCACAACTATGTCAAGTGTGCTCCTACAGAGTTATGACAGCCTGGTACTTCGAAGGCATAAAGCGTTTTCTAGCTGACACAACTATGTCAAGTGTGCTCCTACCGAGTTATGACAGCCTGGTACTTCGAAGGCATAAAGCGTTTTCTAGCTCACATAACTATGTTAAGTGTGCTCCTACTGAATTATTACAACCACAGAACAGAGAATCTTTATTCCGTGATTACAACCTACTACTTCGAAGGCATTAAGCGTTTTCTAGCTGATACAACTATGTTAGGTGAGCTCCTACCAAGTTATGACAACCCGGTACTTCGTGCAGAATACCAATTTACAAAAGATCTACTTATTTAAGTAAACATTTCTTATTTGTTTCTATATTTTAAACTATTGTAATGTATTACCGAGATAAAAAGAATCCTATGTGTTAATAATCTAGGTTATAATCTAGCTGTATACCAAACATCCATTTGGCCGTTTTTGCGTGAAATAGTAACAAACATCCATACATACAAACTTTCGCGTTTATAATAATTATCTATAATTTAATTATTATTTAATTATTTATAATTTTATTTTTATTATATTATTTAATTATTTATAATTTTTATAATCGTAGTCTCCAAATCAAGATTGTTTGATGGCCTGGCCATATTCTTTTTTTTTTCGCCAATAGCTATCAGTTGTCGACATTCTTTTTAGAAAAAAATTCCGAACATCAAGAAAGTTCTAAAAAATTAAATCTTTCTTCTAATGATACCATACTCAATTAACCAAAAATGAAACATATTATCAGACTTAATTTTATTATCGACCTCATTGATAAGTTGTTAGCTTAGCAACCTCTTCAAAGGTCTCAGTAAAGTTTTTTTAGGTAATTAATATTCTAAAAAAAGCTATGAGGAGTGTAGGTTTTGTTTAAGGGGGAAGCGCCAGGGTAGCCGAGAAATTTGCAGGCTGCTTGTTGAGTAAATTATGATTTGCGACTAGGATAGGGCATTTTTAATAGTGACATGTTACTCAGTAGAGCTTCCGAAAGTGTGGGTCTAAAAATGAACATGGACAAGACAAAAATCATGTCAAATGCCCATGTCACACCCACTCTCATGACGATCGGAGGCGCTACGCTCGAAGTTGTGGACGAGGGACAAACTGTCCAGTTAGGTAGGTCCAACTTCGAGAAAGAGGTCAATTGTCGAATCCGACTCGGGTGGGCAGCGTTCGGGGGAGGCTTCGCGCAATATCTTCTCGTTTCAAATACCGCTGTGTCTCAAGACGAAAGTCTTTGACCAGTGTGTGTTGCCAGTGATGACCTATGGTACAGAAACGTGGTCGCTCACAATGGGCCTTATCAGAAGGCTTAAAGCCACCAAAAGAGCAATGGAGAGGGCTATGCTCGGAGTTTCCCTACGCGATCTAATCAGGAATGAAGAGATCCGGAGGAGAACCAAGGTAACCGACATAGGCCAAAGAATTTCCAAACTTAAGTGGTAGTGGGCAGGGCACATTGCTCGCAGAACAGATAGCCTATTAGGCCGAAAGGTTCTGGAGTGGCGACCGCGTACCGGAAGACGTAGAGTGGGAAGGCCTCCCACAAGGTGGAATGACGACCTTGTGAAGGCCGCGGGAATCCGCTGGATGTGGGAAGCACAAGGCCGGTCGAAGTGGAGGAGCATAGGGGATGCCTATGTCCAGCAGTGGATGTCTTTCGGCTGAAATGATGATGATGATGATGATGTCACGGTCGCGAGTCATATTTTGTTCCGGCGCACCCTGGCGCATCCTTCTTAATTTGTATCCACCATAACTGTATACAAGTAGTTTTTACGAGATGGCCCGCCGGCTGACACGGAATCAAAATTATTGCCCAACTTCAAAATTGGTTTGGCAGCCATGCCTTCGACACTACCTCCACAAAATGTTTATCACTGGATGATGCAAAAATAATCTTGAAATTACACCATTTTATTTTCAGTCTTAAAGACTGTTATGTAAGGATTAAGTCAACGTTGCAACACCGTTTTTACAGCTCATATTATACCTGTCAGCATCGGTAAAGACGATGTTCAATAGGATGTCACAACGGCCGAAGAATCCGCATCGTATAGATGAGACGCCCCTCGCCATGAAACTCCGCCTGGAAACCTACATGAGGCACTACGAGAGCATTGTGGAACTATACAAGTACAGGCTGGTCAAGGTTTGAATTTTTAACATTTTCTTGGATGGTGTAATTCAAATATAATGTAGTATTTTTATCTCACCTGGGCTTCACCATCATCATTTCATCCGAAAGACGTCCACTGCTGGACATAGGCCTCCCCCAAGCACCGCCATTTCAATCGGTTTTGAGCTTCTCGCATCCAGCGGATCCCTGCGGCCTTCACCAGGTCATCGGTCCATCTTGTAGGAGGCCTTCCAACGCTACGTCTTCCAGTACGCGGTCGCCACTCCAGAACCTTCCGGCCCCATCGGCCATCTGCTCTGCGAGCAATGTGCCCTGCCCACTGCCACTTAAGCTTGGCAATTCTTCGGGCTGTGTCGGTAACCTACGGATCTCTTCATTTCTCCTTCAATCGCGTAGGGAAACTCGCGCGTTTTACCTGTGTTTATACACCGTGACTTTATGACTCATCATTTATTTAAAAAAAAATGATATTTTTGAACATTTGCATAATTAAAAAAAAAAAAATCGCTAAGACGCATGACGTAGCTTGAAACACCCTGTTATGGAGATGGAATTAATGATGGAATGTAATGGTAGGTAGGTAGATTTCTGCTACCGTTTGATACGTAAACATTATTAACAGGAAGGGTGTTTCATAATTTTAAAGCATTATTTATTTTTCTTTGTACCTATTATCTTAATTAATAGTAACAATGTTTTAATCGCACCTAGAGGTATCTTATGACGGATACATTGAGTGGACCACCTTTGTAAGACGACTAAAATGCCACGGTGATAATCTATATTTTTAATACCTTAGTAAAGCAAGCAAGATACACACTCCGATACAAAACACGATTAAACCTACCGAAATACCCTTTATAATGCACTCATCTAGTCCACTGGTTATGTCAATAAAAATGTATCACAAACTGCCCGAGGTACTCAGAAATTAGAAAAAGATTGCTGTGTGTTATAATATAGCATAAATGAATATTTAATTGACAAATCTATACAACTGACATGATAATATAAATTGATAATAAAATTTTAGGTTAAATTAATAATTAATAAAATGTTACCTTAGACTATACTTCCCCCCCAGTGGGGTTCCCGCATTGTCGTTGCGGGGGTCTCGGTAACCGTGGTCGCCCTCCCACGGTGAAGCGAAGAGGAGCCCCAGGGTGGGGCCGCTCGTCAGGGCTTGTGCCTCCGGGCCGACGACGTGGCGGCCGGGGGGTGGGTTGCGGTGGGGTGCATCGCAGCTGAGGCGGGCCGCGTTGTCGAATGGGAGGCGTCGCGGCTGAGGGTTACAGGCTGCGGCGGAGGAGGAGTGCCGGTACTTCTGAGTAGCGCTCTTCCCTTCCGTGGCCTGGACGGGGCCGCCACCGTTTGATGGCGGACGCGGTGGGGCCGCAGGGGAAGAGGAGTGTCGGCATAGCGTTGGCCGCTCTCCCTATCCCCTGCGGCCGAAAAGTGGTGGGCGGCGGGGCCACTGCTGACCCGTCGCAGGGAGACGTCGGCGGCGGCTGGTGGGGCTCGCAAGGGCCGATGCCTGCCAGGGGTGCGGGTTGTTCGAAAGAGATACCGCAGCCCCTGGCACACGGGCAGCTGAGAGAACATGGGTGGGTTTTAGTCAGTAAAAGTCTGACACGCCCTCCTGCTCCACCCAGAGCGGGAGAAGTCATTTGATGATAACAGACTATACTTAGTCCTCTTCCTTAAAAAAATTCCAGTGTCCACGATTGTTATACCACCTAAGCATATACATTGAAGAACGCAACAAATGATTGAGCATTGAGTATTATTGAAAAGCTGAAGTTTGTTTATTTGTTCGAACGCGCTTGACACTGGAATTACCATTTTTGCATATGTTTGAGAAAGTGTATACGGCATGAAAGAAAGCTAAGCTGAAACGAAGTTATGGCACAGCCGGGCGATGTGTTGCGACGCAATGGGGGGCGGGGGGTCGAGGGGGTCACAAGCTAGTAATTCATACAAACAATTATATCGAGGGCGAGCTCGCGT
Source organism: Polymixis lichenea (assembly GCA_949091785.1). Taxonomy (NCBI): domain Eukaryota; kingdom Metazoa; phylum Arthropoda; class Insecta; order Lepidoptera; family Noctuidae; genus Polymixis; species Polymixis lichenea. The sequence continues at coordinate 23,089,043 of OX420937.1, forward strand.
GCTCGCGCTCTTTTGGTTAGGACATCATTTACTTTTTGCTTGGACATTTTTGTAAGAGCGAAATGGATAGGTAACACAAAAAACAACCGACTTCCAAAAAAACACTACAAAGTGAAAAATAACTTTAATTTCGGAAGTCGGTGACTTTGGATATGTATTTTACTTTTTTGTCACCTCCTTCCGAAATTAAAGTTATCTTAGTAGTGTTTTTTGGAAGTCGGTTGTTTTTTTTTTAAGTTTTTATTTTTCACTTTTTAGTGGTTCACATGTGCTTACCCCTTCACAGCGTACCGGCGTGATGTTATGTAAACAATAGACAGACATGGGATTTCAGCAATTCCATTCAATTCTCCGAAGTTCTCCATCAGATCTTCACCAAATTGAAATGGGAAAATTCCGAGAAAGTATTCTTCCAAAAACTACCCAACTCGCTTTTTTTTCTGGGTGGGAAATCATCAAATGACTTTTCCCGCTCTGGGTGGAGCAGGAGGGCGTGTCAGACTTTTACTGACTAAAACCCACCCGTGTTCCCTCAGTTGCCTGTGTGCCAGGGGCCGCGGTATCTCTTTCGAACAACCCGCAACCCTGGCAGGTATCGGCCCTTGCGGGCCCCATCAGTTGTTGCTGACATCTCTTTGAGGCGCGTTGTGTTCCACGCGCGCCTCCCGCCACCCGGGCTTGGTCCTTACCGGACAGCGAGCTACCCATTACTCGCCGACCGCAAGCCCGTGCCTACCGTGGCCGGGAATCAGCCTGGGAATTCCGACGCCCAGGGCGTCTCCTGCGAAGGCTACGGCCGTGAGGGCGCATGTACTGCATCTCCCTCACGTGCGCCGCCTCCCTCTTTGCGAGCATCACTGCTTCACTTAAGGAAGCGACTGCTAGCCATGCACTCTCGCTCCGTTCCATGACCTGGACCAGGGTCGGACGCGAGAGATCGCCGCCGCCGATCGCCTCCATGAGGACACGGCGGTGCTCCACCCAAGCCGCGCAGACCTCCACCGTATGCTCCACCGTGTCCTCAGGGCGATCTTCGCAATGGAAACACCCGGGCGTTTCCTCCCGCCTTATGCGAAACAGGAACCTCCCGAAACAGCCGTGTCCGGTGAGGACCTGTGTCAGGCGGAAGGTGAAGATGCCATGCCGCCTCTCAAGCCACTCCCCAAAGAAGGGACTTACCGCCGCAATCGTGGCGTGCCCAGCACTGGGTTGCGACAATCGCACTCTCCAAGTCGCCATGAGATCCCGCCGAGGCTCTGTCCACCGTGCCGCGATTTTCCGTGGCAGCGGAGTTACGCCCCGGCGTTTGGTCTCCTCGCGCCAGCCCGAAGTGTGCACGAGGACCTTTGCCTCCAGATCCCATGGCGGCAATTCGGCAAGGAGGCCAGCCGCCTCACTGGAGATCGTGCGGTATCCCCGTACCATCCGGATGGCCATGACCCTATGGGCCACCTTCAACCGGCGTGGTGGTTGGCGCCTCAATGTAGGCGCCCACACCGGTGCCCCGTATAGCCATGGCCCGCACGACCCCCGCGTAGAGCCTCCGATAGGAGGCGTTTGGCCCCCCTAGATTGGGCAGGAGCCGCTTCAAGGCAGCCCCGGCCCGGTCCAGTCTGGAAGCCAAACGTCGGAAATGCTCCGCGAAGTTCCACCGGCTGTCGAGGACGAGTCCTAGGTACTTCATCGTCGACTCGACGCCAATGTGAACCCCTTCCACCGTTATCTGGGAACCCGTCGGTGGCGCATTCCGAGGACCATGAAACCACATGGCCTCGGACTTGTGCAAGGCCTCCTCGAGTCCCAGTTGCCGGACCCTATCCACGATCCCAAATCGCTTCAAGTGTGCCTATAAAATTTCAAGAGGTCTCTCTTTTCTCCAGGATCCCATCATCAGATCCTGACTTGATGATCGTGGGACCACCCGGGAAGTATACCCTTACAAACAAAAATAATAAATTCAAATTGGTCCAGCCATCTTCGAGTAATTGGGGACAAACATAAAAAAAGGTTCCGACGAATTTAGAAGCTCCTCCTTTTTGAAGTCGGCTAAAAATAGGCGTAAGAGACACCGCTCTCGCTAATACGCTACGTCAGTGTCATCGGCGGCTAACTTGATTGCGCTTGCACAACTATGTCGGGTCCTGTCTATGTCATTGTCTATCGATAACTGTAAGTATGCAATCGATTACAGATATGTGAATTCCGTTGCATGTAGTTGTGCACCGAGCCCAGGGTTTTTTTTTTTTTTTTTTTTTTGGGTGGGAAATCATCAAATAACTTCTCCCGCTCTGGGTGGAGCGGGAGGGCGTGTCAGACTTTTACTGACTAAAACCCACCCGTGTTCCCTCAGTTGCCTGTGTGCCAGGGGCGGCGGTATCTCTTTCGAACAACCCGCACCCCCGGCAGGCATCGGCCCTTGCGGGCCCCTCTGTTGCTGCTGACATCTCTTTGAGGCGCGCGTGGAACACAACGCGCCGTCGACCCGGGCTTGGTCCTTACCGGACAGCGAGCTACCCATTACTCGCCGTCCGCAAGCCCGTGCCTACGGTGGCCGGGAATCAGCCTGGGATTCCCGACGCCCAGGGCGTCTCCTGCGAAGGCCACGGCTGTGAGGGCGCATGTACTGCATCTCCCTCACGTGCGCCGCCTCCCTCTTTGCGAGCATAACTGCTTCGCTGAAGGAGGCGACTGCCAGCCATGCCCTCTCGCTCCGTACCATGGCCTGGACCAGGGTCGGACGCGAGAGATCGCCGCCGCCGATCACCTCCACGAGGACACGGCGTTGCTCCGCCCAAGCTGGGCAGACCTCCACCGTATGCTCCACCGTGTCCTCTGGGCGATCTTCGCAATGGAAACACCCGGGCGTTTCCTCCCGCCCTATCCGAAACAGGAACCTCCCGAAACAGCCATGTCCGGTGAGGACCTGTGTCAGGCGGAAGGTGAGGACGCCATGCCGCCTCTCAAGCCACTCCTCAAAGAGGGGACTTACCGCCGCAATAGCGGCGTGCCCAGCACTGGGTTGCGACAATCGCACTTTCCACGTCGCCATGAGATCCTGCCGGAGCTCTGTCCGCCGTGCCGCGATTTCCCGCGGCAGCGGAGTTACGCCCCGGCGTTTGGCCTCCTCGCGCCACTCCCAAGTGAGCGCGAGGACGTTTGCCTCCAGATCCCATGGCGGTAATCCGGCAAGGAGGCCCGCCGCCTCACCGGAGATCGTGCGGTATCCCCGGATCATCCGGATGGCCATGACCCTATGGGCCGAATTCAACCGGCGTGCTGGTTGGCGCCTCAATGTAGGCGCCCACACCGGCGCCCCGTATAGGGCCATGGCCCGCACGACCCCCGCGTAGTTCGTCCGGCAGGAGGCGTTTGGCCCCCCTAGATTGGGCAGGAGCCGCTTCAAGGCAGCCCCGGCCCGCTCCAGTCTGGGAGCGACGAGGACGAGTCCTAGGTACTTCATCATCGACTCGACGCCAATGTGAACCCCTCCTACCGTTATCTGGGAACCCGTCGGTGGCGCATTCCGAGGGCCATGAAACCACATGGCCTCGGACTTGTGCAAGGCCTCCTCGTCCCAGTTGCCGGATCCTATCCACGATCCCAAATCGCTTCAAGTGTGCCTATAAAATATCAAGAGGTCTCTCTTTTCTCCAGGATCCCATCATCAGATCCTGACTTGATGATCGTGGGACCACCTGGGAAGAATACCCTTACAAACAAAAATAATAAATTCAAATTGGTCCAGCCATCTTCGAGTAATCGGGGATAAGCATAAAAAAGGTTCCGACGAATTTAGAAGCTCCTCCTTTTTGAAGTCGGCTAAAAATAGGCGTAAGAGACACCGCTCTCGCTAATAATACGCTACGTCGGTGTCTTCGGCGGCTAACTTGATTGCGCTTGCACAACTATGTCGGGTCTTGTCTATGTCATTGTCTATCGATAACTGTAAGTATGCAATCGATTACATATATGTGAATTCCGTTGCATGTAGTTGTACACCGAGCCCAGGGTTAGGTCGATGTGAGACCGTAACGTATGTTCCCCTTTTATGTTTCAAATTTAAACTGAAATGTGTAAAATACTGTGGAACTGCAAGAATGATAGAGGTACCTCTGCTTCAGATCGATGCGGAAAAACCAGCGGATGCGGCCTTCGCAGATATGATGACCCCAATGGACAAAGTTATGGCAAACGCGACAGACGCCCGTAAAGCCGCAAAGGCAAGCGAACAAGCTGCAACGTTAAAAGAACAACAACCTTCAATGCCATCGGAAAGTAAAGCCGCAAAGACAAACGAACAAATTGCAGCGTTCAACGAACAACAAACTATAATGCCAATGGCCCGTAAAGATGCAAAGATGAGCGAACAAGTTGTAACGTCAAACGAAAAAGGTGCAACGTTAAACGAAGAACAACCTTCAAGTCCAGAGGAAAGTAAAGCCGCAAAGACAAACGAACCAGTTGCATCGATCGACGAACAGCAACCTTCAATGCCCACGGCTCCTAAAAACGCAAACACAAGCGAACAAGTTGCAACGTCAAACGAAAAAGCTGCAACGTCAAACGAACAACAACCTGCAATGCCAACTGGCAGCAAGCAACCTTCGGAAACTGAAACGAATAAATAGATTTTTACCTCCAAAAAGTGATTTTCTGAAGATTATTTCTTTAAAATAAGTATAGCTAAAGGTGTTACAAATAATCATAATTAAATCTAAACAGAAATTTTATTTCTTGAATCGAGTTTATGGACTCTTCAAATAACAAAAAAAAAACCTTTTCTAGGACCAAAAGGAAAAACGCGTTTTTCTGAATAAAAATTGAGGCAAACTGTTAACATGAAATTTCCTAACATTATGTAAAAAATTGTTTAAAAGCAATATCTATATTTTTTCAGAGATAATAAATTGCTCTAGTACCGTAGTTCTGTTTAATTTTGATGGATAGCGTACGTATTAACATGTAGGTTCCTTCTTATATTTAATTAGGTAGGTACGTACTTTAATGTAAAAAAATAATCCACTGATTTATTTGTAATACTTCTCTCCGACACAATTATACACCATACAAACATGACTGTTTATATTTTTAAGTAAAAGTTAAATTAACCCTATCACTACCACGAACACGAAATGAAACAAAATCATGTTGTTGACTGCAAAATGTGGCAATAAAACGGGCGCTATTTTCATGTGGCGCGGCGTGCGTCGGGTCCTTAGGCCTAAAACACACACACTATACCACGTGACACGTTGCGATGTCGTGTCACGATGCGACATCGCATCGTGACACGACATCGCAACGTGTATCGCATCGCAAAATGTACGACGTGTGCCTACGTGCCACGATGTGACGTTGCGGCGCGCCGTATGGTGTAGGTATATGCGCTAAGTTGTATTCACGGCACGACGACCCGACATGCCGTGCATCATCGTTTCTTGTCTAACTGTTGATCGACCGTAGTCTGGTTGGACGCTAACACAAAGAGTTCTATGAATTTTCAATTCAGCAGGGACGCTAGAGGCTGTGTCTATAGGCTACCTACCGCTGCCGTCAATGGAATAAAGCGACTTAAATATTTAATAATTCATTTATTAACTTTTAACAAAACATTCGATTCGATCATTCATTCGATCTTACTCTAAAGGGAATTATTAAAACCTCGCGCGCACTGAGCGACAATAACCGCTACCAGACCGTGGTAGCATCGAACAATATTTTACTAATAAAAACGTAAAAAGTTGGTCGCTGCTAGGCCGCGGTCGCCCGGTACGCAAGAAGGCTGATATAATATTCCAAACAACAAAATTCTCGTAATATGCTTAACTTCTACGTAGGCTTAAACAAACATCTCTTATGACGAAGAAACCTGTGGAAATCATACAGGTATATATACTGGTTTATTAGTCCACTAACATTTCATATCGACTGGTTTGTTAGTCAACCAATCGCAACAACTAAAGCCACCAAAACATCATTATGTCCGTGATGTGACGTGACGCGGAATACACCAATCCAACGGATCTGCTCAGAACTACGTCAAATCACAAGGATTGTTTATGGCTGACACTGCGTCAGTAGGTGTCACGACACGACACAAGTGTGATATAAAATCTGCTGATTTGATGAACACGTACTTTTAGAAATGGAAAATTTTCTTTTGATGTGTTTTAATAGGTTAAAAAATTACGTACCTATACTGTAAATTATATCAGATCATATTTTCTGAACAAAATTAAAAACTCATCACTTCTGATCTACTGTCAGTTTCCGATAGATAAATGAAAGTCGATTTAATTAATCTTAAAGTTAGATATGAAAGGAGTTCTTTCGCATTAACCGCGGTTAACTAAACAGGTAGCATTGCCTCCTCTTGCTCCTTCTCTCTCTGCCGCACCGCCACGGCTGTCTCGACCAGGAGGTACAGACACTTGAACTTGTCCTGTTCACCCTCCGAACGACGCGCGCGCGGCACCACCTGCAGTTATGGCCCCATGTAAATTTTGGTTACATACAATTCTTGACAAGCAAAAACGTCCCCAAATTTGGCTAATATAATACAATTTTGCGAAGAAGTCCAGTAGCTTGTCTAGATTTTAGAAATTAAACGCTTAGCACAAAACACAGAAAGGGACTTTTGGAAAGCAGTAACTGTCAGGTGATGCCGGTATTAAAACACGCCGCGCCCAATACGTAATTTTAGCTGTTTACATGAATGAAAACCAAAATGTTCAGTATAAAAGTTTATTTACACAACAAACAGAAACTCGTCTCTAGGCTAAAAACAAAACAAAAGCACAAGGAAAACTTGATTGTAAAGGAAACTAAGTATAGTGTTTTAACACCGACGTCGCCTACAGTTAGATATGTACAAAAACATAGTAAATCGGGGTACAACATTCGCGCAGCCCAAATTAAAAACTCCAAACATATTTTATTTTTAAACAAAGAGGCAAACAAATTCAAAATGGAATTTTTGACAAATGAAACTTCTTTTCTTCTGCAAATTTCAAGAGTAAACGGAACTATAAACAGTCATATCTTATATGATGCCACATATAGTGTTGGATGAGACTCGTGGTATCTAGGTGTGGCACCACATGTCGGTGGTGGCTACTTCGAGCTCGACGGCGACGGGTGGTGGCGGCTGCGGGGGCGGGCTCACCTGCATGCGGCGCGCGCGCAGCGGGTGCGGCAGCTGCGGCAAGTGGGCCAGCTGCGGGTGGGCCAGCGCCTGCCAGCCGTCCTCACTGCTGGACACCGGCTCGGGGCCCTGGCCCACCATGCCCTCCGTAGTCGTTACGGTCACAACCGATGCCGTGCTACTGGGGTGCGGAAAGAAAGAATCAGATGAGGTACGAAAAGCCTGGACGCTCGATGTCGATCATGTCAAGTCTTAGTTGCCATTAACTACCAACTCTATATATTGCTGGAGGGAAGGGTTATGTACGGATGGGATTGAAGTCGCTATGAGTTCCTGGGACGTAGGACAATGTTTAGAGAATTGATATAGTGTTGTACCAGCGTTCGACTATTGCCCGCGCTGCTCTCGAGCAGAACTGCTCTGTGCTAGTCTCCTGCGGCTCGTTGATCTGTTCTATCATGTCTTTGGTCGCGGCGACTGATACGACTGATGTTCTGCTGTGGGAGTGAAAAGGAATCGTCGCTATGACTCTCGACGTTAGGTGTTTTGATTAACTGGCTTAATTACTAAAGCATTATTGCTGCTGAAAGTGCCAAGCTCGAAGCCAAATTCTGGGCTGTGATTTAGATCTAGTGATTTAGAAATACCTCCTAAAATTGGACAATTTGAATACTTAACTTAGTGTTTATAGCTAAACTGGACACGGGATACTATACTGCCTACGAAATCGCTCGAAATTTTCTGACAAACTCATTAAATTCTTCATAGAATTCCAAATCTTGCTAATTGTCAAAATCCAGCGAATCCGTAAGAAACGAATAATTGGGACTTGTTATGGGACCAACACTTTACGACTTACTCTCTAGCAGCCGGATGTAGGTCATGGTCTTCCGGTCCGTAACGGATGACGGACTGCCACACGGACGGGTCATATTTGACCTCCTCCTCGCTGATGGTGCTGGAGTAGCCCTCTTCGCCGTCTCCAAGCTCGTCGCCGTCGCTCCGGTAGACCAGCAGTCCGTCGCCGTAGTCGTGGGCACGGCCGTCCGGACCGTTCTGTGGGTACTACTTTCGATTACATATACGCTCTTTTGCGGTCAAGTCAGGTAGCATTGAAGCAATAGGTAATCGTAGGTTTTCGACGATTTGGCAGCAGAAGTAAACCAGACCTTCAAAATAAATAAGAAATGCAATGTGATGTAACAGTACACCATTTATTTAGAGCACACAAATTATAATAAATTACAAGAATATAAAGAAAAAACAAGGTGCAATAGACAAATAAAAATGTTCAAAAACAAAGTGACAATATAACTATGACACTGCAAATTGGTCACAAGGTTACATCAATCTTTTCCTAGTTTGCACGTCTAGCAGTGTGTGGCCAGGACTTCATAACAAACCTCTACAACGATGCCATCCCAGGCCGCTACGTTGACACCGTCTCCTGCAGCCACTCCTAGCCCCGAAGTGGAGGCTGCAGCCAGACCGACCATGGGCCCCACTCCTGCCATAGCACCCGGCTGCTTCCGACCCCGCCGGGATATGGTGTAGTGCAGGGGGTCGTGACCCTCGCGCCTGATCATCTCCGGGAGTATACGGCGGCGAGCATTTATGAACCAGTTGCAGACCTGATAATGAGGACTCGGTTCTATATGCTATATTCAACTCATAAACTGGGCTCTTTGTATTTAATTTACAGATCTGTTTTTTAAACTTAATATTGTGTTCTTCCAAATACAACAAGAAGACAGAAAGTCAAGCCTAAGATAAAAATAGGTTCTTTAAAAAAAACAATACTGCACCATTTGTTAAGCTCTCTAGACCTTGTGGTTTTCGTGTGTAGAGTAAATTGCCGAAACTTGGGCGCATGAAAAACTTTTAGTGCTAAAAATATTTAAACATCATACTTTGTCTGTGATATTCAAATCTATTGCCGTCAACCTACTAACACTTATACTTTTAATCTTTTATAGTAAATGTATATTTTTTGAGAAACGACAAACGATGGACAAAAACAAAACGTTTAAATTCGAATAGCGCATTCCATTATATCGATTCTGTGTTACTTGGGTTCATCCCAAGTAACACAGAATCGATTTAATGGAAAATGTGATGACCAGAAATTTTCTTCGAGAATTTGAAGGGTTTTAGCAATTTCTTGCTTCTGTATAGCAGCATTTTATTAACTTTGTAGTTCCTAAAGCTATTTATTCCTCTTTTTCAATATTTTGTGCAGCTAAAGGTTTTATTTTAGATATCATTTAAGCCCGTGTACAGCTTCTAATACAGCATTATACAAAGGCATTATACAAAAGTGTAAGCCGTATGTAATCATCAATTATGGCTTAGGCTACTATAAAGCATTTTAAAATTGTTTAAAACTGCTCCATGTTTTATAACGACCTTTCGCATGGGTCACAACAGTTTAACGGTGTACATTGGTGCTGTTTTAATGCCAGCTGTTTAAAAGCATTTCATCGTAATATTGTATAGCCTTTATCTATACAAACCTATACTGAGAATCATTTTAACAAGGAATAAGTCTTATACCGGCATCAAATCCAGCCAATAACCAGTTTTTAACAGTTCGCGTACTCTTGTGTTTTTAATCATAATGAACATTAAAAACTCTATGAACGCTGCTCTAATCAAGCTCTGCTACAGCTTGAACATATTTTAAAATCCTTTTTAGTGCTTTTAGATTAAAACTAAAGATTTCTTCGTAAGAGCATTTTTTTAGAACTCCATATCTTTGTATAGTATTTTTGTAATAAATAGCTTTTTAATTCGAAGGCGCATGAAATATTAGATGCAAATATATATATACTTTCACAGTAAACTGATACTCGCAACCTTAATTCACTCATACAGAACAAAAAATTTGTACTAACAGAAATTCAAAATAACATTTGAAAATGTTTTTATTTTGCATTTGTAATGGTACAAGCTGTATAAGAGCCGCATTTAAGATATGCGCAGTGCTTTAACCTGTTTTCACAGCCCATTATAATGCGTCTATCATTCCGATAGAAAAAATGCCATTCTAATACTTAAGTCTGTATAATTTGGGGCCCAAATTAGCACTACAAGAGCTGTATAGCGGTTTATGATGGCCAATTTTAGAGTTCTTATAAAGCTTTAAGAATATGCTAATTCTGTAATCCATCCATAATAAAGCTATTATGTGCAAGTTACTTACACACAAAAACCACAGGCTGCACTAGAGAGCTTAACGGATTGGTGAAAGCAGATCTTTAACAGTAGAATTATAATGTGTGGGAACATTATGATGCTACTGGTAAAGATAGGACACAGGCTTTCTCTCTGTGAGGCAAAGTGGGCCATAATCCACCACGCGGACCCAGTACGGGTTGCTGTATGTCGCATGTCTTCGATTTTTTTTGGTTCTAGGACATGCCAGTTTCCACACCATGTTTTTCTCAACCGTATTGAGAGCACTGGTGATGAAATACGCAAAATAAAGTGCCTGCCTGGATTCGAACTCATGAAGTCAGGGCCGATACACCGGGCCACTACTGATTACCAGTAGCAAATATTAAGGAATATGTGTGTTCTCCTTCTCACCTGCAACACTGTTAGATTAGCTTCTTGGCTCAGAGCCAGCTTCTCAGCATCGCTGGGGTATGCGTTGTAACGATGGTCGTACAGCCATCTCTTCAAGATCTTCACCGAGTGTTTGGGTAGGTTCCCGCGACGCTTGCGCACCGAACCCACTATCACCGCCTGGGTAAAACGTGAAACGGAAAAATGGAGTATTTTACAACCAGACTGGTGGTGCAAAAGTAGGCCCAGCTAGTATGTTGATAGCCTAGACATACGAGAATGTGACTGGGGTGTAAAAAAAGCCCAACACAAAGCCGAAAATATTTTATCTTTTCAGAATATAATTTCTATAACCTATCGGTTCCAGGGTAAGATTCAATAAAGAAAATACATATAAGCGGTAGGTTCTAGGTTCATAGGGTTTTTTTGGTTAGGTAATGGGTCCTTTTACTACTATTTTAAATAATAGAAACCCGACCTAAGCCTACCCTTTAACTAAAAGTGCACGTATTTTTATTTACGGTGAAAAATTATCTTCCCCTTCGTAAAACTTGTAAAGTGCACTTAGTATTATTTTGAGACTGTAACATTTGACATTTTGAACTTTGAAGTTGATCAAAGAAATGAATCTGTTATGTACGTGTACGATTAGAGTGTTAAGTAAATATATATTTATATATATATATGTTTCTATAACCAGTGTGCAAAGGACTAGCGAGTTCTATTGACAAGTGTGACCATCCTACTGCACAATTACCTCGATACTTCAGATCTTTGTTTTGGCAAATAGTATCTTAATCCCTAATGTTACCTGTGGTGGTGGCGGAGGGTGTCGCTGATGCGTCATGGCGAGATGACGGGCGTCCGCGGCCCAGTCCGTACTGTCCATTCTCTGTTGATAAACAGGATTTACTTACTAAAGCTAAAACTCCAAAATAAATAACTTACGAATACATTTTCTACCGGACTTCAATCTCGCACAATGAAGATCGTAGAATGACAATAACTTGGCTAAGCTGGGAAACACAGACATTATAGGACGCTACGCTTAGTACTACGCGGGTGCTACACCGCGCATCACTGCTACGATGAGCCTACGAGTATGTCCCTCACGCGGCGCGCCTGCAGCACAAACCCTCTTAGCCCTGGGCACGCCACGATTGCGGCAGTAAGTCCCCTCTTTTGAGGAGTGGCTTGAGAGGTGGCATGGCGTCCTCACCTTCCGCCTGACACAGGTCCTCACCGGACACGGTTGTTTCGGGAGGTTCCTATTTCAGAAAAGGCGGTAGGAAACGCCCGGGTGTTTCCATTGCGAAGATCGCCCTGAGGACACGGTGGAGCATACGGTGGAGCTCTGCCTGGCTTGGGCGAAGCCCGCCGTGTCCTCGTGGAGGCAATCGGCGGCGGCGATCTCACGTGTCCGGCGCTGGTCCAGGCCATGGTACGGAGCGAGAGTGCATGGGTAGCCGTCGCTTCCTTCAGCGAAGTAGTAATGCTCGCAAAGAGGGAGGCGGCGCACGTGAGGGACAGGCAGTACATGCGCCCTCACGGTCGTAGCCTCCGCAGGAGACGCCCTGGGCGTCGGGAATTCCAGGCTGATTCCCAGCCACCATAGGCGCTGGCTTGCGGACGGCGAGTAATGGGTAGCTCGCTGTCCGGTAAGGACCAAGTCCGGGTCGACGGCGCGTTGTGTTCCACGCGCGCCTCAAAGAGATGTCAGCACCTACTGATGGGGCCCGGAAGGGCCAGCCTGGCCCTGGCCCCTAGCACACAGGCAACTGAGGGAACACGGGTGAGTTTTAGCCAGTAAAAGTCTGACACGCCCTCCTGCTCCACTCAGAGCGGGAGAAGTTATTTGATGATTTCCCACCCAAAAAAAACCCCCTCAGCCCTCGTACCCACGGTAGATTTCTTATCGCTATTTTTTTTCACGGTGGCATGTTCTCCGTTTGATTATCAATGCTCGGCTCAACAACGAGAATTGAAATTCTAGTGAGTGAAAAAGAACGCTCGTGAGTACAGGGGTTTAATAAATATGGATTTTACTACTTTTATGATATCAATGGCTCTTTAAAGTAACCCGTATAATTTATTTTCAGCTAGGGCAGCTATACAAGATGCAATTGAAATAACTGAAACCTTCTCATATTGAAGTTCTTCTTGTACCGGCCGTCATGAAAATTTGTCATTTTCACCAGTATTTGACATTAAGGGGCATCTAATCGCGGGCTCGAACTCAATGATGGGCCTGGCTAAAAAGCACGCTGTCTCACTAGGCATCGTGTCTGACAGAGGTAGTATCAGTGATGAGCAGTTAGAAACTAGTCTACACGCACAACATTATCTAGTGAGATGCAGGACCAGTTATAGTACAACAGGCGCGTACAAAATTAAGAACAGTCCTTCGGAAGATCGGGTTTTATGAAAAAACCACTGCATAAATCAATGACCAATAAAGTTTATTAAGCTTTTCGATAATTGAACTTTGTCGGTACCGACTTGGTTTTGAAGATTTAAACTTTTTTTATGACTTAAACACGCCCAAAGTTAGGTCAAATTAGCAAGAAAAACAAATCTTTGTTGGCTCCTAACATTTTAATGGCTTTTTTATTTTAGTATTCTGTTTTCGTACAGACAATATTAATAAAGAGACAAAACCATTACATGTTTAATTTTTGATGTACATTGTCGAACAGTGGAGTAATACACTCCCGACGTTTGTATGGGAAAAATGTCGACTAGATTCACCTTAAGGTGAAAGCTCCACCCAACGAAATTCAAATTTTCTTCCGTTTATTGCAATTTTCTGGTCAGTGATAAGTTGTATTTTGAATACAATATGATTCGCGACCGTCAGAAAATTTGAATTCCGTTGCCTTCTCTCTCTCTCTCTCTTCAGTTGCCAGGAGTTTCCTCATTAAGGTGTCAAAAAACGCTCAGTATTTGAACATCCGTTATCATGTGACCGTTCACCGTTTTCTTAAAAAAGAAAAACTTTAGGGATCATTGTATTCATCCACTTTTACTAAAAAACCAGACGAGAAATCGCGAAAAAATTCAGCTGTTCCCAAATTTCGTTTGACATGCTCCATAAATGTATGGATAATGGATAAATAAAAAATAAAAAATATTTGACTATACCGTATTTCAAATCAAATAATAGTGGTTAGTTAGTTGGGTACCTAGAGAAAATATATTTCAGGAACGATATGGACCAGACTAGAGGAGACAAGCCCGAGATAGGGAAAATGGAGAAGTTGACGGTAGGTCTCCCTCAGCTTTCTCCGTTTTCCCTATCTCTGGCTAGAGAAGAGAGTAGAGAAGTATGGAAGTAAAAGACATGTTGTGCAGACCCCAAATAAATTGGGATAAGGGCAGTAGAATGAGTATAGATTGTAACCGATGGATGTCTTCTAATAAATTTTAAATTAATCAAGTAATAGAAAACAAACAGTTTATTTATTAAATTTAATTTAATTGGAAAACATCTATCGGTTCCTTACTAAACTTCAACTGCACCTGAGGCCCTAGTGTGAGTTTCATTTAACCATCTACACCAAACGCAGTGAGCGCGTTCGGCGTCCCGATTGGCCCTGGATTAGTGACGGACCAATCGGAGCGCCAAACGCGCTCACTGCGTTTGGTGTAAATGTTTAAATGAAACTCACACTAGGGCCTCTGGTGACTGTACGTAAGTGTGTTTCACCTGAGGTGGTGGGGGATGGCGGGGGTGCGTCATGGCAGGATGGCGACCCTCAGCATCCCAGTCGGTGCCGCTCTCGTTATCCTCCGTCGATGACGTCGACGGGAAACGGTCTCGCGCTGAGCAACACACAATTAAATGACGTATTATAAATAGACGCGTCATACACGAACATTAGAGCACTCAAAAACAGCATAAACTATGAATATAGCTTACTAGTATTACTACTACTACTACTACGTAATCACACAGTGCGCGAAGAACAGGAAAGATCCATACCGATTCCTGTTGTTAGAAAGAGATAAACATATATATTTAGTTACGTCATAGCGTTGCGCCGCATCACTGGATGGTACGTGACTAATAATACGACAGGCAATTACCTTGCATTTATCTTGCCAATATTGGGCGCCGGTAACGCATCTAAAGGTAAATATCTGGTATTACCGAGCTTTGCTCGTTTTTTTTTTGGTTAGACGTTTTCTAAAAATGAAACCTATCTCGATCGCTTTATCGCCCCCGAAACCCCATGTATACTAAATTTTATGAAAATCGTCGGAGCCGTTTCCGAGATTCAGATTATTTAAGTACATATACATATAAACAAGAAAGATATATCATTGGGTGTACCTAACCGCGAAAATCAAATTTTCTTACCGTTTTTTATATAAATAATTTTCGTGAAAAAAGTAATTTCGCTGGTTAAGGCACCCACAGTGAGGCGCGGCACGATTCTTGTAGAACTATTTCCATGATGTTTTCATAGAAATTGTTCAACGTGAATACGTAATTGAGTCATGTCGCGCCTGTTTGAAGGAGCCTTTACCTTGCCACATGCTGTAACAACTCTAAATAAAATGGTTCAACGTTGTTTAACCATTTTCACAAAGATGTTGATTAACAAATGATAAAATTTGAATGATCTTTTTGTAGCGGCTGTTATGCTTATTTTAAACTATCTTTGCCCGCGACTTCACCTGCGTCGTTATCGGAAATTATCCCACGGGAACGTTCTACCGAGACAAAAACAACATCAGCTATCTGCCAGTGTAACTTCCTTCAAAATTGGTCCAACCGTTTCGGAGATAAGTTGGAACCGACACACAGACACTAATTTTGAAAATTATGTTTTTGTTACACTTACCGTATTTACTTTCAATTACATTTAGTAAAAAGCTGATATTTCGACGTTACAAAGAGACACTTCATTTTTATTTATTTGTACAGATTAAAAGCACCATTCTTTACTATACGTACATAAGAACAAAATAGCAAATTCGTTTATGAATAAAACTAAAATGTAACCTATTAAAATTGTTCGAAATCAATATAAATGTAAGTTTATCACAATGTAGGTGTAAATCTAAAACAATGTTATACTCGCAATTCTCTAAAGGCTTTTTGTTAGAGCAACTTTTAAGTAAGTAGTTTGCATTCACAACTAGACTGAATTATTTTTATAATCTGGGGCCATATCACATAGATTTGTGACACAAAGAGCCTTTAATGAACCAAACTATGGAACTATCCAACATGTTTTCGGTAGGGAAGTTATACCTACCACCAAAACACCACATTGTAACAGACAGAGCTCATATATAGTATATAAAACAGTGAGTTTTCATTACTTACGCAGTTTGATCTTCATAACTTTGATCACGGACCTAGGCAGCGTGGCGACTTTACCAAATAATCAACAAAGTTAATTCCCGCCACCAAACTTCACGCTTTTGACATGAGCTGCCAATGAATTATGATATTTACAATTGACATCACAAAAGTAACTTGTGAAAATTGTGAAATAAACAAAATGGATGGAAGATGATTAGCCAAAGACCGCTGTGTTGGGAATGAATTCGTTTTATTTATGTTTTGTTTTGAAAATCGATGCGCTTTTGTGACAATTGACAACGACGTGCACTGTCGCTTGTCATTTGAAAATTTTGCAAAAAAGAATTTATTAGTGGCCAGCAGTTCCCACGGTAATACGAATGCAAACTTTTTTGTACAAGAAGCGCATTTTGTGATAAAAACTTTCGACTACCTATTTATGGTAACAAATTAACAATTTTACTTTTTGTAAGTAGGCATACTTTAAAAGACAATACAATTATAAAAATATGAGGAGGAACCCAATAACTAGACTAAGAAATTATATGCTTGTACCTAATATAATAACGTAACAGTAACCTATCATAATTATTAGCAACAACAATAAATCTTTATTGTTATTATAATGTCTTTGACATAACTCGGGAGTCCCAGACTTTCGGAAGGCGTACGAGGAGTCGAAGCCAACTCGCAGAGGGCCCCTCAGACAATTTTAAATGATAAGGAGGCACCAACCGACGATTATCCCTGTATGCACTATGCATGATCAGTGATCACCCAAGGACAACCCCGGTTACCGCAGGACTATTGAGTTACAGCGGTGGGCTATTTCTATTTTCATACTTATTAAATACATTTTTTAATATTTTCAAAAAAGAAACTTGAACAAAACATTTAAGTAAAAATATAACAAATATTAAAAATGTGAAAGTTTGTTAGGTATTCAATTACGCAAAAACGGCTGAACGGATTTTGATGAAATTTGCCCTGAGATAGTATATAACCTGGATTAACCTGAAAATACTTCACCCGCAGCCATTGGCAACAGCTAGTACCTATTGTAAATGTGAAAGTTTGGATTTTTATTATTCAATCATGCAAAAATGGCTGAACGAACTAGTTTATTTATAGTCTGGATTAACACATAAGATACTTTTATCTCGATACTCCCACAGGACTAAGACTTATGCGGGTGAAACCCGGGGCGATGCTAGTACAAAATTACAATGAAAAATTCCAATGATTGAAATGTGTGGTGTCGGGGGCCCCCGTCAGGAATGAAGTTCCTTATGCGATACTCGCACGTGCACACACATAATAGAAAAAACTTAAAAAAAGCAACCGGCTTCCGGAAAAACACTACAAAATGAAAAAGAACTTTAATTTCGGAAGTCGGTGACTTTGGATATGTATTTTAATTTTCACCCCAAGGATTATGAAATTCCGAAAAACAACCGACTTCCGGAAGTCGGTTGTTTATTTTTTTAAAGTTTTTTCTTTGAGTTTTTTTTTTCGCTTATTAGTTAAACTACCTACCCACACCAATTCGAAATTACATCATCCTTGGAGTCAAAACAATGCATATTTATGCGATAGCAGCAATCGCGGTTGATATGATGTCATTTTTTGAAGAGTTCTGTTGTCTATCTCCGAAACGCATCATAAGCGCAGATCTATATGAAATCTAAATAGGACCATTTCGAAATAAACCCCTTTCGAACAAAAAAAGAATTTTGCAAATCCATCATAACATACATAAAAAAAGAAGGCTGTGCTTCATTAGCTCAGCGTCATGAGATGATGATGACGTACGCAAATGTCTCAACAGCTTTAGAAAATATATGAAAAACATTGTTAATACCTATAACATTTGAGGGCTGCCCTCGATTTCCCTGCGATTCCATTATCAAATCCTGACTTGGTACCAATGGGACCACCTTAGGTGTATACTCTTTTAAATAAAAAAATAATTTTGAGAATCGGTCCACAAATGGGGGAGAAATCGGTGAACATACATAAAAGACCGACTTCCAAAAAGGAGGAGGTTATATGTTCAACTGTACATATTTTTATACATACAGTTGAACATATAACCTCCTCCTTTTTGGAAGTTGGTTAAAAAGACAAAGATATTGAAAGTCGAATGGATTAGGCATAACGATTTTTCCATAAGTAACGATTTCTATCAGGCAACTCCTACAAGCTACGTTTAGGAACTTCGTTCCAAAAAAACTTGAAAAGTGTAACATCAACATTGGTTTGTAGGCAAATAACACATTCATACTTAAATATTTTTTTTGTCTTTTTTAGTCATCTATTATTTTTTAGGCGGGCGATTTGGCAGCAGTGGACTTCTTCCTGCTTTAATGAAAATTACGAACTTTTTTTAACATTCTAGCCTTAAGAAAAAAGTACCTGTCTATCTTCCACTTACCACACCATAGAAGAATCAAGAAACTCCATCTGCGCCCCAGACATACTACATCTCTTGGCACATAACGATACACGAAAAGCTTCAAAATGGTGGTCATTGACATATCGATTCTCTTTTTAAATATATTTTTTTTAGAAAGAATGAGTTCGGTAGGCAGGTTTACCTATACATAATTTGATTTTTAAATACGTGTATCGTCCAAGACATCAATCCATAATCATTGCTAGCTTCTACATGACTGATGAGGACCCTTGCCAAAGGTCCTCATCAGACACAAATGGCCAACGACCAAGCCTCTCTTGGTTTTTGTTCATTTGTCCTAATAAAACACTCAAATAAGAAAAGTTACATGTAATATAGCAAAATTTAAAACAAGTCACAATACAATTAAACGAGTAACCCTATTACTTTTCCCCGTCAGCGTCGACGGGGACAACCTCTGGTGTCTGTTCTGCCGCCATTGCGAGTCGAGCCACGGCGGGGGCTGACACTGCGGTGGGAGGCCGGGGCTCAGGAGATTCTGGCCGGATCTGGCACTTTTCGATCGTGTCTGACAGAATCTCCTTGAGTGTGGACGCTAAGGCTTTTGGATTGCCACTACTGTCCAGCTGTGGAGGATAAAGGTGGTAAGCTAGTGTCAAGTTTGCCATCAGATTCTGAAGACTGACATCATAATCAGCCTATAATGTTCCCACTGCTGGGACACAGGCCTCCTCTCTGGGAGAGGGAGTGGGCCGTAATCCTCCACGCGGGTCCAATGCTTTGGGAGATGTCACACGTCTTCGAACTATTGATTCTAGGACATAACGATTTCGTCACGGAGTTTTAAACCAAAGTTAGAATCATTTTGAATTTATAGAGGTACCTAACCTACAGTAGTTTTAATAAAAGCATAATTTAGGAATTGGATGCCTAATTGATAGGATAACATAAAACTTTTGAATAATACTCAGTATTTAGCTCCCAAAACAATAACTTACCGTTACAACATGTCCTCCAAATCGTTTGTGTACGTTTTTGACTTTGTGTGCAGCTTCCCTGACGATTTGCCTCGCTGCGTTGATCTCCGAATCCGGTCTGCCCAATTCCGATAGTTTACTCTGCAGCCTCGTCGCTGCTACCTGAGAACCAGATGAACAGCGGAACAGCTTCACGCAGTCATACTATATCTTAGAACATTTTCGGAACTCCAAAATCAGACAAGGCTTGCGAGGCTTGCATAGACACCGATCACAAAAATAAAGAGGAATATACTCAGGTAGAACAAGGCTGCCAAAAATGAGGGTAATGATGGCTGGACCTACGCAAGGAAAACCTACTTGGGAGAAGAGGAAAGATGGCCTCTTCATAACTTATCAATGTTTAAAAGTCCTTACCTCATTGTCAACTTCAAGTGCCACGATCTTTTCAGGCCACTTCACCTGCCTGTTGAAGATGCTGGACATACGTGGGTTTTTAGGGAAGCCGACCAGGATGAAGCCCTTTGCTTCATGCTGCATTAGCATCGACTCTTTTATCAAGTCTACTGTTAGTTGCTGCAAAGGGAAGAGATATTTGAAATTTACTGTCTTGGTGGTTGGCTGGTTCACGGTGGCGTTCTTCTACTACCGAAGTATATTGGCGATAAGTTAGAAGACTACTGATGTAGCCTCCATTGTTATTCGACGAATTATCGCCCAATCGTCGTGATTCGATGCTTCGAATCACGACGATTTTAAGAGAGCTATTACCTCTAGTCTCCATGTTATCGCAAAGCCATACGATTCAAAAGAGGCTGTAGACTGATGGTTCCATCAAAGCTCCACGAACACATAGTTCAGTTGGCGAAACCCTGGGTTCTTCAAAGGAGAATATCCATGAGAATTCGACCCACCTCTGGTATATCGTCCTGTGCCTGTAACTTATCTGCAATCAACCGCCCTCTGGCCGTGTCCTTCGCCGCTTCAGATCGTACCAGCTCTCCTGGCCTTATCATCGTATAGCCTGTTATATTTGAGATGGTCTGCGCCACAGTTTGGTTCCCGGCGCCCGGGACTCCGTTTACAAAGATCACCGGCAAATGACGTATAGGAGTCATGTCGTAGACCATGTCCTGTTTATGATTAATTCTCAATTAATAAAAGGAAGTAATACATTCAGATTTTTACAGTTCAACAATATTCATAAAATAACTATTTCGAACTTATGAAGCAATGCATTAGAAATATCCTTCCTATTGATTCTGATTGCCCGTGTGTTACGCAATTAGGGTGCTGGTTAAATTTTATGGTTAGCCATTCTCGGAATGGCGTTATATCTGAACTCGGGAGAATAAATTGCCAAATGAAAGAGGGTGTTTTGTTCACATTCAACTTGAAATTTCACCAAAGCACTAAATCGTGCATTTATTAGGTGCTCTGGCGCTTATTTTGGTCTTATGGCTTAAATAGCATCATCAGCATCTTCGACCTTTGCAGGCATTGGTGCAATATTCACTCTCTCCATTATGAAAACGTAAACTGAGGGTCCTCCACTACTTACGTCATACCACCAAGACACCACACAACACGCAATTTTTATGGCACTCACCTCTTCCGTATTCTTAGAGTAAAAACATCCCATTTTGTATCCACGCGCTAGTGCGCTATCTGCAAGCTTATTTCTTTGTAAAATTAATTATTTAAATTATAATCCTCAATAAAATTGGAGTAAAATGACATTTCCAAATCAATGACAATTATTTGAATGGGACAACTAGATTTTTGACGGTTTTCGAAATTGCTCTACTTTTCAGACAGTACTTTTGAATAAAACCTGTTGGCTGAGACCTACTAAGGAGGTTGCATACATACCAATTTATTGTGTGGTTAATGACCGTTTTACTTGTCACTTAAGGTCAGTACTTTAATTGAGTAGTTCCTGCTGTTACAGGAAGGTCGATTATTGAGCTCAGGGATTCGAATTTACACAGCCATCTGATTCACTGCTTCGTTGTAGGTAACTATGCCGCCAAGTTCAAGATCATTATTGCGTAACACAATAATGATCAGAATCTGAATAATTTTCAATGTAGTCTAGCTAATCCATGGCTTCATGTATTAAAATATAAATATTAAATTTGTCTGCTCAACAACGAGAATACCACAATGAATGTTATCTATACTCTATACATGTATACATACATATAAATAAAATTGGAGAGTCTGTTTGTAATATATACGGTACGTATACCATAATAACATTTCTGTCTGTCTGTCTGTTTGTTCCCGCTAATCTCTGAAATGGCTAGACCATTTTTGACTTGAATTTTTTTGAACACTTGCTTAATTAAAATAATTAAAATATCATTCACTAAGACTCACGACGTAGTTTGAAACACCCTGTTATGGAGATGGAATTAATGATGGAATGTAATGGCGGACGAAGTCGCGTGCACAGCTAGTTGAACTGTAAAAGGAAAGCCATTCCTACTGGTACTGCATTACCCAAATTACCCCACGGCTTTGGTGCAGGTAGGCACGTGAGTTACTTATACATTGTTTCAGGGATGGCACGCATGGGGGTGGGACGCACCTACGATGCCTCTAGTACCTATTACAAAATGAAATGATTGAGTAGGTATTTCGCTTACGGTAAAACTTTACTTTTAGTAGTAAAGTTTTACCGTAACAACGACATAACACAATGTTACTTCCAACGCCATCCTATATTATAACCTACATCATTATCTTGTCAGCCTTAATGAAGGTAGTGACGATAATAGGCTCAATTATTATCTGAATTAGGATAGGTTTCAGTTAAACCCAGCTATTTACCTCATAGTCATACAGTTACATAGCTGTGCTGTGGCTTTGATTTTAACTTAATTGAATATTCTACAAAATTTACCAAACTGCAATTGTTTTAGGTTTTATAATTGTTGCACAGTGCGAGTATTGCTATGACCAATGTTACAGGCGTTTGTGAACTCTCTGGTAAGCTTCTCCTGAATAAGTAGCATTTCATTGAAGTTCTGATTAAGTGATAAAGGCTGCAGTGAAATAATAAAAAGAGAATAATGTTGCTAATTCTACTAGCAGTGTTATCAGCAATACACGTATCAGTAATGGCAGAATCGAAGTGCTCCGTCGATACTCAATCACGTTCTCCAAAATACCACCTCATGGAAAAGTGCAACCGTTCCAAACTTGGCATGGTTTCCAAGGCTAACTTCACGTCCCTGACCAGTTGCCAACGTCTTGGCATTGAGAAGAAGGGCCTGGCTATAAATTACAGTCCTCCAGAGGCTTGGAGCGGAAGTAATGGGACAATTGACTATACGTGCGAAGTATTGAAGTGCGCTGAGGCTGATGGGGGACTTTCAATAGTGAATGATTCCAGATATGATTACTACAGTATTTATGCGAAACCGATACGTAAGTTAACTATTTACTCGATCTCCCTGCCACCCTGTATACTTAATATAAGCACGCATACCTGTTAACTTTTATTATTTAATGTACAATTAATGTTTTTGCTGTTGGCGTACCTATATTAAATAAATACACAAGTTCGTATCCAACAACAGTTCAGTTTTCGCTTTCCAGCTCACGTAAACTCATCCTGCGTCCCAGCTCTAGGCATGTTCTTCATCATCACAAAGAAGCTGAACTACACACTAGGGTTTCGAGAGTGTAAGAACCTGAGCAGTTTACCAGCTGACGTCACAAGCGAGCAGCGAACCGATGCGCTGGCGCTGCTCCTGGCCGGCAATAGTATAGAGATGGCGTTTGTTGGGATGAGGAGCAAGAATGAAAGTGCTTTTATTAGTGTAACTGGTGAGTTCTAAACTGCTGACAGATCAGGGACCCCAACGTTGAGGAAGGCTGGTATTGTCTGCTAGAGGCAGGCTTGGTAACAAAGACCATCTATTATCAAGCAAGCCGGCCTCTCTTTTCTCTTTTATCAGTACATTGCCTGTTGCTAAATAAATAAAGCCTTACTTATCAATAACAAAAATAGTGGCCCTCCTCAGCCTTTCACCAAATGTAAGAGGTTATAAATAAATGCTAAGTACAGAGAAACTCAAAAATCATTAAGCATACTTTCTTGTATTGTGTTTTTCCTAAGGTGATGCCCTAGACTGCACGACCTATCGTGCCTGGGCACCTGGTAGTCCAAAAAGAGCCCGAAAGAAATTCGACTGTGTGCTTCTTACAAGGACAAGGACCTGGGTTTCGACGCCATGTAAGAAGAACTACCCTATGCTCTGTGAGCTGGTCCCTGGTGGTCCTTACAAAAGGGGGTCTTTGTTTGCCTCCAGAATCAAGAAAGCTAACGGTTGGTATTTTGAGGTTATTGGTTAGAAAGGCACAGAGTACATTATTATTTATAAAGGGTTAGAAGAACTAATAAATGAGATGAGTAGTGTTAGTAATCGGATTCGGCAGCAATCGGATTACCATTTTATATTTTTTCAGAGACTATGGCGGAAAATAAAGACGACGATGAGAAATAAAATAGGTGAACTAATGAAAGAAATTAATTTTATTTAAAATTATAATATATTTTTGAACATTTATTATTACATTACTTTTCTAAAGAGCGAACTAAACGCCTAAATCTAATTGACATTGACAACTGACAGATAATTCACCTCTCCCCTCCTCCTTACCAGTTGTTCCCCGCCCCCGTCCTGAATCTTAGATCTTTGTGTTTTTGTTTACAATATTCTTTAAATTAATTTTTGAACTAATTATACAAGTTTGCCTATATAATGGGCCAAGGAAAAAGTCAGTTTACAGAGGAGGAACTACAAGACTACGAGGTAACTAAATTAATTCATTTGTTATGGTTTTTGCTCTTAAAAATGTGGTTTTCGCCAGGTGACTAATAAATTCATCATCAATTTACAGGATCTCACTTATTTTACGAAGAAGGAAGTACTATAGTAAGTAAAAATCTTTTAAAATGTTTCGTTTTCATGCAGTTTACTTGAAGCTGAAATCTGAAATCTGTTTTTGATATCCTTGTTTGAACTTTACATTTTCAACTATAAAACGATGTGTATTTCTATAATCTCTGTCTTCCTAATGTGATGACACACAAATCATGTTTAGTTATTGATATGCTTGCTCGAAATAATTTATCTAGAAAACCTACTATTACAAATAGTAGTAAAACATTACAGTCTATGTGTATAACTGTATCTATTGTTCGGTTAGTAATATTTTTCCCTGTTGAAACAAAATAAGTAAAAAACATGCAACAACATAATAGAAATTAACAGTAAAAGTCCCTTTTTAGTATTTCCCGATTTCTGAAACAAACTCCAGCAATCATTTATGTTTCTCAGCTGTTACTAAAAATGTAATTTAAAAAAACCTGTCACGACATTTTCAGTGCTCATCAAAAATTCAAAGCCCTAGCGCCCGAGAAAGTAGGTCACAACAAGAATGCAAAGCTCCCGATGACTAAGATACTCCAATACCCTGAGTTACGTGTGAACCCGTTCAGAGACCGGATATGTAAAGTGTTCAGTTCAAGTAATGACGGAGACTGCACCTTTGAAGACTTCCTTGACATGATGTCTGTGTTCAGTGAGATGGCACCAAAGGCAGTGAAGGCTGAACATGCTTTTAGAATATTCGGTAAGATAAACTAGCCTCGTAACATAGTAATAGGCTTAGCATAAACATAATACCTGCCAGGGGTGCGGGTTGTTCGAAAGAGATGCTGTCGCCCCTAGCACACAGGCAACTGAGGGAACACGGGTGGGTTTTAGTCAGTAAAAGTCTGACACGCCCTCCTGCTCCACCCAGAGCGGGAGAAGTTATTTGATGATTTCCCACCCTCAAAAAAAAAAAGCATAAGCATAATCACCCTGTAATGTTCCCACTGCTGGGACTCAGGCGTCCTCTCAGTGAGACGGAATAGGCCGTAATCCACCATGCAGGCCTAATGCTGGTGGGCAGATGTCACATGTCTTACATGACATTTTGGTTCTAGGACATGCAGGTTCGGTTTCCTCACAATTTTTTCCTCCACCGTTTTCACCACTGCTCTAGTGGTGATGGAATAATTTAAATAACACATAGCGCATCAGTGGGTTTGAACCTACAACCCACAACACCTAAGTTGTGGCCCTTACCATTCGGCCAACACTGTTCTAGCAAAAGACTTATCAGCAATTAAATTCATGGAACCTTGACATAACTGATGTAATGTGGGTGTTTTATTCACCTACGCATACAGGAAAACAGGAGTAATGTGAAATCAATGGATGAAATCCAACATCTAACAACCGTTCTTACCATATTATGCTACAGTTGTTTGTTAATTGAGTTGTGTTCACACTCAGACACTCCCAATATTGATTGAGAAAATCCTTCCAGCAATCTAGCCTACTGGACTTGCATGATCATCCAGAATTATAATAAGATTATTAGTTTTAAGCCCCGTGGTAGTTTAGCAAGAATAAACAATACTTTGTCTATCATCAATTCATCACCATTCAATTGCCTTTATACCATTTTATTTGGGGTCGGCACAACATGCCTTCTTTTTCCTTATTTCTCTATTAGTCATAAGTAGTGACTGACCTCCTTGCTAACCATTTCATCCATTTGTTACATTTTTTGTTACACATGTATTTCCAGATTTTGACGGCGACGACATGATTGGTGTATCAGACTTGCGTGAAGTGATTGAGAGACTGTGTGGTCCTGAGCTCAAACTGGGTGACTCCGAGATTCAGCAACTAGTCCAGAATGTTCTAGAAGAAGCGGACTTAGATGATGATGGAGCACTATCATTTGCAGAGTTTGAACATATCATAGATAAGAGCTCTGATTTCTGCCAGTGAGTTTATATTTTGCTATAATTGTAAGCACCTCTGCCCAACCCTTTGGGAGTACAGGCGTGATGTTATGTTTATCTCAGTGCAGGACACATTCTGCCACAATACAATAGTAATTATTTAAAACGTAGGTTTGAATTAATATGTGAGAGTCCTTTTTAATATCTTAAAAGGGAATGGCAAAGACAGACCTGCAACTGTGTAAATATAGCTATTTTCCACCTCAAAGTAAAAGCAAGCAGGCATTGACGACAATAATCTAACTGGGATTCTTTAGCCAATCCTGCTTAGTGTGATGCTCTGACTAGGATTTTTAAGCCAAACCCTCTAAATATGATGCTCTGACCAAGATTCTTTAGCCAAACGCACTAAATATGATGTTCCAACCACGATTCTCTAGCCAAACCGAATAGTTATGATCCTTCAACCAGGATTCTTTAGCCAAACCCACTAAATATGATGCTCTAACTGGAATTCTTTAGCCAAACCCACTAAATATGATGCTCTAACCAGAAGTCCATGTACTGTTTATCTTTATTTCCATCCAATGGTTATACTAATTTCTTTTTTTGTTTTTCAGCGCATTTAGAATAAGACTGTGAAGTAAGGACATGTAAAATACTCAACATTCTGCCACAACATACTCATACATTCTCAAATTAATAATACTTGTGTTTCTACAACTCTTAACACCATGAGGTATATTTTTTTTGTAATATTAACTTAGAAACCTAATGATTGTATTACGTATACAAAAAAAATGAAGACCCACACGCACGGGCGTAAAGTATCGTGGCGGGATTTTATCGCGCACTGGATTTCAACACTCTGCTCAACACTGGGACTTGAAAATCCAGTGGTCGACATTTTCACAGACGTATGGACGTGGGCGAAATGTACGATTTAAGTGAAAAATAGAGCTGCTGAATTCCGTTTTCATGAACACTAGGTGATACTTAAATTAATGCCTAAATACAACCGCATTGTTAGATTATGGCTCAGCCCTAAAGGCTCCTACATACATGCCGGCGGGTTTTTGCCTTGCGGTTATGCTGCGGGTGATTTTAGGCCGCCGGCACTTGCCGCAGAAACCGAGTATGCCGCCGGGCTTGTTGGCAGCATAGCGTAGGAGCCTTAAAAGTTAGAAAACCAACAGTGCAATAATATTTAAGCCTTTTCTTTGTTCATGAAAACGGGCATTACTGCAGATTTACCCAATGCAGCTTTTTGTCTAGTTTATCAGAAAATGTGAAGTAGGTAGGCAGTTGTAGCAACTTTAGTAATTAAGAAACCTATTACTATTTAAGGCCCACTTGCACCATAAATCATTTATTATGTTTAATGCTATTATTTATCTTATCATTCTGTGTATGTCATCTTCAAAAGGGGTTGTACCCCTACCCACAAATATAGATAGTACCATAACTTTAACTAAAATTAAATTAAATCAAACTTTATTTCAGACTCAGGTTCATAATATTGTTAGTTTTCACAAATTAATTATTTATTCAGTCTTTTGACTTTCGCCAGCCAGTAGCCCTGAAAGGGACAGTCCTCTCTGGCAGCAAATGTTATCTAGGGTGGATTCTTGGACATGTGTCCGCGTATTCACCTTAGGGTAGATTTTTGGGGTTGATAAACGGAATAAGCCCTTCTAACAATTGACAGAAAAAATGTTTAAATTTTATTGAGTGCTAAACAAGATAAGTGATTTGTGGTAATGTAGTTGATATATTACAAAAAGCATTTATTATGTCTTCCCTATTATTGTAATAGTTTATTTTAAATAATATTACTTATGTATTGTGATTCTCTCTAATTGTTTTCTTGTAAGATGACAAGTAATTAATTTTGATCTTTTGTGCTGTTCTTGAGTTTTATTAGAACAATTTTTATAATGAAATGCCAAATATTTAAGTATTAAATTATATTTCTTTGGGAATTTCTTTATTATATTTGTTATGTTCATATTCTTTTTAATACCAACAAACATCTTAAATGAACCTGAAAATACACTTGGAAACAACAATATAATCACGGAAACCATTGAGCACCTACATGCAAATGGCTTCTAGTAGGCGATTGTTTGACAGGTTAAAAAGAGAAATAAATAACGTTACTTGATAACACTACCTACCTATCGTGTGTATTATAATCATAACTGTGGCATAACAGTGATAAGAAAACTGACTGTAACCATGTTGTAGAAATGTCAAGAATACAGAGTACATACTGTCGGTATGTACTAGGGGAAATGGACTAATTATTATGGCTAACATGATAAAAAGTAGCTTTACAAGGTTAATTGTGAGTACAGCTGTTATATGAAAAAAAATACAAGACCATATGAAGGAATATAAAAAATATTTATTAAACTTATTAAAAAACATTTTATGACTTCACTTATTCTACGTTAGTAAACAATCAGTTTTGTAGATAGCCTGGAAGCTTCATCCTCATGAATATCCAAGTTGTAAAGAAAGATACAAGAATACATAGGAAGGCCACCGAGATTAACAAGATTCTGTTCAACTTAGGAGTTGAAGGGTTGTGTGTGCGGTCGAGGATGATGAAACCGAGACCACCAAGAGAGAACAGGAAGCTGGACGCCAATCCTTCCATTATGTACTGTCCATTTACACGATTTGGCATAAACGCGACCGGCCTACTGTGTCCATGCTCATCGGTCGTTGAACCCACGCTCGGCGGCTCCACAATCACGTCGTATATAATACCTACAATAAAAATCAAGTATTAGATTCAATTTGAAACGACTCCAATAAGAAATTAATTGGTAATCTTACAAAACAATCTTCTAACCTCCGGTCACTAAAAAGTATGAAAGCAGCACCAATGAGAATGTTGTCATAGCAGAAGGAGCCTGTAGCCATGTCGGTTTTTTAATCTTAATGTTAGGAATTTCAAGAACTGTGAAAGGTATTGCAAATAGAGCTTCCATCTTTCGAATTTATTAGAACACAAGAACCGACAAATTTCTACAGCTAAACGCTTGTCTGTTGACGTCGATGACAGCTGACACTCTGACAGTGTTTTCTGTGCAGTAGTGATGTATCCAACTAATCGTCTATAGAACAAAAAGATGTAGTAGAATCCCGTGTTCAAGTTTGATCTAAAAAACCTTAAAATTCAGTGCAACCTCGTTTGGAAAATATAACGACTCGTTCTGTTATCGGTATGTATCTTAATTTGTTATATAAAATTTAAAATTATATACAAAAGTGGTTTTTTTAAATAAAACTATTTTGTATCAACATTCAAGACTGTCGTGCAAAATTTATTTATGAACAACACTAGCACAGATGTTTTAACGCTCCAATTTATTAATTTACGATCGTTGCAATATCTAGTTTTGCATACTCCAAGCAATAGATAGGCTCTTAGCAACCAATCAATATTTGAATGAAGTTACATAAATATAGTAATTTGTATCAGTTCCAAAACAAATCTTTTTAAAAACGCTTAATTGGTGTGTCAATTGGAAATAAAGTCCTAATTTATACTACGTGTAACGAAACGTAACGTACTGACATGTTTTCCGCCAATAAAAACGTAGCTAAAGCATTAAATGTTTAACTCCTATTGGAGCATATCGAATAATCGATTTTAGTGTAAAGTTTCTGCCAATAGAATTTCTCTATTCAACCGACGATATCAACGACAGTGGGAACAAAAATTTTGGCAATTGTCAAATACACGATTCGATTTTAGTAAAATTGAGCAAAAGTTCGGACCTACATTTTTATCCGTTTGGCGACGGCAACTAATTTTTAAATATTATTCAACCCCTCAAAATGTGTTAATTGTGTTTGTGTTATGTGTGTATAGTAATAATAATCGATTTTCATTGTTGAGTTTGAAGGCGTCGCGAATATGTGTTAATTTTACGCACAAAATGGTATGGACTGTGGATTTTTCACTGATATTACGATGAAGGGTGGTTTATATCTTATCTACACGTCTTTGGTGACAATTTCATTGCTATCCAGGTACAGAAAACATTTTTTTTTCATAATGACACTAACATAATTTCGTTCAATACGCAGGTTTTTATGAATATGGTATTCCACAGTTGTGCTCTCTTCATTTTGGGTGTTTCGGAGGCTCACCCAGGTGAGGACGGCGTCGATACGAATGTCGACTTGTCGGGACTGCATAATGTCAGTCAGAAAGTGGAGGCTGGTGAGCAGGATGTGCCAGGGCCCCAGGACCCCCCTGATGCGAAGTTGGCTGAAGACCAGAAGACGAACGACGACCATGAGATGATATTCGCGGAGACATTGTCATTGAACTCTGTGACAACAGAGGGGTAAGTGAAATTGCAACTTACTTACATTTCAATAGCAGTACTTATAGTGAAAGTGAGTGGTTCTGTTCAATGCTTCCACTGGCCTTCAGTTTTTTACTCATTATCATTCCATTTGTTATTGTTGATTTATTCGGAAACAAGCTTTTACTAAGCGTAATAAAAGTTTTGAAGTTATTATTCTTTGTACCCCATTGAGTACTAAAGTTGGTATGTTTTTTGTATCTTAAGTTTGGTTAATTGTATGAAAGTAAAGAAGATACGCATGATAGTTTATCAGAAAGTATTGAGCCAGCTGTTGCATGCCAAAGTATCATTTTATACATCATCACAAACAGTCAACTTGCAAGTCACTTAAAATATTTCATCATTCCAACTTTTTATCTCAAACATAATCATACTGATTTACAGATTATTCAAATTGACTATGGAAACATTTAATTAAGCCCCAGAAAACCGTGGCACACTTTTTCTTAATTATTGTTAATACATATTTTGGATAAATAAAACAAAAAAATATAAACATCACGCCTCTAATCCTCAAAGAGTTACGCAAAGGTGTACCTATACTAAACGCACATTTAGCCTGTCATATTTAAGTGAAAAGGAAATAGACTACTTACACTATTTTACAGCAACAGTAGGTACTTGTTGTTCACCCATCCGTAACATCCAATCAAAGCGAAATGAAAGTCTAACTATTTGATATTTTTTATTTACTTTTTAATATCAAGTAACATTTAGATAGTGATGGTATACCGGCCATGACAACAATATTATGCTGGTAGCATTAGCTTGGATGTGGGTTTGTCCTCATTGTCTAAATTGTATTTACCGCAACATATTATGCCTCCGTTTCATCTAATTCATATCAGAATAAACCAGCTTATATTGTTTTGAAGAGATACATCATAATGCTCAACAGTCATCACAAAACCCAATCGCTTAGGTAGTTAATTGCTTTGAAACATGTCTAAATGTTGCTGAGTAGATGATCATTCTGGAGGCATTGGGAGATCCTGCTTACTGCTAAGTGCTTGAAGATGGTCATCATGCATCCTACCAGCTAGCTGAATATAAATGAGGCTTTTAGGCCTAGGCACCTAGGCCCTAGATCAACCACCACTTCATTGAGAACGAATTTAATCTTCTCAGGTTCTAACTGTGATAGAAAGACCTGTAAGATAGCAGCATTAATTTGTACTCCAAAACCAATAATTAGTGGGAAATCCCCCAATATACCTTACATTATTGGAAACACCCATAATCCACTATATTATCTTACGTGGCTAATATGTGGATGATCAGTTGTGATAACATAATATCAGCTGTTATCGTTTTTGGCTTACTGGGAAACTAATCTTTGTTGTCAATCTAGTCTTATCAGCTGTTGCAACCATGTGTTTACGTAGTTCAAACACGCCTACCTTTTAAATATAAACTTATTGAAATTCTACCAAAAACTTTACTTGTTCACCTTTCAAATGAACTCTGTCTGTGTCGTCAAAGGTCAAAGTTGCGGTCAGAGTTCGAAATATGAGACGATTACATTCATCACGGAAGCTATAGTTTTCGAATGCGTAAAAACGAAAAAAACAAAGAGAAAGGCTTACGACTTGTTACGGGAAGTAGAGCATAAATAATGTGTGTCAATTATCAACCTATCGAAAACGACCCGGAAACGGTTTTTCTACACAAGCCCTACGGAATTCCTGAAATAAGAAATAGCAAAATTTATCATTTAAACAGACGAGATGTGTGAGACTGAGATGTTTCACAAAACCAAAATCGTAGCAGACATCATGTGAAAATAACGCAAACCCATTATTTGTTGAAAACTTAGTCACCCCTAATATTTGGTGGAAACCGGCACTATTGTAGGTAGACAGACATGCTTTGTGATGTCTTGTCCCATTGCATACAGACACAATGCGTTCTTTCAACCAGCCGATAGCAGATGTGCAAACATCTGCTTTTGCCCCAGAAAAACAGATTAATTCAATGATAACGTAAACTGTTTAAGTATCCAATACCCCAGTGACGTCGGAATTGGAGGCGTGGACCGGAACCTGCATAATTTTAGACGAAAATTGTAACCGTTGGGCGTTGACCTTGCTCTGGCAATTCGTCGCTAAATCGCTTATCGAGGTCGAGATGTCGCGTATGCCGAAAACCGTTAAACAGATTTCATTTTTTGTTGAATTATGACTAGGGATCGGATAATCGGATGCATATTTACCTAAAGTTAATTTTTAGTTACGAAAATATGGAAGCGGCTTCTGAAAATATTTTTTTGTACAAAAATCCTGGGATGCCAGCAACACCGGGAATGCATAACTAGTCAGTTGTTTAGTATGGAAGCGACTCCTAAATGATTAGGATTGCATAACTATTCAGACGCATATTTATTAAAAAATTAACCTGGATGGAAATTTGGTACCTATACCTATGTACCTAGGGTGTAATACCCGGTTTCTGAATTGAGAATTCGAATTTGAGAACGTCCTAATCTGTACTTAAGTAGGTACCTATAACTTTAAACATTTTTTCGTTTCTGAATTAAGTTTTTTTAAACTCTAATCAAGATTTGAGTATTAGAACATCATCAGAAAGCATACTTGACTAATGCATTCATTAAGGACGTCAGTTGCGTTTCTGAACTAAAAAAAACGTGTTTGACAATACTCAAAGCTTTATCAACGTCAAGTTAAGCAGTTGAAAGTTGACACACCAATTTCAGCTACTCA
Organism: Polymixis lichenea; assembly: GCA_949091785.1. Taxonomy (NCBI): domain Eukaryota; kingdom Metazoa; phylum Arthropoda; class Insecta; order Lepidoptera; family Noctuidae; genus Polymixis; species Polymixis lichenea. The sequence goes on from OX420937.1 coordinate 23,122,389, forward strand.
AACTGTAATCAGTTTTAGTAACTAGTGATTTTGTAATTGATTTTGATCATAATGAGTGACGACGATACTTCCCTGTCGTCTTTGGAGATGCCTCAACGCAGGCAACCACGCAGAAGAATAGCAAGAGATCGGCCTAACTTCTTCATCACGCTAAGCGACGAACAACTTAAGAGTCGGTTTCGCTTTACGAAGGAGTCGGTTAGGTTATATACATTTTTAACAAAATAAAGCCTAAACTGACTTGTCGTTTAAAAAATACAGTGATATCAATACTATCAGTGTGTATAAATACTAGGAACAAACACAAATTTGTTGTACCATCAACAAGGCTCAAGAAAATAGTTGGGTCATTCAGATGCTTTTACGCTTATATAATATACTTTTTTTTTTTGGGTGGCAAATCATCAAATAACTTCTCCCGCTCTGGATGGAGCGGGAGGGCGTGTCAGACTTTTACTGACTAAAACCCACCCGTGTTCCCTCAAGTTGCCTGTGTGCCAGGGGCCGCGGTATCTCTTTCGAACAACCCGCACCTTTGGCAGGCATCGGCCCTTGGCCCCATCAGTTGCTGCTGACATCTCTTTGAGGCGCGCGTGGGACACAACGCACCGTCGACCCGGGCTTGGTCCTTACCGGACAGCGAGCTACCCATTACTCGCCGTCCGCAAGCCATGGGATGGGCCAATCAGCCTGGGATTCCCGACGCCCAGGGCGTCTCCTGCGAAGGCCACAGCTGTGAGGGCGCATGTACTGCATCTCCCTCACGTGCGCCGCCTCCCTCTTTGCGAGCATAACTGCTTCGCTGAAGGAGGCGACTGCCAGCCATGCCCTCTCGCTCCGTACCATGGCCTGGACCAGGGTCGGACGCGAGAGATCGCCGCCGCCGATCACCTCCACGAGGACACGGCGTTGCTCCGCCCAAGCTGGGCAGACCTCCACCGTATGCTACACCGTGTCCTCAGGGCGATCTTCGCAATGGAAACACCCGGTTTATAATATACTTCCAAGCCATGTTCAAGATCTAAGTATCAATAAATTTATATAATTAATTAAACGTAAGTTGTGCCTGAAAGCCTTTTATACCGTTAAAGATTTTATTGAGGACCTATTAAGATTTTATTTATGCCTTTTATGTTTTTTGATTTGATTTTTTTTTTTATACCTGCTCCAATTTTTGCATACTCTTTGACATTTGCTAATTATTATATACACTTTGACATGAATATTTGCTTTGAGAAGTATAATATTATTTTTGTTTTAATTTTTGTGTTTCATCTCTTTCTCAGTTAGTTTTAATATTAATCTGGCAGTTTGAGTATTCCTACTCAAATGTCCTGTCTTTGGTATTGTTCGTCAAATCGTTGAGCTCCGCAATCCCATGCAGTCGGAGGCATCATCTTAAAATTAACAATAAAGACCTTTATTGCCTCCGACTGCATGAGACTGCTGCTGCGGCTGCTGCTGCGGCTGCTGCTGCTGTCGCTGGGTATTCAGTCTAATAGTCATTCTTTTTAAAACAAGTTTATTGTTTCCACCTTTTTTAATTAAAATTCCCTTTGTAGGCAGTCGGGATTTTTGATTTTGTAAATGAATTTTCCTTATTTCGCAGTTTTTGTCATACGTACATAGACACGTATGTGCATAGACACGTACGTACGTAGCCACGTACGCACATAGCCACGTACGCACACAGCCACGTACGCACATAGCCACGTACGTACATAGCCACGTACGCACATAGCCACGTACGTACATAGCCACGTACGTACATAGCCACGTACGTACTTAGCCACGTATGTACATGGCCACGTACGTACATAGCCACGAACGTATTTAGCCACGTACGTACTTAGCCACGACCGTACATAGCCACGTACGTACTTAGCCACGTACGTATATAGCCACGTACGTACATAGCCACATACGTGTATAGCCACGTACGTGTATAGCCACGTACGTACATAGCCACGTACGTACTTAGCCACGTACGTACATAGCCACGGACGTACATAGCCACGTACGTACATAGCCACGTATGTACATAGTCACGAACGTACATAGCCACGAACGTACATAGCCACGTACGTACTTAGCCATGTACGTACATAGCCACGTACGTACATAGCCACGTACGTACGTAGCCACGTACGTACTTAGCCACGTACGTACATAGCCACGTACGTACATAGCCACGTACGTACTTAGCCACGAACGTACATAGCCACGTACGTACTTAGCCACGTACGTATATAGCCACGTACGTACATAGCCACATACGTGTATAGCCACGTACTTACATAGCCGCGTACGTGTATAGCCACGTACGTACATGGCCACGTACGTACATAGTGACGTACGTACATAGCCACTTACGTAAGTAGCCACGTACGTACAAAGCCACGTACGTACTCAACGGCGGGACTGCATTTCTCCCATGTTGCAGCTTAGCACTTAGGTTTTACGCAACTGGTAGCTTTCAAGCTGTTGTGGGAGACACCGTGAATGTTAGCAAGGCGACGGTGTGCCTCGTGGTAGATAGGGTGACTAGTGCGATAGCATTATTAAGACCACAATATGTCCGTATGCCCACTGCACAGGAGAGACCATCAGTGGCGGCGCGATTTTTTTACATAGCTGGATTCCCTAGAGTCATAGGTGCACACATTTAAAAATAAATTCACCAGGAGGGAGCAGAGCTGAACTGTATAGGAACAGAAAAGGTTTTTTTTTTTTCAATAAATGTCCAAGCCATCTGTGATGCCAATTTACATATAACTAGTGTCATTGCACGTTGGCCAGGCTCCGTGCACGACACTACTATTTGGAATGACTCACCATTTTCAGCTCAATGTGGAGCTGGCAGATTTGGGTCATACCTTATTCTGGGGAATAGTGGGTACCCATGCCTTATCTCATGACACCCTTTTTGAACTCTACCTCTCCATCCCAAGAAGCCTATAATAGAGCCCAAATCGCATCACGAAACCCAATTGAAAGGTGTTTTGGTGTTCTTAAAAGAAGATTTCCATGCCTTCATTCAGGAATGCAACTAAAACTTCCAAAAGTATTGAAGGTGATTGTGGCGTGTGTAGTTCTTCATAATATGACTCTTCGTCTTGATGACTACATCGTGGAGTATGATGAACATGAACAAGAAGAAAGTGATGAACCATTACCTCAAGTATCAAATAACCAAAATTTTGCTGTCAGAACATCCATGGTACAAAATTATTTTAACTAATAGAAGTGTAAATATGTATTACAATAAAAAATATGTAGGCATTGTAATATTTTTAATTATCCTAAATTTATGAATCACATACAAAATCATAGATGGGTAGGTATTTACAATAATTATGGTAACTTAAAAGAAATTTTACACAAGTAGAGTTGTATGTAGCAAGCAATCACTTACATTTTTATCATAAACTAGCTTTTGCCAGCGGCTTCGCCCGCGTGGGTGTCGAAAATTATCCCACGGGAACGTAATATCTGGACAAAAAGACGTATCCTATGTGATAATCCCGGGTACAAACTATCTGTTTGCCATATTTCGTCCGAATCCGCTCAGCCGTTTTTACGTGATTGAGTAACAAACATCTAAACATACAAACTTTCACATTTATAATATTAGTAGGATAGTGGGAAGTACGACTAGCTGTCGATCGCGGCTTCGCTTGCGTTCATTTGGAATTTGACAATCAATTCGGGTGGTACTCTGCTTGTAATAATATAATTCAATCATGATTCGAAAGACAGGTCATCTATTATCATAAGAACGTTATTGTTGTTTTCCTCGGGAGCAGTACTTTTTTCGAGATGAGAGGTATAGTATGACCGTTTCTATACACCTGCCAACGTATATGCAAAATTTCAGGATGATCGGTTCCGTGGTTTTGGCCTGAAAAGGTAACAAACGCATCGCATTCGCTTTCGCATTTATAATATTAGTTAGGATCACAGCTACTCATTGTAATCATGACACCTAATATAGAATAAAAAGGTGCAGATTTATGTAATAATCACTAATAATTCGAAATCACAGCTATTCCTAATAAAATGCGATCAAATGTGTGTGCTAAATGCACACACATTTGATCGCATTTTGATCACAGCACAATATTTTACAAATCACAGCTATTCGTAATAAGTACGCTTACTATAAATAAGGTAATTGACTACATCAAATCCCTATCAGCCTTTTCCAACTGTTTTTTTTTATTTGCATTTCTAGTTCATGCTTCTTCTGTTCAAATCTAAACTTTTGCATCTCGTTTCTTTTTTTGGTAGTACACAAGTTCTATTTTTTTCTAAGAGATAAGTTATCTATTGTAGTTTTCTTTTTCCGTTTGAGCACAAGTTTTCGTTTCCTTAACATAGGTACTGGATTAGGAGGTTCTGGTAGTGAATTAGATTCTGGTACTTACTGTGTCAATTTGTTCTCCTGAAATTAAAAAAAAAATCGTTACAAAAGCGCATTCCGTTTTAGCCAACTTTAGGTGAATAGGTACGCATCCGAATATTCGATCTCTAATTATGACTAAATTGAGCAGTGGTGGCCCAGTGCTATCGGTCCCGTATTACGAGGATAGGTCATGAGGTTGTAACAAAGCAGGAGCTTACATCACCGGAGAAAGAAACCGGCATGTCCTGGAACCGAAAATTCGAAAACATGCGACATCTACCAACCCGCACTGTACACGACTGATTACGGCCCACTCTCTCTCGCTGAGCGTTGTCCCAGCAGTTGGAACATAGCTGATTATGGTATTTTTTTTGAGGGTGGGAAATCATCAAATAACTTCTCCCGCTCTGGGTGGAGCAGGGAGCGTGTCAGACTTATACTGACTAAAACCCACCCGTGTTCCTTCAGTTGCCTGTGTGCCAGTGGCGACGGTATCTCTTTCGAACAACCCGCGCTCCTGGCAGAGGCTGATAATGGTATGACTAGGTTGAAGAAAGGAGAAAATAAGAATAGTATTGGGTCAGCGAAATGAAGTTGACGTGTTTTTCCTGGTGTTTGAAAACCAGTGAATGTGGGATGCCAATTGTGTGTGTTGTCGAGCTGTTGCCAATCAAAACAACTCCCTGACTCGGAATTCCGACTGTGCTTATCTTCTCCCTGTAGTAAAATATCACCGAATGAAGGCTTCTTCAGACAGGCGTGACGCGACAGCGCAACGCGACACTTGTAGAACAAGTCTATGAATGTTCTACGAGAGTAGCGTCGCGCCTGTCTGAAGAAGCCTTGAAGTTATGGTGGTAACTCACAAAGCGAGTCCAAAAGTTTTAATGACCGCAACTATCTTTCATCGTGGTCACGTGTGTGCTTACTTCATACAAGAGTATTAAACAATAGATGGGACATTAGGACATTATCTATACCTAAATGATAACATACATAAAATCAGCCCTTGTTTCCCCGAAGGGATGGGCAGAGGTGTACTCATAGTACACCCATATTTCAGAATCAGAATCGGAATCAGAATGTTTTATTTGTAAACATAGGTCAAATTACAATAGTGTACGAGATGTTACAGATAGGTAGATCCTCTATGTTTTTCCCAGAGGCGTACAAATATGTTTAATTAACATTAACGAATTTGCGTTATCATAAAGTGGTAGAATTATGTAAAATTATATAAACTTTAACATCAGTGATAAAATCAATGTTAATAGGTACATACATATCAATACGAATCGAAGAAAATAGAATCAGTTTCAATAAATGTCATGTAAATTAAGTTACATGCCGTAATAATGGTATGTTAAATAAAATTCTAAATGTCAAAATAGGTGAGGTGATGTACAATTTTCTAAAGCAGTAATCATAGAATGATCGTCCAAATATTCCTGTAGTGAGGTAATAGCATTTATTTATCAATACTTAGTTCTGTTTTGAAATTGTCCAGATTTAACGTTTTTATCTTTTCAGGTAGTTTGTTAAATATTTTTTGGCCATACAGAAGGTACTATTATTCATTAGTGCAGTTTTGCCATAAGTCACTTCGAGTTCTGACTTATTTTTATCGCGTAATTTTCTGTAGTAACTTTTAGTAGCTATTTTGTATGATGAAATGTTAGATTTAACGAATATATTTGTTTCGTATATGTACAGCGATGGCAAGGTAAGAATTTTAGACGTATAAAGAACGGTTGACAACTGTCTGTGCTTTTAAGCCCACACATAGCTCAGACACATCTTTTTTGGGCTCTAAATACGAGTTCTCTATCAACTGAATTGCCCCAGTATATTACGCCATATCTGAGTGTTGAGGCAACATAGCTGTGATAGGCTGTTAGTACGGATACCAAGTTCACTATTTTTGATAGTTTGTAAAGAGCATAGGTAAATTTATTAAGTTTTTTTTACATATTTCGTCTGTCTGGGGTCTCCAAGTCAAATTGTTGTCGATATTAATACCAAGAAATTTAATAGCAGTAGTTGTTTCTATTTTTGTCCCTAAATAGCTAATGTCAACGATTTTATTTGGTATTCTTTGATAAAAATGCATAATTTTAGTCTTTTCTAAGCTTATAATTAGATTATTGTTGTCAAATCATGTTATAATTTTATTTAATATCATATTTATTTCATTTTCATAAGTATTGGAATCATCACACTTAATAATTACGGTGCTATCATTGGCAAATAGCACCATGGGGTGCTTTATTTGTCTCGGAAGGTCATTTAGGTAGAGCAAAAAAAGGGGGGTCCTAGCACGCTACCCTGAGGAACGCCATATTTAATTTAACGATATTTTTTTCTCCTAACTAGAATTTGAGGATATTTGTGTGATTTCTACAAATTGCTTTCTGTCCGTTAAGTAAGATCGAATGAGTTCAAGTATATTTCCCCTGATACCATATTTTTCAAGTTTATGTATTAGTATAGGATAATCCAAATAATCAAAAACCTTAGTTAGTTCCAAATAGATAGCACATACAGGGTTTCTGTTATCTATATTTGTCAAAATAGGGAGAAGCAGGTCATGTATAGCCATATTGATTGTCTTCTGCTTACGAAATTCCTTTTGTTCATTAGCTAATGTTTGATTTCTCAAGGTAGTTGTACAAGGACTTAGAAATGACTTTATCAAATATTTTTGAAAAGACGGGTATCAACGCAATAGGCCTATAATTTGACATAGTTTGTCCATAATTTTTTTGTGCATTGGTACAATTATTGGCGTTTTTAATTTCTCGGGAAAGATTCCGCTAGAAATACTCACATTAATATGTGACTGAGTAGTAGAGCTATGTAATGAGACACTTTTTTGATACCTTCAGTGCATACTCCGTCATAACCAACACTATTTGTATTTCGAAGTGAGGAAGTATGATTATTTATGTGTTGAGGTACGGTCGGCTTCATAAATAAAGAATTTGAAGTATTTAAGTGTACGTTAATTTTTGGTATAGTTTTATTTTTTGGTTCGGTAACTTGATTAATATAAAACTTCTTAAAAGCCTGAGCTATATTTAATGAGTTTGTGATTTTCTGTGTCCCTGTTTGAATTTGTGTTATTGGTTCTTTAGGGAAGCAGGTCTTACAATTTTTAATTATGGTCCATGTCGCTTTAGATTTATTTTAGGACGTCTTCATGAAGTAGTTATTTCGTGTTGCTTGTGTTAACGTTATAACTCTTTTAAAGCTTGCAGAATATGTTTTAAACGATTGTTTATTCTTTGGGTTTATTCCTTGTTTATTCTGTCCCATGTAACAGGGGCTAGAACACTTGTTCAAACCCGGAAATTGAATCCAGGAGGCTCAGCAGTAGCGTTTGCGAACACTAAACCAACGAGTCAGTCCTAAATTATGTAACAAAGTAAGTAATCAATATGAAAATCGATACAAGTTTAGAGTCACAATAGGTACAGTCAAAACATCAGTGGGAACACTTGCACTACGAAAATCACCCTTAAGGGGAACCTAGTCGCGGGCTCGAACTCACTGATGGGCCTGACTAAAAAGCACGCTGTCTCACCAGGCATCGTGTCCGACAGAGGTAATATCAGCAATGAGCAGTTAGACGCTAGTCTACACCCACAACATTATTGTGTGAGATGCAGGATCATTTATAGTACAACGGGCGCGTAAAAAATTAAGAACAGTCCTTCGGAAGATCGGGTTTAATGAAAAAACCACTGCATAAATCAATGACCAATAAAGTTTATTGAACTTTTCGATATTTGAGCTTTGTCGGTACCGACTTAGTTTTTCAGATTTTACACTTCTTTTTTACTTAAATACGCCCAAAGTTAGGTTAAATTAACAAGAAAAACGAATCTTTGATCTTTTATTTTTTTAACCTAACTTTTTAATGGCTTTTTATTTTAGTATTCTGTTTCCGTACAGACAATATTAATAATGAGACAAAACCATACCATGTTTAATTTTTGATGTCCATTGTCGAACTGTGGAGTAATACCCTCCCGAAGTTTGTATAGGAAAAATGTGGACTAGGTTCACCTTAATGCTACGACATAAAGCTCTGTCAATATCAAATTGTTGCCATTAATGTGCGTTTCATTGTACATAACTTATTCGTTTCAGTTCAAGCGTATAATACGCAATCAACTGCCTAATGCCGCTCCGCATTAATTCTTACGTTTATTTTTATTGAAAGACTTTGAAATTAACTTTGTGTAGTGTCAGACTGTGCACTGAAAAAAATATATATATCCGGTCTTTGAAGTTCAGGCCGTAAAATTACACATTTCTTTTGAGACGTAAATACTTCGGTGTGAACAAATAACTTCCCTTTCAACCGACTTCCTTTGCGACTGAATTTCTATATTTAGGAAAGGATGTGCATCTATGTATTTCGAAACATTGGAAGTTGGAACACAATCTAAACGATACAAATAAATAAAATTGAAGTGTTTGTTTGTAAAGTTAAAATCACATCTTTATACTAAATGTATAAGAAAGTATACACGGTACTTATAACAATTACTTTAAAAAAAAAATTGTCTGTCTGTTTTTTCTGGCAAATCTTTGAAACGGCTGGACCGATTTTAATGGGGCTTTAACTGGCAGATAACTGATGTTATGAAGAGTAACAAAAGCTAGCCGCGGTTCCCGTGGGACAATTTCTGACATACACGCGAACGAAGCCGCGGACACTGCTATGTACATTAAGATCTCACTTTTTATTGGTGTCTGTGTGTCCATCTGATTGTAAGCCAGCGTGAATTTTCCAGAATTTTTCATACTAGAGAGAAAATAACTCTTAGCTTTAATATAGCTTCTAGTTTCTTGAACATATTTTAGTTATTTCGAATTCCAAAAAAAAAGTGTTTGAAGTATAGACTACCAATACCATAATTTCGATATTTCATGAACACCTAAATTAGAGCCAGTACAATTTTCAGTCCATCACGTACGGCATGTTTGTCTAACATATTATTATGTTCGGCGCGTGACTGACAGCGATCTGATGGTGCGATAACCGATAGGTATATTCCACTCTGTTTATATATATATAAAAAAGCTGACCCAGCAAACGTTGTTTTGTCTTAGAAATTATTTAGGGTGAACAACCCTTATCACTTAGGGGTATGGAAAATAGATAGTAGCCGATTCTCAGACCTACTGAATACGCATATAAAATTTGGTAAAAATCGGTAAAGCCGTTTCGGAGGAGTACGGTAACTAACATTGTGACATGGTAATTTTATATATAAGATAGCTACTGTATATAGAAGCCACGCTAACATTCATTAATGGGCTTCTTGAAATAATTTGAGATACAGAAGCCAATAAAATTCATAAAGAAATTATACCTACGCACGGAACGCATGATTTAAATTGGATTCATCGATTGAATTGGAACGTGGCATTAATTTCTCAGCATAGCCATTTATTAAATTTAAATTCAGAAACAAAAGATTTTAATATTCCATAGGTTTTTCAAAATTAGCAGTAATCATATCCGTCCAGATTTAGGGGTATATTCATAAACGTTGATTACAGTTAAGAGATGTTTTAACGTCAAAAATGTATGGTTAAACAGTCGCTAATCATTACTTAACTTTAAGCAACGTTTATAAATAAGGGGGTTAATGTCTACATTTTGTGGCTTACCTACTTGCTTGGTAATCGCAGTTCTAGCCATTTCCGATTGGAATAAATATGATCTTTTTCATATAATTTACATAAAGCAGCCTATAAAATCCTTCCCTATCCTAAAGTCACGTCTTCCCTATCATTACGGCGCCCTCCGGTCAGTCCTTCATATGCAAAGGTCTCTGTTGCACCATGAAACATGAGGCTTCAAAGGCTAGTTAAAATCTTGGGGTTCATTCGAATAATCGAGGCTGGCTAAACCACGCTGGGGTCGTTGCATTTCATTCCTTCATTCACTTAAGTGCCTATAAAGTTCTGCTGCTTCCGCACAGGCATCATCTCTGTGAGAAGAAATTATCCTAAATCAACCAGCTCTTGTTCACGAACTTCAAGGTCAACACACACATTGGTATTAATCATATCAGCCGAAAGACGTCCACTGCTGGACATAAGCCTCCCCCAAAAGGGGGGATATTGCCATAATCGCCACGCTTGGCAGACGGGTTGGCGATCGCAGTATGGTGGTCAAATGCATAGAGAACGCTGCTGCCCATTCTCTGGTAAGTCCCTAAGTCGCCTTCTACGACACCCACGGGAAAAAATGCTATTCTTTTACGTCCGGCACCAAACGGAACTTGGTAGTAATAGTAAGGCCTTATTATTCAACGGTAATTTTTAGAGCATATCGTCTGATGATCTAGCAAGGCCGCCCCTCTCCTAATGCAAGATAACTATTGAGATAGCGATCAGTTACTCCATTCACGTTGCTTCTGATAATAACACGAAACACGATGTAGTGACCTGTCCTGAGTCGTGTTATCACTGTGTTCTACTGTTGTTTCAACGATTCTGTAGTTATTTGATCATATCTTGTTCAAATATTGTTGGGATTCAAGTGTGTCATCCATCCTCTTGTCCCTAGTCAATTTATTAAGAGTCGGCGCAGCAGTTTTTCTTCCATACGTCTCTATTAGGAGACGGAGGGATTCATCATCATCATCATATCAGCCGAAAGACATCCACTGCTGAACATAAGCTTCCCCCAAAAGGGGGGATTAGCCATAATCGCCACGCTTGGCAGGCGGGTTGGCGAACGCAGTATGGTGGTCAAATGCATAGAGAACGCTGCTGCCTATTCTCTAGTAAGTCCCTTAGTCGCCTTCTACGACACCCACGGGAAGAAATGGGATGGTGCTATTCTTTTACGTCCAGCACCACACGGAGCAATGGAGGGGTTGTAGCTAAACAATAAATGTTACCCGTAGATCTTTGACAGTCGTTACGGGTCGTCAGCCCAAAAGTCACACAACCAGTCTTACCAAGGGATGTCGTGTTACCCAGTAACTGGGTTGTGGAGGTCAGATAGGCAGTCGCTCCATGTAAAATACTGGTACTCAGCTGCATCCGGTTAAACTCCGACCCGGTTAGTTGGGAAAAGTCTAGGCAGATGATGACATCTCTTTTAGGTTGTCTTTGTATTGTTATCCCCTTTTAGCAATATCATTACACGGTTTTTATTAGCTTCACCTGTATGTTTGTTTGTAACCGACTCCTTTGGACTTGATTTTGACCCACTTCAAACGGTCAGATTTCATTTAAACTTTGTAGACTTATCGAGGACCCATGACAATTCAATAATTTAAAAAAAAAACTGAAAACCCATGCTTTTGTAGTTAGCAGAACTAAAAAGTACAAAATAATTATTAGATAAAAAAAAAAACTTTAAAAACTAAAAAGCAGAAAATAATTTCAAAAAAGCGTGGGGTGCTTGATATTAATTGATATAAAAATACCTCAAAAAGCACTCCACGCTTTTTTGAAATTATTTCCTGCTTTTTTAGTTGCGTTTTTAAAGCGTGTTTTTAGATTTTTTTATCTATTACTATTTGTTATCACAATCCATCCATTGATTCTTTGTTCATCTCTACTCTTACAGTCACCACCACATTCATATTCCAAAACTTTCCTCCCGATTGTTAGTCATTCCGCTGCATCAAATTTCTTTAACGTGACAAACACGGTTTTTCAGTTAAATTCTGAAATAGAGGATTTTTAGGGGTGACACTGCTGTAAGCTAGTTTTATACAGTTCAGTAATTGTTTGTCTTTTATTATCCATTAATATTTTCATGAGATATTTTACAACGTAACAAAATAGTATTAAAGTCAGTTTTATGCTTCATGTCATGGCTCATAACCTGAATGTGAAAGACATTCCCGCCCTTTCAACTTAAAACCTACTTTTCTCGTGAAAATATTTTACAAGACTTGTAGAATATTTTCGTAAAATGCACAATATAAAATGGCACATACTTATTTGTCGTTCAGGTGTCTGTAGTTTGATGTCAAAATCTAGTATGAAAAATCCAAAAACGAAACTTCATGAAAAACACAATTTTACATACCTACTTCGTGACGTCGACAACAATCACTTTGGAAACCCCGAAAATTTTCCGCCAGACTATTATTTCTATTATAACGTTTTTATACAGTGATTTAAAGAAATTATGTGTTTTCGTTCCCACACACGTTCTCATCAAAAATATAATCTGCTCTTCAGTATAAAAATAAACGAACAAGTCTCTTTATAGATTATCTACGTTGCTGTTCTTAGTCTTTCTATCCTGGCTCCATGTCACATGCGGTCACGGTCAGCGCAATATGTTTTTCTCTTCCATCTCCCATCAGCCGTCACCTTATCATTCACTTCCTTTTGATTCATATCGTCGCTCACTCAAACAATCCATCTCTTTCATCATCATCATCTTGATCTCTTTTTCTCTCCATCCATCCACATGTAACTCCATCACTCTCTTAATCACATCTGTATTATCTGTCCTCTTCACATGCCAACGCACTAATAGCTTGTACGCTTTAACTAATCGTCCAGCCGTCAAGATAACTGTTCTTTAACGGCCAGCAACTCATGGAAAGCGAGAGTTTTGGCTAAAAATAGCCGTTCCAGTGCCTTGCATTATCGAGAAACAATGATGCTGAAGTAGAGTAGCAATGACCTTACGAATGAAGTGAGTAATGTTCCAATCACGCTTTCATTCTTTATGGTATGAATGTGAATGGTTTACCTTCCGGATTTGCTTCCTTTTTTAGGAGATGAGTTGCATTTGATAGCGAGCTGAGTTCATTGTCACACGTGCCTGGTATGTCTCATCGCGAACGATTCTTTACATATTCATCCGAATATTTTGGCGGGGTTTCACTAACGACGATGGAACACTTTTGCTAATACCTACTGCAAGCTGTAAAATAAAAATAAGTATGACCTTGACAAGCTATCGAATCACTTGGGCAACTTAGATGAGTATGCAGAATTGAATATACGCGGCACTGCTCAAATTACTTGACTCGGCTAAAATTACGTTACACCTAAAGAAAAATAGCGACACAATTGATTAAGAAAGATATTAGCAATTTTCTTCCTCTCCAGAGAAAACCAAATATGTAATAATGGAAACAGTTATTTTATATCTGTTCTCTCTTCACATAATATCAATATTATTATCGGCTTCGTATCAGACCATTAGGGCCTTGAATATACATAGAATAACTGCGAATGTACTGATAGAAAATATCGCTGATTGGAAACGAGAATAAGCGGAAATTAAGATTTTCTCGATATGATCGTGAACCGCGATTAGATCGACTTCTTCTGATATTTAATATGCTGTAGTTTGTGTTTATAGTTCATTTAGTAGTTTAATAACTTGTGACCTGATTGAGAAATACGATTTCAATTTCAGGAATAGATCTTTTTCCCTATTACTTGGAAATATTATTTTTAGACAGTGACAACACAATCACGCCACTTCTTCTTCCCAGCCAAAGCACTAGGGAGTGATGAAGGGCGTGCGTTTTTGGGGACCGTCTTTTGTAATTTTGCCATTCAAAAAGTGCTGATTCTCAGCCAGTCTAGTTTGAATAAAATACTTTCGATTTTTTCCTGATGCTTGCTATTCCATTTTTATTAAACCTCTAAGTAATAAATTCTGATAGTTTTACAAATCTCAGTGATACGCTACTAAATTATGATGACTTGATATAAAATAGGCTTATCAATTATCATCACAATCTCAGCAAGAATTTGTTTGCGTGAATAGATAAAAGGATTGAATGACTGGGCAGTTTGTTCAAACGAGTCTGTTCATTCACAACTTACTGATTTAAAACTTAATGCCTCTAATAAGTTACATTAAGTAACATCTTATTACTGGTGTCATGATCTGCCTTATGTTCCCTTAACCTTCAAAGGAGAATAATCATGAATTTGTCTTTGCAATATTTAACAGTAGCAAATATATTTGCTCAGTTTTGTACCTACAAGTAAATTGTTCTGCTGGAGATTTTGGCAAAAGTGAGTACAAACTAGGGCCAAGTGTTTAGTCTCCTTCAATTTGCACGATATAGGTACCTAATTTACTTTGACAGACGTAACATATCGGAAAGAACGCTTTGGCAAACATCAAATTTTTTGTGATTTGTATGAATTTGTAACTGCATTTGATTTGTCATATATACATTGCATTCAGATATATTTCCATGTCTAGACTGCGGTGCAGTATAGGTATGTTGTTCTTCATAGATATCATTCTATTGTATTTCGAAATCACGTTAGCAAATATTGATCCACGTGCGCATCTTGTAAAGCTTACCTTTACTTTCATACAAATTGTAGGCTTTATTGTCGTTGCTCAACAATTGTAAACGTTTTGCTATCTTATCATTCGCTGCTATCCTGGTATCTCGCTCGGCCTCCTCATTATTCTTTGTGTTAAGTAATAGTTGTATTATTATTTCTTATATTTTAATAGTGGTAATGACTCATAAAGGGGGAGAGGCAGACCAACAAAAAGATGGACGGATTGCGTGAAGAATGATGTGAAAGAAATGAGAGAGTGAATGAGAGCGTGATGGTTGACGAGGAGAATGGAAGGAGAAAACATGTTGCGCCGGGCCCTAGTATTTTAAAGTATTTTAAAGTCCCTAGGTCTTGTAGGTCCTGAGGTCGAACCCTGAAAGATGCTTTACTTTGTGTAAATAATTTCATCACTACTGATCTCAAAACGGCGAAGGAAAACATCGTGAGGAAACTGGTCCTAGAACCAGAAATTCGAAGACTTGTGACATCTACCAACCTGCACTGAGCTTGATATGGAACAAGAAAAGGCTGGTGATGGCCTTTATAGTAGTGATGGCCCAACTAATTTCTTCGTAAATGATCCGCCAAGTTCGTAATCCTTCACACGAGTTAACTGTCTATATATTTCTTCAACAAAGTGAGTGATGAAACGCGATAATTCAAAATTATATATCTGCAGGGCGGAATGCCAAAAGTAACGCATGATGTGATATGCAAACAAGAATTTCCAGCCAATAATAATATTCGCGATGAGTTACAATTTAGGGCGCCAACGGATCCGCATATTTTTGTGTAGGAAGGGAGCACTATTGATTTGTATCATCATACATCTTCTTTGTATTGGCCTTTCATTACTTCTGACTGTTTCTGGTGATCTGTCATGAGTTGCCCTCGTCGTGCTTCAATTGATTTAATATCACAAGAAATCGTATGAGAGGATACATATCTATTAGCATTCTAATCTATATTTGTACTGTTGTCCCCCCTTTCTAGCAATATCATCTTTGACACAATCCATCCATCTTTGTTCTTCCCTGCTCTTACAGTCATCACATTCACATTCCAAAACTTTCCTCACAACTATTTATCCCTCATTCCGCTGCATCACTTATCAACAAGTAATATCCACTTATAATAACCACTGTATTTCGGTTCAATTCTGAAATTGTTTATTCTTCAGGAGGTTACATTGCTTGTCATTGTGCAAGAGAATACAATATGGTAGCTAGTTAGCTAGTTTTTATCAGAAAGATAATGGAACCGTTCTATAAATGACACATTAATGCCCAGAATATGATTAATCTTTCTGATATAATCATATTCTGGGCATTAATGTGTCATTTATAGAACGGTTCCATCAAAACACAAAAAAAAACACTTTCTGATTCCACACGCAGAATTCTAATCCTTCCAGGCTGATGACGTCGAAAGCATTGCTTAAATCAAGAGCAATGAGGTTATTGTTTATCAATTTGTGCCTTAAATGTAACGTTTGAATCGTTTCGAATAAACTACTCTTGGAAAAGATTAATTTTAAACACACCATTTAATTTATGAAAGTTATAGATTGCAGACATCAATCTCCTTGTGGTGATTAGTGGTGGGAGATATCCTTCGTATTGAGAAGAGGTCAAGACAAATCCTTCAATGGTCAAAAATGAACTCAGTAGGTTGCGCAAAAGAGAATAACGTGAAATTGTCTTTAACTATGAAATACCAGTTCGTAGTAAGATTAACAATTACGCCCAAATAAGTACTTTCTCAATTACCTATCTAATAAATAATCAGTTACAAATACTAAATTCTAAAACCATTTTAAGGCAACGAAACCAGTTAAAATAGTGTACTGTCGATTCAAAATGATTAGTGCCAAAAGTAGCAGTCGAAGTAAATTAGCTAAAGTGTTAATGGGAGGTGATAAATGATCGTTTTGCAATTTAGAGCTGTTAATTGCTGTTAGAATGAAGCTTGTTACAAATCGTTAATTGATAGTTTAGCGTTGGTAAACAAATTATGCTAGTTTAGTTGGGTAAGATTAGACCACCGCCTTTCGTCTAAATTATGTTGTTGAAGGAGAGTGGCCCATGGCTGAAAGCCTATTTGTACCTAATCTCTTTGAACTCTCAAGTCATGTGATATGATAGGTCGTTGTTATTACTGCAAACTAACATCGATTTGACTGCACATTTACTGCTCAAAGACTTTCGAGCAGACGTATTCCAATTATCATATCTAATATCTACTATCTCTAAAACGTCAGTTGTATTTAAAAACCCTATAGATTATGCAGTAAAGCATGACATGCAAATATTAGATGATGAATGAAATAAATTATTTGCTATTTATGCTCTATTTAATACAGCAAAAACTATTCTATGGAATGCGATGTCATTGACGCATGAAATGACACATGAACGTGACGTACTAATAAAAGTGTGCTGGCGTAAAATAGTTTTAATAACATGATAAACACGATCAAGTTGAAAAAAATCCATTGTCAACATAAATTTACAGTCTGTCGAAGGATAGACTCCACGGCATATAGGTGGCCATGAGGAGAAAATTGCCATCATCATCATGAATACACGATTCATGCTCGACGTGACATTTTGTTGATCTATTATTTGTATGTTTTATTTGCTTTCAATTTCAACGAAATATATTGTACTTTGAACTGGGACACAGTTAATCAACTCAGCCTATCGTAGTTCACTGCTGGGCCTATGACTTTTCCAGGCTGTCCTACAATACCCTGTCCTCCGCCTTCTGCATCCAGTCTGACTCAGCCACCTTTGTAAGGTCGTCGGTAAGATAGCGACATTACGCTTGCCGATATGTAGTCTCCACTCTAGGACTCGTCTGCTACACTTGCCTTCGGTCCTTAGAAAAACATGACGAGCCGACTGCCACTTCAGCGTGCTTGTTCTGCAAGCTAGGTCTTCTTTTCCTGATAAATTTCATTTCTGATTTTATCTTTAAAAAAACTGCGATCATTGATAGATTTGGTTAGGATTCGGTATTGTGGTGTGGTACTCCCAAGACGGCATAAAGAGCTACAGCATAATATTATAATGATTTGATTAAGTCATCTTTATAGAATGGCTCACGGGAAGATAATGCTATTTTTCCTGAGAACCACATTCCTTACTTAATATACAACAGGTATTGTTTTCAGTCACTATATAATATTTTAGTATGCCGCGGTTAGTCCCTACGGACTACGGTCACCCATCTACATGGGTGACCGTCTTTACATATCAAGACCCCTTCGTGCCTCGGAAAGCACGTTAAGCCGTTGGTCCCGTCTGTCATTCGTAGATCTTTGACAGTCGTTACGGGTCGTCAGAATCCCGAAAGTCTGAAAACCAGTCTTACCAAGAGATACCGTATTACACAGTAACTGAGTTGTGGAGGTCAGATAGGCAGTCGCTCCATGTAAAATACTGGTCTTCAGCTGCATCCGGTTAGTCTGGAATCCGACCCCAACATGTTGGAAAAAGACAGATTGATGTTTCGTTTAATACTTGAGTATGCAAACAAATTGCCTACTTGTGTAAGTTCAATGGCTCAAGATATTATTAGATAACAGCCTTTTTATCAGACCCTCGACTCAATAGCTCTGGGCACTTAATCTATGAATTACCGTACACTATAATTATTGTTATCTTCTTATATAATGTCGTTATGTAATTAACCCAGCTGACATAATAGCGCATTCAGCGAAAATAATGCAGTGTCAAGATTTATTTTGATTAGCTGTGTAGTTCTTTAATTGGTTTTTGTACTTTGGAATTGGTTTTATTTTTGTTTTTGCCTAATGTTTATTGGTGCTCGTCTATCAATTTCACGGCATTTGGATTATTAATGACTTGGGTTTATTTTTAGTAGTGAAAGTGGTTATCAAAAGTATCAATCATCGCATATGATTAATTAAATCTAAAGTGTATCAAACTTGATTCAGTAACGTGATCATTTTCGTTTTGTTTAGTTAAATAAAGCACTAGGTTCTGCCCGTGACTTTGTCTTCGTGAAATTTCTTGTTCCCCCGCCCCGACCCATAGCGTCGCATCACGCCCGTGCTGTTAGTTTGTTTTCGTTTAGCCTTCTTTGCTCGTCTCCTTAGGGTCATAGCGTGATATTAAATAGCCTATAACCTTCGTAAACTATTAGGGCTATCAAATACAAACATATTTTTTAAATCCGACTGGTAGTTCCAGAGATTAGCGCGTTCAAACAAACTCTTCTGCTTTATTATTAGCATAGAAGATACAGACGAATGATATGATGATAATAACATACACATAACATCACGCCTTGTTTCCCCGAAGGGTCGGGCAGAGGTGTACTTATACTAAACCCATATTTTGCCAGTTGTGTTTAAAAAGAAAGAAGGAGAAGAGAAGATATAGATTTACAGCTATATCGATTTTGCTTAGTTTTGCAGACATTAATATATGAACACAGCTAGTATGTAAACTTCGCAGTAATTACCTACTGAGGGTCAAACGAAAATATAGTTTCAATGTCGCAAGGTAAACAGGTGTAAGTTAGCGTAACCGAAATATGCGCAGTGTCATAAATATCTGACAGCACAGTGGCTTTGGCAATGCGCTCCACGAGGCCGGTCAGATAATATTAGAAACGTGTTTGTTACATTTTTGCATTATTGTGTGTTTGTAATATCAAAATAACAGCTTTTTGCTAAATGCTTATAAAAGTGTATACTTACCGTACTTATAACAATAAAAAAATCTCAGAAATGGCTGCAACGATTTTGACGGGACTTTCACGGGCCGATAACTGATGTTATAAGGTGTAAAAATTTTGTCCAGTAACACGTCCCCGTCGCATAATTTCCAACGTACAAGCGGGTGAAGTCGCGGGCACAGCTAGTGATTCGAGATTTTTTGTGTGAGAAGAAAAATATTGAATTTTGCTGGCGCCTGGGCATGGGCTCAGTCAGACTATGATGATGATGATCAGTCAGACTATAGAGAGAGTTTTTTCAAGCCGTATCGGCAAAAGCCTTAGCTCTTAAGTTGATAAACAAGAGGTCGAATGGAATATATTGAATAAATCTTTTGATGCCATTTTTATGGGTCAATCAAATCATGTTTACTGAACACGTCAAATAAATACTCTAGAGTTAGCAGGATGATTCTTGACACAAAAATAATCGTTGTCGTCTGTGTTGTTCTACTGTATGGCAAAGGCTTGCCTTTCCATTTTCCACTCAACACGATCCTTTTTTTTTATTACGCGGGGAAATCCTCATGGATGTCCTCCGCCCCGGGGAGGGCGGAGGGGTCTGTCAGACTCTTACTGACTAAAACCACCCCGGTGTTCCGTCTCACACTTGCACCGAGGATCACGGGAACTAATGTGACTTCCGCAATTCCCGGCTAGTGCCGGCCCGTCTCTGCGGACCACCTCGCGATAGGGGGGGAATGAGGTGTTACGTCATAGAGAGGCGCGCGTGGAACACTACGCGCCGCCATTTCGGGTCCTAAGAAGTAGGGGGCGATGGATTTCCCCAGATCCGTTGCCCCTGGACCCATTTAAGGGGGCTGGAAAAGGGCGATTGTCTGCCCTCCGCCGACGCCCGGTGCATCTGCTGCGGATCGACTCAACACGATCCTGCGCCAACATAGACCAATCCCGCTTATAGGCGTTAAGTTCGTCCTTCCCTATACGCCTAGTTATAGCGCGATGCCGTTGGACGTTTTCAGGGACTCATGTTGCGGTGGTCTTTGCCCACAATACATCCGACATACAGCAAAAGTATTCAGCTGTTCCACTTCAGCTTTGCTGCTACCATCTATGCCAAATTAAATGAATAAAAGATCAGTTAAAGGACCCATGATTAATTTAAAACAGCTAGACGTAGTTAAATTAAATCTAAATATACGCTAATTGGTAACTTGCACTTCCAATGTAAATGGTCGTGGTTCACTGATTGTAAATGTAGGGCAATAGTTTAATGATCGCATTTTCTGCGTACACGCATGTTTTACAAATTGCGAAAGCAAAGATTTAACGACAGAATCCTGCACCCCCCTGTCTATAACAATCCTACGATTTTGAAGGAAATTGTCAATGAATTCATTCATCATATGTGTGAAAACTATTTAAATAACGCATTGAATTTTCAAAATGGCAGCATTAAAATTGTATACCTAGCAGTTTGTCTTTTATTCACGATTTTATTTATTTGAACATATAGTTAATTTTATTGAAATTGAAACTACATGGAATATTCTTCGCTTCAAGGAATATTATGGCCTATGAAATGGTTGTATTAAAGTCACCATAAAAATAATAATATGCTTAGATGATAGATGTGAAAGCTTATGCTTAAACATACACTCATAAAATCTCAGCTGCAATCTTTATTGGAGAAATTGTACTCGTAAATATTGGTAAATCAAGCAAGTAAAGACAATACGGCTG
This sequence comes from Polymixis lichenea, assembly GCA_949091785.1. NCBI lineage: Eukaryota > Metazoa > Arthropoda > Insecta > Lepidoptera > Noctuidae > Polymixis > Polymixis lichenea. Next base: position 23,143,564 of record OX420937.1, read on the forward strand.
GCCTAGAAAGAGATAGAAGTGACCTTGACTCCTGCTTTCAAAAAGGATTAACCATCGATCCCAAACACTTGCAAAAAGATGTACCAAGTTATAACGTTAGAGTCGACATAGCACTTCGAAGGACATGTCAGATTATCACGTAATTTTTCCTCTTCTGTCTCACCATGTTGTTTGAAGGTATACTTGAATTGAAAAGCTGGTTCTTATTCTAACTATCAACTAAGGATTAATAAAGATCAATCCGATACAATCTCTCGAAAATAGTCCCACAGTCTTCTAATAATATTTAATCCTCTAGCTTTTGCACCTCTGCCATATAGCACAAGATAACGATCAGCATTTCGTCCATATATCTCCAGTTTGAACAGCCATATTTTTCAAAGTTTCTATCTGGTTTCTCTCGATATCAATATGTATCTCGCGATCTTATCCTGGCGATCGTCTCTTTAAACCGTGTTTCAGTTATGCCAAGTTCTCGTGTATCTCGTACAAAGAGGTTTTGAAAGTACACCGCGTTTTGTTGCTTTCCGTAGTTTGTAAAAGGTATTGCCTCAGACGTTGCAATCGGTCGTTCAACTGTCTGGGAGGTGAGACTAGCTACTATTAGTGCGTGTGCGCAGCTTTCGAGTTTACTTCGAGTCGGGTTATTGAAGTGTCGTGTCCAAAAATGGTTTTGGTGGACGCCCATTGATTTTTGTTTTGTAGCAAGTGAATGGTTACCAAGTAACATATTATTTGAATTGATAGAATTAGAAATACTGTTTAATTTATATTAACCACAGCAGTGACGTCACTTATTAGAATTTCAAATTCTTTCAATAGTATATAGCATTTAGCATAATACGATATTGCATTGTATTCATGACCTTAGTTGCATGTCATTAACACCTCTGAAGGTTATTTTCACCACTATCCACATTATTTAATCAAGTTTTTTCTAGAAATTCAATGTCAGCGTTAACCTCAATAAACTTGGATTTCTAATTATTTTTACACTCAATGCAACGAAATAGCAATCCCGAACCTGTTAATAAGCTGCTATAAATTGAAATTATGGCTGGGCAAGCATGGTTACCATGGTAATTTGCCAGCGCAATTACTGAGAGTAATGGCGTTTCTAGAGTGATAAAAAGCCAACGTATTAACGTCTAGTACTAATAATTTAATTGCTGTTATTATCGGGCGGTTATCTATTAAGATTATTATTGTTGAAGGCTACTTAGTAGATGGGGAAACTGTAGCTGTTGGTGCTACCACTGGATCTGACCATAACAGAAAAGTAAAATATGCCCGAAGATAAAACTGCAAGTAGTCAGATACCAAAATCATAATAAGCAACTTAAGGCGAGGATTAGTTGTGGTAGACCTTTTAAGTATTAACAATTCGATGTATTCATTCAAAATACCATAGAAGCTTTCGCAGATCGTAACAAAATTATAGCTATTGAAGAAGAAAATGACAAACGAAGACTTAGTAAATGTTAGTAATCTATCAGCAAAACTATACAATTCTGAATTTGGTACTGCAGAACCTCCCACCTTTGATGGGCATAATATCTTCCAAATTATGACTCACTAATCTCTCAAACTTGGTGATACCTCAACTACATAGTAACAGAAACCGCTATTTAAAATTAATCCTCCATAAATTATCTGAGACAGAATACCTGCCTTATTTGTTCATACGATTTGCATAACCGTAATGCTGGTCTGTAAAGGCTTCTGAATGTCATTCGGTTTCATTGACATCATATGGTCGTTTCGTAGTGCGTACTTAATTGGAAATTATGCGGAATTGCTCAGCTTGTACGATTCGAGTTATTTGACCCATTAAAGCTAAGTGGTTAATAATTTTGTGACCAAGATTTGTCAATAGGTTTCGGTTTGGGAGAGAAGTTTAGCAATGTTGTGGAACTCACACAGAATAGTGTAGAATAGTATGCTTCAATGAATACATCAACATATATTCGGCATATTTTGTAACTTAGAATCAAATTCAGGTTTATGTTTCCATATTTTTTTTTTCACTGTCAAGACTTCATTGTCATGGTCACTCAAGATACAATTCTACAGAAGAGTTTATTAAAATAATTGCGAAATCATTCTGACCGTCGAGGTCCATTCTAGTTACCATAGTGATGTTATGTCAGACGCACGATTAACAGCCGTTAGTCCTGCTCAGCTGGTGTCCGATACAGCGAAAGTGATAAATTCAATGTTATACAAACACCGAGTTTTTGCCATCATTAGTAATAGTAAACGAACCTCCGTATACGACACAGGCTTGAAAATCAGTCTTATTTGGGTACTGGTGAAGTTTAATTTCCGTTGTGAGCTCGGTAAGTGTTCCGTGGTTTTTGCTCGTTTTAATACCTTTCATATTATAGAGATGAAGATTGGTAATGCCATCAAGCGGCGGTTTCGTGGCTACTCGTATTTCATTGAGGGGCTTTTATTTTTATCAAGAATAAAGCCACTGCATTCAGCCGAGTAATTGCCAGTTTTAGAAACTTGATCGAATCTGTATTCCGTACCGAAGCCCTAATATGGTCGCAAATTATTTCCTATACCCAGCGATTTCTAATCCAGCCGTTTGAGCGAAACAATTATTTGTCCAACAATTCAAAGTGACACGTTCCATTACATGCAATATCATAAAGTGCGACCGTCTTTCCCTACCAACTAGAACAATCTCAGGTTTACGGCGCATTCCAGCTTTATAGTGGCAATGAAAATCTAATCTCTGTACACCACAATAAAACAACTAAACGGTTATGTTATTCGTAATGAATTCGTTATTTACGATTGTTGTAGGGAAAGCCGATCGGCTTAATGTTGAATCACTAACAGACAGGGCCGTCTACCACTTGTTCGCGTTTTCTCGTACACGATTCCGAAAGTGAAATGAGCGTGTTTAATGTAATAAATCTCTTAGTTCTTAGTAGGTAATTGCGCGTTTAGTTTGATTCTCACGTTCGTTCGGTGCCAACTGGAAGATATGCTGAAATAGCCCAGGCTTGCCGATACAACTGTCTCTTGGTAAGGATTGTGTTCCAACCTCCAACTGCTACGGTCTTGAGATGTTTATAAACAATTCCATTTAATAAAATGCCTCTAGCAATAAATTCTTACAAGATTTTTCAGTTTAGTCGGACTTCTATTTCTGGTCCATTCAAATTTTTACGTACTTGATAACTAAATTCTACATTTGAGAGTTGTCTATCAGCACATGGCATGGTTTGTGTGAAGAACATTGTATCAAACAAATACGAAAATACTCGACCAACTTTTCATTCTGCAATGCTAGATCATGTCATTTTAAATACCCCGTCAAATACTTTCTCATAACTCATTCCAGTACTAATATTCTACTATTTTTTTATCTAGTTCGACTTTTTGTGAAATTACAGCAGTAATAGAGTCCAAAGCACTTCAGGGGATACTTCAATTAAACTAAATGAAGATAGTAGTCCTTGGGTGTGTATTGATGTAGTCAGTCCGAAGGTCGTGCCGTCAATTCGACCCTGTTGAATTATTGATGGGAACCATTCGAAGATAGACACGTTTCATTAGTAGGAAAGGTTGGTCGAATTATTACGTCACGATTCCCTGGAATAGTGATAGAAAATAGCTTTCTGGAAAAGCAGTTACTCAAAGAACCGCTTTTCGAAACCCAATCCTTGATTTTACAAACTAGGTTAGTAGGTAAGGTTTAATAAAACTTTATCACATCAAAATCTCTGATCTCGTACAGTAAGTGTCGCCATATAACAACAGTGACAGATCGCATTGTGCACACAGTCGAGCAGAAATCTATTACGCATTGGGTGAATTATAAGCATTATTACTGGGACCAGTACCATAAACTGTCAGATAAATGTTGCTTTCTCCCCGCCTACACATCCAATGACAAATGCATATAAATATAAATAATCTATGTAATTACGGACAGCTTGAACGCTGCGTATCTGTAAGGTTTAAGATCGTTTGGAAAGGCTCTGGTCTTGCTGGACTGTACCCATTTTTGGTTGGACTGAGTTTTCACGCGATGTGGCGTGCTTTGGTATTGATTTGGTTTTGTTTATTTTTTATTGGTGCTGGGCCTAGAATTTTGTGCGTAACGGGTGGTATTTCATTCACTAAGATAAGATTTAAATTAAAGTTATCTTAATTGAACGTTTGGTTGTTGATAAATAAGCAGTAGACAATAAAGTCAAAATCATCGGTGAAATAACTATACTTATAGGTAGGCTAACAATATCCGAACAAAAACAGATCTAGGGCACTGAAATTCGCATGATTCGACTTAAATGGCCTCCACATAAATAATGTGACCTATACTGTATAGTTACAATGGACAAGAGACAGTTATTTATCATTGCTAAAATAATTTATTCCAGGCGTTAAATTTCATTACAGACGTGTAAAGTTTAGCACAAATCACGCTTTAGAAATCTGACACCCAGGCAACACCGCTAAAAGTAACGTATATAAATTTTAACGTGTTTCATATGGCAGTCGTAAAATGTTGAAATGTCAGAAATGAAATATGGGAACTTAAAGCCTTCCTTAATTTACTTAGAAGTTATAAGTAACGATAGGTGCAAGGTCGAGTAGACCATGGAGTAGTTAACAAATAAAGTGCCAGAGGAAATAGTACGACGAACTGACGACGTCGACCCGATAGAGTTAGCCAAGGTAGCCAAGGTACGGGTGTGAATTGAGAGAGATGTAACTACAGTAGTAAACTGCAATGGACTGAGTTGATAAATTGATTGAACAGGTCAAGAGATTTCTCCATAAACACAGCGTATATCATCGCAATGTAAAGCTGTCAATCAACGCCACATGTCAATGATCATAATTCAACAAACGATTCTTTGCTTCCGTGCAGTTTCACGAATTTATATCTAGCGATAGAAAATACTAAAAAGTTGTGTGGTAATCTCTTTTCATAGTATTGGCATGTGATGCGGAGGAATGAGGAAATTTAGGTGGATCGCTGTAAGAGTAGGGGAATACCAAAAAAAACGATGGGTATGTATGAAAGATGTTATGGCTAGAAAGAGGGTGGCTACTGATATGAGGATTAATAGATAACTATGGAACAAGACATGATTGGGATAAGGGCAGTAAGAGAGAATGATGGTAGAAAAAACGCGCTTCATATTTCATTTGTTCACTATGTCGTGCATAGAAACAGTGCCTCAGCAGGTTGATCCCGGACGTGTACCGATGAGTTTTTGAATCATCTGCACAATTTATTGCTCAGAATTAATCGTGAATGGTGAATGATTTATAGCGGGAAAATAACGTTCATAACAGAAACGAATGGTTTTATTACTGGCAAGGTGATGACACTGTTCAGGTGAGGGTCTGTTGAAAATTAGGCATTAACTTTATAACTTTATTTATAGGTGATCGTAAAATAATTATGAGAAATTTAACGCTGGACGCTATTGAATCAAAACTTTCCAAATTAGTTATCTAGCCGACACATAGAACGTCATAATTTGCTTCGTTAATCTGATAACTCGGTAAAGGTCCTTCTGCACGCAAAATTATGTGGCTATTACTTCTGCTATACGAAATTGTGCCTACTTATCCTGCATTAAGTATTCTTATTATAGTGAAATTACATTTAATTTTCGAAACTGTATTACGACACCAGTCTTCACCGGCAGACCTTTGTCGATCGATTTAACGTCCAAGCATGATTAAGTAATTAATGGATTTCCTCTTGCTTTTAGAAATCGATAATAGTGTCCAAGTACCTATTTAGTTTCATTTGCGGCGTTTAATGTTTCATTCTTGAGTTGTCTCGTAAATGTAACTTGCAAATTAACATTAGGAGTTAGGACATATTCTATCTGATAAGCCCGTTTTAGCCCTGCTTCTCAAATATTATTTTATGTATTTACAAATATCGTAAGCTCCTTCTAAAGTTACAGGAAAATAATTGTCATCAGGGTTTCGTCATACTTCCCTAAAACTGCTGGATCCCAACCGGGAAATAGGCATATCCCAAGAAAGACCACAATAGCATCACCATTGTCATTGACATCGCTGCTCTACGATCATAAACTTTTTTAGCTTACCTACATAACTAAATGTGACTTGACGTAAGCGGTCAAGGGGAAGGCCGTTCGATGTCGGTAGAAGAAGTCTACTAAATTGTAAACTGCACAGTTGATGATAATTACTACAATCAACACCTGATGTAACCACGCAACGCGGAAGGCAGGACCGGTTGTTGTGGCGTAGTTTTAAAAGACTTGGAAGAAGCTGATAGTCTGGGTCTGAAAGCCTTGACATATATATAGTCCTGTCACCTAGGCAAAAACAGATTTTAATTTGTTTGTCATACCAATACCAGTTTTGGATTGTCGATTGTCGACCGAATTGTATAATAGTATGGAATTTACTCCCGGAAAATGTTGAGATGGCTTCCCACACTAAACTGCTTCAAGAATCGAATAGACAGATTAGAATCTCAAAGCTTTTTGATACCTGCGCATCAGCTAATTAGCTGCCAAATACTAATAACTTACCAAACAATAATAATGTTTTAAGCATACATTATAATTTACAAGCCCCTGCAAAAACATAGTTTGCAAACCGGATAGACCACTATATCAAAGACTCATTCAACTCGTTAAACAGAATTTCAAATTATGGTATGTTGAGCTGTTTATGATGACATACGCGTGCTAATGCCGGTTCTAAGATTTGCATATGTACAGTGTAAATACTCTAAAGAATGTGCGTTATGGTTGAGGCGCAGTAGCTGTCAAATTATACAAAACGATACACAAAATATCAACCAGTCTTATTACGATTGGCGTTATTGAAACTATGGAACTACGGGATCAGCCATAGATTACTTAAATTCACTGTTTACTTAACTAAGATAAAATGAAAAAAAAAACACACACACAATAAACTTAATTACGCTTTCATTTTAGTCTAGTCTACCGTAGTAGTACTAGTAACAAAATTCAAAAAATATGTTTGGAGTGAAGTCAATTATGAAAGTGTTTTATTCATTGAATAAATTTGTCTCTTTTCGGTTCCTCCCATAAATTTTTTTAATCCCATAATTTTTGCTTCATGCTTCAGTGGTTCCTTTATCATATGCAGAGGTTTTAACTTTGTTTAATATTTATTATCTGCCTAGCCTTTTCCAAGTATGTTAAAGTCGGTTTCCTGCTCTACTATCATAGGTCGATAAGTTTTACTTTATTAGATCGGTAGCAGATATTTTTGCTCTATTTTAACGAAAACCTTGTTCTTGTATCTCGCATCAGCAGTTGTAAATTCTTGACTCATATTCTGATTTATTTTACCTGTCATTATCATTATACAGTACTGAACAGTAAGCCGGGTCGTTAAACCTAGCAGATATCTCCGTAGTTATCCAGACATATAGTGAGACACTTCCACACCTTGATCACTGTTTTCATCACCGATACTACTATTATATTCTGCTTAATTGCTTCGTAGTAAAGCATTAATGTTTTGCATTTTAATTGGTCGCTGAAAATATTCTCGATCAATTTCTATATTATAGTGGCGCTTTCTAATCTCCGTAAATCTTTTGTCTGTAATTAGTGTTGGGTTAGAGATTATTTCTATATCTTGAATTATGTGAACGTCTTCGTTTGCTCTTCTTCTTTTTGAACCATACGTTGAACAGTATTCTACTGGTTTGGTCTTTTACGATTATTTTAAAAGTGTACCCCTTTGGCGCTCCACGTTCGGGATTTAATAGCTCAATTTGCACTACATGGAACATTTGGATTGCGCGAGCGGCAGATTTTCTCATAAGATTCATTTGTGTGTGGCACGCACTGTTTTGCTTGCTCTTGTGTCCGATATTGTATTAATTTAATCCATGAAGTGTTATATATACATCATCTTGTTAATTTTAGGGAGCGTCCTAGGCATTTTCCTTTACTGATTTATCGATGATTAATGTTGTTTGAGCAGCAGTAGTAACAGTCACTTTGATTTATATATTTAACATATCCAACGACTCACCCTTATGAACAAATGTTTGCAACATGGTACGCCAAAAAGGATCTTCGCTATTTTTATTATTTTTTGTTTCTTTCTAATTTGTATTCGTTCTTCAGCACGAGCTGTGTTATATGCTCTTATCGGGGTCCCAAACAGTATTAATTTATAAATAACATTTATTATACTACAGGAGCTACCGTTGCTTTTTATAGTGATTTTATACCGACCTGCTACTGTTTGTTAAGTAGTTACACATTTTCTGCTCAAAAAAAATATTTTATACTAGCTGCTACACGCAGGTTCGCCCCCGTGGATGTCGGAAATTATCCCACGGGAACGTGCTTCCGGGACAAAAGCTTATGTTACATAATATACAAGCTTAAGTTGTTGATATACATCAGCTGTCAGTGAAAGTCCCGTCAAAATCAGTGCCCCCGTTTCTAAGATTAGCCGGAACAGAAAGACAAGAAGACATTTTTTTTTTAAATTGTTTCCTTTTTTAACACGTTTTTATTAGCTCCATCTGTATGTTTGCAACCGACTCCTTTGGACTTGATTTTGACCCACTTCAAACGGTCAGATTTGATTTGACCTCTAAAGTCCCGGCCGGGCCGTGCCACGGCCCGATACAATAGAAAATCAATTTTGTCTCATTAGCGGGTGTTGAGAGGTTTTGTAGACTTATCGAGGACCGATGACAATTCAATAATTTCAAAAGATATAAATAAAATCAAAAAAAATCTCGCTTTTGTAGTTAACAGAATTAAAAAATTGAAAATAAATAATAGTTTAAAAAAACTTCAAAAAAACACGCTTTAAAAAACAAACTAAAAAAATTGAAAATAATTTAATTCTATTAAAAAGCGTAGGGTGCTTGATATTAATTGATTATAAATACCTCAAAAAGCACCCCACGCTTTTTAATAGAATTAAATTATTTATAAGTACGGTTTATACGTTAATATTCTTTTAGTAAAGTTGTAATTTTGACATCACAAACACACACACACTTCAGTTTTATTTATTTGTAAGTATAGATGACGTTTTCAAATACAACGACACATCCCGTACTATAATAATATAACCTGCCAGCTTGTTCACTGTTTGTTATTTCAGGAAACATACAAAATTAAATAGTTGAGCAAATTCTACAATCAAATAACTCGTGACATTTAAAGTAAATGTAGTAATTTTTACTGAACAATTTTTTACTTGTTTATTTTATTTTTTTGTATAATTCAAAAATATGTTTCACTTTTATTGCTAACTAGCTTATGCCAGCGGCTTCGCCCGCGTGGAGCTGAAAAATTATCCCACGAACGTACTGTTACTCCTGGTTATAATCTATTTGAGTGCCAAATTTCATCCAAATCCGTTCAGCCGTTTTAACGCGATTGATAGATGGAGTAACATACATCCAAACTTTCACATTTATAGTAGGATTAGTAGGATAGGATTTGTTTGGGAACTGCTTCTACAATAGATTTATTTTGTATCCCATTTCGTTACATTGTCAGATGTCCAAATAATCATATGAACGATGGTCAGTATTAGGTAATACATTTCTGCTGCCATTTTAAATCTTGTCACAATAGAAATTGATCACTGCAATTATTTTCCACTAAATTATAGAAATAGACAAACAGTATACACCACTAAACCTTAGCGATGATAGCAATATTGAGACAGTAGATAAAGCGAGACATACAGAAGAGATACACAGGAAGTGGAGACAAAAAGAGCTACATGGAAGACATCCCAACGATTTATACCAAACATACATAGATAAAGAGGCTTCTAACAAATGGTTAGACTTAAGTGAGCTGTTTCCAGAAACAGAAGGGTTTATGTTAGCCATTCAAGATCAAGTCATTAATACAAAAAATTACAGAAAATACATAATAAAAGATATTACAGTAAGAAATGATTTATGTAGGAAATGGCACAGCAAACCTGAAACAATACAACATATTACAGGAGCTTGTATCACACTTACCCAAAATGACTATACACATAGACATAATCAACTTGTTAATTTTATACACCAAAAACTCGCAACTAAACTCAAACTAATGCAGGATCCCTACACACCCTATTACAAGTACACGCCTAGAGCTGTATTAGAAAACCAATTATACAAAATATATTATGACCGCACTAAAATTACAGACCACACCATATATAACAACAGACCTGATATAACACTAGTTGATAAAGTAAAGAAACACACATTTATAATAGACATAGCAGTCCCAAATACTAATAACATACAAAAAACTATCACAGAAAAAATCAGGAAGTATACAGAATTACAAGAAGAAATTACCAGAGTTTGGAAAATGAATACAGTCACTATAGTCCCAATAGTTATATCTACGACGGGGGTTATCCCGAAACAAATATTCAATAGTTTTAATGCACTAAATCTATCCAAATACACATACATAACACTACAAAAAGCTGCCATATTAAACACTTGCCGCATAGTTAGAAAATTCCTACAACTAGACTTAGATAATAATTTCACTGCAGTACAGAGCAATTTACCTTCTTAGAATAATAACTAGAATATCACCTTGGTTTATACCCGTGAGATTCTAAAAATGCCAGGTACTAACCTGAGATAATTAAATGAAAAACAAAAATAATAATAATGCAGATTGACCAAATAAACACAATATGAAGTAGGTATAAACAATAATATCGACTGCACTTGAGACTATCATAAATCGTGAAATCTTCCAATATTAAGACTCCCCCATATAGGCGTGACGCGACTGTACTGCGAACTGGACGATTAGTGACAAATGTGAGCTCTGACTGGACCACCCAATGTGAATGGTTCTTTCCCCAAAAGATCATTTTAGATACCAATCTATGTAGATTCACATAATCTTGGTCAGATCATGTGATGGTTCATGTGAAGTGACCAGGAGGTCTTCACATGATCTTACCGAGATTCTGTCTTGACTTTAAAAGAGACTGTGACCTCTGAGTTTGTTTCGGCCTTTATTCTCAGAGCAGGTAGTCAGATAGAAAACGCCGACCTCATCTAGTTACCCGACTGCGCCAGAAGGAGGGTTATTTAAAAATATGACTGACGTGTAAAATTGTTTTGTACAAACCTACTTACAGAAATAAAATAATTTCTCTTTATCATTAGGTACTAGAACAGTTTCAATTAACACTTTATGGAAATTGATCCACTAGAGTCGTGTCGCGCCGGTCGATGGGAACCAAGTTCTCACTAGAACCAGACAAAGTTTCAACACCTCATTAAGAGAAAAAACAAGTACCTAATAGAAAATCAATTTATATCCGATGTTATCAGTCCGGACCTTTCTAATGTTAATCTCAGCGGACAGTTGATAGGGAGCGGGCTTATTATCAGCAGTACCATATATAGGAAGGAAGTGGCGACATGCTCGCTATCCTGCGCTTGCGGCTGTGCGGCCACTTGATGCGTTTTAATGATTCTGTTATTATTTACTGCACTTAAAATAGCAGAATATTTGTAGCACATTAAATGAGTTTAGCAATTAGAGAATTTAAAATATCGTTCTAATTCTGTCAATTGTTTTAAGATGAAGACAGAATTATGTTTAAGATGGTGGCTAGGCTGCACAGCCTGGCGTAATGTTGCTTGCCAGTCGGTCTTCTACAGACTGTACTTCGGAGAGTGTGCGCAGGAGCTCTACGACTTGATCCTACCATCGCCCTTTTACTACCGGACTATCAGACATACTATTACAGGCTATCCACACTTGGTTGATATCCCGACCAGTCGTAGTCAGCGCTTCTCGCGTCTCATTCATTTTGCGCACAGCCAAAGTGTAGAACTGTACTCTATAATATATCCAGTACGGCTCAAAAATCGTTCTATATCGTAAGGGCACATATTCCCTATCATTACGTCGCCTCCCGGTCTGCTCTTTGATATGCAATGGTCTCTGTAGCACCATGAAGCATGAGACTTCAGGGGCTAGTACAAGTCTTGGGGATTTTTTTTTTTTTCTGGGTGGGATATCATCAAATAACTTCTCCCGCTCTGGGTGGAGCGGGAGGGCGTGTCAGACTTTTACTGACTAAAACCCACCCGTGTTCCCTCACTTGCCTGTGTGCCAGGGACCGCGGTATCTCTTTCGAACAACCCGCACCCCTGGCAGGCATCGGCCCTTGCGGGCCCCATCAGTTGCTGATGACATCTCTTTGAGGCGCGCGTGGAACACAACGCGCTGTTGACCCGGGCTTGGTCCTTACCGGACAGCGAGCTACCCATAACTCGCTGCTAACTAACTGCTTCGCTGAAGGAGGCGACTGCCAGCCATGTCCTCTCGCTCCGTACCATGGCCTGGACCAGGGTCGGACGCGAGAGATCGCCTCCGCCGATCACCTCCACGAGGACACGGTGGTGCCCCGCCCAAGCCGGGCAGACCTCCACCGTATGCTCCACCGTGTCCTCTGGGCGATCTTCGCAATGGAAACACCCGGGCGTTTCCTCCCGCCCTATCCGAAACAGGAACCTCCCGAAACAGCCATGTCCGGTGAGGACCTGTGTCAGGCGGAAGGTGAGGACGCCATGCCGCCTCTCAAGCCACTCCTCAAAGAGGGGACTTACCGCCGCAATCGCGGCGTGCCCAGCACTGGGTTGCGACAATCGCACTTTCCACGTCGCCATGAGATCCTGCCGGAGCTCTGTCCGCCGTGCCGCGATTTCCCGCGGCAGCGGAGTTACGCCCCGGCGTTTGGCCTCCTCGCTCCACTCCCAAGTGAGCGCGAGGACGTTTGCCTCCAGATCCCATGGCGGTAATCCGGCCAGGAGGCCCGCCGCCTCACCGGAGATCGTGCGGTATCCCCGGATCATCCGGATGGCCATGACCCTATGGGCCGCCTTCAACCGGCGTGCTGGTTGGCGCCTCAATGTAGGCGCCCACACCGACGCCCCGTATAGGGCCATGGCCCGCACGACCCCCGCGTAGAGCCTCCGGCAGGAGGCGTTTGGCCCCTCTAGATTGGGCAGGAGCCGCTTCAAGGCAGCCCCGGCCCGCAAGTCTTGGGGTTCATTGGTTCATTCGTTTAATCCAGTATATCAAACGCTGGGGCCGGTGCATTTCATTCATTCTTTCATTCAAATACTATAAGTTATCTTTCGTATAAGTCTTAAGTTGTACTTCTCATCCAAGAAAGTCCGAGCTCTGTTGAAGCACTGAATTAGAAACTAACGAATTAGATCGTGTTAACACTGCACCATCAAATAAACATTAATCTGCAAAAATTAATCAAGAAAATTGGAGACGTGTCGTAAAGTAATAATTTAATGAATACACTGTCACTTAATTACACATAATTATAGATAACAGTCCAAAGCAAGAACGCATAATTTAAATTAATTATAGTGAAGTATGTTAAAACTAAGCTAAGTACAGTTTAACTCATATACGAAGCTCGAAGACAGTCGTATAACACTGAATGGCATCTAAGCGCTAGCCGTTTACCATAATAGTATGTTACTTAGATGATAAAACCAGATATATGGTGATTTAAGAAGAAAGTGCACACTTTCACAACGGAAACCATGCTCCCAACAATTTGCACTTGCAAGCGAAAAGCTGTGGAAGTGCGATCTTCTATTTATTATAAATAATAGAAAGTATATAAACGCATGCCATATTGTTTTGAGTATTACCATTATAATGAGTAGATATCGTTTTAATTTGCTCCTCAATAGGTTGATCGGGTCCGATATTAATGACGCTATTAACATTGTAATGCATTGAGTAGAGAAAGGGCCTAAATCCGTCACTTTAGAATTCGTAATGAGTGACTTTTACAACTTCTGTTAAGCCATAAACGTTTGATAAATCTTGTTCGCCGTCGATATGTTATTTTCAATGAAACGATATCGCATTAAAGTACTTGTGGACGACCTAATTTCACACCGATTTTATAGTGCGATTGAGTAGGTTACTGAGCAGATTAACAACAGCCGGCTGACAGACGTTACAATTTGCTGGACAGTTTTATTTAAGTACCCTCCAATCGAACAGATTTGTTGTGGAATTAGCTATAGACTTTCCTTTATAAGGTGGTCACTGTGTTAAAAAGTACCTATTTCTAAATTGCTTATTTATGAATACGAGTTCTGCTGGATAGGTGCGCCACAACTCGACAAGGCAATATAGACCCAAATTAAAATGAAATCAATCAAACTATAATAAAGATTCACTACTGTCGTATAACTTAAGCTTAACACTAAGAAATATTACCTTATTAATAACTCAAAGAAAGAAAATGATAGCGTGTCAGCATCCTATCATCTCGAAGATGTAAAAGTCAACTGAGGGAAACTAGAGCACGTCGAAAAAGTAAAAATACGGCTTAAACATAGGTCTGTCAGCGTCTGTAAGCGTCTGTAAGCTCTCTCTTATACAAATAACTAATATCAGGCTCCCGTAGACTAAGACCAGTAATTATAATAACTATTAACTCTCCCTTGCAAGTAATTATATTCGTTTTATACAATAATCGAGTGTGGTCTTCAATCAGGCACTTCCTAATCATCAATCTTCGTGAAGAAGTGGATGCACCCGAGTCCGGACGACTTTCTCTTTCTTTATGCAAGATCGTTGCAATAATATAGATTGTTGTGTATTTTAATTTGAACGTTGATAGATTTCCAGTATTTGGTCTAGTGTTTGAAACTTTGTGACCTTAATCTGAAGACTTTGTTCTCAAAACAGATTTTGAAATCCTCGTTGTCATTACTTGTAACTCCAGCCAGTAATACTTTTGTTGAGATTCTAGATCCATTCACTCGTGCTTAAATAGGATCAGAGTATTTTCTACCAACACTTCATTCGATTGCGTCTGTTCCAAAGATAAAAGTGTTTTTTTATAACGAGTTCTTTATGATACTGCAACTTTAGTGGCATCGGTATATGGCAATAAATCCTATATTGTTTTCAGTTTTTAAACACTTTCAAAATCTTCCCCATATTCGCCTGGTTCTTAAACTTTTGCTTACACAATTCTTTAAGATGAGCTACTAACAAATCTGATTCTTCCATCGGTAATATGAACATTTAAAAAAAAAATCACTTAACGATATGCTATAAATAATATCCCTTGTTGATTTTGTCTGACGTGCCTTGATTGTTTTCTTTGTAATTATACACGTGTTTAAATAAACGAGTTATTGAAACAATGTTGATATATGGCGTTGACAGTCCACACCAACTGTTAATATGGTTATCAATATTAAAGACTTGAATAGAATTTCGAGACTTAATGCAGCCTGCACGACAAAAAAAATGATCGATAGATAGATACATTGTGGTCAGGGGGTGCTTACCAAGGTATTCTGCCAAATTCAAATTGAAATAATTGAAATTGAATTGATGTATTGGTGATTTTAATAATAATCATTCTGTAAAGCCACATTGTTACGGAGGCGAATCATATTTTAATTGACATACAACCTGACACTGACTTGCAAATTGCAAAAAAACGTACGAAAATTTTAATTTCCCGGGCTACTGTAGAGCATCTCCCTTAATGGGGAAATGCGAAAGGAGATGAATACTGAGATAATACCTGGTGGAGATGTATGGGAGAAGATGTAGGTGCGCCGGCCCCAAATAAATTGAGATAGGTAGGATGATGATCATTTCCGACATTTAGCAATGCTTTGTCTAGATGCTGAATATCCATTCAAAATATAGCTTCCCTTTTCGTAAGTTCTCACGCCCACTTAATTCGATTCGACATTTCGTGATTAAAGGCCACACGCCTAAAGTAACTTAATCTTAGCGTGGCTCCTGAACTCCTGAGGTGGTGCGTTCGTTAGAAAGCATGTGTCCACATTATTTATGACAGGGTCGAAATATCAATGGCTTTCAATAAAATATGTCCAATTTCATAAGCCTTGACTTTTCCTTATGCCTCGCCTTTGCGTCTACCACTACTCATGGCTGTCTCTGTATTGGAGCGGAGAAATGCAGCATTGGGACAAATTTTACCAATAGCATTCCACTAAATTCCTTTCATATGAATTGAGTACAATTCTATTGGTAAATTTTGGCGTACCGCTGTTCTATGTACGGCCATCAAAAGAGACCAGGGTTTTCGGATGTAGTTGAATTTTTGTAAGAAACCGATGAAGTTTTCAAATAAAATCTAATATAATTAACAGAAAACAAACAGTTCAAATATCAAATTAAAATTCATTCGAAAACATCCATCGGTTTCTACTAAACTTCAACTATATGCGACGACTCTGGTTACTCATCTCTTCTGGTGACTGTACTGGGAGTCTAGTTCACTTTACGAGTTCACATTTCTACGAACCTTTCAATCTGGGTTGCTTCATTAGCTGCCACTTCTCTTAAACCATAACTGCTTATATAATATTAGGTTACTTTCACTATAGTTAATTGAGTTATTTAATAATATATAACGTTATTGATAGTACACGGTTGGATGAGCTGAAGAAATGTAAAAAGAATTACATATTTACTTGGATACGTCGTTAAACGACGTAGTTGTGGCTGCTGCACTAAGATTCATAAGTATATTATTATAATTAGATAGAAGCACAGTATTATAGTTCTTTTAAAATCTAATCACAGTGACATTTAAGGTAGAATTACAGAATAGGCCATCAGCAAACATTTCTTCCACTAGACGTGATTTTTGTAATATATTTTCACAGAGTAATGTATTCAAGCAAGTTTTTGCGATAGAAAGGCCAGTTTTGCGTAGACATCATCAAATACTTAGTTAATTGATTATATATTTGACTTTTAGCTTTTTGAGAAGATCTGTTGATTTTGTTTCTCTGTTTTGTTATTTGAGTTTTATTACTGACATTTACACGAACTATTTAACAGTATCCTGGAACTACGATAAAACTTTAACGTTTACCCCACGAGTAACAAAATTCTCGGAAAATAAATAGGTTACTAGTTGCTAAGCTCATTGTCTTTCTTTTTTATGCTAGTCATTAACCTATGAAGCATATGATGACTGACATACGATAGTTTATACGCCTCACAAGACTATGTGGGCGTAAAAGTACTAAATTGTAGAGTAGCACCGAAATAGAATAGACGACATTGTCTAAATTCCGAACTGTCACAATATACAGACGTTACCAGCACGTCACGATTACTTAATTTTCTATTGTAGTTGTATCTATGATAATTGTAATATTATAGTATTGTGTATTCTGTGTCTATGCTTAGGCAGATGGTATTCAATATGTTCGCTCAATATGTTGTTTCTTGTGTTGTTTATTCTTCGTTGTATATATTATGGTGTTTGCCATCCTACTTGCTTACCATTTTGAAAAGGCATCTAGCATAATTAGCCTATAACGTTCCCCCTGCTGGGACACAGGCCTCTTTTTTCTTTTTCATATTCTTGTTTAGTATGTTCTATCACATTTACATTAAATTATACTATTTTTCGCGTTCGCTGTACCAGTACAGTGTCCCAATAATTGTTTGATGCGCCGGGTGACGTCATTACGTCGAGGCCGGGTGTCGCTGAAAACCAGCACTGGGGCTCTGTCTTGCATAGGGTCGCAGCATAATGCTGAGCGGTAAGCGTTTTGCGTGGATTTGACGCATGTTTGCCTCAACCTTTTCTTTTTTTTGTGTTCCTGTTCTTTTTCGCGTCATGTTTACCGCAAATAAACGTGTTTTCTTTCTTCTCTCTTTCTTTCTCTCGGTGAGAGGAGGTGGGCCTTTATCTACCACGCGGGCCCTGTACGGGTTGGTAGATGTCACATGTCTTCGAAGATTTGTGTCTGGGACATGCCGGTTTCTTTACAATGTTTTCTTTCACCGTTTTCAGAGTAGTGGTGATGGAATAATTTACACACAGTTAAGCGGCTTTCTGGGATCAACCCGGAGGTTGCCAACCTGTAGTAGGTCGGAACCTACAACTAGTACGTTACGGTCGTTACCACTGAGCCACCACTGCTCTCTCTCTGAAAAGTCATCTAGAATCAATTCTATTTGCTAAAAACGTTCAAAAGTGCCTTTTACGAACCTACTTGAAAATAACGACTTGTAGATCTTGTAGTACATACGTTAATTCCGGTCCTTATAAATAGTAGAGCCTCAAAATCTTGTGGTGAAAACATTTTTGTAACCACCATTACTTCTATTATTCTTAGAACGCAACGTAAAGGCTCTTCACCAGATTTCTTTGGTATAAAATTTAAGAACATCTTAACATCTATACTTAAATCATTATTCAAAAAAAGTGTCTTTTAAGATCTACTTACATAAATAAACATTTCATTTCATTTCATTTCACTTCAAGGGCTTTGACTTCGTAACGAATGAAAACGCAAGTGTCACGCCCACTCTTCACACCGTAGTTTTTATCATTATATAATTGTTGTATACAAGCTCGTTTTCAATCTACTGCTCGTAGTTAGAAAGCGATCGTGTTTTCTGTCAATCTGCCAAACCTTTTCTTCATTTTGTTAGGGTCGACTTCCAGTCTATATACATTCTGAGTACCAGTATTTTACATGGAGTGACTGCCTATCTGAACTCCACAAACCATTTTATCGGTTACAAACACGATCATTCATTCATATCAGCCGAAAGACGTCCACTGCTGGACATAAGCCTCCCCCAAAAGAGGGGATTTGCCATAACCGCCACGCTTGGCAGGTAAGTTGGCGATCGTAGTATGGTGGTCAAATTCATAGAGAAGGCTGCTGCCCATTCTCTAGTAAGTCCCTTAGTCGCCTTCTACGACACCCATGGGAAGAAATGAGATGGTGCTATTCTTTTACGTCCGGCACCACACGGAACCACACGATTATATCTCTTGGTAAAACTGGTTGTCAGAATTTTGAGCTTCTGACTACCCATAACTACAGTCAAAGATCTATGAATGACACCCGGGACCAACAACGGCTTTCCGAGGCACGGAGAGTTCTTGGTATCTAAAGATGGTCACTCATCAGCGAACCGATCGCGACAAGCTTAACCTTCGATCTTCCCGTGCGGACTATCATTCATTACGTAATTCTTACATGCCCATCTACTTAGAGGGGCTTGTGGCTATGTGATAACAGCCACACGAGTCGATCGATCAGGTTAAGCTACGCTTGCCGCAGATGGTCCGTGGATGGGTGACCATCTTTACATACCAAGAACCCTCTGTGCCTCGGAAAGCACTTTAAGCCATTGGTCCCGGCTATTATTTGTGGATTTTCGACAGTCGTTAGGACTCCTCAGAAGCCCGAAATCCTGACAACTAGTCTTACCAAGTGGTATCGTGTTTCTCGGTAAGTAACTGGGTTGTGGAGGTCAGATAGGCAGTCGCTCCATATAAAATACTGGTATTCAGCTGCATCCGGTTAGACTGGAAGCTGACCCCAACTATGTTGGGAAAGGCTAGGCAGAAGATGACGAGCTCATCTATTTATCAATGTGTTCGTTGTTAGAAAGCCACAGCTAGGTTAGTATATGTACTTTGCTTATTTTCACAGTATTATGTCTTATGGCGTTCTGCTGTGGGGGTCGGCAGCTGACGTAGATTCAGTTTTCATTCTACAAAAGAGGGCAATCCGCGCAATCTATAAAATGGGGCCTCGCGAGTCTCTTAGAAACAAATTCAACGAAGTTGACATACTAACTCTGCCTTCTCTTAATATCCTAGAAAATATCTTGAATGTTCGCAAAAATTTAGGTCTTTTCAAAAAAAGATGCGACTTCCATAATCTAAATGCACGTAGTAAAGATGAAATTGTGATTCCAAAATTTAGATTAACTAAAACTAGTAAGTTATTTCTAATAAACAGTATCCGCTTGTATAACAAGTTGCCAAAATCGGTTACAGAACTTAGCGATGGAAAGTTTAAAACTCACATCAAACGTGTCCTTATCAAAAAAGCAAATTATAAGAGAAAAGACTACGTTGAAGACAAGGAAGTTTGGCATTAATTCCTTCTGCACATGTGGCTTCCCTGGTAACTCATTAGCACCATAACTATGTGAGCGTCTATTAACTGCTTCCAAATTACAATGTTAATTTTAATTATTTTATTTTTTACACTTTCTGACATATTCTCGTCATTATTTGACATTATACAACACTTGTAATATCGAGTATTTATTAGTGATTCTCATGGAAATCATATCACTTGGTTTAAATAGGTTGATTTTACTTATGTAGATTCTTTTACATATTGTGAATGAGAGAACGTTGTAGGCCTACAGTTTCTATTCTTTATTTTCATTCCTCTAAAGTACCTGGTACTTATTGACAGGCCTGCACTGTCCTCCCATACATAATATCACTTTAATTTGAAAACATTATAAAATCCAATTATTTTTAAAAGAGTAACCGTGGAGTTTCTTGCCGGCTCTTCTCCTTAAGAAGCGACAAATTGGAACCGTGCACCTAGCTTCTGACGTTTCATAAGTGCCCTTGCAGGTGAAATAAAATATTTTGATTTTGATTTTGATGGTATCTTTCTCCGTCAGTGGTTTTGTCACCTCGTTAATTTCACTTCGCAAACGATATTAAACGGTTATTTATTGAATATGTTATTAATGTTTCTGCGTTTATATTGTTACTAGCTTTTGCCCGCTGCTCAGCTCGCGTGGCTGTTGGTTAGCACGTAAACAAGTAGCCTATATCCTTCTCCATATCCCACACTATATCTCAACCAAATTTCATGACGATCGGGTCAGCGGTTTAGGCGTGAAAGCGTAACGCACAGACAGACAAACAGAGTTACTCGGATGTGTAAGTGGTAGATGTAAATAATGGACACCGCATGACTGCACAACAGTCCTGCTCCTTTTCAATTCAATAAACTATGAAGACATAAGCAGGTGCGATATATAACGATCTACATTAAATCTTTATACGTGTAAATACATATATTTACGTATCTATTGTTCTGAACCGATGACCCGTGTTATATTGAGTCGAGTGGTAGGACATCAAGCGTGTTATACGCGACAAGACGAATTCGTTTGTAAAGTCCAGTGTACTGGTCCTTATTTACGCTGAATATTTTTTGTACATTGGCGATCAATTACCACCGAACTTGATCATAAGTTACTAGGTAGGTGTATATTATGTGGTCACTTATTTTAATTAATTAATTGATACACTTAAGGTGTGCAAGGTCAGAGTTGTTTCCGATGTTTTTAAACAATTTAAATGATATATTTTCAGATTTTATTGATGAAAGACGTGGAAATAGTTGTATTATTTAGTGAAATATTTTATGTAATTTAACTTGTATCCAAGATTTATAGATTTCTTTTTAATTACTCATAGTAGTGGACTAACTCCGTCAAAAAACGTATTTCTTGATTATTTACCACGATCGACGTTATAAAGTATTTTTGTTTGGACAGATGTTGTAAAAACTGTGAAAAATGTGTTGGCTCGTCCTCTGCACGTACTCTGTCTGTATTACTTACCACAAATAAAACATGTGCATTGTTGTCAAGTGTATTATGAGATTTATGAGCACTTTTTTAAAGCTGATTTAATTATACTTTTATTAATTACCCGTCTCCCTGTCTATACTATTGAGGTTTCCTTTGATTATGGCAATTCAGAGAGAGAGCAGCGTTGGCCGAGTTATAATAATGGCCGTGAATTTAAAAAAAAAAACTTAACTTCGTGCGGATCGCCTATGAAAAATAATATATTCTCTCAAAGGATTTATTCGAATATTGTAGTCTTCATATATTTAAGGCGCCTCTGTGGAAGGGAAAATAAAATGTTTATTTATCCGTGCAAATCGACTAATAAGCCGCCATTTGATCTGCAAGTGAAAGTATTTCCAATACTTATTTATTTTATTAGCAGCTTCTTGTAAATTGTCATGCGTAAGATCTTCGGACAAACACGTCTGCTACGCAACACAAAGGTGCCGCTCGGCTGAGTATTTGTGTTTTTAGTGCTTTCTCACACTTGAAGATATGGTTTGTGAGGCGTCAATGAAACTGACGTTCAATATGGCTTGTTTATTATATGCTATCTGATTGTCCGGTGCCGGACGTAAAAGAATAGCAACATCCCATTTCTTCCCGTGGGTGTCGTAGAAGGCGACTAAGGGACTTACTAGAGAATGGACAGCAGCGTTCTCTGTGCATTTTACAACCATACTGTGATCACCAACCCGCCTGCCAAGCGTGGCCCGAAACCCCCCTTCTGGGAGAGGCCTATGTCCAGCAAAGGATCTCTTTGGGCTAAAATGATGATTATCTGATTGATCTGTGAGTAAGATTTTCATGTTCCAAAATGTTTTAGTATTTGTGTTAAGACTGCCTCGTTGATCTAGAGGTCGCAAGCGCTACTGCTGAACATGAGTTCCTGGGTTCTATTCCCAGGTCCGGCAAAGTGTTATTGGGTTTTTCAATCTCGAATTTTTCAGTAGCAGCTCGGAGTCGGGATTTATGGCCGGTTGATGGCAATAAGCGCGCCCCCTATTACATAGTGCTTAAACATAAATGTCGAAATGTGGATTTTCCTATTATACGTACACCTCTGCCCAAACCCTTCAGGGAAATAAAGCTTTATGTTATGTATGTACCATTAGAGTCGCGTCGCGCCTGTCTGCGGGAGCCTTTAAGTTGGTTCTTGTACCAGTAAAAATTCGTCGACCGTCGTACCATATGATGAAGCCATGAAACCAATATGGTGTATGGTGGATCAGAGTTTTCCATGGTCGGGAGAAATCCTGTTGTATGATTTTCCTAGATTTTTTTTCTGCGGAAATAACATCCTGAACATTTTAACTACGATTAACTCCTTTAGCGAAGACTGAAGCCCCGTCTTTTAGCTTGACTAATAACAAACATACATCTTATGTTCTCTGGTTATAGCTACCAATTAAGTTTTCCTCAGCGAAATCAATTTAGCACTTCGCCTTTCTTATTCACATAAACAATTAACGCGTTTAAAGCGAATTAAATTCATCTTTATTATGATTAGATCCACTAGTTACTCATGTTTCTTACTCTTAAGCGAAACTCGGGTCAATCATCATGCAATATGTGAAATCATAAACGAGATAAATAATCTTAAGCTAATTGCAACAAAGCTACTAGATAACATATACTTATGAATGCTAAAATAGATGAACCTAGTCACAATGGAATAGAAATGTTATTCAAAATGGCAGAAAGTTCTCAAACCATCTTCATCTGCGGACTGTTGGGACAGGTCAGCTCAAAGCTGCAATGGCTCTTCCAGGCATGGCCCTGCATTGTTAGACTGCCATACAATTGTAATAATATAATGTTTGGACTTTAAATCGGACCATGACCTCTAAGTTTGTTTCGGAGTTTCTTAGGAATTGGTCAGCTAGGAAATGCCGGGGTCATCTAGTTTTAAAATATTGACGTGTAAAATTGTCTGAAAAGATCAACTTGCATAAACATTACAAACTCCGTTTTTTTTTTTACCGTAGGTTATATTTTTTTTTTTGAAAAATAAAAGAACCTACGATAAATTTAGATGTAAGATAATTTTTAACCGACTTCCAAAAAGGAGGAGGTTCTCAATTCGACTGTATGTTTTTTTTTTGTTTGTTACCTCATAACTTTCGACTGGGCGAGCCGATTTTGATGATTCTTTATTTGAAAGTTGGTGGTTCCGGTGTCCCATTTCAATTTCATATAGATCTGATGATCATGATGCGTTTCGGAGACAGACAACGGAACTCTTAAAAAAATAACGGTAAATAAACTGCCATTGCTGCTATCGCATAAATATGCATTGCTTTGACTCCAAGGATGATGAAATTTCGAATAAGTGGGGTAGGTACTATAACTAAAAAGTGAAAAATAAAACTTTTTCCAAAACAAAACAACCGTCTTCCGAAAAAACACTACAAAATGAAAAATAAGTTTAATTTCGGAAGGCGGTGACAAAAAATTAAAATACATAATTATCCAAAGTCACCGACTTCCGAAATTAAAGTCATTTTTCACTTTGTAGTGTTTTTTATACAAATCCTGTTAAATTTTTTTCATTAATTTGTTAGTTATTACCTATCTGAGACATCGGGACACTGAAAATAGTTCATAGGTTTTTTTTTTTAACCAGCCAGGTCCCACTATCCCTAAAGCAATAACATCAGCTGATCGATACACACAGACAATTTGGCGAGCCTCCAACAGCTTTTGTGGTCCTAAAGTCGGCAGTTATCGATTTTCCGACCCCCAATTTGTTAGCCTTAAATATGTACATATTTTTAGGTCTGGGTAGAACCAATCTACCAGTTTTTATAACATAAATCATGTAGTATATAAAGTTAGTTATATTGAGTTCGTCATGCGAAGCATTTGATAGATGGATTAATTATGATTCTGGTCCTTGTAGACATAAAAAAAAATAAGATTTTGTCATGGTTTTTGTGGTAAAAATGGGGCTTAGAAGTCGACACGCACGAATGAACCTTTTCTTTAAACGAGTGGCTTGCAATTAAGTAATAACAGCTGCACGGGTCGATCGTAGGTTAAGCGACGGTTGCCGCGGTTGGCCGGTCGATAGGTATCTTTACATACTCTCCGTGCCTCGGAGAGCACGTTAAGCCGTTGGTCCCGGCTATCATTCGTAGATCTTTGACAGTCGTTACGGGTCGTCAGAAGCTCAAAAGTCTGAACCCTAGTCTTACCAAGGGGTAGATATCTTATTACCTAGTAACAATTAGGCAGTTGTTTCATATAAAATTCTGGTACTCAGCGCCACCCAGTTATACTGGAAGCTGACCCCAACAAAGTTGGGGAAAGGCTAGGCACATGATGAGAGATTTTCATTACACGTGTTACGACGACCTTAAGTAACATGGCACAAGATCGGGAAGATGAAGGTAAGAACTTTCCATTAAATATCAAAACATGGCCGGATGTAGTGCCATGAATTGAAATCAGGGAAATTGTTAGGAAGTATATACTTAAAATATTTGTGACTGATGACCTCTATAGGATTAGCGAACACAGTCATGGTTTTTCAAAGGAAAAAGCCTGATAAATCAAAAGCACCCAAGAGCCAAGGTTTTCGGTAACTACGTGAGATTTTGATTGACGTCAAAATCTGCAAACATATGACCTTAAAATATTTCCTCCACTTATCCCATTGTCTTGTTCCTTCGGCTCAAGTCTTGCTTAGTATTCTGTTGTTGTTATGATAAAGTCTTCATAAATAAACAGTACAATGATCTTTCTGGTGTTGACTTTGTCCAAAGTTAGTGCATAACAGGAGTTGCTTGTTTTAATCACAAATTCAAATCAATTGGGGTTGACTTCCAGAATAACTGGATGCAGATTGAATGCCAGTATTTGACATGGCACTATTGATTACCTATCTGACACCCACTAACTTAGTAATTGACTGGTTTTTTTTTTGGTGGGAAATCATCAAATAACTTCTCCCGCTCTGGGTGGGGCAGGAGGGCGTGTCAGACTTTTGCTGACTGAGTAAAACCCACCCGTGTTCTTACACGATATTCCTTGGTAAGGCTGGTTGTTGAGACTTTTTAGGTTTCTGAATACCTGTAACGACTGTCAAAGATCTGTGAATGACAGCCGGGACCAACGGACCTACATTTACAAATTGTGTAATAGTTAGTTCAACATTTTGAGGGGCTTGTGGCTAAGTATTATTAGCCGTACGGATCGATCGATCAGGTTAAGCTAAGCTTGCCGCGGTTGGTCCGTGGATGGGTGACCATGTTAACATACCAAGACCTCTCCGTGCCTCGGAAAGCACGTTAAGCTGTTGGTCCCGGCTGTCATTTGTAGATCTTTGATAGTCGTTACGGGTCGTCAGAAGCCCGAAAATCTGACAACCAGTCTTTCCAAGGGGTATCGTATTACCAGTAACTGGGTTGTGGAGGTCAGATAGGCAGTCGCTCCATGTAAAATACTGGTATTCAACTGCATCCGGTTAGACTGGAAGCCGACCCCAACATAGTTGGGAAAAGGCGAGGCAGATGATGAGTTAGTTCAACATTTGTTGAGAGTTTAGAGAAAAGTGATATTTAGTCAGGAATTCTCAATATTTTTTTAAATTTATAAAAGTCGGGTTTTTTGGCATCCCTTGAATTTTCGCCTTGGTTTTATGGGGTGCTTAATTGCAGCAAATGTGTCACACTTTCCCGGAATTTTCCACTTACCTGGAAAGACAGATAACAATTGTACATACGTCAAATAACAAGTCGAAGGAACACGGGTGGATTTTAACCAGTAAAAGTCTGACACGCTCTCCCGCTCCACCCAAAACGGGAGAAGTTATTTGATGATTTCTCACCCAAAAAAAATACCCTGTATAATGGATGATCACTCATCCACGAATCGATCGCGGCAAGTGTAGCTTAACCTAGCCACGAGCCACACGCTCAAACATTATTAATTAATCTTTAACTTATCAAAATATTTAAAAACTACTTTCTACTACACAAACAGGTGTAAAGATTGAAGCGCGGCGCTAAGTACATTATTATAAATGTCCGGCTGATAGTTTTGGCATGAAATTAATGATCATGATGTATTGTATGTAACGACATTCTGTGTCAAATACTTTCTGCTATGATTGATATCTGACTCATCTTACGTTACGTCATCTGTTTTTTTTTTTTTTTTAGTTGGGAAATCATCAAATAACTTCTCCCGCTCTGGGTGGACCAGGAGGGCGTGTCAGAATTTTACTGACTAAAATCCACCCGTGTTCCCTCACTTGCCTGTGTGCCACGGGCCGCGGTATCTCTTTCGAACAACCCGCACCCCTGGCAGGCATCGGCCCTTGCGGCCCCCATCTGTTGCTGCTGATTTCTCTTTGAGGCGCGCGTGGAACACAACGCGCCGTCGACCCGGGCTTGATCCTTACCGGACAGCGAGCTACCCATTACTCGCCGTCCGCAAGCCCGTTACGTCATCTGGTTAATTGACAGTGCCTACATGGTGAACTTAATTTATAGATGGTAATAATACTAACTTATGTAGATAAGACAGTGGGAAATCATCATATGACTTCTCCCACTGCTCTCTGGGCGGAGCGGGAGGGCGTGTCAGACTTTTACTGTTGCCTGTGCCAGGGCCACTGAAACTCTTTAGAACAAATCCGTGAACCTGGCAGGCATCGGCCCTAGCGGAACCTTTCAATTATTTCTGACGAATACGAATACCTTCAAACCAGTAGTCTTGGAGTTTACAATTTAGTAAGGTGCATGTAATCTTTAAGACATTCATTTCTAAATGTATCTTGTTCAGAGGACCAATTTCTTCAAGCTTCATCTCGCCCGCTCGTTTGGAATAGTGGCCGCAGGCGCTACTACTGAGCGTACGAATCCTATGTCAGGGAAAATATTCAAGGGGTTTTTTTACCTGAAATTTATCAGCAGCCTGGTGTCTAGCTAGATTTGTGCTCGGTTATTGGCAATAGGCTCGCCCCTTATTACATGGGGCTAGTGATGTACCGACTAGTCGGGAAAGCCGATTAGTCGTCCCATTTTTTATTCGTATTAATATGCTTCAAAATGTAAAAGATCTTTACTGTTATCATTTGTATTATAGAATCAGTTTTACATTTTACTTTCAGTACGATCTAGAATACGATAGGAAATTAGGATAGGAAGAAACGCCGGCTCGCACGTAAACAATAAAAGAATACATGCAAAGTAAACCAAAACATGTCCCGACAATTCCGCCTGGTCGCCGGGCGTCGCGCACGCCACCTACGACTCGAAAGTGTAGTCACGAACATTACCGATGTCACCCGAATTCAACATAAATCAATGATCGGCTTAGCCGACTAGCTCGACCCATCTCTACATGGGACTTAAAAATAACTGGCGAAATGTAAGTTTACCTACAACCATTCGGGGAAACATAAAAAATGAATGACGGTAAAATCAAAAAAAAAAACTTAAGATATCACAGAAACGTCTAGAATCACATACTGGCAACAGTGAGCATTGTAAAGTACCTACTTATCTGTATGATAATTGCGATCGCAAGTAATCGCATTCTTGGCCAAATTAATGACAAGCCTACACGATACCACTTGCGGTATCTGTTCGAGAATGTAAACAAGAAATTCTTTGTAGCTGTCGATTGTGGCAGATCGGGAGATTTCGAACACGTCTAGTTTTTTTTTTTTTCTGTTTTTAATTTTCTTTTTGAAACTGAGGTAAGCTGTGCTTTGCTGTAGTAAACACATAAAGATTTTATTTATCTTGAGTATTCTTGGATTTTTACTTTACTTAATAATAATAATAATACATTTATTTACTCAAAAAAAAGGGAAACATTGTACACATTAAAAATACAGATAAACAAAAATAAGTACTATATCTACAAACGTGTGGGTGAGCACTGCTCTCCTAGCTAGGTTATGAAAACCTGTGTTAAGGAGAAGCAGTCCGGTCCCCTAAGGTATAATGACGTAAAGGTTACATAGTGCTTCTAATGGTACTGTTACAACTATGAAGTAGTGAGATGGGTAATTAAAGCTACGGATACGTTTTTTTTTTTTACTACTACTTAGTAAATACTTGTTAAAAAGATGGAGAATAGAACAACTGCGATGTATTAAACTTTTTAGTACCGGGACGGCTCAAGCTGATACGGTAAGTATCTAATAACATTGGGTGTTTCTTAGGGTTCCCGCGAACAGGCGCAACGCGACCAGCAAAATAATTTTCATGGAAATTGTTCTACTAGAGTCGCGTCGCGTCTGTCTGCGGGAGCAGGGAGTATATTTGTACAGTTTGAAACGCAGCTGAAACGCGTGATGTTAAAAGATCAATATGATAGCGAAACAAAAATGTGCTTAATACAATAGCAAATTAGCAACTAAATATACATTTTATGAAACGGTTTTGATATAATGACATCTTTCATTACAAGAGGTTATCATGTATTTGGCTCAGTTTATCTCTCGTCCGCAAGTAAATTTAATTTGCTGTGGCCTCCAATTTAAACTATGTATAAATTGTATTCAGTTATCATTCACTGTTTTTAATTGTATTTATAATCGTGCCGTGTTTTTATATCTGCAGTCGGCGAGTCAAATTGCATTTGTTTATTTAATTAATCAACAAATAAAATATTAATGACATGCTTGTATATTTTTCTAGATATTTTCTGTGACAAAAATGTGTTAACGTATTTTTATTTGAAACTAGCTGACCCGGCGAACTTCGTACCGCCATATTTTATTTCTCCAGTCGCTACTGAGGAAATATAACCCTTCCGGTAAAATCGAATCAGTTGGTCGACAGTTTCGTCAAAGATCTGCCAAAGTCTTCTGTCACATACCGTCAATCACTTTTTGTATTAGATTGTAAAAAAATAATTCTGATCAAACTTATTTATTTTTTATAAATTTTCTTATATACAAACCTTGTCCTGACAATGAGTAACACATAAGGAATCATCCAATTTGGTGCAGTCGTTCGGAAGTTATTTTCAATTTAAGTTATATTCATTTTTATATATATATAGATAGATAATACGTACCTATGTTATTATTACTAATACTTTTCACATCATGAAAGATATAATTCATAATTCAATTAATGTTTTAAAATAAATAATGTTATGTGTCACGCGCAGTTTTAACTAACAGGCTTATCAACTACGCAATAAGGACCTCGATAATCGATTAATGCAGTAATTTAAAATGATGTCCTAAATTATTTTCATTCAATTATTATTTCTCCGAAGCATTGACAACTTTAATATCATGCCGTTCGAAGTCACCATTAGGACTTGGAAGAGTCCAAGTCCTAATGGTGACTTCGAACGGCACTCGAATTACGTAACACACTATCCATCAGAATCTGAATAATTTTGTAGGATATTGCTAATCCATTGCTTCTTAACTTCGAAAAATTTATTTGGTCAACAACTTAGGTAACGCAATGAATGTTGTTGCACTGTCAAAATAAAGCGATTTCTACTGTTAGTATGTTTTCTCCTTCTGTAACGATTAGACAGCTGTTTTTATCAATCTCATACCTCAAAAAATAAATATCTAAATTCGCCTCAAGCGGGTCCGCGCAAGCAAAATAACTGTACTACCCAGTCAGTTATCTAAAATGTCAAACTCTAGTTACACCAACAACACTGAGATGGCACCTAACATTCAGGCACGCAGCCAAACAAGGCTGTGCCAGAACTACACGCATGAATGACGAAAAATTTATATGCTTTCATCGTTCTATGCGCACACGCAGAGAGGCGTGCCAAAGTTCGAAACGTTAGGTCTAAGAATGACGTAGACAACGTGTCAATCTTGATGATGATGGCATGTGCTGTGATTCTTGCGACCGACCGTGTTGAGTGAAGTTTGACAGTTTTCATTGTATTGGTTTCTTTGGCGTACATAGTAATAATAAAAGCTTATATACCTATATTATAAGTGAAACGACTACCTCTCTTACAATACGGCCGATGAATCATGGCCGGTCGAAAATAAGCGCAGAAGGCCGAACAATAAAACATTTTAAGGCTCCCACAGACAGGCCCGACGTTACTCTTGTAGAACAATTTCCATGAAGTTTTTTTTACCTGCATTGTTCTACTAGAGTCGCGTCGCGCTATCGCATTGCGCCTGTCTGCGGTAGCCTTAAAATGTTTTATGGTTCGGTCTCCGTCGCGAAGAGAACCTTTTGGAACAACGGTGTGCGTTACCTCATAGTGATGGACGAGTGTACGCATGCGCGAAAGTTCGGAGAGGCTATGTTCAGACCGGCCGTATTGTACTTACAGCCTTTCCAAATTAGTGGAGACTTATTTGGAATGAATGTTGCAGTTCTTTTAAAAATTACCTGAAAAATAATTATTTCATCTTTCTCTTCGTTTTAAAACTATTATTAGATTCAATAATCTCTTCTTCTTAATCTGAAAGCGACGTGGACGAAATTTATAAGAGAAAAGTTAGTGTTGAGTTTATTATCATTTTTATCTGTCCAAATGGTTGTTGCGAAGAACTGTTACTTGTTTCAGTTACAACACGGCCTCAAAATATTGAGTAAACTTGTAAAACCTTCCTATTTAAGAAACAATAGAAATGCCAATGGGGTAAACTACGGTAGCTTAACATATTAGTTAGGGTCAGCATTTGAAAGTAACTTATTGTTCATACTTAAGACATACTAGGAACTGTTTGTGAACTGAAAGATCATGAAATTGCTGCGAAAATATTTGTAAATATTAACGTTTTTCATGGATGGTTTTAAGCTACGCTTGCCGCGTCCCTCTCGTCTCGGAGATCACGTTAAGCCTTTGGTCCTTCTGCCTTCGTGGTCCTAACGTCGGCAGTTATCGATTTTCCGACCCCCAATTTGTTAGCCTTAAATATGTACATGTTTTTAGACCTGGGTAGAACCAATCTACGAGTTTTTATAACATACATTATATAGTATAGTGTATAAAGTCAGTAATATTGAGTACGTCATGGAAGACATAGATGGATTAATAATGGTTGTGGTCCTTGGATACATTAAATAATAGATTATGTCATGGTTTTTGTGGTAAAAATTACTAGTCAACTCGCACGAATTAACCTTTTCACAAAGCGAGGGTCTTGTGGCTAAGTAGTCGCACGGGTCGATCGATCAGGGAAGCTACGCTTGCTGTGGTTATTTCGTTAATTGGGTTGACTATCTTTAAATACCAAGACTTTTCCTTCCTCGGAAAGCACGCTAAGCCGTTGGTCCCGGCTGTCATTCGTAGATCTTTGACAGTTGTTACGGGTATTCAGAACCCCAAAAAGTCTGAAAACCAGTCTTACCAAAGGGTATCGTGATGTAACTCAATAACTGGGCTGAGGACGTCAGATAGCTCCATGTAAAATACTGGTACTCAGCTGCATCTGGTTAGACTGGAAGCTGAAGCCAACATAGTTGGGAAAGGCTAGGCAGCTTGAATTTCTGTTTCTAGTTTATTTTTTTATAAATCAATATGGGTTATTTTTAAAGTCCAAATTAAATTATTCCCGTTACGAAAGGACCAAGTTTTCGTGCCAAAACATGGACAAAAGCTTCTTTGTAAATATACGCTGTATCTTCACGTTTTCTCTTCGATATGAACGTTCAATATTTATCAACAGACTAAGTGCTCCTGTAGAACAGTTTGAATTTTATCGGTTCAAAAAAGATACAGACTCTAAAGTGAGTGTACAGCTTCGACTACACTTACCACAAATTACCCCAACCACACCACAACGACAAAATGTGAACGGGCGCTAATTTGTAAGAAAATGAATAAAACAAATTTACAAGGACCACTTTTGGCCGTCAACATCAACCGGGTGGGCGATACCCCCCACCCACAGCAAGGCCACGTCGCGGCCACAACGCAACCACCAGCGAGACTACGCTGTAGCAGCCGGCCACATCGCAAACACAATGTTGCGTTGAACATTTGTTTTATTTTTTTTATGGCCCCTTATAAGGCACACAATATTGTGTGCCTTATAAGGGGCACACAAAAACAAAACACAGAAAATACTTGTGCCTAACGGCTTGCCAAATTGATACAGTTCAGCATAAATGCCAGGCAACTAGTCCCTGACGCTGGGTTTTACTGGACCCTATGTTACCAGGACGTCTTACGGATGTTAATAACTTTTATTTGTATGCAATTTTTTGTAGTCACCAGCAATTGCAAAAAGTTGCAGTGATACTATTCCCACGTAACCACTTGCCCACATTTTGTAGCTATGATGTGTTGTGGGTGTGACATGTGTGTTCAGACCCTTAAGTCAATATAGCGGCGGAATTTATTCGCGCACTGAATCTTCAAGGCTCTGCTTACCGCCGAGGGTTGAAAATTAAAGTGTGTTTTTTCGACGCGCTGAGATGCACTCTGTTCGATTCTCTATTCTCAACACGGTTCAACACTGAGAGTAAAAAATCCAGTGTGAGTTAGAATCCCACCGCGATATTTTAACGTCCGTGTCACATCGCCTAAGCTTTAGCCAGTTTTCTGTAGCTAATGACAACTCGTCAATGTCAATAGGGGTACCTATAGATTATGGTAATTTAATGTTATGTAATATAGTAAACGTGCAATGACCTGGGTGCGGTAGGCGCCGCCAGTCTTTGAACTGCACTGAAGGCATTAATTAGGCATTAATCACTGCGGTTTTGACGCTAATTGGAAATCTAAACAGTAGTCACAGTTGACAGTAATGTAGTAAAACTGTAATCAACTTTACCTAAATAACCTTTTAAGATCTTTGACATCACGCCTGTAATCCCTGAAGAGTTAGGCAAAGGAAAAAACCTAGAACACCCATATTTTGTCAGATAAGTTTCAGTCCTATGCAATAGGGGGCGAGCCTATTGCCATCAACCGGGCACAAATCCAGACTACTGAGAAATTCGTGATGGAAAAACCCAGCAACACTTTGCCCAAACTGGGAATCAAATCCAGGACCTCATGCTTAGCAGTAGCGCTTATTCCTTATACCACTAGATCGACGAGGCCTTTAATACAAAATTTTATGTGAGAAAAGGATAGAATTTTCACTAGTATGTCAACTGCCATTTAGAGCATAGAGCTCCTGTTTTCCCTTGGCGGTTTTTTGTATGTGGCAGCCCGTTTCCTATCACAGACCAATGCTGGACATGGTCTCTCCCAGGCTGCGTCAAAACATCTTGCCATACGCTTTCCGCATGCAGTATATCCCAGCTACCTTCTTTATGTCGTCGGTCCATCGAACTGCGGGCTTCCTACACCACGCTTGCCGATACGCGGTCTCCACTTCAGGACTTGTCTGCTCCACCGGCCATCGGCTCTTCGATAAACATGGCCTGCTCACTGCTACTCCGGTTTGCTTACTCTGCAAGCTATGTCGGTCGGAATTAGGGAGTGGCGTCATCGATTGACCGATTTTCACTGTTAGGTCAACCTTGGCGTTGTCCTAGTTTGGTAAACAGTTATCATTTCCACGTTTTTATGACCTTGAAAAGGAAATTCATTCAAGGCCATGTTGTGACAGCAAAAAGTAATTTCCCGTTGATAAATATGTTTAATCTAATCTGTAATTATAACGCAGTTATCTACAAAAAATGTTTTATTTAAATTGGACCTATCACGATCATACACGACGTCTTTTCTGTATCAAAAATCTGTGTGAATCAAATATTTACTTCACTGATATAATCTGGGAATTTACAATTATCTGCCTATAGGTAAATAAGTAGATTTTAATTGAACATAACATTGTCAGTCAAGGATACGAAGTTTATAAACGATAAGGTATCTTTTTGTGTGTATCAAAAGATAGGATAGAATACCATTTAATGATAGTTTGAGTCTACGCTTTGCCAAAAATCTTGCCATATATCTACAATAAATCCAACTTCAACACAAAGATGTTTAGCAAAACAGTCAATAAACGATTTGGAGAAGAAACAGAAACATCCCCTAAACAAAGAAGAATCATTTGACGTACAAATGTGAACTATAAACGGATATGAGTCACAGGAGCTAAAGGATTGACTTTCCTCGCAACGGAGTGTAGTCACTCTTTCTTGGCGTATAAATTCAAATATTTATGGAAGTACTTACTTCCTTCCAAGCAACCAGGGTTGCCTCAAGTTCGGCGTTTGATCAAATCAAATCGTGCTCCATTGACACGTGATTTGTTGAAGTCCGGTTTGAAATTCCACTTAAATCCAGTTCACTTGGAGTTTGAAGAATGCAGATATCCTTGTATTGTAGGGAATGCAGGACTTGAGTTGGCAGAAAGATGAAAGGACCAGGGCTAGAAAGACCAATTTAGTTATTCATCTTTTCTGAATATAAAAGGCTCTACATTAACAGACTTGATATATAGAGCGATCCTGAGGGAATTCTGTTATCACAAAATTCAAATTATCAAGTATTTTACTAAAAAAGCATTTTGAATATTTAATATTTTGAATTTTGAGACTGATATTTGGTAAGTTCTAGGGACACTTCTATAGTAAGACGAGTCTGTCGACTCATAAATAAATACTCGAATATTTTGCCTAATAGATATCACAGGACCAAGGACAGAAGGACCAGTCTTGCATCTATCTTGTCAGACTAAATTCTCGAGTCCTCGACTAACAGGAAAGACCACTACAACGAGTGATTCTGGGAGAATTTTGGAAAAGTAAAAATACTTGGTATCTTTGATTTTCGCGGTTTTTAGCATCATCTGCAGAGCCTATTCCCAACTAAGTTGAGGCCGGCTTCCAGTCTAACTGGATGCAGCTGAGTACTAGTATTTTACATGGAGCGACTGCCAATCTGACCTCCACAACCAACTGGGTAATTCGATACCCGTTTATAAGACTGTTTGACAGACTTTCGGGCTACTGACGTCCTGTAATGACTGTCAAAGATGCACCCGTTTATGATACTGGTTGTCAGACTTTCGGGCTTCTGATGACTTGTGACTGTCAAAGCATCACGAACGGCAGCCAGAAGTGCCTGGGCCAACGGCTTAACGTGCTTTTCGAGGCACGGAGTCAAAATCAAAATATTTTATTTCACATAAACCTGCAAGGGCACTTATGAAACGTCAGAAGCTAGGTGCACGGTTCTAATTTGTCGCTTCCTATGGAGAAGAGCCGGCAAGAAACTCCACGGTTACTCTTTTAAAAATATTTGGCTTTTATAATGTTTTCAAATTACAGTGATAATAGGTATGGGAGGACAGTGCAGGTCTGTCAATAAGTACCAGGAACTTAGAGGAATGAAAATAAAGAATAGAAACTAGGCCTACAACGTTCTCTCATTCACAATATGTAAAAGAATATAAGTAAAATCAACCTATTTAAACCAAGTGATATGATTTCCATGAGAATCACTAATAAATACT
This sequence comes from Polymixis lichenea, assembly GCA_949091785.1. Lineage (NCBI taxonomy): Eukaryota > Metazoa > Arthropoda > Insecta > Lepidoptera > Noctuidae > Polymixis > Polymixis lichenea. Next base: position 23,179,447 of record OX420937.1, read on the forward strand.
CGATATTACAGGATACTATCGAGTGGTCTTGTTATGTAAAGATGGTGAACCATCCACTCTCCAACTGCGGTAAGCGTAGATTAACGTGATCGCGACCAGTGCGTCTGATAATGTGTTGTAACGCACTCTTGGATAAATACTTATATCTCGAAAACTAAATTTGGCAACCCCTAAACCGTCGCGTTTATTTACGTCATCCACAAGCCAAACAACATAAAATGTTAACTCCTACATGCGTTTTATTTGCCATACACATTTGTGTATATTTGCATTGAATTAAATAATGGTTGAAGTCTACTATAAGTTTACCGGTGTATGGTAATTGGCTTCCGTTTGCTCTTTGTGCGTTTACTTTGTATTTGAAGTCTATTCAAACATTTATATTGTTGTCTCAATCTAGTTATGTCTCTTGGAATCTGATACGGATTTCAATAAATCTGGTATGAATAGTTTTAGTTAATGGATGTCAATTTTGACTTTAAGTTCCGCAATGTTGGTTAATGGACTGATAATGGATACTTCAAATGCTTTTTGACTTACACTGTCTTTTATCTCTATTAACATTTAATCATATTCTGTTATCTTTTTCAGGTAAGTTCCAATCGTGAATCTTCTTATTAGCTGTAGTAATAAGGTAAGTGATGTTTTAATTAACTTTAAGAAATTCCTACTGATTATTTAACCCAGCATACTAAATAGATGGAATTGAAAAGACACCAGCTGAAACATTCTCCCAGTCGATCTTCTTTAAAACAAAAGAAATTACAAAAAAAAAATACGCTTTGTTTCATTGTACTCGTGATAGAAGTGGAACTTTTAAAGAATAAAGAAAAATAGAGATTTAGGGTGAGAGACAGAGAGAGTTGTATAACTTTCTTCTCTTTCATGTAACAAAATGTGCCTAAACTTGACGCGTCCTTGAAATTTCACCCGCAATTCTTACAAGTGATAGAAGTGAAACTTCTTAAAAAATAAGAGAGATTTAGTGTCAGAAACAGAGAGTTATAATCTTTATTTTCTGTCATATAACGTAATGTGCCGAAACGTGACGTTCCTTCAAATTCCACTCTCAATTCTCGTCCAATTATCTATGAAGTTTCACTACAAAAATCTTTCTCTGTTTTATTTTGAAAAGAACAAAATATTGGCTCCTTCGCCATTTCTACATACAATATGTATAGCTTAATTGTTTACATCGGTATCTGGTACCTATCAGGCGGATTCGTAACGTTAGTGGAGTGGCGTCTAGCATCCGTGCCAAGTGCGCTTTGTAGGTTGGCATGCCAAATAGGTAAACTGTCTAAAGGAGAATCCACATTTGCCGGGGAATTTAGTCCGTCTTTTGTTTACAAAGTCTTAACTTCTTCTAATTGAAAATCTTATTCTTATTATTAAAAGCCCCACTGCAGGACAAAGGCTTCTACCGTCCTTCCACTTCTCTCTGTTTAACCAGTAGAATGCCTACCGGCATTCTATTCTATTGCAGTAACAGTTAAAAAGCCATTGTGTCTCACGTGGATTTACGTTCAACAAAGGGTTCAAGTAAAGCTACTAAGGAAAAGTTTTTGTTGAAGGAGTCCAGCTCGCCATCTCCGGCTGGGCCATTGGTCGTCTGACATGCGGTCTACTAATTAAAAGTCTTAAATTTATTCATTGATTCTCTGACAGACATCGTACAGTGAACAAGAGGAATTCCTTATATGACGTGAACACTAAGGAAAGATTTTTTAACTTCAACCCTATCAAAAAAAAACTGACTTCCGGAAAAAACACTACAAAGTAGAAATAACTTTAACTTCTGAAAGCGGCGACAAAAAAAATTCTAAAGTCACCTACTTCCGAAATTAAAGTTATTTTTCACTTTGTAGTGTTTTTCCGGAAGTAGGTTGTTTTTTTGTTGGAAAAAGGTTTTATTTTTCACTTTTTAGTTATAGTTTCACCAATTCGACATTTCATCATCATTGGGTCAAAACAATGCATATTTATGCGATAGCAGCAATCGCTGTTGATTTGCTGTCATTTTTTGAAGAGTTCCGTTGTCTGTCTCCGAAACGCATCATCAGATCTATATTAAATTTAAATGGGACTATTTCGGAATAAACCCCTTTCGAATAAAAAACAATAATAATATATATATAAACATGTCGTATTGATAACCTCCTTCTTTTTGAAGTCGGTTAAAAATCAATCTGCCTAGCCTTTTGCCTTAGTCTAATATTGGGATCGCCTTCCAGTTTAACGGGATGCCGCTGGGGATTCCTATTTTACATAGAGCGACTGCCTATCTGACTTCCACAACCCAGTAACTGGGTAACACGATGCCCCTTGGTAAGACTGGTTGTCAGACTTTCGTGCTTCTGACGACCCGTAATGACTGTTAAAGATCCACGAATCACAGGCGGGACCAAGCTGAACGTGTTCTTCGAGGCACGGAGGGTTCTTGGTATGTAAAGATGGTCACCCATCCACGGACCAACCGCGGCAAGCATAGCTTAACCTGATCAATCGATATGTGCGGCTGTTTTTACTTCGCCAAAAACCTCTCCTCTCCTGTTCTTCTAAACTACGCAACAGACTGAGATGCATTTTTCACTATCATTTAGGGATTTTATTCTGGAAGATTTAAGTGTGACTATTTATTGTATCTTAAGTGGCGGCGGCAACCATTTTCCATCAAAAAGAGTAGGTTCCATTAGGAAACAAAAAATCTATATCGACTCATCTGGTGTGAAGCCTCCTTAACATTAAACTTTCGTCTAAACATCTGTAATGCTAACGACCTGAAAGAGTTTGATAAGCGGTGCGTTGAACCGTTCTAAGGAACACAATATGATGTAGTGCATAAGAAAGATCTGGATCAATGGACCCTGGTTGTTATTCATTTTAGTTAGTGTAATTATGTTAATTGGTTTCTATTGTTCTGAGATTAAAGCTAAGAACACATTCGCTACTTCACGCTCCGGAAACGCATGTTCGTGTGTTACTCATCTGTTCCACACTTTAGTTTTTGATCGACAAATTCATTGGGTATTGGGCATAAGGTTTTAACTGAGTTCAAAAATGGAAGAGCTATACAGGTTAAGTTTTAATCCAGTGCGCAAACTGTAACCATGAATTCAGCATATCATTCTAGACCCCCCAGCGCAGAAATTTGTCGTTGGTAATACAAAAAAAATCAGCTGTTTCATAGAAAAGTGCAATACCTACGCGGTCAAAATGTAGGGAACAGCTGATTTCTTTTTCGTCATGGATTCAGCACATCAATCTAAACAGATTGATATGCTGAATTCATGGTTACAGTTTGCGTAATGGATAAAAACTTATCCTCTATATCGTCTGTACGTATTTTAAAGTTTTTTTTGTAGTGCAGTGGCACTTGGTAGTGTTTTTTTATTAAAGTCGATTTTTTTTTGTTGTTGCCTGTCTATGGTTCCGGTTTTTTTTTACCGAATTCCGAAATTAAATTTATTTTGCACAGTCTAGTGTTTGTGTTTGAAAGTCGGTGGTTTAAAAAAAAGTGAAACGTTTTTCTAGATTAGTTGACACCTATTGGTAGGTCATTGGCTCGGTATTGTTTGTATAAGGTTAAAACCCTTTAAAATGATTCACTTTTGTACTAGTTAGACTTAACTTAATTATTCTACTAGCTGTGACTATGTCAGCACACAATGGCTCCATATAGTTGTTGGTTTTGAACTGGCGACCTTGCACACTCCAGACAGTAATGCTATTATCCTATTAGGGTAATTGCAATGATTTGATTAATGAGAATATTGTAATGGTTTGAAAACATATATTTATAAATGCATTGTTGTTTTTGAGTGTTTCATTGACAATAACGATAATGGAAACGGGAAATTTAAATAAATAAATAACGTTATGTACACCATCAATTACAGGTCAAATATTCCAGTGACGTTTAGAATCCCAAGGGGCGAAATAATTGATATTAAAAGTAGTGACAAAGTGAAATCTCTCCTTCGAGCTGTTTCTTTAGCGCTGATGCCACGGTGGAGAGAAAAACTTAAAATATCGCGTTATTTACGAATACGATTCGTAAATAACGCGATATTTTAAGTTTTCCATTAATGTTGCAGAACGATGTACGATGTCAAAGAAAAATTAAATGACGCGAAAACAAATGAATCACTAAATTCGAAACATAAACGCTAGCCTAGGAGTGCCTAGGATTTGGAATTCCTAACCAAACGCTAGATACTTATTTGAGATCAAAAGTGACCTGGCTTAGCATGACGTTTTATATTTCTACCCTTCAGTACAATAGAAATCGCTTGTCTACATTTCTCGGTACAAAACTGTCAAATGTCTATACCGAAACGTCACTTTTGTCTACTCTTCCGACGACAAAACGCTTGTCTACGGTTCTTGTGCTAAGCCTGCTGTTCGACAGAACGCCAATTTCGTAAGTAACACACATTACATAACATCACGCCTTGTTTCCCCAAAGGGTTTGGCAGAGGACTATATTATATAGTACACCCATATTTCGCCGGTTATGGTTAAGTCCCATGTAATAGGGGGCGAGCCTATTGCCATCAAGCAGGGAAATGGAAGCACCTAATATTCAGTTACTAGACTCGTTATGTCTCAGTTTAAATAGGTTTCCTCATCCAATCACTACAAAAATACAAGCTACCAATCGCTATGCCATAATCTCCACGAGTTCTCCATCGACGTAAATCATAATAGGATCAGATCTGTGCCACGTGCTTCCGTCCGCGTGCTTCGCCCCGTGGCAGCCAGGGCCGTGGCCTAACCGCCAGTCACGCACACGAGGGCTGTTCTATAGTTCTGAAACTGGCAATTTCCGGGTTATCAGCATTGTTATACGGTTTTACGATTTTGTTGGTAGCTACAGTCAGCTTCAAAAATATTGGGACGAACAGACTTTTCAAAATGATCACAACAACTAAGCAAATTAAACTTTTTCTCAGTGGGATAAAATTCTTGTCAGAATGGCAGCTGAGGTGTACTGTCTTCATTCTGAACATTCCTTGTGTCATTGAATAATATTTAATTTTCTTTGTTTAAATCATTTTGAACACTCTGTTCGTACCGATATTATTGACGCTGACTGTAACTGTCTGCAGCAAGGCTTGACTTACTCGTTGTTCGAACATGCACTTTAGTTTGTGTAAATTATTTCATCAGCTCTGCTCTCAAAACGGCGAAGGAAATTATCGCGAGGAAACCAGCATGTCCTATAGTCGAAGACATATAACATCTACCAAACCCGCACTGGGCTCGCGTGGTGGATTAAGGCTTCTTCAAACAGGCGCGACGCGACACTTGTAGAACAATTTCCATGAAGTTTCCATAGAAATTGTTCTACGAGTGTCGCGACGCGACCGTCGCGTCGCGCTAGTCTGCACGAGCCTTTACAGCCCATTCCCTCTCACCGAAAGGGGGCCTGTGTCCCAGCATTGGGAAAACCTTGCGTTTCTCTCTCTGATTCTTCTTTTTCCATTGCAAACCTACTCTGTACCAAAAATCTGGTTCCTAGTCATTAGACCTTTTCTTTGCCGTTAAATGCAGTGCATTCGTGATAAGTATGTATGTACAGTCACCAAAAGAGCTAAGTTACCAGGGTCGTCGAAATAGTTGAACTTTAATATAAATTCGGTGAATGTTTGCGAATAATTTTTAATTTGATAAATGAATTGTTTCTTTTCTATTTAGTTTTAATAAAAAAAAATTTTCGAAAACATAACTAACTTTCAACTATGTCCGACGACCCTGGTTATTGGTTGTTTATCTTTCTGGTGACCGTACACGCGTTTAATATAACTAGACATTATACAATTTACCACTGCCTTCTTGTTATCTTCTCCGGCTTGTAGTTATTATTTGTTCCTAATGATCCGCTAAGCGCACTTATCAACTAATTATACCCTGAACTGAATACTATCTGAACTTTAAATGTCAAAATAGTGCGACACGCTGCAGTGAATAATGATAGACATCGGGATATGTCATCATTATATTTGGACTTTGGTCCTAAGTTCTGGACGATTTATGTAGGCACTTCTTAGTACATTTTATTCCAATTATTGTATACAAATTCCACCTTCCAGCGGACATAATGAAATCGCGGCGGCGTTTTTAGCGCACTGGATCCTCAACGCACTGCGTAGCGCCGAGAGTTACAAAGCGAACACTGTGTTTTCGACGCGATGAGACTCACTCGCGCTGAGGCCCTAGTGTGAGTTTCATTTAACCATTTACGCCAAACGCAGTGAGCGCGTTTGGCGCTCCGATTGGTCCGTCACCAATCCAGGGCCAATCGTAACGCCGAACGCGCTCACTGCGTTTGGTGAGGATGGTTAAATGAAACTCACACTAGGGCCTCTGCACTCTGTTGGATTCCTAGAGATGACTATGACCGACTAGTCGGCAAACCGTTCATTGCTTTCGGTTGAGTTCGGGTGACATCGGTAATGTTCGTGACTACGCTTCCGGCTCGTAGGTGCACGGCGCCCAGGCGGAATTGTCGGGACGTTTTTCTGTTTACATTGTTTACGTGCGAGCCGGCGTTTCTTCCCATCCTAATTTCTATCCTATTCTAGATTGCACCGAAAATAAACTGTAAAACTGATTTCTATAATAAAAATAATAACAGAAAAGATTTCAATTCCATTTCGATCTTTTAAATTTCTTCTATAGCACGTTTAGCCGTCGAACCCGGTTGTCACGAGCTGTATGACAACCGGTGCTAGTTGATAGGCATTAAAACAATTTATTTTCAAAGTAACAGAACGAAAAGAAAAACCTATTTTTGGAAGGTTGAAAAAAGCGATGTGGCCGTATGAACTATCTCTGAATATAAAACCCTTCCGGACAGTCGACCACAACGTAAAGCTGCTAGTTATTTGTGATCAGTATGCTAAAGACCATGACTTAGTTTATAACGCTAGAAAAACAGAACTTATAATATTCAGGTCGGGAAAGGGGCCTCAAAATGTTCCACCAGTGTGCATTGGGGGGCAGACGGTGAGGGTTGTGGGGAGGTTCAAGTACCTTGGTCACATACTGACATCAGACATGAAAGACGATGCGGATATCGATCGCCAACGTCGTGCTCTATCGGTTGTGGGAAACATGCTTGCCAGAAAATTTGCTAAGGCTAATGTACAAACGAAAGTGCACCTGTTCAAAACGTATTGTCAAAGTTTCTATACGTGCCAGCTCTGGACTGAGTATACAAGGAAGTCTTGGGATGGTATACGTGTTCAGTACAACAACATCTACTGACACCTAATGGGGTTGAAGCGCTATTGTAGTGCCTCTGTAATGTTCGCGGAGGCAAGGCTGAACGCGTTCAATGCCATTCAGAGAAGCAGAATTGCCTCTTTCATGTCCAGGGTTGGTACGTGTAGAAACACCTTAGTTAAGGACATTGCCGACAGAATGTATGCTACCAAGACCTACAAGCGGTGGTTGGAAATAGCCGCGTAAAATGTTTGTGCCTATTTATGTGCAAGAAAGGAGTGAGTTTGTGTGTGTGTGTGTGTGTGCGTGTATGCTATTTAATTATACATTTTTTTTTCTACTTTACTCTAAATTTTTTTAATTGTACTTATTCTTTTTTTTTATTTTAGTTTTTAAATTTTTTGCTTGTGTTTTTTTTATGGATCATGTGGTCTGCAATAAAGATTTTTATTATTATTTTATTATTTATAAAACCTCCATGTCACGTTCGCGTTAATCCCTGAAATATGCACAAATACAAACGGGTGCAGCGGCCGGCTCCGGTAACCTAGTTACCCCGTGGACTGTAAACGGGACGCGAAAGATGACTCGGTTATGTAAATGTCACTTTGTGAACGGCAGCATATGTACAAACGCACAGGACTGTTAAATGAATTTTCAGCGTTTTTTTTCATAGTGGAGAAAAATGTAGCCTGTATTTTTCGGTATCTCAGGTCAGCCAAGAAGGCTGACTTTGAGATTACCATGGTTACGGTGGGGAACCTATTTTTCAGCTTGGGAAATTTATGAAGTATTTTTTACTGGTTTTCATGGTGAACTGTGGGTTTGGCCTTTCGCAAACCCAATTGCAGACATGTATTTACAAATAAGTATGATAAGCTATAAAACAGAACATGTGTGCTCTGAAAACGCCCTGAAATGCGCTAACCCCAATATGTCCTGACGCAACATTACACACGTTGCTCCGGTCCATTAGTCATTAGGTTAACGGGACATAGGTAGTTAATAGCCTGGTTCTTACACTTCACAGCCAACATGAATATTCAAATCCTGAAACAACACTTCAAGCTCACTTCACCAAAGTGTTCACTGTGATTTTTTAATAGAATAGACCGGCAGAAATCACTACATATTATAAAACAAAGTCCCCCCCCCCTTCGCGTTTGTCTGACTATCTGAACGCGCTCTACCAAGCCGATTTGATAAATTATTTTTGCGTTTCGAAGCCCAAGTCTTGAGGAAAGTCATAGGCTATTTAATATACCGCTACGACCCTAAGGAGCTGAGCAAACAGGAAAAACTCCGCCAGAACGTTAAACGAAAATGAAAAAAATTGCGCGAGCAAGCGATGCGCCATCAACGCGGTGGGTCAGTTGCCGAAATTCACGCGGACGAAGGTAGTGTCACATAAATAACCATCAGAAGTAACTCCTAAAGTATTATGAGAGTACAGTGAGAGACAGTGGGGACAGTGTGAGTGTTAGTGTGAGTGTGTGTGTGTGTGTGTGTGAGTAGTATTGTGAGTGTCTTGTACTTGTGAGTGTCACAAGTACAAGATGCGAGGATCAAATACCAGGTTCCCACACAAGGGACTCGATGCAGGCGATAAGATCCATACGTGATGTCTAGCTTGCAACATGGGGGAATTAGCAAATGCATTAGTCGCATTTGTAAACATAGAAATGGATCTAGAAATTATCGATTGCAGTAACATGCATATTAGAACAAAGTGTTTTGAATAGGTGTTTTAGGGCTGTCTCGCTGGATCAGCGGGGTAAAACACATAAAGTAACAATTGATCGCATTTTCTTTGATTTTTAACCGACTTCAAAAAGAAGGAGGTTGTCAATGTATGTTCGGGCATAACTTCGTCATATATGGAGGGATTTGCAAAAATATTTTGTTCGAAAGGGGTTTATTTCGAAATGGTCCCATTTAAATTTCATATAGATCTGATGATGCGTTTCGGAGACAGACAACGGAACTATTCAAAAAATGACAACAGATCAACCACGATTGCTGCCATCACATAAATATGCATTATTTAAACCCGAAGGATGATTAAATTTCGAATTGTCTAACAAAAACAAAAAACCGACTTCCCGAAAAACACGTGTTATTATTTTATTTATTATATTTCATTTTGTTTTTCCGGACGTTTTTTTTTGGAAATTTTTTTGACAGTTCACCTACCATTACGTTATTTACGTTTTTGAGTACACGAATTTATTAAGTTTAAGAAGAAATAGATTAGTAATATTCTTCAAAACATTCGGATTCTGATTGAAACTGTTACGCAATTGCGGTGCAGTTCTTTTTGACGAAATCATCTTTTGATCGTACTGGAACCAGCCCCCCACAAAGTTGGGATAAGGCTAGGCAGAATGATCTTTTGATTTACAGCTCATGATAACAACCATTTGTTCCCATGGCTTATTGAAAGCAATCCAGGCAGCTCCATTATCTGCTATTGAGACCTAATCCCAGAATCGTTTAAGTTTCTATTCACTGCAGTTTATTTCACCCGCTGAGCAGATAATCCTCTGATAATAATCTGTAAGACGGCTCAACCGCAATCGATGCGAGGTGGTTAGGACCAAAAACTTAGGCGCGGCCAAAAGCCCATATTCTGAGTGAATGTAGGCTCAATAGATAAACATATGTACAGCCAGATTAAAGCGTGGGTTAGGTCACGTTTTCCTTCACCGTTTGATGTAGTATATTTATTTATAGCTAACCTAGTTTCGTGAATTATGTCTGTTTCTCTAGATTTTCCCCTTTATAAGGCGAGGGAAGTATTAAATCAGAATACCAAGTTAGTTCACATAGCTTGAAGCTATTACTACTTGTAGGGGTAACAAATTGAGTTAGTTAGCTTGAGTCCCTCGATTGGTGTCATATTTATGATTTGTTAGCAATATTAATCAAACACTTGTAAGATGGCTCTATTTAACCTTCGTTCTGCTATTCACCATCCAAGATACATCAGGGCTTGCACTTGCTTTACAACTACATTCATAGAAATATGTAAATCTGAACAATCCTGACCATGTACGAAATTACAAAACCTTCGAGCCGAAGCTACAAACATTTGTACAAAATGTTTTACGTACTTTCGCGCTCGGAACTTTGCACCAAAGTGTTCCAAACATTGGCTTTCCAACTTTCTTCGCTTTGATGTGCGCGAATATCCGACTCGCATATTTCAAATGCACTCAATGATATGCCTACGCATTCGTGAGATTGTGCATTTGCATATAATAAGTCTTCGGCTATAATGTTCTGGAATTGTTAAATATAATAAATCATAGGTGCTTTCAATTGAATGATTTAATCAATGATAGGCCACACCTTGGTAGGAAAATTTATAGTAGTTTCATGTAAATAAAGGCTAAGGAATAAGTAGTCTTCTATGTCAATACCTTCAAAGCAAGCTAGATATTCAATGAATGCAATGTAGAAAAATCTGAGATAGGAATTGCATGAAAAAGTGACGCTCGTAAATTATCGAAAAACGTTCATGAAACATATTATAAAGAATTTCTGCCGATTCACGTTCCATTGTACAAGAAAACTAAACTACAATAAGTAAATACTTGCCACGACCAACGTGTGCTGGGCCCCTAGGGTCAGGTTTTGACCGCATACTTACGTAAACCATTGTCTCCACGTAATTAATTCTAAATACGCGCCTTATAAAGATATTCACGTCTTAGAAAGCAGTACATGATTCATAATTAAGTTCATCTGGTTTTACGTGGGTAAGAGGGAACGGCTTTGTTCGTTATGTTTGACTTTGAGAACTCAATACTTGATACTTGGTTGGCTTTTGCTTTGGTGTAACTTCATTCCGTATTCTACTCGGTATAGGTAAGAGGATTAAGTTCTGTAGTATATGGGACTATTGAAACGTGGGAGTGGTTTAACTTGGTCCTGTGAAACGGCAAAAGGACCAGTCGTAACTTTTTAAGTATCATGCTAAGCAGTAATACTAAAAAATGTTGCCATATCCTTTTTCAAATAAAATTCCGGCTCAACTAGGTTCAAATTCCACAGAATTGAACCTTTAGCCCTTGTTAGTACCGCCGTGTAAGTACCAATATTGTTAGAGTGTTATTCGAACGTAATGTCTTTCTATAAATCGGCGTCTATTAAACTGTCATTATAAAGTCGCACATTAACTCAGTAATCCTGCTAACTCTTGTTGCTATACGCTGGTATTTTATACATTACCTTTTACTGCTTTGAATCAATAGAGCTGTTATTTATTACCCAGTTCCCCACATCTAATACTAAGGCTTTAATTCTGGTCTGCTCTTTGACACGGCTACAATTTATCCCTACTGGATAATAAGGAGTGAAAGTTTGCACTACATAGCTTTGTAGACTCAGACAAATTTACGCACATATCCCATTCAGTATCTTTAACATTTGCTCTTTTAACTCTTGGTGAGCGTACTTTTATTAAAACGTCAACGATATATTAAGAATGAATATAAAACATATCTTGTTTCCTATATTAGTAAGTATAAAGTTTAAGTTTTCTTAGCCGCCATCAAGCCCTTGCGCCCTTGCGCCATTATCGCTGCCCTTGTTCCATGTTACTTGGGTTTGGCGCAACACATTGTTTGTCTCTCGTCACTCGTATTTTATCTCAAATCTTCCCTCACGTACTCCATGCATCTTTTCTTTGGTCTTCCTTTCCCTCCATTCATCAACATTAATGATATTTGATTCTTCATCTTCAACTTAAAGCCAGCATCTCTAACTACAAAACTATAGTCTCAAGATAATGAAGAGTGAAAGTCCAAGTTTTAACACCACATAACTCCATAGGAACAAATCTGTACACATCTCCCATCTGTTAGATAGTTTAATTCCCCTTTTACGTCTTGATTATCAGGCGCGTGAGTCACGATCTGGTGCCAGTGTGAACTGTGACCTGTGACGTCACAGTGGGAAATGTATGAACTGTTATGAAGTTATTGTTTTAGTGCAATATTGTTATGTGTTTGTGGTGCTGCATAAATTATGGAGTGTAGAGTAGCGTCCGAGGTATTCATCAAACACCCAATAATCCATTAGTTGCCTTCTGGCATATGTTTTGGATAAACCATTTAATTATGGCTGTGTGTGGAATATTATCTTTATCTCCAAACCATAGTTTATCTTAAAACTTAATTTCAACACTGTAGTTCTTGTAATCGTTTTTTTAAGAAGACAATTCTGCCGTCATATTATACCTTTACACTCATAAGTTTATCATCTTATCTCCGATTGCCCTAAATATATCGCAACCAAACAAGTCAATCGTACTCTAAGCTTGACGTTGTCATTTAAAAATAACACCACCTTCACTATTTACGTATATTTACGAGACACCGCGCCCACCGACCGACACGCCAGCCGTTACAGAATCATAGGCATGAACGAAATCGTCTGCTTGACGTATATATATACGTCACTGACGTCACTGTTGCTATGTACTGATATTGTAGTACGAACAATACTATTTTAATATTGTCTTTGTTCATTGGTGATTGTTGAATCTCTGAAGTCATTATATCAGCAGGTGTATTAAGCCTTCACTTTAGAGGTGTGAGCAGTGGTGGCCCAGTGGTGACGGCCGCGACTTTCGTCAATTGTGGCGCGTCAAGCGCTTAAGTTTTTGGAAAGTATTTTATAACCACTATTATCAAAACGGTGAAAGAAAACATCGCGAGGAAACCGGAATGTACCAAAACCAAAAATTTTAAGGTATATGACATTTACCAACCTACATTGGGCCTGCGTGGGGGATTATGTACGGCCCAGTCCCTCTGACCGAGAGGAGGCCTGCGCCCCAACAGTGGGATCATTATAGGTTGATTATGCTTATGCTAATTGGGGTGTTCATTAAGTATGTTTGTTGTCAGTTTGTGTATTGTGACTAGGTAAGGTTGGAAAATGCTGGCATTTCCTTATGTATTGACGTTAAGATACTTATTTTTTATAAACCTGACGAGCATGTCTAGACTCAACAACTAGCGAAGCTTTTAAGTTCTTTACTTCAACCTTGCCATATGCTAAGGTTGTCTAGCCTCAGTTGGTTAATTGGCTCTTATTATTTATTTTTTGCCAACCATCTCGCTACGCATGTGCTTTTGCTACTCAAAATCAAAATCAAAATATTTTATTTCACATAAACCTGCAAGGGCACTTATGAAACGTCGGAAGCTAGGTGCACGGTTCCAATTTGTCGCTTCCTATGGAGAAGAGCCGGCAAGAAACTCCACGGTTACTCTTTTAAAAATAATTGGGTTTTACAATGTTTTCAAATTACAGTGATAATAGGTATGGGAGGACAGTGCAGGCCTGTCAATAAGTACCAGGTACTTAGAGGAATGAAAATAAAGAATAGAAAATCGTCTATAAATCTAGTCTGTAAGGCCTACTGCTCCTCGATTCGAGTGTTTCAAGGTTTCATCCCTAATAGTTACAAGGGTCAAATGAAATACTATCTGTAAAGTGACTTACTAACTCAATATATGTATTGCATTTCACAATGTAAACTTAGATAGTGTTTTAGAAGACAATCTTCAATTTTTAGGGTTCCGTAAGTCCAAATAAAAAACGGAACCCTTATAGGATCAGTCGTGTGTCCGTCTCTCCGTCCGTCACAGTCAATTTTCTCCGAATCTACTAGACAGATTAAGTTGAAATTTGGTACACATATCAATTTCTGTGACCCAAATGCATGTGACGTGAATAGACGAAATCTGTAGGTATATGGGGGTCACTTTTGGGGGGCAAGATGGAAAATTTAAAAAAAAATTGCAAACTGCATCGTGTGACATATCAAATGAAAGGGCTTGTTGTGAGGATCTGAAATCTTTGTCATTTTAAAATAAATAGTATCCAAGTTATTCAAGAAAATAGACGAAAATAGACCATTCCCCCCGCCTTCCGCCCCCCCCCCATCTCCGAAACTACTGAACCTAAAATTTTGGGAAAAAATACAGAAATTAGTTTTCTACTTATAGATTATGGGAAAACCTATAAGAACTCCATGATATTAAAATAACATTGTAAATCACTCAATATTGTGCGTACCAACTTACATTTGCAGTTGGAATGTGTGGGAGAACATATTTTTGAACGCGTAGAGGTATGAAATTGAAATTCATAACTTTTACTTATATACCCACAGGTTTGTATGAAACCCTCGGTGCGCGAGTCCGACTCGCACTTGGCCTTTTTTTTTAATTATGGACACGAATGTCTGATGCAATACAAATCGTATATGTCCCTTGTGTTCTCCACTTTACATTAAACGACGGATACAATTGTGTTTATTTCAATGAATGGACTCATTAATTAAGCAAATAGTCTAGCATCGTCGACGGCGTCGTCAACAGTCGCTTGGAAGTTGTTTAAATATGAATTGACGTCAAAAATGAGGATAATGTCTGATTTATCCATATGTTTGTCTCTAGAACTTCTTCTTTATAAGGAAAATGACGCGAAGTTGACAAAAAATTTCAAAGTCAAGGTAATTTTTATGCACATTGGATGAGGAACAATTACTTATTGGTCTCTGCGAAAAGCTTTCCTCCATCCTCTAATTCATCTCACCTCTGTTTTCAACCGACTTCAAAAAAGGAGGAAACCTTCCTGTCCTTTTTATTTACATAGCAAGTAGTGGTATATATGAATAAAATTCGTGTGGGATAGTACAGCAACTAAAAAATGAAAAATAAAAATACGTTTTTACGAAACAAAAAACACTACGCGAAAAATAACTTTCATTTCGGAAGTTCTCTGATATTAATTAGTTGCTGTGCCTAGCCAATAAACAAAGAAATATGTGACTATTAACAACACGGTGCAAACACCAATAAATCTTCCTAGCCCTAGGTTACACGAAATGGCATTGTGATCTTTAAAATTGACGCCCGCGTGTGAATTAGCCATAAACTTATGGGCATTTACTGCCTTAAATCTGGCGTTTCCTTATTAATTTCGTTTAGTAATTTCCTGTTATTTGTACAGATTATTATTAAATGCGGGTCGTGTATGGACAATGATGCGGCAGACACGAATTAAACAAACTTCCCTTGTGTTAGCTGCATTGTTAATTTGTTGTGCAGGATTAATCTGTTCGTCGTTGTTGCATGTGTTATGTAACCTTACCTTGGTGCAATCAATGCACCAATGGAACTGAACTAACAGCTTTCAAGAGCTGTCTATCTGTGTGACGCTGACAGCTCTTGAACGCGACTTAGAGGATCCAGCAGAATATCAGCGTCAGGTATATTTGACTGAGATATGCTGAGCTGGAGTCTCATGAGGCCTTGAGACGCACACCGGTCCTCGTGTGTTCGTTATTTCATTTGAGTTTTAAAGTGTGTCATAGCGCAAAGTGTCCTCACAACATGGCTGCTATTCTTCTCTTTTTTTTTTGTATATTAGCACCTTGTACTTCGCTATTTCCTAATCATGTAATTAGTTATTATTTCTTAGTGCTTTTATATGTTGTATTGTGACAAAATTGACGATTTATCCATCTATCTAGATGTGTTGATCACGTTTATTTTCATTGGTGAAATTAATTGCCCTTTGTGTCTGTCTGTGTGGAAATTATTCGTCATAACTCATAACATAATGAACTAAACTTTCAATTAAACGATAGGTACAATATTTGAAAGTCCATCAGTCCATCCATTTGTTTCTTTATAACTGCCGCCCACTTTTTTAGATGTCTATTTCAACAAATTTATCCATCATATTGATGGCTGGATAAGCCGATTACTCGTAAATGAGTATTCGTACATGATTATCCGAGCAATTTGTCATCACTTTCATTAAGCTTCTCATGACCCCTTTATGTCGAGAATTTCAAGAACATATTGTGTGTCATGTCTCAATCAAAAGAGTCTTTACAAATACTCTCATGATCATCATTTCAGCTGATAGACGTCCACTGCTGGACATAGGCCTCCCCCAAAAAAATAGGGGGTTTGCCATAATCGCCACGCTTGGCAGGCGGGTTGGCGATCGCAGTATGGTGGTAAAATGCATAGAGAACGCCGCTGCCCATTCTCTAGTAAGTCCCTTAGTCGCCTTCTACGACACCCACGGGAAGAAATGGAATGATGCTATTCTTTACGTCCGGCAAATACTCTGCTTGGACTTAATTACAGTAATTTCCATACCTTCAGTGAAGGCAAATCAATTCAGATACTGTTTTACGTTTTTATTTTTTTTATGAATGGACGGACAACCACCGATATTTTTTTTCTATGCATTCATTTCACGATAGGTGTTCTATATATTTTATAGATTATCCATTCATCACTCCTGTCCTTCATTGGTTAATACGTTTTCACACCATTAGTCTTCCACTAATTCATTTTACCATTCCGAGTACGACTTATTAGCTAATAGCCTTAGTGTTAATCATTTGATAGTTTTCATCACGCAATATTATATTATTTATTATTATTCGCATTACACGTCATATTTATGTTTAGCCTACAAGCATCGAACTATCGTACAACTACAGTTTTGCATTATGTCAAAATCTGTTAACATGAGTTGATACATGAAAGCTTTTAACCTACATCGCTCGGAGATGCGAGGTTAAATAAAAATGTAGACTAGATTTAGCTGGAAATGGAGCACTGTAATTTCTGCTTGTATCGTTATACAAGCAGAAATTACAGTGGGGCTTGTGGCTAAGTAATAACAGCCGCAAAAGTCGATCGATCAGGTTAAGCTACGCTTGCCGCGGTTGGTCCGTGGATGGGTGACCATCTTTACATACTAAGACCCCTCCGTGCCTCAGAAAGCACGTTAAGCCGTTGGTCACGGCTGTCATTCGTGGATCTTGTAACAGTCGTTACGGGTCGTCAGAAGCCCGAAATTGAGTTGTGGAGGTCAGATAGGCAGTCGCTCCACGTATTCAGATGCAGCTGGTTAGACTAGAAGCCGACCCCAAAAAAGTTAGGAAAAAGACAAGATAGATGATGAACTGTAAACTAATTAATTAAGACCTCCCAATTAGCTTATCCATGATGTAGCTGTTAACCGAGCTTTACAAAACAAACCTAGAGATTTCTCCTCATAATTGGATACAACTGGAAAATGTCAGCCTCATCCAAAACAAAACTGTTCTGTAATATCGAGATCACGGAGACCTTTCCGGCACTTCAGACGGGACAGTAAAACAGCTGGTGTGACATAATGGGGACATGGCCTTTGCGCTCATAACAACGTGCGGGGCAGCTATGACATAACGTATGTCCACGAGTTATATTTATCACAATAACGCAGTATTAGTTTGATAAGAACTACATAATAGATAAATAGAGTATCGATACCTTTGAAAATAACAAACATCATCTTGTATCCATCCTTTTTGTCATATAAGGAGTAACCCATCATTGGAGTTGCCATCAACCAGGCACAAATACAGACTCCTGGCTGCTACAAAGAAATTCCAGGTTAGAAAAACCAATAACACTGTCTGACCTGGGAATCTCAGAAGTGCGCTTACGATGAGGCAGTCATCAGTCAGTCTACTTTGGAAATTGATCTCAACGAACTTAGTCAAAGACAAGAAGGCTGAATAATTCATGTTTATCAGCCTACAAGCCTGTGACATCATCGTGGAAGTTGCAACAGATCACAAAGTTGCACCGGAAAGGAATTACTTCTCCCATGTCTAACAAGGCACAATAAACTATCGACTACCCACCACTCCAACTCGTTGCGTTTGCCGTAAGTTATTTCTAACAGGAACCGATTATTTGTAACCTCGTCTCATTTCTGCTTACATTGTAGAAGAAAGTAAAACAGACTCAACAGACCTATCAGAATCTGAATCCATTGTGAACGATATTGTTAATCCATTGTTTCATATTATCGATCTTTTGTCTGCTCAACAGCGTAAATAACGTAATGAATGTTGAACTGTTAAAATGGAAGCCATTTCTACTGTTAGTGTGTTACGCAATTAACCCTCTGGAGAATTTTCGTGCATATCTGCAATGCTGTCTGTCACGTTATCCATAGCTTAAAATTCATCAAAAACTCTTGTGTTAGTGGAGTTATGTTCTTTTAAGGTCTAGTCTGCTTTTGCAGCTTCTATTTTATAGCCAGAAATATTTTGACACCGCTAATTGCTTTTTCATGGTAGCGTGCATTTATTTGATAACTGTCGTCGATTTTTAAATCACGATGAAATATCGACGATAAATTAGATAGGAGATAGAATCCAGCTTTCTATTTATACAGAGAGCAGTTGACAGATTTAATGGATGATTAGCAAACTTTAATTAACCATTTATAATCTTTTTGTTGTAATTTACGGGCGCGTAAAACTTAAAAGATTACCGAGTCACTATCGGTCAAAAAACTAAAGACCTACGTGTCAGTTTCCTGGCAGACTGCGAATTTCTCGTGTCCAACCTGTTTGCACGTTGTAGCGGAAAAAATATATAGATCCCCCCATAGAATAGTGAACTTTAAAATGTAATGAATCAAAGCTCATTTTGTATTGATAGGATTAGTCGTTCGAAAACCAATTTCGCTCTCAACAGTCGGCGCAGTACTCAGTAATAATTCAGTAAGGCGCGTGATTGCGCACATGAAAGACGTGTGCACTGCGGTCGGACGGAAAATAAATCTTTTTATCCGCGGCGATCGTGAATTTTGCGAAGTTTAATTTTCGTTGAACGAAAGCGTGTGTTAGCTTTCTATTTTATATATTCGCTACTTTGAGTGTTTGTGCTTGGAATATCAAAAAATTGGATTGTGGTATATCTTCTGTAACGTGAGTTTTTCCGTGCACTGGGTAAATCCGTTTACGTGTTTGCAAAACATTGATTCTTCATCACGTAGGGATTTTTTTATTATTGTTTCGAACAAGTTCCCATTGATTTGCATTCTCTATTTATTTAACGATTATGATGGGAGATAAGAAGCGCTCGTGGTCGTGACAGTTAGGTCTATTAACATAACTTGCATAATGAAAATTAACGAAACAGTGTTAATTTTCTAGGAGTTGGTTTTACAAATCAGATGCACTGCGTCCATGATCTAGTTTCAATTTCCTAATGGGTAACAATGCTTGATATGTTGTTACGGTTTGTAATGTTTGTTTGTTTATTTTCATACAATTTAAATGCTGTCATATTTTTCTTTTTTTTTAGGCTAACTTTTTGTCTACGTGCTTAAGGTTTCGCTTACAATTTTATTAGTTCCAAAATAATTATTCCGACCGCGTTTGATATTAATTGAACCCTAGACTAAACCTACTTTAAATCACACAATTTTATCATCTTGATCCTATTTAAGGCTAACATACCGACTCTTTCCGAATTTCCATGAAGTTTTCGAAGAGATTGTTCTATTAAAGTCACTTCGTGCCTGTCTGTGGGAGCCTTTAATTTCTACTACATCAAAATACTACATGTTTGTAAATTTTTCTTCAACCTTGCATTTTAGTTTTTTTTTTGGTAGTTAGTCGGGAATGCAAAATATTTACATTTAACGACTAGAACATCCTTCGTGTTATTTAAATAGGTGATCGAATTAAACTTGAGTTATTCAATGTCACCACAATTTTCATGAAATATTTAGTGTGATTTATGAGAATTTGTCTAAGACTGAGAGGGTTTTTTTTGGGTAGGAAATCATCAACTTCTCCAGCTCCGGGTGGAGCAGGAGGGCGTGTCAGGCTTTTACTGACTAAAACCCACCCGTGTTCCTTCAGTTGCTCGTGTGCCAGGGGCGTCGGTATCTCCTTCGAACAACCCGCACCCCTGGCAGGCATCGGCCCTTGCGGACCCCACCAGTTGAGGCTGTCATCACTTTGAGGCGCGCGTGGAACCTTGGCTTGGTCCTTACCGGACAGCTAGCTACCCATTACTCGCCATCCGCAAGCCCGCGCCTACGGTGGCCGCGAATCAGCCTGGGATTCCCGACGCCCAGGGCGTCTCCTGCAGCGACTAAGGCCGTGAGGGCGCACATACTACCTCTCCCTCACGTGCGCCGCCTCCCTCTTCGCGAGCACTACTGCTTCGCAGAAGGAGGTGACGGCTACCCATGCACTCCCGCTCCGAACCATGGCCTGGAGTAGGGCCGGACGCGAGAGATCGCCGCCGCCGATCGTCTCCACGAGGACACGGCGGTGCTCCACCCTAGCCGGGCAGACCTCCACCGTATGCTCCACCGTGTCCTCAGTGCGATCTTCGCAGTGGCAAACACCGGGCATTTCCTCCCGCCATATCCGAAACAGGAACCTCCCAAAACAACCGTGTCCGGTGAGGACCTGCGTCAGGCAGAAGGTGAGGACGCCGTGGCGCCAGTCCATCCACTCCTCAAAGAGGAGGGACTTACCGCCGCTATCCTGGCGTCCCCAATGCGACCACGGTATGCTATCATCATATCAGCCGAACGACGTCCACTGCTGGACATATGCCTCCTCCAAAAGGGGGGATTTGCCATAATCGCCACGCTTGGCAGGTGGGTTTGCGATCGCAGTATGGTGGCCAAATGCATAGAGATCGCTGCTGCCCATTCTGTAGTAAGTCCCTGAGTCGCCTTCTACGACACCCACGGGAAGAAATGGGATGGTGCTATTCTTTTACGTCCGGCACCACACGGAACCGTCCGCTGTGCTATAATCCTGACTTATTCGACGTATACATTTTAGGACGATCAATACGCTTCCAACGATAACTCATTTGTCAAATTATGAAAAGTAGTTTAGAAGTTATAAGGGAACAGATGAATATACAAACATGCATAGCTGCCAAATCATAACCCTCACCATAGTCGGATTAAAATAGGATTTTTCTTGACTTTTAGGTTTCAAGAGGCAAAATGAGACCGAATCTTGAAAAAAAAAAAATGTTTATAAAGTGCAAATCATTTAAATGTGCCTACCTAATAAAAAAAAAATCTCTTATCTCGCACAGTTTGCTTTTAATAAACTATCGGAAGACATTGCTAATACCACGTCCGACATGCTGATTGGTGATAGCAATATTATTGTTATCAACAATACGCGTAACCCGTACCATAATACCTATATTATCTCTTGTTATAATCCATTAATGGCTTATTATGACAAATCACTGGAATTTCCTGTTTTCCTGAAGTATCAGGTATTTCATGGTACGTTTGATATGATTAATTTATGGGGAAAATGATTGTATATATATTACCTATTTATAATAATATAATATATTTATTCAGACAACCGTTGATCTATTCGTTGTTGTTGTTGTTCATTTAGTTTGTGACTGAAGAAAGTTCGATTTTTTTGTGGTGTGTAAATCGTGCCTGCATTTTATCTAGCGGACTTGGTAAATGAAAAGAATCATCGAAAATCTAAAAGAGGTCATGTTTTTTTAAATGTTTAACGAGTTGATAGCCACGGCCGAAACAAGCAATATTACTCTAATAAGCTTTATTTTACTCACTGAATCGCTACTGAATGACTCTTAGGTAAACGCACACTTCCGTGCCGAAAGAGTCACTGCGCCGAGTCAAAGAAAACCTTCTTTCGGCCATTCGTCCGATACGGCGCGGATAAGACGCGTGGTTTTTGTAGGATTGCATGCATACAAATAATTCCAAAATTCGATTCTTTCGGCACCTTCGCTTCCTTCGGCTTTGAACACTGTGTGTTTATCTCTGTCGCCATCCCCGATCAAAGGGTCAAAAATCATGGGACAATCATGCGATTGTGCAGAACGAGTTATCAACACATTTGAAAAATTGGTCCTTTGAGTCAGAAAATCTGGTCCTTTTGAGAAAAGATCCAAAGCCGCTTTAAGTTGACCATCTTTGACTGACAGCACAGTTTATGCAGCAAATTCTTTTTCCATTTCTTGTTACATGGGACTTAAACATAGCTGGCGAAATGACTATAGGTACAGCTCTGCCTAATCCCTCAGGGATTACAAGCTCATGGAAAAGCACTTCACTATCACGTTACAGATGTGTGGAGACACGTGTTCTTTAGCATTTCGTATCATAACATGCCCACTATCAAAGTGCGACTGCGTTTGTGACTCACAATTATTTTATAAATATTCTCCGATATTGTTTCATACTTCACTGAAACCGATGGTCACACCGTCTTATGCAACGGCATTCTGTAATATTACACTTAGCAATAAAAAATAAGTAATATCTGCTACTTTCTTTGAAAAGAAGAAACATAACACTTGGTCTTTTATTTTGTAATTAAAAGTATTTGGTTTACATCTGTCATGTCACTGTCATGCTGCATATGATCTGCCAAATTACGCAATGACACGCGATCATCGTATCTCGTTGACTTTTCTCACAGACTTTTATAAACAAAAGATACTATCCAATAGATATGATTCATATTAATACGACTAATTTCAATTATACAGAAGCTTGTCATTCATCATAATTCCGTTTTCTGACGATCCTGTTATCGGTGTAAAATAAGTCATAATTATTCGTGATCTGATCAATAACTACTCGTACAAAAAGACGTAGACTTAAAAAAACAAAACATAAAAAAAAAAGAATCTGCCTTTTCCGAACTATTTCAATCTAACCAGATGCAGCTGAATGCCAGTATTTTACATGGAACGACTGCCTATCTGACCTCCAACTCAACCCAAAGTACAAGTATTCAAATCATGCACTGCAATGCGTCGTACATAAAGACCACAGTTGTACATAAATGGTGTCGTTTGGAGCATCGCCCACAAGCTCAACAATAATCCACTTCCTTCAATATACATTGGCGGTATTCACCAATCCAATAGTGCTAATAAAACTCAAAGGTAGACTAGACGGTATTTTCTGTTAAAAGGTCACCGTGAAAATTTGGGTAAAGTGAACTGGAGGTGAACTGTCATTCTACCTGATGGGGTATTAACACTATTGACAGGTCACTTCACCTAAGTGTTCACTGTGATTGAGATTTTTACTGAATAGATCCTCTGGACCTTGTCTAAAGACCTTGGGCAAGTGGTTGGCAACGTAAAAGCAGAGCTAACCTGCTCCCCCTATTGATTTATTATCAATTTAAATTGTTGCATGTTAATCTCTCTGAGCATTGACTGTGTAGTTGTTTAGAGGCACGAGGAACAAGGTGTAAATTTCACTTATCCTCCACAGAAAAGGAAGCAAACTCCGAGCAGACGATTGTTGTGTCTGGTGAGCAACTACCCAACGATCGATGTCGGGACGTTGAATATAATTATCCTAGTTGCGCAGTAAACTCCGCTTGCGCGATGCAGGATTTTGGGTGACGTCAGGGTGATGCGTAGTTCGCATGTGGCGGTGTGGATGTCGCTACAGATGAGATGGAAGATTAGGAAACCTTTATAAAATTGATGGCGGAAGTATGCTTCTCTATGCCCGTCGGAAACCTGGCCAATTTCATCATACCTAAATTGGCTGTAGTCTTGTTCGGTACCTGTCAGTTATCATCGTCATCTGGTCTACTGCCAATCAACGTTGAATACTGGATCTGGTTTTGCTGTAATTATAATTTGTTAAGTGTTGCAGCATTGCATAATAATCTTTAAACGAGATTCAAGGCAATACCAGCTATCTAATACGTTGTAAACTCGTTCGGAGTGATGGCTCCGATAGTGTATTGACAGTAAAATAAATGAATAAGTTTGTTGTAATGACTGAATAAATAAGATAGGCATGAAGTCGGTATGGAAAGGGAAAACATGCAACGTCCAAAAATATATCGTTATATATACCACAAAACTTTTGAAGAAATAATACCAACTTGATGAGTGGTAGGTACCTACTCAACATAACATAAAATTGTGGCTATATTCGAAAAGGGTTAGGCAGACACATACCTACAGTACACCAACATTTCGACAGTTATGTATACCTACCTCCTACATATTTGACGTAATACTTTAAAATTAAACCATAAGAGATAGATGAAAAGATTTTTACCTACATCTTTTTCGTCAAAGGTTACATGTCAAAAGACTATTGACCTAGTAGAGACAGAAACTCGTAGCAGAAAAGATTAAAGAACTGCCGGAGTTACTAATGAGCACAGAAAGTTTCTATGAGCAAAAGCTTAAACCGAGAAAACTGCTGAATAAAAGTCACTTGTGAATTATCGCACCTACATTTTTAACCGACTTCCAAAAGGAGCTTTTTTTTTTATTTTTTTTATGTATGTTCCCCGATTACTCGAAGATGGCTGGACCGATTTGGATAAATTTTTTTTTGTTTGAAAGGGTATACTTCCCAGGTGGTCCCATGATCATCAAGTCAGGATCTGATGATGGGATCCTGGAGAAATAGAGAGAACTCTTCAAATTTTATAGGCACACTTGAAGCAATTAGTGTAGTTTTTGGAAGAGTACTTTCTCCGGAGTGGTTCCATTTCAATTTGGTGAAGACCTGATGAAGAATTTCGGAGATAGGCAACGGAACTCCTCAATAAATGATAGCAAATGGACAGGGATTGCTGAAATCTCATGTCTGTCAATTGTTTACGCCAGTTAATAACATAACATCACGCCGGTACGCTGTGAAGGGGTAAGCACATGTGAACCACTAAAAAGTGAAAAAAAAAAAAACTTTTTTCAAAAAAATAAACAACCGACTTCCAAAAAAACACTAAAAAGTGAAAAATAACTTTAATTTCGGAAGGCGGTGACAAAAAATTAAAATACATATCCAAAGTCACCGACTTCCGAAATTAAACTTATTTTTCACTTTTTAGTGTTTTTTTGGAAGTCGGTTGTTTATTTTTTTGAAAAAAAGTTTTTTTCACCCATCATACTTACTTTCAGACAGCTAGGAACACTTTACCAAACCAAATCACCGGAGCGATACCGCCCGAAGTTTAGTTCACCCCTTAAGGCAAAATAGATTGACAATCATACAATATTCGAAATAGTTGTAGAAGGCGCGAAAGTCACCTAATTGACGTTTCACGGGCACTGTAAATCTGTATTTTCTCCTTGAAATAGAAAACTTGTTCGGTCGGCCCCATGGCACGATTTACATAGCTTGCGCCCACCGCGGAGTCGGCTGCACCGGTGGTGGGTGTTGGACATAGCTTCGTAATTATTGTTAGAGAAATCTATGTAGCACGAGATTATTGGCATTGTATGGTAAGCATGAATGTATGCCTGATTGAGTAGCTCGTTTAGCTTTGGAATGTTCCAAAAATATTTGCTTGTAATGCATGTGGGTGCACCACTGACATCATAAGAAATGTCATAACCAATCTATCTATACTAATAATAAAGCTGAAGAGTTTGTTTGTTTGTTTGTTTGTTTCTTTGCTTCTTTGCTTGAACGCGCTAATCTCAAGAACTGCTGGTCCGATATGAAAAAATCTTTCAGTGTTAGATAGCCCATTTACCGAGGAAGGCTATAGGCTATATATCATCACGCTAAGACCCTTAGGAGCCGAGCAAAGAGGAAAAAGTCACGAATACGAAGTACTCGCACGGGCAGGTGAGGCGGGGTGGGTCGGCGAGGAAGAAATTTGACGCGAACGAAGTCGCTGGCAGAAGCTGGTGCATAATAAAATGACTGAATCTGAGGGTCTACTATCTAATTCCGTCCACGAAGATACGGACCCGGTCAAAAGTAGTTTATCCGTCAAAGCAAGTGTGAAATTAAATTTTTCTCATGGGCAAATACACGTCAGGGACAGCTGTCCAATCGTGTAGTCAATCATTTTTAGAGCGGGCTCCGAACTCAGTTTATGTCAGTAAGTGATACGGAGTAGGCAATGCCCGTAACTTCGGTCGAAACTACAGACTTTATGCTCAGGGAGTAGAATATCCATACCGTCTTTTCGTGCGTTGAAACCAACCATTCCAGTCACAATTTCATTATTTAAATACCTTTTGATGTCCCTCACCTTTGCTTGATTATAAATGCACTCCTGCGTTGCATTCATACTGCTTTCTACTGGTATTGTTTGCGTTGCATGTGTTTCGTCATTGTGTATACAGTGTCTGACATTGTTTTTTTTTAGATGACAACAACCAATACATGCAATAGTTTTTCAAGTTGTTTACGCAAGTATACTTAGCATACCAAATACTTCAACATTCTAGCAGTGGTAATATGCAATGTTGACTGTGTGGCCTTAGTTTTAGTTTGTGATCCATAACTAGACCCAATTTTTTCTAGATTCTTCCCTAGAAAAGCCTTGAAACAAAATTTTTAAGAGTGGGTCTGAAGGCGCCAAAATTAACCGAATTTCTGAAGGTCGTTTGTGGAACCCTTCTGGCACTGAGACCGTCTGCCCCTTTGACATTAGCTGTTACTAGTCTTTGATGATTCTGCAGCCAGTTTGTCTGGCAAATCTAACTAGGCTCTCGGCATTTATCGTCGAAGATCTAGGTTTATTCCACCGTAAAACCTTAGCTATCGCAATCGTGACGATTATGTCATGTTACAAGTATTTAGTATTTACGCAAGAACACTAAATAAAAACGTCAAGTACGCTGTAAACGACGACATTTCCAGCTAATTCCTTTCACCGTTACTTTGTAATGTCACGTCTTCTAATCGCTTTGTCGTCCATCATGTGTAGCACCCCATTTGTTCTTGGACAAGTTAGATTAAGGTCAAGAAATGTTGGACTTGTTCCAACTTCAATAGCTTAGTCTGAATTGATACTTGCCTATTTTGGCGGTTTTTATGTGTCTTTTGAAACGTCTGCAGTATTATGTAAGCGGCCAAATTTTATTGGCTTTTCCGCTTGCTCTTCGAGTAGGGGAGCAGAAAACAATATCCATGCCAAAATTGACTTTGTAGGAAAAAGTATTGAATCAAGTTTAATCGCAACAGACAGTCGTTCAACTGTTGTTGATGTTATTCTCAAATATAGACCGTATAAGCTGCTACTTAGGACTATATTTGAGAATATATCTACATATATCTTACCCAAAAAAACATTGTTGGGGCAAAGCCAAGCGTCTCGTCGGTCCTGACACTGCATCACTTATATTCGTGAAAGCAAATGATAAACTTTAGATAAAGCTACTCCTCGTCTACGTTCCTCTCAACACGGTAACACCTGATTGCCCATACACACGTCAACGCTATTTGGCAGCAATATAGCTCAAACAGTGCATTAGGCTTATCTCAGCCCGCAACTTGTTAAATTGAACCGAGCTGAATTGATTATGACACAGTACTCGTTACGATAACACTGCTATGATAAAACTTAGTCCTGTGCTAGTGCTTACACCGTTAGGCATTTATAATATACGAATAAACCCACGCCTTTTTGCGTAAGGGTAGGCAGAAACTACGACCCTTATCCCCTTTTGATTCATCTATGTTCCTTACTCATAACTAACTCGCCATTTGTATGTGGGGCAGAAAAGCCAGTCTTTTTGCACTAAGACTGGTTTTTCTGTTGGCCTATTAAGTCGACTTCTGCGAGAGAACTCTATAAATATCTGGCAGTAACCCGTAATTGGTGGCAATGATTAATCGATTGATACTGCTTTAGTTTATGAAATAATGTCCCTGTGTAAATGGCGATAAAAAATTGGCACAAGCTCAGTTGGATTGCCAGTTAATATGAAGTGATTTCACTGCGGTAAAATAAACCCAGAAAAGTGGATTTTGTTAATGCCATATTTTAGCTAGGTTCGAACTATCGATTGATTAAATTCAGCCCAATAGCTTTAGGCACTATGAATCGACAGATTGTGTGTTTTATATTGATAGAAATCAGTACATGTTATTAAAGCCATTATGCTGTCAAACAAATTACATATTATGTTATAATAAACAGGTATAGTAATGTAACGATCGCCTAAACTTTTTGCTTCACCCGAGGCTTCATTGAGAGTGAAAGTCTAGAAAGAACACTGTTACTTTCGTTTCAATGGATCAAGTTTTTTGTTTTTGTCTACGATAACATCCATTAGGTATTGAGAAAAAATCTTAGCGTGTCGCGCTTTGTCTTCTTAGCGTGTCAATGGCAATCTATGTATAGTCCCCAGCCCAGAATTTGGCTACGAGCTTGGCACTCTCAGGAGCGTCCATCAGCTCCTGTAGCGTGCAGACAGGACACGCTGGACACGATATTAAGTGGCCCATTATTTGTGGGACAGCACCACATTTATTACAGTTTTTTTTTTCTGTTGGTACTGTACGATACCTACCTAGAAACATTTTTATATCAAACTTGGACATAAACCGACTACTCGAGACTCGAGCGAGACATCTCGGAAAATGTGAAATATAAGGAAGAAATTCTGTCGCGCAAAGAGTTTACATTAAGTAAACGCCTGAAATTACTGGAGAAATATAAAGCATCGACATCATATTTCTGCTCTTGTCCCATGTGAATAAGAAAATAGTAATTTTGCCTTACCTGAAAATTTAAATTAGAACCGTAGGTGCCTTCAACAGCCAAGCTTGAGACTGCTACATCTATGAGACATGACAATGCTTCTCTCATGTTCTGTGTGTGTTCTGTTCTGTGTTAGCACGACAGTATTTCAGATCGTGTTGGCCCAAAACTTCGCCACTTCCACGGCGTCGTCGGTGACAGCGCAGAGGTCCCTTTGATTGCGCATTTTGAAAGGCAGAGGCCAGGACTGGAGGTGGAGAACAGTTTGCGACATAACTCCACATCCGCCACTGCTACCGTTCCGTCTCTCATAATAAATGATTTTATTTCTGTAAATAAGTTTGTACAAACACTTCAGTCATATTTTAAAAACTAGATGAGGCCGGCGTTTCTTATCTGACTCTGAGAAGAAAGGCCGAAACAAACTCAGAGGTCACAGTCTCTGAAATAATCTTGGTCAGATCATATGAAGACCGTGTAGATTGGATTCTAAAATTGTCTTTTGACAGATTGAGTGGATCTAACTTCAATTGCCATTCACAAATAACGATCACCGCATGCAATTTATACTAACATAGTCATAAACCGAGAGAGGTTTCACACAATACGCCTACATAATACATGAGTTATATGGACCAGTCGGAATCGGGGTCAGTTCTTGGCAGAAAACCTTGATAGCTAGATTACCTAGGCACTGTTTTAGGACTTAAGTATGCTGTTCTGAAGTTATTGTATGTGGATTTTTAGCAGGTTTGAAATTGTTGTACTGATTTTCCTGTGGAAGCGTTTTAATGAAAGCTGTCTATGCCTAAACCTCAGCCCGTGTCTTGAGTGTTTTTTTTTTCAGGAAATTTGTTTTAAAAAGTTGTACAGGTTAAAAATATATAGATACTTTGTAACGAGATGAGGTCAGTGTATCCTATCAAAATACTCCCGCCTTGTACTGTATTAGATATCTTTCTCCAGATACTCATCATCATCTGCCTAGCCTTTTCCCAACTACGTTGGGGTCGGCTTCCAGTCTAACCGGATGCAGCTGAATACCAGTATTTTACATGGAGCGACTGCTTATCTGACCTCCACAACCCAGTTACTGGGTAATATACGATACCCCGACGACCCGTGACGACTGTCAAAGATCTACAAATGACAGCCGGGACCAACGGCTTAACGTGCTTCCCGAGGCACGGAGAGGTCTTGGTGTGTGTTTCTCCAGATACTAAACTCTGCAAACTGTCAGCAAAATTGTAACGTATAGCTTACACCCAGTTGTACAGACAACTAAGCAGACATAAAAGACTGTTTACTCTAAAAAGCTATTATGAACGATGTATAATGCAAAAATCTAGAACCTGATTGGGAGAAATCCGTGGTTCCTGTAACACAGCCACACAGTTGTTCTTCTTACCTAGCGCAGGATTCCGGGCTTCACTCTGTGTGTTTACATATTTTTGTACCAATAAATAATTTATTTATCATTATTTAGCTTAGGCAATGCTAAAGACAAGCAAAGATATACCTAATGATATTGTTTAGACGTTCAATTTAGCTATTTAAATACCTGTCTTAATGTGGACGGACACTAATTAAATTGTTTACTATCTAACCGTTAAGTCGTTGGTCCTGGCTGCCATTCCTGGATCTTTGACATTCTTGCTAAGGGGTATGATTAAACTGTTCCACTGTACGTTACAAAATTTTGTTTCGGTGCCGTTAGTGGAAGTGCTCAGGTGCGGTTCGGTTAAGTGCCGTTGAAATCAGTGCTCTGAGTGGAATACTAGCCAATAACTGGGTTGTGGAGGTATTCAGCTACATACGGTTAGACTGCAGGCCAACTCGATAAATTGTTGGAAAAGTCTAGACAAATGACGATACTTAGGTACGACTAACCCTATCAATCACTAAATCATCCTACTTATCACTACATAGTATAAAACAAAGTCGCTTTCTCTGTCCCTATATCCCTATGTATGCTTAAATCTTTAAAACTACGCAACGGATTTTGATGCGGGTTTTTTTAATAGATAGAGTGATTCAAGAGGAAGGTTTATATGTATAATACACCGACCTCCACGCGGGCGAAGCCGCTGGCAAAAGCTAGTAATATTATAAATCTGAAAGTTTGTGAAGATGTTTGGATATTTGTTACTCAATCGCGTAAAAACGGCTCAACGTATTTGGATGAAATTTGGCAAACAGATAGTTTGTAACCTGGATTAACGTATAGGATACTTTTAATCCCGCTTATACGTTTCCGTGGGATAATTTTCGATCTCCGCGCGGGCGAAGCCGCGGGCAGCAGCTAGTCTTAATACTTATCTAATGACTTGTCATTACCGATTCCAGCCAAATCAACAGCGTTGTATCGATTCTCCTTAATTGACTCATCGTTCAAGGTCGAATTAAATTCGTAATAAGTATAATTCAATTATGTCTAAGTAGCGTAAAAGTCAAGGTCGTTGGTTTTAAGTAGGTTACTAGTTGTGTTTCCATTTAGGGGTTTGTGGCTAAGTAACAATAGCTGCATGGGTCGATCGATCAGGTTAAGCTACGCTTGCCGCGGTTAGTCCGTGGATGGGTGACCATCTTTACATACCAAGACCTCTCCGTGCCTCGGAAACCATATTAAGCCGTTGGTCCCGGCTGTTATTTGTGGATCTTTGACAGTTGTTACGGCTAGTCAGAAACCCGAAAATCTAACAACCAGTCTTACCAAGGGGTATC
Source organism: Polymixis lichenea (assembly GCA_949091785.1). Taxonomy (NCBI): domain Eukaryota; kingdom Metazoa; phylum Arthropoda; class Insecta; order Lepidoptera; family Noctuidae; genus Polymixis; species Polymixis lichenea. Next base: position 23,210,762 of record OX420937.1, read on the forward strand.
GTATTACCCAGTAACTGGGTTGTGGCGGTCAGATAGGCAGTCACTCCATGTAAAATACTGGTTTTCAGCTCCATCTGGCTAGACTGGAAGCCGACCCCAACATAGTTGGGAAAAGGCTAGGCTAGGAAGACGACTAAACGTGTTTCCATTAGAAAAGTCGATTATAAAAACATTCCTACCAGCGATCGTGGGAGCTTCGTATTGTCATTCAAAACCTTTTGTATGCGGTGTAGTGAACTCAGAATAATATAATTATCATGCTATATAAATAAGATACCACGTGATTATGCCTTAGTCAGCAGTCAATAATAATAAAGTCTCAACTCTGTTTTAAGGCTTCCGCAGAAAGTTGCCACGCGCCTGCCTGCGTCGTATGATGACAAAATGCATTAAATTTTAATTTCGAAATATTAGGAGTATTTGATGTCTAGCTCTGCACACGCATTAAGCTTATTTGACAACGATTTACAATTTCGTCACGATATCGCAATCATTGATGAGCTAGTAAACATTGATTTCACTATTTCTATCCGGGAACCAAAATAGCTGCAAGCTCTCTTAACAAACATCTGGTTACCAGAAGTGGAAGATGATGACGATAACGAACTAATCCACCTTCAAAATGTAAAATGGAGGTGCAAAAGGCTACATAGGATAGAAGAACTCTATCCGCGCAAGCCTTATTTTTGCACCTCCATTTCTGTTGCTTTTAGTTCATAATCAGGAGTAATGGTTGCAGTACCTATGTTTTAATTTTCACTAACTTTCTTCTACTTTTAAATCTGCTTCACACTCTTCAGGACCATTATCTAAATAGTCTGTTTTGTTCGGAACTAAGCTGAATAAGCTTTTCTTTGTCGTTACCCACAATTCCAACAATAACTAAATACCGGTCATCTTTTTTCATTCTTCATATTGCTTACTCTGAAAAGTTTAATATCGTAAATTCTTCATCGTAATAACATTTCCGTTCATCCATATGGAGTAGGGCTTCAACGGTACCGATATGTGGTGTTACCGTTTGAAAGTCTCGTTGGACAAACAATGCGATTGGATTTGAATAGGTAGTGCGCGTGCGATGCGATTCTAGCTTATGGACTCTAGACATCGATATTTTCATAAATGAGATGGATCGTGATATCTTGGGCTGCAACGTGCATGTTGGGACCGGCTGTATTTGTTAAACAACAAAGCCGACTCGAAGCACTTACTTCATATATTCGGCTTTCATTCGGCTCTCGCCGATCGGCAAACTTCCTTCGGCATTTACCCTAAGTGAATCATGTTCGGGTCATCTCAGCACAATTTCAGCTATGCTAAGCGGCTTTACCCGAACATGTGTTTACCGCACCTTGTACTGTACAATACCTCCTCATTAATAATAGCATAGGTATAAATAGGGTATAAGGCAAGTTATTTGCAAGTCATACAGCTCGTGCGCACGTATCTTTTGGTATGATTTAATGATCGATCAATCAACTAATGAGCTCTTATGGACTAATGAGGCGCCTTTCATTACGCACATTACGCGTATTTTGAAGAAAATACTAGAATTTAATACATATTTTCTTATCATGATAATTAAAGCTATGAATTAGTTATACGTATAAGAATTATATTTCTTATCGGTATAGCAATATGTTCCTCATATTCGTTCATTCTACTTTTGAGTAAGATAAAATTATCGAAATGTAAAAAAAAAACTGGCAAAGAATACATAACAATGACAAATAAGTCAATTAAACATTGTAAATCAAGAGTTCCAGTGAATAACCGCAAGTTAGTAGATGCATTTGCCCAGCGAAGCGTGTTCACTATGTTTAGAGCCAGAACACTCTGGTATTAGGAGCCTAGCTGTAATTCTAAGCAAACTGATTATAGTAAATTAAAGACGCTACGAAACCCCTCGTAGGTTTAATAGCAAAGCTGTCACTATTTATGACGGCGGTATCTCTATAGCTGTTGTTCCACTTGACTACTATACTGTAACGGTTATCGTAGAACATGCATTGCACCTTAGACTGAAGACTATAACGTTAAGAGACTAATGTAATTGAGAATCTAAACATGAATGGGAAATGTCTTGCCAATTATGGCTTGAAGAAACATTGCCCGGAACATGGGACTATCTCGCAAATAAAGGCTTAGAATTAGAAACAAGTAACCGGCTAAATAATAGCTCGCATATTGTGTGAACATTGTGTCATAGACAATGATATTGTAACGAATGAAATTATGAATAGATTGTGTGGGATGACATCGTCAGAATGAACTGATAGAGATTAATGAAAAAGAAGACGCGCTGGCGCCAATGATGAGAGGGAAGATGACGATTAAGTCACAGTTATGAAAATATGAATGTCAATCAAATGACATGCAACCTTCTCGCTTCAGAAGTCAATAAAATAACTTGTTACTTTGTTAGTGCTATCTACACGGCCGATCTGAAACCCGGTTTCGGTAATCAAGCTTCTAATTGTCCTAATGCAATTAACCATGCAATGCATAAAAAGAAACATCGATACGCGTAACTCTTCTTACATAAATAAATCGCTCCAAATACTATCATCGTTCAATATAAGTACACCAATTATTCCATCTTCTAAAGCTTTCACTAGAGCCAATAAAATGGTTGTTTATATAAATTTTATTATGATTACACCGTTCTCGCCTTGTTACACAAACCATTCAACGGTTCATTCGTTCCTTCGTTCAGTAGGTCAGCTCATTCTGCGCCTGCGACTCGTAAAAGCACCGAGTTAGAATTGGGTTGAATATGCGTGAGGTATGTGAGGATATGATGTCACCGTATGTTATGTTTTGACAAGTATGGCAAGTATTTGCGGTTTGACAAGAACGCAGATTTATCAAGTTTACCTTTACATTTGTTTGCGAAAAAAACCTTAATATCGAAGGCTATCGTAAGTTGATGAAATAACAAGCACATTGTAAATATGATGAGGCTGCAGATAAATATTGAAAATGTTTCTCAAAAGAGTACTCAAATACATCAGGAAGGCTATGAATACATATTGCTATAATAAGCCAAGAACATAAACAATTTTTGAGAGAATGTGTCCACTGCAAATAATACCAGTCCGAGAGGTCTTGCAAATTAATGATTATGTGTTTTACCTCGCATATATGCAGTATGTCGGTAAACTATTTGTTTGACTCTTATCCGTTACACCCGTTGCAATGCCATCAAACAGCACTAGAATTTCAGTTATCTTTCAAACACTGGTCCTTTGGGGGCGTATGATTTTGGCCAATGTACATAATATCTATATATATACCATATTTTATCCCACCCGCATTTAAAACATCCGGGAACCAATAAACAAAATATTCAATTAACAACCCAGATTGACCCGTGGACCTCGCAGCCATCCACAATGGCTGTCACAATTATACCTGGCTGTAGATTTCGCCATGCTAAGACAATGGGCAGTAAACACAAATAAACAGTAGTATTGCAGTTGCAGCGACAGTTGGTAATGACTCGCCCACTAGCCGTGGGCGTACGTGGGATTTGACTTAGCACCGTTCCAATGCAGTTTCAGTAATCTTTTTGTGGTTATTATAATCTGGTATAACCATTTTTGTCACATGGTCCTTCGGTCCTAGGGGGTTTGTGGTTATCGATCGATCGGGTTAAGCTATGCTTGCCGTAGTTGGTCCGTGGATGGGTGATCATCTTTACATACCAAGTCCCCTCCGTGCCTCGGAAAGCACGTTAAGCCGTTGGTCCCGGCTGTCATTTGTAGATTTTTGACAGTCGATACGGGTAGTCAGAAGAGCCTCTCACCAAGGGCATCGTATTACCCAGTAACTGGGTTGTGGAGCTCAGATAGGCAGTCGCTCCATGTAAAATACTGGTATTCAGCTGCATCCAGTGAGACTGGAAGCCTACTGCAGCATAGTTTGGAAAAGGCTGGGCAGATTGTGGTCCTTCGGTCCTCTTTCTCTGTCCCTTTAAAATGTAGAAATTCCCAGACTCGGAAAATCATTATTACGAACTAGCTTTTCCCAGAAACCGCCTTGTCCAGACAAACTGGTCCTAAGATCGTTAACAAGCGCATGGGCACGAAACACTCGCTCATATACAGTACGGCCAGATTCTAGTTTGATCACAGGTGTACCCTATAAGACGAGAAATCTGTGCACAACAAATAAATTTCATTTCAGTTTTGTCGTAAATATCCCTGATTAATTTCTTCCTCCGGCTGAGCGTGAAGAATTTCTATAACCATTCAACTAAAGTTGATGATATGATTGAGAAACAAACTTCCTCACAGATTTTCGCATAGTTATCGCCTAGGATTGCACGTCAAAACTGCATTCTCCACCATTTGATTTGTTAGCACCAATAAATAGCTTGTGGATTTTGATTAATTATCTGACTGTTCGGCTGCAGCGTAGATTTATGATTGCAAACGACTTTGGTCCGCTTTTCTTGTCTGCGAGACCTCAGTCCCCGGTAGTATAATGATCGTTATTAGTATTCTTATAGGAACTATTATTCTTTGTGTTGTTTATGTAGGTTGTGAATGTCTCCGACCGTCAGTCGAATGTCGATGATTTTTATTGCGTTTTGATAAAAATTCCTTTTTACTATTTCTGTTTGTTTTGTGTCGTGAATATATTGAAATGGCAGCATTTAGCAAGCAGCACAAACTTGTAGGTATTTAAGTTAATTAATTTTGTGTTTTGTATAAAGGCACCAGACAATTTTATGAAAAGTTCATATAAATTGTTCTACCAGGATGGCGTCGCGATTGTCTGCGGGAGCGTTAAAGCTGTATAAATTGTGGACGTGTTTAAATTAAATTACATTAAAGGACAATAACCCAGCACAGTATGCCACCTACACACTTACTTCTTGTTTTCTCCCTTAAGTGGCACTTAAAGAGTGTTTTCGTTACTAATAGCGTTTAGCTCTCCTTTGCCAATCACTAAAACTGAAATTATTTTTTTATGCTTTTTCAGTAATTAATGTAGGAACATACCATAACATCACGCTTTGTTTTCCCGAAGGGTTTGGGCAGAAGTGTACCCCACATTTCGCCAGTTATAAGAAAGAAAGAAAAAGAGATGAAAGGATATACTTTTATTTAGCACAGACTATAAACGCACACAATATGCAGCAAAAAAATAAAAATAAAACCAACAAAAAGTGAAGTGCGATGTCAGAAACTACCCCCAAGTCCCATGTAGGACACCGTTAAAATGATTTATTTAACTGCGTACCTAAATAACAAAACGTCTCCAGTCTAAATATGAAAATTTAATATTTCCGAGTCGGCAGATCGACATTATCTATGTTTGAAAAAATCGCTTTTTAATTTCGATGTTAGAATTATTTGATAGTTTCAAAATACTCTTATCCATTTATACTGTCAATTGTCTGTGTTTTTATTTATTGTCGTAATTTTGTCTCCACGTTGTATTTTACAAGTAAGTTACCAAGTCAGAAAACACTACTTAAGTTACCTTCCTATTTCGTTAACTCCTTGGATGGATGTAGTTTCTGCTTTCAAAGGCTGTAGGAGTAGGATACGTTTTTCCGTACGAATAGCTAATGTTTTTTGCGACATTCTGACGATGCGGGGCGGTAGATGCACGACTGAACTAGCTAATAATATCTCTCTCTACCTAGTAACAGACTTTGTGGAGGATCAGCCTTTACATATTTTTGCAGATGGTTTTAGATGTCGTTGCATCATTGCTGTTGTTTTTTCTTCCTGTCAATGCGTTTTAAAATTAATTTTTTTTTCGTTTTGGCGCATTTTGGGGTTAATCTAGTAGATTTTATTGTATTTATTAACCGACTTCAAAAAGAAAGAGGTTATCAATTCGAATGTTTATATATATATATTTTTATGTATGTTCGGGCATAACTCCGTCATTATAGACGGATTTGCAAAATTCTTTTTTTGTTCGAAAGGGGTTTATTCCGAAATGGTCCCATAAAAAATTCATATTGTTCTGATGATGCGTTTCGGAAACAGACAATGGAACTCCTCAAAAAATGGCAGCAAACTAACCGCAATTGCTGCTATTGCATAAATATGCATTGTTTTGACCCTAAGGATGATGAAATTTCGAATTGTGTGGGGTAGGTACTGTAACTAAAAAGTGAAAAATAAAATAAATTTTTCAAAAAAAAAAAACAACCGACTTCCAAAAAACACTACAAAGTGTAAAATAACTTTAATTTCGGAAGACGGTGACAAAAAATTTAATTAAATATATATCCGAGGCCACCGACTTCCGAAACTAACTGGCAAAGGTAGTTATTGTTTAATTTTAGTGCATATAATACCTACTTCAGTGATGATGCTTCTTCCTAGATAATGCGAACAATCGTGATGCATTATTGTAGAATTCAATGCGACAGGATGTACAGACAAACAATTAAACGCACGACATGGATAAATTAAATACAAAGTATTCATTACAATGATTGTAAACTCGATTGCAGAATCTGTATCATCAGTAAGATGATGCAAAGTAAATGGTGTTTTTGTTTTAAATTTTGTTATTGTGACTTAATCTGTCAATATGACCTTTTCCTTATCTATTCAGCTGCATCTCTAAGTTTATAAATATCTGTTTAGAAGATTGGAAGCAGACGGTATTAATTAATTTACATAACTCTAAAAATAGAAACATTCCTAATAGCCGTTAACATATCCACTCAGTATTAGACAAACAGATGATTATGTATTCCGATTCATCTAATTAGTATGGAAAAAGAAGCTTAGATACTGTTGCTCTTCGAAAAACTGGATTGTAGGACAGGTATTATGTACTTAATGCTCTTTTTTCCTTGTTTCATCCTTAGTAAAACCTAATGAAAACTAAAGAAACAATAACAATAACAGATTAATATTAATGATACGTCATACCTTCTAAATTTCATCCTGATCAAAACGAAGCAACACAACTAACGGAAACATATTAGAGTAACGTGCAAAGTCTACATACAGATAATCTAGAAAAAAGTGCCAGCAACCCCTGTCTCCAAAACACAGTTTAAGTCTGCACCCTCACCAGCTAGCTGAGTATGCAACCTGTCCCGCCCACCGCGGCCATTGCCCCCGCGGCGAAAGCTATGCTATAGCAGAAGCTTATAAATTGATACCAAGTAAATGATCCGCGAATATTGCACCAGCTGCCAGCTTCGGTGATGGAAAACGAAAGTTTGTGATCGATGCGTCGTTAGTTCTGTGTTATCTGTTGGGAAGATTGTTTACATTACTTATTTATGTAAGTATAATATGGGTAATAAGCATTGCGGGGGTTGTGGAGGTTAGATAGGCAGTTGCTCCATGTGAAACACTGACAGATTGATTGAGTGTGTTTTGGAACGATTTTTATCAAAGGGGTAATTCCAGAATTTTTTAGAACATTTGCAATTCTATTCTGTCTCAATCTGTAAAAATAACTTTTTACCTACATTTTGGACAACTTTTTCACATTGATTCGCTGGATTTCGACTACGTTTTAAACATTTTAAATACTTTCTGGTTGCTAGTTTAATTTGTAAGAAGGTACTTAAAATGTTTTTTCTTTTACTAAATACGTAACCTAGCACCAGGCCAAGAGATATAAAAGAAAAAATAAGAAAAATGGAGCGTGCTGACTGTGATGTAAATATTTTTCTGCTAAAAAGTAGAATGAGTCCAACTTTTTACGCGGCTTTTCTTTGTAATTAGAATCACGCTACTTAAATAGCATCATGATTCAGATTACGAAAAAAACCCTTTCATTTCTACAAATGTAGGCTACAACAACGTGTCACTCTGAAACCATCACCTCAAACAAGATGAGACGACCTATTTCCCAAGTCGACCTGTCTAGTTGTATAGCCACCAGCCGGTACAGTTTGCTCCACTTTCATACTACATATTTACCAGTCGTTCTAGGAATATCTGCGATAAAGTACAGCACTCAGCCATTAATATAACACTAGTATAAATCTGTCGCAGCCATCTGGTTAAATTAGCCAGCTAATTGGACGCCTAGGCGGTTCATTAAACGCCGGCATCCAATTTAATAGCTGAAGGACAACTAGTCAAGTCATTGAGCGCAACGTTTAACCAGATGACTGAATGCTGTGTAGTCATTTAGTTAAATTGGATATTGATGAATTTGTGATGTTTGGTTTGGGTGACTATGAGTTCACAAATTATGTACGACTACTTTTTAATAATACCTACAAATAGTAAGTAATAGTGAAATGTTGGTTCACAACAAAGTGCATAACACGAATATTACTCAGTAATAATTAAGTCAGTCAGTTTAGACTAAAATATTTCGCGAAAACTTGCAGAAGACGTAGTATTATTGAGCACCTCCATGTTTTAATACTATTTTGATAATATCACACTTTAATTTCACTTAAATTGCACACAAGAACGGAATTTGTTTTGGTGACTACTCTAGCGCCGCAGTGGAAAAAAAAACTGAAGTAAATTTAAATCACTTGGCGGAGTCTTGGTCAGTTATCTTCAAAGGGCTGACTTTCAATACGCCAAGTTATTAAACGTTGAATGATTCTAGTTCAATTAACTATCGGCCGCGAGGCATCCAATTAGATGCCGGCGTTTAATGAACGGCCTAGGCGTCCAATTTGCTGGCTAATTTAACCAGATGGCTGCGACATATCTACAACTTATATCCAGTTTATGACGATTATGTGGCTTATTTGAGTTATAACTCGATGAACGAATTCATTCGCCCGAATCGGGTGGATCGTCACTTTCAAATCTATACTATATAATACTAGCTTTTCCAGTGGCTTCGCCCGCGTTAACCAGTATAAACGAAACCTTAATAAATTATACATCTAAACTTTCCGCATGAATCACTATGTGTATTGGTGGAAACCGCATGAAAATCCGATCAGTACTTTTTGAGGTTATCGCGAACAGACGGACAGACGCGGCGGGGGACTTTGTTTTATAATATGTATTGATGATTATAAAGAGGTAAAGTTTGTGAGTTTGTGAAGTTGTAGGGGGTAATCTCTGGATCTACTGAACCGATTTTGAACATTCTTTTATCAATAGAAAGCCATGTTATTTGTGAGTGTCATAGGGTGTACCATAGTCATTAATGACAGTCTCAGATAAATCGAATACAAAAAAAAAAAAAAAAAATTGTATAAAATAATAAAAGATATAAAAAAGTCAACGAACTTGCTGTACTCAAATGGGGTATCGTTGAATATGTCTTTTAAAATCGTCTGTAGGTTTTTCCAATAATTTTCGATTCACCATTTAGGATCTTTATCGATTTAAAGTTGGTTAGCAAACATTCCCACTTAAGTTTATATATAAGTTACTTATTTATTTATTTAATACTTCACGCACAGAAATATACAGAGGCGGACTAAGATAATAAATAACTAACGAAAAATTTCAACACTGATAGATGGCTCTAGAATCATGTGGTGAATTCATGGTACCAGTTTGATCGTCGACGTTACACCCTGTATAGTAGATACAACTAAGCCTAATACTAGTTATTCACGTCCACATTGCAATGAATAAGTCTCGAACTCACGACCTCTGGCTCCCACGATACCAAGTTGTTACCAAACCCTGATATTTATTAGCCCAGATACAACAACGAATTCTAATTTAACCACGCTAAAACCGAACAGAATTCCTTTCGACCGCGATCACTTTACAGAATCTACGTCAACCTAACGTTATGCTAATACTATTCAATATTTCATAGTACCTATAGAGATAAAAGCGGTTATTAGACGGCTTCAGACACTAGGCAAGCTTTATTTAATTAGTTTATTGCCTTACTGATAACTATCGCTTAGGGCGCCCTCTGGCGGCACGGCACGGCAAGGGTTTTATGCGACGAATACGAATATAACTTAATAGTATGACAATGACAGGTAGTGGTGTGGGTATGTGATACGGAGGAGTGAGGAAAAGGTCGTGAGGAGAGTTTTTGAGTATGTATGTCGATGGCTATAGGAATAGGGCAAGACCAAGCCCAAATAATAGTACCCGCACGGTCGATCGATCAGGTTAAATTACGCTTGCCGCGGTTGATCCGTTGATGGTGACGACTATCTTTACATACCAAGACCGTCTAGCAGATGATGAGTACGACAGCAATATTTTAATTTCACTGAAAATTTCACCGCAGATACGAACACAATGCTGCGGTATGCTTAGGCATGCCATGTCATTGAAGTTTGAATTTTATCTTCATATCTTTAAGTTACATTCCTATTTGTCGCATAAAAATCAATTGCTGTGAGAGCGCAGACCCTTACAGATACAGAATAGTGTTGGGACTTGCGTTGTGCAATTTGGTTCGACTCTGACCGCTCGGCCAATCGCTAACGAATTTAAGGTGGCAAGTTTTCGGATAAATATCCCATTTGTTGCTGGTGTATTGCGTTTGTTGTTTAGTAGTTATTTGCAATGTTGTTTTCACATTAATTTAGTGAACTTGTTTTGTTAAAGGGTGCTAATTATTTCTCATTTAGGGTTGTGTAATACATATTTGCTAATGTTCTTAGTTTGGCGCCTTGGCGGTTTAGATTGAGACAGCATTTAAATTAAAGAACATGCTCAGGTATATGATGCAAAGTTGAAGGTGCACTTGTAATTTACGTGAGCAAAGTATGATAGAACAACGAACAAATGCGTTATGTCTGTCTACACCAAGCGAGCGGGTCTAGAATGTAAATACATTCTAAGAAGTTCTAGAATTCAAGACTAAATAGTCTTGACTTCTTTATGTTGCCAGTCTTACATCAAACATTTCTTCAAGAGTGCGCCCTGTCTAGCAATAAACTTTGCACATTTATAAATCTTTATTTAACTATATGCTTTCATGATAACTTACATAAATATTAACATCATGATACGAGTGATAGTAGGAACAAAGCTAAGTAATTACAATGTCAATATAAAAAGTAAAAGAAGTAGAAGTTATGTAAAGTAAAAGAATTACATTCACTTTTACCAGTATTGTTTTAAGGTTTAGATAGTAATCTTTAGGTAGGTACGTGTTTTATCGTTTTCCTCACTAGATATACAAAACTACATCATTACCTAATGTTATTTTTTTCAACGTCTCCCTTGAATTTGCATAAATGACTATTCAGTTTTTAATTTTACGTTTTACAGTCCCTAAACAAAAAAAACACTCCTCTTTTACCTACTGTGTGGCATATACTTAATCAAACATTCATTAACAAAACAACAACTGACATAAATAGCTGTCCAACCAATGTCGATTTATTGACCGATAAACATAAATAACAAAATGAATACACAATTTTCAGAACAGCTGTACTGAATCTTATCTTTTGCATTTAATTCCGCTATCGATAGCCGATAATGCAGCTCCAAATAACAACAAGTCCACTATTGGCTTGAGTTGAATCATATTATTGGGTTGAATTGTAATAGTGATTCACTATAAAGACGTCCACTATGACGGAACTAATAAGTTGATATGCAATATGCATACCAGTTCTTATGCATGTCAATACACATGCACTGTTATGTATGTTTTAGATTATGTAGTTACCGTTAAGTAATTAACTTGCTAATTTATAAAGCTACAGACATTCCAATAAAACAGTCCCAATCAAATAAATCCCCAAACTCCATCTTGTAATTTACCACAGACAGACAGGCTAACATAAACTGAATTGTCATAATGATTGTTGTATAAACCATGAATAAAATGACAATAAAGTTGCTCCCAAACAATCTGCCTCTGTTTGCATAACAAATCAGTACAATTCAGTAAAAACAAACATCTTTACTTTACAACTCACATATCGCAAAGATGCACAGATAATGGAATCTGCGGATATTTATCCGAAGTCTACGTATGCGAGGCCGCGCGTCACTAGTAATTACGCAACTTTTCCCACGCGTGTGAGTTGTAAACGTCATCTGATATGGTACAAAGTAATCAATGCCTACTGTTTTGTTCACTCGCACTCGCACTACTACACGTGGTTCCAAGTGTTACGTGTCAGTACAGACAACCCTAGGTTATGTGCGGATTTATAATAATTATGGCCTTTAAATATAATAGTTTCGTTGACTCATCCTCACGATTTGTTTAAAATTTTTCGTGATGAAATGAAATCTTGTAATCGTAAGTAACTTCGTTCGAGAGTTAAGCTATGAAAATGTTACAAAATAACATTTTCGACAGTCGTTACGGCTTGTCAGAAGCCCTGTAAGTCTGACAACTAGTCTTACCAAAGGGTGGGGTACGTAACACAGTAACTGGGTTGTGAGGAGGTCAGATTGGCAGTCGCTCCATGAAAAATAATACTGGTATTCAGCTGCATCCGGTACGACTCCAACATTGTTGGTAAAAAGTTAGGCAGATTGATATATTGGACGCTATCTGAAGCCATCGGGTCAAAAACATTATGTACCGTTATCCATTTTATTCAAGAAATACATCAAATACATCTACATTGTAGGTAGTCTCACAATTGGTCTGAACAACAATTTCATTCGTTCAATAGAAACTGTTTATGCAACAAATTTAGCCAGTTTGTGCGCGACAACTACTTTGTTGTTATTGGAATCATTGTTCTATTTATTCGATGTTTTCCAGAAGACAATGCTCTGTGTTTAACTGTGTTCAAATAATGGCATATTATGGGAGCCAATTTCGGGATGTTTATTATCTTGTTTTTGACTGTAGAGTAAACAAGAAGGCAACTATGTATTTTCATAAACAACAAACTTGTCTTTGACCTGCCTGTTGTCTAACAGGCAGGTCAAAGACAAGTTTGTTGGTTATGTCACTTGATGTTAATCGACTATGGGCACGCCACGATTGCGGCGGTAAGTCCCCTCTTTGAGGAGTGGCTGTGGAGCTAGCTTGAGCTAGGCGGCATGGCGTCCTCACCTTCCGCCTGACACAGGTCCTCACCGGACACGGTTGTTTCGGGAGGTTCCTGTTCCGGATAGGGCGGGAGGAAACGCCCGGGTGTTTCCATTGCGAAGATCGCCCTGAGGACACGGTGGAGGTCTGCCCGGCTTGGGCGGAGCACCGCCGTGTCCTCGTGGCGGTGATCGGCGGCGGCGATCTCTCGCGTCCGACCCTGGTCCAGGCCATGGTACAGAGCGAGAGTGCATGGCTAGCAGTCGCCTCCTTCAGCGAAGCAGTATGCTCGCAAAGAGAGAGGCGGCGCACGTGAGGGAGATGCAGTACATGCGCCCTCACAGCCGTGGCCTTCGCAGGAGACGCCCTGGGCGTCGGGAATCCCAGGCTGATTCCCGGCCACCGTAGGCACGGGCTTGCGGACGGCGAGTAATGGGTAGCTCGCTGTCCGGTAAGGACCAAGCCCGGGTCGACGGCGCGTTGTGTTCCACGCGTGCCTCAAAGAGATGTCAGCAGCAACAGATGGGGCCCGCAAGGGCCGATGCCTGCCAGGGGTGCGGGTTGTTCGAAAGAGATACCGCGGCCCCTGGCATACAGGCAACTGAGGGAATACGGGTGGGTTTTAGTCAGTAAAAGTCTGTCATGCCCTCGCTCCACCCAGAGCGGGAGAAGTTATTTGATGATTTCCCACCCAGAAAAAAAAAATGTTAATCGATTATGCTGAACGTCTGCCTGCTGACCATCAAGTCCTGGTTTCGATTCCCGGGTCGGCCAAAGTGTAATTGGGTTTTTCCAACTGGAATTTCTCAGTAGTAGCCCGGAGTCTGGATTTGTGCGCGGTTGATGGCAGTAGGCTAGCCCCTGTTACATGGGACTTAAACATAATTGGCGAACTATAGGTACACTTCTGCGTAACCGTTCGGGGAATACTAGCGTGATGTTATGTCATTTTCATATTCAACCAGCAGACTTCCTGCCAGGGGTGCGGTTTGTTCGAAAGAGATACCGTGGCCCCTGGCACACAGGCAACTGAAGGAACACGGGCGGGTTTTAGTCAGTACAAGTCTGACACGCCCTCCCGCTCCACCCAGAATGGGAGATATTTCCCACCAGTTATTTGATGATTTCCCACTCAAAAAAAAAAAACCAACAGACTGGTCTTTGACTACGTTACTTTGGCACTATCTTACTTGCCGATTTTGCTGAACATTTTAATCAATAACCATGTAATAAATAGATACTTCTTATAACTAAGTAGGTACAGCGGGTCCATTGGCCACAATTCTTTAGCGTTAGTTGGCCAATCTATACTAATTGACAGTGACACAGAGTAACACAGTATCTCAACCAACACGGCATTTAAACCAGCCTCAGTCGCCGACTATTGAAAAGAGACACTGTTTGTACTAAACAAACGGTGTTGTCATACCTACATAAGACATCTGTTGAATAAATTAAAAACATTCGTCTGAAAGACTTGCCACGAGCGTTTCAAATTCTGTACTGTAGTAAGGTTTGACCACGATAACGAGACCTTGAAAGATTTGATCCTTTTCGTAGGCTCGATAAGCACATAGGTATTATCAAGCCCTTACCAGCCACTTATCAAAACTTATACGATTTATATCCTAAACGATAGGAGGCCCATTGATCGCCACATACAGGCTAAAGTACAGCAACACCAAGGCGTTGCTGGCCTTTCTCGAGGAGTAGGGGTGGATCGAATAACAAATTTTCCAAAATACGCACTTTAACGTGGAGTTACACCAGACCGTATTACCTATTCTAAAGGATATTTATTACTACTTATATCGTTTACGAAAAACATTGCCTTAAAAATTTCGATTACGACAAGTTCCCCTTACATCTGACTAGGTACACGTAATTGTGTGTGTAATATAATCTAATCCATAAGTAGGAACTGGCACCTTCTTCCCCAACATCCTCAACTTGACAAACAAGCCGGGCTCTTCGGCAGTCGTCACATACGTACCTATTGTCTACGAATGTTCTCACAATCTTTGTTTTGCAAACATCCGTAATTCAGTCATCGATTCCTTCAATAGGTCTTACCCGAATGCACACCGACGGAGACAGTGCACAACCGAAATATATAAGTGAAATAACGTGACGTGTCCGCATCGTATCGCACGATTTAATCGGACGAACATTTTAGTGAACTATCAGACGCCATATATAAAAAGGGAAGTGCAAACTCTCGGTGTGTGATATTGTCGTGTCGCATCGGTGGTGTGGTGTCGTGTCGTGTCGTGATAGGTGGAGCGGCGCGTCGCCAATGCGCCGGCGGCGGTTACAGGATGTCGCCGGCGCGGGCGCTGCTGGCGGCCCTGCTTATATGTCAACTGCTATCGTACGGTGGCCACCAAGGACTCACCAAGATATTTTGCACGTAAGCATCATTTTAAAATCTAAGAATAAGATGTTTCTCTGAAAGTGTCATGTCGGCCTTGCTTCTCATGCACGAGGTTCAAATCCAGGCAAGTGCTAATGTGAGTTTTACAATTGACATTGGCGAAGAAAAACATCGTGAGGAAATCTGGACTCACCATCTGCCTAGTCTTCCCAACTATGTTGGGGTCGCCTTCCAGTCTAACCGGATACAGGTGGATATCAGTATTTTACATGGAGCTACTGCCTATCTGACCTCCACAACCCTGTTACTGGGTAATACGATACTTCTTGGTAAGACCGGTTGTCAACCTTTCAGGCTTCTGATTACTCTTAACGACTGTAAAAGATCCACGAATGACAGCTGGAACCAACGGCTTAACGTGCTTTCCGAGGCACGGAAGGGTCTTGGTATGTAAACTTCGTCACCCATCCACGGACAAACTGCGGTAGGCACTTAACCTGATCGATCTACCCGTGGATCTGTTATTAGTATTACTTAGTCAGAAGCTAAAAAAAGATAGGAAAACTGGACTGATAGTTAAGTCTGAAATCGTCAGTCCGCCATGAGCAAGCGTGGTAATCAATGCTCATGTGTTCTCTGTATGAGAAGATTTTGCCCTGGAGTGGGACGATGGTAGGTTACTATTTATAATGGATGGCTATGGGTGTGAAGGACGTTCTGTACAAAAGTTGAAGAAGTTGCAGACTGTCTGGAATGCGACTTCATCCATCATGAGCATGACATAATTTGCATAGACAACTAAGAAATCATTGTCACATATGACTAGAATTTTAATGTTGATTGGCAATCGTATTAAAATTATAACTAACTGTCTTGATATGTTTTATTTAAATCAAATTAAGTGAGTTTGAAGTGTATTGTCAATGTCTAGACATCAGATGGGAGATCAGTTTATTTCAAAGTAACTGCACAAAAATTTTCACGGTGAGATTTTTACAGAATAAGTAGCACTTCAATATATTTTTGACTGCCCATTGGTCTAGTGGTCGCAGGCGCTACTGCTGATCACGAGGTCCTGGGTTTGATTCTCAGATCGGACAAAGTGTTATTGGGTTTTTCTCTCAGGAATTTCTCAGTACCAGCCCGGACTCTGGATTTATCCCCGGTTAACCTATTACCTGGCGAAATGTGTGTGTTCTCTAGTACACCTCTGTCCAACCCTTTGACGAACAAGTATTAATGTTATTTTATGTACCAAGATATTTTTCGAAAGCTACAGATAGTTTCTCAAGCAAACGAGTAACGTCCAAAATAACGGTAATTAAAAACACACAATAAATTTTGCTAGCCACGTTTATATTTCAGGGCTTTTCAGTCAAGTACTCATTAATTTTTACAGCTATATTACACAATGCTCTGCGACTATGACCTCTATTTTAATAGTTTTCAGTCCAAGGCTGGTCACGGCTTGATTCCAAAGCCCGTTTGAAAATGCTGTTTCATATTTCATTTCATGATGAATGACATATTGACATCATGTGATTTAAAACGCTCAAACTTTATATTTTATGGATACTAGATATCCACAGTAAAAAATGTATTGTTCTTGTAATTGTGTAAGAAATACTTCCTGACTTTTGCCATATTGTTTTTATGACATTTATGGGGTGAAAGACTGGGACTATAGAGACAGCTTCTAAGTGTATTTTCCAGAGTTTATGGTTCTGTTTGTGGGCTTGTGCTAAGTAATTACAACCGTACGTACGGCTTAATCGATCAGGTTATGCTACACTGACCACCTTTACATAACAAGAACCCACCATGCCTCAGGAAGCACGTCCCAGTTATCATTCGCGGATCTTTGACAGTCGTTACGGGTCGTCAGGAGCCCGAAAGTCTAACAACCAGTCTTACCAAGGCATATCGTATTACCCAGTAACTGAGTTGTGGAGGTCAGACAGGCAGGTGCTCCGTGTAAAATACTTGTGCTGCATCCGGTTAGACTGGAAGCCGACTGCAACATAGTTTGGAAAAGGCTAGGCTGGGATTGATTGTTTTTTTGGATGGAGAAGACACGCGTATATCACCATCATTGATGGTGATATACGTTGTTTGTTAATTAGTCACTCAATATGTTTCAAAAGGTCAGTTTTGCTCAATCCGATTGAGTATTAACTCTTAAGGGGAATCTAGTCGCTGGCTCGAACTCACAGGCGGGCCTGGCTAAGAAGCACGCTGTCGCACCAGGCATCGTGTCCGACAGAGGTAGTATCAGTGATAAGCAGTTACACGCTAGTCTACACGTGAGTGAAATGCAGGATCATTTACACAAAAATTAAGAAAAGTCAGTAATTAAGGAAGATCGGGTTTTATGAAAAACCACTGCGTAAATCAATGACCAATAAAGTTTATTGAACTTTTCGATAATCGAACTTTGTCGGTACCGACTTGGTTTTGGAGATTTTACGGTTCTTTTATTACTTAAACACGCCTAAAGTTGGGTTAAATTAGCAAGAAAAACGAATCTTTGTTGGCTCATAACTTTTTAATGGCTTATTATTTTAGTATTCTGTTTCCGTACAGACGATATTAATAATGAGACAAAACCATACCATTTAATTTTTGATGTACAGACGCCAGCAGGTCAACCTACCCGAAACTGTCAAATTTTCTCAATCAAATTTGAACCTTATGCTTCAGCGATAAAGTTGAAAACCTATTAAAGAAATTTGACAGATTGTAGTAGGTTGATGTGCTGGCGTCTGTACATTGTCGAACAGTGGAGTAATACCCTCCCGAAATTTGTATGGCTTTTTTTTGGACTTGATTCACCTTAAATTTGTAGAACAATTTCCATGAAGTTTTCTTAGAAATTGTTTTACGTGAGTCGCGTCGCGCTGTCTCGTCGCACCTTTACTCCTGCAAATTATTTGAGCTTCCTAGGACAAAAGAGTGACGCAATAGCACATACATTTGTGATTCAGCAGCACCATCCACGTTTTATGAAATATGAAACTGTGTGGTAATATCGGTATTGTTATTAAAATGTAATGGATAACGTATCAGTATATCACAATTCAATTTTGCGATATTACTTTTTGTATTAGTTGCATGTTATTTTGGTAACTTGTATTTAATGCAGTCGGACCTTGACCGATTTTGAAAACAATAGCAATAATGATTTATGTAGTGAATTAATATCGCATCAAACTATTGTAGTGTGTCTCCCGGTTGTTAGGTAACCTATGTTCGGCGGAAGAACGCCATAAAAAAGACATTAGCCTGAACAATTGATTAGATAGTTTATGATTTACTTCATTGACTACCAAAAAAAGAGTAGCATTAAGTTGATATTAGAGTAAAACCTGTAGAAGTTAACATTAATATAAGAAGGATGAGAAAATTATAAACAGACCTATAAATAATGAACTTTTAACCATGTAAAACATTAAACTTTTGCTTCATTTGCAAAAAAAAAAGAAGTAAATTAGGATTCAATTTCCAATATTTAATTTCGCAGTTCGCAGACGGCTTATTGGAACTGAATGAGAATTTCAAGAGTATTGGGAATTGAGAAGCGGGGTTAATGCTGCGTTTTAGATTAACAAATTATAGAGATATCGTAGGATTCCATGCTTGCGTTTATTTTAATTAGTTGTTTGGAATATTCCTTCTAAAAATCGCCATAACTTCCAGACTAATAGGTAATTGACTAACTAGATAATAATATATTAAGATTGGAAAAAAACATTGTCGATTGCTACATCAGTTTTAAAACAGCTAAGTATGTGGTTAAAATTAATAGCTTTGTGGGAAATTCACATTTTCTACATAAGTAGTACTTGCACAAGACTTGTAAAAAATTGGTTCATAAATAACGGAGTGAGGGCTGAAAATACATAAAAAATAAAAATAAAATTACAGTTGAATTGAGGACCTCCTCATTTTTCGTCGGCTAAATATTGAAAATGATCTATTTTCTTTTACATCATGTTTTTACTGTAAATGAAAACTAACATTAAACCCAAAACATAATAAAATATAATGTGGCACAAGGCTGGTCCTGTACTGCAAGACAGAAAATAAAATCTCGTTACAAAATATCATAACTACGTACTCCAATGACACGGTCGTTTGGGAGTTGCGTCGTCTGAAAATATAATGCTGTAATCATGAAAATTGTCTTCAATTACGCACGATTGAAGCGTCTTGGAGCCTTGAACATAATTGATGGGGAGGGAAAGGGAGAAGCTTTGGCTACTACGTTTTTATGATCGGCAAAAAAGAAATGAAACTGGAATTTCATTTGGAGCGATTAATTTTTCTGCGTGATTTTCATGTCGATGCGGTGTTTGATCAAGAGAATATAGAATACACATTTTAGCGCTAGTCTACTGAAAGTTCTGCTTATTCAACAGTTCCACGAACAATTAAACAATAGCCCCTTATTACAAAACAAGGTTTTTTCTTTAGATCAGGTTTAAACCACCAAGACAGTTTTTTAATTAAGACCTGCATGTCTCTATACAAAACTGATAGCTTAGCTGGTGCTAAGTTGTCATTTTTGTATTATGAACTTTACCAAAATCGAAATATGGTTGGAAATGCAAATACTGGGTCAGAGCTTCCAGGCTAAAACTAAAGTTATGTCGCATTTTGTAATAAGAAGGTCCTAGTTTTTTTGTCCAAGGCTAAAAGCTAGACCTTAAATGGCCGGAAGGTGTTACTAAACTGAACGATTTGATTCTATATCTGTATCCCAAAAATACTGTCTAAAATACCGCACTCCAACATGAAATGGCCGGTATAAATTGTAAAACATAGGTCTGTCGACCCTCCACAAATTATTTAACATCATACATAACCAATCTACCAGTACCAACATCAACTATCCTGATTGTTTCAATTGCTTGCATTGGGATCAATGATCATAAATCGTAAGAAATCTTAACGATACATTGTGTGTCCCATTGTCGGTTGTGTGGCCAGCAATGCGGTATGGCCGCGCCTTGGTGCCGCGAAATGGAATGCGGCTGATTTTTTATTGGCTATCTAGTTTATGTAATGGTAATGGCGGCATAGAGATTGGGAGAATGTTTGCTGGAAATCGGGTAATTGATTTGTTAGGTTTTGAGTAAAATGTTAAGTATTGTAGATACACCTTTTATATCAATAGATGGAAGGTTTATCAGATACATTTTTTTAATGGTGGTATTGTTTCTCTGCGTTGAATATTCACGATTAATGGATTCGAATATTAACAGGACTTGGTTAAAAAGTAATTAAAAGTATATGCAGCATCCATAACGGTTATTCCTATGATTTACTGTCTTCATTTGAAATTCAAACCACAATATTCGCATTTTTTTTTTAATTTTTTATGAAATTCTAACGTATGGTTTTCTGTTCTATTCCAGGTTACCTGACACCGGGCAGCCTCCAGTACTCATATCGCTAGCAGACAACGCCAAATTGGAATTGAGGCATCCAGACGAACTCCTGTTCGTCAACGACTCGGAGGAACACAATGACACCAAGATATTCTCCATCATCGACGGCGAGGCCGTTGAAGATGACGCAGAGAAACCACAGGAAGACGTGGAGAAGGAAAGCACAGAACCGCGCCTCGTTGTCAAAGCGAAGCCCATGCATGAAACCAAGCCGGTAGAGGAATCATTTCAGGCGCCCACACTGGACATAGAAGCCGCCACAGAATCTCAAGTCGAAGAACCAAAAGAACCAGAAACAGAAAACATTCCAGTCAAACCAGAAACTCCCCAGGAGGACATACCCTCGTTCTCAGAATGGGCACAAAAACAGCTGGCCGAAGCCGAAAAAAAAGACACAGTACTGAACCACTCGAGTCAACCTAGTCATAGTAATACGAACTTTAGTAGTAAAAGCACTAAATTACGATCGAAGAACTACGCTTCGCTCGCGTGCGGTGCCAAGATCGTCGCCGTCAACCCCGAGTCGGGCTCGGCCAGCTCCATCCTGTCGCCAAACAGGGACGAGTACATGCTCAACACATGCACCAGCCGCATCTGGTTCGTCGTCGAGCTCTGCGAGGCTGTGCAAGCGCAGAAAATTGAAATAGCTAATTTTGAGCTATTCTCATCAACCCCCAAAGATATCGCTGTTTATTTCAGCGACCGGTTCCCGACCAGGGACTGGGCCAGCGTCGGACAATTCACGGCGCAAGATATGAGAGACGTGCAAAATTTTGATCTGTACCCGCATTTATTTGGAAAATTTATCAAAGTTGAGATGCTGTCTCACCACGGGTCCGAGCACTACTGCCCGGTATCCCTTTTTAAAGTCTACGGCACGTCTGAATTTGAAGTCTTAGAAAAGGAGAACTCGCAGCATCCTGCTCATATTGACGAGGATGAGGATGATGAAATAATAGACGTGCCAGACATACCTGCTGCCGAAACTGAGCCCTCCAAGAACCTGTTCGGTTCCGCGAGAGACGCAGTGATGTCTATCATGAAGAAGGCGGCACAAGCGCTGGTGAAAACTGAAGTTCCTAAAAACGTATCCTCAGAACACAACGATACGTCAACAGACAAAACGTACAAACGGTGTTGTTCGCCCAGCCATATTATAGTGTGTGATAATTGCAGTGAGACGCTTTACAATGAAGTGTACGAACTAATTAGCTGTAGCTCGGACAAGTTAGTGAGTTTAGTGCGTCAGGTGTTCCTCCGCGAGACTTTAAAGTGTACCGGCATTTGCCAGCCGTACGGACTAGATTTTAAAAGTACAAAGACAATAGAGTTTAGTGATGAACGCGTCGCTTATATGAATGCTTTGTTTCCTCAGAAATATTTAGCCGCCCTCTGTAATATCTTAGCTATTAAAGAAAAGAAAGTTGTTTTGAACACAAGTTTTGAAACTGAACTGAATGTTACCATGAATGTAACTGTCGATGAGTCGCCGCAAATCGTAAATAGTGAGACGAATTCAGAACTGGAAATAAAACTAGTTCCAGACAAAAATACAGCTTCTGATGACGAGAAAGCTAATGAAACAGCTCCATCAGAAGAGAGAACAACGACGGAAAATGTGGCTGAAGGAACTACTGTTCCTGTTGAGTTGCCGAAAGATCAACATGAGACAGTTGATGAAAAGATCGAAGAAGTGCCCTCAACTGACGAGAAACCAATGCAAGAATTACTAGAAGTTATACCAGACGTTGATAAGACTACTGAAATTGTAGCAGATGAAAATAAAGATATTGTTCAGAAGACCGAACCCAAAAATGGTAAAACTGAAGTGAACATAGATAAATTAAAAGAAAACAACATTGTTGAAGAAGTTATTGATCCGATAATCATAGATACTGAAAACTTTTTGACGGACTTCGACCAGATGGCTGTGGACCCGACCCCCGCCGGGGTGCCCTCGCAGAACCAGAACCAGGGATCGACGACGCTGCAGAAGGAATCTGTGTTCCTGAGGCTTTCTAATAGAGTGAAGGTCAGTATCAAAATATTCTAAAATATACTTATTACTTATTTAATGGATAGTTTACAACCTGTATACACAGCAGAACAATTTTAAACCAAACCCATTGTTATGCAAACAGTCGGGTAAATAGATAAACAATGCCATACGGAATAGCTAATAAATAGTGAACAAAATTAGCTTTCCATTAAAATAAAAGCAATTCTGTTTTGTAGAACCTTAGAAACGACCGCAGTTTGTGGTATAGATTTCCTATTAATTGCGTAGTTCGTATAGAACTATAAATGTGAAATCCAGTTCTTGCCTTAAAAAAAAAGAAAATATCAGACAATGACATTGTTGAATTTTCAATTTCAGACACTGGAGCGCAACATGTCTCTTTCGGGCCAATACCTGGAAGAGCTGAGCAGACGTTACAAGAAGCAAGTGGAAGAAATGCAGAAAACCTTCGAGAAAACAGTGCAGCAGATGACGGAAGAGCGACGCAAGAGTAATGAGCGAGAGCAGAAATACCTTGAGCAGATGACCAGCCTGCAGGAACAGCTCGGACAGATGGCCGCCGCCATGCATATCCTCATGGAGGAGCGAGACAGCTGGTTCGGCAACATCAACTTCTTCAAGTTCATCGTATTCCAGTCTATCATCTTCGCCCTAGTTTTCTATTTCTTCTTCAGAAGACGGAAAGCAGAACCAGTCATTATACCAGTAATCAAAAAGACCAAAAAGAAACAAGACAAGTTCAGGAGAAAATCCGTCGAAGGCGTCAGTGGACACGAGACCCCATCAGCGAAGAAGCGGCGGCCCAGTGAGGAAGCGTTGCAGATAGCCAGGCAGTCCACTGAGGAGATGAGTAGAGAGGAAGACGACGGCGAGTGGCAGGTGGCGCGCAAGAATAGGCGCAGAAAGACATCCATAGTGCACAGAACTGGCGAGACAGAACCCAAAGAATGGACCCGACCAGACAGTATTGGAAAGCTTCAGGACAATCCCATACCTTTGGACGAGGAGGAATACTTCGCTCCGGTGTCCGAACCGAAAGAGTTCAGCGAAATCGAGCCACCCATTCCGCCGAAGCAAGAATTACCAAAAACTAATGGCTCGTTCTTTAATAACTTGAAGACGAAAACGATGAAAACGAGACGGCTGTCGTCACCAGCATTTCTGAGGACATTGAGCAGACAGAGCAGCAGGAGTACTCCTAGCCCTGTGGTCAGGACTGTAGAGCCAATATTCAACGGAAATATGAACAAGAAAGCTGCATCAGAGTCGCCCACAGGCAGCCTGTGGTCGGAATCCACAGAAATATCACAAAACGGACAGCAGGAAAACGAAAACAGTGGTAACAAAAAGAAGAAAAGTCTTAAGAACATTCTCAAGAAAGTGTTTTGAGGGACATATTTATAATTTAACAGTGTCGTGTATTCCGCTTAAAGTATTAAGCGTGTCGCTATTGTAATTTATTTCATTGCGAATATTAATTTTTAAATTATTGTATATTTGTTGTTAGTAGACCTCATAGGTGCCAATTGTGATAAATTAGGGAGCCTAATTGTTAGTGTGTTAAATTTTAATTTTATGCGATGATGTTAGCTTGTGGATGTATTGAATTGAATGGCGACAATAATGCGAAATTGGTTAGACGAGTGCTAGTCTCGAGTGGGGAGCGATCGGTAAACAAAGAAACGGCATTAAATGCATTAATTTTATTCTGTGGTTTATTTTATTTTTTTCACAAACATTTGTTATTACTATCACAGAAAAGCAGACTTATTATTATTTTAATTGATTTTATAGTACTGATAGTTTTCTCTTGGCGATTTTAGTTCCAATTACGCCAGATAACAACTTCTTTATTTACAATTTGGTTTATCTGGGTTATTATAATTACTACATTTCATTAATTGTAACATAATTTCTAGACTCAATATATTGCCTTAGGCCCCCTGTACAGTCTGTTCACTTTCTTTTACCTCACCGATTTTGCGTCACTGTAAAAATAGACTTTGTTCTAGTTAAAATAAGGTTCCTTTTGGGTTGCTGCCACTAACAAGTGTCAATATCAGTGATCTTTATTCTCGTTACAATATGGTTGCTATTGGATGGCTTCTGTCACAGGTAAACTAACTGTGAACGGACTCTACAAATGTTTTTCTCGCCGTGAAAAACTACGATCTATACGCCGTGTGATGGCACGGTCGTCAGTGTTGTATGGACCACTGTGGAAGCTTGTTGTCAGGCGCGGTTTATACGCCGTACCGTTAAAAGCCGTGCCGTGTACAAAGGGCCTTACACCAATTATTCAAACATTAACAATACCATCTTGTAATGTCAACATTGACATGTTTATAATAAACTAATAACAAATATCAAGATGTAGGCTGGTCAAAAGCAGATGGTATTCTTAGTAAACAAAATATATTTATATTGAAAATAATATATAAATATATTAATAATTTCTTGGTCCTGGCTGTCATTTGACTCATTTGTGGATCTTTAACAGTCGTTACGGGTCGTCAGAAGTCCGAAAGTCTGACAACCAGTCTTACCAAGGGTTATCGTAGTACCGAGTAACTGGGTTGTGGAGGTCAGAGGCCTTAGTGTGAGTTTCATTTTACCATCTCGATCAAACACATCGAGCGCGTTCGGCGCTCCGATTGGTCCGTCACCAATCCAGGGCCAATCGGAGCGCCAAACGCGCTCGATGCGTTTAATCGAGATGGTAAAATGAAACTCACACTAAGGCCTCAGATAGGCAGTCACTTCATGTAAAATACTGGTCTCCAGCTGCAACTGGTTAGACTGAAAGCCAACCCCAACATACATAGTTGGGAAAAGGCTAGGGAGATTTATTGATTGACAGGTTGTATGTTGATCAAAATATGGTACGCACACACGACTTTTTCATGAAAAAGTCACTCTACGGGATTAAATGAACTTAAAGCGTTGTATTGATGATTTTAAAGAGTACAATTCTGCAAAGCCTTATCTACAGGATAAGTTTTTATCCAGTGCGCAAACTGTAACGATGAATTCCGCATATCATTCTAGAACCCCCAGTGCAGAAAATTTTCGTCGGTTATTTATACAAAAAAATAATCAGCTGTTCTATACATTTTGACCGCGTAGATATCGCACTTTTCTATGAAACAGATGATTTTTGTTCTAGAATGATATGCTGAATTCATGGTTACAATTTGCGCACTGGATAAAAACTTATCCTGCATACCTTAGCGCATCCATCTTAAAAAGACTTAATATGATGTGTTTAAGCTGGCATGCGCTAATAAACGTTGGTTTTAAAATGCGGTTGCGTCCACAACGCATTAAAAGATGCATCAACCACGCAACGCATCTACTTCAATTTAAATACCTAATTACTAAACTTACAACAATATAACCTACGAAATAATAATGACAGACTGTAAGAAATCCTTCAAGTCTACACATCTAACGTCGACAAGCTTTTTCTGCCGCGCGGCCGCGTTCAATTCCTTGACCGCCTTATCAAAGTCATCAGTATTATAAAGTTTGTTACTGTTAGTAGCAAATACTATCTCGTTAACCTCTTCATATAGTTTAACTGTAGTTAAATGCTTGAAATGACGCTTTAGAGTGTCCATTATTGACTGTTGGAGCTCTACGTCGCGGCAGACTAAGTTGAGAATGAAGTGACCTGAAACAGACGGGTTTTATATATCATCACGCATTATTTTTTGTAATGTGCGTTTTGTTTGTGCAGAGTAAACGATTTTACTATTTTTTTTTCTTGTATTTTGTTAGAAGTAATTGCTCAAAGCTTTTCGTATAATTTTGTTTAGTGATTGGAGGGGCGAGCTTTTTACCACTAACTTGAGAATCCTAGGATTCTCAGGAGTATTCTAGGAGGATCACTTAGTGGTAATAACCTCGACAGCAATGAGAACGCATGAGGATTGAGAATTTCCTACTAGAAAAACGGAACAACATTTTACCTAAACCAAGAATCGAACCCAGTAGGATTCCGTTTAGCAGCCACGCTTACGACCACTAGACCAGCAGCGCAGTCCTTTTGAGTATTTTCTAATAGAAATCCCCAATAACACTACAAGAGGATCGCACTCAGCAGTCGCAATGGAATCCACAACACAAACGAAGCAATCTTTTTCAGTGAATATAGCCAGATTCCTTACCATCTTCAGTAAGTATATTCTTGACGTCATCCAGTACTTTGTTGTTCAGGAACTGTTTGGGAGGACACGACAGCCCCACCGTCCGGTCCTTGCTGTCCATGTCAAACATGACCGCCTCGTAGTGGTTACCTGGAAGATGTAAGAAATAAAACTATTAGGAAGTAGATAAACAAGGTATAACAGAATTAACGCAATTTCTGAAAGTGTTCATAATTTACTACTGAATCGATTTCAGTAACTTATAATGTGGGTATGTTGTGTGTACCTATCGCTAATTGAGCCAAAGTAAATTTAAAGTTACATCAAGACGATAACAATCAATTTTAAATGCATAAAGTAATGCAAGGGTCGACACGATTTTCTTAATAGTAATAGTTTGCTTTGAATATATGAAAATTGAGTCAATGTGTTATGCTTTTAAACTCAATTCTCTAATTGGGTTGTATGATACAAAGTCTTGGTGCGAATTATGTAACACATTGTATAACGAGATACCATCAAACAGGGTGAAGACGGATGCAGGGGTGAATCGGGATGAAAGTTTATTAACCTTTGACACCGCTAGAGCGTAAACGCATCGGCGTCCCTCCCACGCCAAGCCACAAATTCGGCGCTATTCTTTTTTGTAGGTATTTCCTACAATAACCAATTAATCATTGCTTTTCGTCCCCTATTTTTTAAATAAAATATTACTCGTAACATCATTATTTTATTTTATTTGACGCTAAAATGTTGTTTTCTTGTCGGCATTAGCCGACGGTGGCGTGTTGGGCACGTTTTCATTTGTCGTCTATACCCGACGGTGGTGGTCAAAAGGTTAAAAGGAATTTTAACATTGAAATGACAGTTTTTTGCCAAAAAGAACTTTTAATGTGATGGCTGTATTATAATTTACGATTAAGTGCCCCTGTTGGCTACAAACTATATTAATTCAATGATAAAATCCATTTTATAGATTCCTCCCGTCTCTCCCCTGCATCCCTATTCACCCCGGTTGTAACAAAGAAGATAAGGTAATGAGGGGCCTGCTTTCACTATGTCCGAAAAGACAATATTTTAGCTAGATTAATAAGAAAAATCGTTTAAGCCGGAAAAATTATCAGGAGATGGTGGTCCATCTCCTGATAATTTTTCCGGCTTAACTTATCTTGCAGATAATTTCATACTAAAACTACCAAGTTATGAGAAAATAGAATAAGTATGTAACAAAGTTAAATAGGTAATTGTTGTATTTCACGAGCTCGTGTCCAATGACAGACGTTAGCTCGTAAATTTTAAATTTTACTTTAATGCCGCCCGCATAAGGTTTAAAGAGCAATCAATTTGTACCTTCAGTCACATGACCCACGCTTGTTTGAACCGACCATAAGAACACGTTCGAATGTACGTAAAAATCGCTTACTGCGCTTAAGCTTATCGCGCACTGGATCTGTCGACTTTCGGTGTTGATCTAGCATCGAGAATCCAAAAAAGTGCATCCCAGAGAAAAACACACCGTGCGATTTGTAACTCTCGGCGTTAACCAGTGCGTTGAAGGTCGGAATTCTTTTTTACGTCCTTGCGAATGTGGACTTATAGGGAAACACTTACCATTCTTAACCTCATCCTTCAAGAAATCCAATCCATCTTTAATCTGGACCTCCAATCTCTCATCAGTTTGAAGCTCAAAATGGTTCTTAGCAACCTCCAACATCGCGGGGTCAAGGTCGACGGCGGTGACCTTGAGATTGTCGTAGCATTTCCTGAGGAACATGCACAGACTGCCTCCTCCAAGACCTAGGACGGCCACGTTGGTGGTCGGAGCCTTCGATATGTGGACTCCCACACACATGAAGGAGTGGTAGAGAGATATGTGGCCGAAGTCTACTACCAGCTTAGATTTATTTTTTCTTTTTACTGAAAAGGAAGAGAAATAGGTAGTTTTAGTAATAGCTTGGAATTTCGATGAAGTATAACAACTTACTGTCTTCTAAAACTAAGTAAAATATGAGACAGAAGTTGCTGGGAACTTTACTTGTGTAATCAATTAAAACATTAGGAAGCCGGGGGTTACTTGGACTGGTCCTGTATATTTAGACAAAAAAAAAATATATTTATATTTCAGGGGTTCTAAAAAGGCCACTTTGGCAGAATCATAATATGAATCATATTTAAAATCGTAAAATGGTCAGAAACTGACAATTCATAATATTATCTGCGTAGACAGCACGCAATTCATCTGTTTGACAGTTTTGTATGGAAATTTGTAAAATGGTCACCGAATTATGAATTGCTTTATTAAAGTAAAATGTCAAATAGCAGAATCATAGGGGAATTCAGGAAATGAATCACTTTTAGAGGAATTGCTTAATGTGGCTTTTTTAGACCCGCAGTTCGAAATTTTGAGACACAAAATGAGTACACGCAATTGGTTATTAGCATAATTATTTTGTGAAATGTATTTCAATATGAGCTCAGTAACTTCACCTTGTAAGGAGTTCTTTTTTAATCATCGACATCTAATCTAGTCTAAGAAATAACCTGTATTGTTATCATAATAATTCTACAAATAAAACTACACAATCTTCCTTACCAGTCTTCAATTTAGCTTCAGATTGCACCAGAAACTGGTTGTCCAAGAACACGAGCCTGCGCTGTGTGGCGCCCTCTACATCCACGTCTTCTACCACGAAGTCACCGGAGAACTGCGAAGAACCTTCGAAGACCTTCACTCTTCGACCCACGTCGCTGCCCAGTGAGAGAAATGGGATCTGGAACATAGCCATAGATAATATAATTTTATACTCTATTAGCTGACCGGACAGATGTTGCCATGTTTCCTAGAACTCGATCGCAGCGCCATCTACAAATCCAGGGACCCACTCAAACACAGAAAAAAGATTTCATCTAAATCAATCCAGCAGTAAGAGTTCAGTGACATACAGACATACAGAAGAATTATATAATTAGGTAAATAAAGATTTGTTCAAAAAATAACTGAGCTTTAAATCTACTGTCAAAAATAATCGTATATGTTGTTCGTTAGAGATTTAAAAACAGATTAAATTGGAGAGATAGGCTTTTAGAAACGAAGGACATCGACAATACTTTATTTTTAATACCTACGAGGGCTTAGCTGTTACGGTAAAATAGTTCTGCTGATTATCATACTCTTATTTTTGTATACTAATGAATTTGGGGTCTGCCTAGCACGACGCCTTCAGCCATGCATGTTTATCGACTAACATCCTGCCAATCCTGGTAGTATATCAGGATGGGCCTTTTGTAGACATAATTTATGTTATCATTGTTCTACTCTTCAGAGATTATGAATTCAGGACTAGGGGTCTAGAGTGATATTGGTGAAAGCAGAATGGTAAGGTAGTTAAGTTACGCCATTTTAATAAAATGCTCACCTGCCCCGTCAACCCATACGGTATCAGCATCTTAGCGGCGTGTGCTAGCTCTTCCTTCACAGCGTCCAAAGACTCGAACGTGTGACCTCTACGCAACACTGCCACCACTAGCCTGCCGAAACGAGCGGAGTCCTGCAGCTGACGGCGACCAGCCGACGTGCCGAATAACCACTCTGATTCCCTGGAAGATTGAAGAGTAGAGGCATCAAAAATCTTGTTATGCTTCTTAGTTGGTATTTTTCTGATAGTTTCTAGGGATTTTTGAGGGTTACTGCTAAAGATAGATGTTCTTTTTGATGCCCAAAGAGGCAATAATGGTATTACTAATGGTGCCGTAGTTTCGGTCGAAATAACGGGTGATGTAGGAATCTCCGTGTCGACTACGGACATGAGATTAGTTTGAGGCCTGACCTAAGAATGAATGACACCAAGATTTGACAGTTGGCCCTGCTCCCGACGTGTTGCCCGTCCAAAAATTAATTAATTGATTGTAGGGTTCACTGTGAAGCTTCGATCTGCTTCCGGACGGGCCCGTATCGTCGTTGATGGACTTAGAGAGTAGGCACACAATTCCTTGAGCATTCCCCTTGCTACAAGACAATAAAGGTACCCAACCACTTTTTTCGCCAATTGCCGTGGCGCGTGAACAGTTCAGCTCAGTTCAGCTTATACAGGGTAAGTTTTTATCCAGTGCGCAAACTGTAACCATGAATTTAGCATATCATTTTAGAACCCCCAACGCAGAAATTATTCGTCGGTTATACAAAAAAATATATCTGCTGTTTCATAGAAAAGTGCAATACCTACGCGGTCAAAATGTATGGAACAGCTGATTGTTTTTGTATAACCGAGCAAAAATGTCTGCGCTAGGGGTCTAGAATGATATGCTGAATTCATGGTTACAGTTTGCGCACTGGATAAAAACTTATCCTGTAATGTATGATATTCTACTATCATATCGATACTTCTATCATCCAAAAGAAGGCTGCAATCTTGTTTCTTATGTGCGTATTGAGGCACTAATTGATACTTACTCACGCGGGGAGCTCGCGCATACAGCAAGCGACTTGCTCCAAATTAAGTCACTGAAAAGTAGTGCTATTCTGCAAAAATCTCACCGTGAAAACTAAAGCGAAGTGAGCTGTCACTAGTGTCAATTTCTAGCATCAGCATACAATGACAGCTCACTTCATCTATGCTTTCACGCTGAGATTTTTAAAGAATATAGCCAAGCAGGTCAAAGTTACCTCGCTTGTCCAGTAAATTAGTTTAGAGAACCACAAAAATATATGTGTCATACAAATATTTTGGATGGTGCAGAAATCGAACCTATGAACCACATTGGCGAAGCCACGGCCGATTTGCATATACAAGGTGTAACAGAATAAGCGCAAGTCCTGAATGTAGTTTGTTCATCATTGAGAACCGAATCGATTTCATA
Source organism: Polymixis lichenea (assembly GCA_949091785.1). Lineage (NCBI taxonomy): Eukaryota > Metazoa > Arthropoda > Insecta > Lepidoptera > Noctuidae > Polymixis > Polymixis lichenea. Next base: position 23,242,517 of record OX420937.1, read on the forward strand.
ATTATAATAAAGTACCTAATATTATAAAAAATATGACTACAGTAAAATTTAAAAGGACGCTAAAAGAAATTTTAATTAAGAAAACCTATAAACCTGACTGACATACGGTTACTCTGACTGACATTATTATTTTGATCCTGGTTTTTATTTTCAGTTTGACATTCTATTATAAAGTCTTATTTTTTTATTGCTGTGACCACGCTGACATTTTTGATTTGCACGTTTCTTTTTTTCTTTTTTAATTTGTAATTCCAATGTTTATTTTTGAATTTTAATTAAGTAATGTCAACCACCTTTGCATGCCCTGACGGTAAAATATGGAAAACTTTATTATAAAACATCTATGTACTATACCCATGTTTGCAAAGAAATAAATGATTTGATTTGATTTGATTTCAGTGAATTTTAATACAGGTATTTTGTTTATAAAATTATCTGTTTTGCCATACTGACCGCCGTTTGAGCCAAAGAAAATTAAAACTTATTTCAAGCAAATAAGGCTCAATTTTAAATGTATAAGGTAATGCTGGAATCAACGCTATTTTCAAAATAATAATAGTTTGCTTTAAAAAAAGTTTTGATCATTGTATTATGCTTTTAACGCAACACTCTAATATTGGGATGTGTTGCGGTGAGGTCTTGCGTTAATTTACAAATGTATTATACCCCTTATTTTTAAACGTTGCTTAAAGTTAATGATTAGCGGCTGTTTAACCATACATTTTTGACGTTTAAAAATCTAGAGGGTACGTATGTATAAAATTGAGTTGTCATGTAGCGTAGGCAGGAAGGTGCCACGAGTTATCTTTCATGAATTATTGCCAATAAAAACTACGTAATTTAGAAAAAAAATCCCAACATTTGTTTACCAAAAACTATATTTGACGTAAATACCTACGATCGTTTGGAGTTCACCGGCTCACGCGCCGTTTTCTTGTTGATCAACACTTCTATTTTTAACCGACTGTGCACCAAACAATGTGGGTGAGGTCATGCTGACTTTAATGTGCTATAATGTATGTTAGTAGGTGCATGGGTCATTAGTAGATGATTAAGGAGTATTTATTCTTAAATATTAATGATTAACGATAGCAGAACCTAAGTAAATATTGATACAAGTACTACCTAAACAAGGTATTTCGCTGAATCTGTACGTTGGATCTCAGAAACTGCTGGAGTTCGACGGTTTCCTTTTTAAGTGTTTCACCAACATGAATTCCAAATTCTAACAATAATAGCAAAGGTTAAATCTGGGAGTAATAATTTCATCACATAACGTCATGCCTGTGATTCCCCAAGAGTTAGGCGGAGGCGTAAATGTACTTATGGTGCTTCCACATTGACTCCCGAGGGCGCGCTTAGGCAATTTAACTGTGTGTGTCCTTACTAAGAATACTACAAAATATAGACTATAAGTACTTTCTGTTACTAACTCATCTCTAACCAACCTTTCATGTACCTATGTGTTCATGTCTAAAATAAATATTTTTATTTTATTTATTTAATAAAAAATATATAAATATAAATATTTAATAAATTAATGACGAAGCCGAATGAAACCTTAAGGTGAACCTAGTCCAAATTTTTCCCATACAAACTTCGGGAGGGTATTACTCCACTGTTGGACAATGTACACCAAAAATTAAACATGGTGTGGTTTTGTCTCATTATTAATATTGTCTGTACGGAAACAGAATACAAAAATAAAAAGCCGTTAAAAAGTTAAGAGCCAACAAAGATTCGTTTTTCTTGCAAATTTAACCTAACTTCGGGCGTGTTTAAGTAATAAAAGAAGTATAAAATTTGAAAAACCAAGTCGGTACCGACAAAGCTCAAATATCGAAAAGTTCAATAAACTTTTTGGTCATTGATTTATGCAGTGATTTTTTTCATAAAACCCGATCTTCCGAAGGACTGTTCTTAATTTATTACGCGCCTGTTGTACTATAAATGATCCTGCATCTCACACAATAATGTTGTGCGTGTAGACTAGCGTCTAACTGCTCATCACTGATGTTACCTCTGTCGGACACGATGCCTGGTGAGACAGCGTGCTTTTTAGCCAGGCCCATCACTGAGTTCGAGCCCGCGACTAGGTTCCCCTTAAAATAAATCGTTCACGCCAGAAGAGGAATCGCGTAAAACACTAACAATAACAATGACTTTCATTTTGACAGTTCAACGACACTCATTGCGTTATTTACGTTGTTGAGTAGACACATGTTTCGAACATATGAAGCAATGGATTAGCAATATCCTTCAAAATGATTGAGATTGTTAGTGTGTTACGCAATTAGGGTGCAGGAACCAGAAGAAACCAATTCTATCTATGGGCTTGTGTTGCATGAAATATGTAAATGAACTTTGATTAATACTGAAATGAAATGAAATGTTTTTTTATGTAAGTAGATATTTTAAGACACTGTCAACATTTTATTGGTCAATATTTTAAAACAAGATGGCGCCGGCATTTCCTAGCTGACTGATCACTGAGAAGAATTAATGGTCTCTCTTAAAGTCCAAACATTATATTATTAGAATTTTATCCGAGTCTAACAATGCTGGGCCATGTCTGGAACGGCCGTTTGAAGAAAGAGCTATTGCAGCTTTGAGCTACTGACTAGGTTTTTAAATCTAATTCCAGCACGATTTAACCTTTGTGGAGTCACATCTCAGTGTAGGAGTACCTACCTAAGCATTCTGGGACAGTCATAATTAATATTTGCTCCAGTAACTATTTCTGAACATCTATGATGTATAAACGACTGCTGGCAGAGACACGGTCGGATTCACACATTATATGATGTAACCTTAGCGGCAGAGATAAGTGGACGTCACTTTGATTATTTATTAGCGCATATTATATGTCAGGAATATAGGTGAATGTAACTGTGGTTTCAAACCGGACTTAGCTAATAAAATTGTATAATTATAATCTTCTTATAGCGCGTCGATGGCAATCTATACAGGATAAGTTCTAACCAGTGAGCAAACTGTAACAATGAATCCAACATATCATTGTAGACCCCCAGTGCAAACATTTTTCGTCGGTTATACAAAATCAGCTGTTGCATAGAAAAATGCAATACCTACGCGGTCAAAATGCATGGAACAGCTGATTTTTTTTTTGTATAACCGGCGAAAAATGTTTACTACAATGATATGCTGAATTCATGGTTACAGTCAGCCTATGGGCTTGCTCTTGACCTCAATCACGCCTAACGGAAAGCAATGAATGAGGTCTATGATGGAACGAGCGTGCCCAGAAGATGCGTCCATCAGCTCCTGTAACGTGCAGATAGTAGGACGACGTTGGAGACTATATTAAGTGTCCCATTGCTTGTGGGACAGCAACAGAACCAATGGGGAATTATAATAACTGACATAATATTTTATGGAAGATGAAAAGTATAAGGGTAGTAGTAGTGGTCTTTCAAAACGTTCTTATAAAGTTGCGGTAAGCAGATCTCTAAATCGAAAAGATCTCTGAGAGTGTTGACCATGGAGGATAGCCAGTAGCAAGATGGATCGATAACAATCCAGTCACCACAGGACGATTGCAGAATAGTCGACATCGGCACAGTTGCCAATGAGAAAAAAAAACTTTTCAAATAAGAATGCCACAATTGGTCCGTGGATGGGTGACCATCTTTACGTACAAAGACCACTCCGTGCACGTTAAGCCGTTGGTCCTGGCTGTCATTCGTGGATCTTTGACATTGGACGGGTCGTCAGAGGCCTGAAAGTCTGACAACCGGTCTTACGAAGAGCTATCGTATTACCCAGTGACTTACGTTATGGAGGTCAGATAGGCTGTCGCCTATCTGACCTGGTACTCAGCACATCCGGTTAGTTTATCCAACATAGAAGAGAAAAGGCTAGACATCATCATCTGATGAATCAAGATTGCCACAAAAATGGCGGTTAGAGGAGAAGCCCTCAGACTTTAAATGCTTCGTTGCAGTACGATTCAAATGGCATCTGCTGGTGATCTAGTAATAGTGACATGAGGATATGTAGCATAAACAATTTTCCAGGCGTTCCAGTTGGTTGATAAGGCGTGGGAAGCAGTTTAAAACTATCGTAAAGCAGATTTTCGTCAGAAATAACTCGGTCCAGAAATTACAGTTTTATGTCATGTGTTATCTGATATAATTTGAGCGTTGGACCGTTCTGGAGATACATGTTTTGAAGACAAGAAATTCTGAAATGTTATACATAGGTGTTTCACATTTTTTACATTTTCTACGATTATTTCTTCAAAACCAGAAAATAGTATAAAAATCTATACTTATATTACAAAGCTGCAGAGTTTGTTTGTTTGTCTGGTTGAACGCGATAATCTCAGAAACTACTAGTTCGAACTGAAATATTTTTTTAGTGTTGGATAGATAGCCTATTTATCGAGGAAGGCTATAGGCTAAAGAACATCACGCTAAGACCCTTAGGAGCCGCGCAAAGTCACGAAAACGAAGAACTCGAAATGACGGGGAGGGGTCGGGTGCCAATAAATTTGACGCGCACGAAGTCGCGAGCAGAAGCTAGTATAAAATAAAATTACCGTCAAAATTTTTTGTAGGTACGTATAATAAATATTACTAAAAGAAGCAGGTAAGTTAAATTACACACATTATGAATTCCTCTTGGAACTTTGCCACCTTATCCTGTGTGAGATCTTTAAAACATATTGTGGACATCATTTACCTACATAAAAATAATTAATCAAGGAAATAAAACTTACCTAGCCACTTCTGGAAAATGTTCCCGTAATTTAATTTGTATTTTATATAGAACTAGTAGAATTTCAGAGAACTGAGTATTTGATGGCACAAATTACATATTAGTAATTCACACCCACAAAAAATTTACTTTAAAATAATACCAACCCAAAATTAATCAGTTTCCAAACCCTTCAAAACTTTTAAAACGAACTCATTGATTCAATTCTGAATTTTTAATTCAATTTACTTTATATTTCTTATTTTTTAATATAATGCACGGATGCACCGTGTCCGTTCGTCCAGCAAGTTCACAAAAAGTTAATAGACGTGCGCCGCAGCTCTCGCGTCTTTTATATGAGCAGTATTTTTCACAACACACGGCACGTACTGGGGATTTTCCCATAGCTTATTTACTATTTAATACTTTTATTTCTGATTGTTTCCTCCAAATTGGTGGATTTGGGGGTTGGTTTAGTTGGTGGGTTGGGTGATTAGTTGGTTGTTTGGGTCGGTGGTTTGGGTGGTTGGGTGGTTGGTTGGTTGTTGGTTTGTTTGTTTGTTGGTTGGTTGGTTGGTTGGTTGGTTTGTTTGTTTGTTGGTTGGTTGGTTGGTTGGTTGGTTGGTTAGTTGGTTGGTTGGTTAGTTGGTTGGTTGGTTGGTTGGTTGGTTAGTTGGTTAGTTGGTTAGTTGGTTAGTTGGTTAGTTGTTGGTTTGTTTGTTTGTTTGTTTGTTTGTTTGTTTGTTTGTTTGTTTGTTTGTTGGTTGGTTGGTTGGTTGGGTGATAGTAGTAGTTAGCTTAGTTAGTGAGCTCGTTGGCTGTTGATTAAAGTACTTACAACAGAAATGATTCAACTAATATGATATATCGCTACTACTATTATAAATGCGAAAGTAACTGTCTGTCTGTTACGCTTTCACGCCCAAAAAACCGCAGAACCGATCGTCATGAAATTTGACAGAGATATAGCCTGAGATATGGAGAAAGACATAGGCTACTTCTTTAAGCGATAACCGAAATCCACGCGTGCGGATCCGAGGGCAAAAGCTAGTAGGGTATATTTTAATTATGAATTGACACTTTTTTATATGGACAGCTTAGGGTCAACTGAATAGAGTTCCAGAAACGGGGGGCCAATGAAATATACTTCCAGAAACGGGGCCAATGGAATAGACTTCCAAAAACAGGGGGCCACTGGACCAGACTTCCAGATACGGGGGTCAATAGAATAATAGCCTTTAAAAACGAATGTTCAAAATATAATTTAAAAAACGGAGTAAAACGCAAGATCGGTTGCAACAAACATACCATAAGTAAAATTTTAGTTTCCCCATACACAAGAAGATCCTCTTTCTCAATAAAACAGTTCGTGGGCGATGTTTACGCGTTGCTGCTATTTTTGACAGCCATTCAGCAGAGTACCTATACCTATGTTGTTATTATACTGTTTTATATTCTTGGATCTCCTCACTAAAATAAACATACCTGGTAGGTGTTTATGTTTGATTACATAGTTCATTTATGTTTTAAGCTTACATTGGTGCCGATTCTGTTGTACACCGAACTAAACTAACTAAACTATCACTAAAATTCCTTACTTTTGGCTATGAGAATCTTAAAGCTATTCTGAAAAAAAAGATCTCTAAATTTAAAAATAATTTTGACACAACTAAAATCGATTTTGACAAACGCGCGACTCCACGTTTGCCCTACCCCGTGATCTTTTTTAGAGCCGGAATCGCGCAGGGGGGGCAGCCTCAACGTGTTTTAAATGGATTTTTTACTTTTTGTATCGAAAATATGAAAAATTATTACCTACATGTTGAGTTTTAGAGGTGTATGGGGTTTTATAAAGGGGGTCGAAATTTTCATTATTTTTACGATAGGACACACCAATTTAGAGATATAAAAGAAAAGAAAAAAAAGATACTGTATTTGCGCCCGAAGTCGAGGTGTCAGTGTGAATTTTAGTTCTAGACAACTAATTTTATTCCACACCTTTTTAATCGCGATTAAAAATAGTCAGATTTAGTTAGACAATCGAAATTTTATATTGAATAGAATAATGAATTTGACAACAACAGAATAGCAAAATTGGCATTTTCACTAAATTAAAAACTCAGTACAATCTTAGTGCTGCGTGCAAACTAAAATATAGATAAGTTGTGTCACTTTAGTCAATTTCAGAATGGGAAATCGTCGTTTGACAGGAATAAACTAAATTTTAGTGATTTTTAGTTTAGTTTAGAGAATTTTGTGACAAGAGAATCGGCACCATTGTAGTTAGTAGGAATTTGGTAACCAACAGTTTCTGATAAACTCAAATGCTTACAAATATTGCTCAGAATATTACTTTGTTTCATATAATGCAAATATTGTAGTTGAACTGTGAAAATGAAAGCCAGTGATACTGTTAATGTGTTAGCAATTACCCCTCTGGTCATACAAGCATGCCGGTTTCGAGTAATATACGCAGCTGACCTAGGAAGAACATCACCAATAAAGTCACTATATGAATGTCCCTCCCCTGGCGTATCAGGTCGAGCCTAAAATCAGTCTGGCCTTCCCAAAATACGCTCGAAAAAACTAACATAAGTAGACCAAATCAAGATAAGTGTCTTTACTTGGTCACTTTATACACCGTGACTTTTTAGTCGTCTTACAAAGGTGGTCCACTCAGTGTATCCGACATAAAATACCTCTAGGCGCGATTAAAACATAATTAAGAACACAATTAAACAAAAATAAATAATGCTTTAGAATTAACAACACCCTCCCTGTTAATAATGTTTACGTATAAAACGGTAGAAGATATCTACCTGCCTACCATTACATTCCATTATTAATTCCATCTCCATAACAGGGTGTTCCAAACTACGTCATGCGTCTTAGTGAATAATATTTTTATTTTTTTAATTATTTAAATTTTCAAAAATATCATTTCTTTTTTAATAAATTATTAGTTGTCATTGGATACATGAAGTGGGCTGCCGTTGTAAGACGACTAAAATGTCACGGTGTATATATTATCTATCTATACAAATAAATAAAATTGAAGTGTCTGTTTGTAATGTAAAATGAACAGCTTTTTACTAAATGCATATGAAAGTACATATCTTACTTTTCAGAAAATATTTTTTTTTATTAATTTCTGCTGTCGGTTTGTTTCGGCTAATCTCCGAAACGGTTGGACCGATTTTGACGGGGCTTTCACTGGCTGATAGCTGATGTTATAAGGAGTAACGTAGCTATAGCGGTTTTTGTCCTGGGAGCACGTTCCCTTGGGATAGTTGCCGACAACCACGCGGGTGAAGCCGCAAGCACTGGTAGTGGTAAATAAAAATTGTAAATGCATGCTTCTTACCGGCCCTGTGGCACTATGAAGACTGCATATTTATTGATAGCCTGGGATCGTTTCTGATCTACGACGTACAGAGTATATCGCGGCGAATCAACACCAGGCTGCATCAAGTCCAGGGATACCTAGAGAAAATAAAAAGAATTAATAGGTTAATAAGCAAATTAAATTACATTATTTATGGCAAAAGTGTGAAGATGTGAATGCAGATACATCCAATGTACAGAACTAGGTACTACATTATATCAATAAAAGAAATATGGCAAGACTTCGCTGGGGCGTATTTGCCCAAATATTCGCGTAACTTGATCAGTTCAAAATATACCCTTTACAAATTGAGATAAAGCTCATTTTGTGTTAATGAAATAACGCGAATATTTGGGCAAATACGCCCCAGCGAAGTGCGAAACTTAAAATGTTAACGTATCGATCTGGGTTTACTACCCCTGAATAGTAACAGATAGAGACAGGAATATAGTCCTCAGATTTATGTTTATTTACTGTTTCTACATATCAACGGGGACAAAGATCTTAATAGTCCTCTATTGAGCTCATAATATAGCTTATGTCATACAGGGAAATTTTTTAACCAGTGCGCAAACTGTAACCATGAATTGAGCATATCACTCTAGATCCCTAGCGTAGACATGTTTCGTCAGTTAAACATAAAAAAACCTGCCGTTTCATAGTAAAGTGCTATACCTACGCAATCAAAATGTATGAAACAGCAAATTTTTTTTTTTTTTTGTATAACCGACGAAAAGTTTTTACGCTAGGGGTCTAGATTGATATGCTGAATTCATAGTTACAGTTTGCACACTGGTTAAAAATGTATCCTGTATGTAAAACGGGGTGAATCAAGATGCAGGGGTGAATCAAGATGCAGGGGTGAATCGAGATGAAACTTTAAAATGGGTTTTACCATTGAAATTATGATCGTTTTCTGCCTACAAAGGCACTTCATTGTTAATTATAAAACAGTAAACATGTTAGAGTCATTTTTGATTGACTTCGAACAATATAATATCAACTAGGGATGCATCCGATACCGATATATCGGCGATACTCGAAGTTCGCTGATATATCGGCGGCATCGGCGATATTTATAAGGCCGATTCAACGATACTTTTCAAATTTCTCGCTTTAAAAATGTAATGTAAACGCGGGTGTTGTCTCGTCTATTTCGTTGCAAACGAGACACGAACTAACTATGCTAAATATACTATTAAATAATCTCAAGCTATCTATTGTTATAAACGGTTTTATTTAGTTTGTCCTGTTATTTGTACTTTTCATATTAATTAAAAAAATAACCTGACTTGTGTTTTATTTATTTTACCTTCATTTTTGAAATCAATAAGCGTATCGGTATCGCCGATATTTTTATAAGAGCATCGGTATCGGTATCGTATCGGAAAAAAGGCATATCGAGGCATCCCTAAGTTCAAGATTAAAATCCATGGTAAAGTTTTGTCTCGATTCACCCCTGCAGATATGCAGGGGTGAATCAGGACAAAACTATTCACCCAGTTTTACAGCATCTTAGTAGTATCATAGTTTCTTATAACATTCTACTAAGCTTGGAAGGATACCTTTGCATAATCAGCCTGATATGTTCTCAATACTCAGCCACAGACCTCCTCTCATCGAGAGAGAGGATACCTATGCCTATCTCTATTTTTTTAAGATTTTTTTTTAATGCATAGTAATTGACTAAGTGTTCTATGTGTTGCCAGACGTAAAGAATAGCACAATCTCATTTCTTCCCGTGGGTGTCGTAGGAGGCGACTAAGGGACTTACTAGGGAGAGGGCAGCAGCGTTCTCTATGCATTTTAACACCATACTGCGATCGCCAACCCGCCTGCCAAGCGTGGCGATTATGGCAAATCCCCCCAAAAAATGGCAAGCACCAAAGTTTTGGAGGAGGCCTATGTCCAGCAGTGGACGTCTTTCGGCTGAAATGATGATGATGATGTGGATGAGTAATTTGTTACTTCATTATCTTCATCCAGGCTAGTTTTGGCAAGTCCATTAGTAACAAATGCAGTGTCCTGAGCTGTCTTCACATAAGTTTTCAACTCATCAGGTGTCTGCAGTCTCTGCATCTTGTCACCAGCCATGCATACTTCTATTATCTGAAAAACAAATCAGTACGGAAGATGTAGTGTTTTCCAAAATGTCAAAGCTGTAGGAAATAACTGCCTACATTCAAATGGTTACTTTTTACAATGCACAAATGTATTTTTTTTTTTATAAAACCTAATTCCGTGCCTGTAAACATACAGTAAAGGCGTAAAACAATTGAAAACTTACCAATTGTGGCATAGCTTTGAACTTTGTGGCAACAACAACAAATACAGGTAATGTAGGACCATCACTGTTCTCAGCATTCCTCTCTTCAGCCTCATGGCATCGTACGACTCGAAACATCCAGGACTTATCACAAAACGTCTCCAATAACTTACTAAGAATATGGCTCTGAAGTAAAGAAATACACACAAATCGACCTCCAAGCTTTAGAACCCTTTTGATTTCAGAAAAATATTTGTCTATGGTTTGTTGTGTTTCTTCGGCATCGTCCGGCATCAAAGCATCTAGAGTTCCTTTATCTAACAGTACATTGAATTGTTCATCAGAGAAACTTGTGTGCAAAGCATCCATACAGAGGAATTTCATATTTATTCTATGAGAATTTATGGCGTTCATCTGCTTGATGGCTACTTCTGAGATGTCTATATTTGTGATGTTCTCATACCCAACATCGTACAGGTCGGCACTGAGGCTTGAGTTACCGCAGCCAGTTATTAGGATAGAATCCTTCTGTTTTATGTACTTATGTAACTGTCCACATAGTTCTAAGTATTCGCCGTACCTGGGAAATGTTTATTGAATTTTAAGTAACGTGTATTCACTCAGTAAAATAATGACTGTATCACAAGATGGAACAAAACATAACCTACCACTCAAATGCTTTATTTCCACGTTTCTTGAAGAATTTGTTCCAGTAGTCTTTTTCACTGAATTCTTTGTGGCTTTTAGGCAGCAAGTTCATTTTGTTTTAATAATATTTACGCAAGTAAAGAAAAATAATCGCTCGCGCTCACGCATGCATAAAGTGCGTTTGTTTTTCTGTCAATGTCAAATTCACAGAGTACCAGTACATTGAATATACTGAGATAGAGTAATCAGTCGAGACTTTTTAGTTGCAGCGCCATCTCTTGTCAATTTAACGAGTAATAAATCTTCACAACATACCTCTATGTATAGATAGCAAATGTATAGGGGTATAGGTAGGTTCGTACCTAGCTATATTGTTGCTGTTTTCGTTGTCTATATGTTTTTTGGCTTCAGCCATTTTCGTTACACCATGGGTTATTTAGTGTAAATCACATGCAAAATATATAAAACATGGTGTAATGTAAACGGCTGTATTTCAAAGAAAACAATCATATTAATTTCAATCATTATTTTTTATTTCTCTTTTTATAATATTGGTGAGCCATTTCCTGCACTCTGTCTTTCACATCATAGTCTGCCCTAATTCCTTTTATAATTTTATTTGTGTCCTTACACCAATTAAATAAAAAAAATCTGCATAGCAAATCTTGCATCTCTGCTACTATTAAAGTTTTATGCTTGACACACTTAATAAACTTATAATCACAAACCGTGCTTAGAATAGTCTTAATATAATTCTTTATTTGACCAATATTCCCATGGTTTCTTATTATATATGTGATCATATCCTGCTGTTTTGAAAAACATTCCATGGCTTCTTCAGTAGGGTATGTCAAATATTTATTTTCTAGGGAGTAATCTCGGATTTGTACATAATCTAAATTATCTTTATTTTTTGTAAAAAAGCAAGCATTGCACTCCTTACAATTTTTAAATATAATTTTTAATTTTTTAAAGACATACCCTGTCACATAAGAAATTTGAGCCTTAACTTTAACATCTTTTATTTTGTTTTTAAAATCCAACATGATATGATCACTATTCTTTTTTTTTTTTTTTTTTTTTTAAAAACGTTGCCCCACACTAGGAATTTCTCCTGTATTGCGGGTGCGTTTACAAACATTTAAAGTTCACATACACAAACAGCCAGACTCGGAACAACTACTTGTAGGTCATACCAATATTTGTTCCGTGCGGGAATCGAACCCGCGACACGCAGCGCAGCAGACAATCGCTTAACCACTGCGCCAACCGTGCCGTAATCATAATAAGATTAAAATCAATTTCAAGAGGAGCACAACATGGTTTATAATTAAAAAATAATCGGCCTAAGGTATGAAACATACTGTCATTGCACATATCTTTTTCGCAATTAGAACCTGCAGAGTGCACGCTATTTAAATTATTTATTAATAAAGCAGCAAAGGAATTTTCAAAGCCTGCACTCGTGGGATTAGTGTTCCTTGCCCCATGGCTACGAACACAGCCAAAAAAATTTTCTAATGGGTCCTGATTGAAATGTCTGAGCCATATGGACTTACAATTGTGCTCCTGGAACAATTTATTGGTCAAATATTCTATATTTTCTAAACTAATAATCCAGTTTGTGACTGATGGCACAACAGAAGTTTTGCCATCTTTTGTCTCAAATTTCATCGTTTTCATTAGCGACTTGGCTTCTTTCCAGACTTTGAAGTGACTCGAATTTGGTGTTGCTGAGTGCAATAATGGCTTCCCTGACCGCTTTTGTGAATTTTCATAGCTTCCATTAACGGAGTCGAATAGGTCATCAAAAAAGATAAGTACTTCAGCTGTAGCTTTAGCTTCTTCAGGCAAAATTCCTTTTTCTGAAAATTAATACTGTCTTATAGTACAACAATGATAGTCTTAACTTACATTGAATTTAAGTAATACAGTAATTAAATAGCAACAAAGTACACACGGTTACATATCAAGCTATATATTTCCAGTATAAGCTGATCTAGCATTGTACAGGATTTCCATACAGTGAGGTCAGCTTATATTGGATATGTATAGCTTGATATGTAGCCATGTGTTCAAAAGTAAAAACCATAAAAAATAGGTTAATCAAATAATCACACTGAAATAAAATAATTGAATAATGTTATACCACATTCTACAATAATTAGTAAATTATTATATTATATTTAATTAAAGTATATTATATTTAAAATAAGTATATTTAAAGCTCACCTGCTAGATACCCCATAGCTACAGCAACAGATTTGCTGAACACCTGGGTTGCGCATTTAACCTTCATTTTCTTAATCTTGTCAGGTAAAACATGCTGGTCTGTTAGTTTAGGCAACATTCTTAAGCCCATAAATGATGGATTTTCTTCATGTAATTTAATTACATAATCCCATTTTGCAGTTTTTTCTCACCATTCTTAACATATAATAAGTCCTTGTTTAACAAATTATTTCTTATACCTTTTATGAGGTGTGGTGCATCATATAGGGGCACAATTTCTTTCTCATCTATTTCAAAAGTGTTTTTATTCCAATCTCTATTTATTCGTAGATATTTTTCTTTTGTCTCTTTTATTAAATAATTGATTGCACTTTTATTGGAAGCCCCTTGGTCACAAACTGTTGCTAGAACACTGAGTCCTGTTTCATTTATCTTTCGGGTGACTTCCTTTAATTGGCGGACTAATTCTATTTTTTCTGTACTCCCTGCACAAAAACTATATGCCACTGTCTGTTTATAGTTTTTGGATATACCTCGTATCATAAAAACAATTGCATGGTCGGCTATTTTATTTTTCATGTTCTTGCCATTGTTGACAAATCCGACTATTTCGTCCTTCTTCCTATTGTAATCGAAATGAGGTGCAATAGATATTTCGTCAAACATTAACAGGCATAGTTTATCACAACTTTTCATTTTCTTCACTCATCATCTGCCTAGCCTTTTCCCAACTATGTTAGGGTCGGCTTCCAGTCTAACCGGATGCAGCTGAATACCAGTATTTTACATGGAGCGACTGCCTATCTGACCTCCACAACCCAGTAACTGGGGTAATACGATACCCCTTGGTAAGACTGGTGGTTGTCAGACTTCCGGGCTTCTGACGACCCGTAACGACTGTTAAAGATCTACAAATGACAGCCGGGACCAACAGCTTAACGTGCTTTCCGAGGCACGGAGGGGTCTTGGTATGTAAAGATGGTCACCCATCCACGGACCAACCGCGGCAAGCGTAGCTTAACCTGATTTCATTTTCTTCACTCTCATTTTTAAATTTTCAAAAATATTTTCATTGATACCTGCTTTTAGTGCAGCTGTTGAGAGCAATCTACTTAATGTCAAAGGCGATGGGAGTACAAAAATATTTCTTAACCAACGATATGCTTTAGGTCCTTGTTTGTAGAGAGCTAATGCCATAATTTTCTCCTTTTTTGTAAATCTGTGGCCCATCTTTTTCTTTTTAATTTCTCTGAATTGTAGCATTGTAAAAATAAGAGCAAATGCTGAAAACTTTTTTAACGCTGCTTGAAAACTTGAATTTTGTGATAGGTTTAGGGCCTTTTTGAGTCGGCTGCTGTATGTTTCATTTGATTTCTGCAATCTCTTTATTTTTCTTGTTAAAAGGCTAGTCTCAGAAGAGTGTATTAATGTTTGTTTCTGCCTTCGTTTGTGACCTAGAAAATAAACATAGAAAGTTCAATGATGATTAATATGATGATGATGTTCAGTGGTTTGTTATTAGACATCACTAATCTATCTATACAAATAAATGAAATTGGAGTGTCTGTTTGTAATATTAAAATAACCGCTTTTTACTAAGTGCATATACGATACATACATATACCAAAATATTTTTTTTTAATTTTTGTCTGTCTGTCCGTCTGTTTGTTCTGGTTAATCTCTAAAATGGCTAGACCGGTTTTGACGGGCATTTCACTGGCAGATAGCTGATGTAACAAGGAGTAACGTAGGCTACTTTTATTTTAGAAAAAAAAATTAAACTCACGGAAAAAAAATTAAAACCAATGAAAAATTTCTGATCTGGCTGATATTTGGTACAGGGATAGATTATAGCCTGGAAAAAGATATAGGCTACTTTTATCTATGGAATCGGTTCCCTTGGGTTGCGGGAACGGGATCAAAAGGTCATGATTACTTTTGGTCGCGATAATCGATATCCACGCGGGCGAAGCCACGGGCATCAGCTAGTAAAACAATACTAAACAAAAAGTTTACATATTTATACAGATTGATTGGAAACTTGATGTCGTTCTTGAAAGGGATTATACTAGTAATTTATAACAAATGCAGATGTCATTGGCTGTTTGGTTACTGTTTCCTCAATTTCATGGATATTGTCACTTTGAGTACCCCTGGTATCTTTCTTACCAGCAGAAGTTGAAGGCTGGACTTCTGGATAGTTGCAGCTTTGATTAGTTATATCGCTCATTGGTATTCTTTTCCGGGATCCTGGAACAGAAGATTTTCTATAAAGAATCACAACAGGATTTGTAAAAAAAATTAAGATGTTTAGAGAAGTTGGAATTCTAATTCTTATACTCTTGGTTGCCATACTCTTTCAAAATATTTAAAAAATATGATAAGCATATCTCTTACTCCTGGTAATGTATTCTCAACATTAGAAAATATTTTGAACCCTCTAAATGAACTCTGTTTTTTTTTTTTTGTACAGATTGATGTAAGGATCTTGCCATGACTCTTTATGCTAAACATTTTTTTTTTAAAGCATCCTCACATTAAACTAAACAAAAGGTAATTCTAGTAAGTATTATGATAAAAATCTACAAAACACATCACAATGTACTGTTACAATGATGAACTTGCCAAATGTATGGATTTCATAGGAAAAACTACTCAATTCTCAAAATAAAGTTTATTTTGAAGGGTGAATTGGATCAAAGTGAACTCTCTGTGGAATACTTGGTATAATTATAGTACAAGTAGATATAATATTGCACATACCTGCAGAAGTCATTGGTTGCTGTATTTCTGCTTCATCAGTTAAAATAACATTGACATTTTGATCACAACTGATGTCTTTAGGATCAGATGTACATGAAGAAGTTGAAGGCACTTTGGGATTATAGTGGCTTTGATCAGTGATCGCTCTTATTGCTCGTCTATTAACAGAGAATCCTGCAACAGATTATATACCATAATTAAATTGTGGTATCCTAAAATAGAACATTCATAGAAAACTAAACAAGTATTTAAAGATATGATTTGAATTTGTTATTGAACAATGTATTTGGTAGGATGCATGATGTTAATTAAATCTTTGTTTAACACAAAGATACACAACTTAGGTCTCCATAATCTACAACTATATGTATTTAAAATAAAAATTGTCATGTTATTTTAGCTACAGTGGTGGATAAGGTTGGTGGACTTTTTATCAGGGTCTGGGCTGGCAGACATGTGCGTGCACATGTTCATATAGTCAATTAATATATAATTATTATATTTTAAATTATGGAGTTTACTAACATAGGCTAAGTTCATAATAATATTATTTGGATCCCGTGGTCTGTTTTTTTTTAAATGAATTTAATTAGTTAATTAATTAACATAAAGTCAAGTTAAAATGAACATATATTCGTGGATAGATGTTAGAGTAGGACTGCTAGCAATAGCTTTAGTGCAACCTTTATAGTTTGTAGATAAAATAAACAAACTAATTAGTAACTGACCTGGCACATAAAGAGTTGGAACAGCATTGGCACTAAGCCGCTTACTTTGAGTGCGATATATTTCTTCAAAGTGTCGATCACACACTTTACGATATTTCAATATTTTTTGGTTGTCTAGTTGCAAAATATCTCCTCCAATGGTATACAACCAAGTCCTGAATCTATCTGCATCATTATCAGGGTTAGGGAACATATGAAGAGCCACATTATAAGAACCTAAAAGGAAGATCAAAATATGAATTTATAGACTGTTTTGTATTATTGTTAAATACGAATTTCTATTGACGTTTTATAATTATTACAACATTAAGTACAAAAAATATTAAAGATAAGCACATTTGCTTATAATAGTTTGTATATTACAAACATTCGATTATAATTATAGAATTAACATAACATAACATCACGCCTTGTTTCCCGAAAGGTTGGGCAGAGGTGTACCTAGAGTACCTACACTCACATTTCGGCAGTGGAATGAATATAATACAAGAATAATACTTAAAAGATACTTACGTGACTGTCCACAGCCAGGAACACAACAGATTTTGTGAGCCATCTTACAATAATTCCGTATCGCAAGTAAGTAAATCAAGAGTCCAGTAAACAATGCCACAATCTAATAGAAATAACTCAATCGTCGTAGTCCAATAAACAAAGCCACAATCTTACAGAAATACTTGAGTCGTCGGAGTCCAAAAAAAAAGCCAAAACGTTAAGATATCACAAAATACAGCGGAAAACACAAAATCACAACAAGAGTATTTGAGTTTTGACAACTGTATGGCCATATTGGCCATCCCGCCATTGGCCGGCCGGGTAAATATGTTTCGTTCCAATTATCAAAATCATCGTCAGTTTACTTTTTTTTGCTTGAACTGTATTTTTTCCTAAAAATAACGTATAAAACTCATAGAAGTTTAATTATATCTAGTCAAGGGTTGCTTTAAAAAAAGTTGGCAGGGTAATTATTCAGATATTGCTCAGGGAAAGGCACTAATCGTGCTGCGTGAAATGGAACGCGTAAAAATTGACACTATAGTGTTGCCCTTACTAAATATTAAATTAGTGATACCATGTTTTGAAAATTAATATAGAACAGTGCCATCTATTGTTAATTTATCGAATATTAACGAGTTATGGTCACGTGACACTATATTGAATGTTTTATTGTGAGTGAAACCCCTGTGGTCAAATTCTAATTTGACAACTTGAGATCACAAACAACGGAGAAGTAACAGACGTTCCAGGGTACAGTTCAGTTACAAAAACTGGAACGCTTTCTTATTTGAGATGATTTTAGGGCCAATAATTTTTCACAAACAAACATAAACTCACGCCTTCTTCCCATAGGGCTAGGCAGAAAATATAGAATGCCACCTGCTGCCATCCTAACATACTTCTTTTGCCTCGTTGTAAGAAAGTAATGACCGTATCATTACTTTTCAATTCTATGGTAATTTTTGATGCCAAGAATCTTAGAAATATAAAAAACAGAATACATACGATGTGCCGCGTTGTGTCTTTATTTTCCATACTGAATGATGGTGTGTCACACACATACCCTCAGAAAACTGATACAATTTTATTTTAGCCTAGCTGGCTCCACAGACGTTGTCCTATGAATATTGAATTCACATTTTTTATATGTTACACGCAACTTTCATAATTTTTCGTTCATATGAACCTTCTCCTGACAATAACAAACACAACAAAAAAAGAATTAGCAAAATTGGTCCAGCCACGTGTGATGCCGTGACCAAGGGAAATAGGGATTCATTTTGATACATAAAGACATAAATTTAAGGTGAACCTAGTCGCAGGCTCTAACTCACTGATGGGTCTGGCTAAAAAGCACGCTGTCTCACCAGGCATCGTGTCCGACAGAGGTAGTATCAGTGATGAGTAGTTAGAAGCTAGTCTACACGCACAACATTGTTGAGTGAGATGCAGGATCATTTATAGTACAACAGGCGCGTATCAAATTAAGAACAGTCCTTCGGAAGATGTTCGTGACAGGTTTTATGAAAAAACCACTCCATAAATCAACGACCAATAAAGTTGTTTGAACTTTTCGATATTTGAGCTTTGTCGGTACCGACTTGGTTTTTCAGATTTTACACTTTTATTATTTAAACACGCCCAAAGTTAGGTTAAAATAATTTGACATTGTTGAATGTCAATTGAATGCAGCGTTGCCAGACGTACGAGAAGTCTCGTACCGTTCCGAGATTTACAGTCTCATTACGAGATACGAGAATAATAACAATCTCGTACACTTTTGTACGAGATTTTATCAATCTTCACTGGTTATGCCATGTATACTAGCCAAAAATATATCAAAAAGTAATTTATGTCCACCGATCAGTCCCATCATCATCATCATCATCATCATCATCATTATCATCCACCGATCGACTCAGCACATCACTAGATTCATTACCACATCACTATATAAACTTAAAACTTAGTCCTGTCTTGATGTTTTTGTCTTTGAGTGGGAAATCCCCGCTGTGTGGTTGTTGTTGTCCTTATTGCACTAATGTTTACATCGATAAGCGGGGTGGGCAATGTATTTTTACTCATTACTAATTTAAAATGAATGAGAATTGTTATCTATGTATTAGAGATTTATGTAAAATTATTAGTATTATGAATGAATTGTTTCATTTGACATCCCCAAGCGCAACTCGCAGTAGTAAATAGTCTAAATTATGGCTTTTATGTGCTTTTTTTTCAAATCTTTACTTGTACGAGATTTTGTACTGAAAGTACGAGATATTTGGCATCCCTGGTGCGAGAAAAATAGTCAATCTGGCAACCCTGATTGAATGAGTGATTTTTTGACTAAAATAAACGCACATCGCGTTAAAAAATATATGCATCCCTAAATTTTTGATCGATGTTATTAAATCGATTCTCAGATTAAAGCTTGTAATATTGCATTGATCGTTTATGTGTAAATGAAAATTTTACAAAAGGAGACTGCTTTTTGTATTATACCGTATATCATTCATTTAAAAAGTTTTATTGCATATTCGCTAACGAGGCAATTGTGGTTAAATTGAACGTTTTATTTTTGACTCGGTTCTCATAAAATAAAATCATGACGATATGACATCGTCACAGCCCTAGAAAAGTCAGTTTTATGGAGGAATCGAGAGTGTGTGTGAAATTCGTTGTTGTGTTATTTGTATTAGTTTACGTAAATATTAGGCATTTCTCTTGTTTCGTAATAAAACCACAAATAAAAAATGGCTCCTAATTGATATTGAAATGGCATTCCCTGACTTTAATGAATTGAAGTCTTGGCTACAATAATCTGGTCACTGATCATCTTGGAAAAGAGTTTTTAGGATTAACACCATGGAGCAACCACTACAAGACAAGTGGAAAGCTTTGGCGACGATTAAGTCCTTTGATTTAGGTGAGTTCTTATCGTGGAGCTTTTTGTGTAAATGAATTAGGTACTTTATTATATAAATAGCCTTGAATTAGAACACTTAAATTGTGGTTTAAAAATCGAATTCTTGTTATTGTAGCTGACGTCACTGTGGAGCTCAGTATCAAAATTTAAGCAAATATTTTCCTTATTTTACCAGAAGATACCTACACTTTACCTATTTTCGTACGCACATAACCAGTAAACTGATGAAATATAGTGAATAGTTGACAACATTGATATTATATTGCCTATTCGAGCATATCACTAAAATATAAAATTCTGGGTTGCGATTGGGTCAATGCCTTAGAAAAGGAAAATAAATTAATAACTTAGCTAATTACTTTGTCCACAAACTGAGCCATAGTAATCTAGTTAACTAGACTAGTATTGTATCATTGATGTGAAAAGAACAAGAGGAAACAGGTTTACTTTGTATAAAAGAAATCGGACTAGGTAGACATTTGTCCTTCTAAAAGGTCGTCTATGCAGTACATGCTACTGGCATGCATGAAAAAGGACCATAAATTATTTATAAACATTTACAAGATTTTTTAAGTTCATTAGGCGTTGGGCATTTTTTGAGATGGGAAAAACGATTGTACTTATGACACTGTTACCGACACCTCTGTATGAGTTTTAGTTGAGCTTCATCAGTATAATTTAGGTAGGTACATGAATATTTTACCTATTTGGTAAAATATTAATATACCAAACTTGACTCAAACTACAAATTTTTGTTATATTTTTTACAAAAAGTGTAAAATCAATTAATATTCTTGCTGATCACAAGTTTTCACTTCTGTTGACACTCCCGGAATGCCACTGTTTCTGTATATTCTGCCAGGAGAAAATATGCACGTGTTTACACCATTAACTTTATCTTATCAATGTAGATAGTTTGTTCTATAGCTACTGCCTACCCCCAGGGGAGGAAAGCATGAGTTTATGTATGTACTAGCTTCCGCCCGCGGGCTCGCCCGTGTGGGATTCGGAAATTATCCCGCGGAAATGTATTACCAGGATATAACAATATCCTATGTGTTAACCTAGGTTATAATCTATCTGTGTGCCAAATTTCATCCAAATCCATTCAGTAGTTTTTGCGGGGAAGAGTAACAAACATCCATAAATACAAACTTTCGCATTTATAATATTACTAAGGATGTATGTTGAGACAGGATGAATATGTTCCACATTTTGTGGTGTAAGGCTAGCCTTCCTAAGAAAACCATGGTGCTACCCGGCTTTATTAGTGTTTTCTAGTTGCCGCCTGCAGCTTGGCTCACATGGATTACATAAACTATCCCGTATGGACATGCTGGGATAAACAGCCTATTATTACTTCTTATATATAATATCTAGTGAAAGTCCTATCAAAATCAGTCCAGGCGGTTTTGGTGATTAACCGTTGACAGACAACACAAAGTTTTTTTTTTGTTATAAGTACCAACTTAACATTAAGCGTATTGAATTTTTTTATAATATCTCTAGCACTAACATAGTGTAAATTAAATTCATGGTTACAAATATCAACATTTTCCTTCAATAGGGACTCGGCAACAGTGGGTGAAGAATTTAAATGCAAAGCATCTAAATGCTTTCATAAGCGTTTAGTAAAATGCTTTCTTAAGCATTTAGTAAAATGCTGTTATTTTGACATTACAAACAGACACTTCAATTATATTTAATTGTATATCTATACAACTTACAATGATAATAACAGACCCAATTGCTAACAGTACTATCTACTATCACATAAAGAACCTGATGTAATTTGGAAGTGGCTATTGCAGGTATAAAATAGATAAGAAAGTCGGCCTGATAAGAAATACACCCTTATTGAAACATTAATAAGTCTGTACCTAAAGTCTCATCGTCAGGCATCGTAATATTTAAACATGACTGCTGCAACAAAAATGTACCATGGGTGTGTATAAACTAAATGGCGTTTTGAGGGATTTTTTGTCAGTGTCTTTAATACTATTGGTCTCGTGAATTTTGCGTAGGACTATTTTGTGCAGAGTTAGGTAAGGATTATATTTTATTGGGATAGTTTTGCTGCATAACCCGGAAAAAAACTCTATTTTGTTGGGTTACAAACTATAATATAATAATAACTATAATAATGAAAATAGTAATTTGTTGGTTTTAATGTGGTATCTTCAAGTAAGCCTATCAGCAAGTAGTGCAAGTAACTGACACAGTTCTTGTGCAAAAGCTATTGCTCAAGCAGCAGTGTGCGGAAACTGACGAATTTCTAAAGATTGGTCTTTTTTCCTGGGGTACTACACTGGTATACTATATGGCTAGAATAAAACAACATAATAAATTTTTAATAGGAAAGCATTACCTAGTAGCAGCAGGGTATAAAGACATTAAAATAGATTGCAAACTATAGTTTTGTATAATTTAGAAGCATTTTGTTTGAATTTTGTAAATGTGAGTAATAGGCATCCGTTTCTTGTGTTGTTTTGTTGTATGTTGACTTGAAACAGCATGGCAGTTGGGAGTATGTCATGCTCACTTATGTCTCACTGATGGTGGCGTGTGTGTTAGATCATTCGGTTCCCTACAAAATTGTTGAGCTGGATGTTGCTGATCCACACGTCAAGTTCGTGAACGGTCGCTATCGGTTGAGACTGGTCATCTCCTAACTTTCGGCGCTTATTTTTAATAGTGGATTTAGAACTGTCAATAATATTTTTTTTTACATTGTTCTCACATACAGAAGCAACAAGAATAATGTTCCCAAGATTTTATAATATCCAACTTGATTTTAAAAGAGTGTCCATGGAGTTTCTTGCCCTTTCTTCTCCATCGAGATCTCTGTTTTGGAATGGGCAACTACCTTCAACTTTCCAACTGGTCGACTTTTTGACAATTCAAAAGTGCCTGTAAATGGTTTAATGGAAATAAATGCTTTGACTTTGAGCTTGATACACATGACACAAGTTGGATCTATTATAAACTAGGCACATATTTGTGCACAGCACTTAGCTGATACTGCAAAAAGCCAAGCTGCAGAAAAACCGTTTCTTTAATCAAAATATAATATTCGTTATCCAAATATCATCTACCTAGCCTTTTCCCAACTATGTTGGGGTCGGCTTCCAGTCTAACCGGATGCAGCTGAATACCAGTATTTTACATGGAGCAACTGCCTAAATTCTTTATCCAAATATGTAGTTAATTTGTGAGACTTGTTCCACCCTTTTTTACACGCTTTATATTAGCTTCACTTGTATGTTTGTTTGTTTGTTTGTTTGTATGTAACCGACTCCTTTGGACGCTATTTTGAGCCACTTCAAACGGTCAGATTTCATTGAAACTTTGTAGACTTATCGAGGACCAATGACAATTCAACAATTAAAAAAAAACAGAAAAAAAAAAACAAAAAAAAACGCTTTTCAAGCAAGCAGAACTAAAAAAATTTAAATTAATAATAGTTTAAAAAACTAAAAAACACGCTTTAAAAACCAAACTAAAAAATTAGAAAATAATGCTGGTGCTTGATATTAATTGATTATAAAAATACCTCAAAAAGCACCCCACGCTTTTTAATAGAATTAAATTATTTTCTAATTTTTTAGTTTGGTTTTTAACGCGTGTTTTTTAGTTTTTTAAACTATTTTTTTTTTTTATGTAACGTATGAGAGCCATCGCAATATCAACTTTGCCCATCTGTACTGTCACAGTAAATATTGAGCGAGTTAGTTAAGTATAGTTTCAGTGAAACAATAAACTGGTTGATAATAACGAGCTACATTTAGATTTCAGAGCCGTCTCGAACAGTTGGCAATGCGCCCACTGGATCAAGGAAATTTGAATTAAGCTAATCATTCCTCCTTTCAAGTATACCTATAGATTTTTACTAAATTGGTCTAAAAGAGCAACACAAATGCAATGGCATACATAATAAGGGAGTCGACCATGACCTAGTCTAACATCACTTATTGAGCTTAGCGCGTTTATGCAAAAAGTACCTTCTCATGCTGGCAATAAGCCCACAAATGCATTTTGACAAGAACCATGATTTCACATGGCATTTACTTGTTGAGCCAGTCATTTAGCTTTACACTACATATTTGAGGAAAGAAAAGAAACTTAACACACATATATTTGAGGAAAGAAAAGAATAAAAACAAATTATGAACTTATTGAAATTCGTTTTATACCGTCAATATTATCGTTGCGGTTTAACTGTTCCCCTGCTATGTGCCTCACCAACCAAGTACCAGTGGTTCAGAAGTATGCATTACAGCCCACGTGTTTCAAGAATATTCCAGATTGATTTCACATAAGCTAAACTAAACCTTACGTCTTCGAGATAAGAGCTATTTTCGTTCTATGTAAGGACTTGGTGGGTAGAAATACAAACCGCTCAGTTACAACTTCATAATTTTAAACCTTATTACAATTGGGCAAGGTACGTTTTTAGTTGTTTTCTAAAAAGGTTTGCTATACTGTAGGATGACGTCGACCCTTACTTTATTGTTTGCTGCATAAAATAAACGTAACAAAGGTTGCTGGAAAACATGATATTATAAAGCAGAAGATCCTTGGGTTCATATACTTGAATACATTTCAATGTTTTGTTAACAAGTATCGATAAGGGGCTATAACAGCTGCACGGATCGATGGACCAGGTTAAGTTACGCTTGCCGCGGTTGTTCTGTGGATGGGTGACATCATTACATACCAAAACCCCTACGTGCCTCGGAAAGCACGTTTGGCTGTTGGTCCCGGCTGTACTGGATCTTTGACAGCAATTACGGGTCAGAATTCCGAAAGTTTGACAACCAGTCTCACCAAGTCGTGTCGTATTACCCAGTAACTGGGTTGTGGAAGTCAGATAGGCTTTCATGTAAAATTACTGGAAGCCGACCTCAACATAGTAAAAAAGGGAAAATTCTAGGCAGATTGATGACAAGCTATCGGTTTTTGTTGGCACAAAGGTTGATTTCATCGTGTTGAAGATATTGATCTTTGCTGGTTATTTTTGTTATTTATGACTTACTTTCAGGAAAGGATGTTCAAGTATTTCATAAGCACACCTTCATCTTTTATGGCTTCCTATTGGTCAAATTTCATTTACAGTTGTCAACCTTATCCGCCTCTTGTTTTTATATTACCACAATATTTCGGCCCAAAGCTACCCTGATCAATATGAAATTATTCGCCATCAATATTTCATGAAACCCTCCGGTCACACAACCGTTACGGTCATGATGTTATCATATCGATTTCCAAAAGTTATTCAGTATTTGTAAACAATAAACATTCATTCAATGTCAGATCCCACTGCATGATAAAACGGTTTACTGAGAAGAATTGATTTGCATTCAACTTGAAATATAGGGATGATTGAAAACGTGGAATATCGTCAGAAAATCGTTGGCTTTTCAACTTGTGGGTTCAATCAAGAAGGCTTAAATAATTACTTAGTTAAGACATTTTTGCGAGTTATAGACATACGTAAAGTTATAGGCCAGAAGCTTAAAAAGGACGAGAGGAATGGTAGGTAGGCTGTCATATTTAGAATTGATACCTGCCACGGCTACACCAACTCCAAGTCGTAACAAATTACTTTGCAGAGTACTTATCTACTTCAGTTGCAATTACTCATAGCCTGACTGAAATGATAAAAATGTGCAGTGAACTGACGTCACCCCCTTGAGATAACAATGTTTTTATATTTTACTTTGGGGCCACGAGATTTTTAATTATACCTAAGCCTAGCCTATTTTTATTACCACTTGCGTAGTTTTAATGTTCTGATCATGTGTTTTCCTCTAATTCTAGGATTAAATCACAGCAGCAGCCGCCAGCCGGTGTTCCACCAAAGCCTGGAACAGATCGAAATCATCAACTCCGCAGCAACCACCCCCATCAGCCTGCTAGTCCAATCGCTAGTCAAACAACTCTGTTCCCTCCTCGAAAAAGACACCATCAGAGCAAACCATCTGTATAACACAATATGCGAGAAACTGCATAGTATGAACCTCATAGATGACTCCTACGCCATGGGAGAATTCGAAGCAATGAGGAGTCAGTACCAACGAGCTCTTTACCAACTCGTTGCAGTCGCCAGTGGCTCAGAAATCCCAATAACCCTCCCAGCAACATGGCCCATAGTCCAACCGTCAGGCCTCGAGTGGTCCAGATACCACCGGGAATTCGAAGAGCTGTACTTCATAGCTGGTGGCGGTTTTGGAAGCGTCTTCAAAGCCAAACATAGACTGGATGGTGTGGAATATGCTGTCAAAAAGGTTTACATAAAATCTTCAGACGTCGACTCCATCATGACGCATTTGGCGGAAGTGAAAACTATCGCGAGTCTCAACCATCCAAACATAGTGAACTACAAAGCAGCTTGGCTGGAACCCATGATAGAATCCACTGTC
The DNA here is from genome assembly GCA_949091785.1 of Polymixis lichenea. Taxonomy (NCBI): domain Eukaryota; kingdom Metazoa; phylum Arthropoda; class Insecta; order Lepidoptera; family Noctuidae; genus Polymixis; species Polymixis lichenea. Next base: position 23,269,104 of record OX420937.1, read on the forward strand.
AAAAAGAAGCGTAATTTCAAGATGGATATGGACAGCGAAGACTTTACTATCAACTCAAATCTGATATCATCCGCCCAGCCAAACATAATAACGTCGTTCAAGACTCACAATTCCAAAGAGTTATTTACTCATAAAAGTCTATCAGATTTCGTCATCTCATTCAAAAACTCGAACAGCTTCGCGAGTTCGAAAGAGGATTTGGACGAGTCAGAGTTTTTGTCTGACGAGGACAGTAATTCGCCGCGTGACGAGAACGCTGTCTGCAATTTATTCTCCAGCAAAGAGTTCGAAAACTGTTCCCGAGTTAACTTGAAATGGGCGACACTGTATATCCAGATGACATACTGCCAGCAGACCTTGAAACAGTGGTTGGACGACAGGAACCTGCAAATGACTGCCACTAGAAAAGGATCTGCAGACTCGGGGCTTCACCACAGCGATTCTTCAGACTCTTCGTGTCTGGAGTCCCCAGATTTGACTTATCCTGTAGCTTGGACACACATTGATGTCCTCATAGATATGTTTACTCAATTGGTAAAAGGTTTACACTACATCCACTCGAGGGGGATCATTCACCATGATATAAAACCTAGTAATGTGTTTGTGGCGCAGACAGAAGGTGGTGTGACAGTCCAGTTAGGTGATTTTGGACTTGCGTGTCCGTTACAGCAGTCTCATAGTGGATTGGCATTGGGGACGCATTTGTATGCTGCGCCTGAGCAGTTGGAAGGACAATGTAATCCTAAGGTGAGTTAATTTTAACATTAACATTAAAAGCTTTTAAAATTATCACAGAAGTGATATTTCCTTAAAGATGCTGCTTGCTATGTTTTAATTAATAAAAAGTTAATTAAATTTAATAAATTCAATTGTTACAGAAATAGTAAATATTTCGTCGAATTCCACAAGTTTAAGGCCCAGATTTCGGCGTTGTGGATTTTATAGGATGTTTGTTGTTTTATTTTATGGACTGGGTTCTTCATTTTTCTGAAAAGATTCTCCTATGCAAAACCATTGTGCTGATTTTAAGTTTTAACCTAGTTCAAGCCGGCAACAGTCACCACTAAAATTTAAAACCACACACCAGTAAAACTAATTAATTTACATTATCTCTATTTTCAGAGCGACATGTACAGCCTTGGAATCATCCTCTTAGAAATGGTGGAACCGTTCAGCACTGACATGGAACGAGTAAAGACCATAACAGACCTTCGCAAAGGTCAGATTCCTGCCCACTTGACTGCCAACTACCCTAAAATAGCCCACATCATAGGCAAGCTGGTACAAAGACGACCAGCAAAGAGGCTGGATACAACCCAACTTTTGGAAGAGTTGAAGAATCTGTCTGAAAATAAGGATGTTACTATTAAGTCTTTGAGAGAAGAATTGGCTGCGAAGGATGATGAAATTGCCAAGTTAAAAATGATGTTGGCGAAATTCAACTATCAAGTCTAGTAATATTAGTGCTTCAAGGATATTTTGGCGCATCAATGACGTTGACGGGGGCGGTGTTTGTAATTTTTTTTTGGAATTGTATTGAAAAAACAAGATGGTGGCTTCAGTTCCTATTTTGGCCACGCTACGCCCCGAAAGTTCCATAAACGGCTAGCTATATGTGATTCGATAGTATGGTCGATTAGTAGTCGTTAGTGTGCATGAGAGGTAAACCTTTTTGTACCTTTACTTGCAAAGTAATGGTTAGCGAAAGTGTACTTAAAATCAGTGCGGTTTTGTGTGTGATATATTTAATAATAATAGTATTACGGATTGACAATTTTTTTGTTTTACTTTCAAATTGGAATTTTGAGTAAAATATTTTTTGGAGAAGTACTGGAGTAATCAGCAAAACACCATTTAATTAATTAAAAATCTTTATTTACAGAATCTAACACGCATATATAAATTATTATCTTAATCTAACGTTATTTACAGTCTTAAAATTATTTTATGTTAATTTGACGCTGTCTGGCGCATCGTGGCGTGGTCGGGAGCCGACTGACGTGTGCTGAGCTTCATTGAAGCTAATTGGTGGGATGCGCGGGCGCACGCTACAAGATTGCATCCACCGCGTGGATCACACCATTCGTCGCGGGGATATTGTGCGTTATCACTTGTGCGTTGTTCACTTTGATGCGACCTGGAAACCATTAAGTTTAGAAATTAAAATTGAGGATTTCATAAGCGCTGCTTGAAATCAATATACTTACAATTTACGCTGACATGATTATATGGCAGCGGTGTCTTGTCCAAGACACAAGTTCAAGTTTTTTGCCCCACTAAGGACTAGGAAGGTATATGAAGTCTTTCAGACACTGCTCTTTCAAGTGTTCTTTTTTAAAGTGACTTGTTACTATCTAGTGCTGCCAGGTAGATAAACATGCAGCGACTTCAGTCGGCTTCGACTTGCAATTTCAAAATCACATGTCGACACAGATTTTGATACAAAAAAAAGTTAAAAACCAAAACCAACTCACCAGCGTTCTTCTGCAGCGTCAGCGGCTTAGCGTCCTCCATGGAGTTCCGTAGCTGGTAGTACCTCATGCCAGCACTGTACAACGTGCCTGGCAGCACATGCCTGGCCACCAGGGCCCGGGCGCCTGCCTTCTCGGCGTAGCGCGTGAGCTCGGCTGGCGGGAGGCGCGCGAACGCTGCGTCCGTTGGCGCGAATACTGTGTAGGTTTTGCTTTCTGGAATTAGAAGAGGTGGATGTGAGAAGACGATAAATATTAAAAAGTTGATTTTGCAATTTTTGTGATGGTACAAGAAGTTTTGCAATAAAAAAGGGGAGATTAAGGGGGTAGCCCGCGAAATGCAAATTTTCTTAGGTTTCTTTGCAAGGTTGTATGTTGAACAAATCGTAAGAAAATTTCTCGTTTTTTTTTCTTTGAGATTCTTTCGCAATTTAAAGAGTAGGCCAGCAGCATTACAATTGGTTTATTTTCGTACTTTTTAAATTATTTATCATCGACTTCTCGTCAATTCCTGCGTTTTGTTGTTTTTTTTTATACATAGGTACTTAAAATAAAACACTAATTTTAAGTCCGGTTTCCCTTATTTCTTAGGAGTTTCTATTAAACTGGACAATCGAAACATTCGAAACGAATATATTATCTAAAGTAAATTCCAGTGTTTCTCCTGACTTATGAAAGACTTGAATTTAATTACGTTACCTTTTGCCAACTCAAAGCTTCAAATTAAACTGACCTGCAAGTGTCTCCGCGAAGCCACTGGCGTGTACAGCCTTCAGGAAGGTGGTGAACCGCCTGTCTCTGTCAGCCTGAAGTGTTTGCACCAGGTCACCCACAGGTAGCGGGAACATTACCCGGTCTACTGCGTGCGCTATGCCCTGGAGGGAGAAAATTAAGATAAGGTCAACATTTTTATTTTCTTAAGAATACTTACTCAAATTGTATGAGGTCTTCCAATACAAGGTTAATTTGAAAAAAAAAGTCGGACCTCCCATGCAAAATTAATAGTCAGCTTATCGATTTTGTATGAGAGGTCCGATTTTTTTTTCATATTTCGACCCATGTTCCTTGGAGAAAGTTGTTAAATTTCACGGGTTTTATCACCCTGAAAAATTTTAACGGTGACTAAAATTCACCTTGGATAAAGTAAATTAAGCTCTATGAAAAAATCTTATAACCATCGATTTCAAGGAATTATTCACCTGATATTTAATTGTATAAGTGGCTATTGTTTACTGTTTTAGTAACACTACCGTAGTAACTATAGAAGTAAAAATTATTATTAGGTAAGCAAAGTAAAAATACAGTCGATGATTTACGTAAAGGAAACTTTGGCGTAAGATATTTAGCAGGCGCAATAACTGACTGTCGCTGCGACTGACGTAGTGACCCAAAGTGGGTCTTGCGTAGTTTCTTTGAGAATGTGCAGTTGGTGAGTTATTTGGGTATCCTGGTCTCCTCAGAAGAAGATACCAACTAAACATATCTTTTACCTGTGGTATATGAATATCCTTCTTATCATCCAGCACCCTGGCTCCGTTGATGGTGGTCACTCTGACTTCATTCCACTCCACATCATGCATGTCATACTGATTGACCCTCAACTGTGTGCCGGCGAGTGAGACACCCGTCATCTCGTCCTGCAGGGATCCGATGTCGAAGGCACCGGGGATCACGTGGTGGAGAAGTAACTGGAAGTGGTGAAAGAAGGGTTGAATAAAGTTATAAGTTAGTATTCGAACTGCCGGGTAGAGTTTGATTTTTCCGTTTACTGTAAAGGCTAAGGAGCAGGAAGTTAATGGGTTATTTTTGTCTAAGAAAGGCTAAACCTGGGCTCATCAGCAGAGCAGTATAAGAATAAGCTTCATAGGTACTTACTCCACTAAGCAGTCTTGGGTTGTCACGGAACTTTTCCTCAGCCTTATCGGGACCTCCGAGCTGTACGAGCAGAGTTCTAAACGCCTTGTCAGTTGGGACGAAGATGGTGTACGGACCCGTCTCATTCAGGATCGTGTCCAATCCTGACTGGCGCAAGTACTTCGCCGTCGCAAACAGACCATTCTCTTTCAAAATGTCCACCAAACCCGGGTTGCCTGATTGTGACGCATGCCTTGCTGAGTTCAACGGTGAAGGCTCACTTGTAAATGTAGGAGCAAGCGTGCTGGAGCCAATCACAACCAAGTCTTTCTCAGAGGAGCGGTATGGAGTAGTGTTAATGATCGTTGAATGGGTCGAACTGGGGAAAGTAATTCGCGGACTTTGGCTGATGCTGTTCCTACTTGACGTATACTCAAAAGCAGGGGTACTGGATTTCGTGTTGTATCGTTCTGTACTTGATACGGTGACGGTGGACGGGAAGTGTGTCTGAGTTTGGGCTGTGCTCCTAGAAGACTGGATGGAAGGCTGGAAGTATGGCGTCGGTGTTGTATGGGTAATGGGGACGGTATGGCCAGTGGATCCGTGGTTAGAGGTACTGACGAAGGTCGAGTAACTTGATGGATGGTGAGAGGATGCAGCGACGTAATCCGTTGTCTCCGTTATTGGGCTGGCAGTGGTTGAGCTGAAGATTGAATTCGAGATCTTCGTCTGCCCAGGCAGCTGAATCTCACCGTTCTTTATTTTCTTCAGAATGTTCTCGACTTCCGGTCCTTCCTCAGTTTGTTGGCCATTAGCTTTGACACCCTTCACTTTGAAGGATCCGTCTTCTTGTTCCTCTAAAAACACGAATGTAACTTTCTTTTTGTTATGTAGCTCATTCGGTGCCTTCACTTCTTCAAGTTTACCGTTTTCTGCCTGTTTGATAAGTTCGAAGTTTGCACCAGGTGGCAAGATGCCCTTCGTCAGATCTTCTATCGAAACTCGGCTTTCCTTTTGCGATTCAATCTGAGCAGCTGCCATAATTTGTGCCAAGTTTGAACTGTCAGCAGTGATCGCGCCTTTGGGGATCAGATTAGGATTTGTTGTCCTAATTACTTCGTATTTCTGTCCGTTGAGAGAAATCTCGCGAGATGAGAAATTCTTTTCGGAGAAGTCTGCAGGGTTCTCAGCGAGAGCTACTTTCAGCTGCTTCAAAATATCTGGTTTCTTCAATAACTCTGCACTCTTCGCTCTCAGGCTGTCGTCGAATCCTTTAGTTTCGCTTTCTTCTAAGAGATTCTTGATTTCGTTGTAGAGTTTTGCCTTATTTCTATCTTGTGGGGGATTCCTAGTTTTTGGTTTAGGACGGGGTCTGTACCTAGGGGTCGGAGGAGGTGGTGGGGGTGGGGTGGTCGTGGTCGTTGTCGTAGTCGTGGTAGTGGTAGTTGTAGGATGGTCTCTCTCGTATAATTCGACAGCTTTTTTGAATAAATCGGTCTCATGCGGCAGGATCGGTCGCCGCCTTTCGGTATTCCTAAAATAGTCTTCATAGTTTTCTGTCGTCGAGAAATTAGGAACTGATTTCGTTGCCTGCTTCTTCACAAACTCATCGTGCAACTTCTCCACTTTCTCTTGTTGCTTCTGCTGCTGCTTCTGCACAAACTCCTGGTGCTTTTGAATTATTCTTGCCCTTTCCTGTAACTCCTTCAGTTTTTCCAAGTTCTCCTTAGACTGTTGTTCTAGGATGTCTTGTATTTGGGATGCTTGCCCATTAGAGAATACGGGTTGCTGACCCAGAGTCGACTGGAATGGGAGTTGTGCATTGTTCTGAATGTTCTGATTCTGGTTCTGGTTCTGGTTTTGGTTGTAATTCTGAGGACCTAGGTTTGGTGCGGGCTGAATAGTAATGGGACTCGGCTGGCTGAAGATGGGTTGGTTGATAGGCTGGTTGTGTGAAGTCGAGATAGTGGGGAGGAAAGCTTGTTGCGTAGGTCTCTGTTGGTTAATGTTAACCGTTGCGGGAATACTTGGCTGGAAGGTAGGATTCTGCTGCAAATGTCCATTCTGGAAGGTTGGTAAAGTAGGAATGGGCTGTTGCAGGATATTCTGGGTTTGTTGCGGGACCTGCCTCAAGTTTTGTTGCTGCTGATAGTTATTCTGTTGTTGCAACAATGGTGGATTGCTCGCCTGGGGATTAAATTGGAAGTTGTTGTTTTGTAAGGGGATGTTGTTGGGAATATTCGGGATATGGTTGTTGAACTGCGGCACGTAGGATTGTTGCTGTGGCAGTTGTTGCTGTTGCAGTTGCTGCTGCGGTTGTTGCTGTTGTTGTTGTTGAGGAAATAAGGATTGTTGGAACTGGACGGTAGGTGAAGTAGGATTTGCAATTATTCCTTGCTGTTGTTGGAAGCCTTGTAGGGCTGAGTTCAGACCAAATCTTGTCTGATGCTCAGTGAACCCGGGGTGCGGTAGTGAGGCCTGTCTTCGTCTATCGAAGTCATTCTCTACCTGGAAATAAAAACGGACACCGTTAATTTGTATGTTTATAAGTGTTTTTATAAAACGTGTATAGGGCATGGAAGAATGTAACAATAATTGTGTGCAACAAATTAAAAATTGTTTCCTCAAACTAATTAACGATCTAACATTAATTCCAAAAGAATTTAATTCCGGAATTTAAGACACCAATTAATGGAATAAAATTTAAATACAACATTTTCAAACTATTAATTCTATTGTCTATGTTATTACTATTAGCCAAAACACGGGCAAAATAAAAATAAAACGTAATTGACAATATTACATCACTACCTACATAGAAAACTTAAAAGACGGAAGTGGCATTACGAAATGATCAATTCCATATTTAATTAACACGTTTCCGAAATGTTTATTTTATTACCGAAGCTATTTATTGCTAATAACATGTCAAAAACACTAGGCTGTGAACAAAAGATTTGCTCGGCTCTTAGTTACAAAACTGGTGTGAATTGTTGCATAAATTATGTCATATTGTGCAGAATGCAAGTGGTTTCAAAATTGAATAGCTACGATAAACGGGTAGTATCTGAATGGCTTAAGTCGTGAGAATTTCTTACGTAAAGACCTGTGAAATGGAAGATACATTCTAGTCTTTGGTCCAGGATGGTGACAAAAATATCTAATTTATTGTTGAAAGCTGAGATTTTCTAACGGTGTTATTGCGTCAACTGCGCTAACTTATTTAGACAAATTTGAAATAACCACAACGTTTTATGGAAATATTGGAAATAGATGAAAGAAATGTCCTTGATTCTAATCTCAGCTTTAACGACGGGCTTTAACTAAGACAATCTGGTTTTTTAAATCTGACGTTTTTAAAGAGCCTTATAACTACAATTTTTTGTCGTTCAATACGAAAATATTAGAAACTGAATGCAACGCCAGAAAATATGCAAACTTGCATAACATGATTGCTATCGACTAGTATTTTTGACGCTGGTATTCATGCTAAATTAACAGTCAATTTTTATAAAATTCTAAACAGACAGCCAGATAATTACATCATAAAATAACACCTGCTTTCAACAATTTACACTGTCTAACAAATAAATGGTTAACGAATATTTAGTAGAAGTTGGCTAAATGACGCATTAACTCGCAAACGCAGACAGTGCGCAAGAATGCACTTTCTTGTGACTGATGCGTCACGGACAGACGAATCTAGTACGAGATGCGACGCCGAGTATGATCTTTATTGTCTATTGCATTGCTGTGAAGGACAATTTTGAGCGGGAAATGTGACGTTTGCTAAAAGACTTTTTTTAGTCACGAGTCATGACTGTTCGGACTTTCAAGCAAATATTTAAAATCGGATGTGTGCTACTTTGAAACTGCTTTAGGTATATTACGTGAACCCTGACAACAGCTTCCACCCATTACATAATCTCCGGCTTATGGCTAAACCGTTTCCATAATATTATCAAATCACCATACTAATGTGTTAAAAACACCATTAGCATGAATATTAAAAAGCATTTAAAGAAAGTAGCTAGTCCGCTTGAATGCCAGTGCTCAGTAAACAATTCAGATGGCAGGAGAAAATGATTATACAACAGAGATTAATGCATGCTCACGATCTGCTATAGTGTCAACAAACTTTGCTTGAATGGCTTGTCTATGTTATTTTCGTAGACTATTAATTGAAACTTTTATTGGCAAGCAGAAGGCAAGGTCAGGTGGCACGAGAAAATCATATCAAACATGAATAAAAAAGAGACCAAACTAATTGATGAGGTTATTGGAATATCCTATTTATTTTATTAAGTAATTAAGAAATAATTAAATTTTCCCCATGTAATTTTTGTTATAGAATCTTGATACTTAGAGCTCTTCCTCTTGAACGCGGTAGGTAGGTATAGGTGTGTGATCGCGTTAGAGTCACAGAGTAGTCCCGAAATTCGATATTTAGAAACGGAACAATGTCATAAGTACTACACGATAACACGTGAAACGCTGACACGGAAGTAGGATGGCATGCCCACATTATTTTTCTAATACAAATGTTATTACATAATTAACAGTTTTATTTTCTCTAACAAAATGAAATAAAAAAAAATACTTAAAAAAATGCTAAAGCGCCAACTAGGTATACTTAAATCTTTCGTAAACAGTTTTTCTAAAGCGCCAAACAGTTAAAAACAACAGTAATGGATACTTAATTAAATAGCTAACAGACTATTGACCAATAAAATTAAATCGCTAATGTGACAATGTCACTCCAATAACAAAAAATAAAAAAATGAATGTTGAAAGGAAAAACGTTATCGAGGGCCTCTGTCCTAATAATGTGTGGTTATAACGATGTTTGTTAACAAAAACATCGGAAAACAGCTTTAGATCTTGGAATCCGTTACATCCCTAAATTTTAACAAATGCTAAAGCGCCAAAAATTGGCTCAGGTTGCCTTGAAACCTAAACGGCGCATTAGCATTTTCTCCTTTCCAGTAAAGATATATTATTATTAATAATAAGAAAATAATAATATTTTAAATTGTTTCAGACTATTATGACACTTATACAGTGAGTGTGCAATTTAATTTATTTGAGTAAATAAAGCCAAAACAACAGCTTCATAACTTGACGAAAAATTCTGGTCAATGCTCTAACTAATCTCAAAACAAACAAAAAAAACGAATTACCTAAGTCTATTAATTTATTGCTGGGCCAAAAAACAAGTATTGCGTATTGAAATTTTTGGATAGCAACACTCAAATCATAGACAGTAGACTTCCTACTAGCATCGTAAACATGACAATGCGATCGGCCATTTTGTTAGTGATGTCAATTTAGCCCTTTCGGCGCTAGATCTAGCCCTTTTTCTTCTTGTTCAGCCCCGAATATAATAATTTAGTCCCTACCCCCAAATCTAGCCCAAAATGTTATCGTCTGTCAAAATCATATACCCACTATTAACCATCTTTGATTGTGTTCTATGCTGAGAACAAAACAAAGTTTGCTCCTTGCCACAAATACGAATTGGCCTTACCAAGTTAAAACAAAATTGCTACACTCTCGATCTCTTAAAAATTTGGATCCAATAAATTATTCATACTGAACAAGGCTGCGCGCAATAAGGCCCAAGCCCTACCTACCATCAACGTCGTCAACGCAAATTGAAACCCTTCGGGAGGAATTAGATGATGACTGCTATTTAAATCGTAATTTTATGATTAAACAATTTTCAACAATCTAGAATGATGTAATTTTATTAATAACTAGCAGCTCTGCGCGATTTCACCCACGTAGTTCCCGTTCCCGTAGGAATATGGGATAAAATATAGCCTATGTTACTCGGTAAAGATTTCTAACGGTGAAAGAATTTTTAAAATCGGTCCAGTAGTTTTTAAGATTATTCGTTACATAAAAAATACAAATCTTTCCTCTTTATAATATTAGTGTAGATCTACATAGTAATTATTCAATTAATCAATTTATACTAAATAATATTAACATTTTTGTGCAAAAGGGCTCCTTTGGTATGGTGATCAGTTGGCTTGGCAACACTGCATTTTGATTCAAGATGGCTAGATAAATATTGGACCGTGTTGTTGCTCCTGCTAAAATTCATGTCCAATTTTATTAACAAATTCGTTAAGAGGTAAGTCCATACATATTTTACTCAGTTTTTTGTTTTGTTTGTATTTTGTTTTTATTGTATGTTTGTTTTGTTGTTGTTTGTATTTGTTTGTTTTGTTATGTTTTGTTTTATTTTGTTGAATTCCAATAAAATTGAATTCTTTGATTTTTTATTGAATTTTTATTAGTAGGTATTGATATAATGGAGTAATTTGTATTCCATCTCGCCGATTCAAAACTTTTTGTCGAGTTTATAGACGATGTAATTTACTGGTTCGGACAGGTAGATATTTTCCTGTTATCGACAAATGTCCATTTTTTTTTGGAGAATTGTGATTTGGCGCATGATTTTGGCTCTTTTTTCGATTCGTTTTAAGTGCATATTTAAATGAAACGAATTGCAACCCGTGTACCAATAAAGAACATACTTAGTATTGATACCTGGGTCCCAATTAGTGTCCATAATAGGTTGACATGATTTTTTTCAGATGGCTCCAAGAAAAAATTATACGCCAGAGCAAATGGGGAGAGCCATTGAAGCTGTTCGCAATGGAGTCAAGATTGCCGTTGCTGCTAAGTCATTTGGGGTACCACGAATAACGCTCTATAGTAAAGTAGCAGGAAAGACCCCAATAAATTGCAAGATGGGGCCTGACACAGTCCTTTCAAAAGAACAGGAAGACATTTTGGTCAAGTGGCTTTTAGGCCTGAGTAAAAAGCATTTTCCTGTTTCAAAAGAATGCTTGCAAGATAGTGTGCAAAAGATCATAGTCGAACAAAATATACCGAATCCCTTTACAAACAACAGACCTGGAAAAACGTGGTGCCAAGCGTTCTTAAGGAGACACCAGGTGTTAGTTCAAAGAATGCTCGAAAAAAGCAACGTATCTGAAAAAGATATAAGAAACTGGTTTCAGAAGATAAATGGCTATTTAGAAGAAAATAACTTAAAAGAAGTAGTCAAAGACCCAAACAGAGTATTTAATGCAGACGAGAGTGCTTTTTTCTTATCGCCACAGCCAGGGCGCGTTATGGCAAAAAAAGGTGATAAACATCTTTACACTGTATGTGGCGATGAAAAAGAAAAAGTAACGGTTTTTTTTACCGGAAATGCAGCTGGATTGCTGGCCCCACCTATGATAGTTGTCAGCTACGAACGACTACCCATCGCAGTCAGTGTGCCTGATAATTGGGCAATAGGAAAGTCGGAAAGTGGATGGGTGTGTAGCAATACATTCTACGAATACATGACAGACATTTTCAACCCATGGCTACAAGAAAAGCAAATACCGAAACCGGTTATATTTTTTTTAGATAGCTTCAAGTCGCATCTTACTTTGCACCTGTCGAATTTTTGCGCACAAAACGGCATTAAAATCATTGGTTCGTACCCAAATTCAACCAGTATTCTGCAACCAATGGAGTTGTCGGTATTTAGACCTCTAAATTTATTTTGGAAGAAAGCTATCAACGAATGGAAGATTGAGAACTCTGGCCAAAATTTAAAAAAAGAAACTTTTGCTCCTGTATTGCAGAGAGCAGTCGCAAATCTAACAGACGATTGCATAAAAGATGGATTCAGGGCAGGAGGTCTGTGTCCATTTGGGCCTGAAAACATAGATATGACCAAACTTAAATATAGAGAAGAGCAAGAACCTGCCAAATTAAATTCTGAGATAACAGCATTCGTCCAGTATTTAGAAAGTGAGATTATTAAGGAATTTTCATTAGAAAAGTTGAATCAATTTAAGGAAATTTTATACAAAAACAGAAACGCAGTTAATAACTGTCTCCCTGATGATGATGTGGCCTTATTTGTTATTTGGGCCAAAAACAAGAGTGCGTGTGATTTTAACACTCTTCCCAGTGATTCGGTAATAGTTAATAGCCGGTCAAATCCTGAACCAACATCGCCCACGATCCTTGGACAATTGAGCAATTCACATATTACTGGAAATTATGATTTATCCCACGGCCTGATTGCTTTAATACCTGAAAATAACCACACTGACTATGAAAGTTCTAATAAGCCTGAAGAAGATTTCGAATTTCAGTCTGTAATACCAACACCAACCCTTAAAACGCCTGTCACTAAAGATGATGTACCTCTTGAAGAATTTGTTTCCGTTCCAGATTCAATCAAACACTCCAATACAGATGCAGTTTCACCTCAAAAAACCTCAAATTATTCGACCAAATCACAGACCGAAGAACACGACACTGCTATACCCGGAACAAGCAACTACTGTTCTGCTACAATTACACCTCAAAAAAAGTCTACGGATGCTGATTTAGAAATTATTGTACCAGCTCCGTCCAAACGAATCCTTTTATGGCCGAAAAAGGATAGCAGCAAAAAGAAAACAAGGATAAAGAATGAAACAATACCATCGGCAGATACGAGCATTGCTTGGAGAAATTATCTTGAAAAGAAAGAAATGGAAAAGAAGAAACAAGAAGAAGAAAACGCTAAAAGAGCAAAGGAAAGCCAGGAAAAGAAGTTGAAAGAAAAAGCTGCTGAAAAAAGAAAAAAGAAATACATTTCGAAGTCCGTAATGGAAAATCTGACAGATAAAGAAGTAAAGAGCAAATCACATTTGCAACTAAAAAGAAAGAAGGTATTTTTTGACGATTCTACTTCAGAAGATTCCGATTTAGAAATCAAATATGCTGAAAGTGATGATAGCTATAATATAAGTGATGACTTGGAAAAAATTGATGAGGATGACTATCCTTCGGGAGGAGAGAAAAGAGTAGAACTGTTTTCAGACAAAAAAAAGAAAAAAAAAGGAAATGCCAAGGGGCAACAACGACAACAGAAACGCCAAAGAACATATTCATATAATGACGTTTCTGATTCGGGCATGGACGTTCCTTTGAATATATTTTCTACTTCAAAGACTATAATAGGAGCAAAGATAATAATTAGTGCGGGATGTTACGTAATAGTGATGCACGAAGGGGAATTCTTTCCTGGTAAAGTAGAAGATGTTAATGAGAAACAGTACGAAGTCAGCACAATGACTTTTTCGTCGGGCAATTCTTATAGGTGGCCTGACAAGCCTGACAAAATTTGGTACAGAGAGGACCAAGTCGTTGAAGAAATTGACGAGCCTGTATGCATCAATAAAAGAGGTTCATATAAAATTAAGGAAATGGATAAATATTACCTAATTTAATAAGTATATACTTAGTTTCTAAGAAATTTATTTGTTTTATATTCTTACAATGAGTAAGAACGAGTTTTTGTAGTTCCTTTTTGTATGTTTGATCTCAGGCAAATTACTCATTGTATTTTTATTAGGTACCAACCTACGGGCTTCTGTGATTTTGAAAAAGGGTTTGAATTTAAGAAAGTATTTTTTTTGAGTCTACATTATTTTCTGAAATGTTTACTTTTGATATAAGTTAGGCTAAGACTGATTATTGACTGTTTTTTTAGGTAGGTACTACCTAGTAACTATATAAGTTAAAAACTTATTAAATTACAGGAAGCTATATCTATAATGTTGCTTAGTCAACACTTTCTGTTTTTGATGCTAATTTTGAAGAATTTTATAGTTTAGAGTTTTATTTCTAAATAATAATATAGTACCTACTTTATTCTCACAAAGAAACAAACATACATACATATTTTGTAAACACTGATGAACAAGATGGTAACTACGCTGCAGGAATCTGTAAACAGATCCTCTAAAACTGATAACCTGTATCTTAAGAGACAGTGTTCAGCTATGAGGTTACTTCAAAATAGGGAGGGAATGTGCCTGTAATAGATTAAAAGTGGTGCATACATACGTTGTATTTTATTTTTACTTCTTACAGAATCCCAAATACAAGCCTAGCTGGCTGTAGCATGATATGTCGTTGTTAATGACTGGACGTTGAATACTGGTAACTGTCGATCAATGGAATGTTGGTTACTGGTAATTGTCGATCAGTGGGATGTCGGTTACTGGTAACTGTCGGTCACTTGGTATGGATAACTGGCAGGCGCAGTCGCAGCCAAAGACTTTGGGTGGGTCATAGACAAAGACTACATACCTACATATTAATAAGAAAATGTTTAATATAAAAAAAAAAAACTATTTTAAGCTTTACGTTTACGGCTTTGGGGGGGGGGGGGTCCTGACCCCTAGGAACCCCCTCGGACCGCGCCTGATAACTGGATTAGATTTTTCCTATTTAAAAAAGTGATAAACTATAATTGAGTTTAAACCACTGCACTGTGGGGATTCTTGATAATATTCTTCATTATTGCAACTAATTACAGTGGATCTGAGTTTTATGATTTATCTATTTGAGTGTATTTCGGACACTGCAGTTTTACAGGGTACGTCTTTCATTGACTTGAATGTGCCCTGGCAGCTAAGAGTATGTCATGCTCACTCAAATGTCTCGCTGGTGGTGGCGTGTGTGTTGGATCATTAAGTTCCCTTCAAAATGGTTGAGCTGAATGGTGCTGATCCACACGTCATGTTCGTGAACGGGCGCCGCCAGTAGGGACTGGTCATCTCCTAGCTCCCACGGCTTATTTTAATTTCTGAATTGTTATTTTATTTTTGTTTTAATTACGGACGCTTTAATGTGCACGTCTTTTTACATCGTTCTCACATTGATAAGTTCAACATAATGATGTAACCAACTTTTTGTAACAATACCATGATTTTAAAAGAGTGTCCATGGAGTTTCTTGCCCGTTCTTCTCCATAGGTACCTACGCTTTGGAATGGGCAATTAGCTTCATCTTTCTAACTCACCGACCTTGACAATTCAAAAGTGCCTGTAATTGGTTTATTTGAAATAAATGCTTTGAGTTTGAGTTTGAGTTTGACTGCAGTGTCGATGATGGGATCCTTCACCCTAAATGTATTAAAATAATTTGATTTCTGAATATAGATAACACATAACATCAGGCCTGTAATTCTCGAATTGTAAGAGGTGTAGGTACCTATCATACATTCACATTTCGTAAGTTTACGTTTAAAACAATACTTATTTGTTGAAGTAAGTAGGTCCATCGAAGCAAATGAAACAATACTTTATAATGAAAGACGTAAGTCTAGTAAATAAAATGATTAAAAAAAGAAGAAGTACTAGAATGTAGATCACGCCTGGTACTCAGTCATCTCAGCTAGATCATCGACCTGCGCAGACGCACGCAGGTGTGAACGAGAGGCGACGTCATTGCGGTGAAATTACCGACGAGACGTATTACATAGCATAGGTACGTAATTCGTTTATAATAATTCATTATTTTAAGTGGCAATTGCACATAAGTGACTAGTGTCACGGATTTGGGTCAAATGTGTGAGAAAGCAGACAAGATTCGACATTTGTCATTTGTGACATAATTGTGTCACAATAGTACAGTCCTTGATTTGGTGACATGGATCTAAGTGACAATAGAACATCTCGTTTGTGCTAAAATGTTGCAAAAGGTTGGCGCATTATTCTTTTTATTTGGTTATAACACTGATCTCTTTAATAGGTCCAAACTGAGTTTAGGTATGAGTTACAGCCTCTGATTTTAAAACCTCTTTAGCTGAAGTAATTATTACCGTTATTTTAAATTAAAGATTTTGAGATTGTCGGTTGGTGATGTCTCCAAAAACTAAATGAGCACTCTGACCCCACGGCCCTAGTTGTTCAACTTGAAACGGCCCGAACATTATAATACCCAATATTAAGATAATATGTCTAAGCATTAGATAAGTTACATACAGTTACTAACACTATTTGGTCACGCTCTACTTCCTGTCTTTCAAATAAAAAAATATAGGTAACTAAGCTTCAATTCAAATACACAATAGACCATTTTGGACCAACTTTAGCAATCTTCGAATAGACATGAATAGGCCTGGAAAGTTTTCAAGATCTAAATTATAGCAATCGGCATTTAAAATTTGAATTTGGGTCAGTATTTGGCCAGAAAGGCTGCATCAGAAAGTTGGCAACTTCGCAAATAGTTGTCTAATATTCCGGTGTTTAAAAAAAATGCTGTTGCAGTAAAAGTAACTTCTTCTGCATGTATTTTTAATTCCCACATTTTTTTTTACAAATACATAACATGACCGCCTTGTTTCCCCAGAGGGTGGGGCAGAGGTGAATAGACTTATAGTAGAAACAAATTTCGCTAGTTATGTTCCAATAGGGGGCGAGCCTATTGCCATTGACCGTTCCCAAATCCAGATTCCGGACTGCAACTGAGAAACCCAATAACACTTAGCCCGACCTGAGAATCGAACCACCAGGATCTCAAGCTCATCAGTAGCGCTTGCGACCACTAGACCAACGAGGCAGTCAGACAAATATCCAGAATTAAAAGTAAGACTATCGTTCACCAGGTCCCAGAGTACCTTTTTGTCGAGTTTTATAAATGACACAGACACAGGTAGAGAGAGATACTGGTGCCGATTCTCTTGTACCCCGACCGAAACTAAATAAACTATACAACTACTAACTAAAATTCCTTACTTTTGGCTATGAGAATTTTAAAGCTGTTCTGCAAAAAAAAATATCTGAATTTAAAAATAATTTTGACACAACTAAAATTGAATTTGACAATCGTGACTCCAAGTGGTATTTTTTGGCTTCGCAACGTAGCAGGTACTTGTTTGCCATAACCCCGTAATTTTTTTTTGTAGAGGGAGGTGCGCAGGTGGGGCAGCCTCGACGTGTTTTATCTGGAATTTTTCACTTTTTGTATGGAAAATTAGAAAAATTATTACTTACATGTTGAGTTTATGAATATATAAAGGGGATCGAAATTTTCATTATATTTACGATAGGACACACCATTTTCGAGATATAAGCAAAAGAAAAGAAAAAAAAAAGATACATGACCTTTTTGCACCTGAAGTCGAGGTTGGTGTATTGGTCATTGTGTTGGTTCTTGACAACTAATTTTATTCCACGCCTTTTTAATCGCGATTAAAAATTGTCAGATTTAGTGAGACAATCAAAATTTTAGGTTGAATAGAATTGACATTAGTAAAAAATTGACATTTTCACGAAATTAATAACTCAGTGCAATCTTAGTGCTTTCAAACTAAAATATAGTTAAGTTGTGCTTCTTTCGGTAATTTCAAAATGGGAAATCATCGTTCGACAGGAATAAACAAAATTTTGACGATTTTTAGTCTAGTTTAATGAATTTTGTGGCAACAGAATCGGCACCAATGACTTAGTATGTATTCTGTGAGAGACATTGTAGAACTACTGCAATCTTTGAAACGGTGTCATTATTTTAAATTTCGTAGTAACAGATCGTAGTCTGGATTCATGCCCAGCTGATGGCAATATTCTCGCCCCCTGGTACATGGGACTGGCGAATTGTAAGTGACGATATTATAAGTTTACCTCTGTCTAACCCTTCGAGAATACAGGCGTGACGTTATGTTTGTTATTTTGAGGAACGTATGGGGCAAAGGCGCGTATGCATACAAGTCAGAGGATCTACGCAATCCGCGCCATTTTGAAATAAATGACATAAGTATTTATTTACTAAAGAATACAGGTTAGGTACCATTAAAGGGCGGTGAGAACTAATTTAACGACTACGTTCAATTAGTTCGTTCGTGACTCAATTTCGTTCGTTTCGTTTTTAATTCTCGTTTGCCGACTATTGTATCCTGTCACTTAATGTGCTCGATGTTACATGACAAGTCATACGTGACTGAAAAGTCTACTAGGTGAGACAATGAACGACTAAAACCATGGATACCGCACGATCTCCGGTGAGGCGGCGGGCCTCCTTGCCGGATTGCCGCCATGGGATCTGGAAGCAAAGGTCTTCGCGCACACTTGGGAGTGGCGCGAGGAGGCCAAACGCCGGGGCGTAACTCGAGGCTCGAGAGCTCCGGCGGCATCTCATGGCGACGTGGAGAGTGCGATTGTCGCAACCCAGTGCTGGGCACGCCACGATTGCGGCGGTAAGTCCCCTCTTTGAGGAGTGGCTTGAGAGGTGGCACTGCGTCTGCACATTCCGCCTGACGCAGGTCCTCACCGGACACGGTTGTTTCGGGAGGTTCCTGTTTCGGATAAGGCGGGAGGAAACGCCCGGGTGTTTCCATTGCGAAGATCGCCCCGAGGACACCGTGGAGCATATGGTGGAGGTCTGCCCGGCTTGGGCGTAGCACCGCCGTATCCTCGTGGAGGCGATCGGCGGCGGCGATCTCTCGCGTCCGGCCCTGGTCCAGGCCATGGTACGGAGCGAGAGTGCATGGTTAGCCGTTACCTCCTTCAGCGAATCAGTGATGCTCGCAAAGAGGGAGGCTGCGCACGTGAGGGAGAGGCAGTACATGCGCCTTCACGGCCGTAGCCTCCGCAGGAGACGCCCTGGGCGTCGGGAATCCCAGGCTGATTCCCGGCCACTGTAGGCGCGGGCTTGCGGACGGCGAGTAATGGGTAGCTCGCTGTCCGGTAAACACCAAGCCCGGGTTGACGGCGCGTTGTGTTCCACGCGCGCCTCAAAGAGATGTCAGCAATGACTGATGGGGCCCGCAAGGGCCTATGCCTGCCAGGGGTGCGGGTTGTTCGAAAGAGATACCGCGGCCTCTGGCACAGAGGCAACTGAGGGTACACGGGTGGGTTTAAGTCAGTAAAAGTCTGACACGCCCGCCCTCACGCTCCCCCCAGAGCGGGAGAAGTTATTTGATGATTTCTCACCAAAAAAAAAACCATCTCATCTGTAATAGCGTGTAGTAATGCGACTGTGATCTATAAGGAGTTGATTACACAACTTTCGACAATACATTACGTCTATGCCATGTCTTCGCAGACACACAATATATCTGTCATCTTTGGCTTGTTTACATTGAGTGTTGACTGATCTGTCTTGAATGTCGAAGCCAATTTGAAAGTGTTATTTCGACGGTAGGTAAACCGTAACAGGTGATCTATTGAATTATTTGATTTATGTTACATTCAATAGGTGGGCAGATGTCAATCAAAGTAAATATCTTAATTAGCGAAATCATAATTCTCATTTTGCGTGCGCTTTGAATTTAACCGCTGCCTGAATTGTCTGTTTCTCTTCAAGGTTTTGCTGTTGTGACCCAACTTGGAACGGAAAACAAAGCTCTTTGATATAAAATACCATACATAAACATCTTTTTTTAATCTATTGTTCAATAGGCAATGAAAACGCACCATTCTGCCAAAACTGTCACTTAGGTAAGTCCAATCGAATCGTGTTTTATTTTTAGATTAAACTTTCTTGATTGCTTCGAATTGGCACTAATATAAATCTAGATAGTTCGTAAACGAGTGAGGTGTTGCATTAGTAAAACAGGTAGACAGAAAGTCAGCTTTCTTCCATTTTGTGGAAACTACCATTATTATTCACATGGTACACTGAAGTACACGACTTTGTCATCGTGACAACGTAAAGTTTATTTTTTAATGAAGCGAAAGTTGACGTTCTGACAGGACTCATAAAATGAATGATTAATTATTAAGTGATTTTAATCTGTGGTCCTGGTCCTACTTATGCTGGAACTCGTAAGTAGTTACCTAAGTCGTGAGTTTAGTAGGTAGGTACCTACCTAGAATGAAATTTGTTTTAAGTCGTGAAGAGGTTACTGTTTAAAATCTGCAGTAATTGCAGCATATTACCCAACGCAGCCAGCTAAAATAAGAACCGTCAAGTTTAATAGCCTTTTTATATAAAATTTAATTTGGTTTTTAATTAGATTTGCATAACAGCAACACTGCTAATTTTTAAAATAACCATCTTAACGTAGCATCCTTTTCTAGGTTCCATAACAAATATTTAGAGATAATAGTTCAGGATAGTCTGTTGAATAATGATACACTAACACAAACCATACTTACATAATTTATTGATCTACATAATGCAGTAGTAAAGTGCATTTCAAATAAAGAACTCACTTGTGCCAGTTACCCAATTCAACACTCGTCCCAATTTCAGCAAAGTACACGACATAAACCATTCTTCCTATGCCAATCGTTTAAAAAACGAGCCGCGTCTCTATGATACACGCGACTACATAATTTATGTAATTACGCAGAATGTCGGCGACCTAACACAATAGTACGAAACAGAAAGCTCCGGGGAACTTGTTCGTAGTGAAAGTGACGACATTCGTGAGATATTCGTGACTATTAATATGAATATTTGCGAAAATAATCGAGAAATGCTAACAAAAGTGAGCAGTTGATTGGTTTTATACACGAAAACGCGAGAAAATTTTATAAGACTTTTATTTATTTTCATACAATTAAATAGATTAGGTACATTGTCTAGGCTCAAAAATAGTGTTCGGTTAGGTAATAAAAAAAAAAAAACAAAATAAGACGTCAAAAACCAAACGTGTTCCCCCCAAAACTAAAACAACCATCAGAGCTAATTTATTGAACTAATATATCACACGTGTAACATTAATTACAACGAAAGTAGTAGGTATATTATTCTTAAAGATGTTGATTAATTAGAAGCGATGAGAATAAAGAAACAAGATTTATATTCAAGAAATCTAAAATCGGTGTGAATGTCCGAATGATTGATGTTCATCACTATCGTAATACCCACCCATATAAGGATGTCCCTACACATTTGTAATTGGAATACTAATTCGTATAATTCTGTTTAAGGTAAATGCGATGCAAATGGCGCGAATCGCGAGGCGATGCAACATCGAGTCTAAAATTGCGTAAATTGAGAGATCGCAGAAATTCGCAGATGGTATCAGAGCACACCCGATTCCAGTACGTTACGCAAACGGTCTCACTATCCCTGTCGCAATTCTTAAGACGTTTCCTTTAGGTTCATTAATTTAATCAACATCCAAGAAATTGCCTAGATTTCATATGTTGGATATTGCATTTGCATCTGTCTTGGATTTCATCACGTGTATGACGAAATTAGAATATGCAAATAGTAAAAAGTGTGGTAACATATTTATGACAATCCTAAACATTAATACTGAAGTGTTAGATGAACTGTTAGATGTAGGTAGAAGCTTGTCTTTTCTGCTTTTCGACATGAAAACGATTGAGATGAAAACATTGAAAAGCTTTCAGCATAAAAGAAAAAAGTTAAGAGCCTTTCTATTAAAATAAGAGTTGAGATAAGTCAAAATGTGCAAACATCTTTTTAACATAGGCGCCACGGATAGCCCACTTTGCAGGGGCTGCCTTGACGCCGAGGAATCAGCCGCCCACGTCATCCTGGAATGCGAGGCCGTGGCTTCTCAACGTGAAGAAATCCTCGGAACAGTGAGGACGCTCCGCGAAGCCTGCGAATCTCCCAGGAAGCTTCTGTGCTTCTGGGCGGAGCTAGGCTGGCTCTGTTAGCCAGAATCCCCACGCACAACGGACCGAATGGGATTCTAAGTGCGGAAAAGGGAGTCCCATCATCATCATCATCATCAAGTCAAAATGTGTGTACAACTTAACAATCGAGAGAGCAAAATAAATATATAATCTTTAGAACACTGTTTTCCAGGTACAGTAAGATAGGTTAACTCTCGAGGCCTAATAAATCGAACAAGATGAAACTTATGTGCATTATATAAATAGAATTGCAAATTATCCTCTTATTATATACACCGAGGCTGTTTACCTGTTTCCTTTGCCACTATTACAAAAGTTGTGGTTTTAGATTAGTTGTTGTCGAGTTGCAAAATGGTGCATTTTCGATCAGTTATTCGATAATGTTCTGTAATGGATTGCTGTAATTGTGTAATTTTTAGCTGATGTAAGCTATTATAACTACGAAATTTTTAATTAAAATTGGTTGTAGCTTAAGATTTTGTAAATCGATGTTACGTACCTATATGATACAACACAAAAAAAAAAAGTGGAAGTGTGAATAATTTCATGAGCAACGTTGCTGTTGGCGTTAATTTAAAAAGAATAGGGTAAAATAGAATAGAATTATTAACATGTAAAGAACTTTAAAAAATATTTAGTGCACTACGATATGCCAATAATGACGACATACACAATAAAAACTATTAAATAAGTATTATAAAAGAGCTTTCAGGAAAATCTAGGAGCGGAAGTAAATAAAAATATTTACGTATTTTAGGTAGACCTAAATCACGTACCTAAAGCACAGTTATATTTAATTAGATTTTTTTTGTTTAGTTCCTACCTACATTCCCTACCTACCTATCTATACCTTTTCTTAAACTTAGAAAAACAAATAGAATACTGAGGCATTTCAAGAAAAACCGAAAAAAGTATTCTCATAGAAAAAAAAAAAGTCTGTTACGTTAATATAAAGTTGGTGCTGCATACTTCAATCTTAGCAACCTAGCAAGTCTGCAGTCTCACAAAGTACTTAGTAATAAACTCGCATCATACGCTGCGCCCGCGCTACCAGAGGTGAAAGTAGTCGCTTGACACGCGCGAGATTCACGCTTGACTGTAATTAGGCTATTAATTACATACGCAAAAGCAATTAAACAATGTTTGTCTATGAAAACTGACATTTGTATTGGTTTCCGATTTGTTTATGACCTGATGACTATGGAAAGGCCGGGCAATGTAATTTGTAAAATGCATTTGTCATCGTTATTGATTTATTGTTACTTTTTTGTGCCATTTTCGTAGTAGTAAAAAACATTGTCTATCGTTCAACCACCAATAACTCACATCATTAGAACTGATTTTAATACTGCTTTATGTAATTTCCAAATATATTTTTCAAATTTATCGTTTTAAGGGGGAGCGGGAGAAGTTATTTGATGATTTCCCACCCAAAATAAGAGGGGGAAGCGTTGGAGTAGTCCACAATATTCAAATTTTCCACATATATTTCCAGAATTAAAATCATCGATACACCCATTTAACTTCATTCAATCCCATTGAATGATGATTTCATGAAAAAAAGTCATTCAATGGGATTTAATGATCTCGTGAGGTTGTTGATATTTGTTTTGATATTTACGGTCGCACATCCTTTTAGCGAAATACCGACAACCTGACACTGAGTTGTAAACTAATTGAAAAAAAAAAGTAAGAAAATCTGAATTTCGGGTTACCTTACCGTATAAACACCTTATCTAACCTAACTAGCACTATGAAGGCATGTACTTAAATCAGTTTCTTGTTTCGAAAATAAAAAGAAGAATCTTAAACTACATCGTGCGTAGCCAAATTGACCCTTCTTTCAAACAACAGCAATAAAAGGCCCCTAAACTACTAAAAAGAGGACAATACCCATCATCTCTGTACAATAACGCATAATTTGGCTCATTTATAATCTGTATTGACCATAAACAACGTAATTCTACTTTCTAAACTGTTGCATCAGTACGTACTTATTCATTGTTTAAGTTCAAGGCACCAGCATGTTTATTCATAGAACTTCACAACTTGCATGAAATTACGCGGTTTATCTTGATTTAATTTGATTTAATGGACGTCTTTAAGGTAATTTGTTTGTCTAATTATTTCCTTAAGGTGGATGCGCTAAGGTAAGGTAGCCCAAGAAATTCAAATTTTCTTCCGGTTTTTGCACCAGCTTTTTAAAAGAGCTATGTTTTAAAAAGCTAGTACAGCGTATACAGGGTGGCGCGCAGTGTTCGGATATATCTCGCGCTCTCGACTCATGGTAGCAGAAGGAACTGTAGCGGATCTTTAATCGATACGAGTGCAACATAACTCTCCTTTCGCTGAATCCAAAAAATAATTCTTAATCAAAATCAAAATATTTTATTTCACATAAACCTGCAAGGGCACTTATGAAACGTCAGAAGCGCACGGTTACAATTTGTCGCTTCCTATGGAGAAGAGCCGGCAAGAAACTCCACGGTTACTCTTTTTAAAATAATTGGCTTTTACAATGTTTTCAAATTACAGTGATAATAGGTATGGGAGGACAGTGCAGGCCTGTCAATAAGTACCAGGGACTTGTAAGACCTACAACGTTCTCTCATTCACAATATGTAAAAGAATCTACATACGTAAAATCAACCTATTTAAACCAAGTAACATGATTTCCATGAGAATCACTAATAAAATAAATAGTCGATATTAGAAGTGATGTATAATGTCAAATAATGACGAGAATATGTCAGAAATTGTAAAATTAAAAATAATAAAATTAACATTGTAATTTGGGAGCAGTTAATAGACTCTCACATAGTTATGCTGTTAATGAGGTACCAGGGAAGCCACATGTGCACACATATGCTTAGCTTCCTATTCGCCTATAGCAGCGTGAAACTTTCAAATCGTCGTAAGTTCGACTTAAATGAAGTTAACCGAGAGATTTATTATTATGCTAGGAAGATGGACATTTTGTCTAGAGACACATATTTCAAAAACATATTATTTTCGTTTATTAATCGAGCTACCTAGCCTTTTACCATTTATGTTGGGGTTGGCTTTTATTCTACCCGGATGTAGCTGAGTACCATTATTTTACATGGAGCGAATGCCTATCTGACCTTTACAACCCAGGTGAGTATACGATGCCCCTTGGCAAGACTGGTTGTCAGACTTTCGGGCTTCTGACGACCCTTAACGACTGTCAAAGATCCACGAATGACAGCCGGAACCAACGGTTTAACGTGATTTCCGAGACACGGAGGGGTCTTGGTTAGAGATGCGCAAAATGTGTTAGTTAAAAGAAATGAATGAAGTATTTCTTTTCGCTGAACGAAGTAGTTCACTCATTTACTTCAGTACTTCATTTAGTTCAGCAAATCAGAACTAGTACATATCATAAGATAACAACAGTGTTTGACAAGTTACGACAAAAGATGCACTTCACTAGTTCAGTTTTAAACGTATGTCGATTTTCATTCATAATTTACACAGGTTTAGGACTGTCAAACTATTTTTATTAAGTAAGGAGCATGTTTTGTTTTTTTTTTTACTGATAGAAGTTTTTGTCTAGGCTGGCGTATTTAAAAAACGAAATAGCGAAAAGAAAGACAACTAAGTGAAGTAGAGACATATTTGAATGACTACTGATTGAATGATAAGTTTATTTTGTTATATGAAGTTGTTTATTTCCTTCAATCGTTCGCGAACTACCCATGTCTAGTCTTGGTTTGTAAAGATGGTCACCCATCCACGGACTAACCGTGGCAAGCGCAGCTTAACCTGATCGATGGAACCCGTGCAGCTTCTATTACATGGCCAAAAGCCCCTCATATTTTCATTTATAGTAGATCCTATTACTTTTCCTAAAATGTCTGAGCCAAGTTGGCTGCCATATTATGCAACAATTTAACGGATATTCCAAGTTTACAACAGTTCATATGTGGCAGCGTCTTATTCACAACAAAATTTCACAAATGTCTAAATCACGATGAGTCGTTTTGCTAAAAATAAATATATTTTACAAGGCGTGTCATTGTTACATCACCGGTTACACAAACTCAGGCTTCGGTGAAAGAGAGAAAGGCGACATATCCTCTTACAGAATGTGTCCATACTGGTAATGTATTACACAGAGCACGTCTCAGGTTACTGGCTCTAGTAACTAGCGGTTGGTAGCGGCTGAGTATCATGAAACCTTGAGATCAACAAACCTCCAGCTCCTGGAAGCCCCCATCAATTCTCTGATCAGTTAATCTATTGTCGCTCATCTCGGGATAGCTCAATAGCTATTAATTTAGCTCAATAGTTATTGATTAACTGAACAGAACAATTTCTGGGATATTTTCTAATTGTAAACTATAAATTAAAGTATATATTTTGTAGCAGATACGGTGGACGCCGATGACATTTTACGTAGTTTCTTTACTGTTTATTTATAGCAATCCGACGATGATTTGAAATAACTATAAGCAAATTAAGAAGTCTTTGTTGCTCGAGTATTTTAAGTGCAAGACAAAAATTGGCGCTAGATTAGAATTAAAACCACAATAATATCTCAGAGACTAGAAAGGATTTGTGATTGTGATAACAGCAAGTCTGTAAAAGACTCTGTTATCACATTGGTCAGTTCGTCTCGATTTCAGAAACCGGGAGTTGGAACAATAGGTACTTACTAGCAGCCCCGGATCTAGTGGGGAGCAAACCTGGGTATGCTCCGGGCGGCACTTACAGGGGGCGCCAAAATCAAATATAGTATGATTCAAAAAATAAAAAACTTGCTCCACAAAGGGCCTAGCATACGGAAGCCTGGTTGGCTCACCGTCGACTTGTAAGAAAACCACACAGGCCCACACCTACCCACGCGCAACAGACCGAATGGGAGTCTAAGTGCGCAAACGGAAGTCCCGCCATCATCAGATCCACGCCTAATTAATTTATTTCAAACGCTGGAGAAGAGGGGCGCCACTGTCAAGTTTCTGCCCCGGTTCGAAAAAATCGTAGAACCGGGGCTGCTTACTAGTTAAATGAAATGGCTATCACGCATGACTGTCCTTATTTAATTTATAAACCTCGTAAAACATACTCTCAGTTTGTACGCATACCGGAGTAAGACTTGGGGTTTTCGGCTGGGTGACCATCTTTACATACCAAGACCCCTTTGTGTCTTTCGGAAAGCGTGTTAAGCCGTTGGTCTCGGCTGTCATTCGTGGGTCAGAAGCCCGCAAATCTGACGAAACAGTCATACTATAGTTGGAAACTGAACGGTCACACTGATTATTATATTTTCCTCAAATCTCCTGATATTCAGTCGCGTCTAAATATACCGAAGAAGAAGACAAGTCAAGTCTAGTTGAATAAGGCTTGAGGTGGTGATGTTAGTGACGTACTTCCACTGCCACAGTATATAAGTTCTCACGAGATTATCTCAATAGCCGCCATCAAGCATGACGACCAATTACCTATGTCATTTCAACCTATTGTACCACTTACTATAATTGACTATTGATGTGATGAGAAACGAAGAACAAAAGAAGTTCTGGATTCATGTGTCTTGTCCACGTCTCAAAGCATGCCCTTAATGCCTTAGGAATTTAGGATCCTGCTAATAACAAACTTGATTACCGTCCGTCTGCCAAACGTGGTGTCTTTCACATAGACAAATCATTATTTATAGGCATTAAGGAATGATTAATTTCTTCTCCAAATAGAACCTTGACGAATGAGTTGTCCAGGTAGATTTTCAGAAAATATGTATTTATAATAACTACACTATTAGGGAACTATGAGTTTGAATTAGGCAAAAACTGGTTGCAGCTCCATGTCTTCGAACGACGTCAATTACATTATTGAGCAAGCACATAGCCAAAAATATGTAGCATCTTAATAGAAAAAAAATCTTCACTTTCGCATCGATCATGATAAATCTCTGAAAATACTGAGAATTGCTTAATTTTTTGCTTGTTTGATGGAAAAATGTGATCGTGTATCATCTCAATATCAAATATAACTTAAGACAATAAATGCAAACCTGACACGCAAACGCAACGAAATATTTTAAAGAAATATTACACATTTGATCCCTATTGCAAAGCTCATAAAAATCGTTTAGTGGATTTTAATATAAGTAATAGAATAATAAAGAATCGAGTATGAGTTGTTGTGATTTGTAGGTAAGCACGATCGATGAATGAATAGCGTAAAAAATCAAAAGAATATGACTAAGGAAACGGGGTGAAAACTGAGATGACGGGCTGGTATCCCAGTGACGAAGGCAGTGGTCGTCTTACGAGTCGTATGTTCGACCCCAGACAGGCGATTAATTACTTTGTGTAAATTATTTAATCACCACTCAAAACGGTGAAGGAAAACTTCGCGAGGAAACCGGTGATTACGGCTACTCTCTCACAGAGAGGAGGCCTGTGTCCCAGAGCAGTGGGAACTTAATGGGCTGATTTCATTTCCAAATCCCAAACAGACAGGAGCATGACGGTCTTGCTTGTTTTTCAAACTATGGAACTTAATCTAAGGGTATAATGCCTCCCCATATCAGGTTTTTGTACAATCTGCAGTAGGTACCATAATATTTCTTGATGAGTGCGTGGAATTCTCAATTCGCTTTTGATTTTATCTCCATAGGACGATTTCCACGAAGAACAAACCAACTACTTAATACTGTTTGTCTATTATTTATTCATGGGTGGTTTATTACGCTGTGTGTATTTTAGATACCTACTTAATTGTACTTAATTATGGTTTTATTTCACGTGACTTGAAAATGGTGGAGTTATTTTTAAAGTTGGCATTGTTTCTAAAAATACACGTGTCAAGGTATCGTTACAGTTTTAATAACCTCCACTAATTAACTTTAATTAATTGTAACTTAATTAAGCCATGCCTTAGGTACAAGATTTTGTACTGTAAGTTCCCAGAACTTTGAAAGTTAACCCAGTTTTACTCGTTTTTACTACACAAGAGAAGAAATATATTTTTCCTTCTTAAATTTTTAAACTTTCCGTGTTTCTATACTTACTTAATTATTATTGGATTAAATTTTATGGAAAAATATTATTAGAGCCTCCACAAACCCAAAGTAGGCACCTACACCTATCTGCCTCTCTAACATAGTCAATATTATTTTCGTAGCCTAGCCAACTATGTTAGGGTCGGCTGCCAGTCTAACCCGATGCAGCGGAATACCAGTATTTTATATGCAGCAAGTGCCTATCTGACCTCCATAACCCAGTTACGGGGTAATACGATATTCCTTGGCAACACTGGCTGTAAGACTTTCGGGCTTCTGATACCCGTAACGACTGTCAAAGATCTACAAATGACAGCTGGGACCAACGGCGTAACGTGTTTCTTGTCTCTACCATCGTATAGCCGCGTCAAATTGTCAGACATGCTCACTTCAAAGCAAGATTTTAATAAAAAGCCAATCAAAGAGTTGCAATGTCTGGCGTACAAAATCACATCGTGCGTGCTTGAAAGACAAGAAAATCGTTCAAATATTTCTTCAGTTTCACGCAACCACGCAGATTCCTTAGACGATATCATCCAACAATATAATGATGACAAATTGAGTATCATGTCATATCGTTTCCTATTTCCGATGTTATTTTGTTTGAACACGCAAATCAAACATTTGTTATATTTAAGTTTAGCATCCGCGTGTCTCAATAAATATTCCCGGTGACCTACTAAAATATTTATTCAGTTCATTCTTTCATTAATGTGAGAGCAATAAAATTTGCGGTTCGACAGCTTCTGTATGGAAAATATGTTAAAATGTCATAAATCGTCATACATAAAAGTCGTCCTAAGATTGAAAAAACGGTCAACAAAGAAAGGTTATTTAACTTTATTTTCGCAAGTACCATTAAAGATAACATTTTTGTTGCTTCCTAGCTTGTGTTTAAGAGATAAATTACGTGGTTTTATAGTTTCTGTTTTGTTTTTTTGCGGTATCTAATCTGTGTATGAGCCTAGCAAGGTAGTCTTTTCAGCTTAACCCTTTCGCGAGCATTGGCAAAAAATTTGCCACAGCAGTATTTTGAATCTGGCGCGTAATCAATTTGAAATATATATTTTTTTATCTATAATTTAATAGCGGGCATAGGCAAACATATTGCCACCCCCCATAAAAGTAAATAGGAGTATCTGGGGGTTGCAATTGTTCAGAAATGTTATGTAAGGGACCTCTAACAATGTACAAAAATGCTACGTATTTCGTATTGCCCGTTAAAGGGCTAACGGACACTTTTTCCCAAAACGTAGAAGTGTATCAAAGATGTTACAATTTATTGCAAAATGGCAGAGACCTTACGACAAGGTATCTTACTAAGGTCTTTTCTCCTTTAGATCCCATTCTTAGATAATCATAACTGATCATTCAGCCACTTATGTAATTAAAACGCTATGAAGAGTAGACATGGTCAATACTCGACAATGTAACTAACTACGCTAAATAAGCCAATCAAGATCGAATAAGAATTTAAAATCCGAAAATGGATTCGATTTCCGATTATTCAAATTACCGATTACGCGGCAAGATTTCTGTTTGTATTGTTAAGTCCCGGTATATTCAATAAATCATTATGTATCTGGGATAATAAATAATCGATTTACCTCACGCGAATTTCGATATCTACTTTCGACGCATTCAGTAATAATTATCGGCCGCTTTCTTCCGGACCGATGCATAAGATGCGAGAAACAGGTTTTTCATACCGGATATGCGGATATTTTGGAATCGCGGAAAGGAAAATGTTTCTTTAAACTAAAGAATGTGTGAGATGTTTTTTTTTTTTAAATATGTAAACTTATGTGATCGACGGTAATTAATGACTATCCATTTACATTTTTCGATAAAAGTGAAATTTCGGGTAATAAGAAAATGTATCTACTCACTCTCGGTCCGGTGATGGCGCAGACCGTATGCGCCAACAATAAAAACTGACAAATACTGCCCCTCATACTGCTCTCAAAAACCAGAGCGGCTGAGTATCATCACACAACACACCACTATCCTGTCAGAGCGTATGTCCTTTGCCACTGTCTGACAAATAAATTCACTGCACGACACTATGTTCCGAACTCAAATTTTAAAAAAAGTTCAAGATTGGGCGGCAAACTGGCTAACGTCACAAGTTGACAGTCGGTTGTCGTTGATAGCGGATACACGCTGCGGCAGTCGGCACGGTAATAGCGCGAGCGGCGACCACCTGTCCGTTTTACCACCCCTACTCTTTACCCCTACTCGTTTCGAAAGGATTCATCAAAGACGAGAATTAAAACAGACGGCAGCTCGGGACGTTAATTGAATAGTACGTTGCATACATTTTGTACCCACAACTTTTGGGTCAGATGCGTTTTGCGACGACACATGAAAATAAATGGATTGGGTACTTATCTCAGTTTGCTTGCCACCATGCTAAGTACGCTCTACAGAGTTTTGAAACTCCTTATTGCTCACTTTCTGTAACGATATTGCATCTCATATCCTACCTAAATGGCAAGGCCACGTACCTAATGAATTTTAATTATTTTATGATTTCGGTTTGAACACATGGCAGTAATATCAATTAACCTTTTCAAACCCCCATTTTGCAACAAAAACGAATCTACTAAACTGTAAGCAACTCTTGTTAACATCATAATTAGACGATGAAACTATGCGAAGAATATTGATTCTTAAAAATTTAAGGAACTGAAGAAACAGTTCGTGTACTCATACTCCATTGTTATAGCATTAAAAAAAAGAGGCTCGTAGAAGCAGGAGTGCAAAACATTTTATTTCAAAAGTTATAAATATTTTTTTCAGTTTAAGACAGTACCAAATACTGAGATAATCGAAATTAAAGTCATTTTATTTTAAATAATGCTTCATTTATAATTTCATCATGGTCACACATTACAAACTTACAACAAAACGAATTAATGAAATAAACAATTACAATATGATTTAAATTTAATTAGATAAGATTTTTTATTTTTTTTGGGTGGGAAATCATCAAATAACTTTTCCCGCTCTGGGTGGAGCGGGAGGGCGTGTCAGACTTTTACTGACTAAAACCCACCCGTGTTCCCTCAGTTGCCTGTGTGCCAGGGGCCGCGGTATCTCTTTCGAACAACCCGCACCCCTGGCAGGCATCGGCCCTTGCGGGCCCCATCAGTTGCTGCTGACATCTCTTTGAGGCGCGCGTGGAACACAACGCGCCGTCGACCCGGGCTTGGTCCTTACCGAACAGCGAGCTACCCATTACTCGCCGTCCGCAAGCCCGTGCCTACGGTGGCCGGGAATCAGCCTTGGATTCCCGACGCCCAGGGCGTCTCCTGCGAAGGCCAGGGCTATGAGAGCGCATGTACTGCATCTCGCTCACGTGCGCCGCCTCCCTCTTTGCGAGCATAACTGCTTCGCTGAAGGAGGCGACTGCTAGCCATGCACTCTCGCTCCGTACCAGGGCCTGGACCAGGGTCGGACGCGAGAGGTCACCGCCGCCGATCACCTCCGCGAGGACACGGCGGTGCTCCGCCCAAGGCGGGCAGACCTCCACCGTATGCTCCACCATGTCCTCAGGGCGATCTTCGCAATGGATACACCTGGGCGTTTCCTCCCGCCCTATCCGAAACAGGAACCTCCCGAAACAGCCGTGTCCAGTGAGGACCTGTGTCAGGCGGAAGTTGAGGACGCCATGCCGCCTCTCAAGCCACTCCTCAAAGAGGGGACTTACCGCCGCAATTGCGGCGTGCCCAATGACTCTAAGATTAAAGGATTTAAAAGACAATTTTTTTACAATAGGTAGGTACTTTATTTTAAATAACAACTTATAACTCACTTCTTCGTCTTCATCAGCTAATTTAGTCACTAAACGTTTCGGTATTGTTTACTCCTGCTTCTATTAGGTTTTTAGCATTGACACTTTAATTTTAAATTGGAATGTATTAATATATCATTATGACAGCCACTTAATTTCATATGATAAATAGTTAAAATGATTACAATAAAGTGTGACAACTGCTATATAAATAGATTTTAATAAATTTGGAATTAATCGTAACTGTAAAAAGTTTAATATACTTTTGTTACAAAGTGTACAATAAGAAGAACCATATTTAACTTCTGTCTAATGCATGGAGTATAGGTTAGGAATTTCAAACGCAAGTTGAAAGAGGCGGTCAGTCAAGCAAGACAGAAGGGTCGGAGAATGCGTGGATGACCCGGAAAATTAAAGGGAGAGTTACCTACTCGCAAGACAATGGTTAGATAAAGGTCTACTTCAGGATTTTCGTTTTGGAAAATAAAACATACAGTTTCTAAACCAAAGAAAGCCTTGTCTGCATACATTATTTCTGTGACGCTGGCATCTTGGGGATACTTCCAACAGTCGTCGTCCCTTAGGTTGAGAGCATTCCAAGGCACCACTCCACTCCGCCCCTAAGAAGAAACTTCCGACCCATTTTCCGGGTCATGGGTCGACTATTCTACTTATTTAACGTGAATCAGTCCATTCCGGTAATTTATTTTGTTAATCTACAGATTATCTCCCGTATCCCTGTACAGTATGACACATCTCTAACATCATAGTCATAATTATGAAAGCTTTACTCCACTTCTAAATGCATGTGCCGTCAACCGAAAAAAAAACAATAACTGTCAAAATTTTACACCTCCGATCAAAATGCAAATTAGAGCCCGGTCACGGTTAAAACCCTTGCGAGATCCATCGCAAATCTTATGGTAAAATCATTAATCAGGCGAGATATCTGCTGATGGCGAAACAACAGTAATGTTCCATGAACACAATGGCCCAAACCTCGTTGTGCCACAGCTTGTGCGAAAGAATGGACCATATCTATACTAATTGGTGTTGAACGTTTTGCACCATTTAAGTTAAAGGTATTGTGTCGCAAGGCGCGCTTCGGACGCTTTGGCCCGTGTTAAAGCTATCTCGAGTGTCTGTGATCGAGGATTTTTTTCTTAGTTTCGGCTTCGCACGGAGATTATTGACTATAGCGCTACGAGGTGTTGTGGCTCGTGGCCAAAATTGGAAATGCCGCCGCCGCCGCCGTCTTGTTTTTGATACATTTCAAGTGACATTTCACAAGACAATTAGGAAGGGAACTGTCAAAATAGCGCTATCATAGCTTGATTTGACTTAATTTAGTTTATTTTGATTTGATTTTATTAAATTTATTTGACTTAATTTAGTTTATTTTGATTTAATTTAATTTAATTTGATTTTCATTGATTTTATTTTATTTGACATTAGTTATTTTATTTTAGTTTATTTAGTTTAGATAATGACATTTGATGTATTTATTTGGTTTTTATCTGTAAAATTTGTATTAAACATGTGTGGCAATGGGTGTTATTTACCTGAAATAAATAAATGATTTTGAATATAGCCGTCATGTGGTTTTATTTTATTATTCACCAAATCCTGGCTTTCTTGACATGGGACTACCCTTGAGATATGACTCTATCTAACAAAAGAAGAATCATTAAAATCGGTTCATAAATAACGGGGGGAGGACTGAACAGACATAAGAAAAAATCCTCCATTTTTTTCGTCGATTAAAAAAGAACTGAAAAGCCAAAAATAAATAAACCTTTTTAAGTCTTGAGTAGGTATTGAGCTTTTTTACATAAGCTATCAAATTTTACATACACTAATTTTGAGTAGGCGTAAAACAACAAACTGATTAATTATCTCAATTTTCTAGTATAATTAAACTTCCTTGCTTATCTACAAATACGGACAGTAGGTAAGCAAAGTATTCAAATCTTCGAAAATATTTTTTTTTGCATTATTTGGCGCAGTATCCACAATTCCTTGTTTGTGAGGCTACAATGACTTGTTTGAAAAACAGTCACCCATTCAGCATTTGTCTTTTGAAAGCATAACAGCAAGTAGCACTTGACCAGAAGCGATGAAAAACTAACATCATCATAACCATCTGCAGTTTTTAAAACAAACCATCCTTGGGTGCTATCAAACTTCCTTCACGAGTAGGTAGCGATTATTACCTCTGGTGAATCCCCTGCCTGTAGGAGGTGCTGATCTGCGCACACACCCAGGCGCGGTCGCAGCCAGACTTTGGGGGTCACAGACAAAAACTACCTACATATTAATAAGAAAATGTGTTATATTTTCGGAAAATTACTATGTTAAGCTTTACGTTTACGGCTTTGAGGGTTCCCCCCTCGGACCGCGTCTGCACACACCATGTGCTCTATAATACCTCCCGCGTCGATGGCTTAGTCTTCGTTGAGATTAGCTGGCATAGCCAAAATTCGGTCTGGTTGAAATTTTTTTTTATGTAGGTGACTTCAGGGTCCACATATTTGAATATGAAAATATGTATTTACGTCATAAAACTGAGTTCAAAAAGTCGAGAATTATTCCAGAACCTGAAGTTACGGAAACATTTTCAACTTTTTGAAATTTTCGCAATCCATCATGGCGGATGTATGGATATTTTTATTTTCGTAATATATCATTGTTAGCATAACAATGGGTGCTGAAATGCTAAATATTGAGATATAATCTAGACAGCTGATGACTGACTGAGATATCGACAGTTCTTTCGACTTAGGCAATTGTTATGGCACAGAGAACCACATGAGTTACTATGTTGTGTAGGGACCTATTTCTTGTGTGATGATTTCACTGGCCCCATAGAATAGAATAGAATAAAACAACCGACCGAAAAAACACTATAAAGTGAAAAATAACTGTATATATAAAAATATAATAAAAAAGAAAAAATATATACTATAAAAATAATAAAAATAAATAATAAATAAATAATAAAAATAATTTCGGAATTAAGGCGGTGACTTTGGATATGTATTTAATTTTTTTGTCACCGCCTTCCGAAATTAAAGTTATTTTTCACTTTATAGTGTTTTTTCGGAAGTCGGTTGTTTTTTTTTTGGAATAAGTTTTAATTTTTCACTTTTTAGTTATAGTACCTACCCCACTAATTCGAAATTTCATCATCCTTGGGGTCAAAACAATGCATATTTATGCGATAGCAGCAATCGCGGTTGATTTGCTGTTATTTTTTGAAGAGTTCCGTTGTCTGTCTCCGAAACGCATCATCAGATCTATATGAAATTGAAATCATCTAAATCGGTTCACCCAGTCGAAAGTTATGAGGTAACAAACATAAAAAAACACAGTTGAATTGAGAACCTCCTCCTTTTTTTGAAGTCGGTTAAAAATAGGTCTTTATTTGCTTAGAATGTAGGTACATAAAAAATAAGTTACTCATATTTATGTACCCATTTAATATTTTTTTCTCGCAAAGATTTGATAGAAAATTATCATTCATGTGTCACATAGACCTTGAAATATCAACAAATAAATGGTGCCTTTTGACCGTTTTGTAGGCTTCAATGACAAACTTGTTAGTAAATTCGCATTTCGCACCAAGCACCATGAAAACGATTTGTCAGATTACAATTTCAGAGTCTGATCCCTTACG
Organism: Polymixis lichenea; assembly: GCA_949091785.1. NCBI lineage: Eukaryota > Metazoa > Arthropoda > Insecta > Lepidoptera > Noctuidae > Polymixis > Polymixis lichenea. Next base: position 23,305,342 of record OX420937.1, read on the forward strand.
GGTCAATGCATTCGTAACACTATGTTTTGTTTAATTTTATTTCATTTTGTACAAAAAACAGAATAAATAAATATTAAGTCCTAATAGCGCAAGCTATAACTAATTAATGTCAACATTTCAGAATTAATTTCACAATTGCGAATAAAAAAATATCTAGGTAGGTATTTATAATCTAGCAACTTGTTTTTTATGAAATCTTACAAATCAACGCACTTTTTTATACGTCTCTGTCACTCTTATTGCAATCGACATAAGGCAAGAAATTACTTGATTGGTGTGAATGTGCAGTTCGGTTGTTCTTTTTTCAATTGATCGCTTAGCGGGAAATCGATCAACGGGCAAAGCGATTAGTATTGGTTTGATTTTAATGTTATTGACAAACAAAATAAATTAATTTTACGACACCCCAACACTAGGTGGTCGATTTAACAAATAACAAAGCTCAAACTCAAACTCAAAGCATTTATTTCAATTACGCCATTTACACTTTTTACATTGCACTTTTGAATCGTCAAAAAGTCGATCAGTTGGAAAGTTGGCTAGTTGCCCATTCCAAAACATAGATCTCTATGGAGAAGAACGGGCAAGAAACTCCCTCTTTTAAAATCAAGTTGAATATTACAAAATCTTGTTGCTTCTGTATGTGAGAACAATGTAAAAAAAATATAATCAATTCTAAATAAAAGACAAAAACAAGCCCTGGAAGTTAAGAGATGACCAGTCTCAACCGACAGCGCCCGTTTACGAACTTGACGCGTGGATCAGCACCATCCAGCTCAACCATTTTGTAGGGAACCGTATGATCACGGGCCACCATCAGTGAGACATTTAAGTGAGCATGAAAAACTCTCAACTTCCATGCTATTAATGAATTAAATAAAGTACACTAAGACCAAATTCCAGATTGTTAAGAAAGCCAGACTGTGCGATGGCACACGTCACAGTTTTTGTTTATTTAAGTAGTAAGAGTATAAACTTAACATTTTCAAATTATAAATTACCTATGGTAAATATCATATCAATAGTCGTAGTTTTTATGTTAATGGAACAATAGAACAATCCACAAAAGGCTCTAATCATGAGTTGAAGTTATATAATAGGACAATACTGACCTACTGAGGTTAAGATAACCATTAAGGCTTCTATCTGTGGGAATCGAAAGCCTATCGTATTCATAACTTTTAATTGGGTTAAAGATAAGATTCGGCAGAATTGTATCCTTATATTAGGCAAAATGTAATTCATCTTGGTCAACATCTTATACAACGTGTCGTTTTGCATCCTCGTCAAATTCAAGGAGGCAACTATGCTAATGATTCTCGACACGAATCAATAATAAAATAAGTAGATTTTTTATTTTACGGCTATGAAAATACAGTCGAGAACGGAATGGTAATTGAACCATTGCGTTCTCGACTGTATTTTCATAGCCGTAAAATAAAAAATCGCAACAAGTAATTCGAGGACTGGTTTGTGCGACGAAGACTGTTTGAACCCAGGTTACCCAGTTACAGTGCGGTATCACACGGGCCGCGTTTTAAAATTAAAAAAAAAAAAACTAAAAAAAATACCTACTTATTTTATTATTGATTCGTGTCGAGAATCATTAGCATAGTTACCTCCTTGAATTTGACGAGGATGCAAAACGACACGTATATTAGGCAAAATATACACTTGTACACTAAAAACAGTAATATTCATTATATTAATACTAGAAATAAGGACAAACTACGTGCTCCCTTTCACCGGCTTCATAAGGTTCATAACTCTTTTGTTGGTCTTGGTATAACTTTTTATAACAAGCTTCCCCTCTTTGCTAGATTTTCATTTAAAGCTATGGTGAAATCCACCATCAGTTCAAAGGCATACTATTCTATCAACGATTACTTAAACAATAAGAATTGTTGGTCGTTGTGATTAACTCAAGACAATGTTTATGTTCTTGCACGAGTATTAGCTTGCCTACTGACAGGTTATATAATTATGTTAGTTCATATAATTGTTTATTTTATTTGCCTGTATAATTCAGTTTATTTCTACTTGAGTACTATGTTTTCAATGTTTTGTTGGTATATAGGCGTGTGCTAGCTGACATATGGCAAATTTAATGTTTTTTGTGTTTCGTAATGCTAATTACCTACTATTGTATAGAATCAAGTTCTTCTAACTTAACAGACTGCTGGGGAGTTTGTTGCGCCACTTCTTCTTCCCAGCTAAAGCACTAGGAAGTGGTGAAGGGCGGGCGTTTTGGGGGACTGTCTTATGTAATTTTGACGTTCAAAAAGAGCTGACTCTCAGCCTAGTTTGAATAAATGACTTTTGATTTATTTGATTTGATACAGTACATCTATATTTCGTCAGTTATATTTAAGTCCCATTTAAAAGGGGGCGTGCCTATTGCCATCAACCGGGTACAAATCCAGATTCCGTGCTGCTACTAAGAAATTGCAGAATAACACTTTGCCCGACCTGGGAATCGAACCGAGGATGCTCAGCAAGTAGCACACGATTTGATCTACTTATTTATTAGATTTACATAATGTTACTAGGTACGTCCATACATTCATATAAGAGGGTGCTTTTTAAAAGTCTACAACGCCGTAAATAACGGTCAAATATTTCGTTGTTTAGATCAATTTGGCTATATAGAAATACAGGATAAAATTTTATCCAGTGCATAAACTGTAACTATGAATTCAGCCTATCATTCTAGCGTAGAAATTTGTCGTCGGTTATACGAAAAAAAATCAGCTGTTTCATAGAAAAGTGCAATCCCTACGCGGTCAAAATGTATGAAACAGCTGATATTTTTTGTATAACCAACGAAAAATGTGTATGCTAGCGGGTCTAGAATGACATGCTGAATTCATGGTTACAGTTTGCGCACTGAATAAAAATTTAACCTGTATTGCTATACACTCAACTAAATGATCAAATAGCGCTATAGTGCATTTAAATTACTTTCTCTTAAATAACTTTATTTCTTTGTAAAATATCATAATTTACGAAAATTCCTAAGTGCGTTCCAATTCGGAAGCTACTAACTTATAAACAAAGAAAAAACCAATATCAGAGACTTCTTCGACCATTCCTATTAGAACTCGGCCCATAATTGACAAATCAACAAACTAATTTAATCTGAAGAAAGAAAGAAAATCAATAAAGAATTACCTACAGTAATGATAAAATAATGACATTTTCCTCATCTTAATAACTTTTTCACAATGCCATTGACGCCCGGTGCGTCTGTTAAGCAATATACAACCACAGGATTTCGCATTCAAGATTTGAAAGGCCCCCGCAGATGCGACTCTACTAGAACAATTTCTACGAAAACTTCACATAGAATTCGATCAAAAAGAGTGCATCGTGTCGGTCTGCGGGAGCTTTAAACAAAATTTTATATTAGTTACATTGATAGAACATCCGTTACATTTGCATTTCTCAGTTTGAATTCGAAATTCGACTTCTGACATCTCGGCTCGTGTCGTGACCACTATTGCGTAACCGCCAGTTACCGAAGATAACCGATTGTCACCGAATCACCACGATTACAAATGCGCACGCGGTACTAAACTGATCCGGATCAGCAATGGAACCAATTTGGAAGGTCAGTCCGTGATTGATAACGATTTCCACGCAGATTTGGAAATTAAAAGGAAAGAAACGAAATAGGTTACTGATTAGAAAAATGGTTCGCGGTTGAAATCGATGAAGCTTGTTTTAATCTGTTTTAGTTTCTGAAAGTGGCATGCGTAATTTGAATTACTGAAGTAGGTGCTAATGATTTTCGTTCTGCACCCTAATTGCGTAGGTAACATACTATTAATCAGAATCTAATTAATTTTGAATGTGATTGACATACAGAATGTATTTAAATGTAATTATTAAACGATGAAACTCTTCTTACTTATTTCTGAATTTTCATATTTTCTGGTCTCCCTTTACTTCTTGTTTCTGGATTAATCTGTTTCCAAGGCAACTAGACAACAAAAATACTTTTGTCTGAGGCCTAATGGTGGTCATCCCGCTCCAATTGCAAAACTGAGTTATAATTTCGACTCCTGAGTATTTAGAAGTCATGGGATCACCTGCACAGTATCTCAAACTACCACATCATCTGCGTAGATTTTTTCGCAACTATATTGGGGTCGGCATCTAGTCTAACCGGAGGCAGCTGCATACCAGTATATTATATACAGCGACTTCCTATCTGACCCAATCCAATATCTGGGTATCACCTTGATAACACTGGTTGTTAGACTTTCGGCCTTCTGATATTCCTCCCGTAATGACTGTCAAAGATCTACAAATGACAGCCGGGGCCAGCGGGTTATTGTGCTTCCCGAGGCGCGGAGGAATCTTGATGTGTTTGGATGGTCACCAATCCTCAGCAAGCGTAGTTAACCTTTAATCGACCCGAAAATCTATCAAACTACTAGCAAGAAGCACGTGTACCAACCTCACAACACAAAGTTATGTTAATCTTTTAAGCACTTTCACCGATGACCTTGTCAGGGAAAGTTGAATAACCAGCGAAATTATATCTCCGCTCATCTGTTCCCCTCGGTTCTAAGCTGACGGCGTTTCCAAATAGCCGTGTTATAATATACGTAATGTCTTGTGTTATGTAAGTATTAGTAAGAGATCATTATGTTGCTCAAGGTAGCTGATAGGTGCACAGATTAGAGTTTGTGAGCTATTTGTTCGGCCATTAATCTTATTCAGATGGAACGGTGTCTTTATTTATTTATTGCGTTGATTTTATAGAGTGGAATTATTGTTAGGCGTTGTAGGGCTTATTTTTCTACGCTGTTGATAAGAAAGAAAGAAAGAAAGAAAAAGTATTTATTGTAACTCGCACAGGAAGATCACATACTAAAATAAACACACAATGATACAAAAATGATAAAAAACAAATTTCTTGGAATTAAAAAATAATAAAACAGAAGGTCCTGCACGAGGCCAAAAGGCCCCTACCTCAGCATGATGCTACGACATTTAAAAGAAAAATGTCGCAGCGCTGGTATTCTGATAGGGCCCGAGCGATGTGATAAAGAATTTTGCAAATGTATTGAACTATTGTAGTGGTGGAATCTGGTGGTAGAAAGGAGATGACTATCGAAATGACTACTAATAGAGAAGTAAGAAAGAGACAGACATGTTTTGCCGACCCCAAATAATAAGGGTTGGATGGGTTGGGGATGATAAAGCTGGTGGTATTTTGCAATTTAATCTTGTTCTTGTCTTAATTTGAGTAAAAATATCAGAGGCTCAGGCTCTGTAAGTGACAGGGGATTGCTATCATCTAAATAAAAACGAGCAACTTTTACTGAACGAGCGTTAATCGTGTAAAAGACTCTTTTAAAGTTCTTCTCTGTCCCGTTATAAAGAGAACCTAAAAGCTTAGCTTATAGTGCTCATTCTTAGCTCTAGCGTATCTTCATCTGCCTAGCCTTTTCTCTTTCTATGCTGGGGTCGGCTTCAAATCGGATGCAGTCGAATACCAGTATTTTACATGGAGCGTCTGCCTATCTGACCTCCACAACCCAGTTACTGGGTAATACGATACACCTTAGTAAGACTAGTCAGACTTCCGGGGTTTTTTGACACGACTGTCAAATATCTATTAATGACAGCCGGGACCAACAGCTTAACGTGTTTTCCTAACCACGGAACCTTACAACTGTTTTAAGTTAACTTAGCCACAATCCCCTCTAGTGTATAAAATACTTAATACGTTACGTACATTACGTGCATAAGATTAGTAAAACAAAAATAGTTCGCTTAGTTAACAGCAGTTGTCACAATAATGTGCAAAATAAAACCAAATCGTTTAAAGTTAACAATACAAAATAATTACAAAATAATTAGAACACCTTAAGTTACTAAGTATTTCAAGTTAGTAATATTTCAGGCACCTATTAAATCTCAACAAAAACCACTTTTAATTGTTAAACGAGATGATAATGATTGTAATACAAAGATTATGCAACCGTACAATCTTGTGCTAATATCAATTATATTTTATTTTATTTTTGACATTTACATTTAATTTTTTTCCTGTTACAACACTTCCTCAAATGAGACAGTTGCATCATTGTCTGCATTAGTTATGAAAATGTATGATTTTAATTAATTAAAATGAAAACCACTACGGTAGTCTGCTTACGCTGAGTCAGTAAATCAGATAGCTACATTGAAGACTTTTATAAAGATCACTCTCTTAGTAAATTTGGGCATTATCCGAAGCCTATTTCTTGCTTGTGGGTTGTAATTAAATAAAAACAAACAAATTATCCGCAACGTCTAACCTTTAAAAGAGCAGTGGAGGCTCAGTGGATCAGTGGTGGCTCAGCGGCCGCGACTTACGAGTTGTAGGTCGTAGGTTTGAACCCTGACAAACGTTTTACTTTGTGTAAATTATGGCACCACCAGTGCTCAAAATCAAAAATCAAAATCATCGTGATGATGCCAAAAATTCGAAGAGATGTGACATCTACCAACTGCAAACTGACACTGGGCCCGCGCGGTGGATTATGGCCCACTCCCTCTGACAGAGAAGAGGCCTGTGTCCCAGCAGTGGGAACATTACAGACTGCTTATGTATTTGCTTCAAATAATCGATCGTTTTTTCTGATCAACAACGTAAAAAAACGCAATGAATGATATTGAACTGTCTAAATGAAAGCGATCCCTACTGTTAGTGTGTTATGCAATTACCCCGCAGGCTTAATTCGGAAACAAACAATGCAATACTAAATAAAACTAATTGGAGGAATCATAATTTTATTTTCAAACAAGATTATAATGGACGCTGTTGAAGGACAAAGCGACGGAAACTAACCATTTGGCAAATGTTTGTTGCCTCTGTTCCGTGTGGTGTCGGACGTAAAAGAATAGCACCATCCCATTTCTTCCCGTGGGTGTCGTAGAAGGCGACTAAGGGACTTACTAGAGAATGGGCAGCAGCGTTCTCTATGGATTTTACCACCATATTGAGATCGCCAACCCGCCTGCCAAGCGTGGCGATTATGGCAAAACCCCTCTTGGGGGAGGCCTATTACCAGCAGTGGACGTCTTTCGGCTGAAATGATGATGATGATATCGCCTCTATGCGGCGTAGTACGCACCCCTCTCGATTCGGAGCGGCGTAGTCAACGGACTACGCCGCTCCGAATCGAGAGGTTTTCGTTTAGAATACTCAGCCAGCAACCATTTTAAATAGTTTTTATTAAGTCTGTCTGATTCTTTTTAAATTAAAAAGCCACATTTTGGCGGTACTAAAATGAGGTTGCTAATTTAGTGCGTAGGTACCTAAGTCTAACCGCAGTTCAAAGTCACTTGACATTATTTTCGTATCTGTAAAAAGTGACTGATTGACATGTCTATTTAGGTGTTGTTCACTTATTTGTGCATTTTAACGTTTAATAGGCTACGCTAGCGGTTGTTTCATAAGATATACTTTGTAATGTAATTTATTATAAAAGTTGTAACAATTTCCAACTCTTTCAGTTTTTATCTACCATTTATTTAAATTTTAGCATCGGTTTGTTGGGCAAGCTGCGTTTTTTATTGAATGTAGTTTTTTCTATGGTACCTATTTAAAACTGTTATATTGCTCTTAAAAGACTTAAGAAATTATACCTAGTTAATTATATACAACACAAAGTGGAAGTTACAAAACTTAAATTAAAAGTAAAATGATTTATTTTCAGTTCGACTGCACAAATTAATGTAATTTATCTGCCGTTTTTTGGGTGTTGCATTTTTAAGTCTTACAACACTCACAATTATTTGCAAGTCATTCGACATAATAAAATGAATATAAAATTCAAATTATGCACAAGAATTTCCTTATCTAGTCATCAATTTACATTATCATAGAAGTCGTAGGCGTAATCCAAAACGTTTATCTCACTTTTTGCATTGTCTTCTTTAAGATTTGGTCAACCAGATTTTGGCAGGATACAGTAATCAGATTCATGAACAACCCTAGGTCTGCTTTTTACGGAGTCGAGCGTAAAAAATCTTTTGGTGGTCTAATTGAATAGCGTCCCGGTTGTGGTCCACTAAGCTATGGCTCGGATGCCATGGCGAGTTAGTTCGCGTCGCCAACAAAATGTATGGTTGGCTACGTGTGCCACCCACCGTATACTTAGCTGGTATAATTTATTTACCAGCGCGATTTATCGAAATTGGAAATTACTGACCCATCCAACACCTAGTGCGAGTGCAGTGATTCTGATTGGACCATGCCCAACTGGCTGGAATGTCCTAAGTAGCCGTTCACCTACGTAAGTATACGAGTACTAACGACACGAAAAGAAGAAGAAGAAGCGCGACCTGGCGACGTCGCCATGGCGTGGCGTCTCGGTGGCGTATGGCCTTAAGTGAACGTCCACACGGGCGGAATATTTTCGTGGCGGGATTTTCAGTTCTCGGGTGCTTGATATTAATTGATTATAAAAATACCTCAGAAAATAATTTAATTCTATTAAAAAGCATGGGGTGCTTCCCCACGCTTTTTAATAGAATTAAATTATTTTCTACTTTTTAGTTTGGTTTTAAAGCGTGTTTTTTAGTTCTGCTAACTACAAAAGTATGATTTTTCAGTTTTTTTTTTAAATTTTTATTTTTTTACATTTTATGGATCAAATTTATAAAATTTTTGATATGTCATCGGTCCTCGATAAGTCTACAAAGTTTAAATGAAATCTGACCGTTTGAAGTGGGTCAAAATCAAGTCTAAAGGAGTCGGTTACAAACATGCTTACAAACATACAGGTGATGCTAATATGCAAAAAACAATGTTAATGAAGCTAATAAAAGCGTGTTAAAAAAAATGCAGTGCGCGAAGAAATCCCGCCACGATAGTATTACGTCAATTACGACGTCGACTAAGAGACTATCTTCGATTCAAGCTGCAACTGACCAAATGCCTAGACAACAAATGAAGCAATCTACTTGAAATAATATCTTCTGAAGGCCAGACTTATCATCAATATACAAAATGGGGGAAAGTGATTACCTTCAGGCTTCACATAACAGTTTGGCAACAATTTTGATCGCTTTGACGATGAAATTGACTCATTTATTTAATGCAATAGGCTTTTAGGATCATGAATATTGCATGCATACATGAATTATAAAATTGAAGCACATAATTGGAGTTTATGTAATAGGTCCTGACGTGACTGAAAAAATAGCAATTTATTCTTTATTCACTTTTGATAAGGTTAAATGCAACCGAGCCGTGGACTACTGTAGAGTTATTTTACATCTAGAATTATGTACTCGTAACATCTCGAAAACCAACTTTAACCAACTGCTACCTACTTTAAAACCTTAGGTCATATAGAGCTGGTCTTTGACATTCAAAAGTCCAAACTCAAGATTTGCCAACGTGCTGTGGAGTGCAGTAATCTAGGCGTCAATTAGTCAACACCATCCTGCACTCCAACGCACAGATTACTGACAGAATGCGGCCTAGCTGATATGGAACTACGCCACGTCTGCCGTATGCCCACTGAGCTGTGGGGTATAAGTTAATTTATCAATCTCATTAACATCCAAATGGAAGATACTCTACAATGTTAAGTCTTGACATTTGTAGGTTATGCAATGAATCTAAGCCAATATCCAGACTTCCAGTTTCACCCCCAAACATCAAAAATGGACGTCTTCGTCGTTCGTTGAACCTCCTGCAAAGATATGTAAATAATTTTAAGGGGTTTATGGCTAAGTAATAACACTCGCATGGGCCGATCCATCAGGTTAAACTGTGTTTGCCGCGACTGGTAACGTGGATGGGTGACTATCTTTAACTTGCCACGATCCCTTCTTGACACTGAAAGCACGATAAGCGGTTGGTACGTAGTTGGTACTGGCTGTCATTCGTGGATCTTTGGCCGACGTTATGGGTAGTCAGAAACCCGGTCACCCCAGTCGTTGACCGTCGACCCCTGGTATTCAGATGCATCCGGTTGGACTGGAAGCCAACCCAAACAAAGTCGCCAGTCGAAAAAGGCAAATGATGAGGTGACAGGCAGATAATTATACTATAGTCACTTAACTTTTTATGTACCTATCTAATGCAATGCAACCTCTTTAAGATAATAATATTTAGGTGTGATGCTGTTCCGCATTCTGCAATGCATAATAACTAATAAGATAATGATAGTAAATTATCGTGTGTGGTAATAAATGAAAGCTTTTGAACACATTTTTGTGATTAAATATCTATTAAGTCATTTCAACTAGGTACAGGGTACAGAATGCTCTTTGAATGTTGTTTCTTTGTTGTTCTTAAATAATTGAAATTGAAAAGAGTATTTATAAACATAATTCCTTTTCAAACAACAGAAGGAGATTTTAGGAAACCTTTTTAATATTTTTTTAAGTGAGCACTACGCATTTATTACATAATTAATTTACCTGCCATTTCTTTATTCTTTTACCTATTGTGGCATAGTAATTTTATTATATTTGCATTTTTTACACATAATTAATGTTTACAAAATATTGTAAAACATTTTAAAAGTGGTTGAAGTTTCTTGCCCATTCTCCTACATACAAAACAACCTTTTGGAAAGTGCAAATAAAATTCTATTATTGTTTTTATCTATTTATTTGTACATTTTGACGTTCAAAAGTGCCTTTTATGTGCCTATTTGAAAATGAGTTTGGGGTATAACACAGCTATTCGTAATAAACATATCTGTAAATTGCTGACAATCTGTCTCTCTACGGGATAAGTTTTTATCCTGTGTGCAAACTGTAACCATGAATTCAGCATACCATTCTAGGTGTCCCAGCGCAGAAATTTTTCGTCGATTATACAAAAAAAAAATCAGAAGATCCATACATTTTGACCGCGTAGGTATTGCACTTTTCTATGAAACAGCTGATTTTTTTATGACGATGGTAAACCCATACTGGTGGTCACCATCAGAACATGGAGGGGGACACCGTGACTTATTAAAAGACCACCCCAGACCACCCTATGTAAAGCTTGTTAGGACACAACCCTACCACATTTTATATGCAATTATAGGTACCTACTAATGTAATTTCAAATAACTTAGTATTATATATACCTATGCTATGTTTCGAAATTGCTGCAAAGTATCGTAAAATATTATATTTAATTAATAAGTTGATTGATTAATTACAGCTTGTCATAATGTTTCTACATAAAATCTTCATGATAAATACTTAAGTATTAAATAATAAATGAAACAGCTACAATAATTCATCTTTATAGTGTGTTTCACAGTAAGTTAGCCTAGTGTCGAAATGAGTGGCGATTTTCAGGGTTTAGCAATTTGCTTACGTATTGTCTACTGTATAATTACAATAAATAATCTAATCTGCGTATCCTGCCGACGAACTGACACGCAGTTGGTTTTATTTAATAAGGTAAGCATTTTTATAATATTTTAACGGAGGGGCTTCAGTATCATGTATTCAGTATATATCATGTACTACGTTTGGACCACTTGTTTTAATTTTTTAAATGTTTTTTTTAATAAAAATATTTAAAAATGTATCTTATAAGTTGTAAAATTAATAAACGATTATTATAATAAATATTTATACAAAAATAAAAACACATAACACATACACACACATAAAACATACACAACACATAACATGTTGTGTATGTTTTATGTGTGTGTATATGTTATGTGTGTGTATGTGTTATGTGTTTTATTTTTGTATAAATATTTATTATAATAATCGTTTATTCATTTTACAACTTTTATGATACATAACACATACACACACATAACATATACACACCTATAAAACATACACAACATGTTATGTGTTGTGTATGTTTTATGTGTGTGTATGTGTTATGTGTTTTTATTTTTGTATAAATATTTATTATAATAATCGTTTATTCATTTTACGACTTATTAGATACATTTTTAAATATTTTTATTAAAAAAACATTAAAAAAATTAAAACAAGTGGTCCGCCGTTATCGGGAGCAACGTCCAACCTACCGGTGGTTAGGGCTCCAGAGACAGGAACCTCCTCACGATGCGAGCCGTATCAAGTATTATTATTATTATTTATTACTGAATCGATGGTAATAGACTGAGCGTCGATGTGATGTCACCCTGTATTTGTATAATGCTTACCTATGGTATTTTTGATTAGGAAATTAATAAATGGTGGTTGCCTCCTTGGTCAAGTTCTTGTTTAGTTTATATCGATTAGGTTGGGCAACGTGTTAGCGGATTTAATTTTCAGGAATTTCTCAGTAGCAGCCCTGTAACTCTGTATAGGTCCCCTCCAATGAATATAGGTGGTAAAAGATTTTATATCTGGAAATCGGTTGTCATCGTATGCGCATGAGATACGGAAGAATGAGGCAAATATCGTGAGGAAAGTTTTGAGTATGATCGTCGATGGCTATAAGATTAGGGGGAGACCAAAGAAACGATGGTTGGACTGTGTGAATTATGATATGGTTAGAAAGGGTGTGACTACGGAGATGATGACTAATAGAGAAGTTTGGAAGATAAAGATATGTTGCGAAGACCACAAATAAATTTGGATAAGTGATTTTATTTCTGTAAGTAGGTTTATACAAACACTTTTATACGTCAATCATATTTTAAAAACTAGATGAGGTCGGCGTTTCCTTTCTGACTACTCTGAGAAGAAAGGCCGAAACCAACTCATAGGTCTCTTCATAAACTTGTTGAGATCATGTGAGATATTGGTGTCTGAAATGGTCTATTAAGGAAAGGACCACCCTCAAAATCAAAATCAAAAGTCAATTATTCAAACTAGGCTGAGAGTCAGCACTTTTTAAACGTCAAAATTACATGAGACAGTCCCCCAAAACGCCCGCCCTTCACCACTTCCTAGTGCTTTAGCTGGGAAGAAGAAGTGGCGCAACAAACTCCCCAGCGGCACAGCTGTCTGTTATGTTGGAAGAACTTGATTCTATACAATAATAGCATGTAATTAACATTCAACAATAAATTAAAATTTAATTGATAAAAATTAAAAAAAAAATGGACAGAGTGAGCCTCTTCAGTTAGTGCACGCATTTTGCAGTAATCGTGCCAGTAAACTCACAAGCAGGCCTACACAAAACACATTACTGTTAGCGTTCACGCCAAACGCTACGCCAAAATGTATGGGAATGACATTCTGCGGAAAGGACACTACGTAGTCTTTCCGCAGGTAATGGCATTCCCGTATGTTTTGGCTAACAGAAATATATTTTGTCTCAGGGCCAAGATATGTTTAAGGTATGTAGGTACGTTATGTTAGTAACAGGGGATCAGTCAGGAGCCAAGGAAGTGCGCATCTACACAGATGGCTCAAAAACACAAAACGGTTCAGGTGCTGGCGCACACTCCCTTGACCTCAACATTAACTTTCATATACCGCTAGGCACACACAGCTCAATCTTTCAATGCAAATGTGTTGCTTTAACACAAGCCGCAGCAGCAGTAAAGCGCTTAGGCATCCGGAACTACGGCATTAAATTCGTATCCGACAGCCTATCTGTGCTCAAAGCTCTAGCGAAAAAACAAACCAATAACAAACTAATCTTTGAGTGCCATCAAGCTCTGGAGAGTTTATCGACGTCCAATCGTATTACCCTCCAGTGGATCAAGGGGCATAGTGGATCCTTAGGTAATGATGCCGCCGATGAACTTGTGAAAAGAGGCTCTGATATGAAAGTGCTAGGCCCGTACCCACTTCTCCCCCTGCCTTTCTCACAATTTCGTGCGTGGATTCGCCAAAGATCAACCAAACTTCATAACAATAGATGGTCACGGGCAACAGACTGTAGACAGTCAAAATTGGCTTTACCACCAAACTTCTTAGCCTGAGTAGAAATAACCTTTGAATAATCATAGGAACAATTACGGGCCACAACCACCTTAACAAACATCTTTATAACATAGGCGTCACAGACAGCCCGCTTCGCAGGGGCTGCCTGGACGCCGAGGAATCAGCCACCCACGTCATCCTGGACTGCGAGACCGTGGCTACTCAACGTGAAGAAATCCTCGGAATAGTGAGGTCGCTCCGCGAAGCCTGCGAAGCTCCCAGGAAGCTTCTGAGCTTCTGGGCGGAGCTAGGCTGGCTCTGTTAGCCAGAATCCCCACGCACAACGGACTGAATGGGAGTCTAAGTGCGGAAAAGGGAGTCCTATCATCATCATCATCATCATCATGCTAGTAACAGGACCTATTAGACAAAATGCCTTTAGGTAGATCTTGCCTAGTCGGCTCAATACCACGTTTTATAAACCCATTGGTTATCTGAATCTACATTCTATATCGATTCTACATCCATGTTTATTAAAACGCAAAACTTTCGAAACAGCCTACCATTCTCTCTGGCAATTAAATAAACAAAACTAAATCTGTTTTAGAAAGCGAAAAATCTAAATTTCGATTTTATGACATCGATTTCTTTAGGGTCCTGCATTGAAAGGCAAACATAATGTTACTAGCTACTGCCCGCGGTTTCACCCGTGTGGTATGTCGATAAAATATATATAATAGCCTATGTCCCTCCCCAGGGTTCAAAGTATTTCCATACTAAATTTCATTAAAATTGTTTCGAAAATTAGCTGGAACAAACAGACAGACAGACTGACGAAAATGTTAAAATTGTTTTTTGTTATAAGTACCTATACTTTGAAAAGTTGTTATTTTGATATTACAAACAAACACTTCAATTTTATTTATTTGTTTATATGTATGTACTTATAGATGACTTCCATAAAAACACGTCAGTAATTTCATATTTATGCACAGACACGTATATATGTGCTTAAATCGATGGCATAGTACCTACTTCCGTGAATTACAACTTTCCGTACAACAAAACCTATGAACCTCTGTATTTCGGTTTCAACTAAATAAAAATCGTGTGATGAAACTCAGCTCTCCATAGATACTCCATTAAAAAAATAGTAGAGTAAAACTTTTTGGTTGAGCCAGGGACAAAACTTTTGGGAAATTTATTGTGTTGATGATTTTTTTATAATCCTTGACTCTACCGAAAATTTCGTTATCCTTTTTATGTAGTTCAATGATGAAAAGATACTGAAAGAGTGAGTTGATGTAACAGCTTTATGAGTAGGTACGGTCAAAAGAGATAAGTACTGATACTTACACGCGACACTGATGTCGTCCGATATAGTTGAAGTTTAGTAAGAAACCGATGGATGTTTTCGAATAAAATATTATATAGGTAATTAATTAACTTAATTCGAAAAACATCCATCGGTCTCTAAACTCTTTTGGTGACTACATCAGAAGAAAATCTTTATTACAGCTGCTGAAAACCATTCTGTTAAATCATATAGGGAACGTGCACGACGAAGGGTCTGCCATCTAGTGGCGCAAATCCTAAGTTTTCTCGGAATCATTACTTGAAATTGACACTTCACGTAATAAAATATCTCATAAAAGAAGTGAAAAAACGTAATTACTAAGTAAAAATGTATTGTTGTGTTTCTGGATGCTCGAACACTCAAAGAAAACTCAAAATAAATCAAATGATGTCAAATTCTATTACTTTCCCCCGTGGGTTTTGAGTTTGTTTATCCGTATATTGCTGTACGTATATAATAATGTACTCTGTGTGCTATACTTTCCTTGGTTAGGTACGTGATAAGCGACAAAAGTCAATAAATGCAGTAAAAAAAATGTGTAAGTATGAGTTTTAAAACATTTAGAAATTACTCAATAATGTTATTTGTAAAAATAAATTTTGTATGTAGTACTACTATTTTACAAACAAATCTAAGTAAACCTAACCTCAAATAATTTTTGGTTCGTTTTCGATATAGCACTATCTGGAGAATTTTTAAAGTAAATTAAAGCACAGATGTGCTTACAATTTTCAGATAGGCCGGCCTTACATTTGCAATTTACTCTTCTAATATTTATATTGCCAGTAAGCTGAAAAGAAGGCGACATTAATACTATAGACAAATATTTACGTGACAAATGATTTCAGAAAATACTTTACAGTTATTTTAACATCATGAACGTTAGAAATCGTCGTTTGAGCGATAATTGTGCCTGGGCACGCCACGATTGCGGCGGTAAATCCCCTCTTTGAGGAGTGGCTTGAGAGGCGGCATGGCGTCCTCACCGTCCGCCTGACACAGGTCCTCACCGGACACGGCTGTTTCGGGAGGTTCCTGTTTCGCTTAAGGCGGGAGGAAACGCCCGGGTGTTTCCATTGCGCAGATCGCCCTGAGGACACGGTGCAGTATACGGTGGAGGTCTGCCCGGCTTGGGCGGAGCACCGCCTTGTCCTCGTGGAGGCGATTGGCGGAGGCGATCTCTCGCGTCCGACCCTGGTCCAGACCATGGTACGGAACGAGATTGCATGGCTAGCAGTCATTTCCTTCAGCGAAGCAGTGATGCTCGCAAAGAGGGAGGCGGCGCACGTGAGGGAGATGCAGTACATGCGCCCTCACGGCCGTGGCCTTCGCAGGAGACGTCCTGGGCGTCGGGAATACCAGGCTGATTCCCGGCCACCGTAGGCACGGGCTTGCGGACGGCGAGTAATGGGTAGCTCGCTGTCCGGTAAGGACCAAGCCCGGGTCGACGGCGCGTTGTGTTCCACGCGCGTTTCAAAAAGATGTCAGCACCAACTGATGGGGCCCGCAAGGGCCTATGCCTGCCAGGGGTGAGGGTTGTTTGAAAGAGATACCGCGGCCCCTGGCACTGACAACTGAGGGAACACGGGTGGGTTTTAGTCAGTAAAAGTCTGACACGTCTCCCTCCCGCTCCACCCAAAGCGGGAGAAGTTATTTGATGATTTCCCAACCAAGAAAAAAACAAAAAAAAAAACAAAAAAAAGGAAGTGAAGGCCTGGCTTAATTAAAAACAGTATAAAATACCCAAAAAGCAGATATTGTCACTCCGTTTTCGTCAGGCGCAGCCCGGGGATGATTTGCCACCCAAAAAATAAAAAAAGCTACAATTGTGCCAGTTATTACAGCATTTTCAGTATTCATAACTGTTACTTCTACATCTAAGACATGCCCGGACTCGGAAGAGTTTTTGGCCTTTGGACATATTTTGACCACGCTGACGAATATTATTAATCGGCCGGAACCCATATTTTATAATTTTAATCATTAGAAACGATATAAATATAATGTAAACATTAACATAAACATTGGCGGCAACACGATGACAGGTCTAAACAGTTTTTTTTTCGACCACACCGTGGCTCTCGTGTCGATTTGTGCTGCCATCTATAGTTCGTGCACGTTCCTTATAAGTCTACTTTCAAGCATCTTCAGACACTTAAGACTTGACTAGATGTGTTCTAGTTAGCCACTACTGTCACAACACTTTTAATAACCCCAGTTGTACAAGCATACACGCTACCACCATAATTAGGTCAGCAGTACTGACGCTCTTTACACACGGTCTGCTTTCACACGGCCACCTTATCATCACGCCACCTACATATGGTACTAGCTAGTCATTGTGCTCTTGTCATCGTGAACGCCTATCCTTCGCTCGTTCACATGGCTATCTACAATCGACCCTTGCGATTTCTTTGCGATTTTGCTAGTGCGTTCTGATGTTAACTGATTAAATTGGTTGTATAGTTACATATTACGTAACCGGCAATATACATACAGTTCTTTCAGGAGTGAACGTAGATGGTTTTTTCTTTTTTGGCGCCCGTTCAAAGCCGACCTTAAATAAGCTACGAAAAGGCTTAGGAGATGGTATGGGTAGGTACCTATTGTAAATAGTGTGTTGCTTGTTGCTTCTTATTAAAAAAATATTTAACATATTATAGCTATATGTTAAGCTTACATTTTTAACATAAGCATATTAATTTAGACAAAATAATGATGTTGACATCTCAAAAATTGTTTAAAATTTCTCTCGCTATGGCTTTTCGCGATTAATCTACATAAAATTAATAAATAATACTTTCCATAGAACAGCCTGTGTATAGTAAAATTAATTATTCTTTTCTCTTTCTAGATATAAACATAATTTATTGAGACGGGTGCGTAGAAATACTGATCGGCTTTTTTATGAATTTAAATATTTTTAATCTTAGGATTAGATAACATGTTCGGATAAACCATTATTGAATTCAGATGTATTTTTTATGAGTAGTAGGTCAGTGCTTATATTAAGAGTTCATATTCGCTAACATCTTATATATTAGGCAAAACATACACTTGTGCACTAAAAACAGTGATATTCACACCGTTAACACAAGAAATAAGGACAAACTACGTGCTCCCTTTCACCGGCTTCATAAGGTTCATAACTCATTTGTTGGGCTTGGTATAACTTTTTATAACAAGCTTCCCTCTTCTTTGCTAGATTTGCCTTTTAATGCGTTTAAAGCTCAAGTAAAATCCATCCTTTGTTGAAAGGCTTACTATTCCATCAACGACTATTTAAATGACAAGAATAGTTGGTCGCTGTGATTAACTCAAGACAATGTCTATGTTCTTTCTCCAGAATTGGCGTATCTAGTGACAGGTTATATGGGTTCATATAATTATTATTTTATTTTTTATTGTCTGTATAATTTTTTTTTAATAATTATCTATCAAGTCATTAGTTATTCACATGATCTACTCTTAACAATATTTTCTATGATGAGTTGTTTTAGGCTTTATTTAGCCTCGACAGTTTTCATTTTATTTGTCGGTATATTGGTATGGCTAGCTGACATTTTGACTAATTATTTAATTAATATTTTGTGTCCCGTAATGTTTATTACTTTGCCTATGTATGTATAGAATCAAGTCTATCCGACTAAACAGACAGCTGTGCTGCTGGGGAGTTTGTTCCGCCACTTCTTCTTCCCAGCTAAAGCACTAGGAAGTGGTGAAGGGTGGGCGTTTTGGGGGACTGTCTCATGTACTTTGACGTTCGAAAAGTGCTGATTCTCAGCCTAATTTGAATAAATGACTTTTGATTTTGATTTTGAGTTACTTACTGGGGAAACTAAAGTAAAGCAAATTGTGTGCGATTAACTCAAGTCAACGTTTGTGTTCTTTCACCAGAATTAGATTAACTACTGACAGGTCATATAAGTTACTTCATATCATTGTTTGTTTTATTTGACTGTATAAAACATTTTTTTTTTTCAAATTAATAAAATTTTCATTTATTGTTGAATGTTAATTACTTACCTATTATTGTATAAAATCAAGTTCTTCTAACTTAACAGACAGCTGTGCTGCTGGGGAGTTCGTTGCGCCACTTCTTCTTCCACCTAAAGCACTAGGAAGTGGTGAAGGGCTGCCATTTTGGGGGACTGTCTCATGTAATTTTGACGTTCAAAAAGAGCTGACTCTCAGCCTTGTTTGAATAAATGAATTTTGATTTATTTGATTTGATACAGTACACCTATATTTCGTCAGCTATATTTAAGTCCCATTGAAAAGGGGGCGTGCCTATTGATTTTGATTTGTGAAATTTGGTTGTGTTGACCAGCACCCTAATTGCGTACACACAATCAATCATAATC
This sequence comes from Polymixis lichenea, assembly GCA_949091785.1. NCBI lineage: Eukaryota > Metazoa > Arthropoda > Insecta > Lepidoptera > Noctuidae > Polymixis > Polymixis lichenea. Next base: position 23,324,872 of record OX420937.1, read on the forward strand.
TGTTTAATTTTGACAGTTCAACAATATTCATTGCGTTATGAACGTTGTTGAACAGACACATTTTTCGAACATATGTAGCAATGTATTAGTAATCTGTTTCAAAATGATTCAGATTATGACTGATCGTGCGTTACGCAATTAGGGTGCTGGTCTTCAAGCATCCAACTCCCACAGTAGATATAAGTAATAAGTGCTAAGATATATTTTTGTTTTATCACATTGATAAAATGTAACAAACTTCGTAAAAATAGTACCTAATACTTAACAATAAGCAATATTCTGATTACTACGATCTTGAAAATCAGCCAATATAATTAACTAAACCAGGTTTTCCTTTGCGAATGGTTTCTTTTTTAGCCAAACATGAAAGAATAAAAAATCACAGTTTTAAAAGTCTTAGTAAAATTGTGAAAAATTAAACGGAGAAAACGCAAGCAATCCGACAGGGCGGGGGCGGGCGCTAAAAACCTGTACTATCATACTTTTTTTGACGTTTCGACAGTACTAGAAGAGAGGATATTTTTATTTCTTCTCAATACAACAATATGACACATATTTTGTTTTTAACCGACTTCAAGAAAGGAGGAGGTTTTCAATTCGTCGGTGTTTTTTTTGTTATGTTTGTTACCTCAGAAATTTCGACTGGGTGAACCGATTTTGATGATTCTTTCTTTCTTTTTATAAGAAATCTGGTGCTTCCCGTGTGGTTCCATTTCAATTTCATCTAGATCTGATTATGCGTTTCGGAGACAGACAAAAGAACTCTTCAAAAAATAACAGTAAATCAACCGCGATTGCTGCTATCGCGTAAATATGCATTGTTTTGACCCCAAGGATGAAGAAATTTCGAATTAGTGGGATAGGTACTATAACTAAAAAAGGTGAAAAATAAAAACTTTTACCAAAAAACACCCGACTTCCGAAAAACCACTACAAAGTGAAAAATAACTTTTTTTCGGTAAAAGTTTTTTACTGACAGTAGGCATTCATTTAGGTGTCATCTAGACCAGTGTTCCGCAAACTTTTTGTGTTCAAGGTACACCTAGGAAAACGAAAAAAAATTGAGGTACACCACAAATTAAAAAACAGTTTTTAAGTAATATTAATCAACTTTTATTATTAATCAACAAACTTAAACTTTAAATTTCAGAAAAGGTATTTAATGCGAAACATGAGACTGTTTAATTGAGCATAGACGGTCTAAATTTGGAGTAATCGCTGACAAGGCTGCTCTCATTTCTTCGTCGATCGTCCTGAGGCGTTCCCTTTTTTTGGTTTTTATTGTGGTAAGAGTCGAAAATCCTAATTCACTCAAATAAGTCGTTGCAAACGGTAAAAGTATTGCAATAGCATGCTTAGAAAGCAGAGGATATTCATTTTTCACACATAGCCAAAAATTTTCTGATGTTTTCATTTCCATCAGTTCTTCCTGCTCATTTATTGGCAAGTGGCCGAAAGGAATGTTCTCGGAGAATGGATTTCGAACCCAGTCCATAGGTTGCAGATCACGCTTAGGGAAATAAAAATTCATTTTCTCTGCAAGAAGCTTTAAGTGTTTGACAATCAAAGCCTGCACCCTTTTTTCTGGATCAGCTGCTATGACATTTGGGAACATTTCATTATTACCATTCGTAGCGAGACTGATCCATAGTTCCAATTTAGCGCGAAAGCTTTCAATTTTATCCGACGATGTCAAAATATTGGAATTTCTGCCTTGCATTTTTTTATTGAGCTCATTTAAGTGAGCAAATATATCCGTCAGATATGCAAGTTTTGCTAGCCATTCTTCTTTTTTAAATAAATGTGCATAATCTGAACCCTGGGACTGCAAAAACATCTCAGTCTCATTTTTCAACTCATAAATTCGGGACAGTACTTTGCCGCGAGAAAGCCATCGTACCTCTGTATGAAACAAAAGCGACTGATGATCTGCCCCCATTTCTTGACACAGTGCATTAAAAAGACGAGAGTTCAGCGGTCGTGACTTGATGTAATTGACTATTTTGATAATTTCTTGAAGAACGCGCAGTAGATCGTCAGGCAGAGACTTCGTCATAAGAGCTTCCCTATGTAAAAAACAATGCTGTTTTTGAACATTAGGATTTTTTTCAGCAACCTTAGCTATAAAGCCTTTAACCTTTCCTGTCATAGCCGCTGCGCCGTCTGAGCAAACACTTATACAGTTATGCCATTCCAAATTATGCTCATTGAAAAATTCGTCCGTTACTTTAAATATTTCTTCACCAGTTGTATAGTTAGGCAGTGGCAGACAAAATAAAAAGTCCTCTTTTAATTCACATCCATCAATGTATCTAACATTTGAGATGAGATGCGCGTGACCACTGATGTCAGTAGACTCATCAACTTGTAGCGCAAAAACTCCACTAACTCTCAATTTTTCAATCAACGTCGATTTAATGTCATTAGATATGTCATTGATTCGACGTGAAATCGTTTCTGCCGATGCAGGTATTTTTTCAATTTCTTTAGCAGCTTCTTGGCTAATCATTATCTTGACAATTTCTTTGCAGACAGGTAAAACTACAGTTTCAGCAAGAGAGTGCGGCTTTTTAGCTTTAACTAACATATTAGCGATTACGTAGCTTGCTTTTTGTGCTTTGTCTGAGGTTTTGAAAGACGAACTCATGAGATTTACCTGCTTCTTCGATTGGTCCTTCAAACGTTGAAAATACGTTTTGTCTTTTTGAGCTACTGATGGGTGTTTAGTAGTTAAATGTCGTATTAGTTTACTGGGTACCATCGAATTATTACCCAACGTTTCTCCGCAAACAAGACATTTTGGGGTAGGACAAGATTCGTCTCCGCAATATGTAAAACCGTAATTTATGTAGCTTTCGTCATATTTTCTATAAACAATTTTGGGTTTCTTCTTCATTGACTCTTTTTCTTCTTCATTACTTTCACCTGACAAACTTACACTACGTTTAATGAATTTATCCATTATTTTAATACTTATTTTACGCTTAGAGTAATAAGCATAACAATATGCGACGAAACAAAAGCGTGCGGTGAATTTAAACGGCGCACTCAAAATCAAAATCAAAATCAAAATATTTTTATTTCACATAAACCTGCAAGGGCACTTATGAAACGTCAGAAGCTAGGTGCACGGTTCCAATTTGTCGCTTCCTATGGAGAAGAGCCGGCAAGAAACTCCACGGTTACTCTTTTAAAAATAATTGGATTTTATAATGTTTTCAAATTACAGTGATATTAGGTATGGGAGGACAGTGCAGGCCTGTCAATAAGTACCAGGTACTTGGAGGAATGAAAATAAAGAACAGAAACTGTAGGCCTACAACGTTCTCTCATTCACAATATGTAAAAGAATCTACATAAGTAAAATCAACCTATTTAAACCAAGTGATATGATTTCCATGAGAATCACTAATAAATACTCGATATTACAAGGGTTGTATAAGTCAAATAATGACGAGAATATGTCAGAAAGTGTAAAAAATAAAATAATTAAAATTAACATTGTAATTTGGAAGCAGTTAATAGACGCTCACAAAGTTATGGTGCTAATGAGTTACCAGGGAAGCCACATGTGCAGAAGGAATTAATGCCAAACTTCCTTGTCTTCAACGTAGTCTTTTATCTTATAATATGCTTTTTTGATAAGGACACGTTTGATGTGAGTTTTAAACTTTCCATCGCTAAGTTCTGTAACCGATTTTGGCAACTTGTTTATTAGAAATGACTTGCTAGTTTTAGTTAATCTAAATTTTGGAATCACAATTTCATCTTTACTACGTGTATTTAGATTATGGAAGTCGCATCTTTTTTTGAAAAGACCTAAATTTTTGCGAACATACAAGATATTTTCTAGGATATAAAGAGAAGGCAGAGTTAGTATGTCAACTTCGTTGAATTTGTTTCTAAGAGACTCGCGAGGCCCCATTTTATAGATTGCGCGGATTGCCCTCTTTTGTAGAATGAAAACTGAATCTACGTCAGCTGCCGACCCCCACAGCAGAACGCCATAAGACATAATACTGTGAAAATAAGCAAAGTATACTAACCTAGCTGTGGCTACATCAGTCAACTGCCTTATTTTTCTTACTGCGTAAGCAGCTGAGCTTAATCTACTTGAAAGAGCTCTAATGTGGGCACCCCATTGCAATTTTGAATCTAAAGTAATTCCTAGAAATACAGTTTCCGAAATAGCATCTAGTTTCTTGCCATCAAGTTTTAAATTTAGCCCTACTTGGGGTACATTTGGTAATGAGAACTTAAGACATTTAGTTTTGTTCGCATTGAGTAAAAGATTATTAGCCGCAAACCATTTCGAGAGAACAGCTAGACTATCGTTGACATGTAAGACATCCGTATCTTTTCTATCTATTCTAAAAATAAGAGAAGTGTCATCAGCGAATAAAATTATATCCGAGAAGTTAGCCATCAGGTAAGGAAGGTCATTAATATAAACTAGAATCACTCGTACTCGTACTGACAGACTGGTGAGCCAGAGTTCGGGTAGCGGGGCGGGGAGCCTCCATCCCCGCCTCCCGCGACGCGCCGGCCGCCGCCGCCCGCGCCTAACTAAACCACAGAATTAGATGAACGAAAGAAAACGCCTCGTTCTCGTGCGCTCGCGTGATTTGTGTAGGTATTTTACTTACCCTTACTTACTTACTAAAAATAATTTTATAAGATAACCTTATTTTTCCACGGCACACCAACTAATGATCACGGTACACCAGTGTGCCGCGGCACACACTTTGCGGAACACTGATCTAGACGACACCCGCCTGCTCGAAACATTAAGCATAAGCATTAGAACTACTGTAAGAACGTGTCATATTATGCCTCATAATCTGTTATTTTAACTCACATTATTTATTGTTAAATTATTATAGATTATTATTGACCTAAAATCGTTATTTGGCTGCATGGCAATTTAAAAATAATTATAACTGTCAAGCTCGCAAACATGGCGCCATACCCACCTTTGTTTTATAAAAGGACGTGCCGCCATTATTGCGAGCTCAGTTTGTGTGCAACATTGGTGGAGTGATCATCACCCCTTTAGAGTAAGTTGAATATTGTAACGTTTATTTTGGATGATGTTTAATTGTATTTAAATTGTGTTGGAAATTATTAAAGAATGTTTTTTATGATGATAATACTTGCAATTTATAAGGTAACACTATGAAATTATGGAGTAAATAAAATAAAACATGTTGAAATGGTATTTTAAGTCTTTTATTTTACACTACTTAACTCAAAGAAAACATAGCAAACCTACAAAACCCCTACAATCCCTTTCCCCGTCTTATACAATAACTACCTCTTCTATTTTTTATTCCCACAATATTAACAATAGCAGTTGAACAGAATTCCACTATAATTGTGCTAAAAACCGCAGGCTTCCTCTACGGAATCTGCTGGTACGATTGTGTACAATAGCGTGATGATATCTGTGGCATTATACAACAATGCGCGGACTGTTCACAGAGCTATGCGATTATATCGGCGCGAAACAACGCGTTTGTACAGAAAAGTGTTAAGAAAATATTATCATTTATATTGTGGTAGGTTTTTTCCAGCTTTTTCTTGGTATCTAAACTACCACTTACGTATTGAAATGTAAAACTAGAGGACTGAATGGAGCCATTGGACGTCCTATGCGTATTATATACTCCTATATTTAATACAAATAAGTATCTTATACTAGTTACTAAACTCAATTACTAGCTAACAAACTGTATATAAATATCAATATTCTCACTACATAAACTCGTTACAATTTTTATTTATTTAATCTGACACAAATTTATTTTATTTATGTATGCACACCCACGTCACGTTGCAGTGTTGGTATAAAGCTGCTGTATTTACATCCGTCACCTCACACGTCAGGTCCAGCTGAAAACCAGCGTCAGGCACTAGTTGTCTGGCATTTGTGCTGAACTTGGCCTTTTTAGCGCAGCCGTGAGGTACACTTTAACGCACTTTACACACCATTTTTTGTTTTTTATTTTTATTAGTTTGTTGTATTTTATGTGCCTTTTAGTCGGTGCTAAATAAATGTATTTTCTTTCTATATCTCTATATCAATTTAACTAATAACAGCCGCACGGGTCTCTCGTTCAGGTTAAGCTACGCTTGCCGCGGTTGGTCCATAGATGGGTAACCATCTTTACAAACCAAGACCCTTTCTTGCCTCGAGGCACTTTATGTTTTTGGTCCCGGCTGTCATTTGTTGATCTTTGACTTCCGTTACGGGACTTCAGAAGCCCGACAGAACGACACCAGTCGTATCAACGGGTATCGTGTTACCCAGAGTTGTGGAGGTCAGATATGTTCACTAATTGTAAAATACGTGTATTCAGTGGCAGACTGGAAACCGACACCGACATAGTTGGGAAGAATTTTACGTTGGCAAACGATTATCTCAATATCAATTCAGGGAACAAAAAATGCCATGTCTAGAGTAGATAGCCTGGTGGAGACCGCTGATTCCAAAAAAAAATTAAAAAAAAAAAAATAATCAACCGACTTCCAAAACAACACTAAAAAGTTTGAAAAAAGTTTTTTATTTTTCACTTTTTAGTGGTTCACATGTGCTTACCCCTTCACAGCGTACCGGCGTGATGTTATGTTATTAACTTGTGTAAACAATTGACAGACATGAGATTTCAGCAATCCCTGTCCATTTGCTATCATTTATTGAGGAGTTCCGTTGGCTATCTCCGAAGTTCTTCATCAGATCTTCACCAAATTGAAATAGAACCACTCCGAGAAAGTACTCTTCCAAAAACTACACAAATTGCTTCAAGTGTGCCTATAAAATTTGAAGAGTTCTCTCTATTTCTCCAGGATCCCATCATCAGATCCTGACTTGATGATCATGGGACCACCTGGGAAGTATACCCTTTCAAACAAAAAAAAAATATCCAAATCGGTCCAGCCATCTTCGAGTAATCGGGGAACATACATAAAAAAAAAGAAAAAAAAAAAAAAAAAAGGTTCCGACGAATTGAGAACCTCCTCCTTTTGGAAGTCGGTTAAAAAGACTACCAGTAGTGTAATCATTTCGTAAAGCTAATTGTATTACCTTTATGTGGTGTGCAATAAAGACTAGGTATGTTGACTGTCTAGCCTTTTTTCCAAACACTCCAATACTACGCAAGCTGGTCAACAATTAACAAGCTCACATCGCAATCTAATTGCATGTCTTTGTTGTCAGCGCCACGTTACGTTAAGTTACGATATACTACGTAACCGGACTATTATATTACGAATTGACACCACTTTTCGTTACAAATGTAATTCAAAAGGCCCACTCCAGACAGTTTTGAACAAGCCCAAAAAAACCGGCATGTGCTAGAACCAAAAAATCGAAGACATGTGACATCTACCAATTACAACTTATATAGAGGAGGCCTGTTGCCCAGCTGTGGGAACAATATAGGCAGATTATGATGATACCCACAGAAAGACAAAAGCTACTAACGACATGTGTCTTGTTAAGTGTGTAATTCGTAGCGCAGGGTTACAATTTCATAACATCTGTAATATTGGAAAGGCATAGCATTCTATGAAGTTCTTCGGTCCCTTCCATCCTAACAGGGCAAAACTTACAAGTGTTTTATTTCATTTGTGCCAAATGCCTTGAAAATGAACGGTAGATATTCTCTCTATACTTATGTGGACTTACTTCACTAGGCATTAATCCAGTCGCTCCATGTAAAATATTATATTCAGCTGCACCCGGTTTGACTGGAAGCTGACCCCCAACATTGTTGAAAAAAGGGGTTGTTCCCACTATTCCTAGTTCCTACCATGAATTCTTACCAACCTGGTACCTATAGTGTAAATTTTATTCACAGTTTACCTACCGGGACATTGATACATGGATGTCACATAATTACTCCTCCTCCTCAGTCGTGCATTCTTGACAGAATGGTCGTGGTTGTCGATGATGTATTTTATTTGGATGAAGCAGCCCACGCGATGCGCCTCCACCTGTTGCGGTCTTCAGCGTCTCGGGAGCTTTGGACTATGGACGTTTGTGTTGCTTTTATAAGGCCTGTCCAACGCGTAGGTGATCTACCGCGTGACCTCTTGCCTTCTACTTGCCCCTGGACAACAAGTCGTTCCATGGAGCGTTCATTTCGAACAATGTGGCCGAAGTATTTGAGGATTCGCATCTGTACAGTCGATGATAACCTCTCCTTGATTCGAAGTTCCTCCAAGATCGAGATATTGGTCCGAAACGCTGTCCAAGGGATCCGCAGCAGTCACCGCCAGCACCACAAGTGCATCGATTTTGCGTCGCTCTTTGAGGGGAACCGTCCATGTTTCTGCGCCATACAGAAATATTGGAAAAACCAAACTTCTCATCAGGCGGGGTTTTGTGGCACATAATTACTACTAGTAGGAATAATGAGAAGAAAATTCATAATATTCGTACTGGCAAGAATTCATGGTGGGAATATTGGGAACAACCCGATAAATGGTGACGATTTCCGCCACCATTTTTTTCACCATATCATGTGCTCAGCTAGGTAGATGATATGGATTTACTTAATTCGTAAGCCTTCTGCCTATTCCTTCTCCGTAACACCAGTAAGTTCCACTCGGCTGCCTTAACTGAAGCTTATGGGATTAGTTTGCCTTTCACCGATACAAATCAGTGTCGTAAGTGTAACTAGAGGACAATCTCTAGTCTCTACGGGAGACTGGGTTTGTCGACCCGTTTGCTTTCGGAATCCTTAACCCGCTGGCCCCGGCCGTTTTACATGAGAAGTAGATCTGGTTAGGCAATAGTTTGGTAAGCCTACCGTTTGCTGAAAAGGCCAGACCCGTATCGTCTGTGTTACAATTATTATGGAGCTGTTAAACCGCTGCAAGTTACGTCTCTGGCCACATAAATCGTTTAAAGGGCTGTTACGAAATGTTGGAGAATGGTTTAGTTAGGAACTCTGTTTGCGTTTAGATCTCAACATTGTTAAATTCAATTGAAACAATATTTACAGACACATTTATTCTATAGCAGCTTGCGGGCTTTGGGACAGCGTCATCATCGGCCTATTATAGCAGTCCTCTGCTGGACATAGGCCTCTCCAATTGCACTTCATGCAGCTCGACTTCGGCAACTCTTATTCAGCTGCTATCAGCCACACCCTGCGAAGATTGTCGCTACACCTAGCCCGAGGGCGTCCTATCTTACGTTTGCCGATTTGCGGTCTCCACTCAAGAACAACGGTCATCGGTTCTACGCCTAATATCGGCCCTTTGCCACTGCAGCTTGCTTATTCTGTGAACTATGTCGACTACTTTGCTCCTTTGCCGGATCACCCCAATTCCATACTCCTGACTGGTTGCTTTAACACTGCAATTCTTCATAATTGCTGTTAAATTTACAAACATATTGAGGGCAATTTCTTTTAATACTCTTCTTCATAACATCCACTGAAAGACATTGAAAGCCTTTCAACAAGCAACAACAAGCCTAAAAAACTACTTTAAAAATAAAACACCGAAATGCTTGGAAGAACTTTAATCATGACGATTCAATTATAACGAATATGTGTTACGAATAGATACATAACATATCTTGTACATACATTTTACTGGTACATATACATATACAACAGCATCAGCTAGTTTCTAACATCTTCATCAACATCACAAAAACGGTGTTCCACTAACTTTGTAATGGCGAGTTCAGAGGTTGCCATTGATCGGCAACTGACAGTGGATTTGTCAACTAATTTCTTGCAAGACATTAAAGTACTTTGATGTTTATTTTATAGTTGATGATTTAAAGCAACGGTTAAATTTTTAATCGTGTTTCATAAATTAAATTGTCAAGGTCTTCTCTGCCAAATTAATCGCATGTAGCAACTGCAACGCGTAAACAGCGCGTAACTGAACCCGCCACAGTTCTAAATATTAATGAATACTTAAGTCAATTCACAGTTTGGCTTGGCCTAATCCTATAACTAATATGATAAGAGTATATACACAATCTTAGACCATTTCCTAGGAGTGCCTAGGAGTAACATATTATTTACTAGACTAGAAAGAACTATTTGTCAAATAACTTATGGTCTAAACATCATCATGCAAAATTTAAAAGAAAATACATAGAGACAATAGAAGTAAATAATGATCAGAAACGAGATCTTCAAACAGAATGTGCACACACACTAAAAATGGTATCTGTAAAATATAGGAACGAAACTTAAATAATAATCCTAACTTCATTAACCCTTTAAATAATACACAGTTAAGGAAAATATCAAGAGTTGGGTCATTTATTCAGGGGTGCCATCGCGTCTATCTATGTAAACGTTCGTTGAATGAATACGCAGCGTAGTCTCTACGAAAACGGGATACACTAACGTACACCACATTAACGTGATGCGAGCGTAGCGTATGCATCTAAGTAGCATATACGCAACGTCCACGCGGTGTCTACGCGGTGTCTACGCGGCGTCAACGTCAATCTGGCCACAGTCTCAGTGTTAACACACTCTTAGTAAAACTAAAAGCATCATAAATTAAAGAAAAATATTCTCTACACCTTTCAAAACAATAAATTCGATGTTTGAGTACTATTTAAAAATCTAGTACACAAGATAGACAGATTTTATTATCAAAAAGCTACAGAACCAAAAGCATTTGGTCCGTTCATTTATTCTATGAAATAAATATCCACGACTAGAGAAGTAACACTAACATACACAGTAATGTGCCTTAGCTATGACAGTAAAATTATTTAGGCAAGACTTATATATGTTTAAATGATTTAAGCTATCTCAATATAGGCAAGCTTTGATTGAAACATGATTTACATCTATCAATATATAGAAATAAATTTTGGAAAACTTATTAAGTAATGAGTAAATAAAGGCCTTACTATCGGCCGAACATCACATATTATTTTGTTACCTGCCCTAGGCAAGTTGAAATCTAACTTAAAATGCAACACAAAGTATTTAATACTTTCAAATTTCCAATTCATTTAAGGCCAAACTAACTTAAATCATAATAACTATTCAAACTATTATTTAAAAGTCAATTTTGTTCAGTATTTTTCTTAACACGTACATTATCACATTTTTATTTAAACAATAAATAATGCCGCAGCAGAGAACTAAGAAATTATACGATAATAAAATATTAATAGTCAGCTACACGATAATTCAAAGAAACTCTACTTGTCTATCAACACTTTATTTAAAGCTTAGATATCTTACTAATAATGAATTTACAAAAATCTACAACATCACAATTACTAGAACATGTATAGCTAATTACCCGATTTTGACTAGTATCCTATACAATTAACTATTTGACTAGATGTCTCGTTCGTATTATCATGAAGCAACAATTATTAAAAGATTGTTGGGCAATTCAATCCGTCAGGATCATAATAATGTAACTAAAATTAAATCTTTTTAAATATCGTTTATGTCCGTTATTTTTTAAATTAAGAAATTTTAAAAAGGCATTCTTACTTCAAAACCTTTAAAACGGTGTTATGTTTCTTGCGATTGCTTAATGATAATACGACGAAAACTTTTATAGATTCAAAGTATTGTAAGTTAGAAGGCTTTACTAAATCTTCAAACTTATAGGAATTAATAAATGGAATTAGTCCGGTCATGGACCGATGTGATCCTATAGGAAGACAGTGGTGCCGATTCTTTTGTTCACCGCCTAAACTGAAATAAGAGTAGGTATTGCTATCTCTTACTGATAGACCGCGAAGGAAAAAGACAGGCGACGCTTAAAACTGTCAAATTACGTCTGGATTGCCTTGAATTTGGCGAGATTTTAAACATGATGAATTTACTTCGTCGTAGATGTGTCGAAGAAAATCTAAGTTGAACAAAATTTTACAGCTCTTGTTTATTTTCGTCTCTTTCGTGTTTCATTAGAAGGAAAATATAGCAATAGCCTAAGTCATGTTTAGTTGGTCCACAACAGAACCTTCACCAATATCGTGACCATTGTCGATTTCGTCATCGTACCTATTGAATAATAGAAAAAGCCATATTCTTTTTTCTATTATTCAATAGTATTATGTGTTACGTAAAATCACACTTGGTTAAATGCATTTTCTTTCACAATTCTGGTCAGGGGGCCTCTAATTCCATTTACAATTACGTATTCTGTAAACGCAGTCATTTCGTGCACAGAATTAAATTATTTTTATTTCTAAATAGAGCCATTCTGTGATATGAGAGCGTATACCAACTTGTACTAATGTTTCAGTCGACGATATTGGACAGTGGGGCTTCGAAGGAATTCAGTACACAAAATGGAATTTCTACGTTTTCCAAAATATTAAAGAAAGTATGATATTTGACGATATGATTATTAGATATACGTACATTTTTCTAACTTATACTCCCCTATGGTGTGGACCTCGATATATTAATGAGATTATTTACAAAAACGAATAAAAGAAGAAGATTCTGCTAACATTGAAATTATGATCTTTGGCACTTCAAACAATACTGATATGTATTGTTAATTACATGACTCATGCAAACAAAATTAATATTCAAACGACTTATGAAATTAAAACTTGAAATATAGTTCAAATCTGTCACACGACATTTTAAATTAAAATGTTTCGTGATAGTTCAGCCGTTGCAACAAATAAAATTTGTTTTGTTTTGGTGACATTATTATGGTCTAAAATTACGTTGGTCTAGAACAATGCCCAACTATGAATCTAGGTTTCGAAGTTCACTCAATTTGAGATTCATAGTCGACAAGCCATTCAGAGGCAAATTAAGTTTACAACACAATTATCTTAAACTTTTTAAATGATGCAGGCTTTAGATAGCTCCCACATAAAATAGCGACCGATTGTTGACCAATTTTACCCAATCGAATAAGAATCGTGACATATATTATATCTGCAAACCGTCTATAATAATGCCTTTTATATAATGTGCACTCAAAAGCTTTGATTGCCTAAGAAAACGCCGCAAGATCCCACAATAATTGGTTGTCCAAACACATACCGCTTTTTGACGGGTCCATATTGGCTCACCTAAAGTTCTTTATCCGAAATTATTCTTCCTAATGATTTGTAATCCGAATGATTACTCTTCCTAAAATTTTTCATCCTAAAGTTTTCATTCATACTATTTGTAGTGCTACCGGCGATGTTGATAACACTCATGTTTCCGAAAATTGTAATTAATAATATCATTATATCATTATGTAAATATATTTAAACTCCTACTGTTTTTTATCATAACGCTTTTATCCCTAAACATAATTACCATCATATTTTCTCTCATACTCAGAAATAAACATTTACCAAGTGTAATAAAAAATATATGTGGGTAGAAGACCCACATAATTATATTTTTTATGAAAAACGAGTTTAAAAAAAACGTTTCGATTCGCGAATTTTTTCTAATAATAATCATACCCTCAAATTAAAACTATAAATATCATAGAAGATGATACTTATAGTTTTAATTTGAGGGTATGATTATTATTAAATATTTAGAAAAATTTCGCGAACAATTTCGAGGTAGCGCTCGCCGGCCGCTGCCGCGGCACCGCTCGGCGGCGCCGGATTATTATGAATAAAAAGAAATCTAAACAAAAAAGATATGACTTTGAATAATAGTGTAAAAGATGGTTATGTTGAGAAAATATAGGAAAACAAATAAAAGTATAACAGATGTTTATTGCTACTGACATTATGAAGTTGAATGCTTCGGAATTATGAACATTAGAGACTGAGTAGTTAGGAATTGTGATTGTTAGGATGAAAAATGTTAGGAAGAACATTTTCGGATTTCCAATTATCGGAGTTGAAAATTTAGGTGAACTTTGGCGCACGCCTTTTTGACACCTAAACGTCAAATACTGGTGAAAATGACAGATTTGCATAACGCCCATTATAATATTATGAAGGAATCGCTTCTATAGGAAACCAAAGCGTTAATAGCCATGTTCTCTAGCTGTGTCAACATCTACCTAAGACTGTTGACCAACCCAAACTAAATTCGGTTATGTCACCTAAATTGCCATTTTCGAGCACTGCCCAAAAATAGAATATTAGCAAGCGGATTACATGAAGTAACCCAGTAGAGCTAATCACCAATTTGTAATGGTTGTCATACTGTAGATATGGTAGTTTGACCCATAAGCCATAATGCATGTGGGTCATCTACTCTACTTCGATACTTAATACTAGTTGCTTCACGGTTGCCAGTATTAGTTACTTAGTAGCTTTAGCAAAGATGGTGCATTTATTGATTTGATCTCAGAAAGGTTAAGTATCTTTGACTTTAGAGAAGTCATGTTTCAATTGATGCTTTGATGGATAGACTATCATTTAGTAGTAGCTCATCAAAATAACATGTGGTAAGACTAATTCGTGATAGATAGACGATTGTTTTGTAGTAGCTAAAGTTGTTAACAGATTGAAATGGTCAGCTAAATGATCGCGGGTTTATATAATGATACGTCGCTGACAGAAGGTCGTGAGGATTTTTGTAGTAACGAAATGCCTGCTTTTCTTTAACTCTTTCTTTAACAGTTGTGATCTTACGATGGATGGCCCGCTCTCTGTGCCCCAAAATATAGCCATAACGGCCTCTGCACTGCTACAGACGCTTATCTACACGCGCATTATCTCTGTACCAATTTCTTAGGAAATAATCTATTAAAATAATTTGCCAATATTTGGACGTTTAATATAAAAATAGTCGAAAAATCCCGAAAAAAACCCGTAAGTAAAATTATAAACCATCGTCATAAAGTTAAATGTCCCTCATCATGAAAGCAATTATCTCTGTACCAATTTCTTAGGACATAATCTATTAAAATAATTTGCCAATATTTGGACTTTTAATATAAAAAACAAGATAGCTTCAAGGCTGTTATTAATTACAACAGTTTGCTAAAAAAGGTGATAATCAAATTAGTGATAGCGCAAAAAGTGGAGCCAATCAAATCGTTGCATTTGTATATCTAACTCTTATTTGAACGGTCAAGGACATATTGAAAGATATCTTCGCACTGAAATAAATCTATACTTAATATAATAAGCAGAAGAGTTTTTTTTGTTTGAATGCTTATCTTTGGAAGTACCTATCGGATTTGAAAAATCCTGTTTCCATTTAATAGCCCAATTTTTGGGGGAGGGTAAGCAGTAGAGCGAAGCGGGCGAAACTGAGGGACACAGCTAGTTTATAATAATTATGATATGTGATGCTTAAGTGTGTCTTTTTCAACGTGCATGATGGGTAAAATTGGTACTTTTACTTGAATAACGCTGCGAAGTATGTATTGCAGATGATACAGGCAGAAATTGCCATGCCACTTAACATCGGGTGGGTCAACTATCAGAATAAGATTACTTACGTAACTTTGTATCGTGGGCCGAAGACAATAGGACTTGGCCACTTGGCCTGGTGGATCACTTATAGATTGTATGGCGTGGGTTGAGAATGGTCCTTGTCAATATAAGTATTTAGAATTGAATACAGAATTTGCGCAAGAGGAGACTCGGTAGTTTGTATGATCGAATAAAATAATATTTATGTTGTGTTACAAAATAACAAAACAGTGACACCAAATTCAACAACTAAAAACAGATTTACACTAAACAGGTAACATCCCTACAAACGTATCGAGGCCACATCGGAGTCCTACTCGTTGTACCTACAGAAACAAAACGAAGCTGTCTAAGGCAGGCCCCCGGAACCGAGCCTCGCTCAGGAGTCACGTGGTCACGCTCGTCCCAGCATGGCAGCCACGTCACCGGCTGACTGGGAGTGGAGCAGGGCCCCCCTGGTGGGTCGTGGTGGCGCTAGTCTGGGTAAGGCCAGGACACCGACGGGAGCCGAGCCGAGAGCGCAGCCGGTGACGAACTCGTGACGTGAAGCTTCCGTTGGGGTGATTCGCCGCTTTGGATCCCACCTGGAAGAAAAAATAAGCAATTAGCTGATTCTTTTGATAAACTATAGAAAAAGGAGTTGGAGGTGGTTTAAATGAGTAGTAATGAAGGCTTGATCAACATCGTTGTCAAAACATATCATAAATTGCCACTTTAATAGAGAACCGAGCTATCAAAGCGCAATCATCATGATTTGAGACCGCAAATCGCTTCAATAATGTGGCCTGTTTGTGGGTTGACATTGTTGCCAGCAAATAATCTGAGTCCACGATTTAGTATCGCTACTTTGAGTACTATAAAGTCTTATAAATATGCTTGCCACTTCACTATCACTACATAGTATAAAACAAAGTCGCTTTATCTGTCCCTATATCCCTAATAAAACTAAGCAACGGATTTTGATGCGGGTTTTTTTAATAGATAGAGTGATTCAAGAGGAAGGTCTATATGTATAATACACCGACCTCCACGCGGGCGAAGCCGCTGGCAAAAGCTAGTCATGTTATATAACGCATCCAAGGTTCACAACCTGATTCAAAGCGCCATCATCGCTACTCGTATTTTAACACAGCCTCATAAGGACTTGCCTCTTCATATTATGTAACATTATCTCAATCTAAACCATCTAAATGTAATACTTAAATTACATCACCCGACGATCCTTAACCATTCCGCGAAAATACCAAAAATGTTCCATCATAACCATATATGGCCCCAAGATATTGCCCAACTAGCTAGACTGCTCGAAAAAACCTCGGAAAACTTCCTATTGCTCAATCCTTCAGGTTTGAACGGAAACCTGTCCACTTACCAGTAAACTACGATTAAAATCAGGTTGTTTTTTTGTATGGCAACAGCTGCTGGTTGGTTTAATTTTAATCTCCGATATGTAGTTATTCGGTTGGTTATTATGTGTGGTGACCATGTATGGTATCCTGTGTTATGTGTCCGGTCGTAGATAGAACAGGTATTACTGAATTATATTATTTAATTGATGAGAATTTTTAATGACTTGTCATCCCTATAGTGGCTGGAAAACATAATTAAACAAATAAACTTTTAACAAAAAAAAAAACAACCGACTTCCAAAAAAACATTAAAAAGTGAAAAATTACTTTAATTTCGGAAGTCGGTGACTTTGGATATGTATTTTAATTTTTTGCAACAAAAAAAATCCAAATTGGTCCAGCCATCTTCGAGTAATCGGGGAACATACGTAAAAAAAAGGTTCCGACGAATTGAGAACCTCCTCCTTTTGGAAGTCGGTTAAAAAAAGTGGAAAGAGATATTATTGATATAATCAGATCTAATAGAAGGCATTGCTGTAACCATTTCTAGCTAGAAATAAATGAACAATATCATGATTTTCAATCATACTTTTATATTTTTTCTAAAAAAAAATTGACATTGTGAAATAAATAATAAATTTGTTGAAATTGATACTAACAGTTGTACACCTAATGGCAAAAAGCATAGAGAACGAATAAACATTTCACACAACAGTGTGTCTGTAATCTATGTTTACAAATAAACACTCTGAATCTCTGAATAATCCAGTTTTTCTCATGTTTTTTTAAATTAAATAGCCAGACCCATGAGTTACGGACCCAAATGGAGCACTTATTCATAACCTGCAATGTCACAAGTCAAGCTTTGCGTTGCCATCGCAAATTTCATCAAGCATACTGAGAGTAGGCACTTACGTCTCCAGCTTCTTATTTTTAATTACCAGTTTATTTAACAATTTTAATGTATGGATTATTTTTTAGTCCTATCTAGTCTTTTTCAAGCACTATGTCCTGCCTAACTGGCGTCCGAGTACCTTCAGTTAATCTGGATCAAGGCGATAATACTGTCACTTTTGTACTGGCCAGGCCCAGAATAGTGGGACATTAATAATTCAAGTACCTACCTTATATGATATTATTTTGTAAGAAGTTTATTAGAGTAATAAAGTGAAGCATTCTAAAAATAACAATTTACACAATGCAATCGCTTATTGAAAAATCTCTATTAGATACGGGGTCTCAAAATTGAGTAAGAACTAGCGATGGGCGTTTAATCAACGAACTAGTTGAGTCAACCGTTAATCTCCTGTCAACGTATTAACGTTAACTGTTTATGAATCAACTAGTTGAATTTGTCAACGACGTTTATGAATATAATTCGTTTAAGAATCAACTAAACTAAATTTGCAAAGTACCTAACGAACTGAGCAAAAAACTTACGTTGAAAATACCATCATAGATTCGGAGCGACGGTCGTTGAATTTGAACTCTAAGTAACGTAGGTACACAAGAGTTAATTTATGAAATATTTCTTTTAAGTAAATTATACCAATATAAGAATCGTTGAACGTCGCAGCGTTGAATAAAAACCGTTCAATGAATAAACGGTTAACGTTACAAGTCGACATTAGTTGACGAATTTAACTAGTTGATCAACTAGTTGAAGAACGTAAATCAACGTTGACGTTGCGTTAACGGAAAAACCGTCAACGACCCATCACTAGTACGGATAACCTTGCGGTTTTGGTGGTCAGTCCGTGGACACAGTCGATCCCAGTTATTATACGTTTAACAAGTAACAACGGGTATAACCATCATCATCATCATCACCCACATACCGAATTCCCCCACTGCTGGGCATAAGCGTCTTTTTTGTGCGTCACTGTAGGTAGCCTCACCCAGGTCTTACCCGCGATGGCAACAATGTCGTTTTAAAAGGCAGTATAAGCGCCCACACGGCCCTAGTCGCCGCAGGAGACGTTCTGGGTGTTGGGAATCCCAGGCTGATTCCCGGCCACTGTAGGCGCGGGCTTGCGGATGGCGAGTAATGGGTAGCTCGCTGTCCGGTAAGGACCAAGCCCGGGTCGACGGCGCGTTGTGTTCCACGCGCAAGGGCCGATGCCTGGCAGGGGTGTGGGTTGTTCGAAAGAGATACCGTGGCCCCTCACACAAAGGCAACTGAAGAAATACGGGTGAGTTTTAGTTAGTAAAAGTCACCCGCCCACCCGGTACCCGCGCGGTAAGTCCTGCTCCACCCAGAAGGGGAGAAGTTATTTAATGATTACCCAGCTTCAAAAAAAAAGAAAGGAAATGGTCTAAACTTACAATTGTGATAATCCCTTTAACCCGGTCAACGAATTTACTCTTTTAATTTCAAAACTATTCAAAGCTTCCCATAAGGAACTACCATTTCAATACACACTTCCTGCTAGCGATACAAAAGCTAATGTTGCAACTGCCGACTATGTGACCATCTTTACCTACGCGTGCGCATGCGCAGTGAATGCTGACGACTAAGTTAATCACTTGTTATAGGAAGACCTGCGTTGTGTAAGTACGTTTGTTAAGTAGTTACTGCATTATGAGAGTTAGGCAGACGGAATAGCTTTCATTTGTGAATTTACTAGCTGATTATTATTTATTTGGCTTTCTTCAGGGACACATCCACAGATCTGTAGCCTAATTAGTCATCCCCATTTTCACCCTGGGCTTTGTATTATCGTTCCCTAAGCTGCGCCCAAGTACTAGCGATCCCCTGCTTCACACGGCATTACGTACTCACTTCAAAAATATTGAGATTTCTGTGGCGATTGAAATTGTCATTTTTTAATTAAATGGTATTATATTTGCAGTTAACCTTTCGGAACAAATGCTCTAGCTAAATGACGGTGAAAACTGCATCAAACTTCATTGTGTAGTTTAGAAAACCAGCGATCACACACCCAGACACAAAAACGACATAGTTTCATAGGTACTATGTATACCGATTGCTCGGAATTTCGACCTATTCCTTGAAAGGGGTAATACTAGAGGTTTTAATCATTTCCAACAAATTAAGACCGCCATCTAGGGGTTGCAATTAATGGTTTGTGAGTTACGGAGGTTTTTAGATTATTGTTCAAATTTTCAGACTGGTCACCAAAACTATTTTTTTTTTTTTTTATCATCCTCAATTTTTAAACGACTTCAGAAAGAAGGAGGTTATTAATTCGACCTGCTTTTTTTTTTTTATGTATGTTCGGGCATAACTCCGTCATAGAGTTTTTGGCGGGATCGCGTTGGAACATGTCGCACGAATTTTCATTTTCATGGAATTTAGTGAAATAGCGAATTAAATTGTATAATTTTGATAGTGAATTATTCAATTTAGTTACGTGTGAGTGCACAAGTGTAGTGAAGGTGAAAATAAGTGACTAACGTGGACTTTTCGTGTTCCCCCCAAAAACTCCTATTAGGTTGTTGTAAAGTTACTACCGCTTTACAATAACTTTGATTTGACTTGACTGACTAACGACGACTGTGACTGTTTTGTAACTTCGTGCCCGATATCGGGCCATTAACTTGATCTAAAAGAAAAATTACTTGACACTGGCTAAGTGCACAAACCGTGTGAAGCCAAAATGAAAAAAAAAAAAAAAAAAACTCCGTCATATAACAGATTTGCAAAATTCTTTTTTTGTTCGAAAGGGGTTTATTCAGAAATGGTTCCTTTTAAATTTCATATAGATCTGATGATGCGTTTCGGAGACAGACAACGGAACTCTTCAAAAAATGACAGCAAATCAACCGCGATTGCTGCTATCGCATAAATATGCATTGTTTTGACCCCAAGGATGACGAAATTTCGAATTGGTATGGGGTGGGTACTTTAACTAAAAAGTGAAAAATAACAACTTTTCCAACCAAAAGAATAACCGACTTCCGGAAAACACTACAAAGTGAAAAATAACTTTAATTTCGGAAGGCGGTGACAAAAAATTCAAATAGGCACATATCCAAAGTCACCGCCTTCCGAAAATAAAGTTATTTTTCACTTTGTAGTGTTTTCCGGAAGTCGGTTGCTTTTTTCCATCATCCACCTCTAGTATACCTTTTCAAAGAATAGGTCGAATTTCCGCTGCACCTGTGTGTCTATAAATATATATGTATATTGTTCTCTAGTGGTGGCCCAGTAGTATCGGCCCCAACTTAACGAGTTGCAGGTCGTGGGTTTGAACCTAGGCAGGCCCTCTACTTTGTGTAAATAATATCAACATCACTGCTCTTAAAACAGTCAAGGAAAACATAACAATAGAACCAATAATTCGATGACTTGACTGTGACATCTACCATCCTGCACTAGCAGTAGTGGATTTAGGTTAGATGGCGCCCAATGACCAAGACGATATGGTGCCCTTTTTCTTACATGTAGTTTCCAATTCATATGATTTAGGATCAATAACTTTAAGTCTAAAAATATAAATACTTTTTAAAATCTTTTTGTTAGATATTTCGGATCTTAGTACTTTTCTGATTAATTATTTTAACAAAGAAATTCTACCCTTGAAATGGTACTAGTACTATGTTTAGATTGTAAGAGCGCAAGAAAATAAACTTTAAAATTTGGTCTTACAGTTGAGAGAAAAACCCAATCGATTTTTTATTTTAGTCGTCTTATAATTTTGTCGCCCTAGGCCCGGGCCTCACGGGCCTAAGCCTAAATCCGCTACTGCGCACTAGACCTGCGTGGTAGATTACGGCCCACTCCATCTCGCAGAGAGGAGGCCTGTGTCCCAGCAGTGTGAACGTTATAGGCTGATTATGTAATTCAACAACTGCTTTCCTAATCTCAATTACTTTTGCTTAATCACTTAAATCACTTATAAAAAAATAGAAAATAAAAAAAATAAAAAAGCCTTTTATTCCATGCAACATATAGTAAAGTATTTTAACATTAAAAAAATATGCAACAATTCCATTTTAATGATTAAGTAACTGTTCTTCTTAGTTTTTCTTTATAGCTAAGTATTTTTCTTTTTCTTTTTTTACACAGTAGTTTTCATGCATTTATATTATTATTTTCATTAAGCAAAGTATTAGTAATATAAAAACATTTGGTTCCATAGCAAATGCCTACTATTTAAATGTTACAGTGAATTCATTTTTGTTAACACATTTAATTTAAATCAGTTATTAGTCATTTCATTTAAATTAGTTTAGTTCGTGCCAAAAAGGAATAGAGCGTAGTATGCTGAACATTAAGAAAATCCATAAAATACGACACTCAAAAATAAGAAATTACACTAAAGCAATTGACGCGCTGACTTATGCCCAAATACTGAAATTCAGATGGGCCGGCCATGTTGCCCGATATGCGGATAGCAGGTGGACCAAAAATGTCACCACATGGAAGGGCCCGACAGGCAAACGCCGGGTAGGGAGACCCTACATGAGATGGGAGGATGACATAAAGAAGACCGCAGGAGCAAACTGGTTATTGACAGCAAATAACAGAGATAAATGGAAAGCCATGGCGGAGGCCTTTACCTGAGAGGGGTCCATGTTAATTCAATAATATACGAGTACTACTAATTTAAGGGTAAAAAAAAATATTTTATGAGAACCACTTAACAAAAAAAAACCATAAATTACTAACGAATAAATATTGCTAGATATAATTATATAATTTTAAATAACTGAACTGATATAAATCACTTACACACACATTATTATGTATGTTAGCTAAAGGATCGTCTAATCCGCCACGAATGCGGACTGGCATTTAACTGGACATCAAAATGGCCCGCACTGTCGCTCTTCGTTATGTAACTGTCGGCTTTAGGTAATAACGTTATCCTACCCTAGTCCAGCTTGTTATTGCCCAACATGGCTTCTAGTCGTAGGTATCATAGACATTACCGAATATGGGTTGTGACTAAAAAAACTTCATATTGTTTGGTAATTCGTTATAAGTCAGTAGTTATTTAAACACACCAAAACTATTTTCTTTTTCCAGATTGATTCTGTTCTCTGCCATGTAGTAGGACCAAGCTTATTATCCAGACAGAAATTCCTGATTGAAAACGCAATAACGCAGGCCGACTAGCAATTGAACTTAGGGCGACCCAGTGCGACTTCATACTCAACAGTCGCGTTCGCCAGACCACTAGATCATTCGACAATGAGGCAGCCAAGCAAAACATTAGTCAAAGCATTATACCAAAACCATAATTCAATTTAGTTCTTCATTGACGAAACCTGGGTGGGGTACTAGCTGATTATGAAAACCAGAACTCAAGTTTAGGACATTTCGATTGCCGTTAACGGTTGAGTTACTTAGAGCTGTATAACTCCAACAATTTCTTAATCCCTTTCTAATAGTTCAGTGGCCTGTAATTTGAGCGTAAGACCACTCGGTGGCCGGTAAATACTAGCTAGCTAGCTAGCTGTTTAATAAATTACCCTTACATTTATACGAGTAACTTGGCCCACGCGTAATCTTGCGCCATGCAAAACTGTGACAAATTATTGCGGGTCACGATCCTCAACAGTGAGGAATGTGATCAAGTAGAAAGAGGAATTACTTAAGGATATTGCGATCTATAAATCGCTAAGTACACACTAATTAAAATGACCAAAGTGGTAATAGTATTTGAAATTATGTGTTATTTAGATTGTATGACACACATCGGTGGAACGCAGAGCAAAAAGGCTCATAGGCGATGAAACGTTGGTGGCTGGGCTTCACAGCTTGGATCATCGGCGTAATGTTGCTTGCCTGTCGGTCTTCTACAGACTGTACTTCGGAGAGTGTGCGCAGGAGCTCCACGACCTGATCCCACCATCGCCCTTTTACTACCGGACTACCAGACGCACTGCAGGGTACCATCCGCACTTGGTTGATATCTCGACCAGTCGTACTCAGCGCTACTCCTCCACATTTATTATGCGCACAGCCAAAGTGTGAAACTCTCTGCCTGCGTCTGTGTTCCCTTCCACATTTAACCCGTCTACCTTCAAAACGAGTGAACAGGCTATTTTCTGGGTACGCTCGATCCATCATAGATCTCATCAATCGCTTTCCATCAGACGTGATCGAGGTCAAGAGCTGGCCCATTTAGAAAAAAAAAGTATAGGATCAATTTCTTCCAACTGAAAAGAAAGTTCTGCTGCTGGGGAGTTTTTTACGCCATCGCCACTTATTCTTTCCAGCTAAAGCACTAGGAAGTGGTGCAGGGTGGGCGCTATAGGAGACTGCCTCATGTAATTTGACGTTAAAAAGGTGCTGATTCTCAGCCTAATTTGAATAAATGATTTTTAATTTATATTCTAGAATAAAAAGCCTAATAGGGTAGAGAAAAAAGCATCAAAATCTCAGAAGAAATTGTAGTGTCTCAAAATGTCTACTAATATGTCGTCCCATGTGGTGCCGGACGTAAAGAATAGCATCATCCCATTTCTTCCCGTGGATGTCGTAGAAGGCGACTAAGGGACTTACTAAAGAATGGGTAGCAGCGTTATCTATGCATTTTACCACCATACTGCGATCACCAACCCGCCTGCCAAGCGTGGCGATTATGGCAAACCCCCTCATTTTTTTTGGGGGAGGCCTATGTCCAGCAGTGGACGTCTATCGGCTCAAATGATGATCATGATGATGTCGTTTCATTACTACAAACATTAATACAAGGTGCAAAACTTTTCTCAGATCTCTTAATCTGTTTTAATTAAATTTAATTCACTTGATTCACCATCTTTATGCCTTCCGTCATGGGAAACAAGATGTAAGTAGGTACGTAAGTTTACGTAATGTAACTTCTTTTTAATGAAAGGTAATTAACCTACTATTGATGTTTTATCAGCATATCAAATTGTTAATCATAGTTATCACGGCGTTTCCTTCTGCGGGAACATTAGTTTTAAATGAAGAATGATTATAGTCTGTTTATTTTTCGATAGTCAAAGTGACACATGTTCTGTCAAAAGCTTATTTTCGAGTTATGGCATAACAAAAATTGAAATCTTCGGTAACTGGATTATTGATTCTACACAAGATCAACAAAATTAAAAGAAAAAACAATAATTTGGACACAAAAGTCAAATTATTCGATTGATACAGTTAAACACAATGAAGATATTGATGTAACCCATCAAGATCTGAGCATAGAATTGAGGTTATTTTTGTATGTGCCAAATTATCCGTCACAAACTGAACATAGTATAGTTACATGAGTACATAGAGATGGTACGCACTACCGCGTCTGTGATGCAAGCTCAAGTTTCAATTATCTTGTTTCTTGAAGACGTAATAAATGATGATAGATATGATAATAATTTGATGATTAATGTTTTGTAATAATGATTATTGTTTTTTTCTGCTGCGGTCAAAAACTTATGTCAGTAAACTGAGCAGATACTGAATGAAATTATAGGTTCTGTTGTATTTTTATAGATTTTAGAACACAAAAGAGTCACTAGACAACAATACAGAGAATTGAAGGGATACAAAGAAGATTATGAACTATAGGCTTAGGAATGATGTGATAAGGCAACGGTGCGGTTTAAAAGAAGATGAAGTGATAAAAATTTATAAGAGTATGCTTAGATGGTTTAGTCATATTGAGAGGTGAATAACACATGGTATTTACAAGGCAGATGTGACTGGAAAAGCATATAGTGGCCTGATTGATGATGTTATTCAGAAAGTTCCAGTGCGTAGTACTCGCATCTGGCGTACTGCGAGGCAAACGGTGTATGTAAGGATTGTAGCAGGTTCTTTCTGTAGTTTATGTCTACCCCCATAGAAAAAAGGCAGAAGTTTATGTATGTATGTGTATTTTTCATATACCTATTTATCTTATGACGTAAGGTATGGGCTATAAATACTGAGGGCTTTAGAGCAACCGGTAGCAAGAGAAAATGCTAACCTAACCTAATCACATAACGTAGGTTAAGAATCGTAAGAAGCCAACGTTTGAGTCACAGAGAAAACGTCAAGTGAAACTGTTTCTGATTACCATGATGTTACATGATTAGATTAGAGTTGAGTTCTTGATTTACATAAACACAGCATACACGACTGTCAACGTTCAAAAGTGGATGGTTGAAAAACTTTAAAACGAGTGTTAAAAAACTTTTTTCTAGATTTGGAGTAAAATAATTAGGGGTGCCCCGATAGGCCTTTTTTCCGATATGATACCGATGACGATGTTCTTATAAAAATATCGGCGATACCGATACGCTTATTGATTTCAAAAATGAAGGTAAAATCAATAAAACACAAGTCAGGTTATTTTTTAAATTAATATAAAAAGAACAAATAACAGGACAAACTAAATAAAACCGTTTATAACTATAGACAGGTTGAGATTAGTTAATACTATATTTAGCATAGTTCGTTCATGCCTCGTTTGCAACGAAGTAGACGAGACAACACCCGCGTTTACACTACATTTTTAAAGCGTGAAATTTGAAAAGTATCGTTGAATCGGCCATAAAAATATCGCCGATGCCGATATATCGGCAAACTTCGAGTATCGCCGATATATTGGCATCGGTATCGGTATCGGATGCATCCCTAAAAATAATAGCGTAAAATCACGCCTGTATTCCCCGGGATGAAGGGGTAGGCAGAGGTATAACTATAGTAGGAAGATCCATATTTCACCAGTTATGTTTAAGTCCCAAAAACCGAGCCTATTGCTGTAAGTCGGGCACAAATTCAGATTCCGGGCCGCTACTGACAAATTCCAGATGGATAAACCTAATAACACTTTGGCCGACCCCGGGAATTGAATACAGGACCTTGTGCTCAGCAGTAGTGCTTGCGACCACTACGCCAATGAAGCAGTATTATAATAGGTATATCTTAAAGTTGTAGTAGCTAAGGGCGAAATGCTAAGGTTATGGAGGTAGGGGAGGGCGGGGGGATAGCACTACAGTTGTTAACCTTTTACCGTCCAAACAACCAATGTCACTTAATTAGTGTTTGGATGCAAATCATATTACAAACACGTAAAAACTTAAACGATTAATTTCAGTGTTAATCTTTAAAGATCAAAGTATTAACTTGATTTGCCCGTGATTTTTTTTACGAAATTGCGCAATATGGTTGTTAATTTAAATCTGCCATTCTCTATGTTAAATCCAAAACAGTCTTGGCGTGTAAGAGTAAAGGGCCAATAACAACGACCAATGGAGGACGAAGATATAACAGACCGTGGATGGACAGACAGTCTCTCCGAAAATGAAAGGCGATTAGTAGCTAATATGGGCAAGCGGTCGATGACCTGTAGGGCCAGTTCTTAACACCGATAATTACGTGGCAGTCGATATTTGGCCTCAGGCACAGCGATTATTTCATCTTCTATTAGACGTGAGAACCTCTATAGTAATTATTCAGACGCAATACGTCAGTCAGATGCATCGCAATAGAAAAAGCCTACACGTGGGGCGATAACATAATGATTATTGATGCTTGAGGCCTGATATCCATAGGTAAATAAAGAAGAAAAGAAGAAGGAAACGAAATTTCTGTTACAGAAAAAAAAATTAAAAGACTTGCTGACTGGGTAATTTTTTACAAATTCATGAGCTATATCATAGTCTCATATAATATGTGATATATGTCGATAAGAGTAAAAATAGACAAAATGTGTCCGAAATTGAGGTTCATAAAGTAAATGTTACGGAAGCAAACTGTCTCTATGAATATTTTTGAAGAGATTTCTTAAAAAAGCATAGCAGCAATAAGGTATTCAAAGAAGTTATTCATACGCAAAACGAAAAGTAAAAAGTCTCACAAAAGTATGCACATCACATCGGTTACTCTCGGGTCGGCGACGGATGATCGGCGTTACGTCACAGACGCGGTAACCTTTCACTGCGTGCGCAATGCGTACGCGCAACCGAAGAATCTGCGGTTTGCGACGGAATGTGAGTAAACATGCTGTCGTGGTAAATGGCACGGTAATTTATGATGATGATGAAGAATTAGAAGGAATACATATACACATAAATATCACAGTTCCTAGAGAGCATAGGAGTGGACCTGGAGAGTGGTCTTGTGACCTGCAATGCTAGGACCACTGAGTGGGTACCTTCGAACGGTAGACGTCATCACGCAGATCAACGTAAAAATGGAGACACGAGCTTACCGGTCACCGAAGGATCTGTTCGTATTAGCAGAGAACAGAAATGTAGAAAAGGCAGAGAGGTTTTCGCCCTACAGTGGGCTGATTAGTCAGACACGCCTTGGGGCAGGTAATAGCGCCATGTCACAAGATGAAAAAAAAAATTAAAGACTTATTGTGCGTAATAATGCTGTGAAAATCGAATCTAGAAAGGCATCAGAATGGAACTGGCCATGACCTGGACCGGATTAACTTCAAATGGATGAGTGTGCACGTTCTATAACTGTTACCTAACGCATCTAAGTTTGACGGCTGCTACACGTCACAATATGGGGAAAGGTCATTCTTACGCATATGTCATGGCATTATATTGTAACGTCAAATTGCGGTTTAACGGTGAAAGAACTAAGTCGCGAGTCTTACTCAGTGTGGGCGGCCCATTGCAGAATATTTTCAAAGTTTCCAGGTTTCGTCACAAAGTTTTGCTTCATCATCGCAAGTTACTTAAATCATCATCTGCCTAGCCTTTTCCTAACTATATTGGGGTCGGCTTCCAGTCTAACCGGATGCAGCTGAATACCAGTATTTTAAATGGAGCAACTGCCTATCTGACCTCCATAACTCAGTTACTTAGTAATACGGTACCCCTTGGTAAGTCTGGTTGTCAGATTTAATTTAACAGGTTACTTTTTTATTTGCCTACACTGTCCCACACTGCTGAGCAAAGGCAAAATACACACAAAATTAGAAACGTAGGAAAATGTAATTCTCCGTTAACTCCACGATCCCAATTCAGTTGGGGTCAACGCAGTACGTCTTTTTCTTCCTTGCATCTCTGTTAGCCGTCATCTCAGGAACGACACTTGTCTTAGAAAATTTGAGTAATTTATCCAGGCTCCTAAGTTTCACCATCGTTCATGATTTCTTTAGAATGAATCACTAGAATGTTGTTTTTTCAGCCATGGAAAAGGACAGTAAATGTATAATCAACATGTTCACGTTCACAGAGTTCATTGCTCCACTTTCAGTTCTCGCCGCTCGCATATTTGTAATCTGCACACAAACGAGAACCATCTACTGAGTGGCCAGTGGCTAGTTTATCTTGGGAGACGGTAACAAGTCGTACTACATCATATTGTTCTGAATTTTACACACCCACATCCCACATCAATGGTATTTAAATTATTATAATCCTTTATTTGAGTATTAGTAACAGCGACCGGACCCGCCCCTGCTTCTCACGGGTGCGATAGCCACATATACATACTTGATGAGTATTTCTGGCAATTTATTTGGTAATAAGTAAAATATTGATATTAATTTCATACACAAAAAACTTCTGGAATCATTTAGTTAAACGATGGTGAAACCGCATCATCATTCGTTACTAAGTTTAGAAGAACATCGCGGTTACTCAAATTGACACAAAAAGCGACTTTGTTTTGTAATAATATGTAGTCATAGATATAGAAAAGCATCTCTAAAGTTCTTTTCCGTTTCTTCTTCATAGGATTGAACTTTTGGAACAGTGCACCAAATTTCTAAAGTCCCTAATCATTGTCTTCCTGCCCTTGTCCCATGTTAGTTGGGATCGGCGCAACACGTGTCTTCTTCCATTCTCCCCTGTCAACCGTCACGCTATCATTCAGTCTCTTCTCTTTCATATCATTCCTTACACAATCTATCTTTTTTTTGGCCTTATAAAAGTCTTAAATCCCTAATCTGGTTATTAAATTCAGTCAGTTAAATATATTTTTTTGGTCTCTCTGCATGCACCTCCGCCATCTGACGTCAACTAGTATTAGACTTGCGTATTATATCTGCATCGACGTCAAAAGTGAGATCAGTGCCGAGGTCGAGGATGCACTTTCACCCCTTACCCACATTTCACGGATTTCGAACAAGCCAGTTCTCAAAACCGGTGCATACGATCTTGAACTTTGTGGCTAATTATGGTAATCTCCGGATCAGTATGAGTTTGTTCTTCAGTGTGCTATTCAAATAATTCTCGGACTTATCTTGAATAGATTTTATTTGCATTTCTTATTCATATATAAGTTTATCGATGTTTTAGACCTTGTAGGTATTTCTTTCTACTTTCAAAAATAATAATTTTAAACTACCAAATTAATTTTGTTTAACATGATGAATATTTACAACAATTGCAATATTAATTGAAATAACGTTGATATTTTAAAATACTAAAATTATTTTTGTTTATCGTGATGAATATTTACAACAACTGCAATATTGATTTAAATAATGGTTATATTACCAACATCACATCTGTGTTCATCATGCTCATAGCATTTTCTACCATACATTCCGAGCCCACGCGTGACAAGGCAAAATGCATGCCATCTCTATTTTTCACACTCATCTGCAACGTCACTGAACAGCTCAATGATTACCTTCGAACATTCAAGTATTCTATCATTTCTAAGCACCGTCGCTTCCATATAGTAACAAAGTTATTCCAAGTATACGTAATACGGCACATGACGTCGGCCCTACCGCTTTCTCCGCTCTCACGGCCAAAAGGTCGCTATGCGAATGTTTGTATCTCTTGAGTGTCTCCCCCGGCGAGGTTACTTGCTTTTGATAGATGCGAGACGTGCTTTACAGTTGTAACTTCAATTGAATACGTATATACTTTCAAATACGTTATAAGATATTAGAATATAATTACAATTACATATTATAAGGTAATAACATTGTTGTGAGTTTTAATGCTTATAGTTATAATTCTCTTTGAGGGACAGCTTGAAGTTTCTATACTGTTGATAATCATAATGGTAACTACAATGCGTGATGCTAATAGTAATCATCATTACCATCAGCCTTTAATGTCCCCACTGCTGGAACACAGGCCTCCCAAGAGGGAGAGGGCCATAAACCACCACGCCGCGCCAGCCCAGTGCATATAGTTTGTAAACATAATTGTAATAGAAACGTTACACGCTGGTAGATGATACATACAGCGTTATTATTCACGTCATAAAGCTGTGTGAAGTAGCTGCTAGGTCAAAGAAGTGACAGGTCACCTGGTTATCTCTTACGAGCATCACGATGCTCAAACACTTTTCCTTTCTTGGCTGTAGCAATATACGTGTGATGAGAAAATTCTGATAGACTTTGCCAAAGATCATCTTTAAGAAGAAAACTAATAAATTAAATTGTTACTGGAAGATTGTTCTACAATCGCTTTGTTAGCATGGATGGCGTTCTTAGGTAGTGAGACCCCAATTCATTACAGCAAAACTAAGTATTATGCCCAGTTGGTTGCAAAAATCAGCTATAATTGTGTCTCAGGAATCTTAAACATGACCATTATGCTACTGTGCCTCGTTTGCCAAAGAAAACCTATTATGACATACCTAATATTTTTTCACTAATCGTTGTCACGTAATTTTTTTGTTGTCCGTCCTACTTAAATATCCGTATTGCAAGTTTTGCATACATGCATAAAATAATACTTATGAAGTAACGAACCCACAGGTTGAGCAAAGTCAAACTTCAAAACTATATTCGTGACCACGTCCCTCTTTAAAGTTACAGGCAATTACCTAAGTAGTTAATAAATATAACGAAACGTTTCATAACGATTTGGAAAATAGCGGCGTATGACGAAATGAAACGTTTCAAAAAGTCTTATCATTCTAAAAAAAGTTAACACATCCGTTCAAGGTAGCGACAATAACTTGGCTCACCATTTCCTATTCCGCCTCTCGCACTTGACGCTTCTGCAAAGAGGTGTGAACTTGTAGAGAAAGTCATGTTTTTATTGCCGTCACCTTTACAATCTTCATTTCTCGTTCATTTCCCACCTAGTGCCTATTGTTTTTGAGTTCAGTTTATATTTCCGGAACTACATTGTTAAGTTTGTTACGCAAATGTGAGAACAAATTTACATATGCGTTTGGCTAAATTAGTCGCGTTTACCTGCGTTCACAGTTGGCTGGATTTCATTATGCGTGCAAATATGGTTGGTCTTATGTCAATATTGTATGGGCTGTTGTCGTCAAGGGTTTACAATAGACTTGATAAATCTTTACTCTGATAATTTGGAGCGGTTTCCTCTGTCATTTCTTGCGTAAACGTCAGATACACTTAGTTTTTCGTTTTCATGTAATAAATGCCAATAAACGTGAAAAAAGTTATTTCGAGACGTAGTTTTATAGATACAGAACAGATATAATCACGTATTTACACTTTCAGTAAGTTTATAATAATCAACACAACCATTCACAGTTCTCTACATTGGTCTCACGAAAAATTACATGCATTACTAGCTGACCCAGCAAACGTTGTTTTGCCTTATAAATTATTTAGGGTGAACAACCCTTATCACTTAGGGGTATGGAAAATAGATATTAGCCGATTCTCAGATTTATTGAATACGCATATAAAATTTGGTAAAATCGGTAAAGCCGTTTCGGAGGAGTACGGTAACTAACATTGTGACATGGAAATTTTATATATAAGATAACAATATTATATATAATCAGAGTGTGGAATAAAAACCTACAATCTTTACATAATCAGAATCCAAATAGCACAAGAAATGAAAAGTAAGCAACCTCAGGAAATATAACAGAAGGAACAGGTTAAAATAAACCAATGAGGAAAGAAAAGCGAACATCAGATATAAGTCTAACACTAACCGATCTAACCGGCTACAATAATCTAAAAGAAACAAGTTTTTCAATACTTTCTACAAACATAGATAATAGCTTGTTATATAAATTAGAAACCACGTATGGAATGGATGCCTCAGGAAACGGAATCAATGGCAACGTTAAAATATTGCATATATTATTATTTGTATCTTGTGTAACACTTGCTAAAAGTAAAGAAACCTTGTCACGTTTAGTCTTGAACACTTGACAACAAGCTAAGTGGAAGGAGAAAAGTCACGATTCTGATCAGGTAGAGTTGGAATTTCATAATAATATGCTATTAACGCATCATCGTACTGCTAGGAATGTGATGCGGCTATGATGGGGTCAAAGGTTGGAATTACAATTAGTGATATATGCTGTTTTTGACTGACAATAATTTGCTTTTTGGATATTACCTACTAAATTCAAATTGGCAGAGGAATTGGTGACAAGGACTCGATAGATTAAATTACTGATTGAAGAGGACCACACAGTGTTATTACAATCACGGAATTCTTAACTCTGAACCTCCAGATAAAAATAAAAGTAAAGATGACATCGAAACAAACAAAGACGCTCTTATTACCAAACAATCTAATACGGTTGTGGCAGATGACGCTTCCCATTGAGCGGGTCTTGTGTGCGCGTACGCGGCATTCGCACGATTGCGCAAGATACTCATCATTGCTTTCCCATCGCTGCTACGACTAAACTGCGCTCGCGTTTAAGTTTCCAAACATGTAAACAAATAAGCTTGTTTAGAAAAACCACTATTATGCCCACACAAAGTTCAGTTCTGTGTCTCGTAATGTTGATTACTTTGCCTACATATGTATGTATAGAATCAAGTCTATCCGACTAAACAGACAGCTGTGCTGCTGGGGAGTTTGTTCCGCCACTTCTTCTTCCCAGCTAAAGCACTAGGAAGTGGTGAAGGGTGGGCGTTTTGGGGGACTGTCTCATGTACTTTGACGTTCGAAAAGTGCTGATTCTCAGCTTAATTTGAATAAATGATTTTGATTTTGATTTTCAGTTGCTTGCAGTTGTAGCGCAACAACTTTTTCAATAGTACCTACTAGGCGTTCAGGTATCAACTTAATTTACACTACGTGGACAAAGTTGTAGAAATAACATCAATCGGAAACAACAATTTGAATAGACTTTAAATATAACGACCTGTTAGTCTTGTGTGGGAAATTATTTCATCCGTGAAACGTCAAAAGTTTTATACATAATATTTGGTCGAGAATTTTTGATTGGACGCGCTACATAATCTGATTTGATTCATTGTAAGGTTTGAATGGAACGGTTTGTTTGATTTCTATTTTACTTTTATAGCCTGGCGGAGGGTACTATGTTGGTTAGTTACGCAGCTCATGTCATAATTAAAATAAATACCAAAAATGGAGAATTGTCGAATCGATTCGGACTGGTCTGTAGCCTGATGAAAAGACACAAAAACTCAGTCCGTCACGATACTGATATTATGTTCGATGCTATAGTTAATTAACGATAATTAGTCTAGGTCAATATTGATCTAGATAAAAACTGATCTAGTTTCCAGACTTACACAAAATCCAAAAAAATGAGACTTGCTACTACTAATTCCAATCAATAATACTTGAGAAATCTGTAATTTTTCCATTTAAAATACTAGCATGGTTTTTATGTGGATAATTTGATGGCGTGCAATGGACGGTCGGAATTTACAACATTTTTATTACTTGTAATTATAATTATCTTCAGATGTTGTAAGTACTGTGATATAACGTACTGGTTGTGGTGTTGCGTACTTGAAGGATGGTACTTTGATTGCCATGGTGATTGGTAATGATGGAAAAGTAATAGGATTTAGAAATGTTGATCTCAAATAGACAAGTGTAAGTAGCGATATTGCATTACTGTTCTGGTATAAACTGAGTGAAATACAATAACTGAGTGACATATTGGCATTATAAACGATACGTCAATTCATTTAACCGACTTAATTTTTTTTTTGTATGTAAGTATGTCGCGATATCTCCGGCTATTCTAGATCGGTTTCGAAAATTCTTTTTATAATGGCCACGTGGTAGTCCCATAAAAAAAAACCGGTCAAGTGCGAGTCGAATTCGTGCGCCGAGGGTTCCGTACCTGCCCATTATACCGCCATAATAAAAAAGATATGCGCAAATTTAGATTTTCGCGAAAACTTGTAAGTACCAAAATTTACATTAATTTTCAACTTTTTAATTTTTTGGAATTTAGATTTTCGCCAAAACTTGTAAGTACCAATTACTTAAAGCGAAAAAGTTTTCGCGAAAATCTAAATTTGCCCATATCTTTTTATTGTGTTGACTCAAAAAAAAAAATAACTTGCTAAGTCCACCCGTTCCTGAGAAAATCGGTGGTGACACACGTACAGACAGACGGACAAGAGAGTGAGTAGTGACGGATAAGGGTTCCTTTTTTTGTTTTCTGAGGTACGGTATCCTAAAAAATTGTATATTTGCTTTGGTAGTTTTTGCATAAGGTTTGATTTACGTTTTAACCCATTCTGTGTATCTTGATGTTCTTATACTTTGTCATTGTTTCTTGTTTACATAACAAGTTACTGGTATACGAATTGGTGTGCGGTAAGTACCATAACCAAAAAACTAAAAATAAAAACCTTTTCGGTTGTTTTTTTCTTGTAATAAAAACTTATACCAAAAAAAAAACAACCGACTTCCGAAAAAACACTACAAAGTGAAAAATAACTTTAATTTCGGAAGTCGGTGACTTTGGATATGTATTTTAAGTTTTTGTCACTGCCTTCCGAAAGTAAAGTTATTTTTCACTTTGTAGTGTTTTTTCGGAAGTCGGTTGTTTTTTTTTGGTAAAAGTTTTTAATTTTCACTTTTTTAGTTATAGTACCTCTACCCCAATAATTCGAAATTTCTTCATCCTTGGGGGCAAAACAATGCATATTTACGCGATAACAGCAATCGCGGTTTATTTACTGTTATATTTTGAGGAGTTCCGTTGTCTGTCTCCGAAACGCATCATCAGATCTCGATGAAATGGGACCACATGGGAAGCACGAGCTTTCAAAAAAAAAAAAAAAAAATCGGTTCACCCAGTCGAAAGTTATGAGGTAACAAACATAAAAAAACACAGTCGAATTGAACCTCCTCCTTTTTTTGAAGTCGGTTAAAAAGTTTTTATTACCATGTAGGCTGTTACTAAATAATATGCTGTAGCAGTTTCAGTCAACGGATGAAAAATACCCCATCGTCTGCCAGAGCAAATTATGGATGCAACTCCTTTCAAAATAGTATTCACACAAAAATAATATTAGAATTAGCTCCTTTGTAGGAGGTAAATAAAAGATTCCTATTCCTTGTGATCATTTTAGAGTTAACAAACACTTACTCGAGGCATCTGTGCAAGAAGTGCAGGAAGGCAGGGTCGTCCGACCTGACGATGGTGGTGAGGGTGCGCGTGCCGGGGCGGCGCTTGCGACCCTTGGAGTTGGTGATGCTGCGGGGGGAGCCTTTTGAGTCTGGGGAACAGATATTACAGGTCAGCTTATTGATAGAATTCGATCAAATTGAGAGTGATACAATTAAATTTTTTATCAATTAAATTTTCATTTATTGTTGAACGTTAATTATATGCTATTATTGTATAGAATCAAGTTCTTCCAACTTAACAGACAGCTGTGCTGCTGGGGAGTTTGTTGCGCCACTTCTTCTTCCCAGCTAAAGCACTAGGAAGTGGTGAAGGGCGGCCGCTTTGGGGAACTGTCTTATGTAATTTTGACGTTCAAAAAGTGCTGACTCTCAGCCTAGTTTGAATAAATGACTTTTGATTTTGAACCCAAAAAATTGGATGCTATTATAGGAATATAAAACCACTTTCCGTTCCAATGCACCTTTCAATTAAAAGTGTAATTCAATTAGCAACTATATGGAGTATTTTTTATTATTAAGTGAATTGTTTTTGATTTTTTCTTTTACTCTTACACACGCTGTCTACGTCTCTTTACCTTCTCGCAGATGTGCTGGAAGAGATTTCTTAGAAATAAGCATCACCTCTGTACCTATTTTTAAGTTCCTTTGTCTTGCTTGTTTATACACCGTGGCATTTTAGTCGTCTTACAAAGGTGGTTCACTCAATGTATCCGTCATAAAATACCTCTAGGCGCGATTAAAACATTGTTACCATTAATTAAGATAATAGGTACAAAGAAAAATAAATAAGCTTTAGAATTATGAAACACCCTCCCTGTAGGTAGGTAGCTTGATATCTTCTACCGTTTGATACGTAATAATGTTTACGTATCAAACGGTTTCTACCGTTATCGATATCTTCTGATATCAAGCTACCTACCATTACATTCCATCATTAATTCCATCTCCATAACAGGGTGTTTCAAGCTACGTCATGCGTCTTAGTGAATGATATTTTTTTTTTTTAATATTGAAATGTTCAAAAATATATATTTTTTAAATAAATGATTAGTAGTCATTGGATACATGAAGTGGGCTGCCGTTGTAAGACGACTAAAAAGTCACGGTGTATACGTGTGAACATAAATGGTTAAATAAATAAATATTCATATTCTTTTTAGATCCGTTATGTGAGATTTCTTAACATAAGAATCTAGGGCCAATAGTGACGTCAACAAGATTCTTTCTTTTAGCATACAATAATAGCTAATTATAAGAACTGCCTTTTACCTGTGATAAACAAGAAATAAATGGATATGAATATGAATATGAATATATTCAAGAGGAGAGCAAAATCTCTTGTTTGGTGTCCCTCAATGATTTATACTAAGATCTACATATTTTAATATCTTACCAAAAAACAGTCTCTTCCTCGTGGCATGTAGCAGCAGGTCGGGGGGTGGTGGTCCGAGCAGCTCCATGATGCAGGCCAGCTGTTCGGTCTCATTCTCGCCCGGGAACAGAGGGTAGCCCGTGTGGAGTTCCGCTAGGATGCATCCTGGGACCAAAACAAAAACACAATTACCATCCTTCTGCCTTTATAGCAATTTATTTAGGCCTGAAACTGCATTAAGCGGACGCCCGCACGATTCATAAAAATGTGCCCCATCGCGGGTACCAACCGCGGGCGTCCGTCGCGGGGTAGGCTACTTTTTTCGCGGTAATAGTTCCCGTGGGATAATTTCCGACATCCACGCGGATCCCGCAAATCCGCGGGCAGCAGCAACTCGTAAATAAAATGGCCCAGCGACAGGCGTCATCACGAACCTACGGAACCCACACACCTGTCCACGCACGTAGGCACGCGACAGTTGAACGTCGCGGGCGCCCGCATATCGCAGTTTCAGCCCTTGGGCTCCGTTAATCATCTCTTTTATACATCTCTATCAGCCGTCTCCATATTCACCAACTTACGTGGCCATATCATCTTCCACACTGTCCCTCCATCATGCATCGTTTGTTTGGTTTTCCTCTATTCTGATAGTCGTGCAAATTCATCGTATTATTTTTCTATTAACAGTCTGAGTTGAGCTGCAAGGTTAATGACAAATGCGTGCACTGACTGGACAGGTCCACTGAATCTGTGTGGTTCTTTTCTCAAAAGACCATTTCAGACACCAGTATACAGGATACGTTTTTATCTACTGCGCAAACTGTAACCATAAATTCAGCATATCATTTTAGACGCACCAGCGCAGAAAATTTTCGTCAGCAATACAAAAAAAAAATCTGCTGTTTCATACGTTTTGACCGCATAGGCATTACACTTGTCCATGAAACAGCTGATATTTTTTTTTTTGTAAATCGACCTATTTTGTTTTTGCTTTTTGATCTAGAATGATATGCTGAATTCATGGTTAAAGTTTGCGCACTGGATAAAAACTTATCCTGTATCTATATGGTCTGATCAAGATTATGTCTAGACTTAAAAAGTGTTGCGGCTTTTCTTTTCAGAGCTGGCGTTTGTCCTAACTGACTACCAGTTATTTTTATTTTAACAATATTTGGGATGCCAATAAATAACAACTAAGTTTGTTTAAGCAGAGATTATTTTCTGCGTGACTTTGTGCGCAGCCTTTCTTACGGCTACTTTTACTAACTATTGTATTTTAACAACAATTTCTACTTCGTTATGAGTGTTTCGTTTCACATGGGTGATCTTTACTTAACGAGATGCAATTTTTAATTTATTCATGCCATTTTTACGATCATAAAACCACCGTAGCACTTACAATAATGATAGCTAAGTACATTATAAAACGTCATAATATGGTGACTATGGGAATGTCATTAATGATAGGGAAATATTCCTTCTGTATTTATGATTAAATAACCAGTGCATTCCTAAAAGCGGCATCATACATAAACATAACATCACGCCTGTAATCTCCGAAGGATTAGGCAGAGGTGGACCTATAGTACACCCACATTTTTCCTCTGTTATTTTTAAGCCCCGTGTATATCATGTATGTATGAATCGGGCACAAGTTAAGACCCCGGACTGCTCCTGAGAACTTCCAAATGGAGAAACGCAACAACACTACCCGACCCGGGATCGAATTAAGACCACATGCTCAGCAGTAACGCTTGCGACCACTAAACCAACGAGGCAGTTCCTACTGTTTGTGACTTGATAGCCAATGTGTTTATAACATCTCCATTGTACACAAATATAACATTCAACATATCTATAAATATTTAAATGAATTGACGTTTGCTAGTCTCACAAAAACTCGAGAACGGCTGGATCGATTTGGCAAATTTTGATTTTAAAATATTTGTAGAAACCCACGAAAGGTTTAAATCTACATAAACAAGGTGTAATTTTAATCACCGTTAACCTCGCCTTTTCGGGTTTGGCCCATAATAAAAGTTGTTCACAACGATGAGTACAATGACCCCTTATGAGGTTAACGGTGATTAAAATTACATCCTGTTTATAGAAATGTATTGACGTTTGTTAGTCTCACAAAAAGTTAAGACAACTTTTATTGGCGGAACGAAGTTCGACGAGTCAGATAGTAACATGTATAAATTCAATCTCTTAGTATTGTATAATTGTATAACACATGTGTCGGCACTATATTCCTATCATAAAGTTTACTGGGTAGGTACGTTTATATTTACTTGAATGTGCCCTGGCAGCTGACAGTACCTATGTCATGTTCACTCAAATGTCTCGCTGGTGGTGGCGTGTGTGTTGAATCATTAAATTCCCTTCGAAATTTTTGAACTGTATGATGCTGATCCATACGTCACTGTCGTGAACGGGCGCCGCCAGTAGGGACAGACACGTCGTAGCTGCTAAGGCTTATTTTAATGTTTTTAATTTATAGATGAACGATGTTAACAATTTTTTGTAAAAACATTTGGTTTAAAAAAGTGTCCGTGGGGTTTATTGCCCGTTCTTCTCCATAGGTACCTATTACGCGTAGGAATGGGCAACTAGCTTCATATTTCTGACTGACCGACCCCTTGACAATTCAGAAGTGCCATTGGTTTATTTGAAATAAATACTTTGAGTTTGAACACTAAAAAAAATAACAAACGAAAGTCGCCAATTTAAAGTGCTTACGCATCTCACAACCTGTTTCAAGATATAAAGATGCGTCCCCAGTTATAAAACTCGTCGTTAATGTAACGCGTACCGGCCGGTCTGCCGGTAGGCGGTAACATCCATCACCAGTTGCGTAAAAACTACATTCTTTGG
The DNA here is from genome assembly GCA_949091785.1 of Polymixis lichenea. NCBI lineage: Eukaryota > Metazoa > Arthropoda > Insecta > Lepidoptera > Noctuidae > Polymixis > Polymixis lichenea. Next base: position 23,365,034 of record OX420937.1, read on the forward strand.
TGTCGATATCTGCTGTGCGAATCGCGAGGTCACCTTTCTCTCTCACTTTCTATAGCTAAGGGTTATGGCGTGCTTGCGATTGTCTGTCCGCGGAAAGCTTTGCTTCGAATTTGTGATCGTGTTTTCTTGATATTTATGGTTATGATTGCTTTAGGTCAAGTGGTGTTAGAATATCAGTTGGCGTTACGATATTGGAGCATTATCGGGAGTTATAAGGTTGTTTAGTGGTACTTTCTCCTAAGTGTCGTGATTTAGAGTTTCAATTTCCTTATTAGTAGTTATTGGTGAAGTAACTTTCAGTTCTTGTCAGGCTTTATTTATCTTAGCAATCTTCCCTAATCTATCTTATCTCATCCAGCTCTTATCTTCTCTTATCTAACTTAATGTCTCTAGTTTTTAGGGACGACTATTTGGTAGCTCTCAGTGTGCGGCAAACCTAAGCTTACATAATCCATATCATCAGTAGTAGTGTAACCTCTCAATCTCATTTCATTGACTCTGTCTGTTTCTCTCTATTTTAGAACATTAGAACGAGAAGCAAGATCAAGATCAGCATGCTTTCAAGTTTTTAAAGTAGTGCTTTGTTTGATAACCATCCGTTTAAATATTTTAAGAGTATTTATCTGTGACGTAATTTCCGCTTTGTGCCATGGCTGTGCGTCCTAATTCTTTAGTAGGTACTTCTCGAAAAGAGTATTTATTGAAAACGCTTATTAAAATATTACATAAGGCTTTTGTAAAATGGAGATAGACCTCAATGCCTCAATTGATCTTACGTATGGTAATTATATTTGACACGCGGTGTTTAACAAAACATGTTTTTCTTTGTGTTACAAAATTATAATAACAATGTCAATTTTACGGTGGAGATCTTGTTGACATTTATATTGCATGTGGCCGTAGGCTCTAAAAGTTCCGATAGCATTTAAAAAGAAATACAGACTTCAAGTGCCATTTTTAGGGTTCCATAGTCAACAAGGAACCCTTATAGTTTCGTAATTTCCGTGCGTCCATTTGTCCACAGCTTAGCTTAGAGGCTCTTAGAAAAAAAAGGTGAAAGCTGTAATTTAGCATGGGCATACATTTTAGTTACGCCGACAAAGTAGTAAAATAAATCTTGACAAAAAAACATCCCCTGTACGTATGTACCTAACGTGTACACGTAAAGTGGGTATGTTTTTTTCTCGACTACCCCGTGGTGTGGGCGTCGTTGTATAGGTATTTCAAAAATACTGTGGTTTTGTAAAAATCTATTTTACGATTAAGGGATACGTTCGTGAAAAGTTGAGCTTTAAAGTGATTATTTTTGTTAAGAATCAAATGTTGCCCCTGCCAGCTAAATGGTTGTTTTTGGATATGAGAAAAAAATCACGGTAGTAGTGCAAATAACGAAATTAAAAAGAAAAGTATCACAGCCAAGTAGGCTTAACCAGTCAACGAGTAAAAGTCGAACAATTTAATTTTGCAGTTGGAATGTATAGTAGAAAATGTTCTTCAGCCACATTGTTCTCGCGATAAATTCATCCTAACTACGGAACCCTTCAATGTGCGTGGTCTGACACGGCACTTCGCCGGTTTTTTCTAAGTTGTCGGGATATAAGCTGACGGATCACCTGATAGTATAAGTGATCACTGCCGTTTGTAGTCATTTGCACGTAACACAAAGCTGATATGTCCTATTTGCTTGTAAATATACCGGCACAATAACTAGATAGGTATGGCGGTAGGAATGTGGTACCTATAGTTAACACAGAAAGGCATGTTGATCTTGGTAGCCACTCTGCCAAGTTCCTTCACAAAGAGCAACCAAAAACCTACCTTATACTATTTGTTCCAAGAACTAATTAAATATGTATTCGTTTCTACTTTGTCTGTAGCCAAAAACTCACCCATGCTCCACATATCAATAGGGGTCCCGTACTGCAGCCCGAGTATAACTTCAGGGCTCCTGTAGAACCGCGACTGGATGTAAGTGTAGACTCGCGCATGCGTGTAGCAGGAGCTTCCGAAGTCTATCACCTTGATTGAGGAACTGCCTCTCGCTTTGAGGAGGATATTTTCCTGGAAGAAAGAGATTTTGACAAAAATAAGTTACTGTACCTACGAGTAGTCAAAAAGCGCAAAGGTCTAGTAAGAATGGTTGCCAGAGACAACCAGTCTACGAGTATTCAGTTATTGGTCAGTTTATTTTATTTTTTGTAATGTGCGTTTTGTTTGTTTTTTTTTTTTTCAGTCTTACCAAGGTACTCCTTGGTCGTATCGTACTCCTCCTTCTCCTCCTTTATCGTACTCCCAGATACAGGGTTAGAGGCTCAATGTAACATACTGGTATTCAACTTCATCTGGTTGGACCGGAAGCCGACCCCAACATAGTTGGGAAGTTCTCAAAGACACAACTTAAGTAGACCAAAACAAAACCAGAATTGTGGTAGACATTGATAAACGTTATTTAGCACATCCTCTGGATTCCCTCACTATCTAGTAAGTACTTCTACTTCAACAATTATGCAACAGTGACAGATACTGCTTAGACAAAATTATGTGCTCGTCATTTCAGCCGAAAGAGGACCACTGCTGGACATAGGCTTCACCCAAGCACCGCCACTTCGACCGGTCCTGTGCTTCTCACATCCAGTAGATTCCTGAGGCCTTCACCATATCATCGGTGCACAAACATGTGCTAAATAGCGTTTATTAATCTGGGCCTGAGTATTTTTAAAGGGGTTAATTTACCTCAAGCCTGTACGATCTTCAAAACAGGTAAAAAAATGTCATTTTTAACTTCACCATTCACGACTTGCTACCATGCATGACCTCCCAATTAAAAAGTTAAATGAACCAAATGATTCCTGATCCCGTGCCTAAAATAGCAGAAAAAGGTTGTACTAACCGGCTTCAGGTCACAATGTATGATATTTTCTCCCTCGAGCAGCCTCAGACATCGCAGTAGTGAGCTCGTGAACCGCCTGATGAGGCTGAGACTAAAGCCTTGATAGTTATTCTTCTTTATCAGCTCGTATAAGTTGATACTGGAAATTAAAAATAAACATTTTCAGCTTAAGAGCGTTTATACAGCGCGAGCTGGTAACGTCGCATTTCAAGTGGTTTTTCGTAATTATCTTATTAGGCTGAAATATATTTTTTTTTCAGTCGAGCACTAGATTATAAGTTTGTATACTATATTTTTTACAGTTATTTTGGTATTTTCAAAAATCGAGTAAATGTTAAGAATAATTATAAATACCGGAGCGTGTTTCTGGCAAATAAAGACATTCATTCCTTCAAAACCACTAGAAATGTGACGCTGCCAGGATGCCGCGCGGGATGAACGCTCTTAAAGCCTCATTTACACGATGTGATTTTTTGCTTGTGGCGCCATAAGTTAAAGCAACATTAAAAGCTTCTCCATCTCAACAGTGTTTAGACGTCAATCCGATTCAGTTTGTCCCTTGCTGCGTTCTACCAGCGATGCCCTTTAAGCCGAGGTCTGTACCTCACAGGGGGTACCCTTAGCGAGAAGTCACTCTAGTTTTATGTTTTATTAAGCCCTGGCTGGTAATCTTAATTTATTAAGATTATCACAGGCATGTCTGGTTAACCAGACGACAACCTCATAGGCTGAACTGCGAGATGTCATAAAAAAAAGTGTTTAGACGGTCATTTGTTGCATGGTGTAAATGAGGTTAAAGTGTTTATTACTATTTCTGACGTTTACAGTAAAAAATCTACATGAAGCGTCATTAGGCGCCCTTAGTACTCCATCCTCAAGGATGATTACGGTAATCTATTTTAATGGAAGCCATATTTATCGTTTACGACGATACTGCGTCATATGGACTGATATTTAAATTGACTTAGTTTATGTCTACCACGAGCGCATTTCTGGATATCTCATGACAAAGAGTATAAAAGAAAGTTGCTTTTTCTGTCTGATGGGTCCGCTTTGTCCGCACTGAACTCCACAGTAGTTTTATTTTGCTGTTTTCACCAATAAGTGGAGCCTTCTTATAATATACTCATAATTCTACTAAACGTAAATATATGAAAGAAATTTCGTCGTCTTGTCAAATCCTTGCGAAACACGGACGAACCCCCTAGTGTATAAAATCACACCCCCTAAAGCGTCTAAAACGGCCCCTAAACGGTAATAATGCTGGTGCGGGTTGTTCAGAAGAGATACCGCAGCCCCTGGCAGGCAGGCAACTAACTGAGGGAACACGGGTGGGTTTTAGTCAGTAAAAGTCTGACACGCCCTCCTGCTCCACCCACAGTGGGAGAAGTCATTTGATGATTTCCCACCCAAAAAAAAAAGCGTTAAAAATGCTGTGTCTATCGTTTTATACTGTGCACGTAGCTTGTATATTGGCTTGAGTTACACACAATCGTTAGATTGTAGATGGACAATAAATAATAATGAAGTCTTACCTCATAAGTTCAAAACTGATGCACAAATGGTTCCTAAAGTAGAAATAATCCAGCATGTGAATGACATTGTGCGCTTGATCCTTATCCTTCAATCTCAGATGATCGAGCACTCTGACTTCCACCAGGGCCTGATGGTGGAACCGCTTCTTATTCCTGATAATCTTGATAGCCACTTGGCTTCCTGTGCGATGATCTTGCGCCCTGATCACCTGGCCGAAGGATCCCTTGCCGATGACTTCGAGGATCTCGTACCTGTAGGCTATGTGGTCATGGATTTGCTGGAATCGAAGATACGACGTTGAAGTTAGTTCGGTTATTGTGATCGGTAATATTTCAGCTTAATGGAATGTTATGATATAGTCCGGGATTTATAATTGATCAATAGAACCTGTTTTACCTTTAATAGATAGCAAGGAAGCGTGATTGTTATTGAAATTATATTACTTTAGAGATTTTGTATCTTTGCTAAGTAATAGCCGTATGAATGGCATCTCAATAGCAAGTTCTTACCGTATAAGGACTAAATAATTATTCCCTCGTAAATTATTTGTATGGGAAAACAAATAGAAATTTTATCCAAAACAGGTTCCTGTTGGTTTGGGAAACAGTCATGAAGGTATTTATGGAATGCTGGCTAAGATGTGACAGACTCAATAGCGACCCCATTAAGGGTTTTGTCAATAGATTCCGCGATTGTACTGTCTATTGCCATAGCATTAGCAGGCAGCTGTGCTGCTGGGGAGTTTGTTGCGCCATTTCTTCCCAGCTAAAGCACTAGGAAGTGGTGAAGGGAATTTTGACTTTCAAAAATGTCTGAATAAATGGTTTTTGATTATTAAAGGGTCTTAGGATTCGTAGACCCTGATATGTGTCTCGATCTAGCCATTTTTTGTTTTATAGGTATCGGGAACAACAAAGAATGTCTGAACTTAATTGTCTATTTACCTTTCATATAGAACGTGTATATTTTACAGGGTAAAACGGAAACTAACTACACACTTTTGAAGCAAATTGACAAATTAATGGATTAAAAGCCCATTACGCATTCCATTAGTGTCCAGGCTTATACCGATGACATACAGTTTTAAAAATTAAAACTTATACTTCTATTGTTCCATAATATGATTGTGATTTTGTGAATTAATCAAAAGAATGAAACATGAATTAATTCAAAAGATTTAGGTTTTTTTGTGCGTAATGAAATCCTGAAAGCCGGTGGCTAGGGACAACATTTTCGAACGTTGTACAACAAATTCCTTCGGATAATATTTCAATGCTTGGGTTTCGAGCCTTCGGACAATTAATTTAGTGCAAAATCGGCTCTTTCAATTCCCATTTCGGTATCCCATTTCAAATTCCATTTGAGTATTTTTTGCTTGAGTCAGATCCGTATTTCATTCAAAAGACTTTTTTTTGTAATTATTCGGATAAAAGGATTTGGGTTTTAATTAGTATTCGAATGGAACTCCGAGCTTTTCAATACAATACATGTTGGACGGGTAAATAATCTTTTTTTTTGTAATAGAAGTGAAAAATACATATTAGGTTCTTTTAACAATCATGGGTATTGGAGGCAGTATGTACCGAGCGGTCCACAGAGCAGAAGACAGCATAACTTGGAGACGCGTCGTATGTGTTTGCGATCCTCAGCATTGAGGGAACGACGACGAAGAAGAAGAAAGACGATCATGGTTTTAGCCAATTTAATAGCGGTGCTATTCTCTAAGGATTACAGCCTTGCGCGCAGCGTTTCCGCAGTGGCAAAACAACAATGTGATATTAACTAAGCTGCGACTAGCTACACTAGTGTTCATGGCTACGATGGCCGTGAGTCTAGATCGAGAACTAATCAACTCAAATATCTTAAACCCATAAAATTCTCAGTCCAGATTCTTGGATCATGGTCCCAGCTAACATTCGGAGACAGTCGTTAGGTACGGAGTCAGAAGCACAAAGTCTGACAACCACTCTTACCAAGAGGTATCGTGTTAACCAGTAACTAACTGGGTTATGGAGGCAGTCGCTCCTTGTAAATTACTGGTACTCCGCTGCATTCGGTTAGACTGGAAGCTGACCCCAACACAGTCGGCAAAAGGCTAGGCAGATTGATTTTGACAGTCTTAACAAACATGATAGATTCTATATCATCCTCACCTTATTATAGCTCCCGTTCTCGTCATCAAAGCCGCAGTTGTTGGGCAGGTTGGCTCTGGCCTGCACCTTGTTGGACTCCAGCCCCAGGAACCACACCTCCGGGTACTTCCTCACCTCGTTCCGCTCCCATTCTGATAGTCTTTCGCCGTAGAGCTTTAGTGCTTCTGGAATGAAAGGGAGACCTGTGTTTAGTACACTTTCATCTACACTATGATATAGGATTAATTCAGACAGGACGGAAAATTGCCGGAGCAATTTACTGTTAGTAACTAGGAACTATCTAGGAGCAGTGATAGCCGTGGCAACGAGTTGTAAGTCGTAGGTTTAAACCTAGACAGACGTTTTACCTTGTGTACATTATTTCATCGCCACTGCCCTCAAAACGGTGAAGGAAAACATCGTGAGATCAGCGTGTCCTAGAACAAAAATTCGAAGAAATGTGTCATCTACCAAGCCGCACTGGGCCCGCCTAGTGGTAGATTACGGTTCTCTACTTCTCAGAGAGAGGGCGCCTGTGTCCCAGCAGTGCTTATAAGCTGATTAAGAAAATCCAGTGCACGAAAATATCCCAGCAGGATATTATTACGTCAGTGTGAACGTCGAGTTACGAACAACAAACAATCTTGTCCATAATTGTGACTTATAGCCTTATCAGCCTATAAAGCATTAAAACTGTCCTCGAAGCTATCCGTTACATCATAACTCGAGTAATAAATCTATTGACAACAATAACCTATATCGACATCTATCACAACCTCCGTGATCACAACAAACGGGATGCTGTGACGTCACCGAGTGTAATGACGCGAGGTGACACGTGTCACGAATTCACGACATATGCTATGAATAACGAAGGTTGTAATGTAAACTTTGACGTTGTAACTGTAATGACTGATAAATCAGTATTTTTAAGAAATCTATAGGAGATACTACTGACAATGACCTATATCGATATCCGTCACAGCAGACGGTATGCTGTGACGTCATCGTGTGTACGTGTCACGCCATATACTATGAAATATGGAGATTTATATTTAAATTAGGTTAGATGATGTTAGGATATTAGCGGGATTTGCGCGTAAATCTTGTTTTTTACAGGAAAACGTAACGCAGAATAAGTAAGTGTGCTCTAACAAAGATTTTGAAGAGTCACTTATAGAAGAACTCAAAACGGTGAAGTAAAAACATCGTGAGGAAACCGACATGTCCTAAAACCATAAATTAGAAAACTTGTGACTTCCACCAACCTGCACTGATCCCGCGTGGCGGCCCACTCCCTCTCACAGAGGGGAGGCCTGTATTCCAGCAGATGGGACATCCTAAGCTGATTATGCTACTTTAGGAAGTGTAGGCTGATTCCCGGTCACCGTAGGCACGGGCTTGCGGACGGCGAGTAATGGGTAGCTCGCTGTCCGGTAAGGACCAAGCCCGGGTCGACAGCGCGTTGTGTTCCACGCGCGCCTCAAAGAGATGTCAGCAGCAACTGATGGGGCCCACAAGGGCCGATGCCTGCCAGGGGTGCGGGTTGTTCGAAAGAGATACCGCGGCCCCTGGCACACAGGCAAGTGAGGGAACACGGGTGGATTTTAGTCAGTAAAAGTCTGACACGCCCTCCCGCTCCACCCAGAGCGGGAGAAGTTATTTGATGATTTCCCACCCAGGAAAAAAAAAAAAAAAAGGAAGTGAAGACCTGGCTTAATTAAAAACAGTATAAAATACCCAAAAAGCAGATATTGTCACTCCGTTTTTGTCAGGCGCAGCCCGGGAACTGCGCTCATTGACTCCAAACAATATGAGGGGAAGATGAATTAGGATCAACCCTTACCACTTACCAGATATAGGGATGGAACACTAATATCACCAACTCCGATCTACTATGATAGGTACACCCAAAGGAATATTCTAGAAGCACGTGCAAAACTTTGCCTAAGCACCTTAACAAGGTCAAAAGTTCTGTGAAGCTTTGTACCAATATTGACGATGACCCACAGACACGTGTCCATCTTAAACAGGACGTCCTACGCTGTAGTGACGTCATCACAGGCACGTGTCCCTTTGATATATAATACCTTTGCGCCTTGCTATTCACGTGGACAGAATTGGTTACGTTCTGAAGTTCAGGGTTGTTGCTCCTATGATGGAGTGGAATACATGTGTCGATTATGTATTGTTATACGGTGCCTTTTAACGTATCTAATTGCTTATTGTATTGTATGAAGGTATGTTAGACTGGGATGAATAGAAACGGTACACAATATGTCGAATTTGTTGTTTACAGTTACGTAAATAAATGTGATATTCTAGTTTAACATTCTCGACCGATAATGTTTCAGATATAAGTTATAACTAATCAAGCACAGTGTTAATTTAAATGCGTTACTGATTAACTTAATGAAAATACGAGTATAGCGTTTAAACACTCGTTTTAATTGATTTGATTGTAATAATGACACTGACGATAATGGAAAAATCTTCAAAATCTATTTGGAACATTTTCATAAACAAACTATTTAAACGCGACAATGAAAGCATCCCGTAGGGGTGTCACTATGGAGATGACGACTAATAGATAGTTAGAGAAGTGTGCAATAAAAAGACATGTTGCACCAACCCCAAATAAATTGGGATAAGGGCAGGAGAATGATGTTGATTTATGAAAGCACTCCGTACTCATTCCCACAAACATAAAGTCTGTTCGCCAAGAGTTGATAAAGTCAGAGTTTCTTAACTCATTACAAATTGCAGCCCGCTAATTATTTATACACGACATATTTTTGGTTACTTGTCGGGGTTCGAACTGGGTGAGTAAAACGCCGATATAGTGACTAAGAAACTAATTGGTTCATTATATAATAATATCTCTCACAAAACGATAATGTTCTATAACGAACAACAAAACAGTTTACGGTAACAAAACAACGATAATAACAACAATTTTAAACAATTATTAACAATAACAACAATTTTAAGCAATTACACATGCATTTTAAGCAAATACACACATGACATTTTTTCTAAGAGAAGCCGAAGCGAAGCCGGTTTAAAAAAATCGACTATTGACGACACTATTGACGTGCCATTTTCCATTTTCCATTTTAGTAGAGATGCGATTCACCGAAGGGAAGCCGGTAGGAATCGTGTTATATGGTGCTTTCGCCATTGATACATACATAAATAATCAGCTTATACAGTTCCCACTGCTGGGATACAGACCTCCTTAAGACCTCTTTTATTTATAAAAAAAAACTCAGTAGCAGAAAATCTGTCAACCTCGCGAAGTATTAACATAGGTCAAGGTTTAACCGTGAACTAGAAAATGTAGGGTTGCTAGTTGCAAAGACTTTACAGGCCGAAAGTTTGAAATAGACAATATCAGGTCACCTAGAAATGTCAACTGAAAATTGTAGGAAAGTTGAAAGGGGAAAAGTGTCGATAAAAGAGACCTACTCTGAAAGTTTCAGCTTTAACTTGTAAAGCGATGGAACTTCTGAAAGCTCCGGTGTCACAAGTATACGGTATATTTGATGGAAAGCGATGGAACTTCTGAAAGCTCGAGTGTCGTAAGTATACAGTTTATTTGTTGGAATATACATGAATAACTTGCTTTGGACTTCATCAGTTAACTTCTCTTTTTAAATAAAAATGAACCCCCTTATTAATTTATAAACGTTGCTTGAAGTTAAATAATTATTAGTGACTATTTAATCATAGTTACCATGGTTCCGTGTGGTGTCGGACGTAAAAGAATAGCATCATCCCATTTCTTCCCGTGGGTGTCGTAGAAGGCGACTAAGGGACTTACTAGAGAATGGGCAGCAGCATTCTCTATGCATTTGACCACCATACTGTGATGGCCAACCCGTCTGCCAAGCGTGGCGATTATGGCAAATCCCCCATTTTGGGGGAGGCTTATGTCCAGCAGTGGACGTCTTGCGGCTGATATGATGATGATGATGATTTAACCATAGGTTTTCGACGTTTTATTTTCAGCAAAGTTTATAAATAAGAGGGGTAATGCTGTTAGTTTGTTAGCTATACATCACTTGAGAATGGCTGAACCCATTTGACTATTTTTGTTTTAATGTTAATGTAAAAAAATCGTATTAGTCCGAATTAGGATTTTCAAACAAGAACGTTTTCCCGAAAAAATTGAAAATTTGAAGAAAGTGCTTTTTTAGGGGAATTAAAATGTGCATAATGTAGGTTGTCGAAAGTCTTAGTTGCCCGTAAATTCTTAAGTATTAGCAAAATTTAAATTCATTAAACTTTTCTTCATGGCTGTGTTCGCCAGCCCTAAACGTGAACTATTACTTCTGAGTGGCGACTGGAGACGACTTTATCGCCACCAGCGTGCGAGAGATGGCACTCACGTCCACCGATTTATTGCTGCGGTCTGTTGCAATATACTGTGTTATGGTAGATTCGGTTTGTTTTTATTAACGCTGTTTCAGGACTGATATACCCAAGAAGGCCGCTGCAGATACAATTTATCAAAGTGGGGGATTTCTGACTCATCCAACACCCAGTGCGAGTGCGGTGCTTCTGATCAGACCATGCCCCACTTGCTGGAGTGCCCTACGTGCCCGTTCACCTGTACCTTGGATGCCACTGATGCCGCAATAAACGTCGCCATCTACTGGGTTCTAACAATATAAAAAAAATGTAAGAGTACCATCGACACGAAAAGAAGAAGAAGGACTGATACAAGTTTTGGTGGTCGTAGTTCTAACCTAGCCTAGCCATTTGGTCGGGGTGTCCTGGCTTGGTTACTGTGACCAATTTGACTACCGCCATGAGCGACCATATACAAGGACGATTCACAAATTTACGGGTGATAAAATCGAACAGATTGTAAACCCGGTCGGTAAGTGAACGGTACGTGAAACGAACCTATCGTTTACAATTTGACGGTCTGAGATTGCTAGATTTTAATTTGTCGAAAATTAGCAAGCTAAATTGTACGCTAGTTAAGTTTGTATTAAACTAACGGTGTACACAATAGTACGGTGACATATTTTATAGGATAGCAGAGACACACTAACGGATTCAGTAGATGATTCTGAAAACGAAATATTTAGTGTGCCATACGTTGTTTAATGGACTTTTCTATGAAAGAGCAGGTTTTTTTTTTTGATAACAGACGAAAAATATCTACCTACATTACGTCTAGAACAATGTGCTGAATTCATGATTTCAGTTTGCGTGTCGATGTCCCTGCCTGTAAACCGTACTTATTTGAATGATGAGCTACATTTCAATAACATCTATACTTTTTGAGAATAGACCTTTTTTTGCAGTAGGACAATTACAAACCGATTTATTGATATGCACTGCAGCACAAACAGCTTATTTATTTTCAGCCAGTGTTGAAAATAATTTAAACAAAAGATTCCATTTTAATCCTGTTATAAAGGGTTCATGAAACGGCCATCCGTTTCGAATATTGTAAAACCGTTGTTAGCCATTCATCCCTTGCAAATTCCTATTTTAGCAACAAAAAAAATTTGAACACTTTCAAATTACTCATTTTTTATTTACTTACAATTTGTTTTGATTCCAATTTAAATCTTTGCAAGGGTAAAGGGTTCATAATAAAGTAAATTGGTAAGATCTAAATATTGATGGGAACCTTTTGTTTAATAAAACATCCGATGTTGGACGTTTCGTATTCCGGCGCACGTCCTGGATTCCATTTTTATTGACTGCTAACATTTGCATGAGGCCGCCGTTTAACTGTTTCTACCAGGAACATTTCTAGGCTGTTTTACGGTGTGCTATAAAGCCTAGTATCCTCGGAGAATTGGATGACGATCGTTCAGAGATACGTATAACACCAATATTCGAGCGTGTACTATCATTCAGAGGCATTACAGTAGTTGGTTTAGTGGTTACAAGTGCGACTTCTGAGCGTGAGGTCCTGATTTCGATTCCCAGGGTCGGGCAAAGTGTTATTGGGTTTTTCTACCTGGAATTTCTCAATAGCAGCCCGGAGTCTGGATTTGTGCCCGGTTGATGGCAATAGGCTCGTCCATATTACATAGGACTCGGGGGACATAAGGTCGTTGGTCTATAGGTACCTACACCTCTACCCAACCGTTCAGGGAAACAAAGCGTGATGTTATTTTGTTATTAGATATCATTCAGAGTAAAAAACGTTTATTATTAACTAGCTGTGCCCGCGACTTCGTCCGCGCGGAATAGTTATTTTTTAATTATTTATTTAAATTATTATAGAAGATATAATAGCTCACGATATGACATAGAATATACTCGCTAATAAACATTTCATCCTTAGCAAGGGCAAGCGGACTGTCGAACTTTTATTGATTTGTTGAAAAAATAAGAAAATAAATATATGTACTTAGTTATTAAATAGCTTAATATGAGTGAATAAAATAACAATCCGTAAATAGCAGTGAGCAGTGGCACCGCGATAGGTGGCGGTCACCCCGCACAGTAGGCCCGCGGCTGTTGGTTGCACGCCGCGATTACCCACGCCGTGTGCCGGAGCAGCTATCGAACACGAGCGACCCGCACTCGCCACGCATTGGATAAAATCGTCCCGTGAGCTATCGACATTCTATATTATATGGAGATTGGGTGATATAAAAATGCAGCGAATGTTTGGGTGAATATCAGCGTCAGGTACATTTGCCTGACACATGCTGAGCTGGACTCCCATTTGGTGCAACTTTGAGACGCACACCTCACGTTTGCACTCCACCGCACATTATTTAATTTGAATGTTAACTTGTGTCATAGCTTAAAGTGTCATCACTACACTTATGTCACCCTATTGTCATGTAATTAGTTTTAATCTCATCGTGCTTTGTTTGTTGTGTTATGTCTTTTTTTTATGCACCAAATAAACGATTTATCTATCTATCTATCTATATAATATCAGTAGAATTTTTCTACAATAAAAGTAGCCTAAGTTACTCCTTATTACATCAGCTACCTGCCAGTGAAAGTCCCGTCAAAAACGGTCCAGCCATTTCAGAGATTAGCGGGAACAAACAGACAGACAGACAAAAATTGTCAAAAATGTTATTTTGGTATATGTACCGTATGTATATTCATATGCATGTAGCAAAAAGCGGTTATTTTAATATTACAAATAGACACTTCAATTTTATTTATATGTATAGATGTATATATAACGCTAATTGCACCCTAATTACGTACCACACTATTAATCAGAACCTGAATTCATTGCTTCATTTGTTCGAAAAATTTGTCTGTTCAACAGCGTAAATAACGCAATGAATGTGGCTAAACTGTCAAAATGATAGCCATTCCTACTGTGGTTTAGTATGTTACGCTTTTACCCCGTTTTCTGTCGTTCTAAGATTTTTTTACCCCGTTTTCTGTCGTTCTAAGATTTTTTTACCCCGTTTTCTGTCGTTCTAAGATTTTTCTTACCCCATTTTCTGTCGTTCTACGATTTTTGAGTTCCTAAAATAATAGTACTGTTGAAAAATAAGAGAAATAGTGATTGGCCCCTATTCTTTGTGGTCTACGCTTATTCTAATAAAGTTTAGACAACAAACTTGGAACTGTAATGTCCTCTAAAACAAACACCTTAGTAGCGAAGATAAGCATTATAAAATGGCAATATTTTTTTGGACGTGTCATTTCATAACAAAACGTTAATTAGCAGCTGCAGTTTTACCACAAAGTTAGGTGACTAAACTCGCAAACAGTTGATCAACATGATCAACTGTTTGCGAGCTAATTCTTCACACCTTTCTAATTATCCAATACGACGTTACATAAATCTGTGTTATTAACCCATTTAGCGATATGCGGCCATATTAAGTATTCTTAAAAAGCTAAGTGGCCTTTAAGGAAGCGGTTACGTAGATCGTAGAAGAGCGGGGAAATAAATCGCTTGAACTCATATCAAAAGTCAAAAGGAAATTATTCAAATTAAGCTGGAAATCAGCAGTTTTCGACCGTCTAAATTACATAACGACAAAATCAAAATCAAAAGTCATTTATTCAAATTAGGCTGAGAATCAGCACATTTCGAACGTCAAAATACATAAGACAGTCCCCTAAAACGCCCACCCTTCACCACTTCCTAGTGCTTTACATATGTCACCTTATGATTGTGAGCACCGTTAGTTTTTAATCTATCTCGCGAGATTATAATCTGTCGATAAATTGTGAACTGTACCATACTGCTTCCTACCGAATAGGTTTTTTTTTTTTGGGTGGGAAATCATCAAATAACTTCTCCCGCTCTGGATGGAGCGGGAGGGCGTTCAAGACTTTTACTGACTAAAACCCACCCGTGTTCCTTCAGTTGCCGGTGTGCCAGGGGCCGCGGTATCTCTTTCGAACAACCCGCACCCCTGGCAGGCATCGGCCCTTGCGGGCTCCATCAGTTGCTGCTGAAATCTCTTTGAGGCGCGCGTGGAACACAACGTGCCGTCGACCCGGGCTTGGTCCTTACCGAACAGCGAGCTACCCATTACTCGCCATCCGCAAGCCCGTGCCTACGGTGGCCGGGGATCAACCTGGGATTCCCAACGCCCAGGGCATCTCCTGCGAACGCCACGGCTGTGAGGGCGCATGTACTGCATCTCCGCGCCATGCGCCATCTCTGCACCTCCCTCTTTGCGAGCATGACTGCTTCGCTGAAGGAGGCGACTGCTAGCCATGCACTCTCGCTCCGTACCATGGCCTGGACCAGGGTCGGACGCGAGAGATCGCCGCCGCCGATCACCTCCACGAGGACACGGCGGTGCTCCGCCCAAGCTGGGCAGACCTCCACCGTATGCTCCACCGTGTCCTAGGTTAGAATTGCGATCAATGGCGTGCGAGCCGAGCGAGCGAAGTGAGCGGTGTCGCGGTAGCGCCCGGCGTGCGCTACTTCCAAGTTAGTAGCCGTTACTTGACTATTTAATAATAGCTCAAGGTACTATCCGTCTTGATACCAGTTCACAATTTGACGGTTTCACTTCGATAGATTATAATCTACCGAAAAATAATGCGTTAAATTGTAAACAGTATGTTACGGTACACAATCTTACGGTATTTACAATTTTACGGTGACATATATATACATAAACTCACGCCTTCTTCTCATAGGGGTAGGCAGGAAGTACAGAACGCCAACTGCTACGATCATTACACTCTCTTTTGGTTTGTTTACGTTCATTCATCTGGATACATCAAGTTAAGCTACGCTTACCACGGTTGGTCCGTAAATGAGTGACCATTTTTACATCCCAAGATTCATCCGTGCCTCGGAAAACACGTTAAGCTGTTGGTCCCTGCTGTTATTCGTGGATCTTCGTCAGTCTTTACGGGTCGTCAGAAGCACGAAAGTCTGACAACCAGTCTTACCAAGGGGTATCGTATTATCTAGTAAATGGGTTGTGGATGTTTTCTTTTTTTGGTTTTTGAGGGTGGGAAATTATCAAATAACTTCTCCCGCTCTGGGTGGAGCAGGAGGGCGTGTCAGACTTTTACTGATTAAAACCCACCCGTGTTCCCTCAGTTGCCTGTGTGCCAGGGGCCGCGGTATCTCTTTCGAACAACCCGCACCCCTGGCAGGCATCGGCTCTTGCGGAGCCCTTCAGTTGGTGCTGACATTTGTTTGAGGCGCGCGTGGAACACAACGCGCCGTCGAGGGTTGTGGATGTCAGATAAGTAGTAGCTCCTTGTAAAATACAGGTACTTAGCTGCATCCGGTAAGACTGCAAACCGACCACAACATAGTTGGGAAAAAGCTGGGCAGATAATGATGATGACGATCATACATATGATCATACACGTACGCCAGTTGTGAGTACTACGCACGAGTAGTAGCGAGTACTATTATTAATTGAATGTATTTTATTGAATTGATGAAAAGTTATTGTTATTTTATTACTCCTCCTATACTTACAGATGCAGCTTTACATAATTTTCGCATTTTGCAACATCTGAGTTCTACGAAACTCATTATTTTGACGTTCATAAAAATGTTACAGACCTCTTAAAGCAAAGTGAATACCTTAACATTACAACCTTTTACTGTCATGTTTTATACGGAGAAAGCTCTTCCTTTGTTCGTCCCACTTTTAATGGAAAACTTGAGATAATTTCTAATGTCACTTCATTCGTACCACGAAGTAATTGAGTGACCTTCGTGATATGTAGGTACAAATACTTAGCAGCAGATGACACCGGATCAAAGATTTCAGTGACCGATGATGTAAACGAATGTTTTGACTTTGAACAATATGGAATTACTTCTTTCTGGCTCTGGCTCGTTGAGGCCAAAACTGGTCAGTCTATCATCATTCTCATCCTCCTGACTCATCCCAATTTATTTGGGGTAGGTAGACACAGCACAACTTTTTCTCCTATAGGTACATACATCTCTATTAGAGGCTTGTGCATCTGCAGAGCGGCTTATGGCTAAGTAATCACAGCCGCAAGGCTCGATCGATCAGGTTAAGCTACCCTTGTCGCGGCTGGTCCGTGACTAAGTATCCTCCGTGGCTCGGAAAACACGTTAAGCCGTTAGTCCCAGCTGACATTCGGGTCTTCAGAAGCCCGAAAGTCTGACAACCAGTCGTGCCAAGGGGTTTTATATTATACCCAGTAATTTGGTTGTGGAAGTTAGATAGGCTGTCGCTCTATGTAAAATACTGGTACTCGGCTGCATCGGTTAGACTGGAAGCCGACCCTAACATAGTTGGGAAACGGCTAGGCAGATGATGAGGTACATATCCAGTTGACAATCTTGTAACAGTTACGCTCCAGACTTAAGAAACAACGACTACACGATCTTTTGTATTTTCCATTCACGCTCCCACTGACGCCACTTAATAAAACCGCATCCTTACTTACGATGATTGATATCGTTCGCGTGCTCACACGTGATGGTGTCATATCTTCATAGGATTGGAAATCTTGATACTTGAAAACAATTCAGTTCAGACATGGCTGACGGTTCAAGACGTCAATTTGATGCATCGCTTATTTAGGTACTTATGAATTAAATTTACTTGCTCTTGTTTTGGGCATTCTGTGGGAGGTAGAATGATGGGTTGTTTACGATGATATGACCTTGCCATGGTGTGGTGTGCATGGTCAAAGATAGGTCTAATTCTGAGACAAGGAAATAGCTACAATCACTCCCATTTACCTATCCGTGAAGAGGTTGAGCCTAAGTTCTTATTTACTAAATCAGAGAATGGCAATATCCAAGAAATACAGTCGATTCACACGTGTTGCCAAGTCCGATCCGCATAGAAAGGTCGCTTCTGGAAGTTGTCAAGGAATATTTCTAACTAGGGCAAGTCATCCAGCTTGGTAGACACAACTTCGAGAAAGAAGCCGACAGAAGGATCCAGCTGGGTTGGGCAGCGTTTGGAAAACTTCGTCAAGTCTTCTCGTAGCCAATACCGCGATGTTTGAAGACTAAGGTCTTCAACCAGTGCGTCCTGCCCGTCATAACATACGGTGCCGATACGGGCTATGCTTATAAGTTTTTTGAAGCATAAAATCAGAAACGAATTTAACCGTAAACGAACTGGTGTTACCGATACAGCTTGCAGAGTAAGTAGGCTGAAGTGGCAGTGGGCTGGCCATGTCTGTCAAAGGACTGATGGTCGATGGAGCAGACGAGTCCTGGAGTGGAGACCGCGTATCGGCAAGCGTAGTGTGGGACGCCTCCCAGCTAGGTGGACCGACGACCTTAAAAAGGTGGCTGGGTCAGACTGGACGTGGAAGGCGGAGGACAAGGTGTTGTGGGGCAACTTGGGAGAGGCTATGCGATAGGCTGAGTTGATTGACAGTCGATTTCATCTAGACCGCAGTAGTATACTGCGGTTAGGAGTGTTATACATACATAATTAGCCCTATAATGTTCCCAATGCTGGGACATACGCCTTCTCTCTTCAAGAGGAAGTGGGCCGTAATCCACCCAGCCCAGTGAGGGTTGGTAGATGTCACATGTCTTTGAATATTAGGTTTAAGACATGCCGGTTTGCGAGCAGTGGTGATAAAATAATTTACACAAAGTAAAGCGCATGTCTGTTTTAAATACGTTTGTTTTGCATTTGTGATTTTTGGTACAAACGGACTTTACAGCTCTTTTCAATCAATACCATTACACAGTCTGGTTCAACAACCACTAATTAACTGTTTATACACCAAACATGGACGCTAGACAAGCAATCCCGAGGGCATTTTGATAACAATCACCACGCTTGGGCGACTGTTGACCGAGCTATGATTGGATGTATAGGTACATTCCGTACCAATGGTACTCCCAGTCGCATTAGTATTAATGATGGACCCCGTGACCCCGTTGTCCTAAGGGAACATGTCGGGCCAATAAATATGATTAAGTTTATTCGTGTGTTTTTTTTCGATATATTTTTGGTTTAGTTACAGTGAGATCTTTTGCGATTACTATACCTATGCGATCTCAGTATATAATTACCCGTTGTGAACTATCTGGATCAACCGGAACTAGTTTTATACCAGTATCTTACACCCAGCTTTATACCTGCACCACATAGGACATATGCATCTGGATTGAGGGCCTATTTTTTAATTCTTGCGAAACGAAATAACACTTGTAAGGAAATTCATTACAAAATAGTTAAAACTAAAGGGCTGTGAATTTCTTAAACGTGAATGAAAACTGTTATGATCAAATAAATAACTTGGGCCCTCAATCCAGACGCGTGCATAAAGTAACATAGCCTAAATCTTATAAAGTTCTGTCTCTGGGTTAATCAGTTGTATGTAAGGATTTAGTTAAGATTTTCTTAAATATTTTAAGAAATTCCCAAATCTGTAGAACATGACATTACAGATTTATGGCAGTACTATATCTAGGTCCCTCAATTCATTTGTGTCTTTACTGAGGAATCTGCAAAACATTAATTTATCTGACGAAATACATAAAAACGACTTTAATCTATTTTACTAAGATACCTCTGTGAATTAGTTAAAAATAAATAATGACACAAAAGTTAATTGTTGAAAAGTAAATGAAAGTCAAATTTTACTACGGCATCTTCGTCGACTTGTCTTGATAATATATTTAGTGATTATGATGCCAAAAATAAATTAGTGTTAAGTGACTTAACGTCAGACCACTGCGGATTATTAGCTAGCTTCCCTTTGCCCTTACATAAAAAGCCGCATAAAATGGAATGCAGGCCTTATACAGCTAGTCGTTGCAACAAATTTAAAAATAATATAGCTTGTATAGTTACACCATCTATAATAGAACATGATAATCCTAATGAAATCTATGGAGACCTTTTTGATGTAGTGCATAAAGAATTCCAGTCTACTTTCAAGACCAAAACCATTGACATTAATGGCACCTCCGTTGGCTTCAACCAATGGGCCAGTCCAGGTATTTATAAAAGTAGAGCGAGACTATACGAGTTATATGGTTTGAAAAAACACAGGTTTGATAGTCCTTTTCTAGAGTATGTCAGAAATTATTCAAAATTATTTAAAAAGATCTGTGCTTTTGCTAAATCTAAATTTTTAAGCGATACTATTAAAAAGTCTAATAATAAAGTAAAAACCACGTGGAAAATTATTAACAATGAAACGGGTAAATCGGTTAAACAGGATAAACAATTAGAGATTATGGTTAACAACAAATTAGTTGATAAAGCTGCTGACGTAGCTGAGGCATTTAATGAGTTTTTTGCTAATATACCTATTACTACGACTCGCTCCTTAAATTCGTCCCCGTCTAAAGCTGAAAATCTTTTACACAGTAGTGTGCCTAAATGTAGTCGCTTATTTAGTTTCGAACATGTAACGCCTGTGGATGTAGTTAACATATTTAACACACTTAAGTCTAAAAACACTGGAGATTACTGGGGCATCTCCATTAAGCTTTTAAGTAATATAATCGACATCGTAGCCCCCTATTTAGCTGTTACTTTTAATAAATGTGTTGATTTAGGATCTTTTCCTGACCTCATGAAGAGTAGTAAAGTCATACCATTATTTAAATCAGGTAATAAAAATAACGTTGGTAATTTCAGGCCTATTTCTATCTTACCTGCATTTAGTAAAATATTTGAAAAGTTAATACTCAAGCAGTTGCTAAGACATTTTAATTTAAATAGCCTACTTCATGATGATCAATATGGCTTTACAAAAGGTCGTTCGAGTACAGATGCGGGTGTTGCTCTGCTGAAACACATTTTTAACGCGTGGGAAAACTCGCAAAATGCTGTTGGAGTTTTCTGTGATCTCTCCAAAGCTTTTGATTGCGTGCACCATGACACGCTATTGCGTAAACTACGTCATTACGGTGTTCAAAACGAAGCTCTCAATGTAATAAGTTCTTATTTGCAAAATAGGCACCAATGTGTAGATGTTAATGGTGTGAAATCTTCCGGGCTACCAGTTCAGTTAGGTGTACCTCAAGGCTCAATACTAGGACCATTCTTATTCTTAGTGTATATTAATGACTTACCATACTATTTAAAGAGTATCTGTGACGTTGTGCTGTTTGCTGATGATACCTCTCTTATCTTTAAAGTAGACAGGAACAGACAAGATTTTGACGACGTAAACAGTGCACTTTCAATGGTTACGGATTGGTTTACCACAAATAACCTAGTTCTCAATGCCAAGAAAACGAAATGTATCAAGTTCGCCTTACCGAATGTTAAGAATCTAGGACCTAACATCGTCTTAGAAAATGAGGTGCTTGAAACTGTAGACTCGGTAGTTTTTCTGGGCTTAACAGTAGATGCCAAACTTCAGTGGGGATTACATATATCAAGCTTAGCGGGAAGGCTCAGTTCGGCTGCCTACGCCGTCAGAAAAGTAAGACAATACACTGACGTTGATACAGCTCGGTTAGTTTATTTTAGTTATTTTCATAGTGTTATGTCCTATGGCATTCTGCTGTGGGGCAAAGCAGCTGACATTCAAAATATTTTTGTTCTTAAAAAACGAGCTGTTCGAGCCATTTACCAACTAGGTGCTAGAGTTTCTCTGAGAGATTTTTTTAAGGATATTGGGATTCTCACGGTCGCATCGCAATTCATCTTGGCCAACATCTTATATATCAGGCAAAATATACACTTGTATACTAAAAACAGCGATATTCATAATATTAATACTAGAAATAAGGACAAACTACGTGTTCCCTTTCACCGGCTTCATAAGGTTCATAACTCTTTTGTTGGTCTTGGTATAACTTTTTATAACAAGCTCCCCTCTTCTTTGCTAGATTTGAATTTTAATGCGTTTAAAGTTAAAGTTAAATCCACCCTCTGTTCAAAGGCTTACTATTCTGTCAACGACTACTTAAACGATAATAATTGTTGGTCGCTGTGATTAACTCAAGACAATGTTCATGTTCTTTCACCAGTATTAGTTCATGTGTTGGTTTATTTTATTTGCCTGTACTATGTTTTCAATGTTTTGTTGGTATATAAGCCTGTGCTAGCTGAGATATGGCAAATTTAATGTTTTTGTGTTTCGTAATGTTAATTACCCACTATTATATAGAATCAAGTTCTTCTAACTTAACAGACAGCTGTGCTGCTGGGGAGTTTGTTGCGCCACTTCTTCTTCCCAGCTAAAGCACTAGGAAGTGGTGAAGGGCGGGCGTTTTGGGGGGACTGTCTTATGTAATTTTGACGTTCAAAAAGTGCTGACTCTCAGCCTAGTTTGAATAAATGACTTTTTGATTTTGATTTTTTTTTTTTGACTAAAACGTTTGAACTGAGAGCCCAATATTTTCGGTTTAATTGACTAGGATCAACCTCATAGACTAACGCAAATTAGAATAAGTTGTTCTACTATTTTTTTTATTAAAATGTAACATATCGGCAGTTCTTCTAAATGTCATGCTATATGAGAAAATTGTTTTTTTTTGTAGAAAAAAAAATTGTAGGGAGGATATGATGATTACTTTTTCGACTGATCAGTATGTACCCGTTATGTGTGTCTGTCCGTGGCACCGTTACCGTTGCTCTTAAACGGGTCAACCGATTCGGGAGTGGTTTTTTTTTTTATTTAAAAGTAGTCTTTTAGCGGTGGTTCTTAGAAATGTTTTATCAAAATTGGATCTATGAGGTTGATACTAGTCAATAAAGCCAAAAATATTGGGCTCTCAGTTCAGACGTTTTAATAAAATTCGACGTTCATTTACTTTTTAACAATGAACTTTTGTGTCATTATTTCTTTTTAAGTAATTCACAGAGGTACCTTAGTAAAATATATTAAAGTCGGATTTATGTAATTCGTCAGATAAATTAATGTTTTGCAGATTCCTCAGTAAACACATGAATGGATTGAGGGACCTCTGTAATGTCATATTCTACAGATTTGGGAATTTCTTAATACATTTAAGAAAATCTTAACGAAATCCTTAACCAAGGTATTAACCCAGAGATAGTACTTTCTGAGATTTAGGCTGTCACTTTATGCACGCGTCTGGATTGAGGGCCCAAGTTATTTAATCATAACAGTTTTAATTGACGTTTAAGAAATTCATGGCCCTTTGTTTTAAGTTTTAACTATTATTTAATAATTTCCCTATAAGTCTTATTTCGTTTCGCAGGGATTTAAAAAATGGGGCCCTTAATCCAGATGCACATACATGAGACTATGTAACGCAAACCGATTAATCATTGCTATGATTATTACAAACGGAACTGATAGTTTAACACGCCCTGAAGTGAAGATCGAAGATATCAATAGACCAATTCTCGTAATTAAAAACGTTCAAAACATAGTGACAAACAATTTGAAAACTTGTCAAAAATGTCAATCTGTCAGTGAGACTGAGATTAGACTGAGAACGAACTTAAAATTACGGGAAACCGGATTCGCTGTTTTAAAAATGGTGACAGCAAACATCGTTAGAAAAGCGAGTCCTAGAGCCTAAGTTCTAAGATATGTGACGTTCACCAACCCAATACTGAGCCCGTGTGCTCTCACAAAGAGGAGGCCTCTCTCATGGTCTCAGTAATGACACCATTACGGCCTGATTATCCTGCTCAAAAACCTTAGTAACAACATAATTCACTTTAGCAGGAAGCAGAAACTGTTAATAACTGCAGCGGATTAAATATGGCGTCAGCTGGTAGCTTCCCGCGCAAATTACGACAGCTGACTGACAAAATGGATGACTGCGTAGCTTCTTAGTGACAGTCTTAACTCCCAGTTGGCAAATTACTCGCGTCTTGTAAATATTTAAACACTTTTGTTGTAATTAATTTAGTTAAATACGTTGTGCTGGATGAGAATTGGAGCAGTCGTGTACCAATAAAAATAATATTTTTTAAGCTCTGCTTATTCTCAAAACGTTTATTGCAAACTAATTGTACAAATATTGATCTTTATGTTGATACTTATGACTTAGCTTGGCTGCAATATCGGCGAAAAAATCTTTAGAAAATATCGTTCTATTTTGTTTACGAAGGATGACAAATCTTTTTTGCATTGTCTTTAAATATTGTATGTAACTTTAATTCAACTCTGTAGTATTGATTTTATAAGCGCCTTTGTTCAGCTGAAACAAACATGAAAACTTCAGGCTCGCCACAATTTTGAGTTTGGCCACAATTTCGAAAGCTGCACGTTTATTGATACTGTACAAGCAGGAAAGGCTGTAATACTTTAACAAAGTCTAGTTAATTCAAGAGTTTAAAACATATGAAATTAATTGAATTCTTAACGTCCTAATAGTAGCAGGCACAGCCTCAAAAAGATGTAAACATAGTCAAGACACAGGCATCTTCTGGATACGCTCGGTCCATCATAGATCTCATCAATCGATTTCCATCAGACCAGGATTTTGATACGAGGTCGAAAGCAGGCCCATTCGGCAAAAAAAAAATCCATTTGATTGTCTACAATTTCTGTTCCTTACTGTATTAATGTGTAGCTACAATTAAGGACAAATTGGGCAATACGTTTTGTGGCTACACATTGACTGAATGATGACACTAAGGTTGTAGACAATCGAATGAGGCCTTATCCGTGTACATTTGAGGCTATTGAGGCTGACTGTACTTTCAATATAACTCTAGGAAATATGGAAACTAATACCAACTATACCACAAACTAGTAAGTACAAATAAGCGACAATCGAATGCGTTCTTGTCCGTGTACATTTGAGGCTATTGAGGCTGACTGTACTTTCAATATAACTCTAGGAAATATGGAAACTAATACCAACTATACCACAAACTAGTAAGTACAAATAAGCGACAATCGAATGCGTTCTTGTCCGTGTACATTTGAGGCTATTGAGGCTGACTGTACTTTCAATATAACTCTAGGAAATATGGAAACTAATACCAACTATACCACAAACTAGTAAGTACAAATAAGCGACAATCGAATGCGTTCTTGTCCGTGTACATTTGAGGCTATTGAGGCTGACTGTACTTTCAATATAACTCTAGGAAATATGGAAACTAATACCAACTATACCACAAACTAGTAAGTACAAATAAGCGACAATCAAATGCGTTCTTGTCCGTGTACATTTGAGGCTATTGAGGCTGACTGTACTTTCAATATAACTCTAGGAAATATGGAAACTAATACCAACTATACCACAAACTAGTAAGTACAAATAAGCGACAATCGAATGCGTTCTTGTCCGTGTACTTTTGAGGCTATTGAGGCCGACTGTACTTTCAATATAACTCTAGGAAATATGAAAACTAATACCAACTATACCACAAACTCGTAAGTACAATTAGGCGTTAACTTAAATCTGTAATATGACGAGTTTACCCTAACATGCCCTCTGAACGCGAACTAATAGAATAGTTTCAGTTTAGAAAGCACTTCAGAACCTGTCTCTTCATTAGTGTGGAGGCTGGATAAAGGGTCGCTGATTTGCAGTAGATTAAGTGGAGAAAAACTGGTTGCGTTGTTGCTAAATTTGGGCGAAATGTGCCAGCTAAAAAATCGTAATGACTTCCTTGTTTGTACAAAAAGATTATAACAAAAAAAAAAACATTAAATCAACACAGATTTATACATAGGCACTTAAACATAAATAGTCGGCAACTGCACGCCTTGACTGTGACAAGAAGGCTTCCACACAGCATGATGCTGTGCTATGGGACCCACAGCACAGCGCTAATTTTCATTAGAGACCCGAAAATAACGTACTTAAATAAAGTCATGTTTTTTACACAACAAGTAACAAATGATAAACAATTTTATTTTTGTAAGTAGGTTTGTACAAACACTTTTACACGTTAATTATATTTTTTTAAACTAGATGAGGTCGGCATTTCCTATAGGTCTTGAATTAAGATCTTAGAAAATGCTCCACTTTAAAACGATTGGAAGCGCCTACGCAAAGAATTGAGCCAAACGCACTCTTGTGAGAAGCTATTTTTCAATTCCACATAAAATCTCGACTTTTCCATTCTAGGTTAGGTAAAAAATACGTGGACCAAAAGAATACTTCGTTTCATAACAAAACCTAAGAATTTATTCATAAAAGGTTCCAAGGATTTTATTTTTTCATGAAAGCTTCGAGAAATTTATTGAAAGTTTTAAAATATGTAGATAACTATTTTCCAGATCTTATTATTCTTGACCTTTGTTTTTTTGCTTACTTTTTTTTTATAAAAATCTCATTTTGTATCTACGTAACCTACAAAAACCTTTTTATTGTTAGGTATTTCAGAAACTGAGATGGGTGCTTTTGACCGTATTGCTATACCACAAATATGAAAAACTAGCTGTTGCCAGCGGCTTCGCCCGCGTAGAGGTCGAATATTATCCCAAGGGAACGTACTGCTGGGATAAAAAGTATCCTATGTGTTAATCCAGGTTATAAACTATCTGTACGCAAAATTTCATCTAAATCCGTTCAGCCGTTTTTGCGTGATTGAGTAACAAACATTCAAAGTTTCACATTTATTTATATTAGTAGGATAGTAAGTAGGATCTTGATACAAAACTACACGTGTAGTTGGCCCTGTTTCCACCATAAGGGCCACTTATTTCACACTACGAGCCAAAACCAAAACCCGTAGACCTATAAAACTGAAAAATTGGCAGCAAATTCTATCTCCAACCGCTTCAAGCACCAAAAATAGGTAGCCACTAGGCAGAATGCGCCAAATCAGAGTCGGCAGTGGCGGCCATTGACACAGCCGCGTCCGATCCAATTCGCTTAAACGCTAATCCGTAGAACAGCCATTGTGTGAAGCTTTAGTGTTATTAAATCGCTTTTTGTTAACTGAGCTTCGTTCCAGCGCTGCAGCGGCTTTTTGTTGAGCGTTATCGCGAATGTGCAAGTGATTTCGGTTGGCTGGATTTCGCTGTGTCATGTGGATAAATTCATATTCATGGTGTAGATAAACTGTATTTATGTAAAGCTTTATAATATTATTCCAAGGCATGGCATTATTTCTGAAACTAATCATCGACCTATTGACGATTTGCCAACTTAGAAACAAAAACAGCATAGTGACAGAGCACAAGTGAAACTGTACTTCGTCCCGAAAAATAATCTATGTGAGACTAAAAGCGTGGATTTCACGTAAACCAATAGATTTTTACTTCACTTGATATAATTTGTATGTATTTTCCATTGAATGCTGTTCGAAAATTATCCAGGAAACAATAATCAAAACTTTTGTGTTACAAAGGTATCAGTTCAAATCCAGTAGATGCCAAAAAAGAAAAACTGGTAGTGATGGTGGTGGTTGCCAGGATACAAAGCCTATAATAGAATATTGGATTGAGTGGTAGCACGAGAAATGCACCGCTTACCTTGGCTAAGTTTTATTTAAGTGTGACAAATGTAATCATAATTAAAATGCGCAATCTTATACACCTAGGCGCGCACTTTTATACGGCCGTATGTATAAGAGTGCGCATTTCCCATTTTTTTATAAAAGTGATTTTGAAATTAATAGCAATAATTACTTTATCTTCATGTTGATTTTGGTATATCATAGATACAGAATTAAAATAAATAAAGTTGATTTTTCAAACTATAATACATTTTGATATAAAAGCCTCAATTAAAAAGTGCGCACTTTTGCACCACCTTACCCTATGCGAGAGCCACAGTGAAGGTTTTCAGTGACAGCTGGCATGGACGTGGATACAATTTAAGAGACATGTTCTATAGTATCAAACATTTAAAAAGTTGCCACAACCTGTTTCATGTTGTTATCTATCAGTAAAAGGTCATGCTGAAATTACTTACAACACTAAAATATTGAAATGGTCAGATAGACAGTGATAACGTGAATAGTGCCAAGTGGTATCGTATTGCCCACCTGGGTGATAAAGGCCAGATGGGCAGTCGCTCATTGTAAAATAATGTAACTCAGGTTCAACCGATTAGACTGAAAGCCGAACCTTAAGTACTTAGTTGGTAAAAAGGCTAAATAAGGAGATTATGACGATGGTGATATGCTAGAACACTTCTCTTGCCTTCACACGTCAGTACCTAGTAAATTCTAGTATCTAGCTGAGTGCGACTTGCTGAATTTCGAGCATGACGTAGGTACATAGTACTCACCTATTTACTCTTTTCTATTCAAATGAAATGAAATGAAATGTTTACACGTCAATATTTTGTTGGTCAATATTTTTAAAACCTAGATGGCGCCGGCATTTCCTAGCTGACTGAGAAGAAAAGCTGAAACAAACTCAGATGTCATGGTCTTCATGGATAACGATTATAAAGATTACTCTATCTTTGCCGATGACTCTCTAAAAAGAAGACTAGCTACTTCTTCTGCTGATCCCTTTCTTGTCATAGAAACAAAAGCCTCCACTTACAAATATTCACAAGATTATTAGTCATCAGGGATGCACCACGCGACACCGGCGCTGTTTTTTTCTCGGCGTAATTAAGTGCGACCGCGTTGACCTACATACAGGTCCGGAGGCCGGAGTCCGAGGGCCTCTCTAGATAAACGACGGCCGAGACACGAGAAGAGTTGCCTATCAATATGGAGGACACGTGCAACTATTGCTTTTGGGCACCCAGAAACAGGTAATTTAGATTTCAAAGTCAGAAAGTTTAGATGTAAGTAATTAAGGAGTAATATATTCTAAAATGTCGAAAGAGGGAATAAACAGATTCTCAATAGTCTGCAACCTTAAGAAGTCTTTTTAAACATAGTTTTCCCAAATACTACACAATTACTGTCAAGGAAAGGGAGATTCGCCAATTAAGTATCTGATCACTATGCATGGCAGAGGACGGATGATCGCCATTTTTAGGCGATAAGTAGATATGGTTGCCACTCCTCTTAAAATAAATACCCTCTTTTCCACCAACAGTATTGTGAATAGTAAGACAAATAGAAAATGAATCACGTGAATCCGACAAGAAAAACCGACAAGTGGTTTATTAGAACTACGAGTAACAGCCAGACAGACAGAGCGATGTTGCATTTATCGTAGTATAATATACTTACCATTATGTAGGTATTAAAAAAAAGTTTATTTCGGAACAATAACACAAGATAAAGACAATAATTACAACAATGATAGCTGCAAAAGTATAAACTGCAGCGCAGCTAATAACGCCCTTCTCTAGATACAGAATGGAATTATGTTCCATGCAGAAAAGTGCTTAGTAGGTAATTAAGTTAATTTAGATTTAGTTGATAATAAAAACAAAAAATAAGGTAAAAAAATAAACATTACAGGATATCATTATTTGGGATATATTTTCACGTTTAGTTAATGTGGTGAATGTAAAGTGAATGGGTGAGTGTTAATGAGGTGTGCAAGGGGTGTTTGTGGCGTGTGTGTTGTGTGTGGGGGAGCGATGAGTATTTTACACTTCCACGAGTTTCTCTGTATCATCATAATTTTATGATTTTAACCAGGAATCAAGTTTCATTTTGCATTTGCTCTTGGTTAATGGGTAGATTTGTAAGTTTTTTCTTTAATTTGTTGTAGATTATTGAACTTACGTGTTTGTAATGACGATTCTACGGGACTCAGTGTTACAAACCCTATTCGAGCGGCGTGCAGAACAGCATTTAGGTTCAAAGGTAAGCTGGATGTGTTTACGAAGAATTGTTTAGAGGAAAAATCAGGCATGAATAGAAAAATCGGTATGTAAAATCAGGTCAAGAAAATTCATAGTTTAGCAAATTTAATATCAACTAAAATTGTCCGTAAATTCCAGTCGCAACTGTCATTCTTTCATAGTTCTATGAAACGTCTGTAATCAGCCTATAACGTTCCCACTGCTGGGATACAGGCCTCCTCTCTGTGAGGGTAAGAGTACCGTTATCCACAACACAGGCACAATATGGGTTGGTGGATGTCATATGTCTCCGAATATTTGTTTCTAGATCATTCCAGACACCGCTGCTCCCTAAATGGCTGTAACAAGTAAAAATGGCGTAGGGTATCAACTTACTTAACAATAAATATCCCTGACTTAACAGTGAAACGGGATAACTTTAATGTTTTCATGTAATAAAGATTTATTTAAGTCAGCAAACGATATTAATCCTAGAAACAGACGAGATCCTCATAAACTGGTATTAAGTGATTTGCCATGACTTGCTAAATACAATAAAAACTGTCTAGCAATGTGCGTACGCATTCATAACAAAATACCAAGTCGCTTTAAAGTATTAAACTCGAGGAAATTAAAGATTGAACTACACAAGAGGCTTAATGAATGTAATTTTTACAATTTAAAAGATTTTATGGATGTAAGATGTTGATTCCTTGCTCATTTTGTAAAAGCAGAAATTTTTGCATGCTACGTTTCATCTTAGCGAAACATGTTGACCTACTATAATGATATTAATACCAATGTATACCATGTTTTACGCAAATAAATGATTTACTTACTTACTACTATAACGCTAATTGTTTCACAGCTAGGTTTTTCTATAACCTATCTTGGAATGCAGCGCCTCACCACCATTGCAGTTGAAGTTTTAGTACACTTAATTTGTCTACCCTGTAAACTGTACTACAATGCTGTTATGATGAATAAACAATTTGAATTGCACGTAAATAATTCAGCTCGTTCGTCAAAGAACTTTCATGGTCGTGATGAATGGATGAACGAATTCGAATGAATTCGAGTTCCGCTTAAAATACTCAGTTCGACTTTCCTTTTTTATTTCAATAAAACAGTATATACAACGGAGAAATGTGTATTTTCATTGTGAAAAGCATTTTCTAGGTAGAATGGAAAATTGCTTACACGTGCCGAAGGAAATCAATATTGCATAAAATAAATTTAGCAAACGTTTGACCTTGACTCTTTACCTTTACTCCTTTGTACAGTAATTTATCACACAAAGCGACTCACGCTTTACTTGTGGTAACTTGTGTGTACAATTGTACACGTGGTAACCACAAGTAAAGCGTGAGTCGCTTTGTAAGATAAAAACACGCTGTGAATCTATGCGTGAAAAGGAATAGCGTCAGCACATACTTAAACACATACGCACATAACCATTTTCGACTTCTCCCGTATCACAGACGGGACCGACAGCTCCTGCGCTTACACATATTCACCGAGTATTTGCACACTTGGTAACCACAAGTAAAGCGCGAGTCGCTTCGTAAAAAAAGCATCTTCAGGCGCCATATTTCTACATAATCTACGAGTATTGATAATGTCGAGAATGATTGCGAAGTTAAGCACCAATCAGCATCAATAAGCAGATATTCTATAAGTTTACTTCCAGTACTTTCATAGCGAAACCATTTAATGTATTGTAACAGTTTTCCTGCTTTTCTAAACCAATTCAGAAAATTTATGGGAAATCCTTCAACTGAGACTTTATGGAAATTATTTTTTCCCTCAGAGTCTGAATTATATTTAACAACTTAGCCCAAAAATATGCTGACAAAAGTCGTAAATAATTTTCGCACATTCTCATCAAATAAAGCAACACAATTGGAGCTTGAAACAGTGAACTTACCGGACGACTGATAAATATTAAATTGTGCAAAGGGGGGTTAGCGATGTACGTCGTAAAATTGTAATGTAACTACTACCTGTAACATCATCCCTATGACCAACTTTCGATGAAGCCTGGTTTGCAGAGAATGACATAGTGTTGAAAGATCCAGCAAGACAAGAGGTGAGAGCAGTACATCAGTGGTGGCCAGTGGTAGTGGACGTGACTTCAGAGTTGTAGGTCTTAGGGTCAAACCCAGGCAGACGCTTTCCTCTGTATAAATTATTTAATCACCACTGGTCTCACAAGGTGAAGGAAAACATCGTGAGGAAACTTCTTAGAACAACTTAGAACCAAAAACTCGAAGCCATGTATTGTGACGTCTACCAAACCGTCTACAACAAATGGGCCCGCGTGGAGGACTACGGCCTGCCACTCTCTCTCACAGAGGAGGCCTGTGTTCCAGCAGTGGGCACATTATAGGCTGATTATGCTTAATGATGAGACACAATACACAGCCACGAGCCTAAATATATTTCTTTGGACAGCTCGCCAATACTGATTTCATGATTCATCCATTAATATCTGGCGTCAATATTGCGGTAAAAATATGTGATCATTTGTCGAAGACAAATGGCAACACAATTATGTAACATCGAAGGAAGGAACCAAAACTGTCTGGCGACGCTTGTGACGTTAACATAATGCATGCTGCATTGGCTTCAAAGAGATGTGTCAGCTCTTAGAATGCAATAATATCGGCATTATTTTGCCTTATAAATTTCTGCATACTCAGTTATGTTCAGAAGCATGAGACACCTCGCTTTGATTAAAAATATCCTTAATTTTACCGCAGAAAGCACCCAGAAACTGGTCCTTGTTTTTACAGATCCTTATGCAGTACTAGCTTTTGACAGCGGATTCGCCCGGAGGTTGAAAATCATCGCCCAGAAATGTGCTACCGGGATAAAAAGTATACGATATATTAATCTAGTTTATAAACTATCTGTGTACCAAATCCCTTCTGCCATTTTTGCGTGGTAGGATTAGTAGGATGACAAACACACCAGTGTGCAGTGCCACAATGCCTGACTGACAAAACAATCTAATGTGCCAGCCAGTGCCAAATAGGATGCCAACCGTCCTTTGCAAGCAGCGTCATCACAGTGGAGCGCAAAACATTACCTATAATAATAATGGCAACATGTCAACTTGAAACCACAGCACTCACAGCGAGTCAGATAATGGTTTGATTTATGGAAGCCGGAAGCTCGTGGCCAATCAAAACACTGATGCAGTTTAGGACTCAGTAATGCAGTAGTTATCACGACGGATATTCTGCTTCGAGTATTTATCCGCATTGCGTCGAATCTAATGTTCTCCACGTAATATATTGAATGTACAAGATAAATACTGAATGTACTTGTACAAAGTTATTTTTAGATTTTCTTGTTTTTACTCTACACTCAGGGTGTGGTGGTTTTGTTGACCTTTTGACCTTTCCTCGACTACTGTACAATTATTACGTTTGTGATTGCAGTAGATAGCTTCTTGGTAGCTTCAAAAATAATAGTTTTCTTTAGTTAGATCTGTTGCAGTAGTTGAACTCATCGCCCCGTCTCTAATTTTCATTCTGTATACAAAAAATCTACATGTTTTTCGTATGGTTTTCAATTAGCTTTGCTCTCCCTTGAAAAACAATTGCTTCGTCACTGGAGTAGGTACTGGACGCTAGGATTGGCAACCTGCAAATCATTAAAGGGAAAACAGCAACCAAATAAGAAATTCCTTTAGATTTTTGGACTCATTTGGCATGACATGCCCTTCCAAAGTCAAAGTACCAGTTAAACATATTAAATCCTCAGCTAATGAGACATAACCTGTTGTTCGTGGATCTCTGGGGAACGTTATCTATACATACTGACGATAACGGCGAAAATACAAAATTTCTAGTTTTGAAAAAAAATGTAAATGAGAGTTTATATATTTTTGTAAATTAGTTTGCTAAACGATAAATTATTATTTCTGTAATTAAGCTAATACCGACAGTTTTAAACGTCAAAAAGGAATAAAAATATTTCATAAGTAACGTTTTGTCATTTTGTGACACAAAAAGGTGCATTATCTAATAAATAAATTCATTAGGGATGATTTGGCTGTGGTTTCAAGTTGACATGTTGCCATTATTATTATAGGTAATGTTTTGCGCTCCACTGTGATGACGCTGCTTGCAAAGGACGGTTGGCATCCTATTTGGCACTGGCTGGCACATTAGATTGTTTTGTCAGTCAGGCATTGTGGCACTGCACACTGGTGTGTTTGTCATCCTACTAATCCTACCACGCAAAAATGGCAGAAGGGATTTGGTACACAGATAGTTTATAAACTAGATTAATATATCGTATACTTTTTATCCCGGTAGCACATTTCTGGGCGATGATTTTCAACCTCCGGGCGAATCCGCTGTCAAAAGCTAGTACTGCATAAGGATCTGTAAAAACAAGGACCAGTTTCTGGGTGCTTTCTGCGGTAAAATTAAGGATATTTTTAATCAAAGCGAGGTGTCTCATGCTTCTGAACATAACTGAGTATGCAGAAATTTATAAGGCAAAATAATGCCGATATTATTGCATTCTAAGAGCTGACACATCTCTTTGAAGCCAATGCAGCATGCATTATGTTAACGTCACAAGCGTCGCCAGACAGTTTTGGTTCCTTCCTTCGATGTTACATAATTGTGTTGCCATTTGTCTTCGACAAATGATCACATATTTTTACCGCAATATTGACGCCAGATATTAATGGATGAATCATGAAATCAGTATTGGCGAGCTGTCCAAAGAAATATATTTAGGCTCGTGGCTGTGTATTGTGTCTCATCATTAAGCATAATCAGCCTATAATGTGCCCACTGCTGGAACACAGGCCTCCTCTGTGAGAGAGAGTGGCAGGCCGTAGTCCTCCACGCGGGCCCATTTGTTGTAGACGGTTTGGTAGACGTCACAATACATGGCTTCGAGTTTTTGGTTCTAAGTTGTTCTAAGAAGTTTCCTCACGATGTTTTCCTTCACCTTGTGAGACCAGTGGTGATTAAATAATTTATACAGAGGAAAGCGTCTGCCTGGGTTTGACCCTAAGACCTACAACTCTGAAGTCACGTCCACTACCACTGGCCACCACTGATGTACTGCTCTCACCTCTTGTCTTGCTGGATCTTTCAACACTATGTCATTCTCTGCAAACCAGGCTTCATCGAAAGTTGGTCATAGGGATGATGTTACAGGTAGTAGTTACATTACAATTTTACGACGTACATCGCTAACCCCCCTTTGCACAATTTAATATTTATCAGTCGTCCGGTAAGTTCACTGTTTCAAGCTCCAATTGTGTTGCTTTATTTGATGAGAATGTGCGAAAATTATTTACGACTTTTGTCAGCATATTTTTGGGCTAAGTTATTATATTCAGACTCTGAAAGGGAAAAATAATTTCCATTAAGTCTCAGTTGAAGGATTTCCCACAAATTTTCTGAATTGGTTTAGAAAAGCAGGAAAACTCTGGCAATACATTAAATGGTTTCAATATGAAAGTACTAGAAGTAAATTTATAGAATATCTGCTTATTGATGCTGATTGGTGCTTAACTTCCCAATCATTCTCGACATTATCAATACTCGTATATGTAGAAATATGGCGCCTGAAGATGCTCCATGCTGCTGATGCTCTCCTTATAGGTACAGTACTTTTGTTTCACGAAGCGAGTCGCGCTTTTCTTAGGCTTACCAAGTGTACAAATACTCGGTGAATATGTGTAAGCGCAGGAGCTGTCGGTCCTGTCTGTGATACGGGAGAAGTCGAAAATGGTTATGTGCGTATGTGTTTAAGTATGTGCTGACGCTATTCCTTTTCACGCATAGATTCACAGCGTGTTTTTATCTTACAAAGCGACTCACGCTTTACTTGTGGTTTCCACGTGTACAATTGTACACACAAGTTACCACAAGTAAATCGTGAGTCGCTTTGTGTGATAAAATACTGTACAAAGGAGAAAAGGTAAAGAGTCAAGGTCAAACGTTTGCTAAATTTATTTTATGCAATATTGATTTCCTTCGGCACGTGTAAGCTATTTTCCATTCTACCTAGAAAATGCTTTTCACAATGAAAATACACATTTCTCCGTTGTATATACTGTGTTATTGAAATAAAAAAGGAAAGTCGAGCTGGGTATTTTAAGCGGAACTCGGATTCATTCGAATTCGTTCATCCATTCATCACGACCATGAAAGTTCTTTGACGAACGAGCTGAATTATTTACGTGCAATTCAAATTGTTTATTCATCATAACACAAATTAATTGTACTAAAACTTCAACTGAAATGGTGGTGAGGCGCTGCATTCCCAGCTAGGTTATAAAAAAACCTAGCTGTGAAACAATTAGCGTTATAGTAGTAAGTAAGTAAATCATTTATTTGCGTAAAACATGGTATACATTGGTGTTAATATCATTATAGTAGGTAAACATGTTTCGCTAAGATGAAACGTAGCATGCAAAAATTTCTGCTTTTACAAAATGAGCAAGGAATCAACATCTTACATCCATAAAATCTTTTAAATTGTAAAAATTACATTCAATCTTTAATTTCCTCGAGTTTAATACCTTAAAGCGACTTGGTATTTTGTTATGAATGCGTACGCACATTGCTAGGCAGTTTTTATTGTATTTGGCAAGTCATGGAAAATCACTTAATATCAGTTTATGAGGATCTCGTCTGTTTCTAGGATTAATATCGTTTGCTGACTTAAATCAAATCAAATCAAAAGTCATTTATTCAACCTAGGCTGAGAGTCAGCACTTTCTGAAAGTCAAAATTACATAAGACAGTCCCCCAAAACGCCCGCCCTTCACCACTTCCTAGTGCTTTAGCTGGGAAGAAGAAGTGGCGCAACAAACTGCCCAGCAGCACAGCTGTCTGTTTTGTTAGAAGAACTTGATTCTATACAATAATAGCATATAATTAACATTCAACAATAAATGAAAATGTAATTGATAAAAATAAAAAATGGTTTATGCAGTCAAGTTAAATAAACAATGATATGAAGTAATTCATATGACCTGTCAGTAGTTAAGCTAATTCTGGTGAAAGAACACAAACGTTGTCTTGAGTTAATCACAGCGACCAACAATTCTTATCGTTTAAGTAGTCGTTGATAGAATAGTATGCCTTCGAACAAAGATTTGATTTTACTTTCGCTTTAAACGCATTAAAATGTAAATCTAACAAAGAAGAAGGAAGCTTGTTATAGAAGGTTATACCAAGCCCAGCAAATGAGTTATGAACCCTATGAAGCCGGTGAAAGGGAGCACGTAGTTTGTCCTTATTTCTAGTATTAATATTATCAATATCACTGTTTTTAGTGTATAAGTGTATATTTTGCCTTATATATAAGATGTTAGCGAAGATGAATTGCGATGCCACCGTGAGAATACCAGTATCTTTAACAAATTCTCTCAGATAAACTCTAGCACCTAGTTGGTAAATTGCACAAACAGCTCGTTTTTGAAGAACAAAAATATTTTGAATGTCAGCGGCTTTACCCCACAGCAGAATGCCGTAGGACATAACGCTATAAGCTACACTAATAAATCTTTATTATATGAAAACATTAAAGTTATCCCGTTTCCCGTAAGCAAGTTGATACCCTACGCCATTTTTACTTGTTACAGCCATTTAGGAAGCAGCGGTGTCTGGAATGATCTAGAAACAAATATTCGAAGACATATGACATCCACCAACCCATATTGTGCCTGTGTTGTGGATAACGGTACTCTTACCCTCACAGAGAGGAGGCCTGTATCCCAGCAGTGTGAACGTTATAGGCTGATTACAGACGTTTCATAGAACTGTGAAAGAATGACAGTTGCGACTGGAATTTACGGACAATTTTAGTTGATATTAAATTTGCTAAACTATTAATTTTCTTGACCTGATTTTACATACCGATTTTTCTATTCATGCCTGATTTTTCCTCTAAACAATTCTTCGTAAACACATCCAGCTTACCTTTGAACCTAAATGCTGTTCTGCACGCCGCTCGAATAGGGTTTGTAACACTGAGTCCCGTAGAATCGTCATTACAAACACGTAAGTTCAATAATCTACAACAAATTAAAGAAAAAACTTACACATCTACCCATTAACCAAGAGCAAATGCAAAATGAAACTTGATTCCTGGTTAAAATCATAAAATTATGATGATACAGAGAAACTCGTGGAAGTGTAAAATACTCATCGCACCCCCACACACACTAACAAAACCACACACAACACACCCCACAAACACCCCTTGCACATCTCATTAACACTCACCCATTCACTTTACATTCACCACATTAACTAAACGTCAAAATATATCCCAAATAATGATGTCCTGTAATGTTTATATTTTACCTTATTTTTTGTTTTTATTATCAACTAAATCTAAATTAACTAAATTAACTTAATTACCTACTAAGCACTTTTCTGCATGGAATATCATTCCATTCTGTATCTAGAGAAAGGCGTTGTTGGCTGCGCCGCAGTTTACGTAACCGTATTGACGTACTGAAGCGGGGACAAGTGGATCCAATACTTGGAAGCCGTTCGGAAGCAATTTGCCAAGTTGACAAGCAAGGCTTCGACTGGAAGTTTCGAGTACTGACTACTAAACATGTGTGGGTGAAGAGAGATGGTATTAATATATCGCGAGATTTCTGACTCTTGGTGACCTCTCCTACGTAAATATTTATTACTAGCTGTGCGCGCGACTTCGTCCGCGCGGAATATTTTTTTTACTATTATTTATATACCAACTAGCTTTTGCCAGCGGCTTCGCCCGCGTGGAGGTCGGTGTATTATACATATAAACCTTCCTCTTGAATCACTCTATCTATTAAAAAAACCCGCATCAAAATCCGTTGCGTAGTTTTAAATATTTAAGCATACATAGGGATATAGGGACAGAGAAAGCGACTTTGTTTTATACTATGTAGTGATAAAAAACAAATCAAAATTCTAAAATAAAAGTAGCTTAAGTTACTCCTTATTACATGAGCTACCTGCCAGTGAAAGTCCCGACAAAAACGTTCCAGCCATTTCAGAGATTAGCGGGAACAAACAGACAGACAGACAGACAAAAATTTAAAAAAATGTTATTTTGGTATATATACCGTATATATATTCATATGCATATAGCAAAAAGCGGTTATTTTAATATTACAAACAGACACTCCAATTTTATTTATATGTATAGATGTATAGAAGATGAAACTAGCGACCTGCTCCGGTTTCGCTCAGTTGCAACGACGACATTTTTTTTTTATTGCTGAATGGGCCTGCCCTTGTCATCGATCACGCCTGATGGAAAGCGATTGATCAGATTAATGATGGAACGAGCAAGCCCAGAAGATGCCTGTTCACACTTGCTTTTAAAGGCAGACAGGTTAAATGTGCATATGTCCAAACATTCCGATTGAGAAGTTATATAAGGTGGCAGGGACATTGTCGATGCGCAAACTGTAATCGTGATTTCAGCTCATTGTTAGAAAAAAAAGAAACAGCGTAGACATTTTTCATCAGTTATCAAAACTACGCGATAATTAAGCGAACAGTATTGTTTTTTAAATAACTGATTAGAAATTTCAACGCAGGGGCAAAATTTCAGAATTACCTGTCACCCTGTATATAAATGTAGGTATTACACACATTAAACTTCCAGAATAAACGTTTGAAATAAGGCGACAACCGCATCGAAATCCCTTGCGTACTATAGAAGAACAACGCAGTAGACAAACACACAGAGACACAGACACGCGAAAAGCTACTATAATTTATAATATGTAGGTATAGATATAGATGGTATATCACTTGCTGCAAGAAAATAACCAGTAGAATCCTGGATACTCTCGAAAAACGAATAAAGGGCGAACACAAAAAGAACATGCTACGCGCTACGCCGTAGCACCCTCTACGCCACAGACGATTGAGCAAAATATCCCTTCTTCAATAAAACTAATAACAGCATATACTTTGAGCAACTGACC
Organism: Polymixis lichenea; assembly: GCA_949091785.1. Taxonomy (NCBI): domain Eukaryota; kingdom Metazoa; phylum Arthropoda; class Insecta; order Lepidoptera; family Noctuidae; genus Polymixis; species Polymixis lichenea. Next base: position 23,404,588 of record OX420937.1, read on the forward strand.
GTTTATTTGAAAACACGCCTTCTTCCTATGGGCGTAGACAGAAATTACTGAACGCCATCTGCTAAGATCGATAATGGCAAAGCTGTCCATACAACAGACATTCTTTTAATCTGTGGGAGTCTGAACCCACGCATTTCTATCGGCTAAGCCAGAAGCTATACTATTACACAAAGTAATTAAAGTATTAAACATCGTTCGTGCATCGTTCACGCTCCGTGTGGTGCCGGACATAAAGAATAGCACCATTCCATTTCTTCCCGTGGTTGTCGTAGGAGGCGACTAAGGGACTTACTAGAGAATGGGCAGCAGCGTTCTCTATGCGTTTTACCACCATACTGCGATCGCCAATCCGCCTGCCATGCGTGACGATTATGGCAAATACCCCGCTTTTGGAGGAGGCTTATGTCCAGCAGTGGACGTCTTTCGGCTGATATGATGATGACATCGTTCATGTACTAGTTCTTGTTCTTGACTTCGTTTATATAAAAATATCATTATGCGGCATTGCATAGTATGTTTTCGACTGCGACGGCAGCCTATAAGAGCAAGAAAATTAAGTATTTTGAACTTATTTTAAATTAATATAAATTTGAAACTTAATTTCCCTTTCATGTGACAACGAACACGAAATCATAAAAAAAAAATTTGATTACGTCCTCTACATGGCGCCATATTCTTCTGACGGTTCAACTATTAAATGTGGCGTCAAGTAGCCTATACTTAACTAGCAGATAATCAAGACTCTTCCAAACAACAAATGAATAGTTAAGAAGTTTTGAGGGAACCGATTAACATACAGCCATCATTCCGGTCAAAATCGTAACCCTCCTTTTTGCTTCTCCGTAGTGGAGTAAACAAAACTTTGTTCTGTAATAAGGCCAAACAAATTTAAGAAAAGTGGAAACTAACTTTATAAAGCGTCATCTCTGCGTGTCTCTTTCTACCTACAATGAGTCATATTTACGTTCGGGTACTGCACACTATAATCAATTTATCAATATCAATTATACAGTCCTACAATCTATTGAGATACCAAAGTAAGACGAGATAAATAATCACAACTCCGCAGTAACCCAGTTCTGCAAACAATGGAACTATCCGATCTTGATACAATACCGACTCCACTCCATGGAGTAGTTATTATTTCCCTCCGGTAGCCGGTCGAGACTTCACTTCCATTGCTAAGTTGGATCTAGGGCTGTCTTCTACATTGATAAATCGTATTGCCTTTACATATGCCTGTTCTTTAGTGTGTTCATAAGTAACTCGAGAACGGCATCATTTTGAAATGTATAGAAACTAGTTGTCGCCCAGTGCTCACAATTCGACCATTATTCATTTAAAACTTAATGTATTTCTAATGCATTATTATATAAAAATATTAGCTTTCTGCACTTGTTTTCCATACAAGAAATCCTATCGGCAGCCAGTCTTTTAATTACATTTTGGTTATGTTGTACCAGGTCCCCAACAATAATTAAGGGCTGGTGATGTTCAGTGTAACCAAATGAAAGTGAACGGGTGCTGCTCGTGGTGACTGGTCGTATTGCTGACCATGATTTTGTTATTGTTTGCTAATAATTACTTACCTGTTTATTTATTTTACGTCGATGGTCCTAGGTTATAGGTTTGTAAACATAATCCAGCATTGCTTATGTAAGCTATCACGCCATTTATACCAGGAGACTTTTATCTTGGTAGTATGCTTTGTTTACTTTGTATTTTTTGTGCTTGAGTTAATTTTTCATTTTATTTGTTGGTATATTGGCATGGCTAGCTGACATAAATGACAAATTTTTAAGTTCTGTGTCTCGTAATGTTGATTACTTTGCCTACCTATGTATAGAATCAAGTCTATCTAACTAAACAGACAGCTGTGCTGCTGGGGAGTTTGTTGCGCCACTTCTTCTTCACAGCTAAAGCACTAGGAAGTGGTGAAGGGTGGGCGTTTTGGGGCACTGTCTTATGTAATTTTGACATTTGAAAAGTGCTGATTCTCAGCCTAATTTGAATAAATGACTTTTGATTTTGATTTTGATTTTGAAAGTTTACAGTTGGTGTGCACATGGCACAAATTCGGTTGACACTTGAATTTTCGTCTAACATCAACGTTCTATAAATTTATAAATATTGGCTCAACGGTCTACCTATGTCGGATATCACAATGGTATACAAAGGAATTGGAAATTAATTACTACTAACATTATTGTTTGCCAACAATCATGCTATGAAATACAAACGCCGTGCGCCCGATGTGATTTCCCGTCAGCAAAATGTCGAACTTCCAAACAAACATCAATACTCTATTTAACCCCTTTAAGGTGAACCTAGTCCACATTTTTCCCATACAAACTTCGGGAGTGTATTACTCCACTGTTGGACAATGTACATCAAAAATTAAACATGGTATGATTTTGTCTCATTATTAATATTGTCTGTACGGAAACAGAATACTAAAATAAAAAGCCGTTCAAAAGTTAGGAGCCAACAAAGATTAGTTTTTCTTGCTAATTTAACCTAACTTTGGGCGTGTTTTAATAATAAAAGAAGTGTAAAATCTGAAAAACCCAGTCGGTACCGACAAAGCGCAAATATCGAAAAGTTAAATCAATTTTATTGGTTATTGATTTATGCAGTGGTTTTTTCATAAAACCCGATCTTCCGAAGGACTGTTCTTAATTTTTTACGTGCCTGTTGCGTATAAATGATCCTGCATCTCACACAATAATGTTGTGCGTGTAGACTAGCGTTTAACTGCTCATCATTGATACTACCTCTGTCGGACACGATGCCTGGTGAGACAGCGTGCTTTTTAGCCAGGCCCATCAGTGAGTTCGAGCCCGCGACTAGGTTCCCCTTAAGGGGCGAATTTCAAAATTCCTACCTTAGTACTACACTTTCGCTATACATTTATGGAATTCTTGTGCAAAACTTCATACTTCTAGAGCTAGCGGTTAAGACTATGCGTTATCTGTCAGTGAATCTAACATTTTTGGGAGGGCCTCTATACTTATATCGTATACCCAGTCCCAAACATCATGGCCAGACGTCGGGACTTAGCTCACGTGTACACCCAGACATACGAGCTTGTATTCTTTACCTACGCATTTGTTACGACAGCCATCTCCACGTGCAAAGCCTTGGGCGACGCGACGAGAAGCCTCACAATATTACTTTGTCTTGACTTTTAAAACAATTCACAAGGTCAGAAACGTTTCACGAATTTTCCTGTGAGAAAAAAGGGGTCTTTGAGTCTGGACAAGACGTTGGAATACGTTGAATTCCTACCCAAATTTAAAGAAAATTTCTAAACTTAGTTTGTTTTTCGTCAAGGGTTCTGGCGACAGACAGCCGACACCTGTGAAGCCACATATTTACAAAAGAATTGTTTTAAATTGACGAAACATTTTTTCAGCGCGTCTATTTAAGGTTTAAATATAGCGAGTTGAGTGGGTACACAATTTTGCGGATATCCTTTATTTTAAAAATTCGGCCAAAAATTGTGAAACAATGACAACGATGGGCTCAGCTTTTTGAGGGCTTTCCTTTCTGAATTAATAATACCAGCACTGAACAAATATCTCAGTATTAGGGCCTACTAGAAATTATGTATAAATTAGAATGTAACCAAAGTTTTAAATACAACTCTCGGAAATCATTGTAATGACATACAAAAAATTCGCGAATGTGCTTCTTTAGGTGATGGTAATTCCACAGTAACATTCACAAGACTGAATAAACATATTTTTTTGGTTTTTACTATCGCTCTAAATAGTATTTGTATTATACAGGGTGGCAGGGACTTCGACGCGCAAACTGAAACCATGAATTCAGCACATTATTCCAGACCCCCAAAAATAAACCCCCTAGAATAAAACCCCCGTAGAATTATTCGTCGGTTCAGAATAACATAATGAATCCATAGTAATGGTTGCACGTCGATGTATCTTCCACCGTGTATGTTTGTACACGTGAGACAGTGTCAATAAATACTGCAGAAAAATCCTAGAGAAGGGCAAGAGCACTTTTCCATAGAAAAAAGTTACTTTAGATAACCTTAGCAGGAAAGTCTCGATTTCTATCGTTTTTCTACGCATTTCAGTGAAACATTAGATGGAGCACATGAAAGCCTTGAGTGACGACATCGGTATGAAGCCCAACAAGCTATCAGAGAATTGTGTTAAATACCTGCTGATGCTAAATTTTGTATCGATCTCTGTGACATTTGTTGACCTATTTGGGACTTAATGCTCTTTTTCTGGGTTAACAGAACTAATGTACTGTTGACAAATGCCAGTTGGATTAAGCGTCGATCACGAAATAGTTAAACCGACGTAAGTAGAGCGCTTTTAGAGCAGACTAGTCTATCTATAGATAAATAAATAAATTTATGTGTATGTTTGTGATGCCAAAATAACAGATTTTAACTAAACGCATATGAAAGTATATCTACGGTACATGTTACAAAAAAAAAATTGTCTGTCTGTTTGTTCTGGCTAATCTGACATTCACTGGCAGATAGCTGATTTTATAAGAAGTAACGAAGGCTACCAACATTTTTCTTCCGGTAGCCACTGGGATAATTTCATCCAGGCGGGCGAAGCTGCGGCCACGGCTAGTCTAATGTAAAAAGCTACGAGAAGAAATATCATACTTACTAAGTATAGCATAAATATTTTACAATTACGCAACATTCAAAAGCGTTTTGAGCGTGAAATTAAAACAGCTTTGAGAGTATTCCTATTTCTTAATATGGTTTCAAGAATAAGTACCATTTTCGAAATACTATAAATAATACATTTCCATATATAAAAACGACCAAATATAGCCTTCCACTTGTTTCAAAGAAAAATAAACTTGACAGCTCGTATTATGCTAATGTAACATGCGAGGAAGCTTCGTCACAATCCCTTACTTGTGTTTCCTTCATTTCTTTTCGAGTAAATAAGCAGAAAATATTCTTCTAAGGATTTTTTATTGTTTGATGTTATTCGAAATAAAAGAAAAAGAATTAATCTCAATTTTTTTCGTACCCTTTGAAATAAGTGAGGACATTAGGAAAATCTACTTTTAATAGGAAGTAACTTGCCAAGTTATTTGGGTCAAATTTTAAGAGATCTGCCCTCAGTAGCAGAAACAAATTGATAGCGTGATGGATGGACCGAGGCTCGTAGGCCACCCAGAATTAATGATAGGTACGACAGACTAATAATAGATGAGTGATCCTAGGAGATTGCGTGAGTCGGAACTTTCCTTTAAAACCTTTTTGCTGACATTGAATGTTAGTCCTTTTCACTCCAGTTTTTTTCCTTCCTCTTGAATAAAGCTCAAAGTGGAGCAAAGACTTGTTGAGCATGAAGACGCTAGAGTATTTTATTTCAGACTCAATTCACCGATAGCGCCGTCTCTTAGCTAGATTTTCGCAAAGATAAAATATATTTAAGGGAAACAAAGAAAACTCTGTTGATCCCGGTTCGATTTCAATACAATTTAAAGTTAATTCCGGGAAAATTGCTCGGAACGTTGAGAACGAGAAGATATTGTAGATTTTTTGTTGGATCCCTGAAGATATAGGCTATAAGGTTCTATACATATAGGGCAACGCCCAATTTTCTTTTCAGGATATTTTAGACTGTACATAATGGCTATTCAAGCTATCCTTTGTTGTTTTTTTTTTCAGTCAGCGTGAAGAGAAGATGCTTACTATCCTAAATGAGGGTTCAAAAACATAATATACTTTTTCATGTAGGTATCTGTAACGTTTACTAATGAGTTCAGGAAAAATCTTTCGGTCCGTGAATCTTCGTTATTTCTAATTTTTCACGAGGAAAAATAAAGAAAGATTATTAAATTAGCTTATGAACATGAATAATAAATATGGGATTACTTTATATTTAGTACTTACTTTTTAATATATTTCGTAAATTGGGTTTTGAAAAACGATGAAAATGTTATTTGTGTACATTGTGGAAATTGTCAATCCGCCTGCATCATCTCACGATGCCTTCTCTGTATGAGAAGAGGGCTTTTCCCTGCAGTGCCACAAAAATGGGCTGATTTTAATATTAGGTATTTATTTCCATTTGAAAACATATTTTATTCTTTCAAAGTATATTCATACTGGATAGGCACATCAAAGCTTTATCATTTACATACCTGAAAGTTTAAGCGCCTATGAAGGTACCTATCTATTTACAATAAATGTCTACCATAACAATAATAGGCCCCAGGGGAGACCTTATATTGTAGTCAGTTGGTTCAATGAATTTTGTCATTGTGCGAATGAATATCAATGTATACATATAAGTGGCTATTGTTGAAACTACTCAATGCTGCATCCTACCGCTTCCCAATATTTTAGTAGCCATCAATGAGCTTCTAAATATGAATAATATTGAAACATACACCGAAAATAAAAATTCTTACGAATCATCATTCTCGTCCTTCATAATACAAAGAAATATAACACATAGTTACAAAATTTTATTTATTAAAATTTTTCGGAAGTTTTTTTCACTTTTCCTTCATCTTTTGATATGGTAAATTTAAATCTACCAGCAGTTTTTATCTATCAGCTTTTATTTTTCGTACACAGCTTTTTGGTATTTTATGTGAGGGTAGGCGCACATTTACGAATTTAACACAGTGTTGATATCAGTTAAAATAAAATTTTAGCCATGTCTACATCAAGGAGACGTTGTTTAAACGATCCGGAGTGTTTTTGCTTTATTAGTGGAGAATATGTCTTTAAAAATTTTAAAAAATCGGTGACAGATATCGTAAAAATCGCGTATACTGACTATTTTAAAGTACAAGTGTGTAATTTGGACAAGCCGTGGGTGTCTAAAACTGTTTGCCAAAATTGTGTTGTTAGTTTGCGACAGTGGTTAAGTGGAAAAAGAAGTTCCCTAAAGTTCACAACCCCCATGATCTGGCGAGAACCGAAAAATCACCATGATGATTGCTATTTTTGCGTCGTTAATGTAAACGGCATTAATTCAAATAACCGCAGTAAATGGATTTATCCTGATTTACCGTCTGCTAAACGACCAACTTTGATACCTATTCTAGCTCAAGAGCCTATACCACCAGTTTTACCTTCGACATCTGCAGCAGCTTTTTGCCAAATGGAAACAGACGACTTATTAGACGATGATAAGTCAAATGATCCTGATTTTATACCCAATGTCCTGACTACAGAACTTTTTAACCAAAACGAGTTGAATGACCTAATAAGAGATCTTAATTTGACAAAAAAACAGTCCGAGTTACTCGCCTCTAAATTGAAAGAAAAAAAAGTACTTGCACCCAATACTAAAGTCACGATATACCGTACGGGCGAAAAAGATTTGTTAAATATTTTTCGCAAGAAAATGACGTAGTATTTTGCCAAGAGATATTAAAGCATGGCCACTAAAGTGGCCAAGATTGAATGATGAACAAGGAGAAAGATTTGATCAAGAAATTCGCACCATGGAGGAACGATATAAGGGCAGATGGGATGTGCATATGATGGCAGATTATTGCTGGAGTATGAAACGAGACCTACCACAAGTATCACATGCAAGAAAATCATTTAAAAAATTCTTTTTGGGCGGCTTCCAAAAATTAAATTTTGTTTTTGGTATTCATTTTTTGTGTTTTTCAAAAAAATCACACATATGCCATATCTCAAAAACTAAAGCTGATAGATGAAAACGATTTTTATTTTCAGAGTCAGGATGCCACATGTCTACATAAAAGCTAATTAATCGCCTGGAAAAAAATCTTTGTAACTATGTGTAATCAATAGAAGTACCAGTAGTGGTCTCCCAGTGGTTGAAATTCGACCATGATTCATTACCCGACTGTGCCATAAGGAGGGTTATGTTTTTTGAGTGTATGTTTGTATGTATGTATATTTCTTTGGCACGCTCTGTAGCCTAAACGGCTTGATCGATTTCAGCTTGAGAGGTGCCGTTAGAATCGTCTTAATTGTGAGAGCGACACTGGGTATATCAAAATTGAAAAAAATACCGATTTTTGGCGCCATATTGTATCTTCAAATCTTTTTTTTTTTTCAAAACCTATTGAGTGGGGTACCAAAATAAAGGGTTTCATAACATTAACATTAACAACTGTGAATTAAAAAATATATTTACAAAATCAAAAAACGCGACTGCCCAAAAAGTGAACTTATATTTAAAAAGATGGAAACAAGAAACTTGTTTTAAAAGGATGACTGTTAGACTGAATACTATAAGCAATCTCATGCAGTCGGAGGCAATAAAGGTCTTCGCTGTTAAATTTTAGAAGATGCCTCCGACTGCATTTTGTAAAATATTTTTTTAAGTTTTAAGTTTGAACAGTGCCATCTCCATGTAAACTTTAACCGTGCCAAATTTCATACTCTTCCATCCTCGTAATTTTCGTAACAAAGGGTACAAAGTTTTTGCTTCACGTATACGCTTGCCGCGGTCGGTCCGTGGATCGGAGACCATTTTAGATACCCGTTATGCCTCGGAAAGCACGTTAAATCGGTCCCGGCTGTCATTCGTGGATCTTTAACAGCCGTTACGGGTTGTCAGAAGCCCCAAAAGACTGGCATCCAGTCTTTCCAAGAATTATTGTATTTCCTAGTAGCTGGGTTGTGGAGATCAGATAGGTAGTCGCTCCTTGTAGAATAGTGGTCTTCAGCTGTATATGGTTGAATTGGTATAACTTTTTATAACAAGCTCCCCTCTTCTTTGCTAGATTTGAATTTTAATGCGTTTAAAGTTAAAGTTAAATCCACCCTCTGTTCAAAGGCTTACTATTCTGTCAACGACTACTTAAACGATAATAATTGTTGGTCGCTGTGATTAACTCAAGACAATGTTCATGTTTTTTCACCAGTATTAGCTTGACTACTGACAAGTTATATAATTATATTAGTTCATGTGTTGGTTTATTTTATTTGCCTGTACTATGTTTTCAATGTTTTGTTGGTATATAAGCATGTGCTAGCTGAGATATGGCAAATTTAATGTTTTTGTGTTTCGTAATGTTAATTACCCACTGTTGTATAGAATCAAGTTCTTCTAACTTAACAGACAGCTGTGCTGCTGGGGAGTTTGTTGCGCCACTTCTTCTTCCCAGCTAAAGCACTAGGAAGTGGTGAAGGGCGCGCGTTTTGGGGGGACTGTCTTATGTAATTTTGACGTTCAAAAAGAGCTGACTCTCAGCCTAGTTTGAATAAATGACTTTTTGATTTTGAATTGGGAGTGGACCCCAACATAGTGCAGAAAGGCTTGGCAGATTGATTGAACACGACGTAACCTTATTCCTCATGATATAACCTAAGCCACATTTCGGCACAAAGTCAATAAACATCCCCACAACAAACACTTTACGATGATTGCCGTCGAATGTACCTAAGTAGGTACATAAAGGCACTATTAACTCGAATCGGCACTGCGTAAATATATCGTATTCCTGATGTAATATTATTATCGTCACACGCCCATTGATGCGTGGGTTTTTGTTTCTTTTTGGCTACGACGTAGTATGTGAGAGGTTGATGTTATTCTACAGAAAGGGGTAAATACAGATAAGTTTTCATAAAGAAACGTTCTCTAGACAATCTTAACTACTACTACTAATTAATCAAAGCGTTTGACCATAAGCTCGATGGATGCTCGATAGATGGTAAAGTTGTAAACAGCATATCTTACGCGGACAAACATGGTGCTGCTGAGTCCCTCGATTGCGGCACTCAGGCGATTGCTTGAGATTTGTGAGAGATACGCCATGAATCACGGCCTCTTGTACAATGTGAAGAAGTGTTTTCATGGTGTTCGGGGTTAGTACAAAGAAGCATAGAGCAGAGTACCTACATATATGGTGTAGCCTTAAACAGAGTGCCTTGTTTTAAGTACCTTGGCCACTTAGTAGCTGAGGATCTGAATGATGATCAGGATATGTAACGGGCGTTGTCAGTCCGATGCAATATGTTGGCCTGCAGGTTTGCTAGATATACGAGACCGGTTAAGATAACCCTTTCCCAAGGCATACTGTCAGTCATTTTACACATGCTGCCTGTGGGTTAGACATACGCAGAGGGCCTACAACGCTCTTCTTGTCCAGTATAACAACGCCTTGCGGGTGCTGTTGGGGCTACCCCGATTTTGTAGTGCCTCAGGCATGTTTGCTGAATCGGCTACCGATGGTTTTTCAGCAATTATGCGACCAAGGGCGGCCTCATTGTTACGCAGGATTGGGGGGAGTGCCAATAGCATCCTGAAGGTGATTGGGAATAGGCCAGACGGCGTTTTCCTGGAGTATTGGACCCGTATGCATAACTGCGGGTCTGATGCTGCAGGAAAATATATGAATTAGAATAATTGTAATTAAGTATAGGTACTAACATAGTGATGTAACCTGTATTACTGATAAAGATCTATGGAACAAGCGTCTGTAATAAATGTTTTATTATTATAAGTAGTTAACATTTTTCCGAGTTGATACTCAGTAATTTTTGGATTCCATTATCCATAAACAGCCTAAGCTGTCCCCACGGGTGGATCACATGGCCTCACATGGCCTCCTCTCTTCGAGATCCCGTGCTCTGTAATCTACCACGCGAGCCCAATGCGGGTTGGTAAATGTGAAATATCTTCGACATGCCTTGTCATGTCGAAGATATTTCACATTTACCAATTTCTTTTCTTTTTTTTTCGGGTGGGAAATCATCAAATAACTTATCCCGCTCTGGGTGGAGTGGCATGTCAGACTTTTACTGGCTAAAACCCACCCGCGTTCCCTCAGTTGCCTGTGTGCCAGGTGCGCGGTATCTCTTTCGGACAACCCGCAGTCCTGGCAGGCATTGGCCCTTCCGGGCCCCATCAGTTGGTGCTGACATCTCTTTGAGGCGCGCGTGGAACACAACGCGCCGTCGACCCGGGCTTGGTCCTTACCGGACAGCGAGCTGCCCATTACTCGCCGTCCGCAAGCCCGCGCCTACGGTGGCCGGGAATCAGCCTGGGATTCCCGACGCCTAGGGCGTCTCCTTCGAAGGCTACGGCCGTGAGGGCACATGTACTGCCTCTCCCTCACGTGCGCCGCCTCCCTCTTTGCGAGCATCGTTGCTACGCAGAAGGAGGCGACGGCTACCCATGAACTCTCGCTCCGTACCATGGCCTGGACCAGGGCCGGACGCGTGAGATCACAGACACGGCGGTGCTCCGCCCAAGCCGGGCAGACCTCCACCGTATGGTCCACCGTGTCCTCAGGGCGATCTTCGCAGTGGAAATACCCGGGCGTTTCCTCCCGCCTTATGCGAAACAGGAACCTTCCAAAACAGTGTCAGGCGGAAGGTGAGGATGCCATGCCGCCTCTCAAGCCACTCCTCAGAGGGGACTTACCGCCGCAATCGTGGCATGCCCAGCACTGGATTGCGACATTCGCACTCTCCACGTCGCCATAAGATCCCGCCGGAGCTCTGTCCGCTGTGCCGCGATTACCCGCGGGTCATGTCTAGTTTTGGTTTACGACATGCCTGTTTCCTCACGATGTTTTCCTTCTTCGTTTTTTTGAATGAGTCAAATGATTACGTAATCTTAAGTTATTTAAGAATTAATAATTTAATTTATTCGAATGTTTTCGTTAAGATTCAGGTTTCTTAATTAAGACGTCTTTTTTTCCAGTGATTGCTTTTTATCATTTTGTTCCCTACACGTCAAAGAATAACAAAGCTTATTCCTGAGAGAGTAAAGTTAAATTTTCCATGAAAAAGTCTCTCAGTCGTGGAAAACGTGTGTGATTGATTTTGCTCTTTCCTTTTTTTCGTAGAAAGATGTCTCGAATTACAATAAATAATGGCGGGTAATGTTAATTTGTCGATCTTTTGTGTTTAATTTTAATCGATAAAACAATTTACTTAAACGCATACAGAGATAATAATTGGGAGTAACTTTCGCGAACTTGTTTTGAGAAAGATATCATTTTTACGCTAGGCTGTTTAGAATCATGGTACTATCATCATTTATATAAATAATAATAAAATATTTATTCACCAAAATAAGAACACTTATTACAAAATTGAACAATGACAATATACTAAGTAATGGCTTAAAGTTTGTAATATTGGGACTATCTGCATCCGAACTAGGTGGTAAACCTGTATCTCGGATTACATTTGATCCCCGTAATAAATGGTGACCATTTAGTAGCCATGTTTAAGGTTTTAAACATTAATATAAGACTGCAATGTACATATATGGAAACTTGGAAAGTATGCACAATGTGAGACGAAAAATGTAAGCGTTGTGTGTGTGTGTGTATGTGTTAGTGTGTGTGTGTGTGTTTGAGTGTGAGTGGATGGGTGTGTGATGTTAATGGGATTATTGTTCAATATGAGTGGGTAAGATAGTATTATTTTTAGTCATCTCTCTAGTCTATTTGGCGATGTTTAAAATCGCTTCCGTTTCATCATAACTAAGTTTTAGTGGGTAGTTCTGTATTTGCTTTTTACAGAGTGTCTTATTGAGTGGATAAATATTGGTAATTTTGTTGATTTTGTCGTATAGGTAAGGACCAAGGAAAATGAAGAATCTCTTTATAAAAGAAGTTTTGGGAACAAATGTTCGTTTGCATACTGCATATTTTCTACGCTTGCGTAAAGTATTTGGTACGTGGTAGTAGCTACGTTAAAAAGATGTGCAGTAATCACAAGTGCAGATGTACGGACACTTGGGACATTCCAGCAAGTGGGTCCTGTTCCGGACAGTACCGCCCTTACATTGGGTGTCAGGCAAGTCTATAATCGTTAATTTTGCCAAGTTGCAATGTTTTATTGTATCACCAGGATGTACCTCATGTTGCCAAGTTGTATCGTTATGTTGTATCAAGTCACATTTCAGTACAATATCAATAATCACGGCGAATGTGCTGAAATATGTATTTTTAGGCACTTTTAGCTCCACTCCTTGTGCAAATATATCGTATTCCTGATGTAATATTATTATCGTTACACTTTCATTGATATTGGGCTGTTTTTTGTTTACTTTGGCTACGGCGTAGTAGACTGAAATAGTTTCACTCGCATAACATAATATCACGCTTGTAATTCTCGTAGGGTTAGGCAGAGGTGTGCCTATGTGGAGTATACCCACATTGCACTACTTTTGTTCTATGTAATAGGGACGAGCCTATTGGCATACTATATATTCAGACTCCGGGCTGCTATTGTCAAATTCCTGATGGAAAAACGCCATAACACTTCGTGTGACCTGGTAATAAAACCTAGGACCTCATGTTGAGCAGTAGCACTTGGGACTACTAGAACAACAATCCAGTTTAATTCATTTGATAGGAAATCTGAGGTGACATACATGAGAGTTCTGGTTCGAAGGGACGCATAGTAGGATTTCCTCTTCATAACGTTTTATGTAAGCCAAGTATCAGCCGTGAGGAGTTATAAAATCATGGCGTAGGTAATCCTCCTCTAAATTGTGTACAAAATAATTGGCAACATCATGTGGGTACCTTTTTAAGTTACGATAATAATTAAAGTAAATAGTGATGTATTGTTTAGAAAAATATATATTTTCGATATCGGAAACGGCGTATTCATCGTCTGTCTAGCCTTTTCCCAACTATGCTGGGGTCGGCTTCCAGTCTAACTGGATGCAACTGAATACTAGTATTTTACATGGACTACATATCTGACCTCCACAACCCAGTTACAGGGTAATACGATACCCCTTGGTAAGACTGGTTGTCAGACTTTCGGGCTTCTAATGACCAGTAACGACTGTCAAAGATCCACGAATGACAGCCGGGACCAACGGCTTAACGTGCTTTCCGATGCACGGAGGGGTATGTAAAGGTGGTCACCCATCCACGGGTCAACCACGGCAAGCGTAGCTTAACCTGATCAACCGACCCGTGCGACAGTTATAACTTAGCCACAAGCCCGCCAAGGCGTGTTATGGAGCTCAAATGGAGTTGAGCAGGATACTTGACTAAGCGCACTGATAACAGCTGAAGTAAGGTATAGGACAGAGTGGTGTACAAGGACGGGGAGAGGAGATGTAATAACTTCTCCCGCTCTGGGTGGAGCGGGAGGGCGTGTCAGACTTTTACTGACTAAAACCCACCCGTGTTCCCTCAGTTGCCTGTGTGCCAGGGGCCGCGGTATCTCTTTCGAACAACCCGCACCCCTGGCAGGGATCGGCCCTTGCGGGCCCCATCAGTTGTTGCTGACATCTCTTTGAGGCGCGCGTGGAACGCAACGCGCAGTCGACCCGGGCTTGGTCCTTACCGGACAGCGAGCTACCCATTACTCGCCATCAGCAAACCCGCGCCTACGGTGACCGGGAATCAGCCTGGGATTCCCGACGCCCAGGGCATCTCCTGCGAAGGCTACGGCCGTGAGGGCGCATGAACTGCCTCTCCCTCACGTGCGCCGGCTCCCTCTTTGCGAGCGTTACTGCTTCGCTGAAGGAAGCGACGGCTACCCATGCACTCTCGCTCCGTACCATGGCCTGGACCAACGCCGGACGCTAGAGATCGCCTCCACGAGGACACGGTGCTCCGCCCAAGCCGGGCAGGCCTCCACCGTATGCTCCACCGTGTCCTCAGGGCGATCTTCGCAATGGAAACACCCGGGTGTTTCCCGACATAGGCGGACGACATTGTTGCCATCGCGGGCAAAACCTGGACGAGGCTGGCACAGGAGCGTGGGGATTGGCACAATCACATTGGCAATGGATAAAGTCGGGCAGTGGATGATAATGATGATGAAATCAATAATTTATCCCGTTATTACTGCAAAGCAAGGGCCTCTCCTCAAATCTGTTTTTTTGTCTTCTCTGCAGGCTTAGCATGACGCTTTCTATTTCTACGAAGAATAGACAGTGCTTTTTCTATACAATGTCACATTTCGTTTCTCCATTTTTGACATCACACTGTTGATATCCTTCCACAATCTGCCATTTTGTCTTTCGTTTCTAACAATCTTTATCTAGGCCCTTTTATACGTAGACTATTTCAGAAGAATATTTCTTCCCAAACTGTCAAAATCACACTGACAATAAACTTTCTACTCGACAATATACGATATATAATACCATTAAACAAGCAATTATTGTATATATGATATATATCATTTGAATCTCGCAAACAGCTCCAACGATTTTCATGAAATTTAGTATGCAAGGGTTTTCGGGGGTGATAAATCGATCTAGCATTTTTAGAAAACGTCAACAAAATAAACCGAGCAAAGTTCGGTCATCCAGATATTGTACGATTATCTACAAAATCATGATTCGTTCAGAACGCATAACTGTGATAATTAATAGAAAAACATAGCTATCTTCTCCTATTGTACATCATTTAGTTAATAATTAGGTCTATTCTTCCGTCGACAAATCGGTGCATGTGCTAAGCCTGCTGGAAGGAAAGAGCACTACACGTGTTCACTGCGTATTTGCGGTTGAAGTGCGATCAACCAAGGGGTTCTAGCATTTTATTTGCCAGGTTTTGAGCGTTGATTATGCTATGGGTCCTTAAACCCCAAATTTCCCATTAAATCTTCGGTTATTTACAAAAAAAGCGGCCATTTTCGCCTGCGGTATTATTGGTTATGTGTGTAACACAGCACAAAGCGAAACCATTCCATTGATTGCGGTACGGTAAGGCGAAAAAAGGTTATCCATTCAATTTATTACTGTCATTTGAACAATGTAAAAAATGATGCTCGAGTTTCATGAGCTAAAAATAAGGGTAATGTAATGAATATAACAGTTTATCATGTAAATGGTATTACGTAATAGATTGTTGCATGTGATACAAGATTTTTATTTATTTCGTTCTTTTAATCATAGGATTAAATTGCCGAAACTGTTCGAATTAAAACGCATGAGCAATGATACCTTTAGATGCGTTACCGGCGATCAATATTGGCAAGATAAATACGGTGGAGGTCTGCCCGGCTTGGGCGGAGCACCGCCGTGTCCTCGTGGACGTGATCGGCGGAGGCGATCTCTCGCGTCCGACCTTGGTCCAGGCCATGGTACGGAGCGAGAGTGCATGGCTAGCAGTCGCCTCCTTCAGCGAAGCATATTTAATGAAGCGACTAGAATAACTGCAACCACCGCTTCATGCATAGACAATGTATTTACTAATTGTAAAATAAAGGACTCTTCCTTAATTAGTGGCGTCAGGTCAGACCATACTGGTCAGCTTGTATCGTTTGACTTAGATAAAAAGTTACACCTAGATAAAACCATTGAATTGAGACCCCTGACTAAAAATAAATTGGAAACGTTTAAAAATAACGTTCTTAGCAATCTCTCAACAGCAAGTTTTGATTCACAAGACCCCAATATAAACTATAGCACATTTTTTTCTACAGTATGCCAAGAATTTAATAAAGCATGTCCTGTAAAAAAAGTTACAATCACTCCTAAACCAAAATTTAGCGAATGGGCCACAGCTGGCATTAGAAAAAGCAGAGATGTCTTATATAATTTGTACCACGAAAAATCACTGACTTCTGATCAGGCCCTTCATAATTATGTAAGAAACTATTCTAAGATATTCAAAAGAGTCTGCGCTCAAGCTAAATCTAAATTAATAAGTAACAAAATTAATATTTCTAAAAATAAAATAAAAGCTGTGTGGCAGGTAATTAACAAAGAAACTGGAAACACACAACAGCGAGATCAGAATGAGTTAGCTCTAAAAATTGATAATGAAACCATTTCAGATAAGTTAAAAGTTGCTGAGACTCTAGAAAATTTCTTTACCAACATCCCAATAGAGGTTACGAAGTCTCTACCCTCATCATCTGTATTAGCTGAATCTCTTCTTAAAGAAAACATCAGTAAGGACATTCCAAATTTTGAATTCAAACCCATTTCTATTGCCACAATTAAAACAGCATTCAAAAGTCTTAATTTAAAAAACACTGAAGACTTATGGGGGATTTCCGTTAAGGTTCTTGAAGGTATCATTGACACAATTGCCCCTGTCCTAACAGGCATATTTAATCAATGTTTAGACAGCGGTACGTTTCCTGACTTAATGAAACATAGTAAAGTAGTACCAGTTTTTAAATCGGGTAGTAAGAGTGATCCCTCTAATTATAGACCTATATCTGTGCTTCCAGCAATGAGCAAAATTTATGAAAAAGTCATGCTAGACCAGATGTTGTCACATTTTAACTCAAATGGGATTTTACATAGTCGACAGTTTGGTTTCACGAAAGGTAGGTCGACGACTGACGCGGGAGTAAAACTCGTCAGTCACATTTTGGAATCCTGGGAGAAGTCCCAGGATGCAATTGGCATTTTCTGTGACCTCTCAAAAGCGTTTGACTGCGTTGACCACAACACACTCATCTGTAAACTACACCACTACGGAATTCGTGGACGAGCTGCTGATCTTGTACTTTCCTATTTATCAAACAGGCAGCAAAAAGTAAATGTTAACGGGGCAACGTCCTCGGGGTCTCTAGTTAAGATGGGCGTGCCTCAAGGTTCAATTCTTGGCCCTTTTTTATTTCTAGTTTATATTAATGACCTTCCTTACCTAATGGCAAACTTCTCGGATATAATTTTATTCGCTGATGACACCTCTCTTATTTTTAGAATAGATAGAAAAGATACGGATGTCTTACATGTCAACCATAGTCTAGCTGTTCTCTCGAAATGGTTTGCGGCTAATAATCTTTTACTCAATGCGAACAAAACTAAATGTCTTAAGTTCTCATTACCAAATGTACCCCAAGTAGGGCTAAATTTAAAACTTGATGGCAAGAAACTAGATGCTATTTCGGAAACTGTATTTCTAGGAATTACTTTAGATTCAAAATTGCAATGGGGTGCCCACATTAGAGCTCTTTCAAGTAGATTAAGCTCAGCTGCTTACGCAGTAAGAAAAATAAGGCAGTTGACTGATGTAGCCACAGCTAGGTTAGTATACTTTGCTTATTTTCACAGTATTATGTCTTATGGCGTTCTGCTGTGGGGATCGGCAGCTGACGTAGATTCAGTTTTTATTTTACAAAAGAGGGCAATCCGCGCAATCTATAAAATGGGGCCTCGCGAGTCTCTTAGAAACAAATTCAATGAAATTGATATACTAACTCTGCCTTCTCTTTATATCCTAGAAAATATCTTGTATGTTCGCAAAAACTTAGGTCTTTTCAAAAAAAGATGCGACTTCCATAATCTAAATACACGTAGTAAAGATGAAATTGTGATTCCAAAATTTAGATTAACTAAAACTAGCAAGTCATTTCTAATAAACAGTATCCGCTTCTATAACAAGTTGCCAAAGTCGGTTACAGAACTTAGCGATGGAAAGTTTAAAACTCACATCAAACGTGTCCTTATCAAAAAAGCATATTATAAGATAAAAGACTACGTTGAAGACAGGGAAGTTTGGCATTAATTCCTTCTGCACATGTGGCTTCCCTGGTACCTCATTAACAGCATAACTTTGTCTATTAACTGCTTCCAAATTACAATGTCAATTTTTATTTTTTACAATTTCTGACATTTTCTCGTCATTTTTGACATTATACATCACTTCAAATATCACCTATTTATTAGTGATTCTCATGGAAATCATGTCACTTTGTTTAAATAGGTTGATCTTACTAATGTAGATTCTTTTACATGTTGTGAATGGGAAAACATTGTAGGCCTTACAGACTAGATTTATAGACGATTTTCTATTCTTTATTTTCATTCCTCTAAGTACTTGGTACTTATTGACAGGCCTGCACTGTCCTCCCATACCTATTATCACTGTAATTTGAAAACATTGTAAAACCCAATTATTTTTAAAAGAGTAACCGTGGAGTTTCTTGCCGGCTCTTCTCCATAGGAAGCGACAAATTGGAACCGTGCACCTAGCTTCTGACGTTTCATAAGTGCCCTTGCAGGTTTATGTGAAATAAAATATTTTGATTTTGATTTTTGAAGCAGTTATGCTCGCAAAGAGGGATGCGGCGCACGTGAGGGAGATGCAGTACATGCGCCCTCACAGCCGTGGCCTTCGCAGGAGACGCCCTGGGCGTCGGGAATCCCAGGCTGATCCCCGGCCACCGTAGGCACGGGCTTGCGGACGGCGAGTAATGGGTAGCTCGCTGTCCGGTAAGGACCAAGCCCGGGTGGACGGCGCGTTGTGTTCCACGCGCGCCTCAAAGAGATGTCATCAGCAAATGATGGGGCCCGCAAGGGCCGATGCCTGCCAGGGGTGCGGGTTGTTCGAAAGAGATACCGCCGCCCCTGGCACACAGGCAACTGAGGGAACACGGGTGGGTTTTAGTCAGTAAAAGTCTGACACGCCCTCCCGCTCCACCCAGAGCGGGAGAAGTTATTTGATGATTTCCCACCCAAAAAAAAAAAAAAACCATCCAGTGACGCGGCGCAACGCTATGACGTAACTAAATATGTATGTTTATCTCTTTCTAACAACAGGAATCGGTATGGATCTTTCCTGTTCTTCGCGCACTGTATGATTGTACCCATTACTTATTAGTAGGTAGCTACATTAATGGTTTACGCTGTTTTTGAGTGCTCTAAATGTCCGTGTATGACCCGTCATTGAGCATAAGTGAATATTTTATTTAGCATACCGATTCTGTATTGATTAAGTGCTATTCTTCTTCTTTTCGTATCTACAATACGTCTTTATTATACCTACTGTTTGGGCCCTGTATGTGGTCACGTTTATTGCGGCGATAGATGCGATAATGGATGCTTTTAGTAACCTTAACAATGCAGCTGTTAAGGTGAAAGCTCTAGGGAAGCCCGCAAAATTAAAGTCTTGGCTGAACTAAACGACTACCTATTTGAAAAAATAGTCATTAAACTAAATTAAATGAACTTAAAAGTTTGTATTGATGACTTTAATCTATCTACACGTGAAGCAAAAACTCTGTACCCCTTTTACGAAAATTACGCGGACGGAGGATTTAATGCAATTTGGCGCAGATAAAGTTTATGTGGAGAAGGTGTGCTGAAAGCTAATGTTTTTATATAATAACTAGCTTCCATCCGCGGCTTCGCCTGCGCGGACGTCGGAAATTATCCCGCGGGAACGTACTACCGGGATAAAAATTATTCTATTTGTTAATCTAGGTTATAATCTATCTGTGTACCAAATTTCATCCAAATCCATTTAGGAGTTATTGCGTGAAAGAGTAACAAACATCCATCCATCCATTCATACTTACAAACTTTCGTGTTTATAATATTAGTAGGATGTATTAGAAACATTTTAAAATTTAAATTAATTATGATCGAATTTAAGCACTGGGCGACTACTAGTGATTATAATTATGTAAAGCCTTATTTGTTACGGTAGCATATCATATTTTAATCAACGTTGGTACAGCCTGACAATAACCTGCAAATTGAAAAAACGTAAGCAATTTTTTATTTCGCGAGTTACCTTGGAGGTTTCACCTTAAGGCGGTTCACCGAGCAAACTCAAACTCAAACTCAAACTCAAAGCATTTATTTCAAATAAACCAATTACAGGCACTTTTGAATTGTCAAGGTCGGTGAGTTAGAAAGATGAAGCTATTTGCCCATTCCAAAGCGTAGGTACCTATGGAGAAATTGAGCGTTGAGCATTCGTTCCCGCTTTGCTGCACCCCACCTCTACAACACTTCGTAAAACTTCGTAGCGACCATCTGGCGAATAGCTTTTTAAAAACTTAAAACTCACAGATATTAGAATTCATAGATACGGCATTCAAAAAATAAAACTAAACAAATCTTTTGAAAGGAAGAATGAAACGTTTAGTATTGCGCATAAAAAATAATTGTCTTTAATTCAGTGACTTTACATCAACCTTATTTTTTTTTTGTATGCTTGGTTTACTAATAAAAATAATATAATTAAATAATTATCTTATTGTGGCTAAGTAATATTCGCCACACGGGTCGATCGATCAGGTTAAATGATAAATGATAAATTATTTTATTTCTCTAAGTAGGTTTGTACAAACACTTTTACACGTCGATCATATTTTATGTGGATGGGTGACCATCTTTACATACCAAGACTCCTCCGTGCCTCGGAATGCACGATAAGCCGTTGGTCCCGGCTGTCATTTGTGGATCTTTGACAGTCGTTACGGGTCGTCAGAAGCCTAAAAGTCTGACAACCAGTCTTACCAGGGGGTATCGTATTACCCGGTTACTGGGTTGTGGAGGTCAGATAGGCAGTCGCTCCATATGAAATACTGGTATTCAGCTGTATCTGGTTAGGCTGGAAGCTGACCCCAACATAGTTGGGAAAAGGCTGGGCAGATGATGATGATGATGAATTATCTTGTTATTTAATGATTAATTCATCCATTAATTCTTCTAACTTTTCGCCATTTCGAAATCGCCACAAAACGAAAAACTGACTTTTTATTATGTAAAGAAAGAAACAGCCAATAATGAGGTCAAAATGAAAATCCAAGATGGTAGCTGCAAAAAATATCAAATTTTTCGTCATGGTTGTTGTTTTCGTGGTTTTCGAAGATGCTGAAGCCAGAAGATGAAAAACCAAGAAACCCAAATTTTCATCATGCGTCGATTCAAGAGAAATTCCTCACTTTTGGCTATTCTGCAAAAAAATCTCTAAATCCTTACTAATATTATAAACTCGAAAGTTTGTAAATATGGATGTATGGATCTTTGTTACTCTTTGACACAAAAACGGCTGAACGGATTTGGATGAAATTTGACAGACAGATAGATTATAACCTAGATTAACACATAGATTACTTTTATCTCGGTAGTACGTTCCCGCGGGATAATTTCCGACTTCCACGCGGGCCAAAGCTAATTTAAAAATAATTTCGATACAACGAAAATCGAATTTGACAATCGCAGCTCCACGTGGTATTTTTTGGTTTCGCAACGTGATACTTGTTTACATGTCGTGAAATTTCGACCCCCTCTGGACCGAAATTTTCATTATTTTTGCGATAGGACACACCATTTTCGAAATAAAAGAAAAAGATACAGTTCTGTTTTTGCACCAGCTGGCTTAGCACGAGAACCATAAACAAGTGTTTTGTCGTCGGAAGAGTAGACAAAAATGCCGTTTCCGTAAAGACAGTTGACAGTTTTTCACCGAGAAATGTAGACAAGCGATTTCTATTCTACAGTAGAGTAGAAATAAAAAGGTCATCCTAAGCCTGCTGAAGTCGAGGTGTGGTGTGAATTTTAGTCCTTGACAACTAATATTATTCCACACCTTTTTAATCGTGATTTAAAATAGTCAGATTTTTGCAGTAATTAAATAGCACAAAAAAGAACTATAACTAAAACAAATGTCAATAACAATTTTATTAAACTTAAATTATTTTCTACTGATAATGTGACGTGGGCAAGCAAGTGCGCTTGCGGCTAGACGACACGGTGACAAACGACACGGGTTCCACCCTCGAGGCCTTACGGCAGACTGAATCTCCATACCCCGCGCATGAATACAGTAGTAAATACACCCAGATGTTAGAATAAAATCGTTATAAAATCAAAATTTGATTTTTGAAAAAAAAAATCTGCATGTCAGTAGTGTGTTAGTGACAGTAACATAACTTAAATAATGTTACCTCACGAGGAGATGCATGTTATCAATCATTGTCATTCATTTCTGTGGTATCGTTGTAAGGCGATTTGTTATACAAATACTACTTAAAAATAAAAAAAATAAACAGCTATTGTGGAATCAAGATTATGAAGGATTTTAATGTATTTTTTTTAGTTGATATTTCATTTAAATAACGAGTAGATAGCTCCAAAAAACTGCCCAAAACACGGCTGGCGCGAAGTTTTGGTAGGGCATGCGCCTTAAGAAGAGTTGCCAATGTAAAAGACAAATAACTAAACCATTTGAGTTTTTGGCGGGATCGCGTTGGAACATGTCGCACGAATTTTCATTTTCATGGAATTTAGTGAAATAGCGAATTAAATTGTATAATTTTGATAGTGAATTATTCAATTTAGTTACGTGTGAGTGCACAAGTGTAGTGAAGGTGAAAATAAGTGACTAACGTGGACTTTTCGTGTTCCCCCCAAAAACTCCTATTAGGTTGTTGTAAAGTTACTACCGCTTTACAATAACTTTGATTTGACTTGACTGACTAACGACGACTGTGACTGTTTTGTAACTTCGTGCCCGATATCGGGCCATTTACTTGATCTAAAAGAAAAATTACTTGACACTGGCTAAATGCACAAACCGTGTGAAGCCAAAATGAAAAAAAAAAAAAAAACTAAACCATTTTGTTAGTAAGTTAAGAATGAAGAAAGTTTCTACTTTCTAAATTCTCAACTTCTATTCAAAACTACCTCAGTACACGATTCAACAAAATGAAAATTGATTGGTTTCCAAATCTGCAGAGCGAGTATTCCGTACCCATGAATATCTGTCGGTACCGGGAGCGGTAAACTGTCGTCATGTATAATTTATATCAAATTTTAGAAACTGGGTTAATATACCGCCGTGATGAGACTGTTCGCAAGAATAATTGAATGGCGGAAGGTATTGACGACACGCTTTGAAAATAGGAACAATTTGTTAGGCTATAAATAGAACCGGCGCATTGAGGTGGACTCTATTCTGTACCTTTTTTCTATCTTGACAGACTCGTGGTAAAAAACATCACCCACACGGATCGATCGAAGGTTAGAATAACATTAAAAAAATAAAAATTTACAGACTACATAGGCCCATATTGTGTTAGTATCTAAATTACCTCATTAGCTATGTTAGTATATACTTGGCATACAAAAAAGGTGATAATATATCGACCACAGATAATTTCGTCAAGCCCCGTGTAATACATGAAGCTTGATAAATCTGTCCATGGTAGGCCCGAAGCCTCAACAGCACCCTAAAGGTATTATTATATTGTACTCGCAGGGCATTGTTTGCTTTTTGGGTATGATTAGCTAAAAAGCTGCTGGTATAAAATGTTTGGCAGTAAGCCTTGAATAGCCTCATATTTTTAACCGAGTTCCAAAAGGAGGAGGTTCTCAAATCGTCCGAATCTTTTTTTTTTAATTTGTATGTATGTTCCCCGATTACTCGAAGATGGCTGGACCGATTTGGATATTTTTTTTTGTTTGAATGGGTATACTTCCCAGGTGGTCCCATGATCATCAAGTCAGGATCTGATGATGGGATCCTGGAGAAATAGAGAGAACTCTTCAAATTTTATAGGCACACTTGAAGCGATTCGGGTAGTTTTTGAAAGAGAACTTTTCTCGGAGTGGTCCCATTTTAATTTGGTGAAGATCTGATGAAGAACTTCTGAGATAGGCAACGGAACTCCTCAATAAATGATAGCAAATGGACTGGAATTGTAGAAATCTCATGTCTGTCTATTGTTTACATCAGTTCATAACATAACATCACGCCCGGACGCTGTGAGTGAGTAAGCACATGTGAACCACTAAAAAGTGAAAAATAAAAACTTTTTTCAAAAAAAAACAACCGACTTCCAAAAAAACCAGTACCTAAAATGTGAAAAATTACTTTAATTTCGGAAGGCGGTGACAAAAAATTAAAACACATATCCAAAGTCACTGCCTTCCGAAATTAAAGTTATTTTTCACATTTTACTGTATTTTTTGGAAGTCGGTTGTTTTTTTTTACTGATACTGACTGACTGACTTAAGCTGTGTTTGCCGCGGTCGGTTCGTGAATGGGCGGCCATTGATTTTAACTCTCCGTGCCTCGAAAACACATTAAGCCGTTGGTCTCGGCCGTTATTTGTAGATCTTTGACAGTCGTTACGGGTAGTCTAAGGCCCAAAAGTCTGACAACCAGTGCTATCGAGGTGTATCATGTTACCCGGTTAGTAGGTTGTGGAGGTCAGATAGGCAGTAGCGCCATGTAAAATATTGGTATTCAGCTGCATTTGCTTAGGCTGGAAACTGACCCCAACATGGTTCAAAAAAGGCTAGGCAGATTGACCTTTTTGTCTATCTTGGCGTGACTGTTTTTTTACCATGCACACTTAGGAGAAGAGTGGCTTCTTAATGCGATACGCAAGTATGAATTTATTGTTCACGTTCATGTAGAAATTTTTGGTCAAACCAAAGCTCAATCACGACTAAATCTGTAATTCTTCCACCAGACATGATTGATCTATGTAAAGTTAACAGCAATTCTTTATTAAAGTATCTAAATTTGGAATGCTGGTAATGGTAATTCTATTTGTATAGTGTCATATTAAATCGTGCTCACGTCACTTTCGAATAGGTTGTAAAGTCGGCAAGCCGCAATCATTACAGGAGCGTTGAACCATTTATTGCTACCCACGTTATCGGGGTCAAAAATGTAGCAAATGAGCTTTAGGACCCATTCCAAGGATTTTTCAATTACCCTGTAAAATCCCGTATCCGATATCAGAACAGGTTCGTCGTTCAAAACGTATGTCCTAATCTCACCTGCAGGTGTAAGCGGCCTGGCTCGAGGAGTGACTGGCGGTGGCGGCTGCGCGTTGTGGTTGTCATCCCGAGGGGGGCTAGCCACTGCACCCTCCGAGTTGTTGTTCACGGGAGGACCTGGACCTTCTCCAGCTCCTGCCTCGATTTGCAGCTGGAAAATAAGGTTGCCTTTAGAAATATTATGAGAAATGTTACATTAGTGCTTGAACAGCTTTGGTACATCTTGGGTGGATGATTATTTGAAGATATAGCAGCCCGTACCTCTTTAACCACCGATTAAAGAAACGCGCAGATCCAGTGACTACGAGTCCGCGCACTGGGCGTTTGTCCAGCGAAGCTTTAACGGCAAATGACGGGGAGACGCAAACGCAACAAATACGCTGCGTAAACGCCTAAATTAAGTGTTACGCTAGGATTGGTTAAAAGACCCCATGAAAACCATATCTTACTCCAGGGGCATGTTTATTTCATTAAACAAATAATACATCGTCAAAAGAAAATAAAAGAAACCGGATAGCTTCCTGAACAACGAAGGAAACCTTAAAATAACGGCCGTATTTGTTTTCAGAGCTATATTTAGTAGAATGTCAGGGCACGCTGCCATTATCATGGTCACAGTAAAGATTTAAAAGAAAATGGAAGTGCTATCGGTAAGCAAATAAATACTGCTACAATGTTATGCCGCTCGAATGACGTCAACAGGTGGCGCTGTTGGTAAATATTATTTTTAATCGATTTAATAAAAGGAAAAGATTCTCAATTCGATAGATGTTTCTTGCGTTTTTTTTTTCAGAACTCTGTCATATATTCTATTTAAAAGTTCTATTTAAAAAAATCTTCTTTTGTTTGAAAGGTTATACTTATACGAATGGTGTCATCTATATTAGGTCTAGTTGTGATTACTGGTTTACGAGAGCTGGGTTCAATAAAATACGTATTTTTTCTACTAGCGTGCTACCACTTGTGTGTTTTATTAATAACTTTCTGTAACTTTTATTTAATTAACAAGTGAGGGTATTTGAATTTGTATGGGGTAGTTACTACAAATAAAAAGTGTAAAAATGAAAAAAATTTTTTTGTAAACAACCGACTTTAAAAAAACACTACAAAGTGAAAAATTATCTACTTCAGTTTCGGAAGTCGGTGTTTTTTGGCTTTGCATTTTCGTTGTTTTGCCACTCACTACCAAAATCAAAGTTATTTTTCACGTTGTAGTGTTTTTTTTGCAATTGTTTTATGAAATGTCAATTAAATGTATTAAAAAACAAGATGGCGGTTTTAGTTCCCATGGCGGCTTTGGCCACCACCACAATAACCTTGTAGAGAGCTGTTAAAAGTTATGTTTTTTCTAGGATGAGATAATGTTCATGAAGATTTGATGTCATCAATCATTTCATCTTTCCCGAAGTTGGCCCATAATAGAACGACCTTCAACCAAAAGATAAAAAGGTAAAAGATGGATGTTTCGTTAAAATAGCATAGCGTCATAGTCCTTGATAAAAGAGCTTTTATTTATTTAATTATTACACCATCATCAGAGGGCTGGTCTATTTTTAGGTCAAAAAATCAGCATTGCCATCCAACGTGACAACGCTGCCAGCCTTTTGGGCACTGTTCCCACTGAAAGCGATGCAGACGAATTCTTTGATGTCCATTGAGCTCTTCCTTTTTTTTTCTTTAGTGTTAGTTTATACAACGTGTAACGGAAAGGGTATATACATACCAAGGGCACGGCTTCTTTGGATGATATCAAACGATATTGAAAGGGTTTTTAGTCCTATCTCTACATGTTCGGAAGTTATGAGAATTATATTACATTGATACCAGAAACCGAACTTTTCAAATTGAAATAAAAGCATCACTCGGAAGGGATTTATAGTGATATTGGCAAGTAACGTGGAAAGTAATTGATCTACGTAGTGCGGTGACACGTTGGTGATGATTTGAACTAAAGAAATGTGAAACCGAAAATTTGGTATCCATTCTTAGAGTATTTTATTTTGAGCTGAAACTATGTATTGTGATTCTATACCGGTTGTTATCTTTAGTGTTTAATGATAGCAATAGGGTTTCTGTTACACCCTGTATATTGTTTAAATAAAACAAATACCTAGATAACATTAGCTACTTAATACTTAGATAACATTCACTTATTTAGATATTACTTCTTATGTATACACAAATTATAATATAAAAAAAAAAACAAAACAATAGTGTTGCAAAAGAGAAAAGAGGAAAATTGGGATATAATGACTTCTATTTTGGCTAAATGGCTTAAAACCAAACTTAGTTTCATGGGCATTATCGTTAAATTTAATCAAAATAATGTGGATACTAAATTTTAGTTTCTCTCTGTTTCTGTGACTAAAAAAATCATTATTACAGTTGGCAACTTCGACCATCAATTCTACCTTAGCATAATCAGTATATAATGTTCCCACTGCTGGGAGACAGGCCTACTCTCTATGAGAGGAAGTGGGCCATATTGGTATATGGCCCACTTCCTCTCACAGAGGGCCTGTGGCCCGCGTGGTGATCCACGCGGGCCGAATGCGGGTTGGTAGATGCCACATGTCGTCGAATTTTTGGTTCTAAGATATGCCACGATGTTTTGCTACGATGTTTTCGTCACCGTTTTGAGAGAAGCGGTCATGAAATGAAATACACTAAGTAAAGTAGGCCTGTCTCAGTTCAAAGCCACAACCTACAAGCTTACTCTACCGTATTTGGCTTTAAATATCAGTGTCTGAAATGAAACGGCCCTCCACTCCGTATTCGAGTATTTTTCTTTGCTTTAAGTTAATTACTTTCAGACTTAATTATAAATACACTTAATTAAAACTTCAATGGTTTCGCTACTTTACATAGCGCGTTTATTTAATTATTTTTGTAATTATTCTGCCTTGTAATTTTCTGTGTATAACCAACGGCTCTGAGTGGCTGTGACGGGAGTTTCGACCTTTACTGAATTTTAAGCTACATTTCCCATCTTATTTTCAGTTTAATGAATGGTGAAAATAATGGTTTTACCACTTGTAAATGTATCACAATTTACAAGTACCGTTTATTGTGGTACAGAAATAAATATCTGTTATGAATGTAGTGTCTCTAATTATTAAAGAGTTTTTTTTATTTACTTAGCAAATTTTATTGTGAGCTATATATAAAAATAGCTGTTAATTGATAATGTGCTTTATAATCTACATGATTGTTTTGAAAAGAAATACGTAATGTTTGCATTTTTTTTTTTTCGATTTATGAATGCGCATTCTACATAACCAGTGCCTGTACTACGATGTTGAAATAAATAACATTTTATGATTATAACTATGATCTTTATAGTGCGTTTTAAAACAGAAAAGTATGTAATCCATTCCTTATTACAATTCACAGGCCAAAAATGGTGCAAAGCTCCGATCAACATAAAAAAAGTGCAAATTTTTATGAAATTTCAACATCTGTGGTAAAAATTACCTCCCCCCGCCCCATTTCCGGCAGCATGCGACAACTACCAAGCACGCGATGTCTCTCTGCTTCAAATTATTACTATGCCATAAATTATTCTATTGATATTCAACATCGATAGTAAGCTATGAATTTAATTAGGAATAATATGAATTCGATTCTTATTCATATTTTTACCTTCTTCATTCAAGTATTAAGATCATTATAAGTATAAAACTGTGCTGTTTGGAAATTAAAAGAGGCTCACCCTACTAGCAGCAGAATGAAAAAGAATCACTTTGAAGTAACCTTGGAGTTTCGCTATAGTCAGGAAACTGAATTAATAAGCAGATTGAGACACTACGTCAATTTGCAATGTTATAGTATTTAGCCGTTTGATTCGAAAATGTTATTGTTAATGTTGTGTAATTCAAAGAATGACTGTTGTAGTTATTTATTTTCATTTTTTTGTCATTGTATTTTGTGTTTCACGAGGAAGAAAGAAAAAATAACGTTTAGGTATTTGGACACATAAAATAAACGGTATTCTTTCTTGCAATTGTGATTAGAATTAACGGTAATTAAAATTGTGATTGGAAGAGCAATTTGCTAATAAAACTATTTACTTGATTATACCTACGAGGTATCAAGGAAACAGACATATTTATTTATTATTTATTTATTTAAACTTCTCGCACACATAAAGGTACAAAGGTGGACTTTATGCCTCAGGCATTCTCTACCAGTCAACCAAGGGTGGTGAAGAGATTAGATGGCAGGTGCTTAGGTTGAGAGGAACAACAACTACAAATTATATCATAATGAATAATAAATAATATTGGTTCATAAATAGGTTATAAACTAATAATACACATACAAGCATACATATCTACTATAATATATACTTATAAAATATATATATATATATTCTCAAGGGAAAGAGGAGTTTAGACGCTATCCGTTATGAAAATACCTCTGCAATTTCCGCTTAAATGCATACCGACTGGTGGCCGTCCTGATATCGAGAGGAAGCGCATTCCAAAGAAGAATGGACTGTATATGAAAGGAAGAATTAACAAAGTCAGAACATATCCTCAAATATCTACCGCCTACAGAAATTATTACCTCACATCACTCCGTAGCGGATGTGAGGTAATTTGTTAACGGTAAGGGAAGCTCCAGTAACCGCAGTAACCTTTCGAGTAAGATCGGGCCAATGAACCGTGTAGGTACCTACCAACGTTTGTTGGTTCCGTTAACAGACACTGAACTTGGTGCGATTCCGTTGGGGTTTACTTAGCTAAGTAAATAGAATTGACGAAAACTATTAGCTTAACTATTTGCCCTCGTTTGTACACCAGCCGATCTGGTCTACAAAAATCTGAGCGTGAAAACTCAGGTGAAGTGAACTGTCAATAGTGTAAATTCCTAGTTCCAGGCGGAATGGCACCTCACGTCAAACTCACTGCAGCTGAGTTAACGCGGTGATATTCTTACAGAATACCTTAACCTGTTGGCGGTGAGATTTTTAGAGAATAGACCGTCTGGTGTCTATCAACCAACGTGAGGAGTTGTGGACACTATTGTTCTAGTTTCAACGCATTAATCTACAAAGTGTAACGGAAAGGGTATATACATACCAAGGGCACGGGTTCTTTGGATGATATCAAACGATGTTAGAAAGGTTTTTTAATCCTATCTCTATATGTTCGGAAGTTATGAGAATTTTTAGTACATTGATAACAGAAACCGAACTTTTCAAATTGAAATAAACACATCACTCGGAAGAGATTTATCGTGATATTGGTAAGTAACGTGGAAGGTTATTGACCTACGTAATGCGGTGACACGTTTTTAGTGATTTGACTATGACCTGTCAATCCCGGCTAATGAGAAAACAATTTTCTATTGTGTGGGCACGCATGCGTCGTTGCAGGTAGAAACATATGAAACCAAAAATTAGTAGAGTAGGTATTTTATTTTGAGCTGAAACTATGTATAGTGATTCTATACCAGCTGTTATCTTTAGTGCTTAAGGATAGCAACAGGGTTTCTGTTACACCCTGTATACACCGTGACATTTTAGTTGTCTTAGAACGGCAGCCCACTTCATGTATCCAATGACTACTACACATTTAACTAAAAAAAATGTTTTTTTTTAACATAATGAATAATTTAAAAATATTAAAATATCATTCACTAAGACGCATGAAGTAGCTTGAAACACCCTGATATAGAGATGGAATGAGTGATGGAACGTAATGATATAGGTATCTTCTACCCTTTGATACGTAAACATTAATAACAGGATGTTTCATAATCCTAAAGCATTATTTATTATGTGTTTTCTAAAACACACAGTGTTGCTAGGTGAAGAAGCTGATGTAAATCTGCCTTTATATTGATATCTATGGTTAAAACTTACCGAATTATCCATGGTTTTATACCTGTCTCTTTCTCTCACCAGCATGCGTCCTTTTCTAATCAGGAAGGGACGCTTAGCGCGAAGCCGTCCATCTCATAGCGTTTGTAAATTTTGCCGCCAAAACATCGAAAAATTTTCAAAAGTTAAAAAAGTACTAAAAACAAATAATTTATCGTATGAAATTAACACACAGTGTCAATTAAGTATACGTGTCGGGTTTTTCCGTTGTGAATTAGTCTTTCAAGATGAATCCGGATGAAATTGTACGGGTAGGTGTTGGAGGTGAGCAAAGCTCGAATGTTGAAGCTTCGGATGGAGTTCAGCACTCGAATAATACGAGACCTAATGACTCGTCGTCATCATCTTCTTCATCCTCGGAGGATGAGGAGGGCATAGCATCACCTCCACCCAACAAAAGACGAAAACTTTCACGTAAGTACAGACAAGTTCAGACATGTCCGGACCCGCGTGTAGACACTCTTATTCAACAAGTGGGGTTTATATCTAGTTACTTAACTAACTTGCCACTACTACCGACTAATCCTGGTAGATCGATGCAGGAACAACTAGAGAGTGATCCGACCCCTTCCACATCTCATTTTTTGAGAAACCCAACAACATCTGACACTTATTATAAACTCTCTTTAGGTGTACTTGGTTCAGAGTTTGATGAAAAAACAATTATTCCACAAGCTGACAAAGGACGATTGAAAGAATTAGCTAGCCTTCAAAAGTTTGATTCTCCTTCTTGGAAGGGCATTCGGTACAAAAATGCTCTACAATCTTGTTTTGCCAGTCCTGGTTTTGTAGGTCTTAAACTCAATGAAGAGTTGTGCCATTTTAATAAGGGCAAAGATTACTTAGCTTCCACGGAACAGTTATTAGCAGGCTTATCAAACAATATTTTGAAACAAAGAGAACTATTAAAGTCAGGGTTACAAGAATTGCTCGACTGGGCATCAGCAAATTCTAATAGTTTAAATATTAACGCATTGTTTGAAAAGATTTCTACTACTTTTGGCCAGGGGTCCCCGTCATATAAAAATTCGGAAACTGCAATGCAGATTGTGTGTGGCAAAAGGGCGGAGTGCATTGAAATTAGACGAGATCGTATTTTAAAAGAAATTGTAAATCCAAATTTAAAAGCCACGCTCCATGATGTTCCTCCTAGCCAAGCATATCTTTTTAGCCGAGATGCTTTGCAGCCTATCATAGCTTCTTTAGGTGGATCTCAGGTGTGGCTTAACACTCCGGCTTATATTAGGGAGAAAAAAGCCGTGAACACATCATAAGTTCAAAATAAGAAACATCATGGCCCTTATAAAACACAGAATAAAGATTACAAGTTACAAAAGAAGCAAAACCCAAAATTTAAACCGAATCAGCCCTTTCGTAAAAAATATTCAGCGAATAACACACCCTCCAACACTAATAATAAACAATGACTATCAAACCAAAACTTTCGAAGGGGGTTGTCTAAAGGATTATGCCAATTTGTGGCAACAACAGGGAGCAAACGATTATATAATGAAATTAATAACGGGTGGCCGCATCCCATTCTTCAAGAAACCTCCCCTTCAGTACCCAGACAACCATGTCTTAAAAAAATTTGCAACCAAAATAACAAAGGACATGACGGACATGATCCTTCACTTAAAACAAAAGAAAATATTAGAGACCCCGCAAATCCTCAATCCAGGTTTTCTATGTCGAATGTTCCTAGTACAAAAATCAGACAGAGGGCTACGTCCCATCTTCGACCTCAGAGGTCTCAACTCGTATGTGTCAGTGAAACATTTCCATTTAATTTCACAAATAGATGTAGCCAACTTCCTACAGACAAACGATTGGTTAGTGAAAATAGACATTCATCAGGCCTATTTTCATTTACCAATTGCAGACACACACAGAAGGTTCCTCCGAGTAATTTGCAACAACGAAGTGCTACAATTGACAGCCTTGCCATTTGGCCTGTCTTCGGCCCCAAAGATGTTTGCCTCAGTAACAAATTGGATTGCGGAAATTCTACGAGCACGAGGTTTCCGCATAATTGTGTATTTGGACGATTTCTTCCTGGTCAATCAGGATCGGACCATACTGGTTTCTCAGGTTTCGGAAACACTGAGAACGCTGGAAACTTTGGGATGGCACATAAATTATCACAAGTCCGTTCTGGAACCTTCTCAGGAGGTAAAATATCTTGGCTTGGTATGGAACACTCAGCAAAACTGGGTAAAACTTCCTCCCAAGAAGATAATAAAGATAAAAGTAATAATTTCCAAGATGCTGAGCAATGGAAACAGTTCTCTTCGAGAAGCTCAGACATTATTAGGCTTGCTGAACTTCGCAAATTACGCAGTATCAGCGGGTCGACTGCGCTGTCGCAGAACCCAACTCTTCCTAAAATTATTCGACCAAAACCGATTAAGAGAAAGAAAAAATCTCCCAGCACTTGTTCAGCAAGACCTAAAGTGGTGGTTAAAAGCTGTAGAGCACAGCACGACACCAATAGTCAAGAAAAGTGTAACTCACTTCTTGACCACGGATGCTGCGAATTCAGGGTGGGGAGCTCAATTAAACAGCACTTACCTATCAGGAAAGTGGGCTCCATATCAAGAGCACTGGCACTCAAACAGAAAAGAGATGTATGCCGTATTTGCGGCCATCAACAGTCAGCGGATGACTCTAGAAGGTGCGCACATTCATATCCAGTCAGACAACAGGACCCTGGTCGCGTACCTCAAGAACGAGGGGGGAACACAGTCCCTGGCACTACTAGGATTGACGACCAGAGTCCTAAAGCTTGCAGAGCAGTTACATTTAACTCTCTCAGCCACTTACCTCCCGGGGAGTCTAAACGGAATTGCGGATCGCCTATCAAGGGGTCGCAAAGTACCAGAGTGGCATCTTCTGCCCCAAGCCACGGAGGCTATATTCAAAGTGTGGGGTGTCCCAGACGTAGATCTGTTTGCGTCAAGAGACACGGCTATCGTACCAAAGTACGTAACATTGGATTCCAGAGATTGTTCCGCAGTCTTTTGCGACGCATTCAGCCGAAAATGGGACTATCATCTAGGGTGGGCATTCCCCCCACCCAGTTTAATACCACGAGTACTGGAACATTTGAACAGTGCAAAAGGAATTTACATCCTAATAGCACCGGATTGGCTCAAATGTTTTTGGCTACCCGACCTGCGAGCTTGAGCCATAGCAGAGCCACTTCCGATAAAGAACCTGCGGAAGGTCCTAATAGATCGAACGACAGGCAATTGCCCTGCACAAGTGGACAAGTTGACTCTTCTTGCCTGGAAAATTGGGGGTGGGCCGATCAAGTTGCCCACTGGTCCATAGAGGAACAGAACTTGTTAAAAAGTAGCTGGCGAACATCGACTTTAACAACATATAGTGCACCTATTAAAAGATGGTTATTGTGGTGTGATACCAATAAAATTAATCCAAAAACTCCTGAGTGCCAGCAGGTTGCTAGATTTTTGGCAAAATTGTTTTTAGAAGACAAGTTAGCTTATAAAACTATTCTTCTCCATAAATCAGCAATTTCTACTTACTGTGCAACATCAAATGTAGATATCTCAAAACATTTTTTCGTTCAACAAGTTTTAAAAGCCATTTCACTTGCTAAACCTACAGTGCAAAAGCTACCAATTTGGGACACTGCAATCTTGTTTAACTGGCTAAGGACTTCAACAAATTCTAATTCTTTATTTGAAATCACTAGGCGAACAGCTTTAATACTCTTGCTGGCCTCAGGTCGTAGGATTCATGATCTCACGTTATTAGATAGCCCTGAGAATCTAATTACTACGGAAGATGAGATTACTCTGTGGCCAAGGTTTGGCTCAAAAACAGATTCTTATACACACAGACAGTCAGGTTGGTTGTTGCGGAAACACCCAGACCGTCATGTCTGCCCTGTCGAACACATTAAAAACTTTATAGAAAAGTCTAAAATTAGAAGAAACACAGACGGGACTGTCTCAAGTCTATTTATTTATTTATCAGGGAAATTAAAACCTGCATCAAGAACAATGATTGCAGGTTGGATTCGTAGTATTTTTAAAGATGCTAATATTGATGCCCCACCAGGCAGTATCAGGTCAGCAGTAGCCTCTAGAAGTTGGTTGGACAATAGGCCTGTTCAAGAAATACTTAATAGAGGAAACTGGAAAAGTATTAAAACATTTCAAAAATTTTACTGTCGTCCAGTAAACAGAGTTGATAATACCAACTCTAATGTTGATTCATTACATTTAAATTTTTATAGTGTTAGTTAAAATAGCTTTTAAGCGATTTAAGTAATTTAATTTTGAATTATCTCTGCATTATTTATTTGTTTCCTTTGTTTGTTTTAAAAGAAATTTATGTTGTTTTATTATTTTTTTGTTACATTTGGACAAAGACAGTTATTATAATTGCAATAAAACAATTTTTATTTTAAATTCTAGAACAGTTGTATAATTCATTCAACATAGCGTTTGTGTTTACCACCAGCAGATACCAAACAGGTCTTCACCTAGCAACACTGTGTGTTTTAGAAAACACATAATATGACTGTTTTGCATTCCAACAAAACAGGTATTATGTGTGAATAAAACACACAGTGTTGCAGCAATTATCTAGCTGATGAGCTGAAGACCCTATGAGATGGACGGCTTCGCGCTAAGCGTCCCTTCCTGATTAGAAAAGGACGCATGCTGGTGAGAGAAAGAGACAGGTATAAAACCATGGATAATTCGGTAAGTTTTAACCATAGATATCAATATAAAGGCAGATTTACATCAGCTTCTTCACCTAGCAACACTGTGTGTTTTATTCACACATAATACCTGTTTTGTTGGAATGCAAAACAGTCATATTATTTGTACCTATTATCTTAATTAATGGTAACAATTTTTTAATTGCGCCTATAGGTATTTTACGTCGGATACATTGGGTGGACCACCTTTGTAAGACGACTAAAATGTCACGGTGTATACATGAAGCAAAACCTGTGCCCCCTTTTTACGAAAATTACGCGGATTATGAAATTTTGCACAGTAAAAGTTAATAAGGAGGAGTGCAGAAAGCTAAAGTTTTTTATAATAATACATTAAATTAATAAAAAAAGATGGGCGACCACTAGTAATTATTACCTATTGTTCTGCGTAATTTTTGCGTTACAAAACTCCGTTTGATACTTCTTTCGCAGAACATAACTCTTTATT
The DNA here is from genome assembly GCA_949091785.1 of Polymixis lichenea. NCBI lineage: Eukaryota > Metazoa > Arthropoda > Insecta > Lepidoptera > Noctuidae > Polymixis > Polymixis lichenea. Next base: position 23,441,115 of record OX420937.1, read on the forward strand.
GCATGCCATCGTAGCCACTAATTTACAATATGCATGCAATGTGAAGCGGAACCAATTTATAATACTTTGTATAAAAATTACAATACTTTGTATAAAATCGGTATCGTGTCGCTTATTCAGCATTGCGTGCAAACATTGTAGGTTCAATGTTTCTGTTATCAAGTTTGTTGCTGACGGTACATCTGTAAAACTTTTACAGTGATACAAAGTTAAAGGAAAACAGATTTTATGTTTTTTTTTTAAACGGGTCTGCAAAAAGGTCACAAAAGGCGGTCCTATTTGTGGTGTGATCAACTAGGTTGAGTTGATTGATAATTTATTGCTTGGTTTAAATCATCTTCTGCCTAACCTTTTCACGACAATCACTCCCGAAATCCATCTTTCCAACTCAGAGTCAGGTAACTACTTGCTTTGTATAAATAAAGATGTCAAACACGACATTGGTATACGCGACAATTCCCAGTACTATATTCCAAGAAGAATGAGCAGATACGTATAATACGCCAACATATAGAACACAAAGGAGTTAACCATCTCACCGGGCAATAATGACCCTTTCTTAATCGATCCACACGTTCCCGGAACGATAAACCGTCCGCTAGATAGAGACAATATTTCTGTATAATTTATTGCCCATGTGTGGGAAAAGAGTACGTGATATCATTAGGGATCACAAGGATATTAATTGTTCCTGTCCCGAGATCAATAGGCACATAAGCTTTGTTATGAAAGTGATGGTTTTGATCAGGGTGTAATGGTAACATTTATTTTTTACTAGCTTTTACCCGCGGCTCCGCCCGCGTGTATGTCGTTAATTGCGTACCGGTCGTTGATTGCGTGTCGTACCGGAAGGCGGTGACAAAAAAATAAAATACATATCCAAAGTCACTTATTAGACTTCCGAAATTAAAGTTATTTTACACTTTGTAGTGTTTTTTCGGCAGTCTGTTCTTTTTTTTTTTTTGGAAAAAGTTTTTATTTTTCACTTTTTAGTTATAGTTTCAACCCCACTAATTCGAAATTTCATTATCTTTGGGGTTAAAACAATGCATATTTATGCGATAGCAGCAATCGCGGTTTATGGTGATGCGTGTATTCGGAGACAGACAACGGAACGCTTCAAAAAGTAACTTTTCTCAAAAAGTAAAAGTAACAACTTTTTGAAGCATTCCGTTGTCTGTCTCCGAATACACCAACATCAGATCTATATGAAATAGAAATGGGACCACATGAGAAACACCAGCTTTCAAATAAAAAAAGAATCATCAAAATCGGTTCACACAGTCGAAAGTTATGAGGTAACAAACATAAAAAGAAAAAAACATACAGTCGAATGGATAACCTCCTCCTTTTTTTGAAGTCGGTTATAAATTAAACATGATATGGTTTTGTCTCATCCTACTGGTACTACTGTGAAAGTTTGTGAGTATGGATGTATGGATGCTTGTTACTCTTTCACGTAAAAATGGCTGAACGGATTTGAATTAAATTTGGTATACAGGTAATTTTGTAACCTGGAATAACGCATAGAATACTTTTTATCCCGGCACTACGTTCTCGTGGGATAGTTTTCGACCTGCACGCGGGCGAAGCCCCTGGCAAAAGCAAGTTATTATTTATTTATTAAAATCTCCCTTACAACTATCATTACAGGTGCATGCCTAATGCGATAGCGCGGTCTTAAAGTGAACTTACAATTAAAAACTATGAAAAACGTAACAAACACAATATTAATAATATAAGAAACAAGAAAAAACAACAACATAAAGTCTAATCTACACTATAACATAAAATAAACAAAAGTATTTTTGCGAATTCACTCAAATGGTATGTGAATACATCGACCTTTAAGTGAAGTTCGTTAATAACCCGAATTGCGCGGGTGAGTGGTGTTTTTTTTTTTTTTGGGTGGGAAATCATCAAATAACTTCTCCCGCTCTGGGTGGAACGGGAGGGCGTGTCAGACTTTTTCTGACTAAAACCCACCCGTGTTCCCTCAGTTGCCTGTGTGCCAGGGGCCGCGGTATCTCTTTCGAACAACCCGCACCCCTGGCAGGCATCGACCCTTGCGGGCCCCGTCAGTTGCTGCTGACATCTCTTTGAGGCGCGCGTGGAACACAACGTGCCGTCGACCCGGGCTTGGTCCTTACCGGACAGCGAGCTACCCATTACTCGCCGTCCGCAAGCCCGTGCCTACGGTGGCCGGGAATCAGCCTGGGATTCCCGACGCCCAGGGCGTCTCCTGCGAAGGCCACGGCTGTGAGGGCGCATGTACTGCATCTCCCTCACGTGCGCCGCCTCCCTCTTTGCGAGTATAACTGCTTCGCTGAAGGAGGCGACTGCTAGCCATGCACTCTCGCTCCGTACCATGGCCTGGACCAGGGTTGGACGAGAGAGATCGCCGCCGCCGATCACCTCCACGAGGACACGGTGGTGCTCCGCCCAAGCTGGACAGACCTCCACCGTATGCTCCACCGTGTCCTCAGGGCGATTTCTTCGCAATGGAAACACCCGGGCGTTTCCTCCCGCCCTATCCGAAACAGGAACCTCCCGAAACAGCCATGTCCGGTGAGGACCTGTGTCAGGCGGAAGGTGAGGACTCCATGCCGCCTCTCATCCCACTCCTCAAAGAGTGGACTTACCGCCGCAATCGTGGCGTGCCCAGGGTGAGTGGTGTATTACTCCATTGTGCGACAATGTACATCAAAAATTAAACATGGTATGGTTTTGTCTCATTATTAATATTGTTTGTACGGAAACAGAATACTAAAGTAAAAAGCCATTAAAAAGTTAGGAGCCAACAAAGATTAGTTTTTCTTGTTAATTTAACCTAAATTTGGGCGTGTTTAAGTAATAAGAGAAGTGTAAAATCTGAAAAACCAAGTCGGTACCGACAAAGCTCAAATATCGAAAAGTTCAATAAACTTTATTGATCATTGATTTATGCAGTGGTTTTTTCATAAAACCGATCTTCCGAAGGACTGTTCTTAATTTTTTACGCGCCTGTTGTACTATAAATGATCCTACATCTCACTCAATAACGTTGTGCGTGTAGACTAGCGTCTAACTGCTCATCACTGATCAGTGATCACCATCAGTGAGTTCGAGCCCGCAACTAGGTTCCCCTTAATGCAGGATGATAAAAGTAAGTCTTTTTTGTTAGCCTACTCTGTCTCACTGCTGAGCATAGGCCTACTCCTAATTCTTCCAGGCATTCTTTTCTACGGCCACCTCGATCCGACTCTTGCAATACGCGTCTAAGTCGTCTCACCACCTCTTCCGGGGCCGGCCTCTGCGGCGCCGTCCATCCTCAGGCATCCAAGTTATTGATTGGTGAAAATACAACGACGTTAAGCAGTCATCTACAAGACCTCGTATACAATGCCCTATATTCTAGCTAGGACATGACCTGAATGGCATTGCACCTATCAGCAGAAGAAAGGTTGAGAAGTCCCAGGTGCGACGGGAATTTCACAGGCCTGCTAGACAGTGGCAGAAGAAAATGGCATCGTTGAAAGACTACCGGTAGAACTTTAAGTTTCCAAATTCATTCACAAGAAACTCAACGACTAACCAAAATAACTGCAGCAGTTTGCGTAGTTACTTTGCATTAATGCTGCTCACAACTTCGCTCACGCTAGCAAAAACCTCAAAACCTCAGAGCCTCAACTCCTGAACAATTGATTGCAAGTCACCCAAAAGCAAGTAAAGCGATTGATAACAATGAATGATCACGAAAGTTTAGTCTTCGTGCAGTACCGAGTTAAGCGAGATACTCACTGAGGTCAAAATGGAATGCAGACAGCGCAATAAGTAAAGGACAAAATCTGATTTACTGTTGTGATAAAGATTCTATAAGTACATGAAGCTTAAAAATCAGGTTGTCAATTTATCAGACAGCATAAAATGAATCTGTCATTCAATTCAGTCTGACGCATGAATTTCAACTCAACTCTTGTTTATTATTTACTTACATACTATAACGAAAACCTCTGCCGTATTGCAACTGCAATAACTCGTATTTCATACCCATCTCGGGACTAGAAATGATTTCAAATGTATTAATTAAGTTACTAAGGTCACCGCATAGCTGTGTTATCTTTGTCGTGTACTAAGTTATACAATTATGAAACTAGGTGAGAATACATTTGAAATGAAACGAAAACCTCTACCTTATTGCAACTGCAATACCTCGTATTTCATACCCGTCTCGGGACTAGAAATAGTTTTAAATGTTTATAATTATGTTGCTAACGTCACCGCATAGCTGTGTTGTGTTATCTTTGTCGTATACTGAGAACTAAGCTTTAGGCAATGCCTCGTTCAGCTGTCACTTTAACATGCTATGTAGATCCTGACGTAGCGTTCACTTCGATATCGCCTGACTTCGGGAAACTCTTTGACAAGTTACGAATTCTAGTGCAGTTTGGAGTTTCTTTTAAAGCGACTATTTTGAAAACCGGCAGTCACAAATGCTCTTTTAAAAACATGAATGTTTCCTCGAACTTCCTGGCTGTGTTGCCTTTTAATGTTTTATAAAAAAAGTTAAAAGTCTGACACATCCTCCCGCTCCGCCTAGAGCGGCAAAAGTTATTTAAGGATTCACCATCCTCAAAAAAAAAAAATAGTTTGATGCAAATCTTTAATGTCAGATTGACATTGTACACTTTACATCCTTCTAGTTCAGAATGAACACACAATTTGTAGAAAGTTTTCCAGATTTTTTTTAAATTGTTTAATTTAAGAACTAAGTCTGAAGAAGAAATTACTTAATTTAGCCTTTTGGAACTATAAACCCCGTATGGACTTCATAAAATGTTGTAAAAAATGGTATTCATATCATAATTTCTATACCTTCATAACGGAGCGCTATGATAAGTCTTGAATATTATATACGCTTAGAGCCTCCATCTTAAATATGATCCATGAGCTGCCCGTTACTACGCCCAAGGGCAAAAAAGGGTAGCCATTACATAGCCGGAAAGTACACATTTCAGCTCTATAAGGAAAATAACTCTGTCCCTAATATAGTGCCTATATTGCTCCTTAAGAAATAAAGCATCCTATATACAAAACCAATTCTTACTTAAGACCCAACATGTGTATCTCTGTCATTAATGAGCTTAGGTATAGCTCGAGAATCACTAATACGAGTTACGTAGGTTTCTTTCAATTTTCAAGTTGAAAGTTTCAAGTTATGACCTTCATGTTTTCTAACTAAAATCACTTTTCGTGACCGCATTGTGCTTCTAAACTACACAACTGATTTTGATGTGGTTTGCATAATAATTTAGAGAATTAATTCCGGAACGGGACATAATTTATCATTTTAGCCGAAAGACGTCCAGTGCTGGACATAGGCCTCCCCCAAGCACGGCCACCTCGACTGGTTTTTGGGGGCGGGGGGGGGGGGTGTTCCATAATTGCCACGTTTGGTAGGCGGGTTGGCGATCGCAGTATGGTGGTACAATGCATAGAGAACGCTGCTGCCCATTCTCTAGTAAGTCCCTTAGTCGCCTTCTACGACACCCACGGGAAGAAATGGGATGGTGCTATTCTTTACGTCCGGCACCACACGGAACAGACATAATTCACGGAACGGACATAATTTATGATAAGAAACTTCTATGTTTAGGCAAACATAGAAATACGATTGCACTATATGATTATACCGTGTGAAACAGGGGCGATTCGAAAATACTATGTGTATAAGGTTAGATCGAATTTAATTTTAATTTCTGAATTGTTATTTTATTTTTGTTTTAATTACGGACGCTTTAATGTGCACGTCTTTTTACATCGTTCTCACATTGATAATTTCAACATAATGATGCAACCAACTTTTTGTAACAATACCATGATTTTAAAAGAGTGTCCATGGAGTTTCCTCTCCGTTCTTCTCCATAGGTACCTACGCTTTGGAATGGGCAAATAGCTTCATCTTTCTAACTCACCGACCTTGACAATTCAAAAGTGCCTGTAATTGGTTTATTTGAAATAAATGCTTTGAGTTTGAGTTTTGAGTTTGAATCAAAATTAAAAGTCTTAAATTCAAATCAGGCTGAGAATCAGCACTTTTTCAACGTCAAAATTACATAAGACCGTCCCCTTAAACACTCGCCTTCACCACTTCCTAGGGCATGTTGTAATGTTTTATTTTTTTAATCCAGCCAGCTGCAAACAGATACTTACTTACATCTGTTCAAAACCAGTGGCTACCGACTTGCCAAGGGACGCCATTGGACCGATGCGCTGTTAACGGCAGACCCAATTAAAAAATGTCACATGAGTCTGCAATTTGACCACGCCATTAAAAAGTTTGCTGTAGCAGTACAGTTATTTATACTTAACGTGCAAGCTTTTACCGCTTACCGCAGCGTTCATAGCACCATCAAAACGCCCTAATTGGTTCTGGAACGCGGGAATAAAACGCGAATCGGGTACCTTCGGCGACCGTCGTAAAACATCGTTTATTATCGGACCAGTATGTTCCGTTCTTTATTGTGCTTTCATATACTCTGGGTGTATTTTGTGTATGTGCGGTATTTCGTCTTCAGCGGAATTTGAATGATTACTTTTTATGGAATATGTTCCATTCCATAAAAAGTATTGCCATCTTTAACTTATAGGCAAAGAGGCATACAGTTCACGGGTTCCATATGACAATACTTTTTTGTTTCATATTTTTAGAGCGTCGCTCTTCCGTAGTCGGGTTTCCGTTTTTGAACGTACTTTTTTTGAATAAAATAACGACTACGCGACACTGCCGCAGCGTATGCATTTATGCAGCGTCTCCGCGAGATCAAAACGCTGAACATACACTAATTGTAAACACTCTTTAAAATAGACCGTGTATTGCAGTATACTTCCAATACCTAGGTAGAGGTTACGAGTGCCGTCACCTCCAAATGTAGGTTAAGTATATTATAAAGACCTTACGAGGTTTGATTGCGGCATTTAGCTGCACTGAAACAACCAATATTCTTTATACAACTCATTTCTTTTAAAGCTTTACGGCTCACGATACCAATCCCTTAACTTTACAGGAACGTGAATTTTACAATCTGCGTCTGTATGTTTTGTTTTTTGTATGTTTGTTATGCGATATCTCCGTTAATTGTGGATGGATTGCGAAAATTCTTTTTTTAATGGATAAGGGTATGCTTCAGGAGTGGTCCCATGTACATTTTATTAAATTTGTTTCGATAGTTTTTGCGTTAGCTTCGATAATACGTTTTTAATCCACTTTATGTATCTTGATGACATTCTGCTCCTTCCTGTCACTGCATGTCTACATAGCAAGTAGTGGTATACGAATGTGTGTGAAGTAAATGTGTAGGTACCACAACTAAAAAGTGAAAAATTAAAATACTTTCCAAAAAAAGACAACCGACTTCCGAAAAAACATAACAAAGTGAAAATTAACTTTAATTTCAGAAGTCGGTGACAAAATAAAAAAAAATACATACCTATCCAAAGACACCGACTTCCGAAATTAAAGTTATTTTTCACTTAGTAGTGTTTTTGTAGTAGGTTTACGTGTGTTTATTTGAGAGATGCCGGGAATCTACGATATTGGCTGCAGTAAATAACGTTGCTGGGTCCAGACTCATATAAAACAGTTAATTACAGTCTAGATAAACAAAACTGTTTTATTTGTGTGGGTGTCAGACGCCGTGGGCGGTAAATTAAACTTTTAAATCGAACTGGACCATCTTCTAGTCGTAAATATTAACTTTCTGTGATTAACCTACCTTTTGGAACTCTTTGACACTCTGGTTACAAACGATTTATTAGACAGTGGAGACTTTTGCTCAAACATAGGATTCTTACCGGTCTACACCAGTCCTGGAGCTGGTTCCAATGTTGGAAGCAACTACAACTTCACCGTACGGAGCTACGATTTATGAGACTCTGAAGAATTCGAAGACAGCCAGTGTCATCAATCTCCCTAGCCTATTCCCAACTATATTGGGGTCTAGATTCAGCGGAATATCAGTGTTTTACATGGAGCGCCTGTCTACCTGACCTCCACTAACCAGTTCCTGGGTAACACCCAAAGGCAATACTGTAAGACTGGTGGTGGTGGTTGATTTTGATTTTTTTATCTGCTTTTTTTTGTGTGCCTTTTAGTACCTGTATATGCTAAATAAATGTATTAACTTTCTTTCAGATCTTTTGGCTTCTGACTACCCGAAACGACTGTCAAAGAAGAGAAGCCGGGACCAACGGCTTAGCATGTTTTCTGAGGCACGAAGTGGTCTCAATATGGTCATCCATTTACAAATCGACTGCAGCAAGCGCGCAGCTTAACCATCGACCCTTGCGACTGGTATCTGTAACTAGTGTCTAATCGCATGCTGAAAAAGCATTTACAAGGGCGGAAACCACTCACCGCCGTTTTACAAGATAAGAGTGTTTCAGCGGGCTATCTCTTACACAGAACCCCACATTTTTTTTGCAATACGAAAATAGTCCCACTACGTACCTACTTCTTCTTGTAAATAAACCGATTCTATTTTATTAAGTACCTGGTACTTGTTGACAGGCCTATACTGTCTTCCTATATCTATTAATACTAATTGGAAAACATTGTAAAAATCAATTATTTTTAAAAGAGTAACTGTGGAGTTTTTTGCCGACTTTTCTCCATAGGAAACAACCAATTGAAACCGTGCACCTAGCTTCTGACGTTTCATAAGTGCCCTTGCAGGTTTATGTGAAATAAAAGAGTTTGGTTTGATTTGATTTTGATATTTTCTTGGTCTTTAGAGATCGTACGTTACTCAGTCCAATAATAATAGTTCCAGTCATAACAACACTGCAATCTCTATAACTATGTTAACATGTAAATATAAACACTGAAGCACGTAAGTGAATAGCGAATTTCCGGCCAAATACCGGAGGGGAAAAATATAAATACACACGTAAGTAGTTGTGACAACGGCAAAGTAGTTTTGCCAGATTCTGGATTATATTCGGGACCCGGTCGAAGGAATATGTTGTTGTTTTTGCGCGACAAAAGTTAATAAAAGACACTATTATGGAGGTCTCTTATCCTTTAGCATATTCTTGTGTTGAGTTCGAGATAAAGTTGGAATCACGACAGTATATTCTACAGAGTGGCAAGGATATCGATGCAAAAACTGTTACCATTAAATCAGCACATTAGTCAAGACCTCTTAGAGTAGACATTTTGCGTAGGGTAACAAGAAAAACGTCTGCTGTTTCATAGAAAAGTGCAATACCTACACGCTCAAAATGTGTGGCCACCATGTATATTAATACCAGCATGTTACTGTCCAACTGCAATTTTCAGGTCGTAGTTAGGCTGTATGTGAAACAAAATATTATTCGCGAACGTAACACGTATGTATTTAAAGAATTATAATAATTAAAATCATCAATACTACCCTCTTAGTTCTCGGGAGGTTCCTGTTTCGCTTAAGGTGGGAGGAAACGCCTGAGTGTTTCCACTGCGTAGATAGCCCTGAGGACACGGTAGAACAAACGCACAGAGGGCGGCGGCGATCTCTCGCATCCGGTCCAGGCCATGGTACGGAGCGAGAGTGCATGGGTAGCCGTCGCCTCCTTCTGCGAAGCAGTGCTGCTCGCGTAGAGGGTGGCAGCGCACGTAAGGGAGATGCAGTATATGCGCCCTTACGGACCCAGTCGCAGCAGGAAACGCCCTGGGCGTCGGGAATCCGAAGCTGATTCCCGGCCACCGTAGGGCGCGGGCTTGCGGACGGCGAGTAATGAGTAGCTCGCTGTCCGGTAAGGACCAAGCCCGGGTCGACGGTGCGTTGTGTTCCACGCGTGTCTCAAAGAGATGTCACTTTCCACTTGGGGGGGTCCGCAAAGGCTGATACCTGCCAGGGGTGCGGGTTGTTCGAAAGAGATACCGCGGCCCCTGGCACACAGACAACTGAAGGAACACGAGTGGGTTTTAGTAGGTAAAAGTCTGGCACGCCTTCCTGCTCCATCCAGAGCGGGAGAAGCGATTTGATGATTTCCCACCCTAAAAAAACCCTCTTCGTTCATATAATCCCATTGACTGACTATTTCATGAAGGAGGGGCTACCTTAGCGTATCGTCTTTAACCACAGGGCCATCACGACGGTTAACAGTGTTTCTATGATATGTATGAACAGAACCGCCCTCTAAGGCTATGATTAATAGCCGTTATTAGAATTTATCCTACATGATGTATCTTTATTACCTATGTTTATAAATATCCAGCTTCAAAGCATATATCGTTGAGCTCTAGGTAAAGAAATCTGTTCCATGTGGAATAAGAACCCCTCAGTGATAGCACAGAAAGCCGAATCTAATTGTATGGTTAACGAACTATACGAAAAATGAAGTTAAGGAGACCAGTCACGTTTCATAAAAAGTTGGGCCCAAACCCCGTGCAGCGAAAAAATATCGGTTAAATCCTGGTCGATCCTAGCCCTCCTTATATTTTTTTCCTATCACGCCGAATCTCTATGATCAATTCTTCAGGTGTTTTTTAAAGTTGAAAAATATTGTTTTTTATAAAATATAATTGTAACTACCGATTGGCAAAAATAAATGAAAACGATTTCGATTAATATGCAAAAAAAATGTAAGGGTGCGTACAGATCTGGCGAATGCGCCGCTCGCGTGCCGCCCGCGAGTTGCACGCGTGCTGCGCACATGTACTTCATGTTCGCCCGCCACTCCTGCGCCGTACGTGCGCCATTCGCGCGCAAGCTATGCACCGCGCGTGAACGGCGTAATAGCCGCGCACGTGAAAAAAATTGCATAATGTTCACTTATTTGTTAGCTTTTCAATTCTGATACTATACTCCGTCTTCGTCTGTAAAATGTAATCTGCCACCAACGTCGCTTTATTTTCTTCTAAACACTTCACTAATAAAATAGCTGATACTGCAGTAATGATTCTGGCAATCGTGTTATCGTCCGCCATCGTCAAAAGCAAGTAATAACGCAAAGGTGCATGCACGCAAACAGCACGCGCGCGGTAGGCATGCAGCTCCCGTGCACCATACGAGCGTTCTGTAAGTTGCACGCGAGAAGCGCAACAAACAGTTGCAGTAGTAGCACGCGTGCAGCACGAGCGCAGCACGCGCGTCGCTCGCGGGCAGCACGCGCGTCGCTCGCGGGCAGCACGCGAGCGACGCATTCGCCAGATCTGTACACACCCTAACAGGAACACTCCCAGAGGTTTGTTTTAATAGTAGATAATACTTGTTCAATATGACGGAATGGTCACAACATACGGCTAAAAATGATAGACTTCCCCGACCAGGGTAAATACCCACCTTATTTTCGCTGGCTTTTTTTACTTTGGGTTGTGGGCCTAATATGGCTGATCTCTTTTATAAGCGATCTAAACATGAAATTCTACAGGCTAGAATCTACAAAAACTTTTTCTTCAACCTCGTGCAATGCGACATAGATTTCAACCTGGGAAAAAAATCGCAGATGTCTCGAGAATTCTCATCGTTTGGCAACACTATCGAGTAGTCTTAAGTACGCTGGCATCCCAGTTATATGCCAAGCGGGTCACTTGACACCTCGCCGAATAAAATCGATTCACGAGATTGAAACTGTACTTTCATGAGCGTTTTTCCTTAGGAAATCCAGAATAAATGGTACCTACGAGACGTTTTATTTTTAAAACGAGGATTGTCAAAACGCATAGATTATTTACATTTGGAATATTTACTTTCAGTCTCATCTCATGTCGAATTGTTTGATGTAAATAGACGATAAGTAGCGTTGTCTTCGCTCCATATGTTGAACTCAAAAGATGATTTCTGCACCAAATTTCGGCTGAAATATCGTAGTTTCTAAGTCCTTGCCCAATTAAAATAAAGCCCAAATAGTTATAATTCGAGCAGGGGTGACTCAGAGATAACGGCCGCGACCTGTAGGTCGTAGTTCAAATACAGTTAGACGCTTTGCTTAATGTAAATCATCAGAACTGCTCCCAAAACGGTGAAGGAAAACATCGCGGAATTGGCATGTTCTAGAACCGACAATTCAAAGACACTGGGCCCGCGTGGTGGATTACGACTTACTCCCTCTCACAGAGAGGAGGCTTGTGTTCCAGCAGTGGGAACGTTATAGGCTGATAATGCTAGTTAGAATGTCAACGGTAAAAAAACGAATTTGAAAAGTTTAGTCAACCTTTCTATTTGACCGAGACTCGCGACTTTACAAACAATAACGCTGTCTATAGATACAATGTCTATAGATATCTCTATAATACAACAGTTGGATGTCCTTTCATTGTACCTAAATGTAAATTCATAACAATGATGTCACATAGATTTCATTGTCTGTTAATGTTAACTCAACATAGCATGGACTTTCCCAATTGTTCAACTTCAAAATGTATTGTGTAAAAATTCCACAAGTACAAATACCAACACAAGAATAAATACCAATTTTATGTAAAATTAAAAGGTCATCCTAAGCTTCTAAGCTCGCAACGCATTCCCAGGGCCGGGTCCTTAGGGACCGGCAGACGCATTTGAACGGTACCCTCCCTTTGCAGGTCAATATGAGGCCGTGTGCCCGTGACGTCAGCCGTGACGTCAGTGCCTCGGGGGTACTGACACTTCTCTCATTATTCTGTCAAGAGCGGAGTCTACTTTTGTCTTTAATGGAAATAAAACTTTCGTGATATATGAAGTTTAGAAATGTATGTCAGATGTGCTGTGAGATATTGCTTTATAGGAAATGGAGAAATTGTATATCACTGAGCTTAGTGAAATAAATAGAATATATGCGGAAAGTTTTCTATTTTAAATTCAAATTCTTATTTCGCTCCGGGCCGTGAGTGTCTTGGCTCTGATCCTTTTTCAAGGAGAAATGGTGCTAAAGGAGGAGGTTCTCAATTCGACGGAACCTTTTTTTTTTTTTTTTTTATGTATGTTCTCCGATTACTCGAAGATGGCTGGACCGATTTGGATAAATTTTTTTTGTTCGAAAGGGTATACTTTCCAGGTGGTCCCATGATCATCAAGTCAGGATCTGATGATGGGATCCTGGAGAAATAGAGAGAACTCTTCAAATTTTATAGGCACACTTGAAGCAATTTGTGTAGTTTTTGGAAGAGTACTTTCTCAGAGTGGTTCCATTTCAATTTGGTGAAGATCTGATGAAGAACTTCGGAGATAGGCAACGGAACTCCTCAATAAATGATAGCAAATGGACAGGGATTGCTGTAATCTCATGTCTGTCAATTGTTTACACCAGTTAATAACATAACATCACGCCGGTACGCTGTGAAGGGGTAAGCACATGTAAACCACTAAAAAGTGAAAAATAAAAAACTTTTTTCAAAAAAATAAACAACCGACTTCCAAAAAAACACTAAAAAGTGAAAAATAACTTTAATTTCGGAAGGCGGAACAAAAAAATTAAAATACATATCCAAAGTCACCGACTTCCGAAATTAAAGTTATTTTTCACTTTTTAGTGTTTTTTTGGAAGTCGGTTGTTTATTTTTTTGAAAAAAGTTTTTTGTAATTTCACATAGATCTGATGATGCGTTTCGGAGACAGACAACGGAACTCTTCAAAAATAACAGTAAATAAACCGCGATTGCTGTTATCGCATAAATATGCATTGTTTTGACCCCAAGGATGACGAAATTTCGAATTAGTGGGGTAGGTACTATAACTAAAAAGTGAAAAATTTCGGAAGGCGGTGACAAAAAAATTAAATACACATCCAAAGTCACCGCCATCCGAAATTAAAGTAATTTTTCACTTTGTAGTGTTTTTTCGGAAGTCGGTTGTTTTTTTTGGAAAAAGTTTTTTTTAAGACCACTTATAGCATTGAACAGACAATTTCAAATAAATATTCATAACTATGCAAGTTAAGTTCTTTAGCAGTTTATGAGTCACCATGGCTAATACAAAATTAAGTATTGCGGATAGCCAATATTTCGACAACCAATAACATGAAATTAGATAATAAACTATTTACTGATAAGCACTTAATAAGTCTTTGAGGAGCTCGTGCAAATTCTGCAAATCTGGTACCGTCTTATGACGGGTCGTTGAGCTCCCTAAAATAGGGTTGAGCTACACGGTGACTGATACATACATGCCGTCTGTTGGGACAGGTCAGCTCAAAGCTGCAATGGCTCTTTCTTCAAAACGCCCTTCCAGACTTTGCCCTGCAGTATTAGACTCACATAAAATTCAAATAATATAATGTTTGGGCTTTAAAAGAGACCATGACCTCTGAGTTTGTTTCGGCTTTTTTCTCAGGGAACAGTCAGCTAGGAAATGCCGGCGCCATCCAGTTTTTAAAATATTGACCAACAAAATATTGACATGTAAAAGTGTCTTTTAAGATCTACTTACATAAATAAACATTTCATTTCATTTCGATGCTTAGTAATAATCGCCGCATGGTTCGATCGCTCAGGTTAAGTTACGCTTGCTGAGGTCGGTCCATGAACGGGTGATTTGAGGGGCTTGTGGCAAAGTAAAAACAGCCACACAGGTTGGTCGATCAAGTGAAGGTACGCTTGCCCCGAACAGTCCGTAGATGGATGACCATCTTTACATACCGAGACCCCTCCGTGCCTTGAAAAGCACGTTATGTCGAGTTACCCAACAATATCTGGGTTGTGGAGGCAAAAAGAGGCAGTCGCGCCATATAAAGTACTAGTATACAGGGTAAGTTTTTATCCAGTGCGCAGTGCAAAAAAAATCAGCTGTTCCATATGTTTTGACCACGTAGGTATTGCACTTTCCTATGAAACACCTTATTTTTTTTTGTATAAGCAACGAAAATTTTCTGCGCTGGGGTCTAGAATGATATGCTGAATTCATGTTTACAGTTTTCGCACTGGATAAAAACTTATTCTGTACAGCTGCATCTGGTTAGACTGGAAGCCAACCTCTTAATAGTTGCGAAAATGATGATTTAATGAGCCTTTAGAAGCCAACTTTTCAGTTGCCTGCTTTGGTTGGTTGGACTGAGGTTGGGTTGGTTATTGTCGTCAAGCAAGCACGTAGTTATCATGTCATTGTGTAGCTAACAATCTCCTCTGAACAGACATCATTTGGAAAATCCCAGGAGCAGTTACCCTCAAATACAGAAGCTTTTAAGCCCGTTCGTTTTTACGAGAGGTAAATTCTTAGTATCGCAGATCAATCACTGGAACGAACCGCACTTGTTGCGTGGGTCAATCCAATCCATCTCGTGATATTAAATCTGACGGAAAACTCCAAATATAGGCGAAAAACGTTATCAAGTGGAGGATCTTTGCTCTGAATTTGTTGTATTGATTTTACAGTTAGTTAGTAGTTTAGTTCAATAAGAATGGTTGTTGGGAAGTGAATAGGCTGTTTAATTTTGGCTGATTTTTAGCCTTGAGGGATCGTTAACGGATGTGGTATTAAAAGCCAATCATTTACATGATAACCAGATTCGAGTAAAGCTATCAAATGAACTAAAGCTGATCTGCTGAGCTATTCTGCAAAAAAATCAATGTGAAAACTTAGGTAAAGCGAGCTTGAAGTGGGCTGTGAACAGTGTCAATCCATAGCAGCAGATGTAATGACAGTTCATTTCACCAAGTTTATCACGCTGGGGTTTTTCACGCTTTTTATTTGCTTCACCTGTATGTTTTTTTTTAAATAATAAATAGTATGTTTGTTTGTAACCGACTCCTTTGGACTTGATTTTGACCCACTTCAAACGGTCAGATTTAATTTAAATATATCGAGGACCGATGCCAATTCTATAATTAAAAAAAAGACAACAAAAAAATTTCTGAAAAATCACGCTTTTGTAGATAGCAGAATTAAAGAAATTAAAATAAATAATAGTTTATAAAAACTAAAAAACACGCTTTGAAAACCAAACTAAAAAAGCTGAAAATATTTTTTTAAAAAGCGTGGGGTGCTTGATATTAATTGATTATAAAAACCTCAAACAGCACCCCACGCTTTTTATTATTTATTATAGAATAGACAGAACTCCAGTGTCATTGTCATCAAAAAGGGAGGAAATTACAACGTTTTTTCGTGGCGATACCATTTCGTTGTCTTTACCTAACAGAAAGGCCATTTAGCATTATCAGCCTATAACCTCTGCTGGGACACTGGCCTCCATTCTGTGAGAGGGAGTGGGCCGTAATCCACCACGCGGGCCGCTGGTTGATGTCACACTTCTTCGAAGTTTTGGTTCTAGGACATGTCGGTTTCCTCATGACGATGTTTTCCTTCACCGTTTCACCGATCAGTGGTGATAAAATTAATTACGCAATGGAAAGCGCCTGCTCGGGTTGAACCTACGACTTAAAACTCTTAAGTAGGGCCCGCCATCACTGCTACAAATGCATTTGCTTTACTGAAACTACATTGCAAATTTCGATATTTTTTTTACTATAGTAACTATTAAACCAACCCTTAGTTGAAACTGTAATCAGACTAAAAATACTTTTAGAAACTGTATACCTGAGTTCTAATCTATAAAGTTTCTTTGTTACCCGATACTACTTACATCAAAGAGTTTTCAAACAGAAAGAGCCATAGTTCGCAATTAAACGTGATCCTGCGCAAAATAGAATTTACGAGTGCCTACTTGGATTTTGTTGACTTATTTTAACTAGAACTTTGCTAAAGTAACGGCTGAGGTTTATTAACTTTAAATAGTTGCTTTTTTCTTACAAAATTTTGAATAATTTCTGTTACGAAAAGCATATTACCTAACCTATACCAGGATAAAATCTATCTATTTTTATGTCCAACGCCTTTTTTGTCTGAATTACAGAAAATTTAAATACTAAACTATATCAGTTTGATTGTTCCGTGTGGTGCCGGACGTAAAAGAATAGCACCATCCCATTTCTTCCCGTAGGTGTCGTAGAAGGCGACTAAGGGACTTACTAGAGAATGGGCAGCAGCATTCTCTGTGCATTTGACCACCATACTACGATCGCCCACCCGCCTGCCAAGCGTGGCGATTATGGCAAATCCCCCATTTCGGGGGAGGCTTACGTCCAGCAGTGAACATCTTTCGGCTGATATGATGAAACTATATCAAGTGACACTCAAAATCTTATTATATAATAAGGCCTCCCTTAAATCCTTAAGCCGCTAGGCTAAGAGGTAGCCAACAATACGGCACTGGGAAGGGCTAAGTTTCTAAGCTTTATGCGCTAATCCCTATTGTTCGAGTACTAAACCCCGATTCCTGAAAGTCTCTTCTATAGTATTCAATCCAATCTCTTCATATTGACTGAAGGTAGGTATTTTGGTTACCAATCACAATGGATAAACTAATGTAAACTAATGTTTTCTGTTTTGCCACCAGGGTTTCCACGATTTTTACATACCAAAAAGTTTTTAGGTATGTTAAAAAATCCTTACTACTTACTAACTATTCATCATCATCATCATATCAGCCGGAAGACGTCCACTGCTGGACATAAGCCCTCAAAAGGGGGGATTTGCCATAATCGCCACGCTTGGCAGGTGGGTTGGCGATCGCAGTATGGTGGTCATATGCATGGAGAACGCTACTGCCCATTCTCTAGTAAGTCCTTTAGTCGCCTTCTACGACACCCACGGGAAGAAATGGGATGGTGCTATTCTTTTACGTCCGGCACTACACGGAACACATCGCTACATAAGAATTATTTAGGTTCTTAATCATCAGATGATGATAGCCTAGCTTTTTCTCAACTATGTTGAGTTCGGCTTCCATGCTAACTGGATGCAGCTGAGTACTAGTATTTTAAATGGAGCGACTTCTTATCTGACAACAACCACCGATCTCGACAACCGGTAACTCGGTAATGTGGTTGGTGAGACTAGTTGTCAGACTTTCGGGCTTCTGACGACCCGTAGCGCCTGTCAAAGGTCTACGAATGATAGGCGGGACGGTTTAACGTGCTTTCCGAGGCATGGAGGGGTCCTGGTATTTGAAGATGGTCACCCATCCACGACCCTACCGCGGAAACACCCGTACGGCTGTTATTAATAGCCACAAGCTCTCAAAGTGCATTTACTTCAATTAAATCATTTAATCATTTTACATATTTTACACATTTACCTTTGAATTGTTATTAAACTGTTGGATAGTGGCTGTTATTAGGAAAATCTGTCACACCAATGAAGCTATCCTTAAATATGTATACACGTAACTTAACATTATAAACAATCACGACTCTCCCCAAACTAGTAGGTAGAGGAATGCCTATACGCACTTTTGCCAGTTACAGCCGAAAATATTGGAGGACGGCTTACTGCCAATAACTGAGCATAAATCCATAAACTATTAGTACTATTGCCTACAAAAAATCGGTCTTCATAAAGTCAGTGTCGCGTTATTATAATTCGGTATCAAGTTATACGCGCTAGCATACAGTAACGAGCGATAAGACTCGAGTAGGTGAATTTAATAAGGCCTCACAAACTGCTGGTAATCCCTGCGATGACTGACTGTATAAGGGTTAAGACACACGTACAGTATGTGGGAGTTTGGGCTCACACACCCGAGCAGAACGCGAAATCGGCAGAGGAAACTGCAGTCATCGACCGTGTATTTGAGGGCCTTAGCACACCACCGCCGCATTGTATCGCGATTCCATTAGCGTAACATTATGAGAGTCAGTTGAATTGGAGCAAAATATCGTTGCTTACGACTTAATAAAAACAGTATAGGTCTACTTCCGACCTAGTTTTTCTAGTTTTTTCCGTAAAATCAACATCAATTTTAAGAAACAAAAAAAGTTTCGCTTTATAAACTTGTCGACTGCCAAAGAATATCTGACTGAGCAGGGAGCTGCGGAGGTGTGAACTGCCTTCCAGCAGATCCGCGAAATCACGCAGGAAAGAGATCATAAACAAATTTGAGAATCAAAATCAAATTTGTGCATTAGATCAGATTTCCGTGTCTGTTTCACTTTTTATACAAGGGACAAGCCGGGCGGCACTACTGCGGTTTCGAAGCGGAGATGTGATACCCGCCAAAGTACGGCTGCCGTTGTCTCTGCCGTTGACGCGTGCTGGTCGTGTATATGATTACTTATAATAGGACATACCAAGAAAGAGAGAAATTTAGCAAGTGATATCTACAACGCATTGCGACTGCCGGTGAAACAGACGGCAAAGAGTCACATGAGTGACGAGATTCCATAGAAAGCTACTCACTACAGATAGCGTCTATTCTGCAGCGAAGCGTCAAACGCACGTCATTAGTAACACTTGTATAACGAAAATCGCCCTTACTACAACGAAATAAAGGCGATGATAAATCAAAATGTTGCCACGGCCGTGCTAACTGCCGATGTAACAAGCCTAAGTGTATACAGTCTAGCTGTATTCATTATAATCATGAATGAAGTCAAACATGGAAGGGAATATTCTGGCACGTTTTATGAGTATGTGTGAACCCAGCAACGCCTAGTCACGTTTTGAACAGACGTAGCGAAATTCAAAAGCCATTCTCTTGAAAAGTATTGATTAAAATTAAAATTAAAAAGTGCAGAACTTAAATGACAGTGGGCAGGGCACACTGATCCCAGAACAGAGGCTGATGGGGGTTCGGAAAGGTTTTGGGGTGGCGAAGGCGTACCAGAAGACACAGTGTTGGTAGTCATTGGTCCACCTTGTGGGTACAAAGCGGATGACCAGGTGAAGGCCACAGAAATCTACTGGATGCGAGAAACACAGAAGCAGTCGAAGTGGCGGTGCTTCGGGGAAGCTTATGTCCAGCAGTGAACGTATTCCGGCTAAAATGATGTGATGCCAACAAGGCTTTAAAATGGATTTTGACTATAAAAAGAACAACAAATAATACACGTCCATTGAATATGTTTGCTACATTAAATTATAACAGCTGTTACAGCCTTTCGTGTTGTTTGTTATTTAAACTCAGTTAATTGAAGGTCCGGTTATCAAAATGTTGTGGTTTAATTAAAATGTGGAAAGGTTAAATCCACTTATATGTTTTGCCTTTATCTTTCGTCAAATTATAATGAGAATATATTGTATAGACTAGAAGATCTCATCATCAGTCTCCTGGTTTTATCCCAATTTATTTGCGGTCGGCGTAACATATCTTTTTCTTCCCCACTTCTCTATCAGTCGTCATCTCCGTAGTCACACCCTTTCTAACCATATCATAATTCACACAGTCCATCCATCAGTTCTCTGGTCTCCCCGTACTCTTATAGCCATCGACATACATACTCAAAACTTTTCTGACGACATTTTCTTCATTCCTCCGTATTACGCACCCATACCATGACAACCGATTTCCACACAACTTTTCAGTTATCGGTGTCAATATCAGCCTTCCTCTGTAAAATTTCACCTGAATACTTAAAGGGGAACCTAGTCGCGAGCTCGAATTCACTGATAGGCCTGGCTAAAAACTACACTGTCTCACCAGGAATCTTGTCCGACAGAGGTAGAATGAGTGATAAGCAGTTAGAAGCTAATTTACAAGCACAACATTATTGAGTGAGATGCAGGATCATTTATAGTACAACAGGCGCGTAAAAAATTAAGAACAGTCCTTCGGAAGATCGGGTTTTATGAAAAAACCATAGCATAAATCAATGACCAATAAAGTTTATTGAACTTTTCGATATTTGACCTTTGTCGGTACTGAATTTATTTTTCAGATTTTACACTTCTTTTACTACTTAAACACGCCCAAAGTTAGGTTAAATTAGCAAGAAAAACGAATCTTTGTTGGCTCCTAACTTTGTAATGGCTTTTTACTTTAGTATTCTGTTTCCGTACAGACAATATTAATAATGAGACAAAACCATACCATGTTTAATTTTTGATGTACATTGTCGAACAGTGGAGTAATACACTACCGAAGTTTGTATGGGAAAAATGTGGACCAGATTCACCTTAAGTGAGTTTGAAGTAAGCTGTCAATAGTGTCAGTCCCTAGCATCAAGTGGAATGACAGGTCACTTGACCACGTAGTCACGGGAGATTGTTACAGAATAGTCCGGCAGCTATCCTCACCTAGACAAATACTGCAGTGTCTAAAATACATAACAAAACATCTGCGGTCCAAAACATAGATAGCTGACGTGGCTCAAAAGGCTGCCCAACTTGAATATGACTGGGCAGGGCGTGTCTGCCGCATGCCGGACAAACTGCGGGCCCAAATAGCACAGAACTGGTGCCCTGAGCCAGTGAGGCGGGATCGCGGCATACCAAGTAAGAGGTGGCGGAAAGAACTGGATCGGTTCCGTCAAAGTTGGAAGGAGGACGCCATCATATTCAACGCAATCAATTTCAAACAAAAATGTAAAATGCTAGTATTTGAATTTAAAAAAAATAACACCAAATTACTATGAAACATGCCCGTTAGCCGTTCAGTAGTGTTCCATCTATATTTTTCTTTTCGTTTTCGTTTTTTTTTTCTTTGTTGATTAAATAACCGGTCGTGTCCACAAACTGTTATAAATCAATCACTTTCTCTTTTTCTAATTCAATTTATTCATTTATGATCACCTTATATTATATACTAGCTTCTGCCCGCGACTTCGTTCGCGTCAAATTTCTTGCTCCGCTGACCCCACCCCGTCGCTCGCCTCGCCTGCCCGTGCAAGTACTTTGTATTCGTGACTTTTTTCTCTTTGCACGGCTCGTAAGGGTCTTAGCGTGATGTGATATGGGCTATCTAACACTGAAATAATTTAAAAAATCGGATCAGTAGTTCCTGAGATTAGCACGTTCAAGCAAACAAACAAACTCTTCAGTTTATAACCTTTACATCTATACATATAAATAAAATTGGAGTGTCTGCTTGTAATATTAAAATAACCGCTTTTTGCTACATGCATATGAATATACATACGGTACATACACCAAAATAACATTTTTTACAATTTTTATCTGTCTGTCTGTCTGTTTGTTCCAGCTAATCTCTGAAATGGCTGGACCGTTTTTGACGGGACTTTCACTGGCTGGTAGCGTAGCTGATGTAATAAGGAGTAATTTGGCCACTTTTATTTTGGAAAAATCCACGCTGACGAAGTCGCGGGCACAGCTAGTATTAAATAAGTACAGATTTTTTATGCGTTGTTGTTAAGTCTAACTATTTTTTTTTGTAAAGAGGAGTCAAGGATTTAAGCTGAAAACCAGTGCTTAGCAACCCGCTAGGGGGACCTAAGCGTAATGCTGACGCTTAAACCTTTTGCTTCCGGTATTATAGTTATGTGTATATCTACTACTACTACTAGCTGTAATACCGGATACAATAAACGTTATTCTATTCTCTTCATATTCTATATTGATTTTGTTTTACTTGGGACTTATAGACTATCGAGAAAAATACTATTAGTAGCGCATCTTATTATTAAGACCAAGATCATGAGAGATTTTTAAGACAATCCATACTTTCGACCGACGCAGTTTAAACCAAAGTATTATCAATAATTAAAAAGGAATTGATCCTAACTTCAAATTCAAAACCACTTTATCAATTACCAAAATCGTTGATCTAAAGCTCTTCGAAATGTTAAAAGCTTTTTAATTGACACAATGCCAATAACCTTTCAGATACGATTGAAATGGATAATAAAGCAGACATACGTATAGCGTAAGCCGATAATTTACTACCCACACAACTGTTATAACTACCTACATAGAAATATACGGTTTTAGGCAAAGGTTATTGAGATTTGTTTTTTTTTTTTTTTGGGGTTTTGGCTTCGCACGGTTTGTGCATTTAGCCAGTGTCAAGTAATTTTTCTTTTCCATCAAGTAAATGGCCCGATATCGGGCACGAAGTTACAAAACAGTCATAGTCGTCTTTAGTCAGTCAAGTCAAAGTTATTGTAAAGCGGTAGTAACTTTACAACAACCTAATAGGAGTTTTTGGGGGAACACGAAAAGTCCACGTTAGTCACTTATTTTCACCTTCACTACATTTGTGCACTCACACGTAATTAAATTGCATAATTCACTACCAAAATTATACAATTTTATTCGCTATTTCACTAAATTTCATGAAAATAAAAAGTCATGCGACATGTTCCAAAGCGATCCCGCCAAAAACTCGAGATATTTAAATATAGCAAATGAAAGTCCAATAAAAAGTGACAGAAACTCCTTTAAAAATAGTGGAAAGTGTTAACAAAACCAATTAAAGTCATCAGTTATAGATTCGTAGGTCTTTGCCCTGGAGTGACATGACTACTAAAAGGTCACCAAACCAGAACATGTCAAACGCAACTAATAATTAAGAATAACAACCGTATACATCATTCTCATGCCTCAGAATACACCACACGGTACCAAAGACTTAGAAACGGCTATAAATAGACCAAAGGTATTTCAAAGAGTTACGTAGCACTATTACCTACGAAATATATACCTACGAAACTACGACGGTACGAGCGCTACGTCGTAGTAAGTCTACGTTAGCGACGCGTAGCTCGTAGCAGGGACCTACGTGCTACGAATATATTGCTAACTGACACCATTTTATGAGTTTTCGAATAATGTTAAATAAGTATTAATATTCGTTTATTTTTCACTCTTTGCCCGTTAATAAGAGGACCTATGTTGGGCAGTAAGTTAACGGGCATAATATAATAGTAACAAAATAAAAATAATCATTGCTAAAACAACAAATAACACAAAAAGAAAATGATAATTGCCACCTCATTAAATATTCATAGTTAATTAACTGAAACAGCGATAACAGACGAGTAAAGCCGATACCACTCGCAGAGCACATCATCTGATCGCTCAATAATATATTTCAATCATTCATACCCGAACATTGACATTTTCGACGCTTCAGCTGAAAATTCAATTCAGTGAAATAACACGCCGTGATAGAATTGTGCGACTGTGAATGCTGTAACTAACTGAAATACAGCTGTCTCTGAAAAAGGCTAATTGCACTATTTTTGATTGTAGCGATTATTAGTTACTGTAAATGTTCAAGAATAGGGAACTGGTGTTTGAGCCAGGATAACGGTATAATTTTGCTGCGTTCATCAGTTTTTAACCAACTTCAAAAAAAGGAGGATTCGACTACAGTCGAATTGAGAACCTCCTCCTTTTTTTTATGTTTGTTACCTGATACCTTTCGACTGGGTGAACCAATTTTGATGTTTCTTTTTTTATTTGAAAGCTCGTGCTTTCCGTGTGGTCTCATTTCAATTTCATATAGATCTGATTATGCGTTTCGGAGACAGACAACGGAACTCTTCAAAAAATAACAGTAAATAAACCGCGATTGCTGCTATTGCATAAATATGCATTCTTTTGACCCCAAGGATGATGAAATTTCGAATTAGTGGGGTAGGTAGGTATTATAACTAAAAAGTGAAAAATAAAAACTTTTTCCAAAAAACACAACCGACTTCCGAAAAAACACTACAAAGTGAAAAATAACTTTAATTTCGGAAGGTGGTGACAAAGAATTTAAATACATATCCAAAGTCAGTTTTTCGGAAGTCGGTTGCTTTTTTTGGAAAAAGTTTTTTGTTTAAATCTATAGGTATAAATACTAATAATAAACCTAAAGAGTTTGTTTGTTTGAATGCGCGAATCTTTGGAACTACCAGTTGAATTAAACAAAACAATTTTAAATTCATAAGCCCGATCATTGAGGGAGGTTACTAGTATCACGCTAGGACTTTTAGGAGCCGAGCAAATACAAAATAAAAAGTCAGAAAAACGCTGACTTAAAACGAAGTCATAGCGTGGGCAGAAGCTTCATCATTATAACACGCCTGCAATCCCTGAAGGGTAAGGCAGAGGTCTACCATACTAAGCAATAACATATTTACAAATAAAACAGTATACAGTAGTACAAGTACATAAACTAAAAAAGGGACGAGCTCATCGGACATCAAAGAATTCGTCCGCATCGCTGTCAGTGGGAAAAGTGCCCAAAAGGCTGGCAGCGTTGCCACGTTGAGTGGCAATGCTGATTCTTTGGCCTAAGAATAGGCCAGCCCTTTGGTCACGTGAAGAGTCGAAAAACCGCTTGGCGATGTTCTGAAATACGCGATGAGCACTCGGACCCCACGGCCCTAGTGTTTCAACCCCAAACGACTCAAATATATAGCTGGTTGTTATAGTTTTCTGCACTTGCAGCAGCCGCACCAGCGCAGCAAACCGTGCTTAGAAGATGGAATTGCGCGATGGTGTCGACACAGTTAGCATCCCACACCAAAGGCCTACCCAACTTCCAAGGCATTATGGTCATTCCGTCTGGCCTCTTCCCATCGTCGCGTGCCAAGCCATTGGGTTCTAAGACAGCTGACACCCTGGCGGTGACAAGAGCCCGACGGATGATGTCATTAATGCTGGCGTGCCGTGCCAGCCGAAATAGAATAAAACATATTTCCACGTAACATGAGACAAACATATGTTTTCATTAAACGGTTACTATCCTCCGCAACATCTTGATATTTTTTCTCTAAAGCTTTTATATACTGTGTGAGAATCATAACTATTAATAACAGTAATTTAAATACAAACATTTTCAGCTAGCCTAAACTGAATATTTTTCTAAAATTTCCTTATCAAAAAGCGCATGAAAGCTGAAGAAAATGAGACTAAAAATCTGCTGAACTTTCTGAAGCAAGTTTTCTTTTTATTTTATTTTTCTTCAGACCACTCCAGCTTGAAAATGTCAAGGACCTGATAATGAAATCATGAGCGCGCTCCGATTACATTAATGTGAACAAAACTATAATGTTAAGTGATTTTATTTCTGTAATGATTTTATTTCTGAAGTGGGTTTGCATTTACACATCAAAATACATCGTGAAATTTTAGTCGTCTTACAACGGCAGCCTACTTCATGTATCCAATGAGTACTAATCATTTATATAAAAAAAAAATATTTTGGACATATGATTTAAAAAAAAATGTACTCACTAAGACGGATGATGTAGTTTTGAACACCATGTTATGGAGATGGAATGAATGATGAAATGTAATGGTATTAAGGTAGGGAGGTAGAAATCTTCTACCGTTTGATACGTAAACATTATTAACAAGGAGGGTGATTCATAATTCTAAAGCATTATTTATTTTTCTTAGTACGTATTATCATAATGAATGGTAACAATTCTTTAATCGCGCCTGTAGGTATTTTATGTAAGATACATTGAGTGGACCACCTTTGTAAGACAACTAAAATGTCACGGTGTATATTAAAAAAACTATTTATTCTTTCTTTTAAAGTTCTTAGAAATGTATTACAATCTAGCCTAATAGATTAATAAAAAATTTAACTCTAACTTAATATTTTACGTGGTAGATTACGTTATAACTAAGAATAGTGTCATTTTGCACTTTTACACAATTCCGTAGCACCTTCTTAGGGTCTAATCATATCAGCCGAAAGACGTCCACTGCTGGACATAAGCATCCCCCAAAAGGGAGGATTTGCCATAATCGCCACGCTTGGCAGGCGGGTTGGTGATCGCAGTATGGTGGTCAAATGCATAGAGAACGCTGCTGCCCATTCTCTAGTAAGTCCCTTAGTCGCCTTCTACGATACCCATGGCAAGAAATGGGATGGTACTATTCTTTTACGTCCGGCAACACACGGAACTTTTTCTCGTTTCTTAGGGTCTGATAATACATTAATAAAAACACTTTGTTCATCTAATACATGTATGTCATGTTAGATTCACTATGTATACACCACACTAATTCAAATGGTTTAGTACTCTTTAGCCTACGAACTATGTCCGTGTTAACTAACAGCTGAATTGCCGCGATGTTCACGTGTCGGTGAAGTCTATGTTATTGGTCTTGGTTATTATATTTTTTATTATTTTATTATTATGTTTTAAGTCTTATTGTATATTCTTACATTATTTTCTAAGAAATTAAAGAATTTATTGTAACGTATCTTACCTATTACATGTATAGCAAGCAATAAAGCAATTAATGTAAACGGAACAAAGGAGCCTGGATCTCACGCCACAGGGAATCCTAGTGTGCGTTCCAGGAAGCATCACATTTGAATTTAACTTTTACAATTTTTTTAAATTTAACTATAAATTATTCTTATTCTTCTTTTGCTTATGTTCGTGGGCTTCAGCAAATTTTAAAACTAAATGCGGTTGGCATTCTTCGCCTATCCGGGGAATCTCTTTTAAAATCCAGACATAATTTGGTCAGATCATGTAGATTGGTGTCTGAGATGGTTTTTTGAGGAATTAACAACACAGGCAGAACAAACCAATACCAGGCAGGGGTATGAAATTCCAGTTGCTCTTTTAACATTTTATACAATACTAGCTTTTGCCAGCGGCTTCGCCTGCGTGGCGGTCGAAAAATATCCCACGGGAGCGTACTATAGAGATAAAAAAATATTTTATGTGTTATTCCAAGTTACAAACTATCAATGTGTCAAATTTCATCCAAATCCGTTTAGCCGTTTACGCGTGATTGAATAACAATTATTATCCAAACATCTAAATATCCAAACAAACAAACTTTCATTTAAATACTATTTAAATAATTCCCCAAATAATACCATTAAACCTAAATTCGAAACCGATAATAAACATACACAGCAATATCAAAACGGTCAGCAAAAAAGAAAGGAGGCATATTTGTTAGCATCGTATCGCCAAAAATAACTTATTAATATGTTTGCTAAGCCCTTCCATCGCCGGTAATCCGGCAAGCTCCAATTTTGAAGGGATTACTGTCTACTGATCACGAGACTTATGTGTGATAGATAGATACTGGCCTATAAATGTCTGGTTTTTAGGGTTCCGTACCTAAAGAGTGCCAATGGAACCCTATTACTAAGTCTGTCTGGCAGCGGGCTGTATCTCATGACCCGTAATTGGTAAACAGTTGGAATTTTCACAGGGTGTGTATTTCGAATGCCGATATCACAACAAACAAAATTAAGTTAAAAATTAAAGGGTGATACAAGAAACGTGTTGTTTATGTAGTGTTTACTGTTGTACGGAACCCTTCGTTTGCGAATGCGACTTGCACTTTCTAGTATAATCAACGAATGAAGGACCGTTGAATGAACATTCTCATGGGTTACAAAATTTATTCCTCACTATGTCTCATTTTCGTGTGGTGCCGGATGTAAACGAATAGCACCATCCCATTTCTTCCCGTGGGTGTCGTAGAAGGCGACTAAGGGACATGCTAGAGAATGGGCAGTAGCGTTCTCTATGCATTTGACCACCATAATGCGATCGCCAACCCGCCTGCCAAGCGTGGCGATTATGTCAAATCCTCCCTTTTGGGGCAAGCTTATGTCCAGCAGTGGACGTCTTTCGGCTGATATGATGATAATGATGTCTCATTTTAAATTTCTTACTCCTCGGTATAATACCTACTTTTTAAATATTACCCGGATGGAATCGCATATCCAAAGAAAGAAAGAAAGAAAGAAAGAAAGAAAGAAAGAATACCGTTTATTTGGACACAGCGTTTATCCGCCTGAAACATGATGATCTATGATGATGGATCATTCTGGCCACTTGTTAGGACTGGCAGTTTAAAATAAAATAGTTTTTAAAGATAAAAACAGAAGGAAAAATGATAGATTGTCATGAGAACGGACAAAGAAAAAAAAGGGATATAAAATAACATAATTTACAAAACTTGTTTTTTGTACCTACTAGGATCACGGCATCTTCGTCGACTTGTCTTGATAATATATTTAGTGATTATGATGCCAAAAATAAATTAGTGTTAAGTGACTTAACGTCAGACCACTGCGGATTATTAGCTAGCTTCCCTTTGCCCTTACATAAAAAGCCGCATAAAATGGAATGCAGGCCTTATACAGCTAGTCGTTGCAACAAATTTAAAAATAATATAGCTCGTATAGTTACACCATCTATAATAGAACATGAGAATCCTAATGAAATCTATGGAGACCTTTTTGATGTAGTGCATAAAGAATTCCAGTCTACTTTCAAGACCAAAACCATTGACATTAATGGCACCTCCGTTGGCTTCAACCAATGGGCCAGTCCAGGTATTTATAAAAGTAGAGCGAGACTATACGAGTTATATGGTTTGAAAAAATACAGGTTTGATAGTCCTTTTCTAGAGTATGTCAGAAATTATTCAAAATTATTTAAAAAGATCTGTGCTTTTGCTAAATCTAAATTTTTAAGCGATACTATTAAAAAGTCTAATAATAAAGTAAAAACCACGTGGAAAATTATTAACAATGAAACGGGTAAATCGGTTAAACAGGATAAACAATTAGAGATTATGGTTAACAACAAATTAGTTGATAAAGCTGCTGACGTAGCTGAGGCATTTAATGAGTTTTTTGCTAATATACCTATTACTACGACTCGCTCCTTAAATTCGTCCCCGTCTAAAGCTGAAAATCTTTTACACAGTAGTGTGCCTAAATGTAGTCGCTTATTTAGTTTCGAACATGTAACGCCTGTGGATGTAGTTAACATATTTAACACACTTAAGTCTAAAAACACTGGAGATTACTGGGGCATCTCCATTAAGCTTTTAAGTAATATAATCGACATCGTAGCCCCCTATTTAGCTGTTACTTTTAATAAATGTGTTGATTTAGGATCTTTTCCTGACCTCATGAAGAGTAGTAAAGTCATACCATTATTTAAATCAGGTAATAAAAATAACGTTGGTAATTTCAGGCCTATTTCTATCTTACCTGCATTTAGTAAAATATTTGAAGCAGTTGCTAAGACATTTTAATTTAAATAGCCTACTTCATGATGATCAATATGGCTTTACAAAAGGTCGTTCGACTACAGATGCGGGTGTTGCTCTGCTGAAACACATTTTTAACGCGTGGGAAAACTCGCAAAATGCTGTTGGAGTTTTCTGTGATCTCTCCAAAGCTTTTGATTGCGTGCACCATGACACGCTATTGCGTAAACTACGTCATTACGGTGTTCAAAACGAAGCTCTCAATGTAATAAGTTCTTATTTGCAAAATAGGCACCAATGTGTAGATGTTAATGGTGTGAAATCTTCCGGGCTACCAGTTCAGTTAGGTGTACCTCAAGGCTCAATACTAGGACCATTCTTATTCTTAGTGTATATTAATGACTTACCATACTATTTAAAGAGTATCTGTGACGTTGTGCTGTTTGCTGATGATACCTCTCTTATCTTTAAAGTAGACAGGAACAGACAAGATTTTGACGACGTAAACAGTGCACTTTCAATGGTTACGGATTGGTTTACCACAAATAACCTAGTTCTCAATGCCAAGAAAACGAAATGTATCAAGTTCGCCTTACCGAATGTTAAGAATCTAGGACCTAACATCGTCTTAGAAAATGAGGTGCTTGAAACTGTAGACTCGGTAGTTTTTCTGGGCTTAACAGTAGATGCCAAACTTCAGTGGGGATTACATATATCAAGCCTAGCGGGAAGGCTCAGTTCGGCTGCCTACGCCGTCAGAAAAGTAAGACAATACACTGACGTTGATACAGCTCGGTTAGTTTATTTTAGTTATTTTCATAGTGTTATGTCCTACGGCATTCTGCTGTGGGGCAAAGCAGCTGACATTCAAAATATTTTTGTTCTTCAAAAACGAGCTGTTCGAGCCATTTACCAACTAGGTGCTAGAGTTTCTCTGAGAGATTTTTTTAAGGATATTGGGATTCTCACGGTCGCATCGCAATTCATCTTGGCCAACATCTTATATATTAGGCAAAATATACACTTGTATACTAAAAACAGTGATATTCATAATATTAATACTAGAAATAAGGACAAACTACGTGTTCCCTTTCACCGGCTTCATAAGGTTCATAACTCTTTTGTTGGTCTTGGTATAACTTTTTATAACAAGCTCCCCTCTTCTTTGCTAGATTTGAATTTTAATGCGTTTAAAGCTAAAGTTAAATCCACCCTCTGTTCAAAGGCTTACTATTCTGTCAACGACTACTTAAACGATAATAATTGTTGGTCGCTGTGATTAACTCAAGACAATGTTCATGTTCTTTCACCAGTATTAGCTTGACTACTGACAGGTTATATAATTATATTAGTTCATGTGTTGGTTTATTTTATTTGCCTGTACTATGTTTTCAATGTTTTGTTGGTATATAAGCCTGTGCTAGCTGAGATATGGCAAATTTAATGTTTTTGTGTTTCGTAATGTTAATTACCCACTATTGTATAGAATCAAGTTCTTCTAACTTAACAGACAGCTGTGCTGCTGGGGAGTTTGTTGCGCCACTTCTTCTTCCCAGCTAAAGCACTAGGAAGTGGTGAAGGGCGGGCGTTTTGGGGGGACTGTCTTATGTAATTTTGACGTTCAAAAAGAGCTGACTCTCAGCCTAGTTTGAATAAATGACTTTTTGATTTTGATTTTGATTTCATGTACCTAATCTACATCTACACTAATATTATAAAGAGGAAAGATTTGTATTTTTGTATGTAACGAATAAACTTAAAAACTACTGGACGGATTTCAAAAAATCACCTTTAGAAAGCTACATTATCACTGAGTAACATAAACTATATTGATTACTAAAAAAAAAATAGAGATCCTTAGAAATCCCTACTAATACCACCCCAAGGTGTAAAAAAATTAGCCACAAAATGTCTTTCATCGCATGCACTGCGGAAAGCATTGATGATAGGACAAAAAAATGTTGTACAATATTATAGAACATATCAATATCTACAAAAAACTTTGCGAGACCATATGTCCAACTATTGTAGTTATGTCACTATAACTACTTTTTTACATTTTAAAAGTTGAAGATATGCCGATCAAAATCAGACCGGATAGGATTGATATAAAGGTATGTTATCCATACCTTTATATCAATCCTCATCCAAATAAATTATTTTATATTCAAGACTGTTTCAATACCTGTTGATTACTTTTTGAATTATTGAAATCGGACATTCCATTCAAAAGATATTATGAAATTAAAAATGTCGATATGAACAAAAAATACACGTCGACGCGCGGCCGGTGTGGTTCCGGGCAGCGCAGCGCAGCGAGCAACGCGGCGAGAGACGGCACCGAAGAGGGGTGTGCGTTTGAACATTTGGACACATTTTAATTAGCAAACTTATAAGTTAAATTATCTTTATTTATCCCAAAATGTTACAAAAAAATGTCCACCCGTGCGAAGCCGGAACGGGCCGCTAGTAATAAGTAATAAGTGTAAAAGGAATATAATTTTGGTATTGTAGTATCCCATACAGTCAACAAGCTCCACAATTCATACACTCAACACTCGTACAGTACTTTTGCGATAAAGCCTTTGCAGTGCGACAATAATAG
This sequence comes from Polymixis lichenea, assembly GCA_949091785.1. NCBI lineage: Eukaryota > Metazoa > Arthropoda > Insecta > Lepidoptera > Noctuidae > Polymixis > Polymixis lichenea. The sequence goes on from OX420937.1 coordinate 23,473,380, forward strand.
GCTGGTCTATAATAATTCAAGCTGAAAATCTTTGAAGTTGTGCCCCATATTAAATAGACGTGAACTTTACACTTCCCAAGCTCCAGTTTCACGATACTATCAATAAACCGTGCTCCAGTACTCACAATAGTCAATCAAGCTGACATTGATCCTCCGGAAGGTCCCACACCGCCTACGCAGATCTATCTAAAGCAGACAGCAGTGAAACGCATAGGCACCAGTCTTAGCGACAACAGAAAGCGACTAGCGATTGACTGACTCGCTTGTTAATTAGTTATTTATTTATTTTCTTCAACTTAAAATACACTGTACTAAGAAAAATAAAGAAAAGGGAAGATATAAAAGAAAATGTGCATTCGATAGGATTTCTCATCAGTAAAAATTACGATCTTCCTTACAAACATTCATCCCTTTTGAATATGAATGAAAAAAAAACAAGTTCCTTAGTCTTCTTTAAAAAATGAACTTTTAAAAAAACAGAAATACACAACAGTTTGGACTGCGCGTTGTCTGTCTGCGAATGAATGAATTTTGAGATTTTTATTAAGAAGATTCATGACTATTCTAACTGAACTCCAGACACACTAACGTGATCGTCTTGCATTCAACTTTGAACACTTCACAGTCAAGCTTACCGTCCAAAAGAGCGTTGCAAGCGGAGAGAGTGCGAAGAACACTGGGCTGTGTACTCACGGAATTAATCATTGATATTTGATACCTTTGAAGGTCTGCGTCTGTCCACAGGCCTTTAGCCGTTGGAACAGACGTGTAATTGAATGGAGACCGTGATTCAAGCAAGTTTATCGTAGGATTCTAGCTAGAAGGACCGATGACCTAAAACGGCCTGGTAGTTTTGGACAGACTGACTTGAAAAATCTTCTCCCGCTCTGGAGCTTTGTCAGACTTCTACGCAGTCGCAACACCCGGGGGTTTCCTCCCGCCGTTTTATCCGAAACAGTAACCTACCGAAATTACAGTGTCCAGTGAGGACCTGCGTCAGCCGGAAGGTGAGGACGCCGTGGCGCCTCTCAATCCACTCTTCAAAGAGGGGACTTACCGCCGCAATTGTGGCGTGCCCAGAATGCCTATGTCCAGCAGCGAACTTCAAAGGTTAAGTTAATTAATCTCTCGCCAACTCCTAACTATTTCGTGCTCAACTCGCTGCTCGCTAATTGTCAGCAGTGAGACCAGTGCCTAAAGCAATAGGTGAGTGTTGAAAACTACCGGAGCAAGATCAAAATACAAGTATATAGGTATCGACCTTTAAGTACCAAAATTATCTAGTACTGGCATTTACGGATTGCGTGGGTGGACAGCTGATGGGTTAGCAGGCAATACGTGGATATTTATATCGCTATTTGATCTTATGTTACAGGCACAACGATACTCGTTTATTGACAGAATTTACGCGCCATTACTGGCAGAATATTTCGGCAAACAAATATTATTTTATGTGAATTACTTACAATTTTCTTTCGAGGGTGACGTTTCCCACGTTTATGTAGCTACAGTTTTTTCGAAGGATTTAAAGTAGTTACACTAAGTCCTTTTCTAGGTACAAAGCTAGCTCTCGGACTAATTAAATGTTACGTCTCAAACGTAGGTAATTACACAGAAGTACCAGCAGAAAATTCTCTCACTTTTGCATTTATAATACTCTAGTGTAGAGTGTTTTGATATTACAAATGTTTGACATTTTGAACCGAGACTAAATGTCATCTTTAGCTTGCCTAACACTTGCTAAATAATTTTGTGTTACTGTATTGTTATACTATCATGACAATCACCATCATCAGCGTACAGCAGTCTACTGCTGGATATAGGCTTCTCCTATTGCACACCATTCAATTTCATTTTTGACTATTCTCAGCCAGCTGCTACCAGCCACACTTTGAAGATCGTCGGTCCACCTAGCCTGGGGGCGTCCTACCTTACCGATTCCCGATCGCGGTCTCACCAACGCAACGGTCAAACACAAATATTGTGACAATATTGGCTACAATATAATTTGTGCTAACAAAAGTATGTGTTAATACTGCAAATAACAAAGCTTCTAATTTTGCTAGATGTATTTACAAAGGAAATTTGTATAAAACAAGTAAAAACTTGTTTTATACAAGCGTGGACGGGACCGCCACCGTTTGATGGTGGACGCGGTGGGCCGCAGGGGAGGAGGAGTGTCGGTATAGCGTTGGCCGCTCTCCCTATCCCCTGCGGCCGAAAAGTAGTAGGCGGCGGGGCCACTGTGCTGACCCGTCGCAGGGGGACCAAGGGTGCCAGACACGGGGTCGTCTGGGGCCTTATGCTATTTGGTTCCTGGGGTGGTCACGGCGTGCCATGTGTCCTGGTGCGCCGGTGATAGGGGTTATTCCCCTCCGAGGAGGGTCCGGTGACGGACAGCCGCGGCGAGTTCGCGGATGGCTTGCGTGTTTCGGTGGGTTACAGTCCCACATAACTGCGCTATCTCCCCGTGGTAGCGCAGTAGGCATTTCTCCACGTTGAACAAAAAAAAATGCCCGGCTCGACGGCGCGTTTTGTTCGCAAGGGCCAATGTCTGCCAGGGGCGCGGGTTGTTCGAAAGAGATACCGTGGCCCCTGGCACACAGGCAACTGAGGGAACACGGGTGCGTTTTAGTCAGTAAAAGTCTGACACGCCCTCCTGCTCCACCCAGAGCGAGAGAAATTATTTGTTGATTTCCCACCCTCAAATAAAAAGAGTTTTATTATCAAAATATTTTTCTTAGAATTCGCGACTGTGAACTTAATGCTGAGCTTTACTTATAACATGAACGCGGACAGCAATTTCTTTTCGAAATATTCAGTTTAAATTGACCACACAAAAATTGTTGGTCGCTGTGATTAACTCAAGACAATGTTTATGTTCTTTCACCAGTTAGCCACTAGTTACCCATTAGCTTGCCTACTGACAGGTTATATAATTATGTTAGTTCATATAATTCTTTATTTTATTTGCCTGTATAATTCAGTTTATTTCTACTTCAGTACCACGCCTACATACGCCTATATAGGCGTGTGCTAGCTGACATATGGCAAATTTAATGTTTTTGTGTTACATAATGTTAATTATCTACTATTGTATAGAATCAAGTTCTTCTAACTTAACAGACAGCTGTGCTGCTGGGGAGTTTGTTGCGTCACTTCTTTTTCCCAGCTAAAGCACTAGGAAGTGGTTAAGGGCGGGCGTTTTGGGGGGACTGTCTTATGTAATTTTGACGTTCAAAAAGAGCTGACTCTCAGCCTAGTTTGAATAAATGACTTTTGATTTTTGACACAACATGACCTTGTGACGTTATTTTCATTGAGAGGGTGGAAATTATACCACGGAAAAGTACTATAAAGAATAAAAAGTATCATATGTGTTAATCCAGGTTAAATAAATAAAAATAAATAGAAAGAAAAATAGATTTATTAATTAAATAAAAATCATCATCATCATCATCTGCTTAGCCTTTTCCCAACTACGTTGGGGTCGGCTTCCAGTCTAACCGGATGCAGCTGAATACCAGTATTTTACATGGAGCGACTGCCTATCTGACCTCCACAACCCAGTTACTGGGTAATATACGATACCCCTTGGAAAGACTGGTTGTCAGACTTTCGGGCTTCTGACGACCCGTAACGACTGTCAAAGATCTACAAATGACAGCCGGGACCAACGGTTTAACGTGCTTTCCGAGGCACGGAGAAGTCTTGGTATGTTAAGATGGTCACCCATCCACGGACCAACCGCGGCAAGCTTAGCTTAACCTGATCGATCGATCCGTATGGCTACTATTACTTAGCCACAAGCCCCTCTAATTAAATAAAAATATAAATATAAAATTAAATAAATAAGTTTATTGATCCAAAAATATACATAGACACAGGTTGTATACTAGTTACATGCTAAGACTTCGTCAACTAACAGAGGACACAAGGGGTGAAAAACAATTGTCTATAAACAAAAAATGTAATCCTGTCTCCTAAACTAGGGATGGCCTGTATCTTAGGAGACAGTGATTCGACCAAACTGAACTGCTAATTAGCGATGAACCTTAAGTTTCGAGTGTCGATGTTTATCTACCATAAGACAAAAAAGTGAGTTACCTGAGTACGTAATTTAGATTTATTTGAGCATGGATGGATGGAGAAAGAGTGGGATTGTGAATGTGTGTGTTCATGTTCGTGAGTGTAATGTAAGTTGTGTTGTGGTGGGTGTATTGTGTGTGTTATGTGGTGTTTGTATGTGTGTTGTGCTAAACAATCTGTGTGCCAATTTTATCCAAATCGGTTCATTAGGTTTTGCGTGAAAAGGTAACAAACATCCATACATACATTCATCCTCACAAACATTCAAATTTATAATATTAGTAGGATTAGCTTTCTGCACTTCTTCTCCATATAAACCTTAACAGTGGCAAATTTCTTACTCCTCCGTCCGCGTAATTTTCGTAAAAAGGTATACAAAGTTTTTGCTTCACGTATTAATTAATAGATGGATATAAATTATTTAATATTATATGTAAGGTGCCATTCAAGTATTACGTAAGCACTACAGGGGGCGGGAGGGTCTTTGCTTTGCTTATTTTTGATGACATGGGGGATGGGAGAGTCTGCTAGCTTCAACTTTCCAACTAATCGACTTTTTGACAATTCAAAAGTGCCTGTAAATTGTTTAATTGAAATAAATAAAGCATTTATTTCAATTAAACCGTTTGTTTGAGTTTGAGTTTCTGGATGATGATTACGTCAGCAGTATTTTTTTTACATTTTTGGATTTTCTACAAAATTTAGTTGATTTTCGTTAGAACATATATGGCAAGCCTATTTGTCTATGAATGCTCCAAGAAAATGATGTTGTTATTCCAAAATCACACGAAAATGAGGAGACGCAACATTGACCAGCAAACATCCAATGTCATCGTACACTTAGACTCATGGATTCGTGTGTCATGGACTGAAGACTGTTAATTTGAATTATTATACCAACATTTTAAAAGAAGTTTGTTTTGTTCGTTAATATATAAAGATTATAATAATTTAATACTACCTGAATAAAATTTGCTTTAAAAATAATATATGCGTTAAAGTCCTCTATTCCAAGCCCATTCCTTATTACTGCTCATGAATCAATAAATAAATCAGAACACATTGAAAAATGCATGTACCAATGTTTACGTGAGCAATTAAGAGCTTTGCTTACTTTTGCTGACGAGGGGGCGGAGGGGTGTTAATAATTTCAGAAAATCTGCATACGTAATACTTGAATGGCCCCTAAGTAGGAAAGGATTTGTTATATTATATTTACCGTTACTACAGTTGGTCCATGTAAAATAGGTTTAGTTGCATCCGGTTTCCCAATATAGTTGGGAAAAGCCTAGGCAGAGGATGATGACCTGTACTAATTATTTTTTATTTTTTATCATACATCGATAAGATAGAGTGACATGTCGACAATGTAAGACAATATTAACGGGTTATCAGACCTCATGTTTCCTATTATTAAACTAACGCTGTAAGTACCTTCTAAAATACTAAAGTACTTACACTAGATCTAAAACGATCTCATACGTATCTAAGATGAATTACAGACGGACATAGTAGCGCGTTGCAGGTAACGCTTGGCCACCATTGCTGATTAGGTACAAGCAATGCGAGAAACAGGAAAAGGGTATCATTTGCCGTATTTAAAATTACCGTAATTTTGTCCCTTAAGTCTGAAGGGGCTGATGGTTTTCAATCATAAAACTATGCGTTCCATAATAGTGATAAAGTTTATTAATTATCTCGAAATATTCAAAAATATATTTGACAGATAATATACATTAATAATACAACACAGCTAACAAGAAAATTAAAACCGTAAAAGTCCGGTGTAACCAGCTCGAAACTCTTTTAAAATTTCATACCCTTGGAGATTCGAAATACGAAATAAATCACAAAAACCGCATTTGGTCGGACGCCCGTCCGAATCACTAGAGACTAAGGGATACTCACATTTGGCCTTTGCGGCAAACTATCCACGCCCATTTTGATACACACTATCACTCATTCTATGTAACTAAAGTCTTTACAAACGTTTTATTTTGTTTGTAGTAATTTTTGTATATTTTTAGCCGCAGCGCGGCAGGCTGTATGCGCCCATCACTGCTGGGGAGACGACTGGATGAACTAGGGATGGGCTGCATCGTGACCCGGGAGAATCGAGAATTATTTTTCTCTAGATAGATAGATGAGACAAAGGTGAATAATTAAAAATCTTCAATAACTCTTTATCCGATGTTTTTGTGAATTGTAAATGATTACTTAAAATTATTTTAAAATTTATTGTCTCACATCTATCTCGAAAATGATTAACGTAAGCAAACTTCCATTTAAACAACCTGTCTTTTCATTAAACATAAAGTACATATTGCAGTACATTATTACCCTACGTTACATCGTGCATTATTTCAAATATCGACAAAACCTCTCCCCATCCCTAGCGTACTTGATGCTGCGCGCGCCGTCCAACCCCGAAGCCTCCTCACACCTTATCTCACGAAACCAATCAAAAGTACACCCTTTTCTTTTACACACAGAGGTTAAATTCGCAATTTCTTCACCGGCCTTCGTTTTCGTTGGCAGTACAAGTTATGATTGGCAGCGATGTGACTGCTATCATTTAAGCTGCAGACGAAAGTGACTTAATTTAGTTAACTTGAGCGATTTGGGCGTGATAAAGAATCTAACAATTACTTTAAATGGCAGCTGCTTATCGTAATGTCTAGGACAATCTGTGCAAGATTTGTTTTAAGTTAATCTGGGGTTCGGAACAAATAGTTTGTTTATTCTAATCTCGCGGGAGGCCTAATTTTATAGACAATAGGAAGACTACAAGAGAGAACGGAAGTATAACACTTTATCTTACTCTGGCATCTCCAAACCATCTCAAACTACATCAATTTGTCGTGTTTTAGGAATTTAATGCAACTGTCAAAAAATGGTAATCGTGATTTTAATACTGTCAATTCAAGGCACAGATTTCACAATCAAATACCAACTTAAATGACAATAATTTTGGTTGGTAGTCAATTTACTTAACAATAAATTTCCCTGAATTTTCCTACTATTGTGAAAGAAGATCTTTTGTATTCAATAAATAAATCTGACATTTGTTGTACCCTTAGCCTAGCTAGTACATCGACCCCAAGCCCACATACCTAGGCACAGGACGTAAAAAATCGGTGCAGAATAAAAACGTGTACTAGGAATGGAACATAGAAAGCCGTACATCTGTTCAGCCGATCGCGATTTTTCCCCACCACGCGTTGTTCGGTTTTCAACGGTCGGCGTTGAGCGTTGAATGATTACCACTTCCCTACGTAGTTCTGAACTTATGTTCCCACGGACGTGAAAAAGTCGCGCGTTGGTCACTACGGCGCGTAAATCGAACAATGTGTTTTGACTCGCTGGAATGCACTCGGTTCGATTTTCAACTCTCGGATTCTCTCGGAAAAAAAAACAGTGCAATGAAGATCCAGTGCGCAAATCGCACTGGACCTTCAAGGCACTGTTTTTTTTTTGTTGAGGGTGGAAAATCATCAAATAACTTCTCCCGCTCTTGTTGGAGCAGGAGGGAGTGTCAGACTTTTACTGACTAAAATTCACCCGTGTTCCTTCAGTAGCCTGTGTGTCAGAGGCCACGGTGTCTCTTTTGAACAATCCGCACCCCTGACAGACAAACCGCACTGCTGGTAGACAATCCGCACTCCTGGCAGTTCATTGCACTGTTTAGCGAGGGCGCCGAGATTTCTAAATCCAACAGTGTGTTTTTCCGTCGCGCTGGGATGCAGTCTGTTGAATTCTCATCATGTTCGCTTAAACACCGAGAGTTTAAAATCCAGTGCGCGATAAAATCCTTAGAAAACGAAAACGTGGCCTAACTTACCTGCGCTACCACCGCTTCTTAGAACCGCAGCTTTACCGAATAAGCGACTTCCGTTTTGACGTTCCAGTTTTTTGAGAAATTCTACAAACATACGAGACTTATTAAAGTCCTTCTATACCTAATATATAAATATCTGGATGACCGAGCTTTGTTCGGTTTTTTTTGACGTCTGCTAAAAATGAAACCTAACTAGATCGATATATCGCCCCCGAAACCTCCTGCATACTAAATTTCATGAAAATCGTTGGAGCAGTTTCCGAGATCCAGATTATATTTCATATATAAAGTATAAGTTTTTATTCAGTGCGCAAACTGTAACCATGAATTCAACATATCATTCTAGACCCCTAAGTGCAGAAAATTTTCGTCGGTAATACAAAAAAAAATCAGCTGTTCCATACATTTTGACCGCGTAGATATTGCACTTTTCTATGAAACGACGTAAAATTTATACACAAGAATATAACGTATATACGTATACACAAGAATTGCTCGTTTAAAGGTATTAGATTAGATAGATATACTTTGTTACCGTTCCTCCGCCTCGCTTATCACTTATGTCCTTACGGAAAATAGTCACAAAGCCCCGACCTCACTCCTAAGTTCCGAGAAAAACGCATTTGTTGAGAAATATACACTCACGTGTCAAAGTTATTTATATTAGCTATTCATGGCAGTTTCACGACAGTGAGACGTAAGCGGCGTGATTTAACCTGTATTTTTTTTGTTTGTTTTGGTAAACGGATTTCGCGTCCAAGCTTTTTGTGATGAATAAAATTTCAAACAGTACAACCATTATTTTATTTCGAAAAACAAACAAGCGTAACATAGGTACTAGTAGCAATACAAGTTGCATTATTATAGTCTAGCGATCGCCGCTGCTTCGCGTTTTACGACTTGACAAAAGATCGAGGTTTCCGTATTATACGTAAGTTTAATAAGCATAATCGAGAATGTCCCCACTGGTGGTACATAGGCCTCCTCTCTGTGAGAGAATCCCTTGTTGTAAAATTTTTGGCTCTAAGACATGCTGGTTTCCTCACGATGTTTTCCTTCACCAGCGGTGATGAAAAAAAAAATATAAAAACTAAGTTAAATGCTTGCTTGTGTTTGAACCCACGACCTAAAACTTGTAAGTCGCGGCCTTTATCAACAACAGAACAATATAATTGCCTCTTGCAATTTTAATAATGCATTAAGCATTATACACCTTTGGGGCAAAATACTCTAAATTATGATTAAACCATATTAGAATCCATCGCTTGGTTTAGAAGATGAAAAACAGACACGAAAAGCGACTTTGTTTTGTAGATAAGATTCGATATACATTCTGGGAACAATGCGTACTACGACTGCTACGAGCTACGAGCCGTAGCAGAAGGCGTAGCACTATCATTTGGGTGCATGCGATCGATCAGGTTAAGCTACGCTTGCCGCAGTTGGTCCGTGGATGGGTGACCACCTTTAAATACCTAGACCCCTTCGTGCCTCGGAAAGCACGTCAAGTTTTATTAAAATGCACTACACCAGCTGCATTTTATGACGGCGCCTATGACAGCCAACAGATTATAAAAATACAGCTTATCTGTTCGATAAATTCCAGTTCCAGCGTTCCAGTACATCAATGAATTACAGCATCAGCAGTATTAAGGGCAGCCCATCAAATTCATATTTTCTCACATTTTTTGCATTTTGCAGGTCAGTGTTATACTGTATGTTGAACAAAATATCATTCGCGACCGTAACACATATGTATTTACAGAATTATCTGTACATTAATACGTGAAACAAAAACTTTGTACACCTTTTTTTACGAAAATTACGCGGGCGGAGGAGTATGAAATTTAGCACAGTTAAAGTTTAATATCTGGTTTGACGTTTTCTAAAAATGAAACCTAGCTAGATCGATGTATCGCCCCCGAAACCCCCTGCATACTAAATTTCATGAAAATCGTTGGAGCCGTTTCCGAGATTCAGATTATATGTATACAAGAATTGCTCGATTAAAGGTATTCGATGTGGAGAAGGAGTGCAGAAAGCTAATGTTTTTCATAATTGTTGGTTAAAATTCAAATGAATTATGGTCGAATTTCTACCCCTGGGCCACCTCTAGTAATCATTAAAATCAATACAACTCTCTACCTAAGTTTATTTAATCCCGTTCATTGCAAGTTTAAATACGGTTCGCAGCATTCACTTGGATCCCATACAAACTCAGGCAGTCCAATTGTCAGGCTGCTATTGATGATGAGGTATAAAAACTAAAGTTAGATCGGGGTTTGTAATAAGACGAAAAATGCTTTAGGCACTAAGGTACCTCTTAGTTTTCTCTTGCCTACATATCAGTTTCTTCAAATTTACATAATAAAGTATTCACCCTCGAAAAAATCATCCTATACATCTCACAATCGTTGGGCCTAATTCTTGAAAACAAAATGGGCGCGTAAATACGTAACAACGGTCTGAAGAACACAGCTGTGCTAAATCTGTACCAAAATGAAGATTGAATAAATTACCGAAGGCTATATACATTATGCAATGAAGTCTCAGCTGTGAATTGTTGCCTAATGTCTATTATAACGAATTGCGGATTATCTGTAGACGTATACCTATTACTGTAAGTGTTAGAATTTATTTGTGTCGATTCTCTTAATTTTTTTTTTGGTATTATGATTTTCTTGGTAAAAACCACCAGAGGCATGCTTTTAATTCAATGCGATATTAGCACCGCACACAGGTCGATCGATAAGGTCTATGTACTGTCTGTGGGTCTGTGGATAGGTGACAATCTTTACATACTGTTCTTCGAAAAGCACGTTAGGACGTTGGTTCCAGCTGCCATTCTTGGGTCTTTCTGTAATTTGCTGTTTCTGCCATGACTAGCTGACCCGACAGACGTTGTCCTGTCTAACTATGAGTATTTATTTAATAATATCATGTTACGCGCAACTTTATTATTTTTTTCTTTCATAAGAACCTTCTCCTGACAGCAACAAACACAACAAAAAAGAATTAGTGAGTGTCCGGATTCCCAGGCCGATTCCCGGCCACCGTAGGCGCGGGATTGCGGAGGGAGTAATGCGTAGCTCACCGTCCGTTAAGGACCAGGCCCGGGTCGACGGCGCGTTGTATTCCACGCGCACCTCAAAGAGATGTCAGCACCAACTGGGGGTGTTCACAAGAACCGATGCCTGTCAGAGGTGTGGGTTGTTCGAAAAAGATACCATGGCCCCTGGCACAGAAGGAACACGGGTGTGACACGCCCTCCCGCTCCGCCCAGAGCGGGAGAAGTTATTTGATGATTTCCCATCCTCAAAAAAAAGCATTCACATGCTTTTGTGACAATTAGTGTTTTGGCAATTATTATTTTAATTTATCCAGTTACCTAACGCAACGATATAAAATGTCTTAAAAACGTTTGTTTTTACGACATTTTATATCGTTGCGTTAGGTTAGGTTAATTCTCTGCTTACCACCAGATTTGTTTAAATCTGGTGGTAAGCAGAGAATTAAGTATACAATAGCTACCAGGAAGCTAGGCTCTTGGCTAGCGTCAAGAAATAATGCAGAAAGTAAGCCACTTTCCAAAGGTGATGTGGACAGGTGAAACGGAGGTCGATCCGTTTCAAATGCTAAAATATTCAGCCGCATCTGATCGGACTGAAAGCGACCCCAATACAAAATGTACCTTTAAAATACATACTTGGCATTTATTTAGTAAAAATATGTAGGCGAATTAGATGTACCTAAATAGCCTACTTATAGCCCGTTTTAGTAACACTAATGCTACGGCAACACCGCTCTACGTCTCGCTGTACAACAGAGAGAGCGCGAATGTAGTTCGCGTTATCTCGACGATGTAGCCATAGCATGGTGACAAATGAGGTTTTAGTCTGTATGGGCCCGATATAACCGTTCCCCTCTGACGGAGAGTATCCCTGAGGATTTTACTACGGAAAAAGTGGGCATACCTACATCCAGCAGTAAACGCCTCTCATGATCATGTAGGTGTGTCTGTGTAGCATGTTGTTACTGAACTAACTGGGACTATTTCGCGCAGCTATGAGGTATACAGTTGTTTTTTGTGACAACAGAATACTCAATACTCAATCATTTATTGCGTTCCACAATGTTTATTCTTTTTTTGTTTGGGTGGGAAATCATGAAATAACTTCTCCCGCTCTGGGTGGAGCAGGAGGGCGTGTCAGACTTTTACTGACTAAAACCCACCCGTGTTCCCTCAGTTGCCTGTGTGCCTGGGGCCACGGTATCTATCATGCAACTAACTTAGTCTAAATACAGTCTAAGGTAACATTTCATTCATTATTAATTTAATCTAAAATTTTATTATTAATTTATATTATCATGTCAGTTCTCTAGATTTGTCAATTAAATATTCATTTATGCTATAATAACATTTATTTAGTACACCAGTTTTTTTTTTTGCAGAATGGTGCCTCTTTTAATCTGTGCTAAATAAATGTACCAATTTTATTTTCTTTTAAATAACGGACTCCTAAGGACTACCCACTATATATTTATACCTATAGATATACTTCGTTGGCTGATTTGCTCTATTGGCGAACGAATGTTGCGTAAGCAAAGAACTAGGTACATGTTACGTCAAAAATAAAGGAAACTGGAAGTCATGGATTAGCCGTAAGATCCTTGTGGTTCGTTGTTGCTAAATATACGCATTACAATCAGATAGCCTTCCCAGTCTGTGAAAGGGAATGGGCCGTAATCCACCACGTGGGCCCAGTACGGGTTGGTAATTTTTTTATTCTAGGACAGCCCGGTTTCCTCACGATGTTTTCCTTTGCCGTTTTGAGAGCAGTAGTAATAATATAATTTACACAAATTAAAACGTCTGTCTAGGTCCGGACCTACGTCCTACAACTCGTTTACAGTTTGCGAAATACAGTTTTCGAAAATCATGACTTTACCTACAACTCCCTGAAAGCTACAAAGAAAAAGCTAAAGTATAATTTAATAACAAGACCCCGCAGTGAAATGAATTAGAAAATATCAATACAGCGATAGGACTGGTGTTTTTAATAAACTAGCAAATTTTTGGTGAGTTAAATATATGTTTTCATTCATATATTTTATGATATAAAGCGGTATTCAAGAATAATCTAATTTGTTGTGAGTACTTACATCGTATAAAATCATGTCGAGGGTCGGTGTCTCGGTCACCTGTTGCACTGTTCTTAACTCTGTTAAATCTTTTTATACACTTAGTAGTAATTTAACTTTTATTAATAATTATCTATAAATACTGTGAATATTTTACTTGCTAACAAAAAAATCTTATCAATTTCTGACGTTATTATTTTTATTAAAAATGTTGGCTGGTACAATTTTTATTACCCGTACTCTTTTTTCAAAACCTTTTTTAATTTGCGGCACAGTCCAGCAGCAAAATAATACAGAAGCTTTTAAAAAGTTAGTCGCATCGTCAAGTTAATGCAATGCACCTTTGATTGCGAAATATAATTCTAAATTCAAAACACAGCACTAAATGGTAACACTGATAAGTTCGATATTTGAATCCTAGACATCATACGTGTGATCATTTAATGTATGCAGTAGTTTTGTGAGGAAAAACAGTATTTTCCTTTGTATTATTATTTATTTGGCGAAGAGACAAGCGTACTCGCTGAAAGCGCGGTGCACACTACGGCGGTCGGCCGCCCTACGTTGCGTACTTGGGCGGGGCAGACCGGCCGAGAGAAGCATAGAATTTAATTCAGTTAAACATGACCAGCACACGAGGCATCACTGAAACTTCGCTTTCCAAATAAGTAGTTATTTTACTTCAATTAAAACACGACTTAGCGCTAAACTTTTAAGAACTAATTGTATTACCATGTATTTTAATTGTGTTATGAGTCCTTATTTGACATTTAGAGGTGTCTTGAAAGACATGGGCGAGAAGCACCCGTCTGAAAAGTTCGTTAATTCTAAACTTGTACTTTCTTTCGACTTTATAGAGAACTAGCTGTGCCCGCGACTTCGTCCGCGTGGATTTTTCTAAAATAAAAGTAGCCTAAGTTACTCCTTATTACATTAGCTACCTGCCAGTGAAAGTCCTGTCAAAAACGGTCCAGCCATTTCAGTGATTTGCGGGAACAAACAGACGGACAGACAAACAAAAATTGTAAAAAATGTTATTTTGGTATATGTACCGTATATATATTCATATGCATGTAGCAAAAAGCGGTTATTTTAATATTACAAACAGACACTCCAATTTTATTTATGTGTATAGATGTATAGATAAGCTCATTCTAAAAATAAATAAATTAGATTTTAAATAAGAAGCGTAAGTACTAACAGTATGTAGTACTACTATAGACAAAGCAATATTTGAAGTTAAACTTTTAAATCCCCAGAATTCAATTCTTATAGAGAATGTGAAAAGGCAACATTGTAGAATAATTTGCCGCTTGCTATTTCGGCGTAATATTCAATTGAGGAAAATGGCAACCATTTAAAAGCACATCGGAGGGTAGCGCACGCAAATTAGAGAATATAATTTTAATATTAAACACGTTACGACCGAAATGTAGAAATAATAGCAATATCGTTACCGTTTATGTTTTATAGGCAATTTAAAATCATCATACCGTTGGGGAAAATAGCTAAATCGCGTAGAAATGGCCTATATACGGTACCTATCTCTTACGTATGATATCTTGAATTAGGAACTTATTTGTTAAGAATAGAAAGAATTAACTGAAAATGGGTATACAGCAGAAGTGGTGATTAGGGAATTGTTTCCGCTACTGTCTCCTACTATAATAAAATACGTATCTTCAAATTACCTAGGTCGTTTCAAAGTATCATACTAGAACATTCACAAGGTGAACCGATGAGCTTGTCAAGGCTGCAGAAATCGACATGAATACGAGAAGAACAGAAACGGTCAAAGCTTCGGAACGGCCTATGTCCAACACAGTCGCGGTCCGAAGGGAGGGGGGTACTAGGGGTACTGACACCCCCCCCCCGCCTCCCAAAGCCGTAAACGTAAAGCTTAAAATAGTAATTTTTCGAAAATATAATACATTTTCTTATTCATATGTAGGTAGTCTTTGTCTGTGACCCCCCCAAAGTCTTTGGCTGCGACTGCGCCTGGTCCAGCAGTGGACTTCTTTCGACTGACATGATGGTAATAACCATGGTACTAGCACATAAGTAAGACCTACACAAATTCAGTTCTTGAAAAACTGTATTAAAAGAACAAAATCGAAACGACGAATAATTTAAGACAACACAATTAAACTTTAATACGTTTCATTAAAATATCGTCAAAAGATCAACTCTCAAAACTTTCAGCCGCGCGCCGCGTCGCTCCGAGGTTCCGTTAACCAAAATAAAGATAAGTACATTGAAACTAA
Organism: Polymixis lichenea; assembly: GCA_949091785.1. Taxonomy (NCBI): domain Eukaryota; kingdom Metazoa; phylum Arthropoda; class Insecta; order Lepidoptera; family Noctuidae; genus Polymixis; species Polymixis lichenea. The sequence goes on from OX420937.1 coordinate 23,488,713, forward strand.
ATTAAAGTCTTTCGTAGAGCGGTCGAGGTTTTTGGGTATCGGTAATGGATATATTGAAAGTTACTGTTTGAAGATTCTTAGATAACGAACATCACTCCCGTATTCTCTGAAGGACTTGGCAGAGGTGTAGGCTATTATCGTAGTTACACTCGCAGATGAACGTGTTGTGGTCTTGTATGTATCATAAAGAGTAGGTAGAGCCAGAATTAGTAGGTACCAACCTGATGACTATGACCAACAAAAAGATGAGAACTGGAAAACAGAATATAACCCTACAGACAAACAATAATAATATGACTTCAGCGCCCAAAGAGGTGGGCTAATATCTTTAATAATTTCTTTGCGTCTATTGGGAAAACTAGCGCGAGCCCATCTGGCAGTATACCGAAAGGAACACCCATAATGTCTACAACAGAGAACTCGATCTTTCTGAATCCAGCTGATCCTTACGAGGTAAATGCACTAATAAAAAACTTAAAAAATAAGTCGAGCTATGGCGTCGACGAACTTCCACCTACATTATTGAGACAATGTGCAGATGAATTAACTTTTCCATTACACAAACTGGTAAACCAATCTTTCGAGGAAGGAGTTTTTCCCAACCTCTTGAAAAAGGCCCTTATAAAGCCGATACACAAGAAAAATGAAAAAACTGACCCCAGTAACTACCGCCCCATCGCTCTTCTGCCAACAGCATCAAAAATATTTGAAAAAGCAATGTGCAACCGTGTCTACGCTTTTTGTGAAAAATACAATATATTTAACGACTGTCAGAATGGTTTTAGAAAAAACCGATCCACTACCCTGGCCGTCTATAAATACATTCAAGAAGCCCTCGATATTATCAACTCCAAAAAATATGCAATAGGATTACTGCTAGATATGACAAAAGCTTACGACAAAGTACAATTCAACATTTTACTAAATAAATTATATGGCATAGGGATCCGTGGTAAATGTCATGAATGGTTCGCATCATATTTACAGCATAGAGAGCAATTAGTGGAATTAGAATTTTTTAACCAAAAAACGAGCGAAATAGAATTGTTCCGATCCGAAAACATGCCAATCACCGCTTCAATCCCACAGGGCAGTGTAATAGGCTGTTTCCTATTCTTAGTATACATCAATGACCTCCCGAAGCACATCAGTGAACCTTGTGTTTTGTTTGCGGATGACATATCCATTCTTGCCTCATGTGACACCAATATCAACCTTAACGACAAACTAAATTCAATACTTGACGCTACAACACATTGGATGACGGAACATAACCTAGAAATTAACTTTAACAAGACAAAAATAATGACATACCACCCACAACAAAAAAAACCTATAACAGTAAGTTTCAGTTATGAAAATTATAAGTTAGAAGTTGTAAATAATTTCACCCTATTGGGCCTAGACATAGACACACACATCAATTGGAAGTCGCATATCCAAAAATTAAAAGCAAAGTTATCAAAATTCTCTTACGCCCTACGGGAAATAAAAAAAACCACAGACATTAATACTGCGTTAGTAACATATTATGCATATGCCTATGCATGGCTTAAATACGGTGTCATATTGTGGGGAAATAGTACAGACGCACCTACACTATTCACCCTACAAAAAAAACTTGTTAGAATTTTAGTAAATATTGAACAAACTGATAGCTGTAAACCTCACTTCCAAGAATTGAAAATTTTAACCCTACCAGGCATCTACATTTTTGAACTCTGTAAATTTGTACGTAGATACCCAGAATTCTACACAAAAAGAGAAGATCTACAAACCAAATTTACTTTAAGGCATAAAAATAGATTAAATATACCTACATCCCGATTAAAAATGCACTCTACAAGTACCTATGTCATGTCGATAAAAACGTATAATAAGTTACCAGAAAAAATAAGAAATATAAATAAATCCAACATATTTATTAATAAACTAAAGCTATTTCTGTTGGACAAGAGTTATTATAATATAAATGAATACTTCAATGATAAACCATAATTGGAATAAATGTTTTCTGTTTTAAGTTATATTTCTTTAACTATATAGTTGTATTTCGAGAAGATTATTTAATTGAGGATTATAAGACTACTAAATATGGGTACAACAAGTTATTTATAAAATATAAATTGTCTCAAATTGTGATACACGTGAAACCAAATATCAGTAATAATTAATTTGTAATTAAAAAAAAAAATGATCTCTTATTATATTACCTAAACATAACTTTAATTAAATTGTAAATGTTTAATTAAAATAGCTTTCCAAATTATTATTTATGTTATTAAATTGTTATCCAAATTGAATTAAGTAATGTGTAATGTTAATGTATAATTTTATTTTAATTTTTAAATTTTAGTTGCTAAGTTTATTGTTAAGAAATAGTTATCAATTAATAATACATTTTGCTGTGCCCTAACAGGGTCTACAACGGCTCTTAGCTCTAAGCCTTTTGTTAACATCTTTGTTTTTACCTTGTGGAACGCAATTAAATGAATATGAATATGAATATGAATATGAATACATCATGTCCATAATTCGCCACCTACAAACAAATACAACACACAAGTTTTGTTTTAATTATTTTTTTATTAGTTTGTAAGGTAAACAGGGTAAGTTTTTATCCAGTGCGCAAATTGTAACCATGAATTCAACAGATCATTGTAGACCCCCAGCATATAAATTTTACGTCAATTATACAAAAAAAAAATTCCTACGTCGTCAAAATATATGGAACAGCTATTTTTTTTTTGTATAATCGACGAAAAATTTGTACGCGGGGTGGGTCTAGAATGATATGCGGAATTCATGGATACAATTTGCGCACTGGATAAAAACTTATCCTATATGTATGTCTATGGACATCCGAAGCCAGAAAAAAAACATGTTACCTCCATACCTAAGTATAGTGCATCCAACTCAAGGGTATATATATTCTGTGATCCAACTTAGCTGTTCAGGTAGGAAAAATTGGAACTACAATCAGCCCCTGAAAAAGAACTCAACAACTCAGTTCTTTCAATCTCCACTAGCGACGCTGTCAACTGAACAGATAAGAGTGTGGGACTATACTACATTTCTGACTCCCTGCTGCTTATCATTGCATGGGGAGTTACCTATATGTTGCCCGTCACGGAAATCTAAACCATAACCCCAGCCTGTCGTCTCGATTGCTACAGTGAGGCAGTCCAAATAAAATAAAAAATACCTACAATTACCTGGTCAACAAAAGCAAAAAGTTCGTGAAACCTCAGAAAGTCCTCGACAAATTCTAGGTACCCAACTTTAATTAACCAAACAAAAAAAAACATGACTCGCCGTATGAAACAATGCCAGAGCCTAGAGTTTGTTTTTTCAAGTGCGTTTTTAATCTGTGCCCGTGCGAGGTCCCGTGCCGGTGAAGCCCGCTCCACGCGAACCACAATCCAATTAGATTTCGAAACGTGCGCGAATAGAAATAACGGATTACTCATATGCGCAGTATATGCGCAGTCTTCCCGAGATTGTATAGCACGAGATGCGTGCGTGTAGTTGGAAAGGGTTTTTATTTTTGTTTTTGAAACTTCCTCTTTTTTTTTTTTTTTTTGTTTGAAAAACGTTGCCCCACACTAGGAATTACTCCTGTATTGTAAGTAGGTGCGTTTACAAACATTAAAACTCACATACACAAACAGCCAGACCCGGAACAACTATTTGTAGGTCATACCAATATTTGTTCCGTGCGGGAATCGAACCCGCGACACGCAGCGCAGCTGTCAATCGGTTAACCGCTGCGCCAACCGTGCCTCTGCTGCGTTTTAGATCAGTCTTGTATTTCATAGAAAACCGGGTAGGTGAGCTCGGGCTTCCAAAAAATGCTAATTATCACGTTATTTTTAATTACTTCATTTTGATATTTCATCATCATCATCATAATTTTAACCTTATGTACAGACGCCAGCACATCAAGCCACCTCAATCTGTCAAAATTCTTTGATAGATTTTCAACTTTATTCCACAAACATAAAATTCATGTTCAATTGTACAATGACTATTGTACGACGTGACTATTGTACAATTTTTTCTTTAATTTTTGTGTACTTATTTATATTTTTCTAAGTACAAATAAACATTTATTTATTTATTTTATTTATTTAATTGGGAAAATTTGACAGTTTGGAGGTAGCTTGATGTGCTGGCGTCTGTACACTGCTGGACAGGCCTCCCCCAAGCTCCGCCACTTTGATAGATTCTGTGCTTCCCGCATCCATCGGATTCCAGCCAGCTTCAAAGGTCATCGGTCCACCTTGTAACTCTATTTCTTCCAGTAGGCGATCATCACTTGGCCCCATCGACCATCTGCTCTGCGAGCAACATGTTTTGATATTTTGACATTTACAAATGTTTTCATAATCACCACTTTTAACAACCAAATTGGTGATCACAGTTTCTGTGTGGTTAAGCTGGGGGGTTCTGTCATAAGTTAAAAAAAACACTCGTGTTTGCAGTGTCGGCTGAAAGTTTCATCCAACTCATATTACGATGGGAAATGTCTGCAGTTGCAGTTATGCAGATAATTCCTAGTGTGACGTAAATCAGCTCCGCAGCCATATTTTCTTCCCGTGTTTTGTCCAGCAGTGTAAGTACCTACTGCCAAAATCAAACGCCAGAAGCAAAAATTGTCTTTATTATAAATCTAGTATTAATTTTTTTTTTTACAAATAATAATCCCCTAGAGGTAGTATTGAAGTTTATCTTATGGGCACATAATCAACCTATACCTAATGTGCTGGGACAAAGGCCTCCTCTCTGAAAGAGGGAGTGGGCCATAATCCACCACGCTGTCTTCGATTTTTTTAGTTCTAGCACATGCCGGTTTCCTCACTATGATTTCTTCACCGTTTTCAGAGCAATGGTGATGAAATGAAATGAAACAAATTAAAATGCCTGCCCGGGTTCGCTCTCAAGGCCTACAAACTCGTAAGTCGGGCCCAATGCCACTGGGCCACCACTGCCCAATATTGAACCATTTAGTTTAATTCATTCTCAGCAGTATTAAGGTTATTAGTGCTTGACATTGTCTGGACGCAGTTATAAGACTTGAGCGTGGCCTCGCTTCTCAGTAAGTATACTTTTCAAGTTCACGCTCATTATAACATCTAAGTTCAACCTGGCGTACTACTGCATATTTGTACTGATCTCTTCTTAAATACTAATATTCAAACAGACAATAAATTTAAGTATGTATGTACCAAAAGCACAATAATCTACCATTTTCATTTGAGATAAAAATAGATAACTTCACTGGACCGTTAATAGGGGAAAATAATAACATGGCAACCTTGTGACATACTGTCATGTCAACTGAATGAAATGTCAAATCTGTAAACAAGAAATTCGTGGATGTTTGTTTTTTAACGGAATCCTATGTGAAATAATCAATAAATAACGTTTTATACTGAGTAAGAAGTTTGTTGAAGTTATTTTAGATGACTCTTGGACGTAAATACCAGCAATCTTCCGGGTAAATGGTTCTCCTGCCCTTGTAGCGCTGTCCCTGTTTGGCGATGCATGAACGGTCTTTAACGTTTATAAATACGGCAAAAATTGATTTTTTCCTATTTATAGGAATGCTGGGGAGGCTCGTAAGGTGTATTCTAACCAGTCGAAGGTCGGGACTCTATCTGGTTGCTCGTCCTCTGTAAGTTACCCCACTAATATAGTATTCATAAAAACATAACATTTAACTCTGTGAATCATCCTTTCCCTATCCTTATTAGTGGTATGTGCTTTGGATTGTTTACTAATTGATTGCTGGTACATCGAGGCTACTGTTACTTCATCCTAATATGTAATATGAGGCAATACTTTAACAATTGTCTCAACTTATGTGGTTTCATAATCTAGGTTTAAACTAGGACAAAATGTGCTATTATATCATTTTATTATGCATGCAACAAGTGTTTTGTCGACATCATTATACCCTAAATATTTCTTGACAACCATATTTTTGTATCGGTCTGTAGTCTGCTTTAACATTATACAAATAATTTCCAGTGTGTATTTAACTTTCCCTTTATGCAACTATACATCAGTGTTCATACTTAAACTTCAACAAATGTTACTTGTTGTAAAATTAATGAATGAATTATCATGCCTTCAAAAATATTTCTTATCCACAAACACTTCTATCTATTCAGGACATACCAAAACCACTATACCAAATTAAATGAATAGAAACAATAATGTGCTCAAGCACCCACAAACACACCATTACACACCACACTCACACAAACATACATAGTGCTCTTACTCACATAACCATGCCAAGTATGGTGTGGGTTGTTCGAAACAGATAACGTGGCCCCTGGCACAGAAGCAACTGAAGGAACACGGGTGGGTTTTAGTCAGTAAAAGTCTGACACGCCCTCCTGCTCCATCCTGATCTATTTGATGATTCCATTGAAATTAATGAATGAAAGAAAAAATTATGACACACATAATTACATAAACTCACGCTGTCTTCCCATGGGGACAAGCAGAAACTACAGACCGCCACCTGCTATGATTCTTACATACTTCCCACTCTTTTTCTTTACAAAGTACAAGTGCTTGTTACTGTGAGCTATAATCATCCTACTGCTGGGCGATGCCCTCATGACTTCAAGCTTTTTAGATCCAGGGCTAAATTGGACAACAGGTAGTTTTTTTTCTCCAAATCATCCCGCCATCTTCTACGGGGTCTGCCACTATGCCTTCTGTCTGTACCGGGGTTCCAAGTAGTTGTTACTCTGGTGCACAGCTCATTGGACATATGGCAGGCTTAACCAGACCACTCCCATTTTAGCTTAATGGCTTCTATCCTAATCCATGTTTAGGAGTGCAGTGTAGGCAGCCAAACAATTGCAGTTCAATTGAACTGCTCGTAAATTGCTAAAATCTGCTGTTACCCGACAGAATAGGAGCTGAAAGCTGAAATACAGACGATGCTTAGTTTGGCTCCAGTTTCTTAAACTTTACAACCACTTAGCATTACATTTGTAATTTATTGCACTGTTATCCTAAAGTTAACAGATGTTAACCTTTTAACCGCCCGACTTCATATCAGTTGTCGTACCCCCAGCGCCCAGCACAGTAAATCGAAAAATAAATACCTACAACAAAGAGGGATGTGCACGAGCTGTAGTATTTTGGTCGTAAATACACGACCCTGGCGAAATGGACCCGAATATATTTGTCGGATTAATCCCGACGTAAGCGGTTAAAAGATTAATCATTACTTCACTTCAGCATATCAGCCTATAATGTTCCCACTGCTGGGACACAGGCATCCTCTCTTCGTGAGAGAGCGGATACGTTTTGTCAGATTACAGCTCTACACTCTCCCTCACATTGCTGTTCTACATTGCTCGCAGAACAGGTGGCCGATGGGACCGAACGGTTCTGGAGTGCCGACTGCGTACCGGAAGACGTAGAGTGGGAAGGCCTCCCACAAGGTGGACCGATGATCTTGTGAAGGCCGTGGGATCCCGCTGGAAAGCACAAGACGGTCGAAGTGGAGGAGCGTGGGGGAGGCCTATGTCCAGCAGTGGACGTCTTTCGGCTGAAATGATGACCATGACTCTCTCACGAAGAGAGGAGGCCTGTGTCCCAGCAGTGGGAACATTTTAGGCTGATTATGCTCTTTAATTTTCTGCGAGCGACCAAGTTTTGCAACCTTAGGTTATACAAGGAAGAATGCAGGTGTTGAAAGTTTTCCTCTTGATATGCATGCTTAAGTTTTTGTTCTTCATTATTTCCTTCAGAGACCAGTGTTTTTTTATTGCTTTATCACTTGACAACAATTACCAGGAGCTTGAAACTTCACTAAGGTCAAATCAAATCAAATCAAAATATTTTATTTCACATAAACCTGCAAAGGCACTTATGAAACGTCAGAAGCTAGGTGCACGGTTCCAATTTGTCGCTTCCTATGGAGAAGAGCCGGCAAGAAACTCCACGGTTACTCTTTTAAAAATAATTGGGTTTTACAATGTTTTCAAATTACAGTGATAATAGGTATGGGAGGACAGTGCAGGCCTGTCAATAAGTACCAAGTACTTAGAGGAATGAAAATAAAGAATAGAAAATCGTCTATAAATCTAGTCTGTAAGGCCTACAATGTTTTCCCATTCACAATATGTAAAAGAATCTACATTAGTAAGATCAACCTATTTAAACAAAGTGACATGAAACTATCTAACTACTTAGATAAATTACAACCTCATACGAAAATCGACCTTGCGATTGTATGACGTTCAAGTGACATTTAACTTTATGTCTTTGCAAAAAATAGTCTACACACAACATCACGCCTATAATCCCCGACGGGAAAGGCAGAGGTGTTGTACCTTTAATAAATAAAGTCTAAAAATATATTTATCTGGACTTCTTAGATATCACTGTGCGACATGATCGAACCACCGGACTATGAGGAGGTGTGCGACCGGCTGATGGGGGAGCGGGACCCCCTCGCGTATCCCGCGGTGGACATGGAACTGTGCAACGTGCCCCGCCGTATCCGGACCATGGCCCATGTCCTGCCTGATGAAGACCTGTGAGTATTCGTTATTAGGCTTACCAACTTTATACATATACACAGTTTTAACCCACCATCTTTGTCGTAAAGATCGCGCGTCTCTTAATTTTAGGAAAGCACGGTACTATTGATTAGCATATTTATTTATACCTACATTGCACATGCAAATAATAATAGATAAATATATTTTTTAAACACTAGATCACAACAAATATTCAATTTGGACCAAAAAGATCTTACAAATATTTAATAATAATAAAACAATAAAAAAATCCTGATTACTATGCTTTAGTTCATGGTGTTTTTTTTTTTTTGTAAAAACATATTACTTTAAATTTAATTAAAGAACAGACAGCTGTGCTGCTGGGGCTTTTGTTGCGCCACTTCTTCTTCCCAGCTAAAGCACTAGGAAGTGGTGAAGGGTGGCGTTGTATGGGACTGTCTTATGTATTTTGACGTTCGAAAAGTGCTGATTCTCAGCCTAATTTGAATAAATGATTTTTGATTTTGAAAGATTCCTAAAATCACACATAGGCCTATGGTCAGCTGTGGATGATATGACGATGATGACAAGTCATAGGTTGATTTATCATTTAGTTGTCCCTAATAGAATTCTACCGAGCACTGGCCACATAGATAGTGGAGTGAAATTCGCAATTATTTCTGAAGAATAAAAGGCCAAGTGAAAACTACGTGTTTCTATTTGATAACTAGCGGACCCTGAGACGTTTTTCTGCTCAAATTTAATTGTTCATACAAAAATCCCATAGAAAAAAAATACATTCCATTTTCACGAATTTCCAATTCCTTTTTCCATAAAAACCTAATTCGAATTATTACGAACACTTTCAAACAAAATACGCAGTGGACACTCACGGTACTGCTGGTTCATAAATTCAAGGTCGCTCAGCGAGCTATGGAACGAGCTATGCTAGGAGTATCTCTGAGGGATAGAATCCGGAACGAGGTGATCCGGCAGAGAACCAAAGTTGTCGCCATAGCTCACAGAATTAGCAAGCTAAAGTGGCAATGGGCCGGCCACATTAGCCGTAGAACCGATGACCGTTGGGGTAGACGTGTTCTTGAGTGGAGACCGCGAATCGGCAAACGTAAGGTAGGACGCCCTCAGGCTAGGTGGAGCGACGATCTTCGCAGGGTGGCTGGTAGCAGCTGGATGAGAGTTGCCGAGAATCGAGCTGAATGGCGTACAATTGGAGAGGCCCATGTCCAGCGGTGGACTGCTGTAGGCTGATGATGATAATGATGAAAACGAAAACAAAATAGCCTAATCGTTACAGCCGTTCTCAAGTGATACGCTTACCAATGTACAGCATTTCATTTTAACAAAGCACGACAACGTTGACGAGATAACGTTGACGTTGGCTGTTGTGTCAGGTACTGCATTTTCTTACATCATCATCGTACAACTGATACTCAACGGGCACTGCCAGACATAGGCCTCCCTCAAGCATCGCCACAACGACCGCTCTTGTGTTTTCCGTATCCACACATCATAATCTTTAAGGGGAACCTAGTCGCGGGCTCGAACTCAATGATGGGCCTGGCTAAAAAGCTCGCTGTCACACCAGGCATCGTGTCCGACAGAGGTAGTATCAGTGATGAGCAGTTAGAAGCTAATCTATACGTACAACGTTATTGAGGGTGATGCAGGATCATGTATAGTACAACAGGCGCGTAAAAAATTAAGGGCAGTCCTTCGGAAGATCGGGTTTTATAAAAAACCACTGCATAAATCAATGACCAATAAAGTTTATTGTACTTTTCGATATTTGAACTTTGTCGCTACTGACTTGGTTTTTCAGATTTTACACTTCTGTTATTACATAAACACGCCCAAAATTAGGTTAAATTAGCAAGAAAAACGAATCTTTGTTGGCTCCTAACTTTTTAATGGCTTTTTATTTTAGTATTCTGGTTCCATACAGACAATATTAATAATGAGACAAAACCATACCATCTTTAATTTTTGATGTACATTGTCGCACAGTGGAGTAATACACTCCCGAAGTTTGTATGGGAAAAATGTGGACTAGATTCTCGCATGTTCTTTAATATGAAAATAGTTGATTCTTAAAGTAATAATGGTTTCCTTTCCCACCAGCGCAAAAGCCCCAATGTTCGTTCGCGACTGCATCCGCTGCTACACAACGGACTACACAGTCGTGGAGTACAAGTATAGGGCTTACTCGGGCTCCATGTGTGGTCGGGAGCGGCTGGGGGAGCGCCTGGAGCGCTTGCACGCGGGCCCGCGCCACCAGTATGAGGTGGATGCCGAGCCCAGTGCGAGTTCTGAAGAGCCCCAGGTACGTACTACAGGACTGGGTCTCCAGGGAACATGGTTGATAGAACCGATAATAACAACCTATAATCTTCATGTTAAGAAGTATCACAATGTTACAAAATTTCAATCTTCTATCCTCAGTCTGAATCTCAACCATCAAGCGGCCGTCAGTCTGTGGCGTCAATGTCCTCATCATCTTCCTGTAACGAAACCCTCACTCCGCGCGGCTCCTGGGCCAGCCTGGACCTCCGGAGCTCGTCTTCGGATCCTCTGCTACCTGACCTCTTTGAGAGGAAACCACCGGAACAGCTGGATGCCGTCAATGAATCCAGGAGGTATGTTAGTTCTGTTTTGAGATTTTGCAATTCTGACAGTGGTATGAAGTGTTTATTATTACCCGACTGCGCCAGATGGAGGGTTATGTTTTTAAAATACTGGTTTGCTTACTGTGCTCCAAATCACAAATACCTAACTTAAATAGTTACTGTTACTGTTAGCCTGCATCAGCCCACTGCTTGGCAATAACATCTCCCCATGACTTCCAGCTTATTTGATCTCGGGCTAAAGTTGACCACTGGTCGTGTGTTTTCTCCAGCTCGTTCCGCCATCTACTACGGGGTCTGCCGCGACTCCTTCAGGGCTCCACGGTTGTGGTTATTTTAGCCCACAACTCATTGGGCATACTGCAGACGAGGCCAGCCCAGTCCCACTTGAATTTTGAAAACCTCTCATCATCTTGTCTCTTTACCACCTACAGGTTAGAGAACCGCCAGGCTGATCTCCTAGGGTTGTATACTCCATACCTGGACGAGGAAGAGGCGGTGGAACGAAGGTTAGCTGCTGAAATGCCGTGCGAGATCATGGGCCACAGGATTATGGTGGTTTGCCATCAGTTGAAGTGAGTGTAACATTTTCTGGGTGCTATTTCTCCAAGTATACATACATTACAATTATATAATGTAAATAAGGATAAAAATACTTTGATTCAATCTTTACTTAAGAATTTAAATAAATGAGAATTTAATAAACGAATTATTTTTAATCAATGGTATTAATTTCGATGCTTGATTCGTCTACTACAAAATTGTTCGCTACTGTTCCTATCTGTGGTCATCTAATGTCAAAACACATAACATCACTCTTGCAACTCCGAAGGAAGTTCATCAAAGTATTAATTATTTTCATGTCTTGTGTCCATTCCAGACTAGAACTAGACGTGGAGCCTCTCTTCGCATCAATGGCCGTCTACGACGCAAAAGAAAGAAAAAAAGTGTCAGAGAACTTCTACTTCAACCTGAACTCGGAGTGCACACGGCAGATGTTGTCCTCCCACGTCCCTCACGCAGACCTCTCGACCCTCAGCCGGAGTGCAGTGTTTGACCTTCTGAATCCTTCGCCTGATATGTTCCTAGTAGTGAGAGTAGAAAAAGTTCTTCAAGGTGATGTCAATGAGTGCGTTGAGCCGTATATTAAGGATGATAAGGTTGGTTTTAGCTTGCTTTTATATAAAGACGTAATTTTGTTAAATGTAATAGAAAATCATGGCTTTATCTAAAGAGAAAGGTACCTTGCTTGTTGCGTTATTTACATCAACTTCGAATATATAACATTCAAAGCTTTATGCATCACATACCTACTTTAATAAATGTACTAAGTCCAGAAGTTACTATTGCAACATCATTTGAATTAAAAACAAAAGTAAGCATATAAAAATATCTATAAATCGGACACGTTCATAATATAATTAATCTTTGCTCTCTAGAACCGCGAGAAGGTCCGCGCAGGCGCGGCGGCGGCGTGCTCCCGACTGGGCAAGTACCGCATGCCGCTCGCCTGGAGCGCGGTGTCTCTGCTCAACATACTGAGCGGCTCCAACAGCTTGGAGCGAGACCAGGACAAGGACAGCGTGTCGGCTTGTCCTAATACTAATAGCTTGGGTAAGTAGACAGAAAGAGTTCTCCTAGTTACATCTGTTATCAATTCGTCTGCAATCTCTACTGACTATTGACACATGACGAAGATCAAAGTAACTAGGGTCATCGGATATAGTTGAAGCTTATTAAGAAACCAATGGATTTCGTCGAATGAAATGTAATTTTATAAATGAACTTATTATTTTATATTAATTAAATTAAATGGCTTTAGAGAATCGTCAAATCATCCATTGGTTTCTTACTAAACTTCAACTAGTTCCGACGACCCTGGTTAATTATCTCTTTTGGTGACCGTACATAGCGACAAAAAAAACATTTAATTGCATATATGGGCAAATAATATACAGGATTAAATTGAATAGATGCGTCAAATTAAAATGTAAAATTCAACATGTTATAAAAATACGTGTTATTAAGGAAAGGGATACACATACGTGCGCGTACGCAAGCGATTAGACGCCGTCTCGCGCCATTTTGGTAGGAACGGTCAAAATTAAGTAAATGACCGCTACCTCAACGCATTTGCAAATTTGCTTCATGTTGTGAACTCTGTGATGAATGGATTGCTTATAGGGCGCGCGGTAAAACTGATATTTTAATTTTCTTAGTTGTTTTGGTGTATTTTATTTTTTACTGGACCGCCGATAACTCTTGTCTACTTGAAGGAAATAACTAGTTTGCACTATCTAAGACGACAATTATATGATTTTTAAAAGAATTTAGATTTTTGAAATTACAAATCATAATAATTATTATAAAATGTGGAATGTAAATTATGTGAAATTATGAATTCAGGTGTAAATTAGGCTTTTGTAGAGCAAATAGATATTCCCACAACGCAATAATAAAGAGAAAAACATGTAAAAACTGCTGACTACAATTCTCTATTTTAATTGGCCCAATAAATAATCGAAAATTGTATTCAATTTCAACGCTGACCTGGGAACTGTTGCAGAAGGTGCATCGGGTAATTGGCTTTAATCATAAATCTTACGACCGAATTCTCAAACGGGAATGGGACTTGTGGGACTTGCTTTAAGAGGTTTTGCTGAAGTCTTTTTGTCTTTACAATGCATCAAGTTATTAAAAATGAAATTTAGAAAATAAATAAAATGATAAAGAGTGAGTGAGTTAAAGTGACATGGACACTAAATTGAGTTTGTGAATTCGGGGGTTAGATAGTGGCAAAATTGTATCGTCATTTAGAATTCTCATCCCAGCTCGTGTTGTGTTTGTGTAGAAATTGTTGTAACATAATAATTTTTCGTCCATTCTTACAAAATTTTACTAGCCTTACCGGCTTTGCCCCCGTGGGTCTCGGAGAATATCTCACGGGTATATACTTCGGGGATTAAAAGTACCCTATGTGATAGATAATCCAGGTTATGAACTATTTGTACGCCAAATTCCATCCAAATCCATTCAGTCGTTTTTCTGCCAATCCACACAGACATAATTTTATAATAATATTTTTGCCATCATACTCATTCCTACACTTTGTACAAATTAAATTTTATAAAAATATTTAACTTCGTTCAACTATTTTATTATATGTGTATTATAGTATAGGATGAACCACAATTCAGTATAAATTATTCTAGACCCACCAGCATAAAAATGTTCACCGCTTATTTAAAAAAAAAAGATAACATTTTGACCGTCTTGACTGGGTATTGCACTTTTGTTTGTAACAGCTGTTTTTTATGCGTCGATATCCCTTCCACCTACCTATAACGTTGTACCCTGCGTTGGGTGGCTATGCCGCTGTGGTTTGCAGTAGCGGTCGGCTTCAGAAGAATGTCTTTATAAGCATAAATTTCACTAACAATCTAATCACCACTTCACCGCCGTCTATCCCCCGCCCCCCGCCAGACCGCAAGGCGTCGTCGTGCAGCCTGGAGCAGTTGCGGCGGCGCGCGGGCGAGGTGGGCGGCTCGCTGACGCGCAAGGGCTCCATAGAGCGGCGCGCGCCCGCGCACGTCGCCGACGACCTCGCCAACCAGCTCGACACGTTCAAGCCGATTGTTATTACTGTCACCAGCTTTTTTAAACAGGTTAGTTGTGTTGAAAATGTGAACCTATAGACCGTTTAAATGGTACAGGATATTCTCTAAACCTACATCAGACATATCTATTGAAAAACCGTTCAATACGCCTCCCTGACGAATCAAACATATAACAATCAATCAATATCAATTCTCAATGTTATAAAAAAAAAATCCTTTAAAGGCTGTTCAGAAAACTAAATCCTGAAAATTTTGTCAGTTTCAATCAAATACACGACAGCCATTATTCCGACAGCTATTAGCTATTTGCATGTTTGTGAATACAGCTCTCACAATGTGAATTTATATAGTTTAAAACTGTTCAATGCTACAAAACCAGTATCGACAGCACGGTTGGCGTAGTGGTTAAGCGATTGACTGCTGTGCTGCCTGTAGCGGGTTCGATTCCCGCATGGAACAAATATTGGTATGACCTACAAGTAGTTGTTTTGGGTCTGGCTGTTTGTGTATGTGAATTTAAATGTGTGTAAACGCACCCACAATACAGGAGTAATTCCTAGTGTGGGGGGCAACGTTTAAAAAAGAAAAAAAAAGTATGAGAGAAAATAAATAAACTTATTATAATTATTCTAACATGTAAAAGTCGGCCAATATCGTAGTAAACAAATGTTATGGTGGTTGAAACAACATGTTTTTGTGTTGCCGACAAACGTGGCTTTAAACTTGCTGTGCCAATATGACGCTTAATGTAGCCATCTTTTTTTTTTTTTTTTTTTTTTTTTTTTTTTTTTTTTCTGGGTGGGAAATCATCAAATAACTTCTCCCGCTCTGGGTGGAGCGGGAGGGCGTGTCAGACTTTTACTGACTAAAACCCACCCGTGTTCCCTCAGTTGCCTGTGTGCCAGGGGCGGCGGTATCTCTTTCGAACAACCCGCACCCCCGGCAGGAGCCATCTTTAGATTAACTAAAACTAGCAAGTCATTTCTAAAAAACAGTATCCGCTTCTATAACAAGTTGCCAAAGTCGGTTACAGAACTTAGCGATGAAAAGTTTAAAGCTCACATCAAACGTGTCCTTATCAAAAAAGCATATTATAACATAAAAGACCATGTTAATGACAAGAAAGTTTGGCATTAATTCCTTCTGCACATGTGGCTTCCCTGGTACCTCACTAACAGCATAACGCGCACAATAACATAATATGCCAACTTCTATTAACTGCTCCCAAATTACAATGTCAATTATTACTTTTATTATTTACTTTGGTTGATATATTCTTCCCATTATACACCAATTGTAATCTTTACTCTTTATTAGTGGTTGTCATGGAAGTCATGTCACCTGGTTTAAATAGGTTCTTATATCTTATTTATGTAGATTCTTTTAAATATTGAGAATGTGAGAATGTTGTTGACCTTGCAGACTGTAGATTTGTAGACCATTTTCTATTCTTCATTTTAATTCCTCTTAATAAGTACCTGGTACTGATTGACAGGCCTGCTATGTCCTCCCTTACCTATTATCACTGTAATTTGAAAACATTCTAAAAGCCAATGATAATTTTTTTAAAGAGTAATCGTGGAGTTTCTTGCCGGCTCTTCTCCATAGGAAGCGACAAATTGGAACCGTGCACCTAGCTTCTGACGTTTCTGATGTGAAATAAAATATTTTGATTTTGAGCCCGTAAATGGTGGTAAATCGAATAGTTTAATACCGCGGAATTGTGGCCCGAAAACCAGCTCGTTTACCGATTACCTACCTATTACATGTATAGCAATTTTATTCGTTTAAAACAAATAAACTCAACTGAATTTGAACGATAAATTATAGTTATTTTGGAAATTCTTTTCTAGAATAATTCCCAAGTAAACGACGTACGTTCAATTTAATTCTCACGCGTGCGTCAATGAATAATATCATTGTTCAAGTTTTACAAATGTTAAAATTGTTAAAAGAATCTAGAATGTCTTCAAATTGTTATTTATTCTTACCAGGAAACGGACAAACTTCGCGACGAAGACCTATACAAATTCCTAGCTGAGATCAAACGACCCAGTTCCGCCCCAAAGAAACTTAAGTGTATTCCTGGAACATTGAAGATTGAGGTCTCGCCATGTCCTGATGAAATGAAGAATGGACTCACTCCGGAACTTGCCAAATTGCACCCTTACGGAGGTGAGATATGATTCAAATTGTTTGAACACTGCCCCACGGTATCATGATACTTTTCTTAGCTCTGGTTAATGTGATCGTTTTTCGAAAAGATCCTAAAGACAGATTTTTTTAATTACGCCTTGCTCTCTAATAGCAACGCCGACGACAGTTTATCGTGCCACAGCGTATGAGAATAAGCCTATTTAAATACAGAAGTAACGACACTAAGAACAATAGTATCTGTCTTCACAACAGAGTGGACATCATACTTAATACGACTGCAGTACTCGGGCATAAATAATAGGACCTATTGAGCCTCACATGCAGACTGTCACATAATATAAAAGGAATATAGAATAAACGTAAGACCTGAAACTAGTTTGTTTCTAATTGACTACTGAATTGAGCTTTTGAAATGAGTTTTTTTTTCTTCACAAATTAACAAATTATATACTTTGCCATACCTACCGAAGATTGAGCCAAAGAAAATTCAATCATATTTCAAGGGATTAAGACTCAATAAGTTTTGGTCAAATATGTTACACGTTATATATTTGTCTATTTGTGTTCACAGATGACAACGTGCGTCCCTGCAAGGAGATCCTGCCGTTCCCGACGCACCCGGCCGCCATGCCGCACTACCAGTACCGCAACCTACTGTACGTCGCCGTCAAGGAGATCAACCTGAACGCGTACACATCGCGCACTGGCTCCGCTAGGAACATTACTGTGAGTTTGTTTAGCCGTACAACGATAGAGAATGATCGTAAAGAAACAGACGTTGGGAATGTAGACATCCGACTTTTTTTCAACGCTATTATTTTACGCGTGACCAAAATCGGAACTAACGTCGCCATCTTGATTTGTCAGGGGGCAAAAAATCCTAGTAGCACTCTAGATTTGACAGACCGACGTTATTTCTCTAACCGAACCTTTCAAATGAAACCTGCGATAAGTCTGTCTCACTGTTAGACAGTTTTACTACTCATGGGTTTTTCATTTACAGTTTGTCTTTACGTGCAATTCGTTCAACGCTAATCAAGTCATCAAATCTCCTTAGCTTCGGAGTACCCTCAATATTAAAACATGCAATTCTTCATACAGGTGCGAATACAATTAATGTCTGGTGAGAACGAAGAGTCGGCTCTACCTGCTATATTTGGGAGGAGCTCCTGTCCAGAGTTCACCAACGAGGCTTACACCACCGTGCTGTACCATAACAAGTAAGATAGCATTCATTTCAATGGGGTGTCTATGGTAACAAGATCTATCCACCATCATGATTTTATGGTCTCATTATTTTATGTTGAAAACTCTTGCACTGATTCGTTTAAAACAATCTTCTGCAGCATTATTTTAGCCTTTTTGATAAACAATAGCCGTGCGATTGTGTATGGACATGGAATTTTATGTAAAAGTAAATAATATTCAGAACTCAGAATAAAATCAGGATTGCTGCTACTATATTTATTTCTGCAACAGTCAAAAACTTGTATTTCTAATGAAAATATTAAAGCTAAGTTTAATGCAATTTTTTTTAATACGCAAAACACGATTTCCAACAAAATAAAGATCGGGCTAAATTAATTGAACAAAAAAACACGCAACGTCATGCTAACCCTTCTTAGATTTCTCACGCAGCAAACCTGAGGACCCAATCGCTTTCAAAGCGTTTCGTATTTGTACAACGACTTGCAATAGGATTGACATGACCTTTTTGGTAGCTTATATCAGTCTAGTTCATTTATGACTTTTCCATAATCGGTTACACTGATATAATGTCTCTTCTCTAGGCTCTCTGTCTTAAGATCTCATCCTATCTGAACTTATTATCGTTCCCAGGAACCCGTCCCTCTACGACGAGATAAAGCTGAAACTACCCGCCGACCTGGGCGACCAGCATCACTTACTGTTCACGTTCCTACACGTGTCGTGTCAGAGGAAGCCTGTGGCACCCGACCAGGAGAAGAACTTGGAGACTCCTGTGGGATACTCGGTAAGATATTGTTCTTACTGTCAAAAATAAGAAAGGCAGATAAAGAGTGTATAAATTACCACAATAGCTGGGTCCACACCAGACAAAAAAAATCGAAATTTGGATCGGCGCTCCACGAAGTATGATCATGGAGCGCTGATCATGGATCAGAGATTCTTGCGCACGATCCGTTTTAAAATAGCTCCAGTGCCGATCCACGTTAGTTAGATTAAGTTCAGTTCAAGATGTCGGTCGTACGGCGGCGAGATGGGCGGATGACATTGTTGCCATCGCGGGTAAAACCTGGATGTGGCTGGCACAGGAGCGTGGGGATTGGCACAAGAAAAGAGAGGCCTAGCCCTAGCTAGCCAGCTAGGCAGTGAGCGAAGTCGAGCTGTGGATGATGATGAAGTTCAGTTGAACACACGCTCTGTATGGATTACTCGATCGCCCGATCCACACAGCGCTCCAAACAACAGACGCGTCTTTGAGCATGGTAAAAAATTGTCAGCGCTCGGCTCGGCTACTCCACGGAGCGTACAGCATATTGGATCGTCCAGTGTGGACCCAGCTTTTGAATAACAAATCAACAAATATCTAAGTAGATTCCAAAAGAATCTTCTAAGCGCCTGCGGTTTTTCGCATCATGAATCAGCCTTGGGGCTGGCGAGTATGGGCAATACTTTGGCATGTGTGTGTTTAAGAAAACATTTTAGTAGATTAATTTTGACAAGGCTTGAGAATCACATCATCACTTCAACCGAAATACATCCACGGCTGGACATAGCCCTCCCCCAAAAGGGGGGTTTTGCCATTATCGCCACGCTTGGCAGGTGGTTTGGCGATCGCAGTATGGTGGCAAAATGCATAGAGAACGCTGCTGCCCATTCTCTAGTAAGTCCCTAAGTCGCCTTCTACGACACCCACGGGAAGAAATTGGATGGTGCTATTCTTTTACGTCCGGCAACACACGGAACGGGCTTGAGAATGGTGGAATTAAAAAGTATTAGGCAAATATTGCTAATACACACCAAAATATTCAAACCTAAGTTATTGTACTTCCTTGTCGCCAGTGGCTCCCCCTGTGCCGCAACGGCAAGCTAACGTGCGGCGAGTTCAACCTGCCCGTGATGCAAGAGGAGCCGCCCGCCAACTACTCGTACATCTTCCCCGACGTGCTGCTGCCGGGCACGCGCTGGATAGACAACCACAAGCCTATCTTCAGCATCACGCTTGATGCGCATACGACTGTGCATCCCCTGGTAAGTTCATTCATTCATATCATCTTTTTAACCGTATATTTTTTTATTAATGACCACTCCTCTCCTAACTTTTTTCTGGAAAATACGATTTTGTTTTTTTTTTATTATTTAACTGACGAATAAAGAATCTCAAACGAAAAAGTAAACCATTTAGTCTAACTAAGGTTCTAAATTAATGTAAATGACTCATTTTGAGTCAGCGGCGGCGCCTAGTAAAATAATGGCAGCTTGGTGAGCTGCGGAGTTGATTGTTTGTTGGGCGCTGACTCAAAAGTAGTAATTACTTAACATAATTTAGGAGCTTAGTTAGACTAAAAGTAATTTTTTTTCTTTTCAGTTTCTTTTGTATAGTTTTCTGTTAAAAAGTTTTTTGGTAATGTAGAAATAAAAACAATCTTATGACCTTTATGTAAAACACTAATATGCACACAAGAAAATCATTTCATCATTGAAGTGCGGTGTTTTACTAACCGTTTTAGGTGTAGTTCACAGTCAATATCTTAAGCGAGCTAAATACCGAATATGTATTAACGTTTTCACGTCTCTGACAGGATACCGGCAGTTCTTCATCCCGATATGTAACAATACTATTTTGTACTTTGTTCACAGGATGGTTACATAGAACGGTTCGCGATGGCGTGCGAGGCCGTACAAGAAGGAAACATTCCGCCGCGCATTGGACTGTCTAACATGGAGTCTGAACTACGCGCTAGGTAAAAAACACTATGATTTGTGATAGGACTGTTTTCAATCACTGTCCCATAAATTTGATAGTATTGCCATATTACAAAGTTCTATTGTAGTAGGGTATTGTACTCTTTAAGAGAAAAAATCTAAAAATATTATTATTGAGATAGCTTAGGCAAAAAGCCGTCGGAAAATGTTAGTTTTAGTTCATGAAATAACAAAATCAATTTTAAAATTTAATTCAATGACTTCAGTTTTTTTATCTGTTTTTGTACACCCATGAAATAGTAGCCGCCATGTTATTACGTCATACCGCTGTTTGAACTAATCAACTGAACAATTTTGTACGTTTTTTATTTTCGTAACCAAAGTTATTTTTATTTAAATAATATCTTACATTCAGAAATAATAACTCATTTTTTTATTTTAAATAATTATCATACAAAATATCAGCGCATTTGTTTACACAGCAAAATTACGTCATACCCACAGACCAATATGGCGTCCACTGTTTTCGTCAAATTACGCGAAAAATATGAAAATTTAAAATTTAAATGCCGTTTTATGGCACTAATCGATTCAATAAAAATGTTGTTTTTTTAGTGGTTTATTAGCATTTTAGAATGTAATTATTAGACTTTTTCAAAAATGGGAGTAACACCGTATTCTCTTTTTCATGTACCTTTATGCTTGTTTAACAGCATTAAAGTTATTCGTTGCCCCTATACCGGATGTTAATATTTGAGCAATTTCGGGAAAATGTTTTATGGGAGCAAAATATGCGTCTGAGACGTAGCTTAGATCAACGGAATAGCGAAATTTTGCTGTTTTTTTTTCTCTTCAGGTACGTCTCGTACCTTTTATTTTACAATATTTTTGTTCCAGCATAACAGAGCTACCCACGGCCAACGTAGAGGTCCTAGCCCGCTACCTCCCGGTAGTACTAGACAAGCTACTGCACCTACTGGTGGCGCCGCCCTCGCTGGCCGGACACACGCTGAACATCGCGCAGGACGTGTTCACCTGCCTTGCGCACCTCTTCACTGATATATCTGTAAGTACTGATAACTGATAAACAGGATCTGATGGACGCTGCTGAAAGTGCCAAGCTCGTGCCAAATTCTAGACTGACTGTATTTAGATTGTTATCGACACGCTAAGAATACCTGAAAAGCCAAGGCCCCTAGAAGACATAACCCCAAGTAAAACTTCTTGTGGTAGAGGAATTTATTGAGCGGACTAAGAGTCAAATGTATTGTGTTGCTTTCTATCTTAGGGCGTCCCGACGCATTTTCCAATGACCTCCAAACTGTTAAAATATTGCAGTTACCTCTTGGGTCTATGCTAAAAATCTGTAATCGTTTTGAAAAATGCCCGTTTTGTGTTTTACCTTAGTCATCATACGTTTTCATGTATTTCCTTGTAGTTTTATCTGTCTATCTTTGTTAACTTGCAGAACATGAACGAGGGTGCAACGTGCGACAACCACGGCCGCAGTAGCCTCATCACCACGTATATTCAATACCAGTGCACCATCCCACGACCCTCGCTCACTGACCGGGATATAGGACTGCCGCTACCGCCTGCAGGTATATAGACCTGAATAGATGATATCCATGTGGCCTTCGTAATCTGTCTCGACTGACCCTATATTATCAAACGAAATCAAACTTAAACGCTTTTTGTCACTTTAAGCCTCAAAAAACAGAGACATTATAAAAAATTACGACGCCTTAAAATTGTATTGCATTTGAGAGTATGACCATGAGTTCTCTCAATCTGAAATAGCCTGTAGCTTACTCTTTATTCCAGTAATTTAGTAGTTTAGTTTTCCGGGAAATATATATATTGGTGATTTTATTGATTTCGACGTGCTCTTTTCAAATTTTTGCTTTGACAACTTGCATTTTTAGCACAAGACGTTATCAATTAAATCACCATATTTCAAAACTCCCGGTAAACTTTCCAGGTAACCTCCTTTTTGAGCAACAAATGACTACTACAGTACTTGCATCCAAAATTCCACAACCCCATTTTTGTTTCAGAGTAGTTTTTGAATGTAGTCTCTTGTGAAAGTACTCGTTGAACGAAGTTATAGTTATGTACCAATATTTATATGTAGTAGTTTTAAATAATGACTTTTGTTTACAGTGATGACGGATGGCTCGTGTAAGATTCTACATGAAGAGCTGGCGCTGCAGTGGGTGGTCGCTAGCGGGGCCACCCGAGACCTTGCCATGCAGAACTCATGGTGAGAATTATTGGAAGAGGTCGCATATATGTATGCACTGGCCTGTTACACATGCCTGTCACCGATTCAAATTAATATTGTTACGGCATATGTTTTTTATGAGCCTTGTCACTTGTGTAAAAATATTGACCACGAAATATACGAATTATATTATCAGACCACTGCTCGTTGTTGGATTATGTTATCCATTAGGTTATGGGCCCAGGAGTGTGCTGGAGTTTTTTCTGATAGTGCGTATAATTTATATGAGTGGTTTGCTGTAAAACTTACGAAATTTTAATTATGTCAGCTGAAGTTGGTATAAGTGGTATCAAGAAGCTGAAAGGATCGTCCGACTACCCAAATTGGAAGTTCTTGGTGCGAAATTACTTGGAGAATAAAAACTGGTGGGGAGTAATTTCTACAGATGTAGCAAACGCTGACGTAGACCGGCAGGCACGAACGACAATATGTTTGTTGTTAGAACCAGAGTGCTTTACCCACGTCTACAATGCGAAGACTGCGAAAGAAGCCTGGAACAGCTTACAAAAAGCATATGAAGACAAAGGTTGGGGAAGACGTATACATATTCAGCGAGAGCTTTTCAGCTGTAAGTTAGAGAATTTCGATTCTATGGAAAGCTACATAAGCAAAACTACATTCCTGACACAACAATTGTCCGATATTGATGCTGATATTCCTGATGATTGGATCATATCGATTTTGCTGGGTGGACTAACCGCTGAGTACAGCCCTCTCATCATGGCTGTAGATAATAGTGAACAACAGATCACGTTGGAGCAAATCAAAACGAAATTGTTACAAGAAGGAAGTAGACAGAGTAAGTTAAATACAGAGTACGAACAAGCCTTAGTTACACGTAAAGTACAGAACGATGCAAGATCTAACACAAAAACTAACGATCGCAAGCAGAAATTCGTCTACAAGTGTTTTAAGTGCCACAAGCAAGGACACAAGGCGTCCGAATGCAAGGAGCGGATCAAAACCGCGAATATCTGCCTGAATACGAAGAAGGTGATACACAAAGATAAGTGGTATTTGGACAGTGGGTGCTCAAATCATATGACCCACGATAAAAACAAATTGTTGTCTTATAAACCTGAAAAGGGCAACATGAAGATCGCAGTAGCAAACGGCGAGAAATTGTTGGTGAAAGGACGAGGAAATGCTGAGCCACGAGTCAGCGAAAACGAAAAATTAACTTTAGAAAACGTTTTACATGTTCCTGATTTATCCATGAACCTTATTTCGGTGAGCGATTTGACCAAGAAGAATTATTGCATGAATTTTGACAATGGAGGTTGCATAATTCAAAATAAGAATCGAATTATTGCAAGATGTCAAGAGGTTGACGGAATTTATGAGTTGACAGAAAATAAAAATAACGTCGTGAATGTGACACTGTCAAAACAAAATGAAAATATTTCGAACATTTGGCATAAAAGATTAGCTCATTTATCGCGTAATTATATGAATAAAATGAAAGTTTTAGTAACCGGTATGGAATTTAAGAGTACCGATTTATGCGAGCCGTGTATTCCATGTATCGAAGGAAAGACCTGCAAAAGTCCCTTTAAACACCAAGGTACGAGAGCGAACGAGGTCTTACAGCTGGTTTTTAGCGACGTTTGCGGACCAATCGAGGAGCCGTCGTTCGGAGGTTCGAGGTATATTCTTCTATTTATCGACGATTTTACTCGGAAGACTCATGTTTACTTTTTGAAGAACAAAAGTGAAACTTTCGATAAGTTCCGTGAATACAAGGCGGAAGTTGAGAATGAGACCAGTAAATTCATTAAATGTCTGAGAACTGACAACGGCGCAGAGTACTGTAATAGTAAATTTAAATCATTTTTGAAGTCTGCAGGTATAAAACACCAGACGACTGTACCGTACACGCCGGAACAAAATTCTGTCGCAGAGAGAGCGAATCGGACTATAATAGAAAAGGCAAGAACATTACTCTCAGAATCGAACTTAAGCAAGAAGTATTGGGCCGAGGCTGTTAATACTGTTGTTTACCTAAAGAACAGAAGCCCCACGAAAGCATTGAATAATGCGGTACCAGAGAAGCTTTGGACTGGAAAAGATGTGGATGTCAGTCATCTGAAAATCTTTGGTTGTTTGGCGTACAGATTGATATCAAAACAAAAGAGACGGAAACTAGACATGAAGACGGAACCGATGATTTTTATTGGATATCCAGATAATCAGAAAGGTTATCGTCTGATGAATCCTAAGACAGGTGAAGTGAAAATTGCAAGAGATGTAAAATTTCTCGAAAACGTCTTTTTCCAAAAACAAAACGTGGAAAAGTCGGAAGTTATCATAAACCTAAATACAGATTCTGTTCATGCCAATTTACCCAACAGATCTACAAGCAGATCGGAACCCTTGGAGGCTCACGATGATGTGTACCGTAATGCTATAGACGAGAACGTAGAAGTATCGGAGGAGATACAACCTGAGCCTGTAGTACCAGAGCAAGAGATTGACGTATTGACTGAAGAGGAAGTCACAATACCTGAATCGGAAAGAAGGTATCCTGTAAGAGAACGCAGACAAGTCGATCGGTATGGATGCAATGTTATGTATGCCAAGAGCAATCTTGATGATGATCCATTGACTATTAATGAAGCGTTGGCGAGACCCGATGGTGACTTATGGCAAAAAGCGATCGATGATGAACTTATGTCACTAAAGGAGAACCAGACTTGGACGTTGGTGGATCGTCCGATCGATAAGAAGCCTATCCAGTGCAAATGGGTGTTCAAAATCAAGAGAGATAGTGACGGCAAGGTAACAAAGTATAAGGCTAGATTAGTAGCAAAAGGTTTCACACAGGTACGTGGTGTAGACTATACTGAGACGTATTCTCCAGTAGTTAGAAGTTCTACTCTGCGAACGTTGTTCTCGCTAGCTGTTGAATACGGTTGGTTCATTGACCAATGGGATGTCACGACTGCCTTTTTATATGGCAAGATTAAAGAGGACATTTACATGCTCCAACCGAAAGGAGCAGTAGTCAAAGGTCAAGAAACCAAAGTATGTAAGCTGCAGCGTTCTTTGTATGGATTGAAACAAGCTTCGAATGCTTGGTTCAAGGAATTGGACAAAGAGATGTTGAACTCAGGCTTTGTACAATCAAAAATAGAACCGTGTTTGTATCAAAAGCAGCTTAAAAACAATAACAAGTTAATTGTTGTTATTTATGTAGATGACCTTTTTATCTTTGGAAATTGTGAACAAGAAAAGCAAAAATTAAAAACCGATTTGCTTGATAAGTTTAAAGTGAAAGATTTAGGCGCGGCTAGGCATGTTTTAGGCATGAGGCTGAGGAGAGATAAAGATGTTATTTGTCTAGATCAGCAACAGTTCATTTCGGAAATTTTGAATGACTTTAACATGACAGACGCTAAGCCAGTTTCAACCCCAATGGAAGTCGGCATGAAATTAGAAAGATCGACAAATTCCCATAGTAATCTGCCATATCAAAGCATAATAGGGTGTCTAAACTATTTAGCCTGTAATACGCGACCAGACATAGCACATGCGGTGAGTGTACTTTCACAATTTAATTCGTGTTATGTCGAAATACACTTTAAATGTGCAAAACGGGTCTTAAGGTATTTGAAGGGTACGTCTAACCTTTGTCTTACTTTTAGGAAGTCGGGAGATTTGGACTTACGAGGCTATGTTGATGCAGATTGGGGAGGGGCACTTGATAGAAAATCTTTCACAGCATTAATTTTCAAGATAGGTAAAAATATAGTGTCATGGGAGAGTAGGAAGCAAGCGACAGTATCCTTGTCCTCCACAGAGGCAGAGTACGTAGGATTGAGTCTAGCTTCGAAGGAAGCTCTTTATTTACGTAGTTTACTTAACAGTTTGACAGCTGTGGATAGTAAAGCAGTAGTAATTTATAATGACAATCAGTCGGCGCATAAAATTGCAGCTAACAAAATGATGCATAATAGGACAAAGCATATAGATATCAAGTATCATTTTATTCGTGAATGTGTACTAGCTAACAAAGTTGAAATAAGGTACATGTCAACTGATATGATGATAGCGGACATCTTAACTAAAAGTGTTCACAGCCCGAAGCTTAGAGAATTTTTAAAGGATTTATCCCTGTCAAATTATTCTATTAAGGGGGCGATGAGTAGTTAGACGTTTTGACGTTTTATGTTCTTTTTTGTGCTTTGTGTAATAGATAATTTAGTTTCGTTATGCATACTTTATTTTGTTAGATTTCTTCTGTTTTTGTATTCTACTTTTGGGTACAGTGTAGTACAGTCGGACACAGAAGTGTTGGTGATTTATTTAATTTTATGTACCGAGTTCTGACAAGTACAGAAGTGATCATACGCAGCGTAACTATATTAAGGGGGCGTATTGGAAGAGGTCGCATATATGTATGCACTGGCCTGTTACACATGCCTGTCACCGATTCAAATTAATATTGTTACGGCATATGTTTTTTATGAGCCTTGTCACTTGTGTAAAAATATTGACCACGAAATATACGAATTATATTATCAGACCACTGCTCGTTGTTGGATTATGTTATCCATTAAGAATATTATTTTACCACCACAGGTTTTTGTCCTGCTCGTACTAGACAAACAAATTTATACCTCAGTCACATTTTCAGATTCAGAACAGCATTGAACGCGTAGACTACACATTATACAGTGTTTATGATAGGACTAGTCAAACGACACATACCTCACATCAATGCCAATTATGCTATACTAGCTTTTGCCAGCGGCTTCGCCCGCGCTATCCAATTTACACGGAACCTTAACAAATTATACACCTTAACCTTCCTCATGAATCACTGTCTATTGGTGAAAACCGCATGAAAATCCGGTCAGTAGTTTCTGAATTTATCCCGAACAAACAGACAGACATAGGGGGCGGGGGACTTTGTTTTATAATATTTAGTGACTATTAATAACAACTAGTCCTGAAAAGAATCGAGAATCGAATTAACGTAATTAATTAATTAATAATCTTTTACTCAATGCGAACAAAACTAAATGTCTTAAGTTCTCATTACCAAATGTACCCCAAGTAGGGCTAAATTTAAAACTTGATGGCAAGAAACTAGATGCTATTTCGGAAACTGTATTTCTAGGAATTACTTTAGATTCAAAATTGCAATGGGGTGCCCACATTAGAGCTCTCTCAAGTAGATTAAGTTCAGCTGCTTACGCAGTAAGAAAAATAAGGCAGTTGACTGATGTAGCCACAGCTAGGTTAGTATACTTTGCTTATTTTCACAGTATTATGTCTTATGGCGTTCTGCTGTGGGGATCGGCAGCTGACGTAGATTCAGTTTTCATTTTACAAAAGAGGGCAATCCGCGCTATCTATAAAATGGGGCCTCGCGAGTCTCTTAGAAACAAATTCAATGAAATTGA
Source organism: Polymixis lichenea (assembly GCA_949091785.1). Lineage (NCBI taxonomy): Eukaryota > Metazoa > Arthropoda > Insecta > Lepidoptera > Noctuidae > Polymixis > Polymixis lichenea. The sequence continues at coordinate 23,517,267 of OX420937.1, forward strand.
TATACTAACTCTGCCTTCTCTTTATATCCTAGAAAATATCTTGTATGTTCGCAAAAACTTAGGTCTTTTCAAAAAAAGATGCGACTTCCATAATCTAAATACACGTAGTAAAGATGAAATCGTGATTCCAAAATTTAGATTAACTAAAACTAGCAAGTCATTTCTAATAAACAGTATCCGCTTCTATAACAAGTTGCCAAAGTCGGTTACAGAACTTAGCGATGGAAAGTTTAAAACTCACATCAAACGTGTCCTTATCAAAAAAGCATATTATAAGATAAAAGACTACGTTGAAGACAGGGAAGTTTGGCATTAATTCCTTCTGCACATGTGGCTTCCCTAGTTGGTACCTCATTAACAGCATAACTTTGTGAGAGTCTATTAACTGCTTCCAAATTACAATGTTAATTTTTAATATTTTTATTTTTTACACTTTCTGACATATTCTCGTCATTTTTGACATTATACATCGCTTCAAATAGCACCTATTTATTAGTGATTCTCATGGAAATCATGTCACTTTGTTTAAATAGGTTGATCTTACTAATGTAGATTCTTTTACATATTGTGAATGGGAAAACATTGTAGGCCTTACAGATTAGATTTATAGACGATTTTCTATTCTTTATTTTCATTCCTCTAAGTACTTGGTACTTATTGACAGGCCTGCACTGTCCTCCCATACCTATTATCACTGTAATTTGAAAACATTGTAAAACCCAATTATTTTTAAAAGAGTAACCGTGGAGTTTCTTGCCGGCTCTTCTCCATAGGAAGCGACAAATTGGAACCGTGCACCTAGCTTCTGACGTTTCATAAGTGCCCTTGCAGGTTTATGTGAAATAAAATATTTTGATTTTGATTTTGATTTTGAACGACGTTCGTTTGATGCAGCAGCTCCACAGCTCTATAATAAACATTTGACAATAGGGTATTTTAATCTATATGAGAAAAAATCTAAGAATATATTATTGAGATAGCTTAGGTAAAATGCAGACGGAAAATGTTAGATTTAGTTCATAAAAAAAACAAAATAAATTTTAAAATACAATTTAAAGATTTCGTTTTTTTTATGTGTTTTTAACCGACTTCCAAAAGGAGGAGGTTCTCAATTCGTCGGAACCTTTTTTTTTGAACACCATGAAATAGTAGCCGCCATGTTATTACGTCATACGGCATGTCAACTGACTAACTATGTACTTTTATTATTTTCGTGACCAAAGTAATTTTTATTTTGCATTCGGTATTAGCAAACCAACGATAAGCAGAAAAATATCTATTTTTTTTAAATTATAAATAATTTTCTTATAAAATATCAGCGCATTTGTTTAAATAGCAAACTGACGTCAAGCCTACAGAGCAATATGGCGTCCACTCCGTCCAGCGTTTTCGTCAAATTACGCGCGAAATTTGAAAATGTAAAATTTAAATGCATTTTTATGGCACTAATCGATTAATTTTTTTTTTTTTGTGGTTTATTAGCACTCTAGAATCTAATTAAGACACTTTTCAAAAATGAGTGTAATACCATATTGTCGTTGGACCTGCCCCCTAATTGTGTAACACACCGTCAATCAGAATCTGAAGATTTTGTAATTCATTACTTCATATGTTCGAAAAATTTGTCTGCTCAACAACGTAAAAACGCAATGAATATTCAACCGTCAAAATGAAAGTCCTTCCTACGATTAGTGTATTACGCACTTACCCCGCCGATCCTTCGTGAATAGTGATCAATCCTTTCACAGTTATTTGTAGCACTGTGATCTTTATTTTTGTTACAAAAAGGTCGCTATTGGGCTGCTTTCAGAAGTCAAGTAAAAACTTGGAAAGGACTGTACCCTCTTTTCACCTGATTGTTCCTTAATACCCAGGGCCCTGTTCGAGCTGATGGTGAAGTCCATGGTGGAGTACCTGTACTGGAGCGGAGCGCACGAGGCGAGGCGCAAGGCACGCTTCCCGGACCAGTTCACTGACGACCTCACCACCCTGGTCAACAACGTCACCACCGAGATTATATCCAGGTAGGTTTGAAGTGGATCAAGGGTCTAAACAAAGGACTAGTCAGTGCTATTCAAAGTAAATTATTTAGTAAACATTGACACAATAAATGCGAAACCATTTACGCATAAATCACAAAAAAATAATGAAATGCGTCAAATAGGTAGCTACCTTAGGTAGGCTAAGGCTAGGTTTGGTAGCTTGGGACCTGGAGAAATAAGCTACTTTTCCTCCTGGATATGATTGTATTAAAAAATATTTAAAAAAATACACGCATGCGAATTAGCTGGCTAAAGTTGGTAGTTTATCTTACTGACTGTTGACAGCAAATTCGTCTGCGTGTATTTTACTAAGTTATTAAAGTCGAAGTTTTTATTTGGAACAAAAACAAATTGATCTAAGTTGCAAAGGAAACAATGATAGCTACAAAAGTTATAAACTGTGTCGAAGCTATCAACGCCCGTAGTAATAATAGCAGGGCTATAAGATAGAAAGATGCTACTGCAAATACTTGATCTGAAAAATGCCATAACGTCACTTAGGTCAGCAAGGAAGACACGTGCAGTCAATCGGATTACGTTATTTTTAAAGTCGGTTTTTGATTGCCCTTCATTGATTTTGTTATTCATTCTCTCCCTAGATACGGCAAAGACAGCCGCCTCACCCAGAGCCTGAACAACAGCCTGGCCTTCTTCCTGTTCGAGCTGCTGAGCGTGATAGACCGCGGCTACGTGTTCAACCTCGTGCGCACCTACTACAAGCAGATGTGCGCCAAGATCGCCTCTCTGCCGGATGCTGTGCCGCTGGTGCACTATAAGGTAAAGGAATCCCCTTCAAAAATCAATCTGCCTAGCCTTTTCCCAACCATGTTGGGTCCGGCTTCCAATATAGCCGGATGCAGCTCAATTGTTTTTTGGTTATAAGTACTGTGTTGACTTTCATATGAATTTATTTAAAAAGGTGTTATTTTGACATTACAAATAGACACTTCAGTTTGATTTTTTTGTGTACTATACACGTAACGAAAAGGCGTAGGCGACGGGTGCTATCATGCTTCATTGGTATCCTTTTCATGGTTTTCGAGGGTGCTATAACCGATAATGAGATCTAAATGGAAATCCAAGATGGCGGCTGCGAAAATGTTCATATTTTTTCGTCGTGGTTATCGTTTTCATGGTTTCAAGGGTTCTAAAGCCGATAGCGAGGTAAAAAGAAAATCCAAGATAGCGACTGCAAAACTTTTCAAAGTTTTCATCATGGGTGTCTTTTCATGGTTTTCGAGTGTGCTGGAGTTGATAGCGAGGTCAAGATAAAGTTTGAGTACTTTAAAGATTCAGTAAACGAGGGTTTACATTCAAGATTAAAGAAAAGGCGTAAGGAACTACGTACGTCACTGTTCCAAATAAATATGAATTTACGACCGTTTAAAAAGTTGTAGACCTTCGCAGTCGGAGGCATCTTCTTACATTTAACAATAAAAACCTATTGCGTCCGATATGAAATTGTACGGCTTAAGATGTACTTACAGAGTATGGGATTGGAGATAGATTACTGCTTTGAATTAATTATTTAAAGATATTTATTTTCATAAAATTCAAATCTCAATACACGCTATATTTGTTTACTACATAAAACAAGTACAGAAAAAAATCCGTATACGAGAACAGTGACGTCTTTCTCGCTTTTATTGCTATAAAAGCATGAGGAACAGGATGTAAAGTTCACTCATCCTCTAGAAAAAGGCGAAGATCCGACGAGACGGGTGTTGTGTCTGGTGGGCAACTTGTCCGACTATAGATGTCGGGGCGAAATATGTAAGTGCCGCGGTAAACTCTATATGCGAGATGCAGGATTTTGCGTGACGTTAATGTGATGCGTAGTTCGCATGTGACGGTGTAGATGCCGCTACATGGCATTGCACTTTCTAACCGGCTCAAGGCGATTCTGCGTCGATAAATGTTGCAAGTATCTCTGTCACCGTAAGATTGTTAACACCGTTAGTTTATAATCTATCTCGCGAGATTATAAACTGCCGATAAATTGTGAACTGCAAAAACCACTTACAATTTAAGTCACTATTTTTCTATAGTTTATAATCTGTCCGTCAAATTGTGAACTAGTATCAAGACGGATAGTACCTTGCGTTATTACTATATAGTCAAATAACTGTCACTAACTTGGAAGTAGCGCTCGCCGGCCGCTTCTGCGGCCCTGCTCGCTACGCTCGCTCGGCTCGCGCGCGGTTGGTCGCAGTTCTAACCTAACCTAACCTATTAGGTCGGTAAGCAGTATGGTGCAGTTCACAATTTATCGACGTGTTCACAATCTTTTGGTTCCATATCCTTACGCCCCCCAGCTCGCCTTCCTGCGCATCATCAGCTCGCACGAGCACTACGTGGCACTGAACCTGCCGCTGGCGGGCGGCGCGGGCGGCGTGTCGCCGGCCGCCTCCTGGCAGTCGCTGGGCTCGCAGTCCAGCGCGCCGCCCCGCCACGCGCTGGGGCACGAGTTCCGCTCGCGGCACTACCTGGCGGGCCTGCTGCTCACTGAGCTCACCAATGCCTTGGATATGCAGTAAGTAGATCACCATTTTACCCAGTCTTTTTTCCAATTATGTTGTAGTTGGCAGCCGAATACCAGTATTTTTAATAGACTTCAAAAAATGGAAGAGGTTCTCAATTGTTGTTGTTTTTTTTATTTGTTACTTCAGCAGTCATTTATAGTCATTTATAAACCGATTTGATAAATTCTTCTTTTGTTTAAAGGGGTAAACTTATCGTATTTATGGTCACATATAAATTTGGTCAAGTTTTGATTAGTTATTTTTGAGTTCGCATCAATAATACGCATTTTTATCACTTAGTGTATGCTGATAATGTTAAAATAACTTCCTGTCACTGTCACTGTTATTTACTTAACAAATGTAGGTCTACGAATTTATTGTAGTGTTGTAGGGTACCTCAGCGAACAAATTATAAACTGTCTTGTCTATTGCCTTTCCACGCCTTAACGTCTAAAGAGGTTTTGATGAAATACAACTAGACCATGACCTGGGTTAGGACATAGGATTATCTCACATAGTTAACGAGTTTTTTGTCAGTGTTGGTAAGAACTTGGCGGACAAATTCTCATCCTCCTCGTACACCTCGGAGTATTCTCTAGACGAGCCGCCTTCAAACTCGCTAGTACTTCTTCCCACAGATGAAGTGGAAGTCTCAAACCTCTGTATTGGGTTAGGAACATATGCAGCGGTGAGTTGGGACGGCATTTCATCGAGACTGTTAAAATCCTGTCTGCCCGCGATTGTCCCAGCCATCACTCATATCTGCATTATCTCTATTTCCACGAGCTGTTTTCCCAAGGATTTTAAAACGGCTGTCGTTCATCCAATCTTCAAAAACGGGGACTGACACGATGTAGATAATTATAGAACGATCTCAGTCTTGCCTGTCATCTCTAAAGTTTAAGAAAAGGTATTCAATAACCGATTGGTAAACTACCTTGAGTCATGGAATTTATTAAGCAATAACCAGTATAGTTTTAGACGTGGCAGGTCAACTGAAAATGCTGTTGCTGCCTTGGTAGATCATGTAGTATCTAAATTAGATAATAACATGAAATACTTGGCTATTTTTCTCGATCTTTCCAAGGCATTCGACATGGTGTCTGTTCCCCACCTCTTATCCAAGCTGGAAGCTATGGGCATTCGTGGACATACTTTAAAAAAAACCAGGATTACCTGTGTGATAGAAGCCAATGCGTCAAAATAAATAACCTTATTCGTGACTCTAAATCTTTGAGTTTCAGCGTTCCTCATTTATGCAAAATGTCTCTAACGAACTGTTCAATTTATACTTACGCTGATGATACTACCTTGCTTCTTTACGGTATTGACTGGCCTGAAACAGTCAAATACGCGGAACTTTCTTTAAACTCAGTGTTGAAATGGCTATCGAATAACATCTTAACCTTAAATCTTAATAAAACAGTATACCTACCATTCTTCATTCCAAGCCGTTTAGATATCCCACCTCGGCTGTTTACACCGAATGTCAGGTCCTCACTGTGAGACAGCTCTTTGTTCTCGGCACTATTCTGCGCAAACACCGCTCTGTGGTTTACAAACCGAATGCTGCTAAAAAACGTAGGGTCCACGAGGTATGTTCAACCGATGGATGTAGAACAGCCCTAGCTCAGCGTCATTATGATGTTCTCTCTAACCATTTATATAATAAAATAAATAAACTACACCATTGCTCCCATGTGCCTAAATGGATGTAAGACCCAGGCTACAGATTGGCTATTGACATTGAATTATGATAAGACTGAAGTTTTACTACGCAAATCAATCGCTTAACCTAATGCAGTTAATAAGGTCATATATTTGTAATTATATATAAACACACTAAAGACTAACATATATGCAATTTTTCACCATATATATCTCCCTCTCAATCACATACACATACCCCATACATATGTACTTTGATACGCCACATCATAGGTTGCATTTATTAGTAAATAGCTATCTTAATATCAATATATTTGCATGGCTAGCACTCGCCTCCTTCAGCGAAGCAGTTATGCTCGCAAAGAGGGAGGCGGCGCACGTGAGGGAGATGCAGTACATGCGCCCTCACAGCCGTGGCCTTCGCAGGAGACGCCCAGGGCGTCGGGAATCCCAGGCTGATTCCCGGCCACCGTAGGCACAGGCTTGCGGACGGCGAGTAATGGGTAGCTCGCTGTCCGGCAAGGACCAAGCCAGGGTCGATGGCGCGTTGTGTTCCACGCGCGCCTCAAAGAGATGTCAGCAGCAACAGATGGGGCCCGCAAGGGCCGATGCCTGCCAGGGGTGCGGGTTGTTCGAAAGAGACACCGCGGCCCCTGGCATACAGGCAATTGAGGGAACACGGGTGGGTTTTAGTCAGTAAAAGTCTGACACGCCCACCCGCTCCACCCAGAGCGGGAGAAGTTATTTGATGATTTCCCACCCAAAAAAAAAAAAAAAAAAAACAATATACTGTGCTTGTCTTACAACTACTGATATATGTTCAATAATAGGTGAGGACGCTGGCACTGTAAACACAAGTTAAATCTTACATTGGGTGCCAGATTTCATCGAAAACACTCTTTCTCTTAGTTGTAACGATGCATAGTGTTTATACAGGGTGTTACAGAAACCCTATTGCTATCCTTAAGCACCAAAGATAGCAACTGATATAGAATATATGTACTACACCATACGTAGTTTCAGCTCAAAATCTCTCAACCGTCAACTCACGCCATGCCCACGGCCCGCACGGCATGCCCTTACGGCATGCACCGGGCAAATCAACTCTAAGAATTGATACCAAATTTTCGGTTTCTTAAGTTTCTTAAATACAAATCATAACAAACGTGTTACCGCACTACGTAGGTCAGTACCTTTCCACGTTACTTGCAATGTCTTTCGAATAATGTGTTTGTTTCAATTTGTTCTGGTATCAATGTATTAAAAATTATAATAACTTCCGAATATGTAGAGTTAAGATTAAAAAACCCTTCCAATATCGTTTGATATCATCCAAAGAAGCCGTGCCCTTGGTATGTATATACCCTCTCCGTTACACGTTATATAACTGTTTTTTTTTTGTACAACTGAAGGTAATAAAAAAACTCATGGGATCATTCCCGAAGCTAGTGAAACATAAAGTAAAACTGTCTTCCTCCTGCCCAGGAGCCCCGTGCTGCAGTGCGCGGCAGTGAACGGCGTGCTGTCTCTGCTGACGGCGCACGATGCAGACCCGCGCCTGGCCGCGCACGAGCTCAAGGCGCGCGTGGCGGCGCTCTACCTGCCGCTGCTGGGCGTCGTCATGGACGCGCACGCGCAGCTCTACCGGGGGTTCACCACCAGCAAAGGTAAGGCGCCGATCAAACTGTTCAGTTATAGGAACGGCTATCAAAATCATCATTATCCTGCCTTTATTCCAATTTATTCTAAATTAAAATTCTAAAAAAAAAAACCCACTGACCCACCATGAAATCCCCTTTCTACAAAGTCTTTTGACATACGTTATTAAACCAATCAACTCATTAAATGTTGTTTTGCAGAAATACTACAACTGGACAGTGAAATGGGCCAATTTGGGAATTTGTACACTGCTTCGTCGCCTGAAGGTGATTTTAAACAGGTATGACACTTTTCTTTGCACACACCTCCATGTTATGGGTCAAATTGTCATTGACATAAACTCGAACTGCAAAACAAATATTGTCACTTAAAACCACTTTCTTCTAAGCGTGTTGATAGCAATCTAAATACAGTGAGCCCAGAATTTAGCTACGCAGTTGGCAGTTTCGGTAGCGTCCAAGCAACAAGACACGCTGAACACGATATAAAGTGCCCCATTATTTGTGGGGCCTTTACACTCCAGGGCGGTGTCATCTGTAAATCTCCACCTCAGCCTGTTTTCTTTGACCGCATTCACATCCTCATTCAATCAGCCCCAATTTTTGACATTGAATTCACTGTTTTTTTTTTGTTATTTGCAGAACGGCCGTCCCCCATTTAATAGTGAAACGAGCCGCAACTTACTGATGTGCCTCGTGTGGGTGCTGAAGTGGGCCGAGCGCGGCGCGCTGGCAGCCTGCGTGGCCGAGCTGTCGCCGCACAAGCTGCACTCCCTGCTGGCCCTCATCGACCTCTGCTTCAAGTGCCAGGAGTATAAGGCACAGTACTCATGTGGACTGAATAAAGAGATGTGCAGTGAGAAATCCACAAAACTTTGTCGTAGTCGATGGCTATGACACCGCACGGCTTCATCTGAAAAGAGGACAATAGAGTATTTGACCACAGATCAAAAAATTTAATGAATTTATTTATTTATTTATTGAAACTTCTCGCACACAAAAAAGGTACAAAGGTGGACTTAATGCCTTAGGCATTCTTTACCAGTCAACCAAGGGTGGTGAAGAGATGAAATGGCAGGCGCTTTGGATGTTAGGAACAATGATTAAAAATATATATATATAAAATATATCATAATGAAACATAAATAAGTTATAAACTTATAATACACATACATGCATACATGAATTATACTTATTTTAAAGATGTATGAAAAAGTTCTCATGCCACGATAAAGATGTCACCACAAAGTGGAGCGTCTAATACAGATAGTTCAATGCACGATGACACGCCCGTCTCTGGCCCTTTCCTTTGTTTTTGACCGCTCTCAGCACAAGTGTCAAAGAGTGGGGCGCGTCTTCAGGGATTAAACTATCTATATCGGCTTAACTTGATCTACATATCAGACATAATTTTTATAGATAACACAATTTTTCAACAGTCAAACCTAATTTCAAAATTAAGATCCAACGTAACTCCTCAGGGTCGCAAGGAGATAATGAAATGCGCGCAACAGAACGTGCGCAAGACAACGGACATTAAGGCCAAGCTAGAGGACGTGATCCTGGGACAGGGATCCGCCAGGAACGACTTCATCATGAGGAGGAAGGGTCAGTTGGTGATAGCTGAATGTAGTGCTACAGGGATCTTTTTGCGCCAGAATGACATTGATGGGGGGGGCGTTGTTGGTGAACCTTTGTGACGTTGTCACAGATAATTAACTAAACAAGATGGCGGCATTAGTTCCGATGTTGGCCATGCGCCAAAAGAACCCTGTAGTTTTGTAGATAGTTTATGAGCGTAAAGACGTTCTAGTAGTTTAATTATGTAGACGGCTTAAATTGGGTATTGATATAACATACGAATGTATGTACTAGATTTAGTATGTAGTTTCTTTTTTTTACAACTTTTATAAATCTGCAGCACGTTTTCCGTGGCGTTTTTGTTAGAATTATACCAATGCGTGCTATGTACATATCTCAAAAGGTAGTTATGTAACTTTCATCTTCTCTTGCCAATTCCTATTTGGGATCCTTCAATTACTCATTTTTCATTAAAACGTAAGGTTTTTTTTATTTAGGCATTATTCAAATTCTCACTTACTTGATTCACCATTAGAAGAACGCCGAACTCAATTCTGAAGCCAATTCCCGTATTTTTTAACGTTAAAGTCGCAATCTGAACTTCGCAATATCGACAATCTATGTCAACAGATTGTCAAAAAAACGGTAATTTAAACAACTAAAAAACCCGACTGCTTTTCTGAGTATTCATGGAAAAGCCCTAAAACAAGAAAGTCGTTGTACCCGATTGCACTTAACCTAAGAATCGCCAGTTGCTAAGGCGATGCTTATAAGCAGATAAATTGTAGCAGTCGGGACCCATTCTAGAAATGGAGGCTTAGTGAATTGAGAGCACATACCTATATTACATTGCAGATTACTCCAATCTACTGACTAGACCGCTGACTTTCTAGAATGGGTCCCGACTGCTACAATTTATCTGCTTATAAGCATCGCCTTAGCAACTGGGGATTCTTAAGTTAAATGCAATCGGGTACAACGACTTTCTTGTTTTAGGGCTTTTCCATGAATACTCAGAAAAACAGTCGGGTTTTTTAGTTTTTTAAATTAACGTTTTTTTTTATTACGATATCACTTTCACAGTAATTACAAATCTAGCGACACCTCGCAAACTAAAATCCATCGAGCCGTTCAGGCCGCAGAGCGTGCCAAACATTTAAATTTGGCACCAAAAATCCGCCACTTTTTTTTTTTTTGATATACCCAGTGTCACTCGCTCAGTAAATACGAATGTAACGACACCTCTCAAGCTAAAATCCATCGAGCTGTTCAGACTGCAGAGCGAGCCAAACAATTATACATACATACATGCATACATACTCTCGAAAAACATAACCCTCCTTCTGGCTCAGTCGGGTAAAAATGTAAGTAAATTAAAGGTACTTTTGTTAAGAGTAGAATGGGAATGTTCATAAATATACGGGAATAGCTTCCTCAGAGGTTCAGATATCTCTGTAACGGTGACTACGTGTGCATGAGAGCGCCAAGTCCCCGTAACCTGTCCAAGCATGAGGGTCCATAAAGTGTGTATTTTGGGCGACATAACTACAAACTGTAAGATAGGTGGGTCAAGCGTAGGTGCGTGTCGGCGCGAGCGCTGGCGCAAGGACATGTGGCGCGGCGGGGCCCGCGAGGCCGGGGGCCCGCCCGCGCCCGCGCCGCACCTGGCGGGGGCCCTGGCCGCCGAGGTGGCGCTGACGCTGCTGCACGCCCTGGAGACTATTGTGCAGGTATGGAACAAGACACTTCTCATAAAATCAAAATCCCATTGAATACTTTCAGTTTCGAATTAATAAAAAATGGTATTGCAACAAATATCATGTTTTGGTTTATACTTGGAGTTGTTGAAGTAGCATTGCTTTGATAAAAAAGAAGGTACATTAAAAAAGCTCTCTTTCATTCTTTTTTTTAATTACTGAATGGACCTACTCTTGACCTCGATCAAGCTTGATGGAAAGAAGTTTGTTTTACTCGTATATGATTAAAAATAGAAATAATATGGCTTAGCTTAACTAGCAAAACGTAGTGAAGCAGACAGCCATGCACTTTTTAAATAAATGTTTTAAAATACCCCATAGAAATATTTTATTTATGAAAATTATTTTTAATATTAACATAATGTGTCACAATAAGGAATACTAAATATACATATTAAAATGCAGTTACTATTATTAATAATTATATACATATGTTTTTGTGTGTCCAGTCATGCTGCAACTTGGAATGTGGTCAGAGCGTGTGCAGCGCGGCGTTACAAGTGGTGTTGCGAGCGTTACAGCGCAACCAGAGTGTCGTTGTGTTGCAGCACATGTTCGCCACTGTGCGAGCGCTCATCGTCAAGGTAATACTACTCCTAGGGAGGTAATATTGTTCATGGTAATATATCTTAAACAATTTTAGTTCTGAAAGTATGCGTCTGATATTTTTTTTTGTGCTTAAAAATATGGATCTGGCGTGCTCAATAATGGACCTAAAGTGCACCAACCCAGAACCTGACACTGAGGAGAAATAGCGTCAAGATACAACTTTTCAAACGATTTTTTTTTTAGATTTTCTAACACCCTGTATATTTTACTTTTGCTTTAGAATAAGAAGGTTCAAATGCGTAATATGTAGGTATATTCGTTCTAAAAAAGCAATAAAACCATCTTAAAATTGTCAGTTTTTATGAAAAAAATAGTTTTACCATCCTGCCAAAACCACCGCCTGACCTAATAATTATTGTTTTTCTCAGAGGAGTGAATAATTGTATTGTTTTTAATGAAGTAAAATATCATAAATGTGTATTGAACCTAATTATTCTCCCCAGTTGGGCTGGTCGTGCTGCGGCGAGGAGTCGGGCATCTGCCGCGTGCTGCTGCGGCACTGCGCCGCGCTGGCCGCGCCCACGCGCGCGCACGCCTCCGCCACGCTGTACGCGCTCATGCGGCAGCACTACCAGCTGGGCAATGTGAGCACTCTGTATACTACGAGCCCCGATACTGACGCCGCTCTTACAAAAAACTAAATACATATCCCTGTTTACCGGGCTTAAGGGGACACTAGTCGCGGTCGCGAACTCACTAGTGGACCTGGCTAAAAAGCACGCTGTCTCACCAGGCATCGTGTCCATCAAAGGTAGTATCAGTGATAAGCAGGTAGACGCTAGTTACACGTACACCGTTATTGAATGAGATGCAAGATCATTTATAGTAAAACAGGCGAGTAAAAAATTAAACGTTCTTCGGAAGATCGGGTTTTATGAAAAAACCTCTGCATAAATCAATGACCAATAAAGTTTATTGAACTTTTGATATTTGAGCTTTGTCGGTACCGACTTGGTTTTGGAGATTCTACACTTCTTTTATTACTTAAACATGCCCAAAGTTATGTTAAATTCGCAAGAAAAACTAATCTTTGTTGGCTCATAACTTTTTAATGATTTTTTATTTTAGTATTCTGTTTCCGTACAGACAATATTAATAATCAGACAAAACATACCATATTTAATTTTTGATGTACATTGTCAAACAGTGCAGTAATACACCCCCGAAGTTTGTATGGAAAAAATGGCAACTAGATTCACCTTAAGAACATCAGCAACTTCGGTTAACTTTTGTCTACCACTACAACCTTTATAATAGGGATGATCACTAAAACACAATCAACACATCAATAAACATAAAACGTTTCCCTATAAAAATACATTTACAGTTTTTTTTATGCAGGGTGTAAGGTAAACGCTTCTGAAAACGAAGACAGGTGATAGGGCTAGTGATTCTCGATACAGTACCATCAAAAAATCTCGTTTTTATTTTTACCTGATTTTTTTAGCACCTTTTGTACACACTATGCTATGAGATCAGTTAAATGAACCATTATTTGAGATTAAACACATTTAGAAACGACCCCAAGTCCAGGCGACGACTTTAGGTTTAGGCATCCTTTGTTAGGCGCCGCCAAAATAAAATAAGTAGAAACATTACAGAAGCGTCAAACGTTTTAAATTGATGCAAAATAATCAATTTCAGGCGTAAGGTTATTGGTATCCGTTTGCATTTAGGTTGTATGTAACCTACGTTCCGGCTTCGGAAGCGTTCCTCGTACACCCTGTATATATCCATCTAATTTGTTATCATTTAATTGTGCTTTTTTATGCGTAGAATGATTTTTTATAAATCTATCTATCTAATATTAGAAATGTTGGAACAAAGAATGTTATTTCAAAGAAAGCATAGGATAAAAGAATGAGATAATCGAAAAAATATTCAAAATCGATGGAAATATGGAGAAACTACACGCTTATAAAGTATTTGGAAGGGATTATTCCCATCCTTGTCGCGCAGTATGGACTATGTATGGCGCTAGTATGAAGTGATAATGCCGTCTTTGTCAAATATTTATTTTATACCGTTTGTAACTTGGATTTTTTTAAAGCTTTTACACTTTTTATAATATTGTTTGCACTATTTGCAAACATATTTTTTTGAGTTTAACAAAAAAAAAATGGTCATCATCCTTTTTAATGACACATGTTTCACTTTTATCCGCAGAACTTCAGCCGTGTCAAGATGCAGGTGACGATGTCACTGTCCTCGCTGGTGGGCACGTCCACGACCTTCAGTGAGGACTCTCTGCGCCGCGCGCTCAAGACCATCCTCGTGTACGCTGAACACGACGCTGACCTTGCTGACACCACTTTCCCTGAACAGGTAACTTATGGGTAAAATATGAATAAGTCTTACTTCTGGAACAGCTCTAGCCGGGCACAAATCGTCGCCCTGCACTGAAAACTTCGTAAAGAATTGTTATTGTTTTTAACACGGTATTATTAGCTTCGCTTGTATCTATCTATCGTAACGGAATCTTGGAACTCGAATTTCACCCACTTCAAGACATCAGATTAATTTTATATTTAGCACACTCATCAAGGACCGATGACAATAAAATTATATCATAAATTGGTGCCATTGTCCTGGCGAAAATGAATAAATTGCGTTAATATAGAGTAGTTTGCGTTACAAAAGCGTGTGGTGCTTTTTTAGAATGACTACTTTTATCAAAAATATTTACATTAATTGATATCAAGCACCCCATGCTTTTTTACATTAAAATTATTGCATTTATTAATCACTCTATCCTTATTCTGATTTTTTAGGAATTATTATTCATTTGTTCTAAGTCGTAATACATATATAGAACAAACGTGCGCAGCTCTAATATGCTTCTACCTAATGCCTCTGTTGATGATAGATAATGAACCTTGGAGAACGTCAATGACGGCCATTTTTCAGTCAGTTTATATCCGGCTCGAAGGACCAATTCTAGCGCGGGAAGCAATAAAAGTTTGGGCTGTATTTTTGAGGCAATGATTTATTACCATTCTTACTGATAAATGTAACTTTCCCGGACAAACAATTAAGAGCGTTCATCCGGCGCGGGCTGGCATCGTCGCAGTTATATTGGTTTTTCGTGATTATGTTTTATTAAATACTAGCGTTTGCCAGCGGCTTCGCCCGCGTGGAGGTCGAAAATTATCCTATGGGAACGTACTATCGAGATTAAAAGTATCCTATGTGTTATTCCAGGTTACAAACTATTTGTTTGCCAAATTGTATCCAAATCCGTTCAGCAGTTGTTGCGTTATTGAGTAACAAACATCCAAACATACAAACTTACAGATTTTTGAACACTCTTAATGATTAATTTAGAGAGGAGAATCGAGGCAGTATATAAACTGCATTAGTGATTTACTTTCCAAAATGTCTATCGTGATGTCGCTGCCCAGGGTTTATTACGGAAAGTACTTCTAAATTTAGGAGTGAACTTCCAGACTGCCGTAATACACTGTGAAATTTTAATGGTTGTTTTCCCGCAGCGAAATGGTTTTGTCTTGGTAATACAATCGTTTTATAAACAAATAAAATATTAGAAACAAAAAATGGCAGATTAACCATTGTGAAAAATCACCACGTGCGAGAGTTTATTTTGCTTTAAACATTTATGCATCGCTGTTCCCTTTGTCGGAGGTGCGTGCGATTCGAGTAGTACCTACAAGTTACCTCTAGTGTTACTATTGAGTAGTGTTTTATCGAGTTGATGAATATTTTTTCAATTATTTTGAAACAAAAAAAATCTTTATTTTTTACTTTTACTCTATGCTTCGAAAGTACTCCTTATGGCAAGTTGTTCTGCCGCGGGAAAACAACCATTAAAATTTCACGGTGTATAATAATACTAGCCTATAACTGTCCCGCCACAGGGAAAAGGCCTCTTCTCAAACAAAGAAGGCGCCAGCAATGATCAGCACGCTTACTCAAGACGAGTTGGCGAAGACAAACTTATACTAACTGTAAGTCCAGGATCCCCTCGATGTTTTCTTTCACCGATGCCAGTTATATCCAAGACAAACTCAGAAAGTACTTATGAATTGAATAAGTCACATTGGTACTCTCCCGGATTTGAACCCACAACCTCGTGCATGAGAGGTGAGACCTTAACCACTAGGCCATTTCCTTATACGAATGCTGCAAGGGACCAAGATTTGTTCTCATTCCGATCCAGCCCAGGCCAGACCAGGCCTTGCAGCGACGCCCTAAGCCGAGGTCCGTACTCCACAGAGCGTGTATGTCACTTTAGTTTGAAGTTTTTAAGCCCTGGCTGGAGGCCTCAATTTATTAAGCCAGTCACAGACAAGTCCGATTAAGCAGCCGACTGACTACCTCCGAGGCCCAGCGAGACGACATTACCAAAAAAAAAGAAGTTTTTTCCACAGTGTTGTCAAGTTTATCCCGCCCCATCTCCGTCTTGATCCATTGCAATGTCACCTGCCATATACCTCTACGTTTTAATAAATCCACGCGCAGACTGTTCTCATGCACTCAGTACATGATTGTTGTTTTTAGACGGTTTTATTTAGCTCGCCCTGTTTGTTGTTGTTTTTTATTTGTTTGGGTCAAATTTAGTACTTGAAATTTTACGCCCTTGCTGTTGGCAGATTGATCTGATATATGGTACACACCTTTCGTTTTGATAAGAAAACAATAAAAAAAAAGAAAATAGAATCGTGGGGCGCGTGAAACATATTTACTCAGGTTACGCTACGCCCCACGATATTATTTTACCGAATTATTTTTTAGCTTTTAGTTAGAACCGTTTAACTTTTAAAAAAATACTTATTTAATTTTTATTGATTTGGTCATGTAATTTAAATAAAATAATCGACTGTTTTATACAAAAGGCAATATCCATGCGGTCAAAATGCATGGAATAGCCGATTCTTTTTACTACATCCCTGGTGGGTCTAGTATCATGTACTGAATTCATAGTGACAACTTGCGCGTTGATGTCCCTGCCAACCTATATAGGTCGTAAATCTCCTGATTGTCTTCTATAATTTCCAGGTCAAAGATCTAGTGTTCAACTTACACATGATCCTGTCTGACACGGTGAAGATGAAGGAGTTCCAAGAAGACCCTGAGATGCTGCTGGATTTGATGCACCGCATCGCGCGAGGATACCAACACAGCCCCGATTTGAGACTCACCTGGTTGAATAATATGGCGCAGAAGCATATGGAGGTAGGTTGATAAATAGGGTATTTTAGTTCATTAAATAATTAATCTGTTTTTGGTCACCATGAACTAGTAGCCGCCATGTTATGTCATATCGCTGAATAAACGAATCAACTTTGTACTTTTATTAATTTCGTAACCAAAGTATTTTTATTGAAATAATATCTTACATTCAGGAACAGCAAACCAACGATAAGTAGAATAATAACTTTTTTTTAAATTATAAACAATAATCACACAAAATATTTCGCGCATTTGTATATTCAGCAAACTGACGTCATACCCACATACCAATATATCCACTGCGTCCAGAGTTTTCGTCAAATTACGCGCGAAATTTGAAAATGTAAAATTTGAATGCATTTTTATTGCACATCGATGAAAAAAGAAATTGTGTTTTTTTTGTGGTTTATTAGCATTTTATAATCTAATTAAGGCACATTTCAAAAATGGGTGTAATACCCTATTAAAGAAGAATGAAAACATAAAACGTGTTTATTTGGCACATGTTACTAGTACACTTTTTTTAATAGGTAAATTAGGGGTTGATGTCTGGTATCGGTAGGACATAATCGTCGGTTGTGTGAAAGATGAAACGTTTTTAAATGTGATGTTTTAAGACATTTAATTTTTCCTCCTTCTAGTTCGTCGTGTAAAAACAGAGTATAATAATATACTGAGATATCGGTTCATATTAATAAATGGGAGAAGCAGACATGTGGAGCCGACGCCAAATTAATTTAAATAAGAGCTGTTTAGAATTAAAATCAAACTGAAGTTCGACTTTTAATTGTATTTAGAAACTTGACAGTTCAAAGGAAAATAATGTTACCATACTAAAAGTGTGTAGTGAACGATTTTGCGTAAAGAAAGAATGATAAAAATGGTTTAATTTTAAATTAAACCATTTTTATCCATTTAAAACTATACGTTTATACTTTTAAAACTATAGGTTCCACATTTATAAAACTTGAAATATATTCAATGAATTTACAATGGTTGCACTATGAGCTATTTGATGCGTTCTACGCCGTCGTCGTTTGGATGCCGGAGTGGATGCGCGCGCGACGCCTGCGCGTACTGCAGCAGTAGGGTGGTGATGTTGGATAAATTCCGATGGTTGAGGTTACGGTCTCTTTCAAACGTCAGCCGCTCCCGACAGCGTGCGGTGACACCAGGCGCGGTCCGAGGGGGTGTCCTAAGGGTCATGAACCATCCCCCCCCAAAGCCGTAAACGTAAAGCTTAAAATAGTTTTTTTTATATAAAAAAAACTTATTAATATGTAGGTAGTCTTTTTCTGTGAGCCCCCCCCCCCCCCAAGTCTGGCTGCGACGGTAGTCTTTTTCTGTGACACCCCCCCCCCCCCAAATCTTTGGCTGCGACGGTAGTCTTTTTCTGTGACCCCCCCTCCCAAGTCTTTGGCTGCGACCGCGCCTAGGTGACACACGAACTCAGCATTCGGCCGCGTTGAGGTCGGCGCGTGCTCCGATAGACCCCAGCCTTAGGGCGCAGTGTCCGCCGGGTACAGGAGGCATACGATCATAGGTCATTGTGGCGACACTTGTGCTGTCCCAGCGCGCAGCTTGTTCAGCTAAAGTGATGATCAGTATCATAATGTTGTTTTATATTTGTGTTTCAGAGGTCAAACCACACGGAAGCTGGCATGTGCCTGATCCACGGCGCGGCCTTAGTAGCGGAACAGATGTGTGCGGGCGGGCGAGGGGCCGCCTTACTGCAGCGAGTCACTCATAACGCGCTTGACGAGAGCTGTGCTGATGCACTGCATCATCATCTCACGCATCTTGAGCTGCAGGTATACCATAGTCCTCTTGACAAAGCATCGAAGTAAATTCCAGGCATTCCAAGAAAAACCTCATCAGATATCAACTCGAGCTTTGATAGTCCCGTATTTCTCTGGAGACTGAGAACCATAAATAAATGGCTTTTTTACTTTTTACAACTTAATTTTCTTCCTCATTTATGTTAATGGTGTTTTAGAATGCAGGTCGTCGTTGGTTTGTATTACCTTTATCCATAATCAAAATTGGTAAAACACAAAAAGAAACGACATAAAAAAAAGCAAATTTATCTTCCAACACAAAATACCATAAGTAACATACAATGACCCTGTTCCTCTGCCCACTCAGGCGCTACTAGAGCACGCGGCCAGTGAGCTGATGACCGCGGGCATGTATGAGACTGTGAACGAGGTGTACAAGGTACTCATACCCATCGCGGAACAACACCGGGACTACAAGAAACTCGCCAACATACACAGGTATAAACATTTCAATTTTATAATACTGCAACTCGATTGACGTTTATCATAAGATCTTGGAATCTGTCCGGAACGAGCCGGACAGACGAGATTTGTTAGTATTATATAATAGTATGTGCGAAATTATGGTATTTCATAGCGTTTTTTCTACTCTTGTTTCGGAAGAATCTAGGATGCTATACACGCATGTAAACATTAATATTAATCTCAGAGGTATTGTAAGATAATTTTTAGTTGAGTAATAGTACGTTGAGTCCATTTGTAATGGTTAGGGTTGCATACTCTGTCTAGATTAAAACGCAGTTTAAATAAATAAAGATAAATTTCTACGTTAGGTGATCTAGAATCGTGCTGAATTCTCTCTACCACCCTGTGTAGTACTTCAGTAAGCATGCTTGTTTGCTCATGCGAACAAACATGCTTTTTAATAGCATGTGTATTTCAGTCTTAACGCATCAAAGAAAGAAAGTAATAAAAGAATGAAAAAGAAAAGAATAAATTTGCTAATGAAAAATATAATTCCCATCTCAGCAAACTGAACGAAGCCTTCACCCGCATAGAGCAGTTGCACGGCAAGCGCGTGTTCGGCACGTACTTCCGCGTGTCGTTCTACGGCGCGCGCTTCGGAGACCTGGACAGCGAGGAGTTTGTGTACAAGGAGCATGCGCTCACCAAGCTGCCTGAGATCTTCAGCAGGCTGGAGGTCAGTAGACATTAGGGATGCCTCGATACGCCTTTTTTCCCATACGATACCGATACCGATGCTCTTAAAAAAGTATCGGCGATACCGATACGCTTAATCATTTAAAAAATGAAGGCAAAATAAATAAAACACAAGTCAAATTATTATTTTTTATTAATATAAAAAGAAGAAATAACGAGACAAACTAAATAAAACCGTTTATAACATAGACAGGTTGAGATTAGTTAATAGTATATTTGGCATAGTTAGTTCGTGCCTCGTTTGTAATGAAATAAACGAGACGACACCCGCGTTTACATTACATTTTTAAAGCGCGAAATTTGAAAAGTATCGTTGAATCGGCCATAAAAATATCGCCGATGCCGAAGGTTTAATAGCGCTGACCTTGAATGTGCAGAAGGCGATTTTTGGGTATGTTTGGCAGGGTATGGGATGCGACGGGTAACGCAGCCAGTGAGTGATTGCCCGCGTTGGTCAGTCAGTTGCTTGTCCCGGCTCGCTCCGTGAAAAGTTAGTAATTTTATGCGTGATTGTTACACATGCGGACATCCCCCCACCACTTTCGCCAATCGCTCTTCAACCGCGGCGATACCTGTATAAGAAGCGCAATTCTCGTATTTAAAAGAACATTCTCAATGTAATCTGTTTCAGTTGATCAAAAATGCCTAAAATTTTCTTACGTTTTGACATTAATTGTCGCTGAGATGAGATGGCGACTTGATTTTGAAAGTTTTTAAGTACATAATTGGATTTCAGATGATAAGATTCTAGCCGAACACGTTAAATATTGCTCTATTTTGCCTTCCTTAGACTTTGAATACTTTGACCTTTTTTTACTATGGATGTGTATTGAATTTGTTCATAAAAATGTTGTTTTTCTCTATTTCTTTCGCTTCTATAAGATATATTTATTCGTTTTACTATGACATAACAAATATAGAAAAATATCTTTAAAAAACATCAGATTTGGCGTTTACATAATTTCTGGCTTTTTGTTCAGTACTAGCTGATCTGACGGGCGTTTTCACGACGATTTCAATATTCAATAAAAAAAAATCCCACAGAAAAACGAACGTTTAGTTTTTGCTTTCCATTAAAACCTCATTCGGACACATAACCAAATCGGTCCAGTCGTTCTCAAGTGATGCGCATGCGCACCAAACTGCATTTCATTTTAATTTCTGAAGCTTAAAAAAAACCGTTACGTCACTTTCCAGGCCTTCTACGGCGCCCGCTTCGGCGTCGAGAACGTGGTCATCATAAAGGACTCCAACATCGTGGACGTCAGCACACTGGAGGCCGACAAGGCCTACATACAGATCACGTACGTGGAGCCCTACTTCGAGCCGCACGAGCTGCGCAAGCGGGCCACGCACTACGAGAAGAACTACAATATCAGTGAGTTATTACTATCAACTAGTAAACAAAGAACATGAATTACAAGGCGTACATCCAGGGGGCCTAAAAACGCCACATTATCCAATTCCTCTAAAAGCAATTCACTTTCTGAAATCCCCTATGATTCTGCTATTTGACAATCTTACTTTAACAAAGCAATTGATAATTTGGTGACCATTTTACGAATGTCCATACAAAACTGTCAAACAGATGAATTGCGTGCTGTCTACGCAGATAATATTATGAATCGTCAGTTTGTGATCATTTGGCGATTTTAAATATGATTCATAATATTATCCTATTATGATTCTGTCAAAGCGGCCTTTTTAGACGCCCTGATCACAAGCGAGCCACTACGAGAAGAACTTATTATATTTGTGAGTTCATACTACATCATCATCATCAGTTCAACCGAAATACGTCCACTGCTGGACGTAGTGGCCTCCCCCATGCTCGGCCACTTCGACCGGTTCTGTGCTTCCCGCATCCAACGGACTCCTGCGGGTCAAAATAATTTCAAACGTGTGAATTGTGAAGTTTTGCCAGGTCATTTAATTTGACCCTGTATATTTTTTATGATGCTGTAGATTGAAGATGAGCATTTTAAAGTATACTAATGCGGTCGCAGACTTATATGAAATTAAAACTTTAAAATCTCCTAGGAGCAACGTGGTTGCTTGAAAGAAACTACTTGATACTCCATCTTTTTGCTTGGATTTGGTCTACACTAATAGCACCCTTCTTTAGTTCGTTAAGGCCCCGTTTGGGTATAGGCCTCCTCCAAGTTTTTCCAAGTAGTTCTGTTTCGTTCCTTCGCTACGTTTGTCCGGTCGTTTGCTTCATTTCATCTGCCCAACTTTCTCATGTCTTCTGGCTCTCTTGCCGTTCGGGCCCGGCCATTGAGTTACCAACTGTGTTCTTGTTGCTACATTCTGTCACTCTTGCTATGTTTCAAGATCGCGCGCTGAAGTTTTTGTAGTTTATCTATGGTATAAATAAAATTCAGACCAAAATTTATAAAAAAACAAGATGGGGGCGTTAGTTCCATTTTCGACCACGCGCCAAATGAACCTTGTGGCACTATATTTACTAATATTTTGCAACAGTCAATAAAAGTTTTAATATAGTGATTTGTTTTGCAGAGCGCTTCATGTACGCGACGCCGTTCACAGTGGGCGGGCGCGCGCACGGGGACATCGCGGAGCAGTGCAAGCGGAAGACCATCCTCACCACCGCGCACCACTTCCCTTACGTCAAGACTAGGATACAGGTGGATTTTTTCATTTTAATTCAGAATCGTGAGAAGTTTATCATGTTTTGCAACTACAAACTTAATGACAAGCATGACAAAGCGCCAATTCCATTGCAATCGGAAAAAAAATGGGCCTTTTTGTTAGAAAATGTCACGAAAAATCTTCTTTGAATTGTCTTAAGGTGAACCTAGTCCACATTTTTTCAATACAAACTTCGGGAGTGTATTATTCCATTGTTCGACAATGTACATCAAAAATTAAAGATGATATGGTTTTGTCTCATTATTAATATTGTCTGTACGGAAACAAAATACTAAAATAAAAAGCCATTAAAAAGTTAGGAGCCAACGAAGATTAGTTTTTCTTGCTAATTTAACCTAACTTTGGGCGTATTTAAGGAATAAAGGAAGTGTAAAATCTGAAAAACCAAGTCGGTAGCGACAAAGCTCAAATATCGAAGAGTTCAGTAAACTTTATTGGTCATTGATTTATGCTATGGTTTTTTCATAAAACCCGATCTTCCGAAGGACTGTTCTCAATTTTTTACGGGCCTGTTGTACTATAAACGATCCTGCATCTCACTCAATAATGTTGTGCGTGTAGACTAGCTTTTATCTGCTCATTACTGATACTACCTGTGTCGGACACGATACCTGGTGAGACAGCGTGCTTTTTAGCCAGGCCCATCAATGAGTTCAAGCCCGCGACTAGGTTCCCCTTAAGTAGACAGTTGAGTAAGTGGTCAATGTAAATTGATATTATGCATTGAGGTGCTTATGCGTATCTGAGGTGTACATATTTGTTAATTGATAGTTACAATGCAGATAAGCTTGCTCAAATACCAAAAATCCTAACCACTATTTTGCTACTAGCTTCTAGTCCAAATGCACAACGGTAGAATAAATTGTTTGCAACCTGTTGTATTGATTTATCCATTTCTATTTCCAGGTTGTCCAGCGAACGCAAATCATTTTGACACCCATTGAAGTGGCCATTGAGGATATTCAAAAGAAGGTACACGTATATTTTATTTATTTTAAAAGTGGCCCTAGTTTAGTATCATGTCCCTTGAGATTGAGTTACTGCATACATCTTATATAATTACGTATTTTATTTGTGAAACGTTTCTTCATCATACGATCTATCATCAGATCAACGAGTTAGCAGCAGCAACAAGCCAGGAGCCGGCGGATCCCAAGATGCTACAGATGGTGGTGCAAGGCTGCATCGGTACCACCGTGAACCAGGGACCTCTCGAATTGGCGCAGGTATGAACGGACAGAAATAATTGGCGTGCTGTGAAAACCTCGTAAAAAAAAATATCGTTTTTGGGACGAAGTACTTTAACGTAGCTTGCGATAGGAGTTAAATTGTAGAAGTCGCCACGTAACACAAAAGCGACCTCTGTGCGACTCCATGCGAATTGTTATTATACATATACAAAGGAAAAAGATAGAAATGGTGAGATTGTTTTCATTGTTTTTGAGGGTGCTGAATAAAAGTGAGGTAAACACGAAAACCGAAATTGGCGGCTGCAAACATTTTAAAATGTTTCATTATGGGTGTTGTTTTCAAGGTTATTGAGGGTGCTGATACCAATAGTAAGATCAAAATAGAATTCAATTATTTTAAAGATAGAGTAAACGCGATAGGAACTTCGTTCTTACGGGGTCCCCCGACCCTACACTCTACACCCTACGCTCTACTGGTATTTGAGCAGAGAATTTAACCTCTTGCTGAATGTTACAGGTCTTCCTGGCTCCAGTAGCGGAAGGCACGCAGCCTCCCACACGGCTCACAAACAAACTACGGCTTGCCTTCAAAGATTTCTCCAAGAAGTAAGTTGAGATAGATATTTGACCATAACTTATAAAAAACTAAAGCAACGTTTCAATGGAATAGCCCAAGATTTATAAATGAATGTGACAAGCTCTTTAGGTAAGCCGGGATCGCGCTACGTGGACAAAAGTATGTTACTCGATAAAATATCAGCTCTGCAAGTGAATCCTGTCAAAAACGGTCCAGCCGTTTTGGGGATTAGCCGAAACAGCCTGGCAGACAGAAACAATTTTAAAATTTGTATTTTTTTGTGTTATTAGTACGAAAACTTGAAGAATGGACACTTGTACGCATCATGCATACTACACAGTTGCGTTATACTTTTACCAAGCCATAGTAACGTCACAAAACTCACAACGAAATGGTGCGAATCCAATGAGAGGCCTGTTTTACCGACCACCGCATACCAACCAGGCATAGCCCTGGGCCCGCACGTTAGTGTGCACGTCTTAGCTCACACGTTATGCCCGCAGGTGCCACGACGCCCTGCGGAAGAACAAGAACCTGATCGGCAGCGACCAGCGCGAGTACCAGCGCGAACTGGAGCGGAACTTCCAGCGCTTCACGGAGCGACTGGCGCCGCTCATACAGGCCACGCCCGGCCATGTCGCGCAGCTCAGGTATACATATTATAAACTTCCAGCGCTTCACGGAGCGACTGGCGCCGCTCATACAGGCCACGCCCGGCCATGTCGCGCAGCTCAGGTATACATATTATAAACTTCCAGCGCTTCACGGAGCGACTGGCGCCGCTCATACAGGCCACGCCCGGCCATGTCGCGCAGCTCAGGTATACATATTATAAACTTCCAGCGCTTCACGGAGCGACTGGCGCCGCTCATACAGGCCACGCCCGGCCATGTCGCGCAGCTCAGGTATACATATTATAAACTTCCAGCGCTTCACGGAGCGACTGGCGCCGCTCATACAGGCCACGCCCGGCCATGTCGCGCAGCTCAGGTATACATATTATAAACTTCCAGCGCTTCACGGAGCGACTGGCGCCGCTCATACAGGCCACGCCCGGCCATGTCGCGCAGCTCAGGTATACATATTATAAACTTCCAGCGCTTCACGGAGCGACTGGCGCCGCTCATACAGGCCACGCCCGGCCATGTCGCGCAGCTCAGGTATACATATTATAAACTTCCAGCGCTTCACGGAGCGACTGGCGCCGCTCATACAGGCCACGCCCGGCCATGTCGCGCAGCTCAGGTATACATATTATAAACTTCCAGCGCTTCACGGAGCGACTGGCGCCGCTCATACAGGCCACGCCCGGCCATGTCGCGCAGCTCAGGTATACATATTATAAACTTCCAGCGCTTCACGGAGCGACTGGCGCCGCTCATACAGGCCACGCCCGGCCATGTCGCGCAGCTCAGGTATACATATTATAAACTTCCAGCGCTTCACG
The DNA here is from genome assembly GCA_949091785.1 of Polymixis lichenea. Taxonomy (NCBI): domain Eukaryota; kingdom Metazoa; phylum Arthropoda; class Insecta; order Lepidoptera; family Noctuidae; genus Polymixis; species Polymixis lichenea. The sequence goes on from OX420937.1 coordinate 23,543,180, forward strand.
GAGCGACTGGCGCCGCTCATACAGGCCACGCCCGGCCATGTCGCGCAGCTCAGGTATACATATTATAAACTTCCAGCGCTTCACGGAGCGACTGGCGCCGCTCATACAGGCCACGCCCGGCCATGTCGCGCAGCTCAGGTATACATATTATAAACTTCCAGCGCTTCACGGAACGACTGGCGCCGCTCATACAGGCCACGCCCGGCCATGTCGCGCAGTTCAGGTATACAGTTTCTATACATATTATAAACTAAAGTCGCTTTTCATGTCTATCTGACTGGGTTTTGCTTCTAAACTACGCAACAGATTTCGATCCCGCTTTCACTATAATTTAGAGAATTTCTTCCGGAAGTCATTGTGCTTATAATAAAATAAGGACCCTATTTCTTACTACTGACATTGCGACATATGGAGTGTGGAGTTGTGGAAGACGTCATCACTTTGTCTTCAATAAGAGACTCAAAGAAATTATCTGTTTGGGGTCTTGAGGTTGAACCAACTTGATATGGGCACATTTCATAAAATCCTGTGCCAACCATGATAATGTGAAGACTCTGTTCAGGTTCCTGGCCAAATGTAATCGGAAGCATTGTATTTAGGGTACGATGGGCAGAGGCGTCACTAGGGTGGGGCAGCCAGGGCACGAGCCCTGGGCGCCTATCGAAGGGGGGCGCAAAAAGTCGCCAATGATTAAATAAAAAAATAATTAAAACATCAATGAAACATTTCATACTGTTACCTATATCTAAGAAATCTGAAGAGCTACTTGAATATAATGTGCAGTACGAGGATGAAACCGTATTTCCTAATCTGCCTATTTCTATTCAAATTCTCTTAAAATTGCAGCATTGCAAGCGATTTTTAGCAAGTTGAAATAATACCTTCGTTATTGAAGGCTATAATTGGTCAAGAAAGGTTATGCGACCTAGCTTTGCTCAGAGTAGACCTAAAAGATAATTTACGAAGGGGCACAAATGTGATGTGTGCCCTAGGCGCCATTTTCTATTGTTACGCCCCTGACGATGGGACTGTCATACGTATTGCAGTTATAAAAGTCCTTCATTAAAAAAAGATTTTTTTCGAAGTGCGACATAACATTCAAATTTCACACTAGCACATTTTCACCACAGGTGCTGTGTAATAAACAGAGGTCGGAGTAGGTAGATTAATTTTATATACTTGCGTCAAGATATTATAATATGGACATGCCATTTTATCATCATGAAAAAGTTCCGGAATTGGAATTATGGAATAAAATAAAATAAAAAACATACAGATAGGCTAACAAAATCGTTTATTATACGAATGATTGATTGAATTCAATGAACAATTATTTTTAATTAAACAAAAACATGAATAAATTATTTTTAATCCTCATCGGATACAATTTCCGTATTATGGCTTTCAACGTTAATACAATTAAAATAAATAAACATCACAATAAATACGAAGTTCCGGTATTTTGGAGGTATATCCATATTATCCTCTACGTTTGACGTCAACGACCTTAAATCAATCTACCTACTCCGACCTCTGATAATAAAGCAGATGCTTAAAAAAACTCATTTTTTAAGTCCCTGTACTTAACGCTTATGGCAGTCAACAGTGAATATTTATTTCGGGATTTCTAAAAAAATCTACTGAGTATCGTGCCATCTCGCTCCCACATTTTATCATCTTCAATTAATGTCCCATTGGTGCAGTGGTCGCAAGCGCTACAGCTGAGCATGAAGAGCTGGGTACAAATCCCAGGTCGGGCAAAGTGTTATTGGGTTTTTCTATAAGGAATTTCTCAACTAGATTTGTGCCCAGTTGCTGGCAATAGGCTTGCCCCCTATTACATGGGATTTTAACGTAACTGGCGAAATGTCAGTGTACAGTTGGTACACCTCTACCTAACCTTTCGGGGTTTACAGGCTTGATGTTATGATAACTTGAAATAATATTTAATTGTACTCGTTACAGCAATGGACTGAGCAAGCACGACTACAAGTACCAAGCTTGAGGCGATCAAGCGAAACGAAGCAAATCACTATATTACCACCGTCGAAGTACCTAGTAATTATATTATCACTATAATTTTACATAATTGTAATTATATCACTCTTATTTAACTTTTATTTGTATTAATTGTGTTATTGTATCGCACTACCACCACTCACAACCATTCGACAGGCTGCCGTGTCGGAATTGAAATTCGTTTATTTGCAATATGCAGATGTTTATAGACATTCATGTAATAGACGTATATCACATTCGTTGTAAACACAATATTTTACCTTCGTTTACCTGATTTTTTTTTTTTTTTACCTGATCTAGCTGTCGAAAGAATAACGGCCGTCTATTTGATTTAACCCATCAAAGTTTTTGTGACTTGTGAATAGCATTGATTGATGATCGATGCGGCACGGAAGCGTATCGAATTGTTGTCAATAGCTATGCTGTACCTATTTGTATGTTCCCGTTGCGTGGACCAGTCCGTAGAAGCCGCAAAACACGCACGCCACTGTACAAAAACCGACTTATCGGTCAGTCGTCGTTCGAACGAATACAGTATAGTAATATAGAGGGTAGTCGACGTATAGTTTAGTGGTGTGCGGGATATTACATACGACTATGCACATTTAACAACCCGTTTTTAACATCAAATTATTTAAAATATTTTGAAACCGCGTATTGATAATAGCACTGCGCATACGCAGCATGCCTTATTCTCAATGCAATACAAAACCAGTGCGATTTTAACTAACTTCATTTTATTAATGACTTGGAATATGAATGACCCGGAGGTATTAATGACTTGGAATTACATAAAAAATTGTAGAAATAAAAGTAAAACTAATTTCGAAGTTATAATCTAACGCACAAGTAGCAAGATGTCGTTCTACATGTTTAACTAGTTTAAAATGGCGGTGTTTTACTGGTGATAGTTTTCTTTGTTTCTGTTATTGATTGAGGCAGATTAATGCCAATTTTGACAATTAAACAAAATTGCTCTAGTCAGTTCTTCTATCTATCGTCTCTACCGTAAAAGATGCTGTGATCATAGCTTGTGAAATACACTTCTCACAAAAATTAAGGGAGCAAAAAAAAATCCTAACTTTTGGTAAATTTTCAAATTACCAAGTCCGTAGACAAAAAAAAAACAATCTTTATTTGTCAGTAGTTTTCGAACGATTACTCGAAAATAGAATTCGAAAAAACCAGTTCAGATCCAAAAACTAGACACTTAGAGCTATAATTTGCTTTTTTAAATTTTGCTGTACGACCATTTTTCTTCAAGATACAGCACGTTGAAAATCGACCAAAATTTTTAATATTTTTTTGCTCCCATTTTTTGTGAGAAGTGTACTTGAAAGCTTAGATCAAGAATACAGATCAAAAGTTAAAAATGTATGCGTACCCACACAGATTAATTGTGAACGAAATTGAAACAAGGTGCGAGAGCTTACCTTATGATCTTACTTTTTTCAGTATTCCAAATGAAAACTAGTATTTAAATTAATTCTGATTGATCTAAATGTATGTAATTTATGTGTCTGTATTAATTCCAAATATTGTGTGTACTACAAAATAGACTATATAGCTGATAAGTGTAATTTCTATTTATTCAGTGATTTGAGAAAAACTTTTGAAACCAAAATCCGACGGTGATATGCATAGGTACTTTAGGGTGGTCGCACTTCTGACGGAAGATGCGTCAGGCGGGCGTCACTTCGGTAATCCTCTGTTGCACGTAAAAATCCCTCTTTTGTTAAATTCCTATCTTATTGTGAGAAAACTTAAAATAATTAAAACATGACTGTGTGACCATAAAAGTAAACTCTACAAGAAAACTTGCAAATATTTCAAGAATTACAATCTGGAGTTGAACTCGAGACCGACCACCAAGAATTGGAGGATGAAACTCAATTCAAGTACGAATTTATAGAATTAATAAACACCTCCCTCAAATGCAAATGACTAACAATGAGAAAGACTAATCATTTATTCTCTCTTCACAAAGCTGACTTAATGTATACAAAAAATGCCTCAGCTGTATTCCACCTTTGTGAGAGCCTGATATGGGTTTTTGGAAAAACCATTTGGAAAAAAAACGAATGAAGTAAGTACGTAACCCACAACAATAGATTACGCAAGTTGCGTCAACCTGGCTCATCTAGAAAACACCCGAAACTGAATTTTAAACTCTCACAAGAAACAGAATCTTTTGAAAACTTCATCAAGAGATGGTCATTGTTCTTTATAATGACCTAGCGTTTGCCAGCGGCTTCGCCCGCGTGAAGGTCGAAAACTATCCCACGGGAACGTAGTATTGGGATAAAAAGTATCCTATGTGTTATTCCAGGTTACAAACTACCTGTGTGCCAAATTTCATTCAAATCCGTTCAGCCGTTTTTGCGTGAAAGAGTAACAAACATCCATACATCCATACTCACAAACTTTCACATTCATAAATTAAAAGTAGGACTAGCTTTTGCCAGCGGCTTCGTCCGCGTAGAGGTAGAAAGTAATCCCACGGGAACGTTTACCGGGATAAAAAGTATCCTGAGTTAAGAGCGTTCTTTCCGCGCGGCCTGGCAACAACGCATTTATAGTGATTATTTCATTATATACAAACAAAAGTACGATTTTTTTTCAGCCAAGCACTAGATCGTTGGTATTAATATTTTTTTAATATTTACTCTAATAAAAAGATTTAATCATACTTAGTAAGGAAAATATAAGTAAATACCAAAATAACTTTATAAAACAGCATACAAATTTGAAAATACCAAGGATCTAGTGCATGGCTTAAAAAAATGTTTACTTTTGTTTTTATTTAATGAAATCATCACGAAAAACCGCCATAAATGCGCCGTTGCAAGCCCGCGTGGTGAGAACGGCCTTAATCCAGGTTTTAAACTATCTGTGTGCAAAATTTCATCAACATCCATTCCGCAGTTTTAGCGTAATTGAGTAACAAACATCCAAACTTTCACATTTATAATATTATATGTATATTTATAAAATAGGATAGAAAAATGGATCCAAATCCAAAGGCTCGCACGCTACTGGCAACTTTAAGCCCAGAGTTTCATCAAAAGGTTTAGGATTTATGCTCACCCGAAAACCCATTGAACAATGAGTTCGATGAGTTATCGGATATACAGGCTCAAATTAAATTAGCTGGCAATACTTTACGCGTGTTGGGTAACGATGCAGAAAATTAATCGGTACCCAACACGGGGGTAAAATATTGCCAGCTAATTTAATTTATAAACGTCATAATGGCAGGGCCAGTGTTATCGTGAAATTCCGTTTATGCCTTGTGAGGTTCAAATTTTTCAGGACGAGTACAAAATAGTACGAAATGGTTACTAAATATAAACGTGGTATAATCTTTCGATTACAAGAGTTGGTCGCACCATTATGACGTTTATTATAATTTGACCCCATATTTTGTTTTATCATGTTGAGATATAGATACCCATCACGTCCGCGGAGTTTCGCTAGTTAATTTAATTTCACTCTGTTCGCTTGTCAGTTCTGGCGTTTCGCTACGTATATTTCTCATCAGATGTGCGACCATCCATATGTAGTAACTACCACTGAAGGTGTTTAACAAACCCTGAATAGCTTTAGTGGTATGAAAAGTTTCTATCGCTAAGAAATAATATGACTGACCGGTATGATTGATACCAAAGATAGGGCGGGCATGTCACTAGAAAGATTGGTTCAATTTCAATAGTTTTTCTATCACCATTGTCTAGAACACTACGAAACCTATATTTATAAATCAATAAAACTAATATTTACTATAGTGTAATGTTTTTATTTCTATCCAATAATGTATCTAATATTTAAGTTCACGTTACGCTACAGTTTGGAAACGTGTGCGCCTGAGGGTACAATCAGAACGCGATCAAACATTATGTCATGAGGTTCAGAGATGTCGACAGAGCGTGGTCTGGTTGCACCCTTACACAAATTTATATCAACAAGATTCATTAGAATAACGTTATACACACACATGTTCGTCTGAGGACAATAAATTGCATGTTATGAACTAAATCACATTCCACTGTAGGTGCTTAGTCAATAGTATTAAATACACCAGCCCACATGTGAGAAGATTGTTTGAAGGAAAATAAGAAATATGCATAAGGATTGAGGGCCATAATCATGAAAGGTAAAACTAATGTTTGAGAGATTTAATAGAAGGTATAAAAAAATTGTTAAACCAATCCAAGCTTTTGTAAAACAAACTTGGAATAAGCTATAGCAATTCGAAAGTGTCCTTCAACCCTTACTTAAGCGCAAGGCTAAAGTCGTAAGGATTGAGGGATACAGTTTTTAGCGTTATAACATTTAGACCGTGAGGTTTTTAGATCCCTTTTCTGTATTACATATTATTAGACTTACTAAATCTAGATGAAAAAATAAAATTTGTAGACATAGGCACTTGACCAATACGCTAAGATCCTTTGAAATACTACATCGGTTGTTTTTTTTTTACAATTTGTACTAAATCTAGTAACATTAGTTTTTGGATTCATGATTCCTCAATCGTTACGCACATAAATGACAAACCTTTGTCGGTGACTATTGATAGCTGTTTGTTTCACGATTAGTAATTATAGGTATTTATAGTGCAAATAATTATGTTCTTTCTCTTCTTAACTATTTTATGATACACAAGGTTTGTTCACTCCAAACAATCTTCACTTTACAATTCTAATTCATGATATATAAAAATGTAATAATAATAAAACCAGAGCCTGTGAATGAGATACAGGTCTGCATGTGATAAGGTAGTAACTATAACAAAATATAGAAAATTATTTTGCCATATTCGCTGTGTGCGCGATAAAAGGCATGCGAAATAAAATGTCACAAGAATAGTAAGGCCATTTACAAAGAATTAATAACTAGCGAATCGCGATTTTTACATTGCACGTTTTCGCCTTAAGGCAGAGGAATTTTATGTACACCCTCATTTCGGCAAATACTCGCGACATCATTAGAAGTTAAGATAAATATAAAGCAATTTACATTTGACAAGACCCGGTCCAATAGATTTGCCGCCACACCAAGCTACGTAGCACCCAGCGAATATGGTTTTGTTTACTTGGAATCAATTTCCGCAGGGTTCTATGAAATAAACCAATTTGGTTTTCAACCTAACTACTCTTATAAAAATACTCAGACAGGCTTGTTTCTCTTAGTCCCAGACGAAAGCAAGGTATCTTGTCTGCAGACTTGAAGTTCAACATCGTCATATCACATAAAACCATTATTTGGTCAGAGAGGGCTATACAATCTCTCCACTTTTGATAGTCTCACAAATCTTCAGGAACATATTGAAAAGATCTATTTCCAATATGAAGCAGAGGGCTGTTTGTCAACAGTTTACATGCAATTTTATATGAATAATGGTTTAATTTACAGAGATATTTGCATATGAATGTTGCCAATGGACGCTGCGAGAGACTTAGAATCGCGGTTTTTGGCACCTAGCCTCTAATTGATCTTGAATCTACTAGAATAATGGGCAAATTAAACAAAACTAAGGTCTAAACTGACCTCGCGAGGAATTACCTCACTACACCTTCCAGCAGTATAGTACTTTCTTGGTAATATTGGTGCAGAAATTGCTCGTATTACTATCTAGAAACGAATACACAGTTGTGTTCCAGTCTCACATTTATGTAGAACACGCCAAACAGAATAGTCACAAGAAATTATGTTTCTTATTTTTTCTTTCTTTCTTAGTATGAGCTAAAGTTGACGTCCACTACTGCCACATATGACTGCACTTACAAGCTACACATTCGAACATGAATACATCGATACGGACTAAGCCCGCAGAAGCGCCTAAATCCACATAAAATTAAAACACTTTATAAAGCTACCAAATTAGAAATAGCGAAGTATGGCAACACTATTGAGTCCATCGCTAGCAACACTGTTTGGTGCTTTAGATGTGGCGCTGCCGCTCGTAGATCTCCAAGGTGCGGACATAGAAATAGTCCCCTCCGTATCGAATACTTGGCATGCCACATGCAGCTCTATATCATTCAGACTCCGCCGGCGTATGCCAAGTGAGCCTCTCCTCGTAGAAAGCGATCACCTGTAGTCAAGTCACAACTATTAGAATATAGTTATATATCTATCTCTCTCTCTCACACACAATTAACTCGGCTTTTCGAAAGCTTATCTCGACAAGCAAAGCTCTGAAGTTTTTTAAAGGGAGTCCCCATTTGTTGCTTATTTTCAGTTACTGTTCAATTAACTTATTGTTGCAATAATTTGTAACGTAAAATAGTCAAAGTTGTAAGTATAAAATAGTGAAGAGAAATTTAGGTCTAACTTGTTTAGTTTTATATTTCTAGTCAAAAATAATATAAATGTAGAGTTTTGATTAGGTGTATACACAGTATTGATTCTAAAACTTATTCGCAAATTCAAAAACAAAATCATTCATACCTGCTGTGGACACTTGAGGTTGGCAACTTTAGCAGGCACAAGCTCGGCCTCATCAGAGTCCGCCCATTTGATTAAGAACATCAGCTCGCCGGTCGCGTCCGATGCACCTGTATAAAAAAAGCTAATTAGGTATGGTATTTTATAAAATAAACAAGTGTTCTTGATAAATCACAGAAAAGTCGATTAGATTGTGTTAATTAAAGAACTTAAAAATAGACGCAAAGTGAAACGGCGTAAAATAGAAACACAGAGATATGTAGGAGTTGACCTGTCCACTCCCAAGAGTGAATGGTATGTGTCTTACCTATAATTTTCTCAGCCTTCAATCCTTTGTCGAAGCCCGACCTGCCCCTGTCTTCCTTGCGCTCGCGCTTGGACTCCTTGTGGTCTTCAGCAGAGGACACGCTGGTGCCGCGCCCCTTGCGACCAGATGGCGTGTCCTCGCTAGCCTCACGCACACGCTTCTTGCCGCGGTCTTCTGGTTTCTTAGTTTTAGGCTGCTTAGGGAAGACATAATTATTACTAACATGATGTATCGATGTTTTTTTGCAAAATGAGACGCTTTTTTACATTGTATGTAGATCAAAATTAATTTACGCTACAATTACGATACAATAAGTACAAAGTTAAATTCATTTAAATCATCAATAAAGTCTCGTCTTATTGTCACAAAATAGTCCTATTGTAGCAAGCGTAGTTTTGTGTAAAAACAGTGCCGCAATTTGCAAAAAACGTAAGTAATTTGAACTACACGAGTTTCATAGACGGATTTTAATGTAATAGACAAGAAAGATCACAAACTTAGTAAATGAAGTTTTTTTTTATTTAGGAAAACAAGTGACGCATTACATTTTTTAGGAAGAAATACAAAAGATACAGCCAAATTGTCCACAAAATACAAAGGGGGTTAAACAATAATTGCTATAGGTAAGAGTTTTTTTTTAATTCAAGTCTAAACTTTGCTTGAAAACATTATAAAATACTTTTTTATAAAAAAAATATTATGATGACAAGATCTTTGAATATAATTTACCTCCTTCTCCTTTTCCTTCCTATTATCTTCAAAGGTCTTGATCAGCTCTTCGCAGTCAAGGTTCTCAACAGGCTCCCAGGTACTCTCCTCCTCTTTATAGCCTTTCCATTTCAACAGGTATTGGATCTTCAAGTAACAAACAGTTGTCAGTTATTATAGCTGTGGTTTTTATTTTAATACTTTTACCTAGTAACTGGGTTATGGGGGTCAGATAGGCTCCATGTAAGGAAGCTTTCCCAAAATAAAGAAAATTCTAGGCATATTTATGATGATGCAAAAGTAATGTATCAGAAATGCATTTTATTAAATACTAGCTTTTGCCAGCGGCTTCGCCCGCGTGGAGGTCGGTGTATTATACATATAAAACTTCCTCTTGAATCACTCTATCTATTAAAAAACCCGCATCAAAATCCGTTGCGTAGTTTTATAGATTTAAGCAAACATAGGGATATAGGGACAGAGAAAGCGACTTTGTTTTATACTATGTAGTGAAGAATAATAAATTTCACAAGCAATTCTCATGTTCAAATTCATGCTTATATGGATACCATATTACTTAACTACTGTCTAAAATAACAGGATTTTGTTTGGTTTCATCAGTACCTATGTAGCGACCTGGACAGCTCTGTCATTTGCCGCTTCATTTACGTCCTGGAGGCCCCTGGAAGTATGACGGTCAGAAAACATGTGGCTTATCCTGTGCTTCCACTCTCACGTTTAGGATGGGTCAATTCTCTTCTATTTTTTTATGGTCATCTTTTATTGATACACTAATAAAAGCTTCTTTCTGCACACTGAAATGTGATCTGATCATATAATCCAGCATCAATGGTATGGTGAGTAATGATTCAAGGCAGTAGTTAAGTATAAAAACTAATCAGGCGACTTTGATAAGGAACCATTCAATTATTACGCAAGCAGATTTTTTGCAATTATTAACCCCCCTCTCCCTCGTCAGCAAAAGTAAGCACAGCTCTTACCGCCCTCTCCCATGCTCACGTAAACATTGGTACATGCATTTTTCAATGTGTTCTGGTTTATTTATTGATTAATGAGCAGCAGTTATGTGTCTAGAAGTAAGGAATAGGCTTGGAATAGAGGACTTTAACGCATATAATACATGTATAGATAAGCAAATTTTATTGAGATGGTATTCAGTTATTTTAATCTTTATATATTAACTAACAAACTTCTTTTAAAATTTTGGTATGTTAATTAAAATTAACAGTCTTCAGTCCATGACACACGAATCCATGACTCTAAGGGTGTGTTCAGACCTGGAGAATGTCACCCTAAGTCTTCGATGACATTGCATGTTTACTGCTCAATGTAGTGTTTGCTTGCTTTCGTGTGATTTTTAAAGGACTTCAAAAAAAGGAGGAGGTTCTCAATTCGTCTGTTTTTTTTTATGTTTGTTACCTCAGATTTTTCGACTGGGTGAACCGAACCGATTTTGATGATTCTTTTTAACCGATTTCAAAAAAAGGAGGAGGTTCTCAATTCGTCTGTTTGTTTTTATATTTTTGTTTGTTACCTCAGAACTTCCGGCTGGGTGAACCGATTTTGATGATTCTTTTTTATTTGAAAGCTGGTGCTTCCCGTGTGGTCCCATTTCAATTTCATCTAGATCTGATTATGCGTTTCGGAGACAGACAACGGAACTCTTCAAATAATAACAGTTAATCAACCGCAATTGCTGCTGTCGCGTCAATATGCCTTGTTTTGACCCGAATGTTGAAGAAATTTCGAATTAGCGTGGTAGGTAGGTACTATAACTACAAAGTGAAAAATAAAAACTTTTACAAAAAAACAACCGACTTCCGAAAAAACACTACTAAGTGGAAAATAACTTTAATTTCGGAAAAATTTAAATACATATCCAAAGTCACCGACTTCCGAAGTTAAAGTTATTTTTCACTTAGTAGTGTTTTTTCGGAAGTCGGTTGTATTTTTTGGTAAATGTTTTTTGGATTATCGTCATCCTTTTTGTTCGAGCCATTCATAAGTAGGGTTGCTATGTGTTCAAACCAAAATAGACTAAATTATGTAGAAAATCCAAAAAAAAAAACAAATACTGCTGACGTAATCACCATCCAGGTCCCCCCATCCCCCAAGTCGTCAAAAATAAGCAAAGCAAAGACCCCCACGCCCCTCTGTAGTGCTTACGTAATACTTGAATGGCCCATAACTTGCATTAGACATTAGATAAAGACGAGGTGGCCGCATCATCAACAAACAATAAGGAAGTTATGTATTGGGCAGTTCTTTTTTCATGAATTTACACTGATTTTTCCATGATTACTGGGCCAATTTACATGATTTCCTTTGCCTAGTTTTTTAAGTTGCTCCATATGGCATGATATGGTCTGGCCGTAGGTTGCCACCTTTAGAATTATAGAGACCTATTTTGCTTGCGGCTAATGTTGCCATTGCCCTAAATTGCTGGATGTAGTCTAGCATCATAGTTGATGAGAATTGACCAGAATGGAGCAATTTTAGTTACTTGTGTAAGTGCAACTTTAGTCATTCAAGTGGGACATTGTGCGTGATTAAGTAAATGTTTTTTTATACTATTAAATTGATTTGTTTTAATACCTGCACCAACAACTTTGTACCCCTTTTTACAAAAAATATGCAGACAGAGGAGTATGAACTATGAAATTTGGCACTTACAAGTTTATATTAAGATGAGTGCAGAAAGCGAATATTTTTTCACGACCTATCATCCATTTTCTACCACTGGGCGACCACTAGTACTATAAAATGATGATGAATTACAATAATCAATTTCTATGAATGTTGCATGATCATTAATTAACAAGAGTTACAGTCGTGTAACACATGCAATTTACTACATCAGATTAGTATATAATCAACTATGCATTCATTCAAAGTCTCCCTGCTTTTGGACTTTAAATTATGACAAAAAAACAAACAAAATTATGAAAAGACCCTGGATATAAATAAGAGCTAAATTAAGGTCACCAAAAGCAATCCAATCTGATCCATACAGCAATTTGCAATGAACTGTGCGAACTAAAAGTTCACCATACCATCGACGCTGGATTAAATGATCAGATCACATTTCTGTGTGCAGAAAGAAGCTTAAATTAGTGTATCAATAAAAGATGACCATCAAAAATAGAAGAGAATTGACCCATCCTAAACGTGAGAGTGGAAGCACAAGATATGCCACATGTTTTCTGACCGTCATACACTACTTCCAGGGGCTTCCAGGACGTAAATGAGGCGGCAAATGACAGAGCTGTCCAGGTCGCTACATAGGTACTGATGAAACCAAACAAAATCCTCTTATTTTGTCTAATTAACTTATTGTTGTTACGCTTTGGCTGATGAATGTGATGGATTTCTTCACAAAAAAGGTAAGGAAGGAGGTTACCGCTACGGCATTTTTTTAGAATGTATGTATTCTAAATAGCCACACATCGGCAGGCATTTCACAAGTTGCAATTTTATTTATTATTGGCGTCTACTCTACGTATCAGCAACCGAATATCGGTACTTAGAAAATCAGGAAAAAGCTGAAAATATGTCTTACCTTGCCTTTGACCGTACGTTTGTCGAGAACCTTCTCAACAACATATTCTTCTTCACTGGATCCGTCGCTAGTATTTTCCCCTTTTTTGTCTTTCTTGCCCATTTTTTAGCTTTTACGGGGAAACAGATTATCGCGAACACCAAGGCTAATGTAGCGTAGCGTCACTGAAGGAAATTCTCAAAATGGCGCCTTCAAAATAAATATGGCGGCTACCGGCGGCGCCCAGCAGCAACAACAGCCAATAGCAAGCCACGTAAAACCAATTGTTTGCCACTCAGAAAATCAATATTTGTAACAAACCATCAATTCCTTCACTTTATTGCCAAGCAATACTTTGAGCGTGGACTAAAAGTTGCTTTGTAATACAATTTGCTGTAATAAAAAAACAAATTGACTGTGACTAACAGGAATCATCATTCTCAAAATAACAAAATAAAATACGATTTTATAGTGGCAACATTAAAAACATGTCTACCAACATAACTAACAATAACAAAGAAGGTTACAATCTTACTTTCTATCTTTGTCTATTGATAACCGATAATTTCGATAAAAACATACAATTCCAAATAAATAAGTAACAGGCGACCAACCAAATTGTGTAAGCATCTCTGTTATAGCGAGTGAAAATATCTTTTCATCAACTATATCACAAACATATCAAGTAAATAATTGCAACAACATTGAAAAAGAGCGAGACCACGATATCGCTCTCGTGACAAACTTCACACTTGTTTCATTCATTTTTTTCTCAGTCTATCAATCAAAACAGCAACAGCCGTGGACCGTATCGCAAATCGCAGCAGTTTTCATTTCAGTCACCCAACCAGCCTGTTGCATTATGTGTGTGTTTTTCATAAGTTAACGAATCGCGTATTATTTTGTGCAATTCGATTAGAAATACATTTACTAGTGGTGTTAAACGTGTTGTGTGAACTGATTAAATGTCGTGTTACGATAATTGAACTGAAAAGATAACGCTAGAGGTTTTGTGTCGATTCGAGTGGTTTCAAATTGACTTTTGACGTCACGCGCGACAACCAATCGGTTGGCGCGAAAGAAAAAAAACTACACCACTGCGTGTTTTTGTTTGCGTGCTTACCAAGTTTAATGTTTGACTGTATCGGATGGATCGTAATAGGTGAACGCTTGGATTGTTGAAAATATGCTTCTAAAATGTACTGCGGACGGGAGGCCGATCAAAGTGAACGGGGCGCCGATCAGCCACGGGAATGGAGCGAGAGGTAAGGTACCATCCCTTCAAGTACTAACTTTTTGTCAACTACCCTACCACGATTATTATTATTGTTTCGAAGTACCTACCATTAGTAGAGATTTGTGTAAAACTAAACCATTCTAACTTCTTAGACTTGCTTGTTATTGTTTTTCAAACCATAACACAATTATTATTAAAATAGAACACCGCTGAAGTTTGCTGATAATTATCTAGGTATGTACCTACGCACTAACTAATCGGCTCTCATAATCATTTAACTAATTAGGCTAACAAAGAAAACATATCAAGCAGAATAATAAACATTCCTATCGCTGCTTAATAAGTAAAAACAACGAGTCTCGAAAACTACTTTTGAATCATCATCTGCCTAGCCTTTTCCCAACTACGTTGGGGTCGGCTTCCAGTCTAACCGGATGCAGCTGAATACCAGTATTTTACATGGAGCGACTGCCTATCTGACCTCCACAACCCAGTTACTGGGTAATACGATACCCCTTGGAAAGACTGGTTGTCAGACTTTCGGGCTTCTGACGACCCGTAACGACTGTCAAAGATCTACAAATGACAGCCGGGACCAACGGCTTAACGTGCTTTCCGAGGCACGGAGAGGTCTTGGTATGTTAAGATGGTCACCCATCCACGGACCAACCGCGGCAAGCTTAGCTTAACCTGATCGATCGATCCGTACGGCTACTATTACTTAGCTAAAACTACTTTTGAATGTAGAAATAAATTTCTTATTCCGCGTGGATATTTAATTTTATCCCACGGGAACGTACTTTCGGGATTATAGGTACCCTATGTGTTAATCCAGGTTATAAACTTTATGTGTGCCAAACTTCATCGAACTCCGTTCAGCCGATTTAGCGTCAAACCGAAACATGCATCCAGACAAAGGAACTAAAATTCTTCGTTCTAATTTTACATGATAAAAATCCCTATGTTTAATCCCAATCATGTTCTGTGCTATGCTTCATTTGCTAAGCTGCCGACTGACTTCCAATTACGTACTTGCCAATTGCCTTATGCAAGTTGCATTAAGTAAGCTTCAACCATAAACGAAGCAGCAACAAGTGATTCACGACGACTAAAAATTAAAGTTAGGTACCTACATATTATAGTAGCTCTGCATATACCTAGGTACTTATGTAGAGCTAACTTAAGCTATGAAAACCAAAGAAACGACGGATGAACTGCGTGAAAGATACATATGGCTAGGAAGGGAGACTGACTACTGAGATGACAATTAATGGAGAAGTATGGAAAGAAAATACTACATATTGCGCCGACCCCAAATAAATTGATTTAATGGATGGAGAATGATAATAATAACATAGGCAGCTAACTAAATACATAGGCAGCTAAGCCCCCCAAACCAGCATCCGATAACTGCTGTTTCCGACCAAGGACCCTTTCACCTAGTTGTCGTTTCGCTAAATACACAACAGGGTTAGGTTTTTTGGCAATATGGCTATTGTCACGTATGGTCCAATGCCCTTGCGGCCTTCGATTGTGAGATTTCTACAGTGCAATTCATATCAATTTTGGGAATAACCCGCTGGGCTTTTCCCGAGCATTGTAAGCCAGGCTTAAGCGGCGCACAACCAGCAGGCTTAGCACGAGAACCGTAGAAGAGCGTTTTGTCGACGGAAGAGTAGAGAAAAATGTAGTGTAGTACGGTAGAATGGAAATAGAAAGCGTCCTGCTAAGCCTGCTGGATCGCGCCATGAAGCTTGACGAGTTATTTATGTCAAGATCTAGATTTTCTATACTCGCGACTAGTCGCGATGCGTTTTAGTTTAATCGTCTATTCAGAGGGCCAAGACTAGGGGTGTCAAACTGGATATTTTAGAATGTCATTTATGGCACTTTAAAACCTGTGGTCTGAAACGACTAAGCTCGTAATAAGTTTTCATTTGGCCTCACAAAATACGCCAGAAAACGTGTCTAGGTAGATTTTTCGCGTAGCAAACCCCTTTGGTCTATTCTGCACCCCTCGTTCAGATGTAGGAGATTTTTATATGCTCGTTTTGTCCCACACCGGGCAAAGAAGTCCCTGGGCTACTCTTTCCAAGGTACCTTGGCACAAGCCAGGTATTTGAGTAAAGCCAATTCTTAATTCCGTTCAGTCTAAGGGGCCCTTCTGACACTAGTCCGTATTTTAGTATTCTCAAACGTAACCACCGTTTGATTATTTCGACAACTTTAATTTGTTGTCATGTGTTACGAAGGTACGGGCTTGAATACCTACCTAGTTACCTAGGGCAGTCCAAAGTAATCTTGACGATAGAATATCTATAGACAGTTGTTTATTTAGGAAAAAGTAATTATAGAAGTTTGAAGCGTTGGTAGTTCATTAACTTGCTACCATAAAAACTAGGTCCTATTTAAAAACTGTGTTACGTTGTTATAGTTACACCTCAATAAAATTGCGTAAAACACTTTCAATCGCAATTCAAAGGATTGGGGGGAAATAGCTAATTCCTTGTTTCATATGTTTGAACAAACAAATGAAACAAAGGATAAGGGCGTCTGTTCAACAAAACGTAAGTACCTAACGTGTTGTTGAATTGTCACAATGAAAGGGATTACCGGTGCGATTTTGTGGGGCAATGACATATACCTAAATATTGATGGGTGAAGAGGGAGAGGAACGCCAAAGAAGATGGATGAGTGTGAGGAATTATATGAAAGAGAAGGGAGTGAATGATAGCGTGGCGGTTGACAGCGGCGGCGATCTTTCGCGTCCGGCCCTGGTCCAGGTCATGGTTCGGAGCGAGAGTGCATGGTTCGGAGCGAGAGTGCATGGGTAGCCGTCACCTCCTGCGAAGCAGTAATGCTCGAGATGAGGGAAGCGGCGCACGTGAGGGAGAGGCAGTACATGCGCCCTCACAGCCCTAGTCGCCGCAGGAGACGCCCTGGGCGTCGGGAATCCCTGGCTGATTCCCGGCCACCGTAGGCACGGGCTTGCGGATGAGTAATGGGTAGCTCGCTGTCCCGTAAGGACCAAGCCCGAGTCGACGGCGCGTTGTGTTCCCCGCGCGCCTCAAACTCCTCAAAGAAATGTCAGCATCAACTGATGGGGTCAACAAGGGCCGATGCCTGCCAGGGGTGTGGGTTGTTCGAAAGAGATACCGTGGCCCCTGGCACACAGGCAACAGAGGGAACACGGGTGGGTTTTAGTCAGTAAAAGTCTGACACGCCCTGCTGCCCGTCCCACCCAGAACGGGTAAGCTATTTGATGATTTCCCAAGCTCAAAAAAAAACGGTTGACAGGGGAGAATGAAAGAAGAAAATATGTTGCGACGCCCACAACTCCACAGGGGACATGGGGTCAAGGGCAGCAAGATGATGATGATGATCACCTGGCCATCTGGTAACTCGTGAAGTCCTCCTAATGAATGAAATTATAACTTCGAACGTTCTTAACTAAGCACGGGAGAAAGATTTACAACCGTCTTTCAAAGGTGCCACTGTTCCATGTCACGGTCCTCGGCTACCTCGTGAAGTCCTCTTGACTGGAGTCGTCCAACATGTAGGTACTCCGACGTCATAAGTTCCTCGAAACTGAACATAATATTTTGCTTATTACTTAATAATTTTGTAAAATTGTTATCTAGGTAGGTAAGTATGACACCTCAGATATCGTTTAATTGCTCACTATTTTTACTACGTTAAAAGATAATATAGGTATTATCGCCAAGATATAAACAAATTGTTGTACGAAACACGTAAGTCTATTGAATATTTAAATAATAGGTATAAGTACCTACCTAAGTAAGTACTTGCATTATTAAACGGGATAAGTATTATTTTGCTTTCTACGCCAATTAAAGTGTTCATTTGCATTAATTATAAAAATATCTGCCCGGTTGATAAGTTGGCGACTGAACAACAATACTTTGTTCGTAGCATTTAATTAAATAAAGCAGTTCTTTTGTTTTTTTTTGTAAAGACAAGTGCGACGCGACTCTCGTAGACAATTTCTATGAAAACTTCATGGAAATTGTTCTATAAGTGTCTCGTCGCGCCTTCTGTAGATGCCTTAACTTTTTGTATGTCTTTTACCCAAGATGAGACGGTATAATCTCGTTGATGTTTGTCTAACCGACGTTTTTTCCTACCGACAGTCCCCTCTCACCATCTATCTTAATAACGAGCATAGGCAAACAAGCATTGCACAATATGTTATTTTAATTACACTAACATGCCTATCTGGATCAAAGAAAAAAAAGAACTCGAAAACACTGGGATTGAAACAATCACCGTCCTGGGCAACAAAGAGGATTATGTCCTACTCTATCTCACAGATAGGACCCTGAAATTCTAGTATAGGAAACATAATAAAGTCTGATTAGTTTTTTATGTGGCTGTCTGTCTGGTCCTGCGCTTACTGACTTTGAACCTAATTGTTACCAAGAATGAGAACTCCTTGACCCAAAGGAAATGGCATTACACAAGTAACATAACACCGCTATTCCGTCCGCAGACCACACCCATAACAACACATTTGTCTCAATTGACTCGAACACGTGGACAAACGGCTAAGCACCATTTATCTTTCGTGATCAGAGTTTTAAATAAACGCTAAACCAATATTGCTCTAAAATTACAACACAATTGGTTGATAAGGCACAATTTCCTCGTAAAATCGCATTATATAGTCGTTGTCTATGAATGATAGAAAAACTGCTACAGAAACGCTAATAAAAACGCGACGTGTTTACAAAAGGTTGCGCAATATCCGTCGCGCGTCGTGTCGCAGATAAGGGATCACATTCTTTCGTAGTGTCCTAGTGGATGGACGTGTCATACAGTTGCCTTGAAGATTGACTTAAATGACGTATAGAACACGATACACATGCATGATGACAAACCGGATATCTTGCTAAATATTTACACATTAGCGTCTCGTTCACGTTGAGGTTTTTGTTCTATATTTATTAATTTTCGCTTCTGATGTAAGAGGTTAATATTCTCTTTCTGTTTTCGAGTCGAATCGGCGCACAAATGCTGGTCAGTCCTGGGTGTCCACTCCTTGATATGGTCTTCTTCCGAGGCTTATACCTGATCTACCGCTTCTGCGCAATAGGTGCTGAGCCATAATCGACCGATCAAAGTTTCAAAGTGTTGATTTAATTTTTTTTTTAAAAGTCGTAGACCTATACACCGTGAAGTTTTAGTCGTCTTACAAAGGTGGTCCGGTCCATTCAATGTATCCGACATAAAATACCTCTCTCTAAGCACCATTAAAACATTGTTACCATTAATTAAGTTAATAGATACAAAGAAAAATAAATAATACTTTAGAATTATGAAACGGCCGAGGCTATCTAAGAACACGATTCCTGTCGGCTTCCCTTCGGAATATGATACTGACAGTAGTGTTTAATAATACCTGTTTTATAAACACACTACAGATATTTAATCTATACATCTATACATATAAATAAAATCGGAGCGTCTGTTTGTAATATTAAAAAAACCGCTTTTTGCTACATGCATATGAATATATATACGGTACATATACCAAAATAACATTTTTTACAATGTTTGTCTTGTCTGTTTGTTCCCGCTAATCTCTGAAATGGCTGGACCGTTTTTGACGGGACTTTCACTGGCAGGTAGCTGATGTAATAAGGAGTAACTTAGGCTATTTTTATTTTAGAATTTCTATTTGTTTTTATTGATATAGTAAAAAAAACTATTCCGCGCGAACGAAGTCGCGGGCGCAGCTAGTAAACCATAAAATTAAAACATTACAAAACGCCTACATAAAATTTTTGTCTTCATATCCCAATAACAAAACATTTTGCTCTAAAATAACTCGTCGGCGCGATCGACTTGTCGTGAATTCAATTTCTATACAAAATAATGTTGTCATGACGTCACATCGGTCACGTGACAACCTGGTTTCTAAGCTGCCTAGCAAGCTATTTTTCCCGGGTTACGATATAGACAGTAATAAAAAATGCGTGCGCGTGAACGAGATGGAGCAATACCGAGATACCAGCTCGGACCTCGGTCGGATGAGTGATAGTGTGCAGATTGATAGTGTGTGGTCGATGCTTGACGTAATTGCATTTATAAACTTATTTTGTTTACATTTGCATTTTGTTTGTTGTATTTATTGAAATCATTAATTTATGTAATTTTATGTTTATAGTTAAGTATACTTACGTATTTGTTTGTTGGTATAAAACAGTGATAAAGGTAGTGATTTGAGTTTTAATTAGGAATTTGGGGTAATTAGTTGACAGTTTATAGTAATTAGTACTATTAGATGGCGGCAACAATAGCTTTAGATTGCTGTTTAACAGATTTTTTACTGTGTGAGGAAACATATTTTTCAAGGTTAAGTTTTGAAAATGAGAAACACGTAATTATGTTAGGCCGTGCTCGCCCAGATATGACTATAAATTACAAACGACGTGATGGTTTTCTTAAAAATGTTAATGTTTCTCTTTACGATAAATATCAATGGTTAACTGGCAGTTGTAAATTAAATAGAATGTAGTGTTTCCCGTGTTTACTTTTTATTTATTTATTTATTTAAACTTCTCGCACATAAAAAGGTACAAAGGCGGACTTAATGCCTTAGGCATTCTCTACCAGTCAACCAAGGGTGGTGAAGAGATTAGATGGCAGGTGCTTAGGTTGAGAGGAACAACGACTACAAAGTATATCATAATGAATAATAAATAAGATTGGTTCATAAATAGGTTATAAACTAATAATACACATACAAGCATACATATCTACTTTTCTCCGATTCTAGTAATTTGTGGAATAAAGGGGGTTTTAGAGATATTAATAATCTGACGAATTCGTCAAAAAACATGTTCAGGCTGAAAAACATATTCGTTGCTGTTTACAGTTGCTTGAGTTCGGGACAGGTAAGATAGAATAATTTTTCGCAAATTCGCATGAAGCTCATAATAGAAAAGTAGATCGAAATAGGAATTTAATGAAACGGTTTATTGAAACCGTTTCATTAAATTCCTATTTCGACACGGTGGAGTACAAACTAAAATTCGCGATGCATGCCCATGGCAATGTTCGTCCCATGTTACACTCATATATTAAATTTAGTATTTAGCCGATCCCTTGAAAATATTTAGGAAGTGTGTTTTTTTAATCTCCGGCTTACCTCTCCCATAAAACCACCCTTCGCCACTGCTAGGTAGCAGTAAACACCCTGTTATGGAGATGGAATTAATGATGGAATGTAATGGTAGATAGGTATCTACCATTACATTCCATCATTAATTCCATCTCCATAACAGGGTGTTTCAAACCACGTCGTGCGTCTCAGTGAATGATGTTTTATTTTTTTTTATTATGCAAATGTTCATTTTTTTATATACAAATAATTAGTAGCCGTTGTAAGACGACTAAAATGTCACGGTCTATACAGGATAAGTTTTTAACCAGTGCGCAAACAGTAACCATAAATTGAGCATAACATTCTAGAAAGAAATTTATACGGCCGTTTTACAAAAAAAATCAGCTGTTTCATAAAAAAGTGAAATACCTAGCGCGACGCGACGGTCGCGTCGCGACACTCGTAGAACAATTTCTATGAAAACTTAATGGAACTTAATGAAATTTTTCGTAGGTAATAAAAAAAAACAGTTTTTCCATACATTCAAAATGTATTTATACGTCGGTTTTACAAAAAAAAAACATTTTGAATGTATGGAAAAACTGATTTTTTTTTTATTACCGACGAAAAATTTAGAATAATAAGTAAACCTACCTGCCAGACATTTAAGGCTTCTTCAAACAGCCGCGACGCGACACTTGTAGAACAATTTCCATTAAGTTTTCATAGAAATTGTTCTACAAGTGTCGCGACGCGACCGTCGCGTCGCGCTAGTCTGCACGAGGCTTCTTCAAGCAGCCGCGACGCGACAGCGCGACGCGACACTTGTAGAACAATTTCCATTAAGTTTTCATAGAAATTGTTCTACGAGTGTCGCGACGCGATCGTCGCGTCGCGCTAGTCTGCACGAGCCTTAAGTATATTTTATAGAAATACATTAATATAAACTATGTATTCAAATCATGTAGAATCAACGAAAACCTATTTGCTACAATAACTTACAGTAGGTTCGGAAACTAGAAAAACTAGAGGATTGAAATCTCTCATCAAACCAGCGGCGGTGTAACTGCGTAACACACTAATGGTAGGAATGGCCTTCATTTTGACAGTACAACTACATTAATTGCCACTGGAGCTGAAAGATATTCCTTCAGAATGATTCAGATTCCGTGTTTTACGCATTTGAGGCGCAAGTAAGAAAATATTACGATCGTCCACATCGAGCCTGCAGTCAATGAGTAAAAAACTATGAACTATTTACTAATACCGTGTGTCAAAACAAATGAGCTGCGAAATATATCTGCAATTTGCGTAGGTACACCCGGATCTAATATTACGCCTTCCAGATTTCAAACTCCATTGATGTAGGACTCCACTCCGATCCAGATTCGTGAACAAACAAACAGTATAATTTTAATTGATGAACGTAATAACTTTAATATATTTATTTGGCGGGTTTATATAACGATCAATATTATTGCTATAATTACAACATCAAAGGACTGATTTTCAGAAACGTTCTCAGACCTGATTCCGGTTGAAAATTGGAGAAAAATCAACAAACAAAATTGTTTGGGTTGGTTCAAGTTGTCGTCGGGTGAAGCTTTTCACCAAGGATGTAAAAATACTAGTATTTGTGCTTAGAAAACTACACTTGACGAATATTCCGTGAAACGGAGATTGATATTTACTGTAAAAGTCGTTACTTACGTAACTAAAGGGAATTGTAGAGCTCCCAAAAGGTGGTGCACCACCATAATTGAGAAACACACTATCATACTCAATCATTTTTAAGACTAGACAATTTGTTCGAACATAATGTTCGAAAAATTTGTCCCCTGAACAACGTAAATAACGCAATGAATGTTGTTTTGAACTGTCAAAATGAAAGCCATTGCTACTGATAGTGTGTTAAAGAAAGAAAAATATTTATTTAGCACAGACTAAAAGTCACACAACACAATATACACCAAAAAAATGAAAAAAAAACGAACAAAAGTGTAAAGAGTCCGATGTCAGAAACTAGCATTAAAGTGTGCCTGACGGCTGCGCCCAAAAAGGCACAGTTCAGCAAAAATGCCAGACAACTAGTGCTCTGGCGTTACCCAATTTCCCCGATGGAACCAGTAGCGGTTTTACACATTTGCCGCCAGTAGGCTATACATTTATGCCGCCCCTACTAACTCTTTTGAGTTTTAATAATAAAACGCTATTGGAATATTTAAAAAAATCATATTCACAATTAGTCTGCGTTACACAGAGTTTAGTATCTTTTTCATAAACACACATTGCAGTATTTGGTATACCTACTGTATGTATGGTAGGTACTAAAATATTGTAATTTTGTTAAATTTTCGAGACTTGTTTTCTCCGTGTATATAATAATGTATTTTTTATTTACTTCAGGCTAAAAAAATGAGCCAAATTTGCCGCCCTAGGCTCCAGCCTACTCAGCCTGCTGGTAAATCCGCCACTGGATGGAAACATTAATTTTGAAATCAGTACTATACAAATTAGAAATCATATGCTTCGTTCCAATTAGCCCAACTATAATTGTTTTGGCTTCTCTGACAGGCTCTGATAGAAGATCAAGTATTAATATCAAATGTGAGGCGTGATTTAAATCAGTTGCTAATGAGTGATGTATTTAAATTAGTTGATATGTTCTCAACCTCCGTACTTTTTACACAACCTCGAACTCTCACCTCTCTCGTACAGGGGCTCGATTAGTTGCTTTACCGAATTATATCGAAAGTTCATGGGCTATTTGTATTAAGCGAAAGCCTGGCCGATATTGAGGTTCTTTCTTTCTTCATTTGATTGATGTGACACAAATTTTATGTAATTTTAGTAGTAGGACTTCAAACAAAGAATTTTGTGGTTTTAACTTAAGGGGAATCTAGTCGCGGGCTCTCAACTCACTGGTGGGCCTGGCTAAAAAGCACGCTGTCTCACCAGGCATCGTGTCCGACAGAGGTGGTATCAGTGATGAGCAGTTAGACGCTAGTCTACGCCCACTAAGAAAAGTCCTTGGGAAGATCGGGTTTTATGAAAATACCACTTCATAAATCAATGACCAATAAAGTTTATTGAACTATTCGATATTTGAGCTTTGTCGGTACCGATTTGGTTTTGGAGATTTTACAATTCTTTTGTTACTGAAACACGCTCAAAGTTAGGTTAAAATAGCAAGAAAAATTAATATTTGCTGGCTCCTAACTTTTTAATGGCTTTTTATTTTAGCATTCTGTTTCAAAACCATACCATGTTTAATTTTTGATGTACATTGTCGAACAGTGGAGTAGTAATAAACTCCCGAAGTTTGTATGGAAAAAATGTCGACAAGATTCACCTTAAGCTATTTTTCCATGTGAATCGTTTTGTCTGAAATCCATACTTTATATCGCTTACGACCTTTTCCTAGCACCCTAATTGCGTTACACACCATCATCATCGGCCTAGCCTTTTCCCAACAATGTTGAGGTCGGCTTCCAGTCTAACCAGATGCAGCTGAATACCAGTATTTTACATGGAGCGATTGCCTATCTGACCTCCACAACCCAGTTACTGGGTAACACGATACCCCTTGGTAACACTGATTGTCAGACTTTCGGGCATCTGACCACCCGTAACGACTGTCGAAAGATCCTCAAATGACAGCCGGGACCAACGGCTTAACGTGCTTTCCGAGGCACATCGGGGTCTTGGTATCTAAAGATGGCCACCCATCCACGGACCAACCGCGGCAAGCGTAGCTTAACCTGATCGATCGACCCGTGCAGCTATTGTTACTTAGCCACAAGCCCCTCAATTGCGTTACACACCATTAATCAGAATTTGAATGTTTCTGAAGGTTATTCCTAATCCATTCTTTCATATGTACGAAATAATTGTCTGCTTAGCAACGTAAACAACGCCATGAATGTTGTGAAACTACCAAAATGAAAGCGATTGCTACTGAGATTTTATTACGGAATTACCCGTCTGCACCCGAAATTTACACCTTAATACAACACAGGTGTTGTTTCAATGTAAGACAAAATTTATCTATATCTGAACCCTCGATATCATGTTGATGTAGATCAACATGATGTAATTGCTAAAAGGAGCGGGATTTTTTTGCAATCTTCCACGGGTTGTTAAGAAATCCCGCCCCTGTAACACCTACATTTTAATAATGATCAGATTTATTGAACGCATAATTATTGTAATTACAAATTTACAATTCAGTACTATAAACAACTGACTTTAAACTAACTAACTAAACAAGTAAATACAAAAACAAAAGGACACTTAGGCGTCGAAGTATTCGTCCGCATCGCTGTCATCAGGAAACGTGCCCAGAAGACTGGCAGCATTGCCACGTTGAATGGCAATGCTAATTAATTCTTTGGCCAAAAATGACCCAGCCTTCTGGTCACGTGAAGTGTCGACCAGCCGGCGAGAAATTTCCTTAAAAAGGAGACGTGCACTCGGGCCCCATGACCCGAGCGTTACGACCCCAAACGGCTCAAAACTTTAGTTACCCGTAAGGTTACAGTATTTACGCCGCTTGAGGGTCTCAGCAGCCGCAGCAGCGGCACCAGCACAGCCCGCCGTGCTAGGAATATGGGATGTCGCAAGGGTGTTAACACAGGTTGCATTCCACACCAAAGGTCTACCCACCTTCCAAGGCAATAACGTCATACCGTCTGGTGTCTTCCCATCGTCACGTACCAAGCCGTTTGGTTCTAATACCGCTGGTACGCCGGCGGTGACAAGGGCTCAACGAATAATATCGTTGATGCTGGCGTGGCGTGCTATGCGACCTGCGCTCCTGCAGCAGGACTGACCATGGTGCCCGAAAATGTCAACTGCTTCACCGCAGTGACACGGCGCTGCGGAGCAACACAAGGTGCGCCCAAGCGGAGACACGTAGCGAGATGAGTCATCCATCATAGTGCCTATGATGGATGACGGGAGCGCCTGAAGTCACAAGCCTGACTCCCATTCTCCCACAGCCAGCAGACGGGCACGCTCAACAGTATTAGGTGACGTATTTATCGGGGTATTCCGTATAATAGCGGCACATCCCACCGTCTCTGGGAGGATGGGTTGTCACGTAAAACCGTATTGGGACAAGCCATTTTCGAAGCGTTCAACGCATCAGTCAAACACGGCACTTCAAAATCGACCAGTGAGGAAGATAAAATGTTCCTGGTTAATTTATCCGTGCTGTGGACCGAGGAGAAGAAGGCTGGTAAACTTATACTAGAAATTTTTCAGATTTATTGTATTTAGACTAGGTAATCGTATCTTTTTTAATGTGTTCAACCTGTGAACCAATTTAATTGATAGTCAGATTTATCCGAATTTCACATTGTGTAACGGTTCGTTTGAAATGATAAGTAAACCTGTTTAGTGAAAATGTTATTATGTTTAGTGTGTCTCATGTCGATTCAAATAAGACGCGTTGAGGAGCGACCCCCGATCGAGAGTCTCAAGTTATCGCCGTCTTATCTCCGGGGACCACTATCGGGGGTCAGAACAGCGCCCGCGCACTCTGCTCTGTTTAGTTTACAGACTCGATATGCGCACGCGACGGTCATATGATGAGCCAACTAGTTTACACCGGATTGTTCACCTGCCTCTGTTTTGGATGGTCATTGACTCCGGTAATTATTTAAATCGCGTAATTATGAAACGCGGACGTCTTTTTGTTTTAAAGAAACTTGGTTTGTTTAAGAAGTGCCTGGTTTGGACAGTTATGGATGGAAAGCTGACACTTTATGGAATGTAATGCACATTAATTCGGGTTTTACAGTTGTTGTTGACTTTAGAACGGACGGAAGAATAGACATGAAAATTAACTAAATAATGTACAATAGGAGAAGATAGCTATGTTTTTACACGCTTTATATTAGCTTCACTTGTATGTTTATTTGTATGTTTGTATGTAACCGACTCCTTTGGACGCTATTTTGACCCACTTCAAACGGTCAGATTTCATTGAAACTTTGTAGACTTATCGAGGACCAATGACAATTCAAAAACTTAAAAAAAAACCAGAAAAAAACAAAAAAATCACGCTTTTCAAGCAAGCAGAACTAAAAAATTGTAAATAAATAATAGTTTAAAAAACTAAAAAACACGCTTTAAAAACCAAACTAAAAAATTAGAAAATAATATAATTCTATTAAAAACCGTGGGGTGCTTTTTGAGGTATTTTTATAGTCAATTAATATCAAGCACCCCACGCTTTTCTATCATTCTATTAATTATCACTGTTATGCGTTCTAAGCGAATCATGATTTTTAAGATAATCGTATATACTTTGTGGCCGTCGTGTATAAAGTGTGTGGTCAGTGTGATTTTGACAGTTTGGGAAGAAATATTCTTCTGAAATAGTCTACATATAAAAGGACCTAGACAAAGATCGTTAGAAACGAAAGACAAAATGACAGATTGTAGAAGGATATCTACGGTGCGATGTCAAAAATGGAGAAACGAAATGTCACTCTGTTTTGAAAAAGCACTGTCTATTCTTTGTAGAAACCGCAGATAGTGGTTTGTTCATAATTGACTAGGTTCTGAATATATTGCAGTATCTTTTAATGTTTCGTTTTTTTTACAATAACTATCGCCGTTGTACATACGTTACCAACGGATTTCCGAAATCCCTAGAGTCTGACAACCAGCCTTACCAAGGGCCGTCGTGTTACCAAGTAACTGTGTTGTGGACGTCAGATATAGGCAGTCGCTTCATGTAAAATACTGGTATACAGCTGCATGCTGTTAGACTGGAAGCCGACTCGAACATAGTTGGTAACAACCGACTTCCAAAAAAACACTACAAAGTGAAAAATAACTTTAATTTCGGAAGTCGGTGACTTTGGATATGTATTTAAATTTTTTGTCACCGCCTTCCGAAATTAAAGTTATTTTTCACATTGTAGTTTTTTTGGAAGTCGGTTTTTTTTTTGAAAATGTTTTTATTTTTCACTTTTAAGTGGTTACATGTGCTTACCCCTTCACAGCGTACCGGCGTGATGTTATGTTATGAACTGGTGTAAACAATATACAGACATGACATTTCAGCAATTCCAGTCCACTTGCTATCATTTATTGAGGAGTTACGTTGGCTATCTCCGAAGTTCTTCATCAGATCTGCACCAAATTGAAATGGGACCACTCCCAGAAAGTACTCTTCCAAAAACTACCCAAATCGCTTAAATGTGCCTAAAATATACATAAAATTTTAAGAGTTCTAACTATTTCTCCAGGATCCCATCATCAGATCCTGACTTGATGATCATGGGATGATGGGACCACTTGGGCAGTATACCCTTTCGAATAAAAAATAAATAATCCAAATCGGTCCAGCCATCTTCGAGTAATCGGGATAATAAATACATAAAAAAAGGTTCCGACGAATTCAGAACCTCCTCCTTTTTGAAGTCGGTTAAAAAGGCTAGGCAGATAGATTGAACTTCTGCTTCTTTGACTCCAATTCTGCTTAAGCCTTCTATTTGAAGAATCTTCTTATAGAAATAACTTAATGAACATGAATAACACGAGTCGCCACAATAATAAATATACAAAGTGCTATCTTGTATCACTTGTATCTAATTAAACACATAAAAGGGAAGCCAACGATAAGATAACCAATTTAGGTCCAACATGAATGAAATGTCGTTGACCGGAGAAATGGGTCGGACTGTGGTTAACTAATGAATAATAATTTGTCTGATGGTGGAACTGATAAACTGATAACAAAGATTTAGACCTGGCCCCCCTGACTGCGCAGCACACTATCAATCAGAATTATTTTGAACGCTTTGAAGGCTATTGCTAATCCATGTCTTAATGTGATCGAAAAATATGTCAACTCAACAATGTAAATAACGCAATGAATATTGTTGAACTGTCAAAGTGCCATTCCTGCTATCGGTCGTAAAAACGGCACCAGAAAGAAGATACTGCTCCTTTTAACCCACCTACATTGGCCACTGACTTTTTTATAATTAAAAAAATTGAAGCAAGAATGTGATTAACATTTGAGTTGTATTTCATTGTATAATTTGTGGCTGCTTTTAATTGTTTATTCTTGACCTACATTCGAAGGCTGTCGTAGGTTTTAACTTATTTAAATTATTAACATCGTTAT
The DNA here is from genome assembly GCA_949091785.1 of Polymixis lichenea. Classification (NCBI taxonomy): domain Eukaryota; kingdom Metazoa; phylum Arthropoda; class Insecta; order Lepidoptera; family Noctuidae; genus Polymixis; species Polymixis lichenea. Next base: position 23,572,729 of record OX420937.1, read on the forward strand.
TATTTGGTTACTTATTCATGAAATTCAATAAAAAGCCCTGACCATAGCAACTCTATCAAAAATATTTTAATTTGTTACTTCCCTTTAAATGCCGTTTGATTGATTTCTTACTTCCCTTACGGCAAAACAATTCGTCTTCAATAGTTCGACGAGATTATTTCACTTCAAGACGTTTGAAATTCTGCGGTAAATATCAAAGAGAAAAGGTTTCTTTCACCATCAGATATTTCATTAAACCCGTATTATAGACCACTTACTTCACTTCCGTCATCACATTATGTAATGCCCCATACTGTGTTGTAAATGTGAGGCGGTTTGGACTTGACGTTTTACCATCGGGGGTCTAATTTGTACCGTGATTAGCACTGGCTCTGATTTCTATCTCAAGTATGCGTTTTTAGTGACTGGGCATAAGACATTTCCGCTAAAACGTGTTTTTATAAAAAAAAAGTTCCGACGAATTGAGAACCTCCTCCTTTTAGAAGTCGGTTAAAAATAACAGTTCATACTGAAATTGAGAGAGTAAATGCTTGCGAAAAGGCTTGCTTGCAGAATGTTATCATATCCAGTGCTAATGTTTGTGAACGCGCAAAGCGACTTGTACTGGTTTGAACATAAGGAAATCAAAACTTTTCATTCGCATTACGACAAACTTGCAAACTCAAACATCCGAAAACATACCACTACTTGCTAATTAAATGTATATATATACTATTTGACACATACCATATAATATCTTAAGTATCTATGTATTTTACAATCCAACTCTGAATGTACAGCCAACCTCGCATCAGTTGTAAACTTGTAACACTACGAAAATTACCCTTACTGCTGTTACATAAAGGCGTTGCCAATTTCAAATTTATTCCGCTAATGTGCGGTCTTATGTACAAGGAAAATATTGAAAAAGAACAGGTAGGTATGTCAAAACTAAACAGCGCATTGCAAAAATCGTCAGAGATACCGACTCTGGAAATAAATTATAGAAACTTATTTTAGAAAAGATAATGATAACGTGATGATACCATAATGCTAAAATAAACAGTGGAAGCAGACAAAGCATAAAGACAAAACCAATAATTGTTGTAACGAATTAACGGTTTCTTCATATTGCGTAAATTTTGCGCAAGTATTTGTGGTACTCATTTAATCTATATTAATACACGACTCCGTGTAGTAAATTACTAGTAGCGTCATTAGCTAAGAATACGCTTTTTGATCTGACATCCTAACACGACTGACATGTGGCCAGTAGAGTTTACCTAAATTAATTTTATTGCGAAAAACGGCTCCAAGAATCGCAGAAATTAGATGTACCTAACGCGCATATAAATACCTGACAGGATCCTTGAGTGAGAATCTCGCCAGAAGGTACTTCAAAAGAGCTTAATTAAGTTGAAACGATGTGAAAAACTTTGTTGGAAAGACAGAAAGTAATGCAGTGTAGGTATGTCCGTGAAAAGAACTCGGAAACGTTAAAGGTTGAAGAGCGACCGCTTCACCAAGCCAAAAGCAGAACAAGATTAAAACGCACTCGAAAATGTAGAAATGTAAAAGATCTGTGGGTGTTCGAACTCCAAAGGCAAGACCTAGGTTAAGGTATGTATGCATTAACTGTCAAAGTGTCAACATGATATACAAATGAATCTGAAGAAAGACATGAACGGAAACGTGACAGTGTATCGTAAGTAAAGCCAACTGGTTATATGTTTTAATAACATAAGCCTCTGTTATTATGCCTATGATAATAACCTTACCTATGTTATCTAGCAACTGATGATAAAGGTAGATAATTGGGTGAAACAAGAGTTATAAATGAAATTAAATATAAAAAAACAATATTCCGTTCAAAGGAACTCGATCCTCGAGCGAAACATAATAAAATATTGGGAAGGTTATTTGGACTGAGATGCCAATAAACTCGATCGGTTATTCTAATTACAATTCTGCATACAGTATCTATACAGAAGTTTGCATTACACAGTTGAAAAAAAATCTGAATAGGCTTTCGAATTACCTTCAATGATTATTACTAGAATATGTAACTTAATTTTTTGTATAAATAGGTCTATAATAACTTAAAATAGTCGTTGCGTAATGATGACAATAAAAAAAAATGTTTTTAACGCTTTCTTCTCTAATATCTTCTCTAAACTACCGAATGCCTGAAGTAACGGTACTAGGCCCCCTTAATCTGTTAATTTGAGGCCCTGTAATCATGAAATAATATTATATTTTAGAATGGATGAAACAAAACCTTTTGTCACACAATAATTTCTGAAACACTCGGTGTATTTCAGAAATGATTGTGTGACAAAAGGTTTTGTTTTATACCGAGTTCTAGGAACTTCCGTATACGATGCGACTCAATAAGGAAGCAACAACAATACCGATAAAAAATCTATTATTTAATGTTTTCTGTATAAAACGCATAATAGCTGACTTCTTACTAGTGGTTTTTTTTTCACCTTGTAGATTTTATGTATTGATCTTGCAAATCATTATCTTAAGACCTAAAAGTGCTTAAGTAGATATTGCATCAATGTCTGATAAAACAAATTCACGTGATTTGTGAATGTATTTTTTTTTTTAATAAGTGACATTAATAAAAGATAACTTATTCTTCAAATAGGATTGTAGTTATTTTAAACTCGTTTTATTATCTGTTTGATAGCTATCGTAAATTCTGTTTTACTGTTTCTTATTCATAATATAGTCAAATTTTAATTAACTCATAAAATATACCTTATCTGAGCGTCGTTTGACCCACAAACTGCTTTATCTTGATTTGAAAATGGTCTTAAAGAATCTCGACTTGCAGAACAAGACAGCTCGTTGGTCGTATGTTAAATTATCTCTTAATCATTCAATCTGGTGTGAGATACGTCGCCAATAGAACTGGTCGCACAGTCTGTCACTTGTGTATGATTGCGCAAACGCACGAGGCGGCACGGTAACAAGCCGCACGTGGTCCGACATAGAAACTAAAATGGTTGGAATATCGCTCACTTGCTAGAGGTCTGTTGTTATCTGGAAGATCACAAGTTCTATTTAGTCGCTCAGAACGAAATCTTATTACCAAGACTGACAAATTCTTGCATCTCAAGACTACTTTTATCTCCTAAAAGCAAAGCGGCTTTTAACATGATGACAAAGTTAGTGTTTCCTGTTGTTACTACTTAGCAAAGTTACTCTAATCACCATTAGCAAATTCGCTCTTGTCACGAAATGATGTATCGCTGAAGAAAATCCAATTTAGTGAATGATTTATTTTCAGCCACGGAATGCGGACGGCACTGAAGTTTAGTGATGGATCTGCTAGGTAGGCGGTTTGCTCTCGACTGTTTATTCGCTATCTCTCGCTAATTGATATTTTCAGCGTACATGTGAAAGAGACGACAGCTTATTCATAGTGTGAATCGAAACATGCGCGAACGGCGCGTTCTAATCAACCTTGACCTTGTAGTGAATCAAGCTATCGGACTCGTTAAGTAATTTGCAATTGGTACACATTAGAAGTTTACATATAGAAAACATAATTGTTAGACTAGCCTATAACAATATTGCTGGCCTTATTATGTCTGACGAATTATACATAATTTCCCTCATTATTTTAGCTGCGACAATAGCGGATACCGTTTGTACAGAACCTATAAACTGCTTTGCTTTAACAGTGTCAACATCGTCTAACACAATATATTATGATCTTATCTTTTTGTGTTTCGATATCGTCAACGTATTTTATTTCGAAGGGTTTACGAACTTTCATTTGTTTTGTCAAACATTCAAATTAATTCCAATTTGCACAGTTGCTTTTGTCAGCCTAAATATCAATGATTCCACATATGAAATTGTGTTGTTGCACAAGTATTGATTCTCACCAAATGTCATTGGTAATAAATGTAATAATATTAATATTAACTATATTCGTCCAATATGATTACAATAGATATTTTAGTTTATTAAAGAAGGCTAATTTCTGTTATGAAAATTATAGCTCTACGTTCCAAAACATTTTTGTCAGAAATCCTATACTGTTCCAATAATATCTCAGTCATTTCAATAATTGAAGTGGTCGAGAATTTGAACAGCCGATTGAGATAGACAATTTTGTGCCTCAGACGCTTGACAACTAATAACCTTGGACACTGTTTGTCCTAAATAAAGAGATTTTTATTTTGTGGAACTCTGTTATTTTTGATTCAAGTATCGAACCTCGAAATGTATCAGCATTGCTCAATGTTTACAGGAACTGTTCGGAATACTGGATTACGTATACATTATCAATGGCACGTGTATCCCCACGTCGAAAATCTTATTTATGTTTTATTGAGTCCGTTTCGGGTCGTCCATGTTTTATTGTCAATTGTTACTTTTGAATTGATACTTATTAGACTTCGTTTGTCTACAATTTATTTCTTTTGTTTTGTTTTATTTTGGGTATTGATTTATGCATTGTTTTTTAATATGTGTCACCAAGCAGTACTGCTTTTACAATGTCAACTGGTTTGGTAACGTCATCGACATATCTTTGGGATTAGGATCTATCACTGTAACATTACAATTAGTTGGTCGTTTTCGTAATGGACAATCTCAGTTAATCTGCCTAGCCTTTTCTCAACTATTTCGTGGTCGGCTACCAGCCTAACTGGATGCAGCTGAATATTACATGGAGCGACTGCCTATCTGACCTCCACAACCCACTTATTGGGTATACGATAACCCACGGTACTGCCCGCGACCAGTGTTTTTTTTTAGCTTTGCCCCACACTAGGAATTTCTCCTGAATTTCACTCACATATACAAACAGCCAGACCCGGAACAACTACTTGTAGGTCATACCAATATTTGTTCCGAGCGGGAATCGAACCCGCGTTCCTTCCGACCTCGCCGCCGAGATCCTCGCGCCCCGCGAAGGCCCTGATTTAACGATGAGATCCCCGACCGTCCCATGTTCGTTGAAGTGCCAGCCCGCACCGCAGCTGAGCAAGTAGAGTTAACTTCCCCAAGATTTAATAATAATGAAAATATTTTGATCCAACAAGTTTTTTCTTCTTTTCAGTTTCATACCTCTTCATATTTATATATATTATAAATTAAAATTGCTTTTCGTCGCTGTGACCGCATTGTTCTCTACACATTTGATGCTGTTAACATCACCATTTAGAGAGTTTATTCCGGAAGGTTTACGTGATACTAGCGTTTGCCAGCGGCTTCGCCCACGTCAACCAATTGAAAGAAAACCTTGAAGACAACCTTAACAAACCATACCCTTAAACCTTCCTCATGAATCACTTGACCGACAGATGCGGCGGGGGAATTTGTTTTATAATATGTTAAAAAAAAACTATTTTAAGCTTTACGTTTACGACCAACCCCCCTCGGACCGCGCCTGTGGCCAAGACCGCAGAAATCCGCAGGATGCGAGAATGACAGAACCGGTCGAGGTGGCGGTGCTTGGGGGAAGCCTATGTTCAACAATGGACGTCTTTCGGCTGAAATGATGATATAATAAAGAAGTCTTCATGTATTGTCAAAATAAGACTTGCGAAGCGGGGGCGGGTCGCTCGTTTTTGTACAAAACAAATATTGATTTGCGGCTTATTGTACAACTTAGTCATTATTTTCGCAACGTTGTTTATCCGCTAGTATTTTGATACTGTGTCACGCGTTTCTATTGCAAACAAACAATATTTATCTTTACTACTCTTTAACCTTATTTTGTTTCACTGAATTTCTTGTTTGTGTTTTAGGTACTTTTATTAATTTATTGTGCCTAATAGATTAGCTAGATTTATTATGGACTTATGTGGGTATTTCGTAATTTTGAAAATAATTCTAAAATGAAGATTGTTGCTATCCAAACATTGGTTAGCATTTGAAATCCATGAAATAAACATATTCTGCTGTTTAGAATATCTCTTAACATTTTAATTCTGAACCATTTTAGTGTAAGATTTTTTTTAAAGCTTTTTCCTTGCTCTTGTCACATCATTTACTTGTAGAATGGACATTTATCGCGTCGTAATCTAATTCAAATTCAAAGTATCTTATGATAGCGAAGGGATCTTGTTTAATGATATGCTAGTTGTAACGGTAAGCTAGCTCTTATCGAAAACAAGACTGTGTGAACCTCAGTTTCGGCGCATTTCTTTGAACTAAGAATGCGGCTTAATTATATGTCTTTGTGAATATTAAACAGTCAATCTGCCTCTCTTAAATGAAGCGACTGCCTATCTGACCTTTACATCCCAGTTGCTGGGTTACACGATACCCCATGACGAAGACTGGTTGCCAGACTTACGGGCTTCTGATGACCCGTAACGACTGTCAAAGATCCACGAATGAGAGCTGGGCTTTCCGAGATACGGAAGGGTCTCGGACTCTCGGTACCTACATAAAAAAACTCACCCATCGCGGACCATTTTCGGTAGGCGTAGCTCAACCTGATCGATCGACCCGCGCGGCTATTATAACTCAGCCACGAGCACCTGCTAAAACTAGGCGCGGTCGCAGCCAAAGACTGGGGGGGTCACAGTCAAAGACTACCTACATATTATATTTTCGAAAATTACTATTTTAAGCTTTACGTTTACCGCTTTGGGGGGTCATGACCCCTAGGACCCCCCCCCCCCCACAGCGCCTGGCTTTAACTAACTAAAACTAAAAGAAAAATGAGAATAAAATAAGAGCGAATATTTAATGTTGTAACATATATTTTTTAATGTCTTGGAATAAAGTGTGGGGCCATTTAGTTTTAATTTAAAAAGTAATCGAAGGTCTCTATTTTTAGAACATTGTAGGAACATTTTATAAAGGAAAGGTCAAAGTTTTCTGTCAGTTACTATTGCTGGAAATTACAATTTCAGGTGCACACTACAATGTAGGTATAATTGCCATCGTAGATCTGCCTGTTGACCCCAAAGTTGTTTTTTTTTTAAGGGTGGGAAATCATCAAATAACTTCTCCCGCTCTGGGCGGAGCGGGAGGGCGTGTCAGACTTACTGACTAAAACCCACCCGTGTTCCTTCAGTTGCTTATGTGCCATGGGCCCTGGTATCTCTTTTGAACAACCCGCAACCCTGGCAAGCATCGGCCCTTGCAGACTCCACCAGTTGGTGCTGACATCTCTTTGAGGCGCGCGTGGAACACATCGCGCCGTCGACCCGGGCTGACGGGTCCGTACCATGGCCTGGAGCAGGGCCAGACGCGAGTGATCGCCGCTGCCGATCGCCTCCACGAGGACACATTAGTGCTCCGCCCAAGCCGGGCAGACCTCCACCGTATGCTCGACCGTGCCCTCTGGGCGATCTACAGTTTGACCCAGGGTGACGCTAATATTATCTAACACGATAGTACGTCTCAAGGTCATTAAACATTACCTTACCAACCGTGTTGTAGTAAAGCCCGATAAGATCCCAAGGACTACGTAAAGTCAAGGAAATTCATTTATTAATTACTAGCTTTTGCTTGCGGCTCCGCCCGCGTGGATGTCGGTTATCGCGTGAAAAAGTAACCTATGTCCTTCTCCATATCTCAGGCCATATCTATGCCAAATTTCATGACAATCGGTTCAGTGGTTTAGCTGTGAAAGTGTAACAGACTGGCATAGCTACTTTCACATTTATAATATTAGTAGGGATCGGGTTACTTTGTAGCACAAGCTGTAAAGCTGCACACTCTGATTAAATACATACCCTCATTCACACTCACTTTAACTGTTTTGTATGTGCAATCTATTGCTTTCCTCGTATTAACATTTAGACAGCTTCTATTTATTTCCGTCTCTTTCTTGTTTCATTAGAAGGAAAGAGATAACATTAGCATTTTTTAAGGCATTTTGACGTGAAAGCGTAACAATCAAACAAACAAACACACTTTCGTATTTATAATATTAGGGGAGTTTTGTTAATATATAGACTAAAATAAGCTATTTATATCTCACACACTACACACCCTCACTCTTCACACTCTCACCCATACTCACACATATCACACGTATTCGCGCGTATTGGCCCTGTTCTAGGCATTTCAATCATTTATTTGCTGTGCTGTTTGTATAATTTAAGTTACCTTTTACCTTTTATTTTTAATTTTGCACAGTACATTGTCTACATTTCAATTGCATATAAGATAATGATAAGTGGAAGCGCGGAGTCTCCTAACACAAGCAATTCCTTGCTTAACAGGTGATCTCCAACAACACATTCTATATGTCCTTTGTAATTGAAATAAACATTTTTATTTTATTTTTATTTTATTTTTTATTAGCTTAAGTTAAGTTTAGTTGGTGCACAACAGATTCATCACCATTGACTATTGACCTTACAAATCACGACTGTCATTGTTTGAAATGTACAGTAGTAGCATATCAGCCTATAACGTTCACACTGCCGGGACACAGGCCTCCTCTGTGTGAGGAATTGGCCACGCGGGCCCAGTGCTGGTTCGTAGATGACTTCGAATTTTTTGGTTCTAAGACATGCCGGTTTCCTCAGGACGTTTTCCTTCACCGTTTTGAGAGCAGTGGTGATTAAATAATGTACACAAAGTAAAGCGCCTGCCTGGGTTCGAACTTACGACCTACAACTCGCGAGCCGCGGCCGTTACCACTGGGCCACCACTGTTCAGTGGTATGAAAAGACAATAACACAGTGTGAGATCTTGGAGTCACCTTTTCTGAAGATTTATCATTTCGAGCTCATGTCGTGCAGGTGTGTAAAAAGGCCTTCAAAAATCTTGGATTTGTCATGCGAGAAACCCGGGACTTCACTAACATGGCAGCAGTGGAATCACTGTATAACGCGTTGGTGCGAAGCAACTTTGAAACTAGTGCGATCGTCTGGAATCCTTCTGAAACTAAATATTCTCAGATGGTGGAAAAGATGCAGAACAAGTTTGCACGGTACCTATACATGAGGAAATTTGGCGTCTACCCGTTTTACCCGCTTATGTACTCAACTCTCTTTGTGATAGGGATGGTTGGGTACTATAAGTTGGAAGTAAGACGCAATCTTGCTCTAGTAAAATACGTATTTATGGTGTTTCGCGGGATGCTACACAATCCGCAAATCTTGGGATCGTTGGGATTACTCGATCCAAACACTAGGCTACGGTTTTTTTTTTTTTTGGGTGGGAAATCATCAAATAACTTCTCCCGCTCTGGGTGGAGCGGGAGGGCGTATCAGACTTTTACTGACTAAAACCCACCCGTGTTCCCTCAGTTGCCTGTGTGCCAGGGGCGGCGGTATCTCTTTCGAACAACCCGCACCCCTGGCAGGCATCGGCCCTTGCGGGCCCCATCAGTTGCTGATGACATCTGATGACACTAGGCTACGGTTGGGGCCGAGGGAGGTTCTGTTTAAAATTCCGGTAGCCCGTACAAAACTATTAAAGTTTGCACCCGTGTGTCGGGCTGTCAACATAATTAATAGCATCTCTCAGCGGTTGGACATTTTTTGTTGCTCATTGGCGGAATTCCAGAGAGTGACGGTTAGGGTGTTGTCCGCTATATAATTTGGGCCGGCACACGGAGCCGTTACTTGGCACTGGTCAGTCATGGACCAGTGAGGTGTGTGATCAGTTTTTGAGTGGCGTCTCTGGGTGTCGTATTGTATGACTACTTTTATTACCTTGAGTTCTGCCTGTAAAAATAATTGTATGTGTAAATTAATTAATAAATAAATAAATAATACGGGAAATTGACGATTGGTTTCAATTTGCTTAATAAATATTTACCCTGATTATAGGTACATATGGAGTTTTTAGTACCTTTGCCATTTCACATGACTTGCAAACCAGATAAATGTTGCTACCTACTACGACTCAAGCCCCCAAATTGTTATCAGTGACTTTAGTTGTTTGACTTGGTATAACATGCGATGCGACTGTGCGATGGAGTTTATGGAGATTATAATGCTGACAGCGTGGTATTTGCGTTACACACTGACTGACAGTTCAACAAATTTCATTGCGTTATTTACGTTGTTGAGTAGATAAATTTTTCGAACATACGAAGCAATGGATCAGCAAAATTATTTAGATTGTGATTGATATTGTATTACGCAATTAGGGTGCTGATAATTACGTAGTACGGACAAAGAACGAATTTTGGTGCAAAATAGACGATGATTGATGGAAAAGTTGATTACTGATTGATACTAATGACGATATTAAACTAGATCATGTGTGGATTATGTATGACAGTATAATTATGTTTATCAAATAACGATGGATGGAATGTGCGAAGGATGACATGGCTAGAAAGGAAGTGACTATCTAGATGGCGACTAGTATAAAATGAAGAAAGAAGTAAGGGGTCATCCATAAATTACGTGACGCGTTAAAGGGAAGAGGGGATCAACGAAATATGACATTGTGTGACAAGGGACAGGGGTTAAAAGATTTGTGACGTCACATGTTAAAATCAGAAATACTAAAACTCGAAATTTATATGCTAACCAAAACCTTAAACTATATTACTAACTCGATCTATATTTATAAGGCTTATAATTTATAATATGTAGGTTTAAGTAGTCTGTGAGTGCTGTTTTAATTTAATTACCTCTAAATTTAAAAATATGTGACGTCACTCAAGATGGGGAGGGGGTTTCACAAGTGTGACCACCTGTGACAAGGACAGGGGGCGGGTCAAAAAATCATAAAATTTGTGTGACGTAATTTATGGATGGCCCCTAAGTATGGAAGAAAAAAAAACGTGGCGCCGCCACCGACCCCAAATAAATTGTGACAAGGGGAATGATAAGAATGATACGCGGCTAAGCAAGAACAGCCACACGAGTCAATCCATCAGGAACCAGTCTTACCCAGTTATAGGATTTTAGAAGTCAATAGGCAGTCGCTCCATGTAATATATTGGTATTCAGCTGCAATCGGTTAGACTGGAAGCCGACCCCAAAATGGTTGGGAAAAGGCTATTGAGGTTGATTGAATCATGATGATGAATGATAGATGTTCATCAAGTAAACAAACATGGCGGTTTAGTCACCTTTGAATACTGAAAAAGTGCCCAAAAAGTCATTGAGTATTCGGAAATGTATAAATTTATATTGTTTATTGGATCCATTGACTGAATGTCTTAATTGTTGCTATGAGTACTTTGCTATTTATAACCGACTTCAAAAAGGATGAGGTTCTCATGTTTACCTATGCACCTACCTCCAGCAGGTAACCACTACATCTGGGGTGATCTCAATTGATTTCACACACCCATTAAGAAGAAAATGGGGTTTTTATTTCACGTTATTTTCGTCTTGTTCAGTTGTTGAATAGAATCGTAGTGACGTAAAGATTTTGCACCGGCTTCCTCAGAAAATAAATACAGGCTTAGACTCTAAAACTTCAAATGTAAATACCTGTCAATCTCACTTTAGACAGTTTTAAGAGAGAGGAGGAGAGAGAAAGGTTTCTAATTTTTGTTGGCCTTTAAGTAAATTTATCTTACATAAAGACCAACAACAATTGGAAACTATCGTCCCATGTAATAATAGGGAGCGATCCTATTGCCATCAACCGGGCACAAATCCAAACTTTGGGCTACAACTGAGAAATTCTAGATAGAAAAACCCAATAACACTTTGCGGGAATCGAATCCAGAACCTGAAGCGCAGCAGTAGCGCTTGAGACCACTAGACCAACGAGGTAGAACAGGTAACAGTACGTAGTAGTTACTATGCCAAAACGACACACCCCCAGCCTTAAATAATATAATCATACGACAAATCGCAAAATTGCGTAACACACTTAAGTTCGAATATGTCGATAACGATTATACATGTATACGTAGGAATTATAGCTACACCTGTGGACGACTGGCATATCAACACGGCTGAAATTCTGCCTTTTCGTAATTACGCAATGATTTTATAATTGCCATGCTTATATTAATTCTAATTGCCACAGAATACTGAATAATCAGTTATGCGTATTACGTAGTTAGTAATGGCCTGAACGAGTGTTTACTCTAATTGGAGTTATATAAGACTTAGGGTTTGTAGTACTTTAGATGCTCCAAGTACTAAGTCGAGTGCTCCAGAATTGGCTTTGATTGTTGAAGTTGATCTTTTGTCTTTGTGGCCCGTGACTGATGATATGGTTGGTAAGGGGTTACTATCAAGAGGACTACTAATAGAGAAAGAAGTATGGAAGCAAAAAAATATGTTGCGCCGACCTCAAATAAATTGGGATAAGAGCAGAAGAATGATGATGATTTATTTATTTTATTTATCCTCACACTGGAACGCCATACAGCAATTACACCAACAAAGCAAAAAAAACTGGCCCTCCGGGAGTGCCAACAAAAGTGTAAACTTGAACAATTACGTGTGTATTTTTTGAAACGTCAGATTAAACAACGTTAAAAGTACGTTCAACGTTGTTCGTTCGTGTTGTCAGTGGTGTCGGTAACAGTGTCGCGAGTTCAATTGTTTTTCCCATCTCAAAAAATGGCCAACGCGCCTAAAGTTTTCATTTCAAAATTACTTAATGTGCTGCATTCGTGCGCGGTGGACATCGAACGAGCGACGCTGTAATGATGATGTGGCCAGTCTAAATCTTAGTAGTCCAAGACTTCAGCTCTATCTAGAGGAGTTGATGGACGCTATTTAAAGTGTCAAGCTCGTAGCCAAATTCTGAGGCTGTCTGTATATTATCTAGATTGCTATCGACACGCTTAGTAGACGAAGAGGCACCATATAGGCCGTTCTGATCTTAATCATAACAAGATAAACAGTAGGAACGGAAATACCAAACTACTAGTTAAAAATAACAAGAGACAACAAAACGTATTAGACTACTATAATTGTGCACAAAACTGTTATCAAAGAGGTCTTGGATCTCGGCTGGCACCTTTATCTAATCACAATTTATCTCCAGGCCTTGACTGTCGCGCCACGTTCCTAGCTTATGGCGAACTCTAAATTGCGATCTTTTTGGATTCACCACCCAAAATTGATATAACTGGATGAATTGCTCGCGTATTTCACACGAAATACCAAATTATAGGTTGTATGATACGTTTTCTTGTTTCTGGATACCTGTGGGTTCAGGGTTCTCTGGATATTGTACATTTTTGTTCTAAAGACCACAATTTTAAAATTTAATAACATTTAATTCAGGAGAGAGATAGCACATAGTGTTCTCTCTCCTGAATTAAATTTTATTTAGTGTCTTCAAGAATGTTGAAGCTAAATGATCAATAGTTTGTCTACCAATGGCGTTTTATCCAACAGAAAGATAATTTATGGTATTTCGTTTCATTTAATTTTAAATTAAAAGGTTGATGCCTTGATTAAGAGTAACATGTTATTTTAATGGTTTATTTAGATTTAGTTGAACGTTTCTTTCAAATATTGCTACCAACCTTATTTTTAGAAGTAAGGACTTGCGTATGACGTCAAACGACCGGTTGTCATAACCCACATCAGTGCGAAATATCTGAAATAATAACATATTTATATACCTACATGTTATTTATACAATTATCAAAACGGTCGTTAAAAGAGAGAGAGACTGACTGAATTCCCAAAATCGTATGTTACTAGAAGTAGAAAAAGTTCAGGAAATCAAATTAGTATTTCACAAGGCTACAAATACGCCTTCATTTCTGGCGTCAACCGCAAGAAATTAAATATCAATAACATTTTACATAATTTATAAACTGATATTCATAAATCCAACCACAAATTGATCTACAGGTTAGATGTTAGGCGCAGTTTCTTTGCGTTTAATTAACTAGAAGCACCGAATTTACCCATATCTAGCCTCTTAGCCTTCTTTTATTACTTAATACCTTAACCAATGTCAGTTTCGCCATTCAACTCAGCATATTGCAGCCAGTGTTGGACATAGGCCTCTCCCAGGCTGCGCCACCTGTCTACTACGCTTGCCGATTCGCGGTCCCCACTCCTCGGAATCGTCTGCTCCACCAACCATCGGTTCTTCGACAAACATGGCCGACCCACTGCCACTTCAGTTACCAATGTTGCCAACGCTTTCACAAAAACCAAAACACTTGACTTAAATTCAAAACAGACTCTTTGAACTTTGGTTCCGCGAACACCTGACACTGTTTTTCTCTTTACATTCGCTTTTGCCAATGTTATTATAAATGCTCTTGTAAATACAACGTATATGTGCTCAAAATATCCGCAGGTTGACACTTCATTCGGAGTATAACGACCGAACGACCGATAAAAGGATACGTTTTGATTGCACAGACATTTACTTAGACGCTGGTGAGGTTTACATTGTGATATAATACGGTGTTACATGCTTGGAATTTCAGTTGCATTTTTATAGTTTTGTTATATCCTGATATTAAATCCTTTAGACCAGTTTAGATAGACATATGTATGTATAGGTAGTACTAAGCATAGCCTTTGCCCGCCCCTATTTTTTGACTTTCTGCCCATCACAGTTTTTATTTTCGATGTCCTGCGATCGATTACTCGGGCTTGCATCATCATTTTATCTGCTTTTCTTGTTTGGTTAGCGTGGCATTGTTGATAGCCAAAGCTTGCCGTTTTGTTAGTCTAGAATTAAACGCTGTATGTACCTTTGGTTTAATTTATATCGGTTGAATCATCAACCAACATTACACTATTCAGTGTTATTTTTACATTTTCATTGTCAAACATTAACCTTTTCATCAAGATAAAACAAGGCACTTCTGTAGCGAAGTTCAGTAATTTTCTAGGACTCGGCTCACTTCAACTTCTCTAAATCGGTAGGATAAAAGTTCTACTTATATTGTACTTAACTGTTAAGATGGTGGTGATGGTATGTAACATACGTCTAGGAGTTTCACATTTGTCTAAGTTTTGATAACGTGATTTTAAATGGAATGTAGAGTGAATACAATTTGTTTTCTTTATTTCAATTCAAGCATTTATAATTTGATATAATGTATGTGTATTTATTTCATGAAAGTTATAGATATCAGAGACAGTTCAAATCAGAAACTTGAAATGTAAATATGTAGTCCTGTGTTAGTTACAAATCTTCACAAATGAATTACGTCATCATCATCATCTGCCTAGCCTTTTCCCAACTATGTTGGGGTCGGCTTCCAGTCTAACCGGATGCAGCTGAATACCAGTATTTTACATGGAACGACTGCCTATCTGACCTCCACAACCCAGTTACTGGATAACACGATACCCCTTGGTAAGACTGATTGTCAGACTTTCGGGCTTTTGACGACCCGTAACAACTGTCAAAGATCCACAAATGACAGCCGGGACCAACGGCTTAACGTGCTTAAAAATGAATTACGTAAAGAAGTAAATTAACAAAGATCAGGTTAGCAATAAAGCAACATAACAAAATCAGAGTGCAGTAAAAGCATTTGTCACTTAGGCGAATTACACACTAAGACGCACCACCCGACGGGGTGCAGATGACGCGTTTCCGCGCGTGATTATTTAATGAAAACGCTGAAAATTGCACTGAGAATTTGGCTCGTTTCGCGCAACTCGTAGCGTGGCGCGTAGTAGTGCGTGATCCGCCTTAACTTAACCAAACGGAAACAGTGCTGATAAAGGTGGTGATTACGATTCTAATTATCAAAGAAGTTATCAAATTACAAATTAAAAGAATTCTACGCCATTAATAAATTATGATAGTACGTGTGACCCCGCAGTGTACTACATGCTGTATAATAGGGGGGGGGGGGGGGGTTAATTGTAAATATGTAAACTAAACAAACTGCTACTCAGTACTCATCTTTAATAAGGAAATATATGTGCTATACTTACTCAGCGAATCAATGCTATTCCAAACAAATTGAACGGAAAAGATGTTTGTTATTTGCAAATCTAATGTTCCAAAACATTGAGTGTAACGCCCCTAGTCAACTCTACAAGACTAGTAAATATAATTTGCATGCATTCTCGTGTAAACTATCTTGTCGTTGACGTGGCAGTGCGTACAAGCATCGTGAATAACAAAACGGTTCTTTGTTTTAAGGACTACTCACACTTGTTCAGCTCTGTTCAACGATTTTGTTTGAGATGCGTACGCATCCATTCAGTCGCGGAAAGCTGAACGGACTCTATACAAAATCGTTGTTTTATATGGACAAAAGCTGAACAGAGCTGATTAAGTATGAGTAGTCCCTTAGAAATACATCATTTTCTTAGACCACGTTCGCACAGACTTAAAAGTATTGCGGCGGGATTTTTTTCGCGTACTGGATTTTCAACGCACGGGTTACTCCCTACAGTTGAAAATCGAATAGTGTGTTTTTTTGACGGGCTGGGATACACGCTGGATGCTCAGTGCTCAGTTCAACACCGAGAGTTAAAAATCCAGAGTGCGATAAAATGCCGCCGCGATATTTTTACGCTCGTACGATCGTGGTCGCATACGTAAGCCTCGATTTTCCCTTTGCCGATTATTTGCTCTCTATTACTCATGAAATATCGTATAAAGGGAAGCGAAGTAAACTACATGTAATGACGTGTAAGTTATTTACATTACCAAGAATGTACTACTATTGTTGACAACTAATGAAGTCTATTTACCCGGAAAAGGAAGCAGTTCTATGACTTATAAATGACACCGAGATTATAGTAGGCGGCAGAAGTTTACAATAATAT
Source organism: Polymixis lichenea (assembly GCA_949091785.1). Taxonomy (NCBI): domain Eukaryota; kingdom Metazoa; phylum Arthropoda; class Insecta; order Lepidoptera; family Noctuidae; genus Polymixis; species Polymixis lichenea. Next base: position 23,589,348 of record OX420937.1, read on the forward strand.
ACGAATCTTGCCAAGAATCATCATAACGCTGCTAACTAATTTTTCCAGAGTTCAGATTCATTTGCATGTTCCCAAGCAGTTTCCTATAAAAACACACTAATCCTACTATCCTAATAATTAATATTATAAATATGAAAGTTTAGATGTTTGTGTATTTGATACTGTGGGGATTTAGATGAAATTTGGCACACAGGTAGTTTGATCATTTGGATTTACGGGATATTTTTTATCCCGGTAGTACATTCCCGTGGGATACAAAAAATAGAAAAAAAAGTGTCTGGGATCCTTTAAAAGGTTCTTGTTTAAATTCCTTTTAGATAGATGATAGAGAGGAACAGGTTGTAAGCTTCAGTGGAAAAAGGAGGATACTCCGACCAGACGGGTGTTGTGTCTGGTGGGCAACTGCCCGACGATTGATGTTGGGATGCTGTATATATACGAGTCGCGCGGTAAACTCTGATTGCGCGATGTAGGAATACTGTGACGTCAAGTCTTGCGTAGTTCGCATGTGGCATTGTAGATGGCGCCACATCACTTTTTGTGTTTCAAAGTCTTCGCATGTGGCGTTATAGTAGCCGCCACAAATAAATTGCCACAATGTTACTAATCCATCATTGAGTTTACTACTGATAAACAGAGTTATGACGATTCCTACTTGCTAATTAAACTCTTACGATTTTTATTTGTTGATTAAGTAGGAATGTGTTTATTTATCTAAAATTGTAATGACCTGTTTACTAAGCTGACATATTTTAAATTCTTATTTTTTTTTGTTTTTGTAATGTATTGGCATGCCACCTTTTAATTGTTTGTGTTAATTTTGTGCGCCATATATTGGCAAAACATAGTGCACATATTTTAAAAAAGATACTATCTGTAACCATACCTATGTTTAACAAAATAAATATTGATTGATTGATTGATAATTTCCGACCTGTACGCGGGCGAAGCCGCAGGCAAAAGCGAGTAAGGTAAAATTTACTAGATTCATCGTCGTTTTCAATTTGTTTGTGGTCAGTGTAGCTTATATCCTCTTCCACACATTTTATTTAGTAGTTATCAGATTATTCATCCCCTCTCTAGCAATTTCAACGGTTAATGGACTGCAGTCAGTCCATTTACAAATTTTTTTTTGTCTTCTACGTCCTACGGAGGGCCTACTTTCTAAATACGTCAACGAAGATACGGACCCGTCAGAAAGTAGTTCGAAACTTCGAAATCAATCCTACAGCCGATAAATTACCATTTTTGGACAGGCAAAAGCACATTGGTCTTTGGACAGTTGTCAAATCGCGTTGTATTCATTCTCAGGTCGGGCCCCATTCTAATCTTGTGTTCGTAAGTATGTAATACGGAGTCTGAACGCCCGCAACATCGGCTGAAACTACGGACTTCGTGCTAAAGGCCATTTCGCTGGACCAAACTGAAAAATGAATATCCACCAAATTAATACACTTCCTTTGTATCTAACTAATGTAAATTAGAACCCGGTTATATCAGCTACTCGCAAATAGTACAATAATTATAACAATTCAAACAATATCACAAACTTGGTACTGAAAATCAGGGTTGGCAATGGCTGATGAAATAGTAAATAATTCTTGCTGTTGTTTTATTATTTTGAAGATCTAGAGATTGAGAAAACATGATCCTGTAAGTAAAGTAAACAATAATTGTGATCATAAATAGGAGGGAAAAGAATCTCATACATTGCAATGTATTAATTTCAAATCTCATATATTTTCGTTGTTTAATTCCCCATGGTGTTCTAAAGTTGTGGAAATCTCACTCATTCCATCCAGTCAGATTACATGAATATATCTCACAGCGTATACATTCCCCTGAACTCAAAATTCGTTTATTTCATTCTCCAAATATTTGATTAGCTCCTCAAGATCCAAGACAACCGTTGCTTAACGACCGACTTCACAAATCACAGGTTACTTCGGACGAACTTGCTCCATTATACCTATTCCATTCATCAAACTCCTCGTTATTTTGCATTCTTCACCTGCCTGTCTGGTCCTATGTTATTTAGGATCGTCGCACTCTTTTTACCTCGCACATTCCGTACCAACAGCTGCGTTACAATTTGGTCCCTTTTCATTAGTATCCGACTGAAAATGGATTTTCAGCGTAAAACCAAAATTAAAAAAAAGTTTCGGCTTTAGTCTTATTGACGGGCGAAAATGAAAATGATTTAACATTAGAAAATATAAATATTTGCGCTACACGCGTTTGAAGAACAAATACAGCAAAGTCGCGTCCGTTTATGTTAACTGAGTGAAATCATGAGCGGACTCGATTCTCTCCGAAGTTAGCCAAACGTCACCTGAGCCCTTACTGTGAGTTTAATTTAACAATCTCGATCAACCGACATAGCCCGAAGAATTGCCAAACTTAAGTGGCAGTGGGCAGGGATATTGATCTCAGAACAGATGGCCGATGGGGCTGAAAGGTTCTGGAGTGGCGACCGCGTACCGGAAGACGTAGAGTGTGACCCACTAGGTGTGCCGATGACCTTGTGAAGGCCGCTGAAAAGATGATGATCTCGATCAAACGCATCGAGCGCGTTTGGCCCGGGGTCGGTGACGGACCTATCGGAGCGCCCGCCGGCGCCGCGCTGAACGCGCTCTATGCATTTGATGGAGATAATTAAATGAAACTCACACTATGGCCACTGATATTGCCGAGTGGCCGATGTTTCGGCTGGTCTCTGGCCGCAAGCGAAGCTTCGGTTAGTCACTCGCTTTCATTCAAATATTCGTTCAGTCTTTGATCTCCGCTCGTTACTTTCCTTATTATAATTTGGCCACCTTGACTTCTTGTCAGCCCTACAATGTTTACCGTCGCAGGCGCATCTGCGTTGTATTAGTTGCATCACAGCTACACGTGGCGGCACTGGTTGTCATCAATTATCTGCTAGGATTCCTTGAAGGTTAGCGAGTACTACGTCCTACGAGGTCACAAACCCGTAGTATTCAAATATATATTTAATACAATACCTCTATTTATTTTACCTACAATCGTTTTGGAATCCTTTTTGATGCAACATGTACAACAGGGTGGCACGGGCATTGAGCATGTATAGGTATGATTCTGAAATTGCGTTGCACTTTTTCGTCGGTTATTTAAAAAAAATTATCTTATCGAAAGTTCTGACCGCGTAGGTGTTGCAGTTTTCTATGAAACAGCAGATTTTTAGATGATAACTGAAAAAGCATCTACCGTATGGGGTCTAAAATCATGTGCTGAATTTATGGTTACAGTTTGCGCGTCGATGTCCCTGCCACCCGCCTGTAGAGCGCACATCTGTTAAGGACTTAAGTGATCCTTTTGATACAATACTTACGCATTTAATGTATTCAAATAAGAAAATGGATTTAAAAAATCCACGGAACTCTTTTCAGTTTTTCTCTCTGAGAAATCCGTTGAAGGAATTTCGTTCAGATAAAAAGGTTTGTGGGATTTTGTTGTGCTGTTAAGGAGATTTTAATTTACCGTGAAAAAAGACAATTTCTTCAAACCAGAAAATATGAAGAATCTTATAGAAGCACCTACTAGCTTTTGCCCGCGGCATGATAATAATAATAAATAACTTTATTGATCCAAATAACTACATAGACACAGGTTTTAAACTAGTAACATGCTAAGACTTAATCAACTAACAGAGAACACAAGGGGTGAGAAACAATTGTCTATATTAACAAAAAATATAATCCTATCTCCTAAACTAGGGATGGCCTGTATCTTAGGAGACAGTGATTCGACCAAACTGAACTGCTAATTAACGATGAACCTTATGTTTCGAGTGTCGATGTTAATCTACCATAAGACAAAAAGTGAGTTAGCTGAGTACGTAATTTAGATTAATTTGAGCATGGATGGATGGAGAAAGAGTGGGGTTGTGAATGTGTGTGTTCATGTTCGTGAGTGTAATGTTAGTTGTGTTTTGGTGTGTGTACTGTGTGTGTTATGTGGTGTTTGTATGTGTGTTGTGTTTTGTGTTTCTATTTAATAGTGATTTGTAATTTGTTAAGTGATGTATGCTAGTAGAGATTCGGTGTTATTGTAGTCCTGTTGTATGAGCCAGTCTGTAATTTTAGATTTGATATTGAATTTATTTAAGTTTATTATGTTTAATTTCTTCTGTATAATTTTATATACGTGAATACTTAACACATAGTAATGGTGTTTTGCAAAACAGGTTTTGTGCTGTACCCCAGGGGGGACATATGTTCGCTTCCTTGGGTCAGGTAGGGGTAGGCAGCCATGTACTCTGAGGACAGTTCGAAGAACAAACAGCTGTCGTACCGTGAGAACTTTGGTGTCAGAATAAAGTTGTACTGCATCGCCCGCGTTTAAGTCAGAAATGATCCCACGGGAACGCAGTACCGGGATAAAAGTATCTTATGTTAATCCAGGTCATAAACTATCTGTGTGCCAAATTTCATTCAAAGCTGTTCAGCCGTTTTTACGTGAGCGAGTAACAAACATCCCAATATCTAAATTGAATAATCACAGATCTTAAATGCGTATGCGCACATTGACTCATCTTCCATCCTGCGCCGCATGCCCTGTCACCTGTGTATTTGATGATCTTATGACTGCGTCAGTGAGCGGAGTTCGCACAGCTGAATTTTGGACAAAATACATATATTTAAACATTTTGCCATCGATACTCCAAGAAGATCACAGGAAGAACGTGTCATGGAAAGCGACTGCTCATTTTAACATCTATCAAAGTAATCCCAATCCTATTCATCAGACGTCATGCAACCGTCATCGTTATCACATTCAAAATTCGAATTGAGTCGACCATACCAAGGTCGGAAGGCAATTTCTGTTCGCATTTGATAGCTCTATGGATATTTAAGATAGGTGAGATTCTGGCCATCGCCCAACATCATAACTATAACAAGATTGTTAATAATAAATTTTATTTTCGTTTCAGGTAATGGACGTTTCAAACAATTCTGCTCATCTAAGTTTTGTAAGTAGATATGAGTGCGTATAATTGTATGTACTTATCAATTTTTTCTATGTCTTAAACATTGGCTGTATATTTAAACGTACACAAATAGCAGACATGATCGGTGTATAGCAGTCCATAAAGACAGAAAGACACTGCCTACCCTACCTAAATCAGATAAATCTGTAAAACTAATATTATTTTATCAATAAACAACAAAATCTTTATTCATAAATCTTCTGTCGAGCGGCGGTCGTATCATTAGTATCATCGATACAATATCCCGTTCGTACGTACAATTTGACACAACGTCGCATTGCGATGCACTAGCGCCGCTGAGTGCCTCGGGAGAGACACGAACTATTCGTGACTCAATGTTTGTATGTGTGCTCTCGTGGTCATGCAGATTTATTCAGTGTGCGTTCCTATACATACGTGGCACACAATGTAACAAATAACGCACACAACCGTACAGGGTAGTCACTGGCTTTTTACGATTTTAACAACGAGACGAATTACGAAACTTACCGAAGTTTTCCGAACAAAGTTGGTTATGCGACTATTTTAAAAAGTAGCATTGTTTAATTGAATTGTAACTACATAAACGACCATAATTTCTTTGTCGTATTATTTTCATATTTCGAGTAATTCGGACGCCATTGTTTTGTTTTGGTTGTGACTTGTGAGCTATGATGGCATGTATTTAAGATTTTAACATTGATACATAGTGTGAATAATAGATAATATTCACTGTGAAAGTTGTTCAGATGGTGTGTGTAAAGAGAAAAGAAAAATTATGCATTTTCGAAAAAAAAGATTAATAGATACAAACTATAGGTAAAGTCAATCGTAAATTCAATACAAAACAAAACAATATGATTTATTTACTTGCCTAATAGGTTGCATGTTGTGTACTAGGTACAGCAATCGGTTGTTCTGTTTTTTTCTGCCTTTTTTTAATTTTTGCCTACCCTGTCTAAAAACTCTGTGCACGCCACTGGTGAATAGGTACTATAAGAAAAAAAAGATAATTTAACAAAAAATCGTTGTATTGAGAATGTTTTCTGATTATCATCATCTGCTTAGGCTTTTCCCAACTATGTTGTGGTAAGCTTCCAGTTTAACCGGATGCAGATGAATACCAGTATTTTACTTGGAGCGACTGCCTATCTTGGCAGCTCTGCTAATCTCTAGTTGTCAGACTTGAGGGTTTCTGACGACCCGTTACGGCTGCCAAAGATCCACAAATGACAGCCGGAACCAACGGATTAAAGTGCTTTGGGGCACGAGGGTCTTGTATGTAAAGATGGTCCGCCCATCCACGGACCAACCACGGCAACCGTAGCTTCACCTAGAAGAATAATTTTCGGATAGTTGTAATAAAAAAAGCCCTACAAACAATAAATTAATCTCTGCGCATATCTGACAAATACGGGGTCACGGTTTGATAGGCCTTTATGTAGGCAAAGATAACTGCTCTAAACTGACTGAACACGTATTTGTAATAATAATGATAAAGTTTTATAAGATACAAACAAGTTAAGCGAGTTACGACTAAAAATAAAATTCACATCATAAACAAGGCCACTGGGAACCCCATATTGCCATTGACGCAAGCAAGACCGGCTCGAAGAACGAAAAAGAAATAGTTTGAAGTAACTCGACTACCATTACCGTGGATTGCATTAATGGTCAATGCGTCATACAGTTATCGGTTAATTTTAATCTCCAGACTAGTAGGGTAGCCAGCGACATTCAAATTTTCTTGTGTTTTCTGCAATGTGCAGATTGGCGGGGTTGGCCAAGCTGTATTTCACGAAAAAGTCATTCCATGTAATTAAATGCACTTAAAGGGTTATAGGGGATACTGACCAGCAAATAGCAAAATTTCCCTCTTGAAAAAAAAAACTAACACTGTTACGAATGCCTCCTTGGTGTAGCAGTTGCAAGCTGTCAACAACTGCTGAATATGAAATCTTGGGTTTGATTTTCAGGTCGCGCAGTGTGTTTTTCCATCTGGAATATCTCAGTAACAGCCCGGCTGCTGGCTGTATTTGTGCCCATCGTCATCATCCTCATCATTTCAGCCGAAATACGTCCACTGCTGGACATAGACCTCCCCCAGGCTCTTCAACTTCGACCGGTCTTGTGCTTCCCACATCCAGCGGATTCCCGCGGCCTTCACAAGGTCATCGATCCACCTTGAAGGAGTCCTTCCCACTCTACTTCTACCGGTATGCGGTCGCCACTCCAGAGCCTTTCGGCCCCATCGTATTTGGGCCCGGTTGAAGGGAATAGCCTCGCTCGCTCCTCTCAAATACATGTGACTAAAACGTTTCAGTTTTCTTTTAAGTTTGCATTTTGCTGCCAATGAAGAATGTATTTATTTATATAATTATTTATTATTGTTTGGTCAGAGCTTGTCTAGTAGACTGTAAGACTAGTCTGTCTAAACAGTCTTGACACCGCGTGGTGTAATAGAACATTTATTATATGCGTTATGCATCTATAGGGATGTTTTAGGTCAACTTGAATTGACAGCTCTAGTCTGTGTCCTTTCTTGTTTAATTTTATTAGTCACAAAGATTTGAATAGCCTAAATTTAACTTGTGCTTAACAGAATTGGCACTGATATCGTTTATCTGACCAAAGTTAATGAGAAATCTGTGGATCATTTTGTAAAGGCTTGTATATATTGATAAAAGATCAATTCAATAAATATGTTTAGACAAGAGTCGGCTTCAAACGCCCGCTTTTAAGTGGACTATGAACTGATTAATGAGTTCCTCTATTAATTGTTCGTTATTGTCTTTGTTGGTCTAATTACATCTGACTAATGGACTTGTTTCACATGTTGGATGTCAATACAAATTATGTTTAGCAATTAAAACCGAATAAAAGATATTTCCACACACGCGGGTATTAGTCGTATCTAGTCAAATTGGAAGTTTAGAAGATTTGAACATAGATACTAGTTGGATAAGAGATTCCAGTTGGATCAAGAAAAATTGCTTCAATATTAGCAACATTTTAGCTCACAAAAGCGAAGTAAAATGCTGTTTCAACATTTTTACAGGGATGCAGGGACATCGACGCGCAACCTGCTACCATGTATTCAGTCAGTATATGATTCTGAACGCCCTGCGTTCAAAGTTTTTAATAACTGATGAAAAATTTGCTGTTCCATACATTTTGACCGCGTAGTATTGCAGCTTTCTATGAAACGGCAATTTTTTTGAAAACTGACGAAAAACGTCTACGCCAGGGATGTCTAGAATCATGTGCTGAAGTCATGGTTTCAGTTCGGGCATCGAAGTCCCTGCGACCCTGTATAGAATTCTGCCTGAATGCATATTTTTTGTATGTTCGTTATCGTTAGATACACTTTTTATCTGTTTGATCCCCAAATTAATTACAAACTGATGTTAGTTGTTTTTACCATAAACTTTCACTATCAAAAACAAGGACCTACTCCACAGAGTACTAACTAGATCAAGTAATGAAGAGAACAATACAATTTAAAAGCTCCATTCATATGCAAACCGAGATGATGCGAGTAAGAAGATATAAGGTTATCGTGGACGTGAATAGATATGGATAGGATATACGTATTAGTGTGTAGCATGTCCTACTTGCAGGCCAGTGTCCACAGATGGAAAATTTTAGTAGACCTTGTTTAATTGAGGGCACGAAATCAAAATTGATACAAATTTCGTAGTAGAAGCAATCAAAGGTGACGCGGTATGAAAAATTATACCAAACATTAATGTTTGAGCTTCCGAAGGACCCATTTTTAACTATATACATATTGTAGTTTCGAGCCACAAAATAACTTTAGAAGAAAATCTACATGATGGAAGCACTTGCAGTTACGTGGTTGAAATTCAAATCAATATCATTTATCTCGTACCTGCGCTGATGATGGTGCAAAATCATAAATCGTGCTCTCATATATTAGCACTTGACAAAAATCTATAAAATCCTCATAACGATAATTAGATAATACTTCAACTCCTAAATACAACTGTAAACTTTGGACATGATCTCAAAATAGAGTATATAATTTGATGAATTGCTGAAGATGAACATGGAAAGCATACTATTGTCTAAGAAAAATAGATGGAAAATAGAACTGGTTAGTGTCTTCGAGCAACACTAGCAAAAAAGTAGCAATTTATTAACAGCCTTTAGTTCCGAGACAAAATGGGAATATTCAGCGCCATATGCTAAGGGATCATCTCAATTTTCACGACTTTCTCCTAAAAGTGAGTATGCCGTTCATATGACCGTATCATCCCAAGCAGGAAATGCTAAGAGATCTCATAAAACTACATAGAAAATCTGATATTTTCACACAATTTTCTCGATGTTATCAACCTAGCTTGCAGTTTCCTTATTCTAGAACATTTTTACCCTCCACGTTGATCCGACGTGGTTTTACATAACGTCGCGTCGTTAGCATGCACGCTGTAATTGTAATATATAAGTTGCAACATATTATAGTAGTAAACAAGATGTCATAATCGCCATTCTGTATACTCTGAACCTTTGTACGCGTTTGGCTAAATAAGTTGTGTCCATCATTCTCCCGGCTCTGGTCCCATGTTACTTGGGGTCAGTGCAGCATTTTTTTTCCACTCTTCCCTGTCAGCGGTTAGTCTTGCATTCACTCCTTTTTCTTTCAAATCAACTCAAACACAATCCATCTATCTTTTCTTTGGTCTTCCTCTCTCTCCATCAACAATAATCATTTATCTTAGTTATATTATATGCGTTTTATCCGTCCTGGCTAAATATGCTGTGCATTCTGAAGAATACCACTTATTCAAGTCTTTTGATGCGAAGTTGATTCTTGGTATTTTCGAACATATTGAGGTGACAAATCCCCAACAGACGCAATTTATGGTGTCTTAAAATTTCTTTTTAAATAAGTCAGACACAAATACTCAATCACAATCAGCCCGGTAGTAGAGTCGTTAGTTAGTCTTAGTTTGTGTAGTAAACAAGAAGACGATGTGCCAACTTTTTGTACGCATACAATACCTGCTAGAGCCAGTCTTTAGATCGTTAGTTGATATAAACCGTTTCCTGATCGTGGTGCTATTCCAATGTTGTTTTAAGCCTTTTTTGTCAGCACTCATTCTGTAGTCATTTTGTAAACTACCTACTTTGCAGTATCGATAATTGATTGTAAACAAGTGGACATGGTTCAATACGATGTCACCCGCTTGAGAATATCTACCATAGGAAGCCTGAAGTGAGCCTGATAAATAAAAGCCTCCTTCTTTTTCCACTGCGATAAATGATAATTGACTTTATTTCTGTAAGTAGGCGACGTTCAAATCCCAGGGTGGTAATTAAATAATCCATCATGTGTCCATTTGTATGTGTGACTAACAGTCAACAATTTTAGAACTTTTAAACACAAAGTTGCGTATTTTCCCGACACGTCATTTGGAATTTGACTTAATCATTACACACATCACTTTACTGGATTATAGCCGAGAATGCTGACATCGCGTGCATACTGAGAACAACCAAGAAATAATAAGAATAAATTAAGGAGCACTTTAGCTTGTACACGTATAATGCGTGTAAACAGCGCTTTGATTTAGCCGATTGATATGTTGTTAATCTTAACTGCCTTGATTGAAGCACGCTTGATTGTAGATAAAACGGTTTTTGCACCTGTAGCACTGAATGTTTATGGAAGCATCAAATTTGGGATTCCCGTTGACAGTTTCGAAAGCATAAAAATAATCAAAATATATTTGTTTCAATTTCTCAACTAAACGTTTTCCAATGCAGTGGTAGTCCCATCTGTTTGGTAAGATTAAGTTGTTCCCCAGTATTACTTTACATTATCGTAATTTAGATGAATGGCAAGGAGAGCCGTGCCCACCGCTCGCTTCTAGGAAAAACGTCGTATAATGCTTGATAATGGTATCCCCTACGTCACACAGCTGCGGTTTTCGCGCAATTATCTCCAATTAAATTTATATAATGGTGTTTACCTCATTCCAGCGTTGTGTTCAGTATACGTTTCGCCACCGATGCGACAGCTTCGATGTGGCGTTTGTTTCTTGTGTATTGTTGTGCGAGGTTTTGTTCCAGAACATTTGTTTTTACTGTGACTTCTTTCAATCAAACAGTTGTTGGACTGACACGCAGTATATTGTGTATTTCTGCTTTTGCTTCAACGGAATTGTTGTGAGTACTATTAACATTTATGGATTCAACAATGTCCTCAATTTCTTGCGGCTCTGGCTGAGTTACGACTCTGGTACCCGTATTATGTTTGTGATTTAGTACATTTTCAAAATATTTTCCTTGTAAGCTAATTAAGTGTTTGTTAACATTCTGGGTAACGATAGAATTTGTAGAGGGCGAATAATGAAAATGTTGTTTGTCTAGTATTTTTGGCAGAGGCTTCATTGGTCCTTTCTGAATAGTGTCTTTATTTTCATAAATATTTCTAGTATGTATTTTGATTTTTACTTCATGTAACATTCGCCAGTGAATTCTTATACAGTTAACTGTGATTTCTTTATACTCGTTGCTAAGAACCGCGATCATAAAACGTATGTACTTAATTATCACTATATTATTATACATAATGCTGTTTGTATATAAAGAAGACATTGCATCTAAGTGGAGTTGACGAGTTCATTACATGTTATCTGAATGTAAACATGCTAGATATTAATAGTTTTAAACAAGGATTCTTGCAACTGTCTGAGACGTTATTTTCAGTTACTGTGATTCGTTTTAATTATTGCACATTTATATTTTTTTGTACGTATTTCCTGAATTACATTTGCGCTTATCACCAGACTTTTAACTAATCGTAATAGACCCACTGCAATCATATTGAATAGACAGCTGTGCTGCTGAGGAGTTTGTTGCGCCACTACTTCTTCCCAGCTAAAGCCCTGTGTGTAAAGAAGTGGTGAAGGGCGGGCTCTTTGGGGGACTGTCTTATGTCATTTTGAAGTTCATAAAGTGCTGATTGTCAGCATAGTTTGAATAAATGACTGTATCCTCGAAGAGGTAGGTATTTCAAGCATAATTGGTCCTTTTGAACGCACTCTCAAGAAATATGTCAATAGCCTTGAGAGAAATAACTTTCATAACAAACTGTCGTATCCGCCGTTGTTGATAGTACTTACGTATTTCTATCAAATAAAACTAAACAAAACGACGTAAGCGACACTCGTCATTAGTATTTTACTAACATTAACTAAAAAGTCTTTGACCAGACTTTCCGTGTTGCCAGTGAAGACCTATGGAACAGAAACGTGGTCGCTCAAAATGGGCTTTATCAGAAGGCTTCAAGTCACCCAAAGGGCCCAGAGGGCTATGCTTTAAGTTTCCCTACGTGATCGAATCAGGAATGAAGAGATCCGCAGGAGAACCAAGGTAACCGACATAACCCAAAGAATTGCCAAACTTAAGTGGCAGTGGGCAGGGCACATTGCTCGCAGAGCAGATGGCCGATGGGGCCGAAAGGTTCTGGAGTGGCGACCGCGTACCGAAAGACGTAAAGTTGGAAGGCCTCGTGGACCGATGACCTTGTGAGGGCCGCAGGAGTCCGCTAGATGCGGGAAGCATAGATACGGTCGAAGTGGCGGAGCTTGGGGGAGGCCTATGTCCAGCAGTGGACGTCTTTCGGCTGAAATGATGATGAATATGAACTATGCAGCTGCCATGTTTACAAACAGGTGCCCACGTTTTTATTTTAGTTATATTTTTAGGTCCATTAAAAAATGATTTAAAAAAATGGACTAGCCAAAAAGTATAAGTATAAGAGACTGCTCGTAAACACTAAACCAGCGTAGCCTTGATACTAATGACATCACACGAAGGATAACATATTATTACTAATTTCGCAAGAATCAGTATCTCGTCAGTAGCCGTATTAACATTGTGTGCATCGCAAAATTGCCTTAATTAACAGGCGTTTTTATGTAACTTCACGTGTAAACCGCATAGCAAGGTAACCATGAATCATGGATCTGTGGTCAGTGGGACTATTTTCGTATGGCCCCACGATAAGCGAGTGAACTCGGTTTTATACGCTAAATTATGGTTTTCGAAGTACAATATCGAATTCTCTGAAATTTTGGGGTCGTTTGCGGACGTGTGCAAAAAGCGGATTAATTAGAGTTTTGCATGATGTCTTTCATAATAATAATTGACGCGCAAAAAGGTTTTGAAACATTGACAAATTGTTTTTGGGTATTCCATGTCGTGAATCATCGCCAGTTACTATCAGTGAAGCGGTTTATTCCCAGGAGCTCCAGACAATTTCTTTCCATACATTGATTCCCAAGAGCTCCAGAATTTTATTATACTAAAATTCTTCCCAGCGGCTCCAAATCAAATAGCGGAAGGTCAACAAAACAAATGACAAGTCGGGTTAGTTACACCACTTAAAAACTCAAGAACGTAATTTTTTATTTTGTTGAATTCGTCTCCGTCCCAAATACGAATCCAAAAAATCTATTTCGTGTACATTATCCATGTTTGAATAGTTCTATGAATTGGCGTAAACACGTATCAATTGCAAGGGTGCAAGGTCGGTTATCCTATTTTGCTATTGTAGTGCGGGGACGGGGACGGGAAGTATGACATTGTCGGATTATTTTATTTGTTGAATGAAATGAATTAATGATTCAACAAATCATTAATTCATTTCATTGCAAATATATACATTTTTGTGCAATTAGTACTTCCAAATTTTTGGAGCTCATGGGAAAGATTTTATTTTATATATTTTTTTTTTAATTTGGAGCCGCCGGGAATAAAATTATGGAGCGCATGGGAATAAGCCAGTGAAGCATTATATTTAATGAATCCTAGATATATCGATATAATGTATACTTGATAATTTTAAATCCCACTAATTTCCTCCTCTTCACGTTGGTAGATGCAAATTAATCTCCGACATCTCTTAAACCATCATCTTTATGATGGCTCGATAACCAAACAAGTAGCTCAGTTTGGATTAGTGCCCGATTGATGGTAATATACGCTCGCCCCCTATTACATGAGAGTTTACCATAACTGACGATATAATATATTATGTACACCTCTGACTAACTCTTTAGGAGAATACAGGCGTGATTTTATCTTATGTATTTCATGTTATTACAAGTACCAACTCTTAAAGATCCCAAAAGTCGACTTCTCATGCCACCCTCGTGACTAAACCAATTTGGGTCCCAATGACCACTATTAAACGGACACCTATTTATTTGCGTTGTCGTCGCCTTACTACTAAAACAATGCCCCACCCCATCGACCTTCGTTGCTATTCTCAGTCACGATAATTATACCTTTTTGGTTCATCTACCTGTTTCGTGACATATCTCATTTAGAAGATTCTTTGCTTTTAATGGATTTAATTTAAAATTGTAGACTAGCAATGTTCTTAGTGACATCTTCGGCTTGCCGGTCTTTCTTATGATGTGGCTGGCTGACTTGTAGGATTCCTTCATCATCTTCCTGCCCTTGTCCCATGTTACTTGGAGTCAGTGTATCACGTTTTCTTCTTTTATCCTCCCCTGTCTAATCCATCCGTTTAGGATTGTTTGATATGTTAATGCTAGTGAAAGATCTGGGATTTTTAAGCATGATATTAAACAGTAACTATTTGATTCGTCAATGACATACCTAAGCGGGTCCAAATTTCTTCATAGACTGAAATGGGAAAACTTATCGAACACTCTCGTACTTCTAGCCAATATCGAAGTAATTGTCTAATTGCTTCGTAAAGGAAAGAAAATGGAGACATCCAAAGACCAAATACAACTTTCATAATTCATAAAGTACGCACGGGCTTGCGGACGGCGAGTAATGGGTAGCTCGCTGTCCGGTAATGACCAAGCCCGGGTCAACGGCGCGTTGTGTTCCACGCGCGCCTCAAAGATATGTCAGCACCAACTGGTGGGACCTATAAGGGCCGATGCCTGCTAGGGGTGCGGGTTGTTTGAAAGAGATACCGCGGCCCCTGGCACACAGGCAACTCAGGGAACACGGGTGGGTTTCAGTCAGTAAAAGTCTGACACGCCCTCCTGCTCCACCCAGAGCGGGAGAAGTCATTTGATGATTTCCCACCCAAACAAAAAAAAAGTGTCTCCAAAGACCAGATACAACTTTCAAAATTCATAAAGTTCTTGAACATAAATAAATGAAACTCTCCGTTATTGGATTTCAGGAACTGAGCATTATAAGCTAAGACTAGGTTAGAGGAAAATTCATGTAGTAAGTATGCGCTCGAGTCGCCGTCACTGGCGCTCCACTCGCAGGAAATCGAGCATGTTAAACACTTATGTCATTTTATAGCCAACCGCTGTTTGTGGTCCACCAATACTAGACAGTTCACTGACACGAACTTTAAACTTGTCAATAAGGATGACTGGTATTATTAATATAATATTTAATAATTTGATCAGAAATTTACTGTATGAACACTCTTGTGTTTACAGTATACAAGTAAAATCAGTCATTTGCTCTAAAAGAAACGATATCTTCTATAATTTTGGAATTTATCTCTCTCAAGAGCTTTCACTCAGACTATCAAGTGTCAATTCTCCTTTCTTTGACGCATGTTTCTTTGTTTAATCTGCCTGAATTCGAAGCTTGTAATCTCGAAGCAAATCCAAGGGTACAATATTATTACGTTAAGTTATGTAATGACTATTTATCTACAGTGGCAGGTAAATAGTGTGCATTGGCACTGCCATTGACTGTGAAAACCCATTTCCCTGAGTTGACTCATACGACTTAGCTAAAAGACTTAAGTGTATTGTGCTGTTGATGCTGTATCTTATGTATGCACATTCTATGTTAATCTTAACACCTCTATGCAGGACACTCATTACCCCATAAATTATAATTTGTATCTTTTAAATTGTTAGAAATAATAATAACATTAGTATTCGTATCATTGCTGTCACATCTGACATATTCTACATATTATTATATGTCATCATCATCATCATCTGCCTAGCCTTTTCCCAACTATGTTGCTGCTATGCAGCTGAATACCAGTACTTTACTCCACAACCCAGTAACTGGGTAACACGATACCCCTTGGTAAGACTGGTTGTCTGACTTTCGGACTTCTGACGACCCGTAGCGACTGTCAAAGATCCACAAATGACAGCCGGGACCAACGGGTTAATGTGCTTTCCGAGGCACAGAGGGGTCATGAAATGTAAAGATGATCACCCTTCCACGGACCAACCGCAGCAAGCATAGCTTAACCTGATCGATCGACCCGTGCAGCTATTGTTTCTTAGCCATAAGCCCCTCTATTCTACATATATGTATATACAATAATACATTGTATGGAAGTTTAACATGACTATTATCTGCATACCATGCTAGACCAATTGTTTTAAACAGCTGTTTAAGGAAGCCATGGTCGTAATATTCTTTGTGCATACACCTGTTTTTATTTTATACACTTTCCATATTATTTTGGCTAAAGCCAAAAAGCAGCTAAAGTCGGGGTCAGTTGGCATTTCAATCAATAAGACGGCGACGTTAATGACGCCATTCAAACATAGATATTGATATATCGACTGCAGTACCTGAAAATTGATTGACCAAAAATTCGGTTCCGTCAAGTCTTCTTCTGCTTGCTATTCTCCCATGTCACTTCGGGTCGGCGGCGTTGTTTTCTCTTCCATTATCTGCTATCACGTTATCATTCGTATCTTCCCTCAAAATCATCCATCTTGGTCGTCCTCTCCCTCTCGATCCATCAGCTTTCATGATCATAGTTTTTTTTTTTTTTTTTTCATATACTTAAGCAGGAACTAACCGTGGGTCAGTTGCATAAAATTTGCAAAGCTTTTAATAGTGCCTATACACCGTGAAATTTTAATGGTTGTTTTCCCGCAGCGAAATGGTTTTGTCTTGTTAATACAATCGTTTTTATAAACAAATAAAATATTAGAAACAAAAAATGGCAGATTAACCATTGTGAAAAATCACCACGTGCGAGAGTTTATTTTGCTTTGAACATTTATGCATCGCTGTTCCCTTTGTCGGCGGTGCGTGCGATTCGAATAGTACCTACAAGTTACCTCTAGTGTTACTATTGAGTAGTGTTTCATCAAGTTGATGAATATTTTTTTAATAATTTTAAAACAAAAAATCTTTTTTTTTTTTTTTTACTCTATGCTTCGAAAGGAGGATAAGGAGTATTATGGCAAGTTGTTCTGCCGCGGGAAAACAACCATTAAAATTTCACGCTGTATAGTCATGAAGTTCTCAGTATAGTCTATTACATTAGTTTAGAAAACTAGGCACATTCAGTAGTGACAAACCTAATCATGAATTAACAATTATAAATTATTTAAGTTATTACAACATTAGGCAACCACCTTGCCCCAAATATAAGATAAATAGAGCACCGTGACGTGGAGGAGTGCACTCATTTGTCTTGCAGTCATCTGTATCAGATCGTGTTACAGTGGAATGTTTGTCCGTTGCACTGCAAAAGTAAAAATAGTACGAGGAAAACTCCTAGAGATTCAACATGCGTTAAATGTCTTGTTACGCATGTGCGAAGGTGGACTTTATATAAAGAAATAGATTTGACAGGTATGAAAAATCTAGGATTAAGGCACCATTCGTTTGTGTTGCTATATCAAAAATACATCAGTCTCATTAATTTATAGAGTCTAGGTACTCTATAAATTAATGAGACTGATATATTGTTGACGCTAAATATAATACTAACAAGTCCCAGTCCAGTAAAGTTGGAAATTAAGACATCAATAAACAAGCATTCGTTTGCTTTCTTTACACGCGCATTTATTTTCATAGATGAACCTGTTTTGAATATGCGGACTTTAACCTGCTCTGACGCAGTAAATCTCTAAACAAGTATTGGTAGAGTATAGCAGAACCCGACCTCTCAGATTCGTTGACCCATCGCTTTCAAAGTCCATGTTTGACGGCTTCTACAGGGTAACATTAATTTATCAATTCAAGCGTGTAACATGTAACGTCAATTTATAACTAACTGACCCAGACAAGTGTTTTTAAATGCCAATCCCACGCACCCAATCAACAATCTATACGCAAGTGTAATTAAGAGATGCATTTTTGTTGTAACTCTTTAAATGTTTGTGATAATTGACATGTCTACTAGGTATACTGTGCCATCGTCTTGTTGCTTCTATCCAATCAAATCAGCCTATCGCAGTTCTCGGCTGAACAGAAACCTGTTCTTTCCAATGCTTGTATACCTTTGTTATCTAGTTATTGTGTGTCTTCAATTCACTCAAGTCGGCTCTTTGCAGTCATCTACTTTGCAACTTAGCAAAATGCTTTCCTTCTCGTTTTCTGCCTTTATCATCCAGTTAGTTTCGTCCACTTTCTTTAGGTGGATGGCTCGTTAAGTTCAAAGCATCCCATGTTACATCTGGGCCCTGAGACAAAAAACATTTCTGTTTGCGTTCACGCCAAACGCTACGCCAAAATGTATGGGAATGACATTATCTGCGGAAAGGACACGACGTAATCTTTCCGCACGTAATGTCATTCCCGTACATTTTGGCATAGCCTTTGGCGTGAACGCTACCAGAAATGTGTTTTGTCTAGGCCTGCTGATGAGTCATGATCTCTACCTAAGCATTCGTCTGTTCTTGTAACTGCGTCTAACCCACGGTGCATTTGATGACTCGCGGTATCTACTCTGAAGTTTTGTCTGCTCTAGTAGCTTCTTTGCCTAACACGACTAGCCCTATACCATCTCCGGTTTAATATTGCTGCTCGACAAGGTGTCTTCGGTTCTTTCCCGGCCATTTAATCAGAACACGGTTTTTTTTTTTTTTTTTCTGGGTGGGAAATCATCAAATAACTTCTCCCGCTCTGGGTGGAGCGGGAGGGCGTGTCAGACTTTTACTGACTAAACCCACCCGTGTTCCCTCAGTTGCCTGTTTGCCAGGGGCGGCGGTATCTCTTTCGAACAACCCGCACCCCTGGCAGATCAGAACACGGTAACGAATGAATATTAATTAGTTTTGTGCGTAAATAATGTGTCATCTTTAAACGGATTTTATTGATTATGTATCTAATTTATTTATCGTGAGTACGTCATTTGAACCCGTGTCAGGTTTTTATGTTCCGCTACAAATTGGTTATTTTATCTGTTTTAGACTTAAATGGTAACGTTTATGTAATATGATGAATTTTAATCGCCCTGATTTTAGTGGAGTTGGTTTCGCTTTTAAATCCATTTTCTCATGTTAATGATGATGATTTTATTAATAACAACATAACCCAAGTTAGCCGTCTACCTCATAAGTTTAGTGACTAGCTCTGTCTAGAACAAACTTTAAATCCATTCTTCAGTTTAACTTAGAGCGTGAGCATCGGGGTTTTATCTTAAATGGAGCTTATCGTCATAATCGTCATCATTGGCAGCCTTGTTTTACCCACTGCGGAGAATACGCCTCCTCCCTTTTGAGTCATGCTTCCCTGGTTTGCAGAACTTGTAATCTGGCCAAATTATCTGTATTTTTTTCGTATCCTCATTGAAATTCATATTGAACATCTAATACGCAGTCAAAAGTGCTTAAAACAATAATTTTATTAAGAACGATCTCGAGACTACAAAAAGCATACCTACACACTCCTCGAGCTGCCATTACTATATCGTTCGCATAATTGACCGCAAGAATTCATTAACTACGCGTTATCATTGTAAATTACACCGTAGTTTGTAAATATTAAGGTTTATAATCGTAGAGTGTGGTAGTGGGTTTTTCTCGAGAAGCGAAGGTGAGCGAGGGTTGGCGGCGCGTGCGTCACACATGCAGTGAACGTTGACCAACCCTTCGATTCCTTGAAATCAAGCAAGTGTGCCAACCTTGGATTAATTAATGCTTTTATTGTTCTAGCGTTTATTGTGAAAAGTGCGATGGTTATAACTTGTTCTGCCAAGACTACATTTTATAAGAATTAGTATGGTGAGTTACATCTTACATGGCAGTTAGAGTGTTTTCTTTTTTTATCTACAAAATATAATTTTATGATTTACTTGGGTTAGTAACCACTATTTGGCCCGGAAGACCAGACAATATTGTTGGTATGTAATGATTTATCCAAACCCCTTAAATAAAACGTTTATCGAGTAAATAATAAAAATATTATGAAAATCGTTTCAGCGATTAAACTACGTAGTTAGGTACACGCGGCTACACACAGGTACACAAGCTATACATTTCAAGTATAAGCTGATCTCGCATTGTAAAGTATTTCCGTACAGTGCGAGATCAGCGTAAACTGGAAATTTATAGTTTGATGTGTAGCCGTTTGTACTATGAATTTTGTAAAGTAGGTTTAAAGTATAAGACTCCCTATTAATGTTATTCATAAACTAGCTTTTGCCAGTGGCTTTGCACGCGCGGAACTTTCATCCCCTATTTAACTCCCTTAGGGGTTGAATTTCGAAAAATCCTTCCTTGTTCCTTGTCTACATAATAAAGGGAACCTCTGTGCAAAATTTCGGCTTTCTAGGTCCAAGGGTTTGGGCTGGGCGTTGTTGAGTCAGTCAGTCATGACTTTTCTTTTCATTTATACATATGTAATAGATAGAGGTCATTCATTAATTTGACAAAATTAGATATGAAATAATTTCTAGATTTTTTAGTTATGATGACGACGTGTTGTTTACTAATTCTGCACGTGACTAACCGCAAAATTACCACATAAAAGTCGACTATCTACGTTTTAATATATTCGTTACCGAGTAAATATCAAGAAAAAAACCGCTTTTATGTGTGCCAAAAGCAGTCTGCACTAGATTCAAACCATACAACCAATCAACTGCAACCTATGTAAATCCAGATAAGTGCGTAGATGGCAGAATCTCAATTAATTTAATCTAGTGTTGGTAAACTTATTTTCATACAAATGTACATTTGTTTATTAGTGGTCCTTAGTGGTCCTAATTCGCATTTTGTCGCCATATCCAGATTATGTATTGAGAGAGAGACCAACCGGTCTATTTTGTAAAAATTCCACAGTGAAGACTTACTTGTATAGCTGAAGTGAGCTGTCAGTTTGGGATTGACACCATTGTCAGCTCACTTCACCTTAGTATTAACAGTGAGATTTCGACAGAACAGACCGGCTGATATTATAGTACAATATTTCCCTTCATTAAGGGGAACCTAGTCGCGGTCTCGAACTCACTGATGGGTCTGGCTAAAAAGCACACTGTCTTACCAGGCATCGTGTCCGACAGAGGTAGTATCAGTGATGAACAGTTAGAAGCTAGTCTACACGCTCAACATTATTGAGTGAGATGCAGGATCATTTATAGTACAACAGGCATGTAAAAAATTAAGAACAGTCCTTCGGATGATCGGGTTTTATGAAAAAACCACTGAATAAATCAATAACCAATAAAGTTTATTGAACTTTTCTATATTTAAGCTTTGTCGGTACCGACTTGGTTTTTCAGATTTTACACGTCTTTTATTACTTAAAAACGCCAAAAGTTAGGTTAAATTAGCAAGAAAACTAATCTATATGTTACCTTTTCACGCGTAAACCACTGAAAAGACTTCGATAAAATTCCAGCATAGCATCCTAGGGATGGGTACAGGCTACTTTTTGTCCTGATAACACGTTCTCGTGGGATAATTTCCGCCATATACGCGGGCGAAGCTGCGAGCAAAAGCTAATTAAAAATAAGTTGCGTATTCATAATCAGCCTTTAATGTTCCCACTGCTGGGACAGACACTTCCTATCTGTGCGAGGGAGTGAGCCATAATACCCCACGCAGGCCCAGTGGCGTTGTGGGTTGCTGGTAGATGTCACATGTCTTAGAATTTTTGGTTCTAGAACGTACCGGTTTCCTCATTATGTTTTCGTTCACCGTTTTGCGTATTAGTGCGTAGAAATTAACTGAGTGTACCAAGGGAAAGGGCTAGTGCCATACGTTACACATGACGAAGTAATGGTGTGATAGCCCAATCATTAACAAATATTTTCTGCAATGGCAACCTACCAACAATTTATTACGTCCCGATGAGGCACAGATGCTTCACGAATTTCATTCAAGCAGTGCCAACACGCGCTATGTGTACTGAACTTTGCATTATATTGATTAAACAGATGGACGATTATATGAGTCTTCTGCTGATATCCCTATACGAAGCTCCCTAAAATCTAGATCTTTGGTCTCATAAGTTATAAACAATGGAGACTTAAACACACTCATAAGTACTGAACTTTACTTTGTCCGGATAAAAAATCATGTAGGATTGTAATCATATAAGTTCTCTGCTGATAACCCTTAACGAAGTTTACTAAAATCTAGATCTTTTGGTCTGATATAAGTATTTGAAAATCAAAAGAGACCCTTGATATTTTTTGGCTTATACATTATATAACCAAACTGTTGCAGTTTTTAAAAGAAGAGTGAAAGAACACTATCTATCCACATCGTCATAGTTGTGTATGTATTATTTATTTAGGTTTATTTACATTATTATTATTAATATTTTAGTGATATTTATTTTAGAAGTATGTATGTTTGTAATTATGTAAATAAGTCATCATCATCATCTGCCTAGCCTTTTCCCAACTATGTTGGGGTCGGCTTCCAGTCTAACCGGATGCAGCTGAATACCAGTAATTTACATGGAGCGACTGCCTATCTGACCTCCACAACCCAGTAACTGGGTAATACGATACCCCTTGGTAAGACTGGTTGTCAGACTTTCGGGCTTCTGACGACCCGTAACGACTGTCAAAGATCCACGAATAACAGCCGGGACCAACGGCTTAACGTGCTTTCCGAGGCACGGAGGGGTCTTGGTATGTAAAGATGGTCACCCATCTACGGACCAACCGCGGCAAGCGTAGCTTATCCTGATCGATCGACCCGTGCAGCTATTGTTACTTAGCCACAAGCCCCTCCAATTATGTAAATAAGTATTCCCATATTATTACTTAAATTTATTTAGTGAATTATTGTGTTTGATTATAAATGTAGTTTTTTTTTTCTCTTTTACCCTCACACACGCTGTCTATATCTCTATCTTCTCTCCTATCGCAGGTATGTTGGAAAAGATTTCTTTAGAAATAAGCATCACCTCTGTACCTATTTTTCTGTTCTAATCTTCTTGTCTGTTTATGTGTGTACACATAAATGGTTAAATAAATAAATATAATTATATCTCAATCATGGATAATAGAAAAAAGAGAGTTCAAACCTCTGTTTTTCTCTTATTTATAATGGAGATAAAAACCCATGTTGAAAGCAGAAAAAAAAATATGACACCAAAAAACCGATTCAACACTATCCGACTCTGTAACCAGAAACTCACGCAAGGCGAAAACAGTATGGCCAAAAACAATATTAATGTAGTCTCGAAAACGTGTTTACTTTTATTTTTAAATGCAAATTCATACCGCTTCGCTATTTTGGTACTACCACGTTGCTTCTAATCTTG
Source organism: Polymixis lichenea (assembly GCA_949091785.1). NCBI lineage: Eukaryota > Metazoa > Arthropoda > Insecta > Lepidoptera > Noctuidae > Polymixis > Polymixis lichenea. The sequence continues at coordinate 23,612,812 of OX420937.1, forward strand.
GCTCGTCAACAAACGAAAACACGTTACGAATTTAAAACAAAACACCTCAAGAATTCTTATAATCTTTATCCGAAAGCAAATATGACTGGTTTTTCAATGGTTTTCTCTTTTTCAATGGCACACCATAGCCTCGCGCAAGATTCGAGAGTTGGATATTTTTAGAATTAGAATGCAAAAAAATAATTGTTGCTGTAGTAAAACACGGTACCGGAACAGCGTTAATACGAATTTAACTCTAAAGACCTGGTGTTAAGATTTATCTTTGTCTTTTAAGAATGGTCGAATTAACTTAGACAAAACAAATTATGAACTGAAAATTATAGTTTATTCACAAGAAAAACCAGAATGGCGTAGGTATTGTGTAGGTCATCCAGTCAATTGCTGAAATCATCATCATTTCAGCCGAAAGACGTCCACTGCTTGGCCTCCCCCAAGCTCCGCCACTCCGACAGGTTGTGGTTCTTCGAAGCTTAAAAATTGTTATTTCGTTTATTTTTTTCAATTTGAAATCAAAACTATGAATGAAATACAATCTTCCCGCTACATCATCATTATTGCAGTTACTATTAAAGTGTTTGATGCTACGTTCTGTTCTCACGTTAACATCAGGTAAATGGACATTTCATTGAAAATTTATTGTCCAAAAGGCGCCCTAAGTGGTGTTAAGCCGTTGGTCCCCGGCTGTTATTCGCATATCATTGACAGTTGTTACGGCTAGTCAGAAGCTGACAACCAGTCTCCTACCAAGGAAAGGAAAGAAGGAAAATACTGGTATTTTGCTGCATCCGGTAAGACTAGAAGCCGACCCTTACATGGTTGAGAAAATTCTAGGCAGATTGATGGAATTGTACTTTTAAAAGGACATAACACCTATCTATTAGTTACTGGGTTATTATAACTTGATCATTGTGAGTTACATTTCATTGATAAGATAACAACTGTGTTGTCAGTCGTGTGTCGAGTGCTTGTACTTATTGTCCTTATCTACTTCTAGTATTTTTGCAATAAAAATGCAGTTGGACCTTAAAATAGGGATGTTGCAACTTAAAATATTGGCCACGCCACCATCAAAACAATTTCTATGAAAACTTCTTGGAAATTGGTCTACTATAGTCCCGTAGAGTCTGCCTTACGGGAGCCGTATATCCTTACCTATCAAAAGAACAATTGTGTTATACTATTTCAAATCGGATAACACTTATGAATCTGTGATATCTTGTTCACAACGATGACGTAAATCGTAATTAATTCGATGCGGTTCTTGGGAAAAATGGAATCGAAACTCCCATTAAAGTTATAAAAAAGCGAAGGCGAGTTTCTTTCGGTCTATTGAGGTCTCATAAAACGCTTATTAATGCAGGTTAAGCAAGCTTGTTGTTTAAAATAGTATTAATTATTATAAGAGCGGGGAATTCGCATGACGTGGTGAGAGGCGATCGCGGCCCGATGAACGTCATTAGGTTCAACGCACTCTCTTGATATGTCGTCGCAATCGATTAAATAAACAAGCAAGTCTTAATCGAATCGACTTGAATGTTGCATGGCCAGCACTATTACTGCTTTTGCTGTCAAGTGTTATTTTTGCATCAATACTGTGGATTTAGACTTCAGAGCTTTCCGCAGGTGAAATACCAGCATCTTTTACATATTTTTTATGTTTCCTCCGAAGCTATCCTATCATGACCATGGGATGTTAGGACGACGATTAGACTTAAATAGAAACGCACGAAGAACTCCTTGGTTATTCATCATGCACGAAGCCTTCCAAGTAATTGCATAACAAAAAAAGACAAGACAAAAACAGTAGCGATAGCACTCCAAAGAATTGCTTACGGTCACTAGGCTAATGAAGCTATTGAACGTCTAAGCACGTCCTATTGTAAGCATTTGTAATTTTGTAGTATTCACTGTAGAGTGCAAATGTCGGAGAGAGGGATAAAGAGAGACTTAAGAAACGTAGGATATATTGTGTGGGGAGAAAAGTAATTAAAAATGAGTTAATGAAAAGTTTACGGCTGACAGAAGAGAATAGAAGAGATCATCGCCGACCCCAGACCCGGACCGAGGTGAACTCAAACTCAAAAGCATTTAATACAATGAAACCATTGACTGGCAGTTTGGAATTAAAAAGTCGATTAGATAGTCGGAAAGTTGAAGTTGCCCATTCCGTATGGAGAAGAACGGGCAAGAAACTCCAAGGAAACTCTTTTTAATCGAAATATTACAAAATCCTGGGTACACTATTCTTGTTGCTAAAATAAAAAAAACAATTTCAAATATAAGATTAAAAATAAGCCCTGAAAGTTAGGAGACCAGACTTAACCGATGGCGTTCACGAACATGACGCGTGGGTCAGCACCAGCCAGCTCAACCATTTAATAGGGAACCGAATGATCCAACATACGCGCCACCTACAGCGAGACGGGAGCCAAAGAAGGACTAATCCGGTAAAGAAAAACAAACTGCAGTTATAATAGATTAGCTAGACCATGCATGATTAAGTTAACACGCGCATAAGTAATGACTGAATAACAATGATAACTAGTAATTACATATGCACAATTGCAAGTGATACACGCTATAATTATTTATCATAGTTGTTTGGCTATTTGTCGCTAGTATGATACGTAGTGCGAATTTGTAGTTGGTGCTACTACTCTGTATTGTCATAACCATTATTAGTATTCTGAGTTTCACTTTCTTACTATGCTTTTGCTGATACAATTTTGTCAGACAAAGGACGGCTGGTGTCTTAAATATCAGGTCCATCAGACTTTATCAAATGTATTTGTATGATAAATCTCTATACGTTAACTTTGCAACATCTTGCCTTTGCCTCCCCTTCTTTAGGATGTACCTACTTCTGCATGGTTTTCAAACTGCATGGCTTTTGGTTATATGACATGGTTTTTAAACTGCTGGATCCTCGATCCTCTATCCTTACTAACATTATGTTTGATAATTTTGGTGTACCTACTGGTATTCTTAAACTGACATTATGTGAGAATATTTTTAGCATTATACCGATTCAACAAAAACTTCCAGTCTAATTTTAACTGCATTTAAAGTTTTTGTGGACCTAACCTTCGAGTGATATCGACCTGTGGTACATTGACACCACTTATAAACCCATATCAATGCTTAGTTACAGAAGCTACAAAATGAACCTTGAAATAGGTACGGTTAATGTAGATAATTCTTCACGGTAAAGAAATGAAGAGTATGCATGTTATTAGAAAACATTTAACATAAACAATTACCCATATCCATTTGCTTGAAAATATCATTTCCCTCGCTTGACTTGCAGCTTGTGGAAGTCAAACAATACTCAATACTGACATTGCTTGAGCAAAAACGCGTAAGCGATACCGCTTCAAGTGAACTGCAACAGAATCCAATTACAACCCGACATATACACCATACGTGTGAACCACCACACAGATCAAGTTTTTTCGAAAATAGAAAACCTCGTGGTCGCATAAATGCTAGCCATAAAATAGAAGGCCTGTACAGGAACACCTAATCCCAATTATTGACTAGTTGTCATAGGAAATGTTATAGGCGATGTGAGAGGACATAATCGAAGTTCGAACTCTACACGGGCTCGTCGGCATGCGGCCTTTAGCCTTTAAAAGTTCCGGTAACAGTCAACTTTGCTCTCAACCGGATCGTACCAGAAAAATCAGTGAATGCTACCAGTTCAGTCTGGTTATAAATCACTGCGGTATTTAGGATATAAGCCGTAAACTGGGCTCATAAAAGTCGGGACCCAACACAGTCTGGAAAATTCTAGGTCAATGAAAATGAATGCTGTTGTAAACGGTCTTTAAGACAAGTTATTAAATTGGGCAATGTTCTTAAAAAAGACGGCGCCACCATTTTAGGCCACTTCCACTTGGTAATCCATCGAAGTCTTTAAAAAAAGAGCTTAGCAAAGGCCCTTCGTCCCGAGTTAAGTAGAACCTTTTATAGGACATGATATTTCATGAATAATTCACGAAGCAACGAGATCAAAAGTAGATTAAAATTACATTTGACGCAGAAGGTCGTACATTATCTCCTTTACTGTAAATAATATTTTCGCCAATCCAAACAATTATAGAACATTTATTATACACACATCCTACGCTGTTATATCTCAGTTACTGTTATGAAACAGTCCAACGTAATACTAATTAAGGCAAACGGGGCTCATGGGCGATCGATGTTTACAAACAGGCAATAATTACTGGTTCTAAAAATAAGGGCGACATTATCTGGCTCGAGCCACCCACCCGGCAACAGGTTGCCGGGGGCGAGCAAACACTCCGTGGGCCATTGTGGTTTGTAGGTAGTGGTGCCACGTGAAAGACAAGTGGAAGGACTTGTCCTATATAAAGAAGATATTTTTGAGTGTTGAAAGCTCGACGGTCTGGTCGATATATGGGCGCCGTGTTTGTATTTCTTTTGCTTCGTTAATTGTTGCGAAAATAGAGGCCTTCTGTGTGTATGGTTATACAGGGTTACAGGTTAAATCGACCTAGATCCTTTAAGAGTTGTAGTTTCCATAATTCCTGATTGATTTCACTATGAAACATCGTACCCCAAACTTAACCTTTTTCAAGATATTGGACAATAGGCGCAACAAGGAACTCAACGAATTATTGTTATTAATACTACTACCTGAGATACTTTCATCAAGGTTTTTTCTATGAATTTTTATAATACCTTAGCTTGTTATACCTTGTTGGCTAGCTAATGAAACGTAGATATTTAAGCATACCTGCAGCATTACTGTCATAGACTTTTTTTACACGCTTTATATTAGCTTCACTTGTATGTTTGTTTGTTTGTATGTTTGTATGTAACCGACTCCTTTGGACGCTATTTTGACCCACTTTAAACGGTCAGATTTCATTTAAACTTTGTAGGCTTATCGAGGACCTATGACAATTCAATAATTAAAAAAAAATAGAAAAAAACACGCTTTTGTAGTTAGCAAAACTAAAAAATAGAAAATAAATAATAGTTTATTAATAAATTATTACTTTCTTTCCGAAATATTAAAAAAGAATAGTTTTAAAAAAACTAACAAAACACGCTTTAAAAGCCAAACTAAAAAGTAGAAAATAATTTAATTCTATTAAAAAGCGTGGGGTGCTTGATATTAATTGATTATAAAAATACCTCAAAAAGCGTGGGGTACGCTTTTTAATAGAATTAAATTATTTTCTACTGTTTTGTTTGGCTTTTAAAGCGTGTTTTGTTAGTTTTTTTAAAACTATTCTTTTTTAATATTTCGGAAAGAAAGTAATAATTTTTACGAATTTATTTCAATTTATGACTGTCAATCGTCTACTACGACCCAGTTTGTTCATTTAACTGCAAGTTTAGTGTTTAGAATAATAGAGCAACTAGTTACTACACAAACATCGCAAAGACAAAAACATTGAGGCAAAGTACCTAAGAAAAATAGGCCAACATTTATCCAATTTTCTTATCCATGGTAACCCTGCGTGCATTTCCCCTTACTCCTCAAGTAATAGACCTCTCACTTGATCCCCGTTGCTGGGCGACGCCTCCTGAAGGTTCAACTTGGCGTACCAATAACCTGACCCTCGTTTTATCTAGATTGGATTCTAAGAGATTGGAGGTAAATGGCGACGGTTTGAAGGTTAGAGCGTTCCTGAAATGTCGCGTGGAATCGTTCAGCTGTTTATTCTGTTTAGATTCGGTATAGAGAATCGATTTTTCAGCCCTTCGTCAAAGACAAAGTAAAGTCATCTATTTCAAGTAAGCCATTAAAAGGCAATTTTGAACGTCTCAATTTACTATAAAAGAGAATTGATTCTAGGCGGTACTCCAACAGGTAGTTTCGTATGGTGAAGAAAGTACGAGAAACTCCATAGTTTTATAATATTTTGTAAACATTCATTATAATTATATGTGAAGACAATGCGATACATGGGACATGAATGTAGGGTGATAGAATGTCTAAAACTTTTATGCCAATTTCATTATGGCCCATATTTTCTCCAGTTGTTTTCCCAGAATATCATAAACTCCATCAATGTTTTTCCTAAATATGAATATGTTAAAATTACAAAGTGAAACCGATGGAGATACCTAAATTAACACTTTGTTGAAAACTCAAGTTTAGTATTGACTTGGTATTTATTATATGCTCATTTAATACAATAATTTAGAGTCTTGTTATGAACAGTTAAATGCAAATGAGACATTTGAAGTCGAGTTTGGTAACAAGCCCTATAACTTGAGCGTTAAATGTGTTGTAAATTAACAATATTATGTGACAGATTGGATTTTAACTTGCAGATTATTGAATGAAATGTCAGTAACAGTAGTCTAATTTGAGAACCGGTTTAGCTTCCGTAATGCTGCAATCATTCTTATTTTCTTAACACGTTACCAGGTGGACTGTTGTTTAACGAAAAACAGCTACGATTGCGCATGATGAAAGATCTTAATCAAATGCAGTAGGTACATACTTTGCCACATATTCCACAAAACTGAGACAGTAACACGAGTGAATTGATACAAGAAATGAGAAGTATATGCCAAGCAGTGGGTAAAGTCGGGCTGTGGATGATAATCATGATGAGACAATAACAAAACTTGACTCCTCGATAACCCACGGTGGTTTTTTTTGTGGGTTAATCATCAAATAACTTCACCCGCTCTGGGTGGAGCAGGAGAGGCGTGTCAGATTTTTACTGACTAAAACCCACCCGTGTTCCCTCAGTTGCCTGTGTGCCAGGGGCCCCGGTATCTCTTTCGAACAACCCGCACTCCGGGCAGGAACTAACGGTGGTCAAGTCCGTATTTAGAATACATTTGCAGACAAGGGCTGGGCCGTGGTATGCATCGACTAAGTGGTACTTATGAATTTCACCCGAATGCTCACGCTTCTCCAATATGTACTTAAACAAAAAATGCTCATCTGCATACTATATACTTATGTCACAACTTATCAGTGAAATTAATAAAATCCAGTGATGCATATAAATCTTACATATAGGAAACTAACAGTTTACCAAGGTTGCTTGCAGTTATTCTATATGTTCTTATGGAATTTATTTCCGCATTAAAGTCTTCACGAAGATCTCAGAACTTCCTCACCAGCACATCGTCATCACCTGCTTGCCTTTACACCACTATGTTGGGGTTGGCTTCCAGTCTTACCAGATGTAGCTGAACCCAGTTCTGGTAATACTCGGTCTATAGTACATAGTTTATTATTTATCTTCTCAGATAAAATTATACTTGCAAACCCTTTTCTTTGGGATTTTCTAAACAAAATCTTTTCAAATTCCTATTTATAGCATTATCATCATTGCTTAACATTACTCACTTCGTTCGTGATGTACGAATGTATTACTTTACACAATCTTCTTTTCATCCAGCACTAATATACAATTTTATTCCCTCCTAAATTCCTGTTTTCTTGAGAGTTTTGCAATTTGTAGAGGTTTTCTGACAGGGCTTTCGTACTTTGTAGTCCATCTTGAATGTTTATGTGTTCACAATCGATCCCCGCTCTGCATTGCACGTGTATCTCTTGTTTTACGATTCGACCTCGTATTGTTGTCTAGTGTTGGGCTTGTTTTAATTCTGTTGTTATATTTTTTGAAGACATGAGAGAGAGAGAATTTATTTTTTCAAAGTCGTGGTCAAATTGTTAGTTATTAACTATGACAATGACTCGACAATAATTATATGGAATATCATTCCTCCGACCATGAAAATTAACGTTGATTATAATCATTATTTTCCCATAAATAAAGTTGACATTACAGATACGAATAATGCCTGTTGGCGTTATTCGTATCTGTAATGTCATCTTTATTTACGTTTAATTGAAAAATAGACCCTTTCTTTAGAATTGATTCTGACAATCCTGTGGTTAAAAGTAATTTTACAACCGCAATTTTCCCGCTCAACGCCATGTTTATACACCACAAAGTAAACGGCTCTTAGAAACAATAATTAGATTAATTGATTTGCTGGTAATGTCTTCATTAACGTTGATGTATGGCAATGTTTGCATCCACACAGGACAGCTTGTCTTTACGACATAGGTGTTACTGTCTTGTACTGCTATACTTCGTTGCTACTCGGCGTACAAAGACGACCGCTTATGTGAGGGACTGACACTCATTTCCTGATTTAATTAATTGATTAAGTAATCTTGACTTAACAACTGTGGGGTGAAGAGTGGACAGGAATAATTTTGAGCAGAAACTAATAATAAATATTTAATTGACTTCAAAAAAGGTTCTCAATTCGGTTGTTTTTTATGTTTGTTATTCGTACCTCAGAACTCCATCATTCTTAAACCGATTTTAAAAATTCTCCTTTTGTTTGAAAGGGTCTTCTAATACTTAGCGAATGGTTCCATATTTTGGTCAAGTTGTAATCAGTGGTTTTTGAGTTATTTAGTATTTGATAATGTTGTTATTTTAATATGTACCTTTTTTACCTTAATAATTCCCACACTGCCTTTTGATTTTATTGAACATCATGAATACATATTTTTCAGTTCGTTTTGTTACAGATTATTTTGTATGACTCAAATTCGGTTTAATTCACCTGGGAATTACCAAGGTATCGGGAAACACAGTCCAAAGTCCATATCAGAGTCAGGCTAGGGTAGGCGACCCCATTATTAGCCATACGAAGGCAGATCACTATATTTCCTTGGAACCCAATACCTGTTGAACTTACTAACATATGAATATTATAATTCGTTTATTTTTACGCACCATAATTGTATGGGAAATTTACTATTGTTGGCTAAATTGGCTTTTTGGATATATTTTTATTAAATAAATTATAAAAAAAATAAAAATAAGGTTATGTTTATACATCATAAAATTATAACGAATAAACATTTTTTTTTTTTTTGTATAATTAAATACCCCACAAAAGGCAAAACCCAATACATTTATTGTTTAATTACAAACTTTGGACTGCTTAAATGATTAAGTTTATTTAATATTAAAAATCTTGTGGTTACTGCAGAGATGTTATTTCTTGATATGAAATGTTTTGGTCAACCAACGAGTTTCGAGAATTATTCGTCATTGGCTCTAAATAATAGTAAATTACAATAATAAACATTCGATGTTTCCTCAATGTGTTGATATGAAATTGTAGTTAAATCAGAATGTAGTATTCATTTAAATTGGTAGATCATTCAAGGAAATAAAAACTACGCTATTGTATTCACTCTCGGAAAATGTGCCATGAAACGGTTTCTGATTCCTAATTTATAATAATATTATTTGTTTACTGAAAATCACGATATTGTGCTTTTAAAATCCCTATTGAAATGACAACAAGGAATCATTCATTTTCTGAAAAAGCATCATTTCGGCATTTTCAGTCTCGAAATCATTCAGTTGTTCATTTTTGTCGTTCAGTAGGTACCTACACGTGCCTTAATAATGTTGCTTATCACACATAGTATGTCAAATCACACATTTCACATGCATATTGGTCAGTCCGTGCGTCAAGAAGAGGAAATTCTCCTTTCACCGCCAGTCGGCTAGTTCCAACGCGGTCAGCGCACGCGCAGCTACAAGAAATTTTGTACTTTAAGCCTTCGCAATATGGTTGTTATTAATTAAAATGGTCCAAGCTGGTCATTAGCTCATGCTATGGTCACTGGAGAGCATGTTTAGATATGCGAGTTAATTAACCAAATTAAACAGTTTGGAACAGAGTTTGTAACGCTAACTTATTTTTTATATCTCTTGGAAATTTGTAAATCTTATGAAATTTAAATTGTATTTCGCAGAATTAAGCCGAATTGTCCGTTAAAAGCTTCCTGATTCAAGTATATTCTGTGGTTTAGATGAAAACAAAATCATGCTAATGAATAAATTAAAAGTAATACTTACCTAAAAATCTATCTAATCTTCATTTGCCAACTTAAAAACTCTTAGAAACAACTGAACAGAATTCGAAAACTAGTGTACCTACCTAATACAGTTTAAATAAAGAAAAAAATGAAACAGAATTTTCTTTTTTAACGTTTGTGGTAAAAGGTTACAGTACAGGGAAGTCAGTTTTCTAGGTACAGCACTAGCCGCACCTACGGCTTGGTAGGGAGATCCGGCCGATTGCGATAGTGTAGGAAAATTTTAGAAATCTAGGACTTTAGATCTTTATACGAGACAAGTTTGAGTGAAGCAATGATATGGCGCAACCTGGGAGAGGCATATACGTAGCCATAGTGGTAATTATTAGCGCTGCAGCTGTTGAGAACTGCATTGAAAGGCCGTGTTGATTTATTGATTGAGATGTTCTATACCATATTATGGTCCGAAGTTCAGATATTTGATTTAATATCTGAAAATATGAACGCTTCCATCCTATGAAAGATAGGCGCTGAAATTCATAGTTAACCTGAAAACCTAAAAAATACCATTCAATTCCTGAATGAAGCTGTAAAATATCTGAAGTCCGTTTTGGTCGTCATGCCTAAATAAAAGTACGTCGTTGGATGTTCAACTTTCGGCGCCAAGTCGAGTCTCAAAAAAACTTTTTCCAAAAAGATTTTATTTTTCACTTTTTAGTTATAGTACCTACCCCACCCCAATTCGAAATTTCATCATCCTTGGGGTCAAAACAATGCATATTTATACGATAGCAGTTGCTTTGCTGTCATTTTTTGAAGAGTTCCGTTGTCTGTATCCGAAACACATCATCAGATCTATATGAAATGTAAATGGGACCATTTCGGAATAAACCCCTTTCGAACAAAAAATTTTTTTTGCAAATCCGTCTATATATGACGGAGTTACGCCCGAACATACATAAAAAAAATATATAAACATGTGGAATTGATAAACTCCTTTTTGAAGTCGGTTAAAAACTCCACAGCGTGCTTTTATTTACGCATTCATTAAAGTGTATTGGATTGTCCTGGGCCCTGTTTAATAAACGTTACAATCCGACAATAAATAAGTGACATATTTGTAAAGTTGTATGAAAAGTGCTGTTTAGTAAACCTTACAATTATGTAAGAATTTTACAAGTAAAAACGTTACAATTATTAGCATTGTAAGTGTTGTTTTATAAACGTTTACATGTGCAGAAAACGCCTGTAGATTTCGATGACAAAATATACAAATTTGTAATTGAAAGCTACAAATTAAATAAAATGTAAGTTTTTATTGAAGATTCTTAAATCGAAGATAGATTTCGAAAATCTTAGAATTTTAAAATATTCAGTATTTGGTTCACAGAGTAGGTGCCTACTTTTTTCTATTTGTTTGATTCGTAACGAATGTCATGGAGCACAATAAATAGTCTGTCTCTAATTTATACGAATAAAGATGTTTTATTTGGTCGGTTTAGTGAAAAACTGACTCTATGAAAAAAAAAAATGGAAACTCATTGCGGAACATTTGAAATCTTTGAGCATCGATAACAAAGACTGGAAATACTTCCGTGAAAATTCAAAATTGGCTGAGTGTAATATAGGGCTGTATTTCTCTTTGAATCGTATTTAAGACATTATAGTGTATTTTCATTTTATTACGAAATATTTGACAGTAGTTTTGCTGACCCGAAATTTTTCGTTGAACATAAAATCTGTCAAAGTTTATCCTTTTAGAAAAAAATCTCCGTCGCCTTTCACTGATATATTCATCATCATTACTGTCACTACTTCCATAACTAGTTGTTAGAACCATTTTTTATGTATAGTCTTCACGTATTAAATTGACGTACAAAATTGTAAAGTTCTGACACAGGGCGAGTCCACCTGTCGAAATTGTTCTACAATTTACAAAATAGGTATGTAAAGTTGTAATTACAATTATACATTCAATAAAACAGTTATCCTTACAAATATGTATAATTGTAGGTACAATTTTACAATTTTGTCAGTTTTCCACCATGGTAAATTTGTAACTTGTATTCTTTATCAAACAGAAACGTAGATTTGTAAATTGTAAAACTACAATTATAATTTACAATTTGTAACGTTTATTAAACGGTGCCCTGGTATTCGTGAAAACGGGCATAAGCGACTTTAAATTAAGTGTCAACTCAAAACCCAATTAAAAAGCTTTAAAAAAAATTCTTACAGCTTATATTCAAATGGTTTTAAATGCGGATGGTTCAGAGAATTTACCGACTGCGTCAAAAACTCAAGAAAACCCACATGACTTTTCTTGCTTTGCTTGCATTCCTGCATGTTTGTTACAAGAGCGCGTTGTTTCATGGACTAGAGTTCGGCACTCAGGGATTAATTATATAAATACAGCATGTTTCAAATTATTTGATGAAAGTATAAACAAACCCTTCCTGCGTTCATTTAGCCGTATTTTTACGCAATCAGTCGCTAACACATTCATTTGTATTTAGAAGGTTTCAACTGTATATCTTAACTCTTTTCCAACAATTATTGCTTAAATAACATTATTAAATTGTAATTGAAAGTCATCGACGAATACAGAGGTCATAAAATTAGCCTCTATTGTCAAATGAAAAACGTCTCAAAGGTGATTTAAAATTTAATGTTTTCAAATAATCAAATCAAAGCACTCGATTGGAAGTGATACTTATAAATTGGCATCCATGTGTTACGGAGGAACTATCTGTGCCAAAGGTACGTTTTCTGATCCACGGTTGACATTTTCATTACGTACTTTTGGAACACACCGAACCTAGTTATTAAATTCAGCAAATCTAAATTTCTGCACAAACTTAAACTACTGTATCGAGTGCATCATAGCCAGTGGAGGGGGGCATTTGCGTCACGAGACGGACGATCTGGGGCGACGGCAATTTGCCGCGTGCGATTGTTGAACTCGGAATGTGTGCACTATAGACTCTTAAAGAGGCTATATAGCGACTAGCCGTATGCACCGCACCCTCGCACATTTGATTGCTTGTTTTTTTTGTGGTGTTGTTGTGTCTAGGTATTGTCGTTTGGTCGTGGGTGTTTAGAAAGATTTTGTTCTCTATTTAACGTCAAATGACCTGTTTCTTTCGTCAGCTCGTACAATCTGAAACCATCTTTGTGGACTGCTTAGTCCTGAATTACATTTTTGCAAAAACTTGATAAGATTTCTGTGGTATAATTTGAAACATTAACATAAGTAGGTCCCTAACCAGTTTTCCAGTTATTATCTTTCCCCGATGTCAAGGGGTTATCTTCTATTCTGAATTCTGCCATTTGTAACAGCAAAAGCAGTGAAAACGAGATTCCAAATAGTAAGTAAGAGCAAGCACACGATTTATGCAGAACCAATTTTGCACAATAACGTCGACCGGGTTATCTGCCAATGTAAATAAGTAATTACATCGAGGCCAAATTACACAAAATCGTTAAAATCATAATGTAGAGTACAGCACAATACATTTTTGCTAATTGTGGGACAAACGATACCAAATCGCGAATTGCGCTAACTAAATAATAGTCATGCATGCTCTGCGATGATTTCCTGGGTCATGTAGGTACCTTTGGAATCTGATCCTTTTATTCTGGTTCCATAGACACAAGACTTAAATAATTTCCTGTGGAGGAACTTATCAACGTTACTAACAATAAAATATTAAAAGCTCAGTTCTAAGCTGGCGACCACTCCCTAAGCACGAAATCGCACGAAATGTAGTTTCGACTGAAGTAACTGGCGTGAACCCCAGTAACTCCGTAGGTGATGAGCGGCGAGGTGTGAATTTTTCTAATAGAGAAACCGAAGCGAAGTCGGTTTTAACTTACTGACTTATCAATAAAGAATACTTACTATCATTCTAAAATTAATGTAGGAATGTAAATAATTAAATAAAATAAAATTGAACAGCTGAAAACCAAATAATATGTCCAATATTCCTCCATCTCGTTCTCGCTGACGCATTTGCTCTCGTCCATATCAAGCGGTGCCACGTGACCTAAAGTAACATAATTACGGGATCGCTTTTGTATGAATTTTTAGTTCCCGAGTGACGTTTTGGCGCCGGGTTTAATTATAAGGTTTCTTTTTGTTGTAATACAAAGCTAAAATAAACGTTTTTCTTGTTTTAATGTTATGGTGAATTATTTAATTCACCCGTAGTGTTACTATATTTTTTGAGAATAGTAGCCACTTTGACGTGCCATTTTGAATAGCGTCAGAGTTGCCGATGCGAATCCCCGAAAGGAAGCCGGTAGGAATCGTGTTATATGGTGCTTTCGCCACTGGTACTTACCGTATCATCACCTACGGGCAAAAGATTAGTTTGAGACCCGAACTAAGAATGAATGACAACACGATTTGACTGTGGTCCGTACTCCCGGTGTGTTTTTTTTTCCGAAAAATTTAATTAATCGGCGGGTTCATTCAGTGCAGTAGTGGCCCAGTGGTAACGACGACTTGCAAGTTGTAGGTCGTTGGTTCGAACCCAGTGGGCGCTTTACTTTGTTTAAATTATTACTTCACTCAAAACAACGAAAGAAAACATCGTGAGGAAACCGGCATGTCCTGGAACCAACAATTCGAAGACATGTGACATTTACCAACCCGCACTGGGCCCGCGTGGGGGATTACGGCCCACTCCCTTTCACAGAGAGGAGGCCTGTGTCCCACCAGTGGGAACATTATAGGCTGTTTATGTATGTATGTATGTATGTGTAGGGTTCATTCGGAACTGACGAACTAGTTTAGGTCGGGGCCGTATCGAGAAGGCCCAGAGTCCCAGACACAGTTTAGACATCGACACGCTCAGAAAAAACGGTGCGAATGCGGTGTTACATTATCCAATTCATTGTAGCCATGTTTTCGAACTACTAAACTACAATAATGCACAGCTTACTATTGTCATCACAACATCGCGTGTATCGTTTCCTTTGTCCGCACTATTTGTACTGGCAATCAGCTGTTTATTATATAGGTACCCCTATCGCACTCATGTTTTTAAACCCGTATATTCGATAATAAATAAAACTAGGCTACCGAATAACTTGCAACATTAATTTTTAAAGCAATGTCCTTGGAGTTTCTTGGCTGTTCTGTTCCTAAGAACCCACTTAGCAGTAGAACGGGCAACTACCTTAATTTTTCTGACTGGTCGACTTTGACTATTCCAAACTGACTGTAAATGGTTTGAGTGTAGTTGAAAATTCCTTTAAGAGAGTCCTTTAGCCCCTGGTGGGTTCACATTAGTCGTCAATACTTTTCATGATCCTTTTAATGTTCAATACAAGCAAAATTATTCAATATAATTTCAGCAACCATCGTCATCCATGTTGTTTTCTTTAATTTCAGTACTTTGCCTATTTTCAGTATTAAGTCAGTAATATCTAATATTATTTCCAAATTGTGGTCAAAACAGATGCGCCTAAATTGCATTAATATCACAACTGACTGGCTTGATCTCTGCTCGAAGACTTCTGCTAGTGACAATAATTTGTCCAAGTTTGCCTAATCCAGCAATTGGCAATGCCTCTATCCTGGAAAATATACATCACGCCTGTATGCTCACATGTCTTCAGTAAATTTCTAAGTCATATGTAACTTTGCAGCAATCCTAGACAAATTGTCAGATAATGCTCAATGTTCAAAATGTTGTAGCAACTGCCAGTACCCACAGAACATACAAAAGTCTAATTTTAGCCGAATAATTCCCCTTTTGTTAGACAACTTGGCTCTCAGTCAAATCCTTTTGGTTATGTCATGATTTTCCTACGTGTTCCCTTGTCATTTCTGTAGCGGTCTGGTAAATTGTGAACTGTTCTAAATGTCTTGAGAAATATTTATGGTTACACCTTGTAATACAAGGTCAGTATTAACGTGTCTTACGGTTTTTTCAACGAGTTTAGAAATAAACCATCTGAAAATTGAATTACAACGAATTAAAAACGTTTTTCTTTATATAGTTTTAAATGCTGATATGAGTTCTGGAATGACAAAATACTTACTATTTGTTTAAACAGGATAAGTTTTTATCCAGTGCGCAAACTGTAGCTATGAATTCAGCATATCATTCTAGACTCCCAGCGCAGAAATTTTTCGTCGGTAATACAAAAAAAAATCAGCTGCTCCATACATTTTGACCGCGTAGGTATTGCACTTTTTTTTATGAAACAGCTGATTTTTTATTGTAAAATCGCCGTCAAATTTCTGCGCTAGGGGGTCTAGAATGATATGCTGAATTCATGGATACAGTTTACGCACTGGTCAAAAACTTATCCTGTATAGGTATATACCTATATTTGAGAAAAATGTGCTGAAATACAAAGGGGCTTGTGGCTAAGTAATAGTAGCTGCACGTGTCGATTGATGAGGTTAAGCTTGCCGCAGTTTGTCCGTGGATGGGTGACCATCTTTACATACCAAGATACGTTAAGCCGTTGGTTCCGGACAAATGACATTTGTGGGTCTTTGTAAGTCGTTATGGGTCGTCAGAAGTCCGAGAGTCTTACAACCAGTCTTACCTGGGTTGTCGAGGTCAGATAGGCAGCCGCTCCATGTAAAACACTGATATTCAGCTGCATCCGGTTAGACTGGAAGCCGACCCCAACATAGATTAGAAAATGCTAGGCAGATGATGATACTAAACTCAATATAATTATGCTTGCTACATCTCAGTATCATTATCTTTCCCCGCCCTCCCTTATTTATTGGATTATTCCGATCCTGACCCAAAATCCTAATCCGGTAGCGGGTTAGGTTAGGAACTTGAAAAAAATTATAAAATTTGTTCCGAACGTTACCCTCTTCCTAACCGGACCCGACGTATCGTTCCTATCATAACCCGAATTTCGATATAGATAGATTTTCCCTTTTCCTCTTTCTTAGAATAAAAAGTACCTATGAGTCAAATCTGTTTAATATTTATCTACTAAACATAAGTAGGTAACCAAATAATCATACTAACAATTAACGGAAAACATAATAATTTCGTACGTATAGTAAATATTAAACTCTGATTACTAGTGCTACTCTCTAACTCCTTCAACGAAAATAGTTCGAAACTTCAAAGTGACTCCTACAGCTGATTAATTAACTTTTTTGGACCGGTAGAACCATATAGAAAGTAGGGACAGCTGTCAAATCGTGTAGTATAATTCATTCTTAGTTTGGGCCCCTAACTAATCATAACTCGTAAATGATACGGAGTAGGAAACGTCCGTAACTTTGACCGAGATTACGGATTTCGTGCTTAGAGAGTAGGCCCCCAGGTTAGGAAAGGGGTTACGTTCGGAACAAATATTGTAATTTTTTCAAGTTCCTAACCTAACCTGAGACCGGGTTAGGATTTCGGGTCAGGTTCGGAATAATCCTATTTATTTGGGGTCGACACAGCAAGTCTTCATCGCCCATAAGCCTCATATCATTATCAACATTTTTACTTTACTTTTACTAACATGAAAAGGTAGCCATTTTGATTTCACACCGCTCTAATTC
Organism: Polymixis lichenea; assembly: GCA_949091785.1. Taxonomy (NCBI): domain Eukaryota; kingdom Metazoa; phylum Arthropoda; class Insecta; order Lepidoptera; family Noctuidae; genus Polymixis; species Polymixis lichenea. The sequence goes on from OX420937.1 coordinate 23,630,214, forward strand.
TTTTATGAACTCACTTGTACCGTCGTACCAATGAATTCTGAATTGACTTATCACCCCCAAAGCAATAACATTGGCACTGTAAATAGTAAAAAAGCTGTATAGCTCAGTTTACGACGTTTTTACTGCGTTTTGTCACTACGTCGGCCCATAAAAAGTGCTCAATGTAATGTTGTATAGTAGAGCAGTATTTTGAAAGAAAATTACGCGAATTGCGTTTGAGGTGAAAGTGAACACAGAAGACTGGCTTCACTCATTTTATTGACGAAATAGTCTGAGCCTGAAGTTTCACCAATCAAAATGGATCAGAGACCATACTTCGTTATGTACCTACTTATGTGAAAAATCACTATTGATTACTTTTTTTAATCCCAGAGACAAATCTGACATTTCAAGTTTTTTGTTTTTACTTTCTTTTAATAAAGGACTGTGACTTGAGTTCGACATAATACCTGTCAAGTTATTACCTGGATTTAAAAACTGTCTTTAGTTGAAGTTCAGGAAAGCTGTAGAATTTCTAAACGATTTAAGTGTTCTAAATATAAGGCTTTGTCACAAACATTTCTTGGGTAAAATCAAGATTAATTAATCATAAAACCAGTATGTGCCCTCGTAGTAACTGCAAGAAAGCATCAACTTACAAGTCAACCTATTCACTCTCAATAGAAATTATTAGTTAATTGTGACCTCCGCCGCATGACTTCCGGGCCAACACGTGACGGCTCATTGCCGCCGCGTTTCATTGACCACAGACGTTTTCCGCCTTTTTTGTCCAAACTACGAGTAATTTACTTTTCATACTGAAAGGTATTCGTAAAAAGAGATTGAATAGACTGTAGAGCGATTAGCGTTTCTCCTCCTCTAATCCTAATTGAGGAGGAGAAACACAAAGACTAGTCGCTCTAAAGACTAGTCAATCTTTTTTCTAATGATGTCATTTGTATTAGAACGAGCAACAATATTATTGGGTTGATTTCAGATTGCTTAGTACTATTGAAAAAATCTTTTTTTATTGTAGCCCTAACTGAACTTTATGTGATAAAGTTGTTTTTACAAAAACGCATATTTATTTACATGTTTGGAAATTAAATTGCGATACCTCTCTGTTTTCGGGATTTTTTAACTATCCACAAAGCTCTTTCTCTTTAGCTGTTGTTTAGGGGTTTCCTGTGTCTTGTCAAATTTATATAAACAACGTTAACTGCCATCCTGTAGAGTTAACGTCTTTTATATAAATTAATTATAAAGATAAATAAGTGGTATCGACGCGCAACCTGGTACATGATTCTGAACCCTGCGATAAAATTTCTCGTCTGTTGTTTAAAAAACGAAATAGCATCTTCACACATTTTGATCACGTAGATGTAGTATCGCACTTTTCTATAAAATAGCAGTTTTTTTTTAAATAACCGATGAAAACTTTCTACGCTAGAATTATGTCTTTAATTCATGGGTACAGTTTGTGCGTCGATATGGGATGTCAGACTATATCAAAAGTCTTCATGCCATGACGAGAAAGTTTATTGAGGCAGGTTATGTATGAACGGGCTCGTCTTATCGATAGGCAACATAGTCAACATACAGTGTATACAAGTTAGTTACCCAGTTTATCTGGATACAGTTGTAGGCTCACCTCCCCATGGCTTGGGACTTGAAAATGAACTTGCGAAATGTGAGAGTACCTACCTTCCTCTGTCTATCCCTGAGAATACAGGAGTGATGTTATTAATACCTACCCTAGTTTTAATAAGTATTTTGTTAATGGACGTCATAGCATTATATCTGAGTGGCAACAATTGAAACGTCGTCCAAACCGACGCGACGCGTAGGTTGAATTCTAATTTATTATCACAAGACGTTGTACGAAATGAGTACACAATGGGTTTATTGATTTGTCACGTACAGCGTCTTCTTCAGATCATTGAGCTCTGTCCCCCTGATAAGTTACTTAAAGTGTGTCAACATCATCATCATTTCAGCCGTAAGGCGTCCACTGCTGGACATAGACTCCCGGACAAGCACGGCCACTTTCACCGGTTCTGTGCTTCCCTCATTCAGCGGTTTCCTGCAGCCTTCACAGTCATCGGTCCACCTTGTGGGAGGACTTCCAACTCTACGTCTTCCGGTACTCGGTCGCTACTCCAGAACCTTTCAGCCCCATTGACCATCTGTTCTGTGAGCAATGTGCCCTGCCCACTGCCACTTAAGTTTGGCAATTCTTCAGGCTATGTCGGTTGCCTTGGTTCTCCTGCTGATCTCTTCATTCCTGATTCGATTACGAAGGGAAAGTCCAAGCATAACTTCAAAAGTCATTTATTCAAACTAGGCTGAGAGTCAGTTCTTTTTGAACGTCCAAATTACATAAGACAGTCCCCCCAAAACGCCCGCCCTTCACCATAGCCCTCTCCATTGCCCAAATAATATGTAATGCTAGATATTTATTTCGAAACCATAGTGTCCTGATATTGCTCAATGTATGCCATTCCAAATCCAATGATTACTTACTAACATTATCACTATCTAACGCGAAACTAGGTCGGTCCTCGCCAGTACAGTCCGAACCATAATAAATTAAATTAAAACGTCTCGATTCACGCATTGTTTATAAAAACCTTGAGTATTTAGGCGCTATCGGTCAGCGTTGACGATAAATTAATACTGTTTTAATAGTTGCACCGTTATCGCGGAGGTAATGCCCGTGTAACGAGCAAGTAATCGTTTCCTAATCACCTAGGGTTAACTATACACCTGCCCTAGGGCCCCCGGACACGATAAAATGGCGCACCAGAATAACTATGAAGAATACGGTAACTTGACAGTTCAACGCAGTGAAAATTCGTTGAATGCAGTCTATGAAACGTTACAACAGCAAAGGTCCTTTTAAAAGTCGGGGGTCAATATTAAAGAAGTGTGTAAACCCACGTGGCTGGTCAAAATGGCTGTGATATTTTATTAAAACTAAGAATGAGTGCTCTTGTTGACAAAATTGTTGTCTGGCCATTCTAAAATAAATAACAGAGCCAATGCCCGCTTGTTTACTAAACTTTAAATTCTATGCCAAATCTTATCATAAAAAAAAACTGTCGTAAAATCTTTAATCCGAATGAGGTGTCAGAATGTTTTTTCTCTCTTTCGTTTAAAATGTTGTTTTGCATCAAATCAAGCATCATATTAAATGCTCGAGCCACGTGGCGAGCGCGTGTTTGAATCAATTTGATTAGAAACTAGACGCAGTAGCCGCTATTTGTGAACTGTGAACCGGTATGTTTGGCCAAGAAACGATGCATTCTTCTGGAATTTAAATAATTGGAGTATCGATGACGTAGAGACAGCCAATATTCAAAATATTTGCCCTTCGTCGAAAGCACAAAGCAACTCACCTTATGGACTTTTTTTAAGCACATATGTATTTCCAAATACATTTATATGCTAAAATTCTATACATATAATTTAAAATACTCTCAAAAGAAGATTATAGCTTGAATTTGTCCTCAATACAAGTAGTTTTCTCAAAAGTGGCAACACTAAGTAGATCCGGTATACTTTATGTTATTAGTTTTTGCTCTCGTGTTACAACTTGGTGTTTTTGTTTTGTCTATTTTTGTCTTAATTGGGATTGACGTTCTACGTAGCTACAAAATTACAAACCTGTATAATTCTCGTAGCCGTAGCATCGTAGGTCGTAGACCGTATAACCATTTCGTAGACCCTATTGATATACCAAGATACCAATAATAAGTAGAATATTGGTTGATATATCCTAGCTGTAGTATTCACGATAAGAAGAAGAAGCCTACAAAAGAAGGTTGCGGTAGGTAAAAAAAAAAATACATAGTTAAGAGTACAAAAAGCCTCGTTTGTGAAACTGGTGATACTTTTTTGTAGAACACTTGCAGTACAAGATGCAGTAATCTATGCCCAAGCATGTGTGTGCAAGTGTGTACAATAATGGGTATTCTAAATATCTTGTCATGTTGATAGAGTGAGTGGAAACGCCGGGCCCCTCCCGGCGTATCCACTAGGCGCCGCCCTAGGAGGACATAACAGTGACTTTATCGGTGAAGTTCTTCAGAAAGGTCAGGTGGCTAGTATTCGCAACCGAAGTGTGTGTATGACTAGTCATACACGCACGTCTACACAAGTCATACATCTAGATGTATGAACGTAAACGAGGCAAAAAGAGGATGTGAGAATCGTAACAGATGGCGTTCTGTAGTTTCTGCCTACCCCCATTGGATGTAGGCGTGTGTTCATTTAGGTATGTATTTATATCTATCTCCAATACCCAATTATAACCAGTTTCCAATATGTTATTCCCGGCTATCTCTCACGATGCAGCTGAATAGTATCAGCAAACACCGAATACAACTGACCTCAACAACCCAACTACAGATATCCTCACATATCAACAAATTAATTACACCTTATTCGGCGACCTGATAACAGTTGCTCTTATGATGATGATGATGATGATGATGATGATAGGACTTCCCTTTTCGGCACGTAGACTCCGATCTTATAAATGTATGAGGAATACTAAAACCTCGATCAGAATCGAAGTTGCAACAAGGCAGGACCTTGCTCTCTCCGTGACCCAGATACGGGCCTAATAGTGTTTACATATTTATACGGAGTATATGTACGGACGACAAATCGCTTGTTTGTTTCTTATTATCTACAGTCATAAGGGTGAACATGTACGTTGTAACTTGTAACGTTTATTGTTTTGGTATACTATGTGTTGCGTTTTCATTTTGTAGATGGATCGCTTGTTAAACATTTTGTTTCTTTGTCCCGATGTGATCGAGCTTTGAATTCCCCTCTCTGTGAGAAGGAGTAGGCCGTAATCCACCACGCGGGCCCATTGCGGGTTGGTGGGTATCACATTTTGGTCCTTGGACATGCCGGTTTCCTCACGATGTTTTCCTACACCGTTTTGAGAGCCAACACTCAGTCCAAGGATACAATTTCTTCATCTACCATTCAACTTTAAGTAATTGTCGGCTTAGGAACATCAGTTTTATCTTAGTTGACAGTCAAAGCAAGAGCTACTTGCGCAGAAACGTGTACATCACACACAGTGAACTCCTCTACATATTTCCTTTCAACATGATAACCGCCCGATAAGATCTTAACACAATAACTGCACTGCCCTAGTATTTTTAGCTCGTTTCAGTCACGTGAATTCACAATGGCTCCTAGACCTATTGCTTGACCCCAGCGCACCACAGTTCAATATAAACAGAAGCCAATTTATCAGCGTCCAACTCCCTTGCATTATCATTATCTACGTGTCTTACAACGTTCGTTACAATTACAGCATCATTACAAAACACTAGCTTATCACTTATTTTTAGGTTATTCGTCATTTGGTTACCGGTGGGTGGTTTTATATTTTTGTTCATTGGGGCAGACATCCGTTGCAGTATTCATGTATTTATCTTGGCCGGCGGTCAGTAACCTGGCTGCTTAATAAATTATGCTGATAAGTGTTGTGGTCGGCGCGCGGTCTGTATTCAGATTGACCGATGGTTCTGCGCATTGACCATACGTTCCTTATTCAAAATGAAATATAGCGAAGGCTCCATATATTTATTTATTTTTTGAGTGTGGGAATACATCAAATAACTTCTCCCGCTCTGGGTGGAGCAGGAGCGCGTGTCATACTTTTACTGACTAAAATCCCACCCATGTTCCTTCAGTTGCCTATATGCTAGGGGCCATGGTATCTCTTTCGAACAACCCGCACCCCTGGCAGATATCATATTGATTACCAAATTACACGGAGACCAAATTCAGTGCATTTTGTCGTACGGAGTTATCCGAGACTACCTGTTTAAATGTCTTGCATGGTCAAGATTTTCAAACAAAATATTAAGAATGCTAATCAAATAATGCATTATTAACATACGAATTCTATTGACTAGATTTGCATTTATTTAAATAACGAAACCTACCTTTAAATTTTTATTGAGGACTTATTGATAAACTTTAATTATTTCAGTGGGTTAAACAAATATGTTAAAATCTATCAATGAAAACTCGAAATCGAGGTATTTATTTATGACTAAAAGCAAAAATGAAACTCCCTTGAGACAGTTCCTCTTGTTTAATATTTAATTTAACTTTCACGTAATCTCATGGAAATTAGCTATGTATAATGTATTTCGCAGACTTATAACTATATTACAGAATAGAGAAAGTTCTAGAAAGTTATTATGTTATTCAAATAAACTTCTAAACGTAAATACTCTCTTAAACTTATCAAATCGTCTGAGAAAATGTTATGAAACTTTCAAGGTCTTAATTACTGAATTAATCGAAAGCACACAGGCGCGGCAGGATCGATAGGGCAAAAATAAGATGGCTGATCTATTCGACACAAAACTGTCCATAGTTGGTTTCATTCAGGAGTATATAACTAGCAAGTTGTAAGGAAAATTAAACGAATAAGGAAACTAGAAAGCTTAATAAAACGCCGCATTTAGCCATAACGGAACTGACCATCAGATAGACCTTGAATAGGACGTAGGCGACCTTGAGGCCTCTGACCCATGAAACTAACAGCTCCATAATGATCATAGTAGTCTAACAAATGATAAAACAATATTGTTTTCCTCAAGTTTCGTATATCATATTCGTGTTAAACAAATGCTTAGGCTATATTATAGGCTTCGGTGTTGATTCGCCTTCGAACCCAAATGTAAAAATATTATAGAACATTTTGCGAATATGGTAAAAACGCGAATACGAAACCTGAAATATTTGCCAATTACAATCATGTAGCCTTGCCATAGCAGTCGCATGGCAACAATTGATGTTTGTTGAGGCAGTCCCTGAAACGGAAGGGAAAAAGTTAATAAATTGGGTACAATTAAAAAAACGAGAGTTAATAATATAAATAATCTGTAATCAATTTAGATATAAATAACTTATATTTATGGTAATGATAAAAATAACGTTACCTAAGAATTAGAAATTGTTTATGATTGGACAAAAGCTAACTAATTTTGCCATATAGCTATGTAGCAGACCCAGAATATAGCTGTTGTAGTAATGTACCTGATTATGCCGAAAATCAGTTGACAATCCAGTTAGATTAACAATACCTTCCTAAAATGGAAGTAAATGAGCCGCGGACGCGGAGCAAACCCATCGATGTAAACAAAAATGTAATTTCAAAGGACCTTTATTCAAATATCAGCGCTAGGCTCCAACGCAACGTGTTCAGTTGCAACTTAAAATCAATAGAATTCATTTCACTTAATATACCAAACATTATACGTGGGCAGGCACGTATCGGCCACATTTAAAATTATAACTAGATCACGTGGATCGCCACGACACAAATCGAAATGATCGGTGAGTGAATATGTATCGAGTATCGACACTATTCAAAGTTTGACCTATTCCTATCGGTATCTCTTACGTAATATTTACACACAGTGTTAGGCGTGAAACGATAAATGTTTCATACATGTCACTGTAACGGAAGCCACGATATCAACAAACCTATTGTTTCTCACTCGCCGGCGGTTTGCTTTGCAAATAAAAATCTGCTTCCGTATTCATTCGTTATATTTGCACAAGATAAATTATTAACTGCATTATATGAATATTCAATTATTAAGTTAAAACCGGTTGTAGACATTACTACAATATCGGTTAATATTTAATTACTAAAACGCGTAAAGTAGACTCATGTGTAAAGGAAAACTTAATATTGATCGATTAAGGGCTGATTTTACCAAAGTCAGATATTTTTTATCCGTAGAATAACATTTACGTCTGACAATTCTACTATGGAAGATCTGTGAAAAATTAAAAAAATATTCTCAGGATAAGACTTTTTTCTAGGTATAAAAGTTTGGTGAAATTCGCCCTTATAACTACTATTTTATTCATCTATTAACACTTCTGTAACAATTGAATGAAACTCGATTTTTATTGATTTGACTAAAATATACATACTTTAGCTAGGCTGCAAAAATATGATCTATTTAGCACTTGTAATTTTTTTTACTATAATATATCAATTGTCAACGTACATAACACGCACCTCTTCGAACTTTGAACAGGAAAAAACACTCAACCCTTAATCAGCGTCCGACAAGGATCACAAGTCTGCGCAATACAAACAGAGTTAATCCGTGCTTTCCTGTTTTCTTCTGGGTGTGTATATAGCCAGTCAGGTGTGGTGGACTTTCACCAAGAGACGATGACGACCGATAACCGTCGATAGCTGGGGTCGCGTCTCGGCGTTCCACAGGGTAACGAACTCGCTCCTATTCTATCTTATACACATGTACACATGCACTCAATTGTGCGCCTTAATAGCCTGTCGTTTGTATCGATTCACGTCGTTCTGTTGTTAAAGGGCCGATACTTATCTGTAATAGTGCTTCTAGTTAAATAGTCGAGTCTTCGAAGTTAAAGGTTTTATGAAGAATGTGTTTGTTAACGTTCGTATTTTGTATTTAACGTCTTATTGCATTGGAGTCTTTTCATTGAATATATATTTATGCTGGTCAATTTAGAACAGAAAGCAATATTTCTACTGAAATAACACACCCTCAAGTTCAGTATAAAATCTTGCTGCCCAGTTTCAAATTCATAATGCTTTATTTAGGTGCATCCATATACTTAATGCAAACACTAAAAGTATTAAAACTGTTCGTCAAATATTTTGTAGTATTTGCATCTCCTGCTAGATAAGATATTGTATAAGCTAAATGGTCTCGTAATCTCGTTCCAACCAGGTATTTCTGGTTTGACAATCGGGCGATATTTGAATTGTCACGCTTACATAATTATATTTGTGATTAAAATTCAATGAGATTCTGTTAAAAGGAGCCGGTCTGGTTATAAATTCGAAATGCGTAAGCCATAAGTCTCATTGTTGTGTCGCTTGTAATTTACTATTATTTGAGACATATCTAATGGGCCTTTATCAACAATACATTTGTATAACTATAGCGTATTACTGTTTATTTGATTTTAAATAATCAAACCTACGCTCACCGAATTTAAGAGTATATTCTCGTAGCTATTTAATCTTGTCTGTATGCTTGGTAAAATAAAAGTACACATTCAAGTGCTCTACAATAACTATGAAGTTCAGGGCCATAAACAGAAGATCATTATGATATACCAGTATTTCCTCCTACCGACCGGTCCTTCACAAGGCCTACTAAATCAAAAGAGGCTACACTACTATCTGAGCCGTCATCAAGGAACTCCACACCTGGTAATAAAATTGTGAATAAAGATTGAGGACTGAGGATAACTAGTGGCTCTACATAAAGGTTAATATACAGTAGTGTTTGCTAACAGTCCAGTAGGCCTAGACAAAACACATTTCTGTTAGCGTTCACGCCAAACGCTACACCAAAATGTACGGGAATGACATTACCTGCGGAAAGTTTACGTCGAGTCCTTTTCGCGCTTTTCAAAGTTGCTTCCCTAATTTTCACATGTTACTCTCTTTTAACAGATGAGAAATCTTTAACATGTGTCACGCATAATTAAAATATGTTTTCATTCATGTGAAACAAGTATGTAGTAAATGTTTATAAAATAATGTGTTGAACTATACTATTGTTATGATACCTACTGTGGGTAGAGGTCGCAGTGTTTGGACTATATTATTATGTAAATGCGCAATACATGTGGCCAGTACGTAGAGTTCCTTGCACTGAATGTATTCAAAAAAAGTCTTCCTCTATTTACATCCTCTCTCGTATCAAATCAACGAAAACTGGTAACGGTAACAAGTAAAAACCTACGATAGTATCCATTGTTCGGTCTCCGTTATCAGTTCACGAGTGGACGTCAAAAGGCGAAGAGAATGCGATTAAAAATCGCAAGGACGCGGCTATTTTTAACGTTTCGCTGTGCTCGAGTGAATGTCTCGGTGCGAGGTGCGTCGGTAATCGTTGCGTGAGGTACGAATCGATACGTCTTAGTAACATAACAGCGTTGAAGAGAATAATTTCGTTAAAGGGAGTTTCTGGACAGTTGTTTTATTTGTTTGGGGACTTGATTTGAGATATTTCTCGTACTATCTGGTGGTTGGATCTCTTGCTTTTAGTTAGGAGAGAGTCAGATTGGTTGTTTACGTGAACATACAATAAATAAATACATATAAGCAGACAAATAAAACAAAAACAATTACATCATAAACAATGTACCTATTATTTACGCACGATTTATTGGACGACGACGATCAAATCGATGAGAGCTTTTACAAAAGCTTCCTTATTGTATAATTTTAATACGACTATAATAATTCTGTAAACCGTAAAACAATCACAATAAATTACGTAACAATCATTTTACTTACTTTAGACTTATAAAATTAATTCGCAGACACACACACACAATAGAAGCTAATAAAAATCTATCATTTAACGTTTACTACGCAAAAAATACACCTATCCACAATTTACATAAACCAATAAATACCCCGACCCTACAAGGAATTCAAAAGGAATACTAAGTGGCTCTGACTCTGACTTCGCCAGATGTACTCACACAAGGTCAAGTTTTACTGTCCAAATTTATTATTTCCTGTGAACCGTGAAAGAATTTTATATTACAATATAAGACCCTTTGTGAACGTAAATCATATCTGCATTGTGCATAAAATGATCGCGGGAACATAATGCGAAGTAAATCAATTCATACTAAATTATAAATGCGATAGTAATTATCCTTGTTACTGTTTCAAGTCAAAACACTGGACCGATTGTTATGAAGATAGGTAGCCTGGGACCTGGAGAAAGATATAGGCTATTTTTATCCTGGGTATTAAAAAATAATGAAATACAAAATACACGTAGGCGTAGTTTCGGGCATTAGCTAGTAAGAAAATAAGTAGAGGTCCCTCAAGGATTCTTTGGGTCATAGATACGCTTTCGAAACTGTAGATGACTTTAGTGGACTTTAATTGGTTTGGTTTGAGTCTCGGTTATTGTTTGTATTGTAACTTTTAGCCCTTTTTCCAAATGCAACTTGATCCCAAAACTGTAACTGAACACTTTAACTTATTTTAATTAAAAAGCGATTGTTTGGAAGTCTGATCTTTATAAACTTATTTATAGCATTGTAATTCGTGAATCTATTAATAAACGCGAAAGTATTTAAGGTTTATTGCATAAAAGTCTCGAAATATTAAGGTTAACAGGTTGTGGTAAATAAATTGTCAATGACCGCGCTAACTTAACGTTTAGCATTCGAAGTATGTGGCAAATTGGCTTCATCTACGTCCAACACACATTTCAGTTTATAATATAATATTCAATTTAAACTTCAGCTTTTGTGGTCAAGTTAATAAGGGCTTTGAGTTTTAGGGGCTACACACACTTATTTTGAACGGATCTCATACGGATCCGTTCAGCCGCGGAATGCTGAACGGACTCTATACAAAATCGTTGTTTTCTATTGACAAAAGCTGAACAGAATTGTATAAGTGTGATTACAACCTTAACTGTCACTGTGGTTTGGAAGTTTTCACAATCCTAGCACTCCCTCTACGTTCCTGCTCTTTCTTGAAATACTGAATCTTCGGAAATTATGTGATTACCACTATATGTACTTGTCTAGCTGATAAGTGAACATGCGTCTGCTTGATCGTTACTTTGAGGAGGATCATAATCGGGAGCCCTTAAATATCAATCAGGCTTTTATGATTTCGAGTCACCAACACCACCCCTTAATAAATTATGATCAGGATTAAAGACGTCGTGTTACATGGCCGATTAATACGCCCATAACCAAAATTGACGATAATGTCAGTGCTAAAATAACAAAGTTAGAGCGTAGAGCAGTAGTGTGTTCAATCCGAGCGTATTTACTGCTTCGTATAAATTAGTTTTATGTATTTTGGCAGTAATATGCTAACTAGTAACGATAACGACCTTAGTTTACTTTGAGACGAATCGAACAATAATTTTGCGACTTCACTACTCAAATATTGTTAATTATTCGATCTCGCCTCATTTCATTTACAAGGCAAATAAGAACATATTCCTCTTCATAAACTCCATAGTATAGTATTTTTGCATAGAGATAGCTACTCTAATAACTTATAACTTTATCGGATAAATCCTTTTAAAATCCCATGTCAGTGTTATTAAGTTAAGATAAAACACAGGACAGACATAATCTATGTGTGCCACCACAAACACCGCAGACCGGAAACAGAAACCCGTGCGTAATAAACTACTTAGAACTCCACTGTGTCATTTAATAGTCGCCATTAAAGAAGTCACCGATTGTATAGCACAAATAATAAATTCATCTGCAGTACCTACGAAGGAGTTACAGAGACAAACAGATTAGTGTCGTCTAATAGGCGGTGGACTTTGTGTCAATTTAAAATGGAGTAACGACAATGCGGTACAAAGTCGCATATATGCGCATACGCTCCGATTTTCTGAATAAGTTCCCAAGTCAGAGTAGCATAGAATCAGTTTTTGGTAAAAAAAAATGTAAACAGTGGTGAGGACGATTTCGTTGTTTCTGTGATATTAGAAATTGCACTCTACTGCAGTCTCTAAAGTGACTTACAGTTTTGCCGGCTCTTGAAGGTCTAAAGGTATATTATAATAATATAAACATTATTTTGATCGGCAGCACAGTCCAAACTCACTTACACCATTTTATGTATTCACAGACGCGTCCATTTTACGATTGAACATGTTATGGCATTTAGCCCATAAAATTTTGATTTCGATCTCTAAATATTGTCTCGTGACTCATGGCCTTAAGACTCGGGAATTACTATTATCAACCGCTTCCGTGATGGTCGGTTATGTAATAAAATTCTAAGGAATTGCGATTAAATACGAGTACCTAAATTAATTAATTCTAAATTTGCTTACGACGATTTATCGTGTACACCCGACTTCCAATAGGGATTTTATTTAAAATATGTCATCAATTTTTTGGATAATTTCATTAACACAGGATTTCGTAGTAAAAAGCACATTTTAAATAAGTTTGTAGTACTTAATATTCTACATTAGTGTCTACTGAAGCATCTAGTCTGTCTGGCTGAACAATAAATTCACTTGTCTGACAAGAACATCGGCTCGTCTTATCGTTTTAAAGCGGGATCCAAAACAACCATTCTAATAAAAATTCCGCCTTCTCTTCACATAGTCAATAAAAATTCGTTAATTTTTATTTTCTGTTTGTCGACAGGCATGAAAATGACTATGTCCACGGCCCCGACGATGAGCGCACGGGTACACAGGAAAGTGATGCGGGCGCCGCATAAGCGGCCTCACCCGGGTAAGACGCAGCACCCGGGCAAAATGGTGCACGCCGGCAAAATTGCCCACCATCCGGGCAAACTGGCACATTTAGGCAAATTCGGAAAACTCGCGCACTACGCTCACAGTCACGCGCTGAGACCGCCCGAACCCTGTGAGAACAGTAACGACAGCGGCCTAGGACACGATGCCGTCAACAGGTAAGATCCATGTGGTTATACACTCGCTTTGTTATGCAATGTTAATCCTTAACTATAGTGGCCACTTGCACGTTCTTGTGGTGACTCATTTGGAGAAATAACCTTAAAGACACTCCAATCATTTTGTTTTGTCACACTAACATACGCTGTTTTAAATGTTTCTAATTTATGTGCTTTGAAATAATGGATATTTATTTACGCTCAATGCATTATCGAAAAAGACTGCAGATTTTTTGCCACATTTGATTAGCGTGGAGTCCCAGAAACTCCCACGAATACTCGGGTGACTAATTAAACCTCTGCATCGTGAATATGTTCATCATTTACATGATTTATTAGCATCGATAGCGTTAATATAAAGATAGACTCCCACTGAGATTATAATCATCATCATCTTCAATGGTCGTAGTAGTGAGCGAAATTAAAAAAAACTTATTCAGTTATTGTGGTTTCTTCTTGCTCTTACTTTTCAGCGTTTTCTAATATTTATTGCTAATCAAACAAAGCATCACTTTAATCATCATTCCAGTAGTTATCAGATACTCGTATATCCTGTTATATTCCCCAAAAATGTATCCGTAATATGTAGATAGACTGAATCTGAATTTCAATCATACGTCGAAAAGATTATGTTTTCAATGCTAACTGTAAGAAGACCAAATAATGTAAACAGAAAAACTAAATAGGCTTTACTTTTTTTATCATGTTGGTACACACATGTAATTATCATCTTGTCAAGAGAGACATGTGTGTTCATAAACTGTGAAATAAAGACCTAAAAGAATAAATATATTCATCATTTATTTTTTCATTCACCATTTCGATAAGAGAATAATAAAAATGGCTTTATCTTTCGCTGGAACCACTTCGGTCGTCAAAGTTGTGAAACAAATCTGCATCTGTGTCTCTGGTTATCTATTAGTTACCGCTTAGTCACTCAATTTGTACAGCCTCACCATCGAATAGCTTCAGGTCTGTACAAATTCTTACCCATGCGACCTTCAGTTTTAGATATCGGTACGTACGTACTCACGTCCGTATGCGCGTGAGTCGCGCGTGCGAACACGTCCTTATCGATCGGTAACTACTCGATTTTATCGCCATCGATCTCTTAAGTCTTGATGTTATCACTAACTAGATTTTTATCGGATCGTCTATTTTAAGCAGTTGTAAGGATATTGAAGATTCGTAGCTTGAGAGTTTGAGGCGTTTTAGATAACGGACTTTAAATAAATTAAAAAGGTTTTTTCGCGAATGTAGTTCTAATTACCTTCAGAACTGATTTATGCAGAGCTTTTCGACATAACGCATTCCAAGGTGTCGATACGTATTACTTTTTGTTTCGTACATACAATGAAATGATTCCGATAGTGTAAATGATAATGCAAACAGAAACCTCTGCAATATCAAAATATGTGATTACAGTTCAGCTTACTTCACACACCTTCACAACGAAATTCTTGCAAACACTACAATCAATAAACAAGCACCTAATTATTTACCAATAAACAATTTGACAAACAGTTTTAATCCACTCACGATATAACAGACGAGTACACAACTATATCTACATAAGTAATACGAATTACATAAAGTCGTCACTACGCAACTAACAGTTCACGTAATCACAATTGTGAAAACCATACGAAATATTGAATGTAGTGTCAATGGCCGTTTTACGTTGTATTTTTATGTAATGTCACAATTTAATCGGTTATCTCCTGCAGTGCTAGTCTGTAAAAATAACACCGTGAAGGCTTAGGTGAAGTGAGCCTTCAATAGTGTTAATCCCTAGCTTATATGGTGGAATGACATCTCACTTCAACCTCACTTCACCTACATTTTCACGGTGATATTTTTATAGAATAGAATAGACTGGCTGGCCCTTATATTTTTGAGATGTCTTCATTCATATCTTCAAAAGCAGTTGCAGCTGTTTAGTACCCAACACCAATCTGATATATTAGGAGTCCATGACTTATCGTAGAGTACGGTTTAGTTATCAGCTGTCTTTTGTTTAAAATTCGTACCCCGTTTTTCAATCAATGCTAAGCCTACTCTATTACTTTTAAGATTTGAAAACTTTCTCACGAGGTGATCCTGATCATCGGCGTCTAATTCGTGTTTGTCTTGTTCATCCTTTAGTTTAGCCAAAATAGGTTGTATACCAGTTTGTAACGTTGCGACTGTTATCTATCTTGCTGCAACTTATCTTAATCCAAGTTTGGGAGCAAATTATTAACAAACTCATAATATAATTCTGCCACCACTAATCCGCCTGCCAATCGTAATTCTTACAGCTAACAAACCATGACCCTTTTGTATTAGACTACAGGGGAACCCAATGTTTCTGATTGATGAGACACTAGAATATCACACGATAAAGACATGAAACACATTAGCTAGTAACATAAACTGAAACTGAAATACACGATCTTGTAGGAGGGTAGGTGAAGGTTATGTGGATAGACTGCTTTTCTATGTAAAATCAACCAGTAGAAGTAACTATACCAGTAGAAGCTGTCCTTGAGTGTTGAAGCCTAAATTTTATTTGTAAGACATAATATGTGTCAACACAGGACTGGGCAAAGTGCTATATAATAACGAGAAGCCTTAATAGTCATTATCGACTATAGATGGCGACATGGTAGTAATCAATGTCTTATACGCCATCACTATGATTTTCAAATTAAGTCTTGCCTCTTGCCTTCACATTTCAACACTCAGATTGATGGAAATGATTCTTTGACCAATCATATTTCGCTTGCCTAAATATACCACTTAACAGTTATTTGTACGCTTTCTCTTGCGCATGTAATGTAACATTTTAATTGTTTTCCAAGTAAACAAGTTTCCGTTGTACGTCCATCTTATCCCTTGAAATCATTTGCACATTAAATTAATAAGTTTGCATTCTGTTGTAGACTAGCTTAGTAATTACATTAGTTCACATGAGGAGGTGTGTTTCAATGTTTTTATAACGACATGGATTTCAAATTGCCTTCAAAACAGAAAATTGTACACAGACTGATTTCATTATAGAGCAGATTTGCTATGATCCCTAATACTGCTTTTGATTTTTGTCACCCGTTCTATCTTTGCAAGATTTAATTAATCCCTTTAGGTATATCTAAAGGATTTTAACCTCTAATGTGTCAGTAGAGCCACCTACTAAAGTGCACAAATTCCTACCTCAAAATTGCACCGAATGAACAGATTTGTATACGTCCAAATCACATCTGTCAGAGCACTACATCACTTGTTTAGTGGTCATTGTTGTCAATCCGCAACCAATTTTACAGTTAACATTGTACTCTTGATTAGATTAGCCTACTAGCTCAGTCAGACCTCATCGCAAACGCACCTCACGCTAATATACACGTTTCGCCACGCGCACGTTACGCTGTTACTTCATCACCAGGCCAATAATAATATTATAGAAATTGATATATTTTTAATTCATATATTGGACTGTCAAGTTTGAGAAAGCTGGCCTGCTTTCTGTTAGTAGCGCAAGATATGAGCTTTAGCGATATAGGCACATGTTTCCTACGAACATTTGTAAATTACCATCGTCGTATTGACGTCATTGACCACATAAATACGACAAGTACTCATTATTTGAAAAGATTACGTATTGCTTGAAATTAAATACACCATGGCATGACTCTTTGAAAATCACAACATCATTAGCGTAGTGAAGGTGACCTTGCAAAGGCCTGTCTGAAATATGGCAAAAGGCCGATGGTGGGAATAACTTCTATCACTTTTAACTAAAGCCGTTAATGGCGTGTGCAGATTATCGGACACTTTGGAGGAGTGGGAACACCCGGAGTTGAAAAGACGACGTGGGGACCCTGAAACGGCTGTTAAGCTAGAATGCGACGACGCGAACGACGCGTACGCATACCGCGCGACGGGCGCGGCTGAGCCCGCGTCCGCGCCTGCGCCGTCCGACGCCCCCGCCTCTACGCTTGCGCCGACCCTACCCGCTCCCGCGTACGTTGACTTTTTTCTTAAGAGAACATTCTGTTCTTGAAGGTAACATTGGATCACATTCAAAATTCATTCACAATCTGGTGTTAATGTCCCTAACCTGTCGTTGGATTATCAAGAAAAAGGATCTTGGATTCGGGTAGATCCGGAAACTCCAGTGTGTCCTATTGAAGATTTCATTAGAATTGACGCGTTTATACCGTCTGTGTTGACATGAATAGTGGTTCTAATAACAGGTTGCTTGAAAGCGTTAGTTTGTGCAGTGTCACGAGCATATCCATAAATCCGCATGTTCATCGCATGTAATTGTTGCATCGTCCGTGTGTTCGTATACTGGTGACGCACTGATGGTTTGTACTTACAATGTTCTGCTAATTGTTTATTGACCTCCACATGATCATGAATACACATTCATTTGTGTTATTTTCATACGACGAATTCGGAAATAAGATGCCATAAAAAAATTTTTTTTTTTTTTATATACATCTTTTATTAGTCACCTAATAAATTGTGTATTTGCAAAGATGTAAAACACTAAAGTAACATTACTCAGTTTTGTTATTTTTTTCTCCGTACTTCTTCATAGCAATGTCGATTTTTTTACAGAATGAGAGCGGGTTGCAGTGTATCTAGTCCAAACATAGCTGAAACTCCCGGCAAGAGGTTCCAGGACCCGTACAGATCGTGCGGGAAACTAGGCAGCGGGGGTAAACTGGCCAACAAGTACCCTGGAGGGGGAAAATTAGTTGGTGCCGCTGGGAAATTAGGGGGGAAATTGGGGGGGAAGTACGGAGGTAAATTGGCACAGGCAATGGCGCGAAGAAGGGCGCTGGCAGCCATGACGCAGGGTGGCCGGCCAGGGTTGGCGGCGCCCCTGTCGCACAGGTCGAGAGATGGCACGGTGGAGTTACAGATACTGTGCCAGCCTGAGACACAACACAGAGCGAGGTAACTATCGAATAACTTTGTCTCCTTCCGAAGCTTACATGATGAGCCTGGGTTTAACCACAAGCCATCTTAAAAGAGTACTACTTATAATTTTCATGGTACCCCAGAGGTTCCATAAAAATTCCCCTGATTCCAAAATCCAAAATTGTCATATTTCTCAAATGCTGGTGCTTCCATCAAATCAGCAATCCGCTAAATTGTGCATATCTATTCCAGATATCAGACTGAAGGCAGCAGAGGCGCTGTCAAAGACAATTCAGGGAATGGTTTCCCGACTGTCAAACTAGTTGGTTACGACAAACCAGCTGTACTGCAGGTAAGATCGTATTAAAACTCTGAACCAATTAATCCCTTTGAAACCCTTCAGATTTTACTTTGTGTTCAAGAGTAAATCATATTTTGAGATAGTCAATTATTTCAATGAACAATTGCATTTCATTGTCCGCTGCTAAAATTAGACCGAAAAAATCTAAAGGCACAAAACACTTTGGCAGAGTTTTTTGTACCTATACGCATTGATGATTGCAGTTCGTAAAGTCATGGTCATAGTCTGTGGCTACTTCAGCTAAGATGGTCAAATTTAGCCAGATGGTAAGGTGGTATCGGAGGAATGGACTGCCCGGTGTGCCCCTGATGAAAATTTAGGCATCGCCAGTTATGAAAGCTATTGTAATAATACAATATGTGTGAAGACTACTAACTACTAACCGAAAGTCTGACAACCAGTCTTACCAAGGGGTACCGTGTTACCCAGTTACTGCGTTGTGGAGGTCAGATATACAGTCGCTCTATGTAAAATGCTGGTATTCAGCTGCATCCGGTTAGACTGGAAGCCGACCCCAACATAGTTGGGACAAGGCTAGGCAGATGATGATGTGTGAACACTACTAATTTGACGAAAGAATAAAGATGGCCCAATCTTCCTAGTATCCTTTCGATTCCTTGAAAGTCGAAGGTCAACATGTGCACGGCTGTAAATCAGTGGATAAGATCAAGTCGTGAGTGGAACGCCAATCGCGATGAACTATTGTGGCAGGATTTACCATCGCTGTAATTGAGGGTTGTAAAAGGTTTCTGTAAAAGGGTTAAACAAACAATATGGAAATATTTAATGGGATTCATGTCGGTGTTTGTATGTTTTATTAAACTTAATGTTTAATAGCGTTGGATATATATTTGAAGTTCTTACAATAAAAGAGCATCAGCAAATGAAAATAGTTTTATTGTTCAGTGCGCACTGAAGGTCCACCCCACTTGCAACTTTGCTGATTAATTAAGTAACATTGTTACCCGTAAATAAAATGTATTCATAGAGGTTGCCTACGGTCAAATAATACCCCTTTGACATATACCCCTTAGATTGGTTGTCAAACTTTCGGGCTTTTTGATGATGAGATCGCAACTTTTGACTGTAAAATCGTACAGGTTAGCGCCGTGTTTACTGCCGCTTTTTATAGATAGCATCAGCCGAAAAACGTCCACTACTGGACATAGGTCTCGTCCAAGCACCGCCACTTCGACCGGTTCTGTGTTTCTCTCATCCAAATTCCCGCGGCCTTCAACAGATCATCGGTCCACCTTGTGGGAGGCCTTCCAGCGCTAGATCTTCTCTTATTGCAATCTACATTAATACTATTCATTCCATTTCCCCAGGTATTCATAGGCACAGACACAGGTAGGGTAGCACCGCACATGTTCTACCAAGCCTGCCGGGTGTCCGGCAAGAACTCCACGCCTTGCAAGGAGAGGAAGGATGACGGCACGGTCATCATCGAGATCGACCTAGAGCCGGCCAAGAACTGGCAAGTCACCTGCGACTGTGTTGGGATACTCAAGGTTAGTTCAGGCACTTGCAAAATATTGTGTTTCCTTAAGTTTTTATAGAGTAGAAGATCCCTGGAAAGTAGGTCTTTGATCCAGCTAAGGTTAACACTCATGGCTTCTGAAATTATTAAACTTCAACTTTTGACTACGGGCTTTTTTATCGTGGCCACTTCCTCTAACAGAGAAGAGGCTTGTGTCGCAGCAGTGAAAACATTATAGGCTTATAGGATTATGCACCATAATTTTGCAATTATTTTATACATATAGATAGAGCGTCTTTGCTGTCAAATCTTGTACCAACCCTTGATATGCTCAATTGATTATGTTTGTGGTTATCAACTTGCAATGGCTGAAATGTTTGCAGTAGCGTTATTCATCAGAATCTTTCAAAATGTAATGGTAATTCTAAGTATGTTGAAAATTCAATTTAATTTCCTAATAGTTCCGACTCCTGAATCTTTTTCTTCTTTGAATGTTATCACTCTTCCACAAAAGGATTCTCTTTCTTACATTCACATAGTTCCCATTACTCATGCTAATCTCCAAAAACTTCACCAACCTTCCAGGAGCGCAACGTAGACGTGGAGCACAGATTCGGCGAGACGCTGGGCGGCACTGGCGGTGGCACGGTGAGCGCAGGCGCCGCGCACATGTCGCGCGGCAAGAAGAAGTCCACGCGCTGCCGTATGGTGTTCCGCACAGACATCGTTAGCGCGGCCGGCCATGTGGAGACGCTGCAAGTGTGCTCCACGCAGATTATATGCAGTGAGTCACGTTTTAACTTTTAAAGATCTCAAATTTTCAGGTCCATTCAGACGGGTTTTCTATGATTTATTTTTACTAGCTGATCCGACAGACATTGTGCTATAGAAATTTTTCCCGAATTTATCGTTTTTTTTTTTTTTCGAATTTTTCTTTCTCTGGACGCTAAAAAAAAATGTCCAACCGTTGTTTTAATTTTAGTACCCGTACAGATGTATTTATTTAATACTTTAAGCTTACAAATGTACAGAGGCGGACTTAACGGCATGGGCAGTTTCTACCTGTCAACCTTATTCACAAACTCAGTTAACCTAATAAACTGCGGTTTCACTCGCCATTTCCCCTATATGCAAGGAAATTGGTATTAAAAGTAGACTTTGTTTTAATCCAGAATCAAATCCACGTGTGTCCCATTTTTCATCTGCGATTAATGGCGAATTTCACCAATGAAACTGAACACAATTAACATGTTCAAATCGTGTGCAGTTTCATTGGTGAAGTTCATCCTATGAATAACAAACATTCAAACTTGTGATCAAAATTTACCCGCAGGTGGATTACTTTCGGCCCACTCTGGGAAAGAGGAGGCCTGTGTCCTAGCAATGGGAACATAGGCTGATTATGATAGATATAAGATGAACAAAATATGGCAAAATTAATACTTGGTTTCTTCTCTATAATGTTTGAGTTTAGAGAGTCATAAAACAAAATCACGGAAAAAAAGTGGCTTGCATAGTAACAGTTATGTAAAGTCATTGCAAGACTATTATAAATAAATATTAAGTAAACCTTTTTTATTTTAATGATAAATAAAGAAAACAAAGACATGAATAATTACGCTAATCTGACTAGATTTCAAGGTAACGCAACCATTGTGTAATAATGTTTTATAAATGTCTTTTCAACCGACGAAAAAACGGGTATTTTATAGTTCAAATTGTGACGACGGTATTTTGTTTTTGTTATTCATAAAATATACAATGTATTTCTTCTTGAAAACCCCTTTCCGAGAAGATTCTGTATTGATCCATGTTTTTTAATGGTCTGAGCTTAACCGAGATTCCCAGTCACAGAATAGAATCTAATGAAGCAAAAGGGTTAATTACTTGTGAAGTACTTAAACAATCTTCTTTACAGCACAACCACCAGGCGTCCCCGAAGTGTGTCGCAAGTCTCTAGTATCGTGCCCCGCCTCCGGAGGCCTGGAGCTGTACCTCCTCGGCAAGAACTTCCTCAAGGAGACGCGCGTGGTGTTCTGCCAGCGACAGGACGGCACGCACTGGGAGGAGGAGGTGGTTCCGGACAAGGAGTTCTTACAGCAGGTACACCAACTTATTATATTACAAGCGGCCCGCCCAAGCTTCGCAAGGTTTTTATATTGAACCATCGAGATTTCTTCAATATCTGTGAGTTTATTCATATTTTAGCTGGATATAGAAAACAAATGCCAAGTGTCCCGTGCAACAAACGGACGCCTAAGATAGCATCACAATATATAATTTAAAAAGCTCGTAAGCTCTCGGAAGATTCGCGAATTATGGGTACTTAGAGAGTCATATTGATGATTTTAAGGATTATAACTAAAAAAAAAACAAGAAAATTTGAATTTCGCGGCATTACCTTAGCGCATCCACCTTAAGTTAAGGATCACTTACTTAATTTTCGGGTAACATGGTTTAGTTTGAATGACGTTTGGGTGGGATACTTCTAAAACTGATAAGATCTAATCAGTCACGTTTTAAGGTCTATTGAGAATGATCCGATATGACCCATGGAGGATAAATTGCGTACGCCTTATTGGAGGTTGGTACTTAGCGTCCGAGACTGTCCGAGATCGACTGTCCACTAGTGATGGATTAATTAGCATTCGCATTCATTGTTAGCATGCGAATGCTCATTTAGCATTTAGCAAATGAAAATGTAGTTGCGAAATTCTGTGAAGTGTGAATTTTCATCGCTTCGTACTTCATAGCTATCATACTCGTCGACGCACGCAGCGGCAGTGTGCGCTCTTTGTCGCACCTGCGGGAAGGCGGGAACACTAAATCTATTTGTTTCACGTGACCCTGACGTTGTTCGCAAGTGAAATTATTAGCGATTTAGCAGATGTTGCGAAGAATGAGATTAAGCAATTATTATCTTATTGTCTTTGATTAGCTCGTACTTAGGGTCCTATATTTAATGAATGCATGTGACTGTTTATTTTATTTAAATTATTAGCAGGATGGTGCTAAGAATGAGGTCAAGCAATTATTTTCTTACTATCTTTTATTAGCTTGTACTTACGAACGTATATTGAATGAATGCGTGTGTTTTGTTTACTTAATAATTTATGTTTATAATTTGTGCGGCACGCGCGTGGTGCGCTTCGTTTATTGTCAAATAAGTCAAATTTCAGTACGTTTTGGCATGTGATGGTAAGAGTTTAGTTTACGTATAAACAATAATTATATTTTTTCGTGTTACGCCTAATATTGTACTTAAAATAGATAATACCTAGTGCAAAACTGAGAACTCATTACCTACCTGTAAATAATAGGAGGTAGTCAAAAGTAGTGAGAACCGACTGTGTATAAAAGTGTACATGTGTAAAATACAAAACTAAATCATGTAAATACAATCAAATGAACTTATAAATACGCCCGTTTAGAACATTTTACTGCCAGTCCTAAGCCTGGATAAAGTATGAAGGAAAGTTCATACAATCTTAAACAATAAAAGGTTTTAAGTTGTTAAAAACGCTCGCTAGGAGACGTTCTAAGGCGACCTAACTCTTTAATTCGCATATTAACAAAATTCATAGTACCGTCATATTAGCAAATAGCATAGCAATAGCATTTAGCATGCTAAGACTCATGAATTCGCATGCTAATGAAATTTATGCGAAATCGCATTAATTGCCATCACTACTGTCCACTGTAAACTGCCGCAACATTGGGTCATCTGCTGCATCCCCTCCACCGACGATCGTGTCCAAGCGGTAGGACTCGCTAGCGTTTCCAGTCACATGATTATTCCTTTACGCATGTAATTGTTAGATACTGCACAGTGGCGCCATCCATCCCGTTGTACGTAAATGAACGAGTCCCCCCCTCCCCCAGACGCACCTGGTGTGCTGCGTGCCGCCGTACGCGCGCGCTGACATCGCGGAGCCGGCGCGCGTGCAACTGTTCGTGCGCTCGGGCGGCAAGGCGTCGGAGCCGCACGCCTTCTACTACACGCCGCCCGCGCTCGACACCGGCCCGCTGCACTGCTCCACGCACCACACGCAAGGTAACACGCACACATGTCGCGCGGTACATGATACGCTTGGGTGTGCTTGGATTATGGGTTTTTTATTGTCCATAGCGTGAAAAAGAAATACTTAAAAAATATTTGATAATACTGTTCAAAAATTTTAAAAGTTTGCTTTGTGATATTCTAGAAAAATATGAGAGCAAAGTATAGTATATGTAAAATTTCAGATAAAAAAATCAGATAAAAAAATGTGTGTCAACTTCATCGTCACGCATTGACATTAAAAAACGCGTTTTCGCATATTCATAAGTTAGGAGTCGTCACACCCTATACGATGTCTAGATGTCCTCCATGTATGCACGAATATATAAATATTAACATAATATACGCTTGTATGTCTGTGTGCAATACAAAATTGCTGTCAAATAGTGCAAGGCTTTTTGTAAACTTGTGTTATTTCATTACTCACGTTTGTGTGTGTTTGAAACTGTAAAATGGGGGTAATTAAAAAATCCAGCAGTAGGTACCTACATAAACAAAAAAAACTGGAAGTCAAGAATATTCTTACTGACAGCATTTTACAGTCCATATTTCATTCTTGACAGCATTTCCAGGATTTCAAACCTCTTAAATTAGCTACAGCATTTTCTTGGCATTTTTATTTAGCCCCAGATTACTGTCTTGTCAATCAATTCCGAAAAGTAAAAGTTGCCTAAAAAAAGAAACTGCAATATCTGAAACATAAATGTATCAGAATTCCATACAGTTTAATTGAATTAAAAAACCATCACTAATATTGATTACTTTGTTAGTGTTTTCTTCTTCATTTAAATCTATGACTCTTTCAATTTACTTCTTAAGTTCTTGTATATAATAATAAGTTATTTTAAAAGATTAGGGTGAACCTAATCTTTAGCTGGTAGAATAATACACAAACACATTTCTCGATACTTGAAGGTGGTCAAAACTATTTCAAAATCCACCCAGCAGTTTTCTAGTTGTAAAAAACGGCCCGACAGACCTGGTCAATATTATTTATATATATCATAGTTTTAACTGTTATTTCTGTTACTTTGTCCCTGCATGTTTCATTTGTGGTTTAAAAATGTTGCTTGTAAAGCTATTTTTTGCTTTTTATCTAAATTTGCTTCTTATCATTGGAGACTAACATAAACTGTAATATAAATATACATTAATTTTACATTATAATCTGGGATCTGAAGATGCATTGCATTAAAACTGAACTTGCTTTAGAAATATTTATTATCATTTAGCTTTTCGTACGTATCGCTTACCCTTTTATGACTCATGATATATACTTAAAACCTCTGCAATAATTAGCTGAACATCGAAAAATTTAATATATGATAAAAAATCGAAGCAATATTTTAATTTTTGATTCTTCAAAGCGAAGTTGCTTTTAATAAGTAACTCAGCTTTTTGCTAACCATAAGAATAAAAGCGTAAGCGATAAGTAAAATATAGAAACATTTGATTGCCTTATTGCATATACTGTAACATCATGTTGCTTGGATCCAACCACGCTTATTTACTGAAGCATGTATATAACACTGCGGTACATAGTTATATGATTATAATACTGAAGTTAAGATATATATTTATAGAGATATTTGGAAGAAACGACTGATGCGCGAATTGCGTACTCTTTCTTTTTTCCCTTCTGTTCAAGCTAGGTCTGTCTAGGTAGCGAGCACTGCCGACGCCCGCCGCTGCCCGCTGACCGCGCCAGCACGGTACTGACACACAACACACACACACACACATACATACAGACATGCACACAGACAGACACACAAGCACAACACACCTTACAGAAAAAACACACTAATACAATATTTTCTTAACTTACTTGTATGCACTATCGATGTTGTTTTCTTTATTTGTACGCTGAATTTCAGCTTTTTTTTAAGATTAGCAACCGTCCTGTGTTAATTGTTAAATGTTGTAATTACATACTTTACAAAACTGGAAAGAACTGATATTAAACTTTGCTCACTGTAAATAATAAATCTAATACCTTTAAACGAGCAATTCTTGTTTAATCTATATATAATCTGAATCTCGGAAACGGCTAAAATGATTTTCATGAAATTTAGTATGCAGGGGGTTTCGGGGGCGATAAATCGATCTAGATAGGTTTTATTTTTAGAAAACGAAAAAACAAGTACCGAGCTGTACTGACAATAAGTCAGGCATATATTACCATGCCGTCGACAGTGCACTATAATCACACAAGCAAGCAAGACTCGATACATAAATAACACACAACTAAAAAAATAATCCAAAGACGACGCAAAGTCAATGGAAAATGAACTTTATTTACTTTCACACAGAGCTCACTTGCCAGTAACACTGACCTTCGCGTAGGACAGACTGCACATCCCCCCACACTTTAGATAGTACTTATATTGCGTGCCGACCCTATGTTGTATATTATTGTATGTTTTACTCCGACTTAACTGGTGTCTAATTCTATTGTGTGCTTGATAAATTATCATGTGAAATGTATACGTTTACTGTGGAATTTTGACCGTTTTCAACGTGCTGCCTGGTGGTTTCATTTTAATAAGACTATCGATATCTCCAGTCAGATAAGTAACTATAAGTTATCGAAATGTATCAAACTTATTGTGTTGCATTTTGAAAATTGCAGAAATCGATTGCCATTTAAAAAACAAGTGTTCGATTTTTGCTAAAAATATTGTATTGTATTTTTAGCTAAAAAAAAAACTTAATAAAAAACTCCAAGGACCGCGTCCTATTTAAAAGCGATCGTCGCGCGAATATACGATCTTGCGGCCATATCTCACGTCTTGTTCGGTAAACCAGTAATCGCTTTCCAGACTTCCGAACGAAAAGTGACAACGAAAGCGTTTTAGCACGACGAACGCTATTAAATAAGACGCTGGATAATACTTCTAAATTGGTTGTACTACTAACCAGGTTTCCGCGCTGAAAACGTTAAAGATTTGCACGACAAAATAGCCTCAAACGCTTAACTGTAACCAATATGATTACTTGCAAAGGGAGGGCCTACACAGGTAGTCAGCGAAAAGCTCAAGAATCCTTCTGAACAGTGAGCGAGCCAGCATGCTTTGTTCGACACATCGATTTGTCGATCAACAATTAGATGTGTCATTCGAAGCAACAGTAGCGTTATCTGATTAATATAATCTGGTTTACTTGTATGATAACTGTAGAAATACAAATATACGAAAAGATAATAATAAAAAATAAATGTTTGATTACTTTTGATGTTGTGACAGGAATGTTTACGTCCATCGACTCATTCGTCTTATTCTTTTATTTGATTTTATAATTGATTCATATTTTAATATTTTTCAAATTGAAATCCAATGGATAACAAGGTCTATAAAAAATAAGTTTTCAAAAATATTGTTTTGCTTTTTATATAATTTATTTTGAAAATTGGATACAATGAATATATATTATTGAGGAGTTAATATTTAATAATAATTTAAATTTCCTCAAAAACAGTTATTAACATTTTAGTAACAATATTTTTTGCACTGATTCAAAATAGACATACATTTCAAAAGTAACAGCATTTACTGTGGAAAACACGCCTTTAGTGACCACTACTGAAAGTGCCAACAAGACACATGTAACGGGACATGCGACATATTTCGCAAGACGTGACACGTATCTTTTAACACGTCAGATGCGTCTATAGACTGGTTGCGTGTGTCTAATAGAATTTAAGATATCTTATCTTCGAGAATTCGTTCAGAAGCTAGGTTTGCACAAGCTACAGGCGTATCTTCCGTAGACAATGCGTCCCAACCAGTTATGTCGGAGCGCGAGTAGGGCGGGTCGGCGCGCCTGCGTGCCCCGCCGGAGCCCCAGTAACACGCGCGCTTGCAGGTGGCGAGGAGGCGCGGCCCGTACTGCTGTGGGGCGGCGCGCTCATGCCGCCGCCCGCGCTGCCCGTGCGCAGGCCCTCCGTCATCGTGCCCGACTCGCACGAGCCGCAAGGACTCAAGAGCGAGGTACGTACCCATTCAAATTCTGCAAAACAACCAACCGATCAAACCAAAGACCTAAGCCCACTAAAACGCTAACCCAAACCAACTCAACCCAATCAATGGAACCCTTTTGCATTCCAAAGAGAAAAGAAAAATAAGCAGAAGAAACAGGATGGTAGCACAAAAATAGTCTGCGTAGGTTTTAATTCTTTCCCAGCTGTTGACAATCCATAGCGAGGAAATCTGCCCTTTGAAGGCTTGACTTGAGACTTGGGTTGTATCTGACCGAACCCTTCGAAAAGAGAAAATTCAATCTTTTAAAGAGGAAGTCCTTATTAAGTAAGTAAGTATTTGGCTGCAACTTGAATAACATGTCCATCTCCTTGAAATCATCAGCCATGAATGTTATACTCGCCAGCCAAAATATTATTTTCAGCAGAGTAGAATTGTCGATCGTTTCGTGTGGTGCCGGAGTTCCGCGTGGTGCTATACGTAAAAGAATAGCACCATCCCATTTGTTCCCGTGGGTGCGGCTGAAATGATGATGGAGAATAATTGTCGATCAAGCTATCATCATTTTATCGCGCTTTGACAACGAAACAGCGTATTATAACTTGAGTGTTCGTGGACTTTCTTGCCCGTTTACTTCAGAGGAACCTACTACGCTTTGTGTTGGGCAACTAGCTTCATCTTTCTGACTGACCGAGTCTGTGGACACTACAAAAGTGCCTGTGAATAAATCGTTTAATTGAAAATAAAGGCTTTGAGATTGACAACACGCCTATAATCTACAAAGAGGTGTAAATAAGAATACACGCTCATTTCGCCAGGTATGTTCAAGTAGCATATAGCAGACTGGCTGTATCTTATGCCCCAAAGCTGCGCTGTTTTGAACGCGTTAACAGATGATACGTAACATGAAATGTAACACACGTTAAAACAGATTCGCTTAGTTGTGTAAGATAATTTCGTGAGGAAGAGGACACTAGGGGCAAGAGTTTCGCTTGCCTACGAAAAAATATTTAATTTTCAATGCTTAGACGATAAAGGTGTTATACGTAAAAAAATAACATAAAAACTCTTTTCTCTATCAGGTCGCAGACGAATCCAGCCAGCACTCGTTGGCAGACGGCGGTGAATCGTCGTGTGGCGCAGACGGACCTGATAAACCTATGAGCATGTCCGATGAACTGAATATTGTGGACCTCAGGCTCAAGTCCGAGATGTCCCGGGACTCGCAAAGCCAGGTATGTAGCTTTTTCTTATTAAAGACTTGTGACAGTAATAAAACATTTCTTGTGGAGACTCCAATATTAATTATACTTGCTGTTAAAATGTGAAACAGTAAATAAATTTATAATTTTATTACAGTCATGTAACATGTACAATAAATTCTTTGAACTGACTGGAATAACTGCCCATAGTGGTGTATTGACAATATTTTTACAAACTTAAGACCTTCCACCCATTTTATTATAAATGAGTTGGACTCCGATCACTTAGGTCAGTTCAGTTAGTCACTTTGCCTTGGAAATAGTCACGAGCCAAAATAAAACTTGTGAGTTATATTCCTGTGAACAGAAGCTAATTAGAACAATTTATAAATAATTTAATGGAACAACTACCGGGTTTTCCTTATCACATTGACCCGGATCAAGCTTATACTTAACTATTTAACCTCATCGATTGCGGATATAGGATCGTATTAGCCTCAAAAATGTTGCCTGTTTGTGACAGAGTTATAATTAATGATTGGGCAACAGAACACCAAGTATGGACAAAAGTAGGCAGAGGTTATATGAATTGTGATGAACTTTTAAAGAACTTGTCAAATCTTGATGTAAAAACTACTGACCTTTAGGGATTATCAGTACATCCTCAATAATTGATGTTATTTCACCCTTTTTAGCAATTGTTTTTTAAGTCTTGTATTGTATCTGGTGCATGTCCTGATCTGATGAAACATAGCAAAGTAATTCCACTCTTCTAATCTGGCAACAAAAATAATCGCACTCAAAAAAAATCGTCGAAATCTTTGAAAAAATAATTTTAAACCAAATTTAAAGACATTTCAATGAACATAATTTACTTAATTTGAAACAGATTAGTTTTACCAAGGTTCATTTAAAGACGCGGCTTTACTTAAGAGCATATTCAAGGCCTGGGATAAGTCGCAAGGTGCTTTTGGCATTTTCTGCGACTTGTCCAAGGCCTTCGATTTGTTTACATCACAATACACTCATCAGAAAACTGTACCACAATGGTATGAGGGACAGGGCTCTACCTTCTGTCTTCTTATGTGGACAACAGAATTCAGAGGGTAGTTATTATTGGCAAGAGATCTGCAGGATATGCAGTCACTATGGGTGTTCCGCAGGGTTTCATTCTTGGTCCTTTCTTGTTCCAATTTATATAAATGACTTATTTTATTACATATTTGATAATAACAAGCTTGTATTATTCGCAGATAAAACTCCTCATTTTAAAATCTAACGTCAGTTACTCAACTTTGAATAATAACTTTTAACAGTAGGTACTGAAATAAAATGTCGTATATAACTATATTATCTGTCAACCAGGTTGGCTTCGTAAGTGGGTACGAAAGCATTAAACTCTCTCCAGGCACTCCTGCGCAGAGCGAACCCCCCTCCCCCCTCGCGACCTTCACGCAACAGTTGCAGGCCATACAGAACCAGGTGCAGACTGACAAGATGGTAGAAACCGTCACCGCGGCCATCTTTAACAACGAGGACAACGCGCCGCAGATCTATCCCACCATCATGCAGCCCATTGACCCCATGAGACAGCTCATCTCATCCAAGAGTGTGGATCCCTTGGAGACAGACATGAAACTCAATCCTGAACTCATGATCACTGATACCACCATGCAGCAAAACGAGCAAAGACTGATAGTGTACAACCAGATGCAGAGCAGACAGGAGGAAAGCTTCAACCCTTTCGGAGCCATCACTAAACTGGAGATGGGCACCAGTCAGATAGAGCAACGTCTGGCGCAGCAGTCAGCGCACATGGAGGCCTTAGTGGAAGATGCTATGAAGGCCACGGCCGCCATACTGCCCGACAACACCAAGCTCGACGAGCTGGTGAACTCGCGAGTGGACGACCACCTGTCCGGCTCCGGCACGTCGCCGGCCGGCGCCAGCCACGCCACCGACATCCTGCTGAGCCCCAACGCGGCCGTGGCCGCCAGGAACTCCGCCACGGAGCTGCTGCCGCCCATGCCGGCCTCGGCCATCTCGCCCGACGTCATCCTCAACCCGCAGGTGTCGCCCAGCATGCTGTGCGACAGTGCCCAGCGCATCGTCATGCCGTCGGGGCCCTCGCAGGACGAAATCATGATGATGCAAGACCAGGTGCAGATGACGTCAGTGAAGACGCCGCCCGCGGCCGTCAAGTCCATGATACTGAACGCGGCGGCCGAGATCCTCACGTCGGACACGACTATGAACGCTTTAGTGACGTCAGCGATTAACACCGCCAATATTTTAACCACCGAGAGTGCTGCAGGATCGGGAGGTATGCAGACGACTGACTCTGCCCAACCGCCCGCGGAGCCCGCTGGTGAAACTCCGCTAGTAGCCATGTCTCAAGCTGTATCTCAAGCTGTGACGCAAGCTGTATCTCAAGCTGTCTCCCAAGCTGTGTCCCAGGCGGTGACCCAGGAGATGACGGCACCAGTGCAAGGACTCACAGACATGAGCGACCAAGACCTACTCTCGTACATTAACCCCAGCACCTTCGATCAAGGTGAGTACATGGACGTATATTACAACTAGTCAGACAGCCGCGGTAATCCGAACTACAACGAGCTTATTACGTTCGGATTTAGTTTATATGAACACAAATTAATGTAAATATACTGTATATAGTAAGTTAGTACGTATTTTTAGTTTATTGTTGTAAGTGAAGGTTCATTGACCGCCACGTTTCGGGTTCGGATTTACGAGGCTTTCTTGCATTATCATTTGTTAAACATTCTTATAATAAACTGCAGTAGTTTTAGTTTACACAATAATTTATTAATTCAGAAAAGGTTCTACTTTTTTAAATTAACAAATTATTTCATGGCAACTTTATTTTAGTTTTAATTTATATCAATTTTTGTTTGGTATATTTGAACTTGAGTTGTGAATCAAAATTTAGTTGTTTATCGTAATAGCTAATTGGTTTCCTGTATTACTACTTGCGTATGTCACACTCCAATAAATAAATGATAAATAGTTGTTTCTAACAAATGACCAATTTTATTTATTGCAGTGTAGAGGCCCGCGTCGCCGATACCGGACGCACGAGCGGGACACTTTGCCTACTGAATGCATTTGTTGTGTCGAGGGCTCAAAAGCAGTTTTTATGTGAATTTTTAATGGATGTCAACGTAGAAATAAAGTATTTAGAGGAGAAAATATAATCTCCGGATGTATGCGTTATTATGATTCTCAAGTAAATGTCCTTGGTTTACTCGTAAAGTGTTTGGACGTCAATTAATTCAGCATGTGAGTCAGTATTACAGGGCAAATCAATTGTTTGAACACTTTGGAATCGTTGTCGATCATCTAAAATGTGTGTAGAGACATATGTATTTATGATATGGGGATATACCAGACTTTTGTAATATTAATGTACTATCTATAAGTATACACCTACACCGACTATTATATCGACAAATCCTATATTTATTATACCAATATACTCTAGAAGTGTGAATTTTAGATCTTATACATGAACGTTGTATAAAGTCGTGCAAAGATTCCAAACAAATCGGAATCAATTGTACTTATGTATAATGTAAATGAGAAAATGAACATACGTTGTCTGGTACGTATGTATATGTATGTATGCACGAATATCGAATTATTGTAAATAGTTTCATGTTCCAGTATTTATATAATATCTGTGGCGCCAAGCGGTCCTCCATTAGATAATCCCCTGTCTGTATTAGAAATGATAATTTACGATTTCTAATTTTGTCTCAGATTACGTGAATTTAGTGAAACTTCAGAATTGGACAGCCTTCTACAGCAACAACTGCGTCGGTAATACCTGTTGAGTGGTGAATCGATCAGTTCTCCTCCATATGGCAGCCACCACCGTTCGTTCAGCTAGCACTGAGACTTGCGCCCACTCTGGGGCTCAACCATCTCGTAGCCGGTACACCAGTTCTGTCTCCATCAATCATGCTGGTGGGACCAGCCGTGATCTGATACTAGCCTAAGTAACCACTAATGGGTCTACCTAAGTCTTCAATAAGTTAGGATCCTATCAATCACTTACAGGCATATTTATTGACATTTGCATGGCCTACGAAGGCTAGATTTCTTCTAGAATCCCAAAAAGTCTTGAAAATTTTTCTGTTTAAATAAAATTATCATTTCTTTTACGGGTTTTTCAAGCTATTATTTCTATATGGAATCCACTGGGCTAGGATTTAGGCAGTGTAACTGTGATTTGAGCATTACAAACATGTGAATAGCATTAAGAAAACTTGCTTTTTCATTCATCGCAGTCACATTTCTTACATCCTAATTATTAGACTGCAGCCAGATATGACTAGTGGTAGCAACCATTCGCAAAACTGAGTTTAAGTTTTAAGTTGTTATTATTTCAAGTGTGGGTCATATTTAAAATGCTCACCATTGCTATCTAAGTCTTGTCTGTTTGCAGCCTCATTTTAATATAATTTACCTACTGGTTATTAAATAAAGGCGAATAGTCAGTGTATAAATTTACCGATTAATGCAAATAATGGATTTATACATTTTAAATTATACATACAGGCTGTGTTAATTTCCCATTTCCTGTAATTTGATTAAGAAAATTATACAGTCTGATGTATAAATTCATGATATACCCTGACTACTCGTCTAACGCCGCGCCATGTTTTGTTCATCAGAACAAAATCCTTTACAAAACCGTGAAGTGCTCCTGTACATCGAACACAAATGTAAATTATATACAAGCTTTAACAGTATACATGTTTCTGAGAAAACGCAACGAAAGTAACCCCTCTCAATATTATACACAAGAGACCACTTCACATAATGTAAAGTATATTTTTATATGTTGTATATGATTGTGATATGTAACTGAACATATTAATCAGCGTAGTTGTAATTTTTTTTATAAGTGTAAGAAAATTGTACTGATGTGATGTTAGAGCAAAGAGTATATTAAAAATTATGTTATGAACATTTATTATTAAAAAAAAAATGAGTTTTTTATAGAGTCGAATGCTACATATTTGTGCCATTTAAATAAATGTTAACGTAGGTATATGTTAGTGTATGAAGCATATCGATAGAGTTCTATCAATTATTGGTTTTGGCCGACATGAAGATGCAAGCGTGCCTTTAGGAAATTACTCATAACTTTACGACACAGTTGTTGCCATAACACAAACAATATTTAAATACGGCCATTTTGCGACTTGCAACACTAACTTATAGCGGTCTCTAGTTTAATAGAAGAAAATATACATTATACAGTATTTAAATCAGGGACCATGATGTAGATATACATACATTATACAAAATAGACATTATGTATACAAAGTCTATAAACATTTTATACTGATATATTAGATGCTGTATATGAAACGCACCAAATACAATGATGTCAATAGATATTTATATGTACTGTTAAGAAGTCTTAAGCAAAAATTTTTGTAAAAAAATATATATGATTGGTGCAATTATACATCATTGTGCTTGAAAAATGTCAACATTAACTTATTATAAATTCAAATAATTATATTTACTCTCAAGTTAAGTCGTATGTAAACAAAAACAAGTAAACAATACAGGGTGTTGGGGACATCGACGGAAAATCTGATACCATGAAATCGGTTAGATATAGTCAAAATGTATGGAAAAGCAGATAAAAAAAACTAACCGGTTATACTGTTATACACTGGCGGATTTAGAATCATGTACTGAATTCATGGTAACAGTTTGCGCATCGATGTACGTGACACCCTGTAGACATTTTATACAAAATTTTACAAGCACGATGGTCACTTTTTCACGATATATTTGATATAAAACTCCTGGGAATCTCCACAGTCTTCCTCTCAAGTGTTTCTAAATGTGTTTCGCAGTGTATCCAAGGGACATCACATAATTATTGTATTTTATACTTATGTTAGTCTTCCATTTTGTCAAACATTCGCAAACCTTTGTTATAGTAAAGTGAAATATATTTGAAAAGGAGAAGATAGTTAGTTTTCGTGTTAAGTAGGAAAATTGTGTGCTAAGTAGTAGTTTGTTGAGAGGTTTTAAGTTATGCATTAAAGTAATTATAATTGATTAAAAATCAATGTTAGTTTGCTGAAAAATTATATAAGTTGCTTACATTGTAACAATATGAGCTCCATCAGAGTAAGTTATACTCTTAAATTATTGTATAATTATATACCGCAAAAAATATTATGCAAAAAAATTGCTCATTCCTCGATTTGTATATTTTGAAGAGCGTTTTTTTATAAAATAGTTTTAGAATTGTTAACTATCTTCTTTATTTGAAAGTTTCCTGTATAAAATATAACGTATAATATTACGTACACTGATAGATCTCTAGTCGGTCTAAACCGATGAATGCTATTGCCGAGCGCGCGTTCATCAAGTATGTTATTTGTTTTGATGTAATTAATAAATGTTATGAAAAATATGATGTGATTTTATTTCTTATTCCCAATTTCATAATACTTAATATTGGTATGCATACTCGTCAGTGTATTCCTCTTTCCGTGTTCACCTTGGGTCAGTTAAATACTATTTAGTAATCGATTAACTCAAGCTATATTAACAATATCAAAATGTCATGAAGATCCCTGTAGCGGAAAATTCAGGCAAATGGAATAACCATTTGCCTGAATTTTGTCATCTATGAATACAGATAAGCGTTATCGTAAGTCTTAATATTTTTATAAAAAATAATATATAACGCAACTATTTAGACTAGGTGATAATTAAAAATAACCAACTAACTAAATATACAAATAAATACAAAAAATCCTTTCTTTCCGTCGAAGTACTCGTCTGCATCGGTCATAGTAAGTTGCGTCTTAAAATAGATAACTTTGAATCCTTTTTTGAGGTTTTCGCAAATATCTCAAAGAAGGTCCTAGGTCAGAAATAATGAAATTTTCATCTCCCCCGCGTGTAACACCCCCGGTAGGTTTGCCTCCGTGTTCAATTCGAGACACCGATTGCGTGAAAAAGCCAGCTTTTGTAGCATGGTATATGTCCACCAAAACTGTTTCCAGTTAGCGCTAATTAAACACGTTAGTCTATGTTCACACGGACGAAAAATATCGTACGCGATTCCTAATTTCGGTGTTGAACCGCATTCAGTATCCAACAAAGTGCATCGAAAAACACACTCGATTCGTTCGATTTTCATCTCTCGGCGCTAAGCAGAGTTTTGAAGATCTAGTGCGCGAAAACATCTGGCCGCGATATTATTACGGGCATGAACACTGAAAGAGAAATACGCCAATCGTTCATTTGTTAAAAAAGTGG
This sequence comes from Polymixis lichenea, assembly GCA_949091785.1. NCBI lineage: Eukaryota > Metazoa > Arthropoda > Insecta > Lepidoptera > Noctuidae > Polymixis > Polymixis lichenea. The sequence goes on from OX420937.1 coordinate 23,666,999, forward strand.
TATTTAACCTTTTAACCGCGCGACTTCATTCCATTTGTCGTGCCCCCAGCGCCCGGCACAGTAAATCGAAAAATAAATACCTACAACAAAGAGGGATGTGCAATACTTAACTTTTTACAACAGATTAAAAACGAGCTGTGGTATTTTGGTCGTAAATATACGACTCTGGCTTTAAGGACCCGAAAATATTTGTCGGATTAATCCGACGTAAGTGGTTAAAAGGTTAATTATGGTTATACAAGAGAAATTTTGTACTCGGGAAATCTATTTATAATTATTATTCTTGGTAAGAATTAAACCGTTACCAGTTGATGGATTGCCCTGAAACGATGTCAGTCGCCTAGATACGCCCCGGTTTAAACTTTAATCTCAGATAACCGCGGCACATGAAGTGTTATCTTATCCTAATATTAGTAACTAATTATAAACTACTTGGTTCCTACTAACCTAACAGGGAACTTAAAATCGATATGTATGCACCAAAAGAGGTAAGTGACCAGGATCGTCGGATACAGTTGAAGTTTAGTAGGAAACCGATGGATGTTTTAGAATGAAATTTAACTTGATAAATTAACATATGTTTTCAATTAATTAAATTAAATTTTATTCGAAAACTTGCATCGGTTTCTTATTAACCTTCAACTGTATCCGACAACCCTGGTCACTTACCTCTTGGTGACGGTGGGTCGACCCATTACCGGGTCCATGGGTAATTTTAATTACCCGGATCCCATGACATTAGGGATTGATTCGGGACTTCTGACTATATCGATAGAAAATTAAAACCATCAGTTACATACAATAAAGTTTACTCATTCATAAGGAAATAAAATAATTCCATCCTTGGGAACGAAAATACAATTCCATCCTTGGAAACAAAAACATACTCAAAACAGAACTATATTGAAAATATTGAATTTGTAACCAATATACTAATGACCAGATTGAGCGGTGATCGGTCGCGACTTACGAGTTGTAGGTCGTAGATTTACAATTTACACAAAGTAAACTTTGTGTAAATTATTTCTTCACCACTGCTCTCAAAACGGTGAAGGAAAACATCATGAGGAAACCGGCATGTCCTAGAACCAAAAAATTCGAAGAGATGTGACATCTACCAAGCCTCACTGGGCCCGCGTGGTGGATTACGGCCCACTCCCTCTCACAGAGAGGAGGCCTGTGTGCCAGCAGTGGGAACATTATAGGCTGATTATGTACACTAATGACTCATAAACTATCTTAACATTTCTAATGCATACCAACCTATCTTCGAACCTACGACCCTACGACTCGTAAGTCGTCGGCGTTTCCACTGGGCCATCACCGCTCAATCTGGTCATTAGTATATTGGTTATGAATTCAACATTATCAATATAGTTCTGGTTTGAGTATGTTTTTGTTTCCAAGGATGGAATTATTTTATTTCCTCCATGAATGAGTAAACTTTATTGTATGTAAGATGGTTTTAATTTTCTATCGATATAGTCAGAAGTCCGGAATCAATACCTAATGCCACTGGACCACGGGTAATTAAAATTACCCATGGACCCGGTAATGGGTCGCCCCACCGGGACCACGGGTAACGAGTCAAAAAAATCCTTATCGTTTTGCTGTACAAGTTTTATATCAAAACCACATCCCTATTTCTTTATCATTTCGGCATTCAGGGAAGGCAGACAATCGGGATTTGTGGGCGTGGCGCAACTTGAGAGAAGCAAGTCCAATAGTGGACTGGGCAGCTCACTTATATGTAGAAGTTTAAATAAAAAACCAACAGTATTGCAACATTGCACCTCATTTAATTCAATTACATAATCCTATTTATACATACGTAATATGTATATGAGCGTAATATTCATAATTGCCTATTACAATAAAATTACACTAACATAACCCCGAATTACTTACACAAGAAATAGTTTCATTTACTTTACGTTTATAATAAATATTTATATATCGTTAAATGCCCATGTATGAACATAGTGTGAAGGTACAGAATAGTACGAATATGATAAGTAGGATGGCAACCCAGGCAGGTACAGTACCTGGGAACAAAAAAAAAAACAATAAAGTCACTTGTTTTAATACTAAAATATTCACTTTAGTAAGATGCGTAATAAAGACATGTTGGCTTTTTTACATACATACACGATTTATTAACCTTAATTAATTCCGTCTTCAGTAGAAATGTATCGTACCAATCTAGAATCACATTAGGCAGAGAATCTGATTAACAATGTTTTTATAAATCACAATACTTGTTTCAAAAGTTAGCTAACTTAAACACGTAATAGTGGTGTCAAACAGAATGTGGATTATGATAGCAGAATTCTTAGCTGTAAAAAACGACATAAAAATAAAGTTATCGTAAGTCACGTCATAAAAACATTGTGAAGGCAATAATAACAACAATAACCGTGTCACTCAACTGGTAATAAACCAATAACTTCTATTATATAAAGGAATATGTTTTCTTATTATTTTTACTGCAGCGGGAACAGATCCTTTTCATATTTCTAGAAGTCTTCCAACAAGCTTATCATCTGGTTATTATGAGCACTTTTGATCGGCTGGTGATGGGGTAATTATGAATATCTACTTTCGTTAGGCAGCGAGTACAACGCAGAGATGACCACGAATGCAGCTTCTGATCGACTGGTGATTATGAAAACTTACTTATTTTAGGTAGCGACTGCAAATAGAGACAGTTGTTCACAGACATGGATAGTTGCGCGGCTTCTGATCGACTAGTGAGGTTACTGACCGGCTGGTGATTAATTATGAACACTTACTTCTGTTAGGTAACGAGTGCACGCAGAGACAGTTGTCCACAGAGATGGACAATAATGCAGCTTCTGATCGACTGGTGATGGCTGGTCCATAGCCGCGCACCGGTAGAAACTCTAGTCCAGTCACGAACATCATATGTGCGTTTTTCACATGGAGAACTCGCTAGAAAGCAAGCAGGGGATTAGAAATTAGAATATTAACGTTTTGGAAGCTTTTTTTATAACTAGCAATATTAAGAACCTTGAAGAAATCCCTGAAAAATGACTTATGTAGGCCTAATTAAGTCACTGATGTCGAACATGTTGTAATTGGTTTACTAAACTAAGCCCTGACCCATATTATTAGATTTAACAAAAATAGGGTTTCATAACCTGTGGTTAACCACGGGTTATGAAACCCTATTTTTTCCATTTTTAATCCCATTGTTGATGATATGCCATAAGTATATTTTTTTAGATGGGAGATTAACCAAAATATTAATGTTTTAAAATAATAAGAAATAGGAAGCAGAGACTGAACCTTATTACCATTTTAAGTTGTTATTCTAGTACTTATGAAAAAAAACATGACAATAGCATACCTGCAAGCTAAAAGCAATATAAATATCAACAGATCCGCTAAACATAGTGCCAACACCGACGAATCTTCCGTCGTCCCGCACGGCGAGGGCCGACAGAGACTCGCTCGCGAGGGCGGAGCGCCGCAGGGCTCCGGTACGCGGCTCCCACGACTGTAACAAGCCGCGCTGCCGCCCCGACCGGGTCAGCGGATTCGCTATTGTGAACATCCTGTATTCGTTCTTTTGATCTTCTATTAGACCGAATCTGTAATTTCAGAATTAAAAATATATGATTTTGAGTTGGGTACGAATTGACAGATCAGACTACAGGGGCGTATTGGCAGAGGTATATAATCAGAATCAAGGGTCAAATTATAGATTAACGTTTGTACGATATATTTTTGGTAATTTTGAATGGTAGAACTTAACATTGTTCATCATCTGCCTAGGCTTTCTCCAACTATGTTGGGGCCGGCTTCCAGTCTAACCGGATGCAGCTGACCCCCACAACCCAGTTACTGGGTTACACAATACACCTTCATAAAACTAGTTGTTCGGGCTTCTGACGGCCCGTAACGACTGTCAAAGATCTACGAATGACAGCAACGGCATAACGTGCTTTCCGAGGCACGCTATGTAAATCTGGTCACCCATTCACGGACCAACCGCAGCAAGCGTAGCTTAACCTGGTCGACCGACCCTTTGCGGCAGATATTACAAATTGGTGAAAATAACAATGTGGAGGTGGGCCTTAACATTGTTATTTTCACCAATTTACGCAAACTTTGCGAGTCTGATCCGCCGTTAAAATATGCTCATCAAGGTTCTATTTTGACGATTCATTTTCAAATTCTTTTTTAGGGTTCCGTACCCAAAGGGTGCTAACCAGACTCTATTAGCACAAGCCTCCGCTTTCCGTCCGTCCGTCCGTCAGTCTGTCAGCGGGCTGTATCTCATAAACAGTAATAGGTTGAAACATTTCTAGTGTGTAGGTATGGATAAGTTTTTATCCAGTGCGTTAACTGTAACCATGAATTCCGCATATCATTCTAGAGCCCCCGGCGCCGAAATTTTACGTCGGTTTTACAAAAAAACATCATCTGTTTCACAGAGAAGTGCAATACGCGGTCAAAATGTATGGAATGTATGGATTTCTGCGCCGGGGGTGCTGAATTTATGGTTACAGTTTGCGCACTGGATTAAAAATTATCCCGTATGTGAGAATATGTCTTTCTTACGCTCAAAGTGTCATATTTACGGCCGGGTAATGTATAAATTTTACCTGCATCGTCTAAACAGGTACTTGTTCCCGTTGGGAGGCTGGCACGTGATCTGCAGCGTGGGCGCTCGCTTCCTGTCCGTGGCCCACAGCAGAGCCAGCCCGTCCTTGGCGATGCTCACCAGGGAACTATCGCACGGACTGAAGTCGAGGTCGTCGATCTATAACGAAATATGTGCGGCAAATGAGTAACGCAAAATAACAGTTTCATTCCCAAGATATACATAATTATAATAATTAAAATCATCAATAGAACCTTTTTTTTTTTTTTTTTAATCTTTATTTGGAAAAAGGCTTTAATCGCGGAGCGATTATGTCAGCCTCGTAGTTTTACAAAATTAATACATAGTAGGTAATAACTAGGATCTTAACTTAAATAATTTAACAATTAGGTAATATAACTTAACAGCTAATTTGGATGTAGGATTGGACAATATCAAATTACATATGCCAACATCCCTTAACCTAAGTCCCGCTTCTGATTCCAAAGTTCTCCGTTCTGCCCCAACACGAGCACACTCCACCAATGCATGGTAGGTGTCCTCCCTCATATTGCAAATCAGACAGTTTGGGGTATCAACAACCTTCATAAGATGCCCGAACGCATTCAACGGAATGTGCCCGGATCTCAGACGCATGCTTGTTACTAACAATCGTCTATTCATCTGTACTTCAGAGAACCAAGGAATCCTTGGTGGTTCAGACTGAATTGTTCTGTACCATATACCCTTCTCCTCAGATCTTTTGTCAAAGTATTCTTTCCACATCTTATTGCAACTTGTTTTAACGTCTCTTAATATATCTGTGAAGAAGGGCGCATGATAGACAGATATTCCCTCATAGGTTCCTGTTTTTGCCAGCTTATCTACTTGTTCGTTTCCCATCAGACTGACATGTGATGGAATCCATTGGAATTCAACTATTTTGCCTCTTTCCCTCAGTGTTAAATATAACTCGAGTATAGAATATGCTACCGGTGTACCTCGTATGCCCGAGGTACACCGGGCTATATGCTGCAAAGCGCTTTTTGAATCACAAAGTATTACAAATTTATCACGATTGCATGACATCAAGTATGACAGACATTCCAAAATAGCATACAATTCCGCCGTCATTATGGACAGTTTGCAGTTCAATGTGAAACTAGCTCCCGTGTTAGATTGAGGATCAAAAAAGGCTGCTCCTGTACCATTAACATTCTTGGATCCATCACTGTAAATCTGATAGAATCCGTCATAATTTCGTGCAATTGTTTCTACTGATTTCTCTAAAAGTGCTGCAGAAGTATGAGATCTTTTAGGTCCTGGCATATCATTAATACTCAGGTTAATGTGTGAGTTAATATCAATATTTGTCATCCATGTCGACAGTGAGAACATCTCTATAACTTTAGAACGATGTAAAGGTAGATTGGTAATCTCACTGAATACGATAGTTAGCAACGGTTTTTTCTTATTACGCCAATATGATTCCTGGTCGCAGAAAGATGTTAATTTTGATATCATTGAAATGGTGTCACCATCAACTATAGACTTAGCTTTTAAGCAAAATTTTGCAGCTAAATATTTACGTCGAACAAACAATGGTGGCAGACATAACTCCGATTCCATCGCGTGGATTGGGCAACTTTTTAAAAAACCGCCAACTACTCTCATGGCTTGGTTTTGAACTTTGTCTAATTTAGCAACATTGGTGTTAGCGCTGTTATGGAACAAAAAACTTGCATAATCTAACCGACTGCGAATTATTGCAATATATAGTCGCCTTAAATGCATAGGATGGACTCCCCATGAAGAACCTGCTAGCACCTTAAAAACATTTAAAAATCTCATACCTCTTTCACAGGTTTCATTAATGTGTTTGCGCCATCTCAAAGATGAATCTAGCCAGAGTCCCAAATATTTAACTACTGGGACATTTTCCAAACAGACATTATTAATTTTAACATTTGCCTGCTGTAGTGACTTTCCCCTCGAAAAGAGACATATTTTACTTTTCGTGGGAGATAGTTCCAGACCCAATACTCCCAACACATTTGATAAATTATCTATGGCTTCCTGAAGAGTTGTGGTCATAAAACGAATATCTTGTCCAGAAATATAGAGGACGAAATCATCGGCGTATTGGGACACATACACACTCGTAATCTCTTTACAGATATCACTAGTAACTATGTTAAATAATATTGGAGACATAGGGTCTCCTTGGGCCAATCCCTTACATGTCCATCTTGTAATTGGAACATTGCTCCCTACTTGTGACACAGCTAAATGTCTTTTCGTTAAGTATTCCCATATATATCTACATATAGAAGCCCCCACTCCCATCTCATCCAGCTTAGACACTACTTTAAATATATTGACATTATTGTATGCGTTGTCTATGTCCACAAAACATCCCAATGTCTTTTGATTATTGGTGAAACCTATTTGAATTTGTGACACTAGTCTTACGAGATTGTCCAAGCATGACATAGATCTTCTAAATCCCACTGTATTCTTAGAGAAAAGCCCCTTACTTTCAAAAAACCATTCAAGACGTCGCGTTATAATGTTGTGTAAAGTTTTACAAAGACAAGATATGAGAGATATAGGTCTCAAAGATGTTATGTTGCTTAGATCGCGCCCAGGTTTCGGTACAGGCACTACTTTAACATTCCGCCACTGTCTTGGAACCTCACCCTGAGACAAACATTTGTTAAATAACTCAACTATCAACTGTTTGCTAGGAAAATTATAGATCATTGAATAAGATATATCGTCTTCCCCTGGAGCGGTGTCCTTCATCTTAAGTACATTAGATAGTTCCTGTGCCGAAATCTGTGCCTCCAACTGTAAATTAGTAGAACTAAAGGCCGGGCATAGTGGCAGAACGTAATCTGGCGTCAATTGTCGTAAGAACTCACTAGCCCTTTCGGCATCCAAACAAATTCTACTAGTACGATATCCTTTGAGCCATCGCATTTTATTCCACAACTCGCTACTAGACACCATCTCACTCATACTATCACAAAACTGATGAAAAGATTCTGCACTAGCTTTACGCATTAGTCTCTGTGCTGTAGCAATCTTTTTTTTAAGAATTATAAAATTCGTGGGTATGGGGTTCTTCCTCACCTGCGCTAATGCCAATCTACGATCCGCAACCGCTCTAGACAACTCCGGAGACCAATATGATCTGGGAATAAATTTACTGGTAGGGTTTTCACAAATTTTAGTAACCGGAATTGATGTTTGAGATGCGAAATTAATTAAATCCATAATATCATCATACATTTGTTGGGTGTTGCCTGTTAAACTAATACTACTGATTTTACTTGAGATTATTTCTTTGTATTTTTGCCAATCTGCCTTTTTAAAAATTCGTTTCGATTTGATTAAGTTATTACAAGTTATTTCTGTAGTTATAAGGACCATTAAGTGATCACTACCTAAGTTTTCATGTAAAACACTCCACTTGAACCGAAGTGCAATATCTGCTGACGCAAACGTTATGTCGGGCGAACTTTTTTGAAGCTGATTTAAAACTAACTTAAGTCTGGTAGGGTCCCCAGTATTGAGGGAAACATATTGCCAATCATCAGCTGTATCGTGGATTTGTAAACCCCTGCGATCACTTTTGTATGACCAATTTGTATGATGCCCGTTGAAATCTCCCCCTATTAAAGTTTTATTCGACCATTTAGAAAATAGCATTTTCCAATCTTCATCTGTAGTCTGAATATTAGGAGGACAGTACACTGCAACAATATTTTCCAAGAAGTCACAGTTAAATATTTTTATATGGAGAACTTGAATGTTTCTATTACGTAAGCTAAAATTGGTGATTTGTGCTGTAATGGATTTATGAACTACAATAGCAATTCCACCGTATGAATCGTCCCGGTCTCGTCTAAAAATATCATAATTACCTATTTTCAAATGACTGTCTGGTTCAAGCCAGGTTTCAGATATAATGCATACATGAATTTTATCTAACAATAAGAGATTCTCGAAAGTTTTAATTTTAGGTCTTAAACTTTGTGCGTTCCACTGCAAGAACTTCAACTTAACAATTTTGTTTTTAGGTTCCATTACTTACTAAGTCCGAAAAAATACTCTAAACACTTATTCAAAATCGGCCACTCAGACATTTGATCTACCACAACTAGTACCAACCATTCAATACAACACTTAATAACATTATTCAACTTTTCTTTTATACTAAGATTTCGCATAAAAATAATGTCCTTCAACCGAGTAATTAACTCGTCAAAATGTACCTGCCGCTCATTGTTTACGTTGTCACCGAGATCGTTATCAGTAGCAGCTGGTTGCTTAGGAATGTCGTCCGGCGAGTCCCGCTGTCCCCACCACTCCGTTTTATCTATGTTTTGCGAATGTGATTGCTTATTTTTATTACTTGCTTGTAGTGACTTCGGTCGGTTCTGCTTAAACAAAGGTGGGAACTCACTTGGAGTATATTTATTAATGTTTCCCGATTCTTCCAATAGCAGACCATTAAAGCTGTTGTTGGTATTGATTTTCGACTTTTCGATATCTCTTACTGCTTCTATACACCTTGGTGACTTAGGCCTAACATACATATTGCAAGCAACGTGATAGGTACAATTGTATTCTGCCATAAGCTCTCTCACGCGCTTCTCTCGAGCATATACTGGACAACTTCTATTCAACGCCATGTGGTCACCCCGACAGTTCACGCATTTGAATATTGTCACTTCACAGTTACTGTGTTCTTCTGTGCACTTAGGGCATATAGTTTTTTTGGACGTGCATCTTGCTTTTACGTGACCAAACTTCCAACAGTTTGAACACTGCGTTACCGGGAAAACATAAGGTTCAACCTTGGCACGTAGACAGTCTATATATATAAATGCTGGCAGGTATGAACCCTTGAATGCCACCTTGGCTACCTCGCTAGGCACCCAGCCGCCTTCTTCATCGCGTCTTTCTAGTCTTTTTAATGCTATGATTTCAATATCATTAGGACACTTTATTACTTTTAATGCCTCCTCGCCAGACAGCTCAAGGTCCACATCCCGAATAATGCCGTACGAAATGTTCACATCCATTGCACTATACACTTTCCATCCTTTGTTTTGGAATTCCAGACAGTCTAACAACTTGCCCGCACATTCTTCACTCGAAACCTCAATTTTTAATTTATATGGGTTAATATACTTAATGTGCGTTATATCGGTCAAACCTATGCTGTTAAACAATTTGGCAATAGCAAACTGTTTGGGTAGTTTTTCTTTGCTCCAAATAAAAACCTGTTTCTTGACCTGTTTCTGTTTCTTTCCTTTATTTGTCTCAACTTTGGTCCAGCTTAGTTCTTCCTCTTCTCTTTCTCGTTTTGATGCTTTCTCTATTATTATATCTTCTTCCATAATATTATCCAATGGCTCACGTTTGTTTTCTACATCTTCCATTTGTGACATCCATCCATCTAACTGAGTCACTTCTTTTGTATTGAGCTGATCCAATGTTGTTTTTTCTTGTTCGCGATCTTCTGTGGCCATTATTAGGTGTAATTCGGCATCACTGAAGAGCGCGTCAATATAATTACTTTAAAAAATTCTATTCACACCGTTATCGGTAGGCGCGTGCGAGCGATCTACACGAATGCCGTGATAGAACTGGTGTCAATAGAACCTTCTAAGTTCATTTAATCCCGTTGAATGACTACTTCAGAGGGCAATAGGGTATTACATTCATTTTTGAAAAGTGTCCTAATTAAATTCTAGAGTGCTAATAAATCACTAAAAAAAACAATATTTTTACTTAATCGATTAGTGCCATAAAAATACATTAAAATTTTACATTTTCTAATTTCGCGCGTAATTAGATGAAAACGCTGAACGTAGTGAACGCCATATTGCTTAGTAGGTATGACGTCAGATTGCTGTATAAACAAATGCGCTGATATTTAAGACAATTGTTTATAATTTAAAAATGATTATTTTTCTGCTTATCGTTGTTTTGCTGTTCCTGAATGCAAAATGTTATTTAAATAAAAATTACTTTGGTTACGAAAATAATAAGACTTCAAAGTTGCTCATTTGACATGTCGGCATGCCGTATGACGTAATAACATGGCGGCTACTATTTCATGGTGTTCAAAAACAGATAAAAAAAAACTGAAATCTTTTAATTGTATTTTAAAATTTATTTTATTGTTCCATGAATTAAAAACTGCATTTTGCCTAAGCTATCTCAATAATATATTTTGAATTTTTTTTTCTCATATAGATTAAAATACCTGGGAGTTTTTCGAGAGGATATGCATGTCATTCACTCATTCAATAAATGTAATTGAAAAAGGTTGTCATATTATGAGCATATGATGCGGAGGAATGACGATAATGTCGTGCGGAAAGTTTTAAATATGAATTTCGATGGCTCTATGAGTAGACTGTGTGAATAATGATATGGCTAGAAAGGGATGGAATGGAGGGACTACCGAGATTGCGACTAATAGAGAAGTGATCATCATCTGCCTAGCCTTTTCCCAACTATGTTGGGGTCGGCTTCCAGTCTAACCGGATGCAGCTGAATACCAGTATTTTACATGGAGCGACTGCCTATCTGACCTCCACAACCCAGTTACTGGGTAATACGATACCCCTTGGAAAGACTGGTTGTCAGACTTTCGGGCTTCTGACGACCCGTAACGACTGTCAAAGACCTACAAATGACAGCCGGGACCAACGGCTTAACGTGCTTTCCGAGGCACGGAGAGGTCTTGGTATGTTAAGATGGTCACCCATCCACGGACCAACCGCGGCAAGCTTAGCTTAACCTGATCGATCGATCCGTACGGCTAATATTACTTAGCCACAAGCCCCTCACACTAATAGAGAAGTATGGGAGAAAAAGAGATGCGTCGACCCCGGATATTTTAGGATCCGGGGTCGACGCATAAGTGCAAGAGAATGTTGATTAAAGTCATTCAATAGCTTATTATATTGTGATACTATTTTACCAAGATTTGTGTTGACAGCTTCCAAATGTTGATTTTAGAACTAAAGCTGAACTTAATATGTTCGATTCTTTTGCAGATGAAATTGTTATCGATATCGATGTAAGCTGTTTAAGATAAAAGTATAAAATACTGTTTTTGGACTAGTCATGCAAATCATCATAAAAATAAATGGAATACATACCTACCTACCTACCTATGCTGCGCAATCAAAATCAACAATCAGTACTTTTGACTATAAGTAGGTAGGTAATTATAACAACAAAAAGTTTTTTTTTTCATATCGCATATTTTCGAATTTCCGGTTCTAGGCCATGCCAGTATCCTCACGATATTTTCTCTAACCGTTTTTAAAACAGGGATGTAAGTAAAGTGCACTTGGGTTCCGGGCCGTGTGTTTACGCAAAGTATGTTCACTGTCTTCCTCACCTCCTTAGTGTGTCCTTCTAGCTCGTACAGCAGTTCCATCTTAGGGAAGCTCCATACGCGCACTTTGCCATCGATGCCGCCCGTCGCCATCTGCTTGCCATTGTGATTGATCCGGACCACCCGCTGAAGAGGATCGTTGCTGCAAAAAAATTAAGGACAAATTAGTTTTAACCCTTTCACTACTTGAGAGCAATGGCGGCGTAATAGAAACGGCCTCGAAATTGGCAGGCGTCCATGAAACCGCGCTGGGCAGGCGTGGTGGATCACGACCCACTCCACGTCGCAGAGATGAGGCCTGTGTCCCAGCAGTGGGAACGTTATAGGCTAATTATGCTTTTACTACTCGTGCTCTTGTATCGACACGAATCATAAGAAAGCTCATGTCATGGTTTAAAAGTTACAATACTGGCAAATCAATTAATTGACCTGCCCGTTTTCTCGTGTCGCACGAATTAAGCATAGCTCAGGCCTTGATGACAATACAGGGTGGCAGGACATCGAAGCGCAAACTGTAACCATGATTAATAGGGTGTTTTCCAATTTATTAAAAACTATTCTAATTTGAAGATTGGGACGAAATATGTAACAGAAGAATAAAAGTAAATTGATTTAGATCGATTTTCTCAATTAAAAACTATTGAAGTCAAATTTCTTTTTCGTTGTTTTGAATTTACCGCCAAAAAGCTCCTTACAATGATGAATGACTTTTTATTACGTGACCACACGTGACGTCAACTTTGTGTAAACTAAAGTAGTTAGTAAGTATACAAGTGAATGTCGAATTTATAATAATAAACAAGATTTTTAATGGATAGAAAGTGATATTACTGGTGTGCGGTGCCTCTGTGTACAAATACTTCTAAAACTGCGCCAAACTAAGTATTTGTACCGGTGCCGTTTACACAAAGCTGACGTCACGATGTCACGTGATAAAAAAGTCATCGTAAGGAACGTTTTGGCGGCAAATTCAAAACAACGAAAAATAAATTTGATTTGAATAGTTTTGAATTGAGAAAATGGATGTAAATTAATTTATTTATATATAGTCCCAAACTTCAAATTAAAATGGTTTTTATTAAATTTGAAAATACCCTATTCATGGTTACAGTTTGCGCGCGTGCACATGATTCTATTCTAGACCCCTGGCACGGAAATTTGTCGACGGTTTTTTAAATCTGCTGTTTCGGAACACTATTTTTTTTTATGACCTACGAAATACTTCAACGCATTGGGTTACAGAGTCTTGTATTGAAACCATGGTAACACGTTGCGCATCGATGTCCCTGCCACCCTGTGTAGGCCAGTCAGAAAAGTAAGTGTTTCTGCGCGTGAAGGCTACATTAAGTCAACCAGTTATTAACGAAAACTCAAAAGCATTTCGATCTTGTTTCCATGTATAGCGAATTGTGCTTGCATTCGTTCTTTAGAGTGAGCATCACAATCAGCCTATATTAATCTTCCCACTGCTGGGACACCGACCTCCTCTCTTTGAGAGGGAGTTAGCCATAATTCACCACGCGGGCTCAGTTTTGGGTTGGTTGATGTAAACGTCTTCGATTTTTTGGTTATAAGACATTACTTAACCTTCACCGTTTTGAGAACAGTGGTTATGAAATTATGTACACATGGTTAAGTGCCTGCCTGGTTTAGAACTCACGACCAATTACAACCCGTAGGTCGTGGCCGATGCCACTGGGCCACCATAATAGGATCGAAAGGATGATACGTCTCTTGTGAGATTCACTTCAGTGTGATCCAGCTTCCGAATTTCTTTGCCTACAGATTAATTTCACACGAAAAATCCCCGCAAAATATCGTGTTCTCATCATCGGCCTTTAGCAGTTCACTGCTGGACTTAAGCCTGTCCAATCGCATGCCAATTAACTCAACGCTCGAATATCACGTAATTAATATTATTTACGCCGCATTCTGCACGACAGCAACCAAATAATAAACAATCAAATACTTGAGGAGTTACATCCTTACAAATACAATATTTACTCAGTGATATGTTTTATTTTTATCAAGAGTATAACTTTGCATTTTGTACTTCTTAAGTTAATAAATGCATTGTAAGATGAAAATATCGATTCTACAGGATACGTTTTTATCTAGTGCGCAAATTGTAATCATGTATTCAGCATATCATTCTAGACCCCCCAGCGTAGAAATTTTTCGTCGGTTATACAAAAAAAAGTCAGCTATTTCATAGAACCTACCTACGCAGTCATAATGTATGGTACGCATCGCATCACCTACGTATCGGTGGAGTCACACGTCACTACCAATTAAGGCTCATGGGTACCCATGAGCCTTAATTACGTTATGGAGTTTTTGGCGGGATCGCGTTAGAACATGTCGCACGAATTTTCATTTTCATGAAATTTAGTGAAATAGCGAATAAAATTGTATAATTTTGGTAGTGAATTATTCAATTTAGTTACGTGTGAGTGCACAAGTGTAGTGAAGGTGAAAATAAGTGACTAACGTGGACTTTTCGTGTTCCCCCAAAAACTCCTATTAGGTTGTTGTAAAGTTACTACGGCTTTACAATAACTTTGTCTTGACTGACTAAAGACGACTATGACTGTTTTGTAACTTCGTGCCCGATATCGGGCCATTTACTTGATCGAAAAGAAAAAAAATATTTGACACTGTCTAAATGCACAAACTGTGTGAAGCCAAAACCCGAAAAAAAAAAATTACGTTATGTTTTTTTACCGCGAATTTACGAAAATCAAAATCAATGTATTGTTTTTAGTTCCTCCTTTGGTTTTTACGCAGTGGGGTAAAAACCGAAGATAACTAAAAATGTTCAGTCAGATCAAAGTATAAAATCCCCACTGGATTTCGCGAAAGTAAGATTACGTGTTCCTTTGAATATGTTCAAGGAAATCCCTTGTTATTTGTGCTGTCTTGTCAACGTTTACTGGTATTTTGTATGACGTCTAAGGTAGAGATAATTTTGTACGGGAAACAACTGGAAAGGCCTATATCCTCTTGGAAATTCTTCATTATCACTTGTCTTAAGGCGGAAGCTCCAAAGTAGCCCGCGAAATTCAAATTTACTTTTTAAATTTACGTTTTTTGTAATCTGCAGGTCAGTGCCAGGTTGTATTTTGATTAAAATATTATCCGCGACCATAACAAATACGGTTTTAAATAATTGTAATAATCATTAAAATCATCAATATAAAACTTCTAAGTTCATTTAATTTCATTAAATGACTTTATCTAGAAATAGTCATTTTTATGGAATTAAATGAAGTTCGTGGGCTACCTGGTCATTAACATCGTGTCTGTTTTTCCCTAAAGGTACGCCTAAGGAAAACGCCATACAGTAAGCCTTGGAAATTCTAAAAAGATTGAATTACTGATACATATTTTAGAGTTTCCTTATAAAGATAAAACAGCAAGAGGAAAATATTGCATTAAACAAGTAAGTAAAGCTACAATATTTTTTTGGAATTCTCTTAGTCATCATTTAATTTCTTGACATAGTCATGGTGATGTTAAATAAACGAGAAATTCAATAATCAAATTAAGAATCTTTAATCTCAAAATATTCCATATCTTTAATATGATAATCTAAGTGAAGAATGTTTGATGACATATTTTTATCTCTACCCTTCTTTAGCAGATAAAAACGATCTGTTTGTTATCTCTGTCGCTTGAATGAGGTTACAAACATTTTTATTAGTAGTTTTATAAGGCATAACAGTTACAAACTTCCTACTTTACTACATATCGTTTGAAGGTAACTGAGATGTAATTGTAGTGCAAAGAAATCTATACAGAACACTTTGCATAGCTACATGGATTTTATATATGATGAAACATATTATGATTTTAATATGAATGAATATAATAGAAAATAAACATCTAAAACACAATGTTATGGGAATCCCATTGTTCCGTGTGTCTTACAAAAACTCATGATTTATTTTTATTTGTTATTGCATCATTATTCAATTATAATCCTTATTATAGAGATTTCATAAGTACTTCTTTGAGGACAAGAAACGATTTCATTCCTTGAATTTTCTTAAATTAATATAATTATTTATCGTTCCGTGTGGTGCCAGACGTAAAAGAATAGCTCCATCCCATTTCTTCCTGCGGGTGTCGTAGAAGCCGACTAAAGGACTTACTCAGCGGCAGCAGCGTTTTCTATGCATTTGACCACCATACTGCGATTGCCAACCCACCTGCCAAGCGTGGCGATAGTGGCAAATCCCTTTTGGGGGAGGCTTATGTCCAACAGTGGACGTCTTTCGGCTTATATGATGGATATAATTATATAATTAAATTATATGAAGTAGAAATTGTTACGCAGCATTCCATTAGCAGTGACAAAATGAGAGGCTTACAGTTTAATTAGACTGTAAGCAAAGATATTCAGAGCTATGCAATAAAAGACAAATTTACCTGAAATCAGTCTGCACGCTATCACTAGGCCTTATTTCAAATGATATTCTTTTCTCCGTAGTGTTACTATTGCTGTCCTTCTTAGATATATTATCGTTCTCTGATACTGTGCGCCTTCTTCTCCTGACTAGCCCGTTCTCTGCTCTGAAGCTACCTCTGCGCATCTCAGCGGCATCCACCATGCGTATATTGACTTTATACAGTTGACAATGGCTCTCTTGACCTGCCGTTAAATAAGTCTTGTTCTGCTCATTACTTCTCACAGAACAATTCATCACTACGTTCGGCCCAGTCTCATGGCGCATCACCTCTTCGGCAACAAATCTCGTTCCATTGTGTGAGAGCTCAAATATTTCCTAAAAATAAATGTTAATTTCATGTCATACTTTTTTGCCATTCATTTCATTAATAAAACTAGTTTCTGAGTATGTTTCAAGTCAGTGAACATCAATACTTCATTTCTCAGAATTAGCGATCGAAACGAAATGCCGCATTACTATAACAAGTCAGTAATCGTTGGACCAATATTGTTTCATTTTCTAGTAGTCATTACAGCCGCGTTTTACTTTCTATGTGATAAAATTTGCTTAGGAATGCGAGAGTCACAGTTTTTTGAACCGAAACTTGTGAAATTGTATTTATTAGTCGTTTGAGTAAGCAGCTGACACGTACACCAGTGAAACTAAACAGAGTCATTTAATTACGGGTTTGTTAAAGTTTGTACTTACAAATCCATTAGCAACGCCTGTCGCCGCGGCTCCGCCACCACCCGCGACTATTACATGTCGATTCGTAAGAGTTTGAAGCGTGTAGAGCGGAAAATCAACCCTCGCCAGTAAACCATCACATCTATTAGGAGGCATGGTGGCTTGTAACTTCAATTTAACCAATCCAATGAGCCTGTATCTATCAAATAACACTATCCTAATGTCAAAGCAAGTCACTTAAGTTCATTTTAATTAACTAAACATCGTAAAATCGCCGTAATATGGTTAAATCTACGCGAATCATGAACAAAACTTTAGTAAAGAATTCACCACTTCCAACATGACAAAAGTCAAATTTGACAGCTGGATGTTTACGAACGTAGCTAACTAATTTAAAGTTTTATTTCGAATGGTAAGTCGACTGTTAATTTTATAATTTTGTAAAGTTATAGGTAATCAAAATCATTATTACTTTACATTTCTTATAACAGTCCAATAATTGTAGTTACTCTTTATTATTTGTGTTCAACAAAACATCACGTATTCATGCTTTGTAAACGGAATCAAAAGGTGTATATTCATACATTCACAGCTGTCACCCTAAATCTTCGATTCATAATTCATTCATGTAGTCTGTGATTCAATCCCATGTAGCAAGAACTCGTGGTTTTACAATGTAATTTTAATGAAAGCGATTTGGTATTCCATCTTATGCAACGCATATTAAATGATAAATGTAACAGTGCTAAATGCATAAAATTAAACAGCTCCAATGGTACGGACCAGTATCATAGCAACCGATTGAATATTAGGTCGTCAGTTTGATTCCGTCCAAAGTTTTAGAACAGTTTTTTTGGACATGAGAAACTTCGTTCAGTCTGAAAAAGTAGCAACTGCTTTTAATAATTTTATTATGGTATGCATTCACTAGCACGTACTAGATAGATGGCGGTCGATGCTAGTCAAAAACTTTGTTTGGAGAAGTTAAGAAAATAGGACAAAGTAAATAAAATAAACTAGAAAATGGTATCAAAAATATTTTAATAAATAATCTGAACAAGAATTACAAGCTAAAATAAGAAAAGTTCCTCCTATAATTACACGATTACACTGATTATTGTATATTTTTTTTAAGTTTCGGGTAACAAGAACATGCGTCCCTCTCAAAACGGGTTCGAGAAAAAAATGCACGCCAAAACAGCAATCATTAAAAATAATCTATGTATATAAAATGAATCCCTATTTCCCTTGGTCACGGCTTCACACGTGAACGGCTGGACCAATTTTGATCATTCTGTTGGGGCGGGTGGTGACCTACCATGCTGAAATTCAGGCTCCAATCTAGGTTTTTTCTGAGAAATTCTAAATGGAAAACCAAATTACACTCTGCCCGATCTGGGAATCGAACCTAGGGCCTCCTGCAGCAGTAGTAGTGCTTGCAACCACTAGGCTAAACCAACGTGGCAGTCAATAGTGAATCATGTTTGCAATCAGTAGATGCATGGTAGATGAAACTCGAATAATAGTAGAGTAATTGGAATTATTTAGTATTATTTGCTACTGTATTGACTTAATATCCTCTATTTAGCAATATTCAAATCTTATTGAAACATTGAATTTGAATTAAGAGGTGGTTCTTTCATAATTTAAAGAAGCATCTCTTAATTCAAATTAAATGTTTTTTATTTATGAATAATAAATAACTTTATGATTACAACAACTCACGGAACTTATAGCGTGAGGCCAAAATCGGAACGAATGCCGCCATCTTGTTTATCCATACAACTTTTTGTGACGATTACACAAATGTTTCGAGATCCTTGTAACTTTGTACCAATCTGCCTAGCCTTTTCCCTACTATGTTGGAGTCGGCTGACAGTCTAACCGGATGCAGCTGAGTACTTGAGTATCTGACCTCCAGAACCCAGTTACTGGGTAATACGATAACCTCTTGGTTAAGACCGGTCAGACTTCCGGGTTTCTGACGACCCGTAACGAGTATCAAAGATCCACGAATGACAGCCGGGACCAACGGCTTAACGTGCTTTCCGAAGCACGGAGCGGACTTAGTTAGTAAAGATGGTCACCCATCCACGGACCAACCGCGGCAAGCGTGGCTTAAACTGACCACAAGCCGCTGGTAGCCTTGTACAAATATTCATAAAGTTACTTAGCTTATGTAGGTACAGACGCCAGCACACTAAACGTAGGGGTAACCACCTGGAGGGCCACCGGGACTCGAGCGGGCTACCCCAATCTGTCAAATTTCTTTGATCGATTTTCAACTTTATAACAAAAAAATAAGGTTCATGTTCAATTGGGAAAAATGATAGTTTGGGATATCTTGATGTGCTGGCGTCTGTACATTAATTACATTCGGATTCAGGATTTATAATATTGATAATACTATTCGCGTTACGTAGCTATAGGCACTTGAAAAGTTTACAATAAAAATAAAACAAGAAATTGTTATTGTTACTCTCACTATACAAAATTGTCTGAACAGACAAGAAACACAAAAAATGAAAAAAAAAACTTCAACATAATTATACAGCATGTCTCAGAAAAGTGTCATCATATTTAAGGGTGTTGTATAGATCATTAAACTGAACAACTATCTCCACGGGACCAACTTCGTAATCGCGAAAAAATTATGAACTCTCTGTCCCATACAAAACGTCACTAACCACTCGACCCAAACGTATGGGACTGCTGATTATTTTGCCCCTCTGGATCAGGGACATTCATATCTATACACCTTAAGGACTATATTTGCTTGCAGCGCTCAGCCGCTATAAAAATCTCGTCAACCAATAGGTAGGGGGCGATTAACAGATGTGGTCATCGTGTTCTCGGGATTTTGTTTTGAAACTGTATAGATATGGATTTCTTCCATAGTGCATGCTATACACATTACAGAAATTGAAAAAGTGAGTCTACATAGGTGGTTAGCTTTACATTTTATCGGGGATACGCTCTGCCAGGGCTGCGGGTTGTTTGAAAGAGATACCGTCGCCCTTGGCACACAGGCAACTGAAGGAACACGGGTGGGTTTTAGTCAGTAAAAGTCTGACACGCCCTCCCGCTCCACCCAGAGCGGGAGAAGTTATTTGATTTCCCACCCTCAAAAAAAAAGGGGGTTACGCTAAGGTAGCCCGCGAAATTCAAATTATCTTACGTTTTTTGCAATTTAAAAGTCAATTTCAGGTTGTATGTTGATTAAAACATGTTTCGCGACCTCAAGAAATATGGCTTTGCATAAATATAATCATTGAAGTCATCAGTGGGTTGTCAAAGTTCATTTCATCATCATAATTTCAGCCGAAAGACGTCCACTGCTGGACATAGGCTCCCCCAGGCTCCTCCACTTCGACCGGTCTTGTGCTTCCCACATCGGCGGATTCCCGCGGCCTTGAAAAGGTCATCGGTTCACCTTGTGGGAGGCCCTCCCACTCTGCATTCTCAATCCTAAGCCTAAAACAACATTTTTTATTTCAGATTTTGAAGACTTGTTTGATGATGATGATTTGAAGTGAGTCATTCTTCAAATGACGTCTTCCGGTACGCGATCGCCACTCCAGAACCCTTCGGCCCTATCGGCCATCTATTCTGCGAGCAATGTGCCCTGCTCACTGCCACTTAAGTTTGGCAATTCTTCGGGCTATTTCGTTTGCCTTGATTCTCCTGCTGATCTCTTCATTCCTGTTCCAAATTCATTGAATCCCATTTAATAAATTTCTCATGAATAGTCAAATAGGTTAATTGCAAAAAGTAAGAACATTTTAATTTCGCGGGTTACCTAAATAGCTCAGCACATTACCAATACTTAGTGCATTTATCTTTAGAACAGAACCCCTTTTTTACACGCTCTATATTAGCTTCACTTGTATGTTTGTTTGTATGTAACCGACTCCTTTGGACGCTTTTTTGACCTACTTTAAACGGTCAGATTTCAGACTTATCGAGGACCTATGACAATTCAATAATTTAAAAAAATATATAAAAAACACGCTTTTGTATTTAGCAAAACTAAAAAATAGAAAATAAATAATAGTTTAAAAAAACTAAAAAAAAGACGCTTTAAAAACCAAACGAAAAAGTAGAAAATAATTTAATTCTATTAAAAAGCGTGGGGTGCTTTTTGAGGTATTTTTATAATCAATTAATATCAAGCACCCCACGCTTTTTAAAAGAAATAAATTATTTTCTACTTTTTAGTTTGGTTTTTAAAGCGTGTTTTTTAACTATTATTTATTATTATAAAACATGATTTTTGTATTTACAACTTACGTCTTCCTAAGATTCTATATAATTATTTGAGAGAAACATTTCACTGTGTCCTGTTTATTAAAAAAATATTGGATACAGTATCCAATATTTTTTTTTCATGAAAGCGTCAGTCACTTCGACCAGCAAAGTCTTATAATACTATAAGCCGGACGTAAATATAACTCATCGATCATTAAGCCACTGTTTATTATATGAGCGGTGGCCGCCATATAGCGGCCGCACTGACGACTGTCAAGAAAATGATGGCATCGTATGATTTTAATGTGTCAAAAAAAAAAGGTTCCGACGAATTGAGAACCTCCTCTTTTTGGAAATCGGTTAAAAAAGCGCTCCGATGCCCCGTTAATCGTCATAGATGACGTCATGACATACGCCATCTTGCGATAACGCCGACTAAATAAATAAATATCACCGTGAGCGCGTACCGAATTGTTGACAGGTCTGTGAATGAGCGATTATGGCATAATTCGGAATGTACCCTAGGAAAACACACTTTGATAAATAAGGATTCAGTGACGTCATTCGCCGGTAATTTGCTGAGACTATGTAGTGGTCACCGCTTTTACAGACAGACACAGACAAATGAGTGCCAGAGAAATTCGATGTGCCATTTTTACGTCCGGAAACTGTCTAATTACATGGTACCAATTTTCAACCAAAATACTACACGCCTTCCGATGAGAGAATGCGTTCTGACACCTGTCAGTTATACAGCTGTTTCAGAAATCTGTGGTCATATTGTAGGAGGCTGGTACATACTATGTAACTGAACGACTTTTACCTTGGGAGCAACATTGTAATCGCGAAAAAATTTCAGTTGTAGCATACAAAACTGCAATACCTACTCGAGCAAAATTTATTTCACATTTGTCACGAAGCGACGCGCGCTTTACAACTACAAACACGATTTAAAATTTGAATATGTACGTAAGCGCAGGTCTCGGCACCGTCGCGCGTCGTCGGAACACGAGCGACGTCGGAAGTAAGTGTATGTGTGTGTACTATGTGCTGACGCTACTCGTCTTCACGCCACAAATAAAGCGCGCGGCGCTTTTTAGGATAAAAATACCGTTCACACTGTATACAGTCCTTCCGAAGTTATTCTACATTTTACAGCAACTTAATTGTAAAGGAAATAAGATCGCTGTGATGCAAAATCAGAGGTAAATAATTGTGAAAAGACGAGTACAAAAGGAACGTTTTACGAATTTAAACTGTGTCTGTCGTATTACAAAACGCGATCTAATTTTAGTTCTACCTTAAAGCTCTGAGCCAGTGTTTTGCATTTAATTCGACTAAGTTGTCAATTTTGTAAAAAGAACTGACATTTCGAAACATATTGCTAGCTTAATGGTTTAAACCCGACCAAAATAAAAACCTGACAGGTTTCAGGGACGCATACTCTCTGTGGCCGGAATTTACGTACCCACTTACATAGTATTACTTTTTATTTTCAGCCACGATCTTTTCTCGTCATTACAGAACGATTAAAAGATCGGGTGACATTGTTTGCTAGTAGGTGAAGATAATGGACCGTATAAGGCCGTCCCGCACCGAGTCGGAACTCTGGCCGATGCCGAAGTTAAAGAACACGGACTCTGCAGCGACTTGCTGTGCGCACGTGCCCATGGGATACCAGCCCACTTTGTTGAATACTATGCCGACTTTGTATACCTGTGGAGTTGGAAAGTATGTGTGAATAATAATTAAAAAAAAAGTCAGGAACGAAGTTTCTTACGCGATACTCGCACGCACACACATTCGTATACAATAGAAAGAGGGACAGAGAGAAAATCCCAGGAGGGGGTATAACGCTTTTTTCTTACGTAACGTATTTAAATCAGCCAATTCCTACCGCAAGCCGCGTTAAGAAACTTCGTTCCAAAACTGGGGAATTTTATGACAATATGAGTTACAGTAGGGTATAAAATCCAATTTAACAAAAAAAATCTACCAGTATCTCACCTTATTCCTCTGGATATACACAGGCCTGTTGAACATGATGTCCAGCAGGTGCCGGAAGGGCACCCTGTTGGTGTAGTGCGTGTAGGTGAGGCGCGCGCCGTCCGCGTCCAGCAGGTGCGCGTACAGCAGCTCGCAGTAGGAGCCGGCGCCCGCGGCCGAGCCGCCCAGCACGCACGACACGCCCGACTCCTCGCTCGGGGCTTGAGTCGGCACCTGGGTAGCACGGTATTTACATGTTGGAATGTAGTAAAGGTACACGGTCAACATGACCTCATCAAATACACACAAGTATAATGGCTTGAATACCACGATTAATAACTCCGTTGGGTCTTTTGCTTCTAATAGTTTCAAATACACCTTGTACACATAATAGGTTAAATCAAATACACATTAATGTAGGGATGGTTTAGAACAGTCCTGCCCCTGGCCACTGTCTTACTGTGTAGACACGGACTCCCCTTGTAGATATTACTCCCGGACTTGTAGATATTAATGATACACTTCGATACCTATCCATACGTGTTACATACCCAGGTCGCTTTTTACGTCAGTTAGGGCCGATTTTTCAATCCTCAGATAAACAGACAGATAGGGTTTATTCTATAGATAGCAAAAAAATCTGTTGTTCAATCGTCAAATAGGTTTTATTCGTCGATTAATTCACTTATCTGAGGAATCTATGGAATGGAATCTATATCTGAGGATCTATTTGCCTCTTTGACGACCAGATAATCGCTTATTCCATTGATAAATGACGTTCATGTTACTAAATTTGAGGTTAGTCTTCATGTTTTACAAGTTTAAATAATTAATAATATTTTCTTCCATGCAGATTCTGTGTTTGTTTGTAACAGCGTCAGTGTTTTTATTTTCTATTATTTGCTTGGGTATACCTCTCGACTAAACTCAAGTAATTGAACCTCAGCATTATAAAAAAAAAAAGTTTGCTGAACTTTCCCTCTTTTTGTTTTCCATTATTTCAATTAATTTGAAAATAACAAATTAAAACACCTCACGGCCAAACTTACAACCTCGTAACGTATTAAAAGTGACATGACGCTGCCATCTGTTTGAATGACATTGTCAACAACCATAGAAATAGTCCGTCCCGTTCTAACATTAGTTTATTCTGTATATTTTTTTCACCCCCCCCTATGGGAAGTTAGCGTTTTCACAGATGAGATATTCGGTCGGATAGTTATTCCTAGGATAAATATTATTTGAAAAATTGACAACCACTTCTCCGACTAATAAAGAGTCTAATAACTTTATTCTTCAGGTAGCTATTGGTACTTTTATGTGAGGATTGAAAAACGGCCCTAATAAAACACATTTATATTAAACTGTCATATCTATATACATAAAAGCGAAAGGTCACTCACTGATTAAACTCGAAAACTCAATAACAACTGGACCTACGAAGATGAAATTTGGCACAGAGGTAGGTTATGAGCAGGCGCGGTCCGAGGGGGGGGGGGCTCCTAGGGGTCATGACGCCCGCCAAAGCCGTAAACGTAAAGCTTAAAATAGTAATTTTTCGAAAATATAATACATTTTCTTGTTAATATGTAGGTAGTCATTGGCTGCGACCGCGCCTGATTATAAGTAGGAGACGTCAGCTAATAAAAGATTTTAGGAAACTCCCTTCGTAAAGGTTTGAAATAGGGGTTAGAATGTTGTATGAAAAATTTAATTCCTAGGGCCATGTTAGGCTATTTAAGAGACATATTTTATCTTGAATCTTGGCACGAATACTTATCTGAGTAAATCATACAGTTAGTATTTTTAAATAAAGGGTGTGGGTGTAAAGGCTGTAAAGGGTGTGGGTGGTGGGTAAGGAAGGGGGTGTTAAAAGTTTGTAGGGAAAAATATGAAATTGACACGAAGTCACGGGCGAAGTGCTTGTAATTAATAAACATCTTAAATTAATTCACTGATAGACAGCACACATCGTAAACCGCAGGGCCTAAAGCATGACAGTAACCGATACAACGAAAATGGGCACTAGCAAAGAATGTCGTAACTCGTTCGCTAATGGAGGATATAGGAAACCATAAGGGATGAAAGTTTGTATGAATGTTCGTACTTTTATTATTTTGTCGATAGGGACAACCCTTCGACAAAATACTTTTTAGTACGGGAGGTACTTGGTAGTACGTTCCCTTGGGAGAATTTTCGACCTCCGCGTGGGCGAAGCCGCTGGCCAGAGGTAGTGGAACTAACGCCCCGATCTTGTGTGTTCAATTCATTTCACAAAACAATGTTGCACAAATGTTTACCAAAAGCGCCCCCCGTCAACGATATTCGAACACCAGAAGGAGGATCTTGTTGTGACATGTCTCACCTGTACTCCCAGCAGACAGATGTTCTTCACCATAAAGGTGTTGAGGCAGTGTGCTGTATGATGGAGTCTGTGCATGTCTTGTTGTGAAGGCAATTGCATACAGCTGAGATGAGAATACTAAGAGACATGTGTGGTGTTACGCGAATGTAGGGTTGCCAGGTCCTAAAACCGAAAAGCCGGACCGACCAGTCTGTTTGTTTTAAATTTGGGTTTTACCCAAGGACGGACTTCCTTATTTTTATTTTAGTCTTAGTATAACTAACACTACAATTTAAAAAAAAAGTAAAACAAGACTTTTTTATCATTTACCATAAAACCTTAAATTCTAATGAAACAACAACAAAATGTAATGAATCAATCTTGCTTATTATGGACAGTGCTACTCCGCTTGCTTGCGCTAGTGATACAAGGCGAGGCGGGCGGAGCGGAAAACAACACATGACAAATGTAAAAAAAATGGTTTAGTTTAAAAAGCCTACAAAAAAGCCAGACATCCGGTCAGCCGGTCACCATATAATTTGGCCGTACACGCAGCCAAAAAGCCTGCCTCTGTCAGGCTTTATCCGGCCGTCTGGCAACGCTACCGAATGGATAGAATAAAAAATCAGTGTATACGAAGAAGATTGATAGTGGCACTAGTGACTGAAAACTTGTGTCAAAATCAGATATCATGGTATGGGCATGTGATGCAGAGGAATAAGGAATATGTCGTGAGGAAAGTTATGAGCATGAAGGTGGAGGCTATAAGAGTAGGGGACGACCAAAGAAATGGTGGATGGGCTGTGTGACGGATGATATGGGTAGAAAGGGACATGACTATACTGAAATGACAACTAATAGAGATGTATGGCAGAGAAATACATGTTGCGCCCACCTCAAATAAATTGGGACAAAGCCAAGAGAATGATGTCGTGTCTCACCTGCACTCCCAGCAGACAGATGTTCTTATCCACCATGAAGGTGACGGAGCAGTCCAGTACGGAGGTGTTAAGGCAGTCAGTGTGCTGTACGATGGGCCTCTGGCAGTATATCTTGTTGTAGTCGTTGTTGTGTCGGTCCATGTGCTCCACGCCTAAGCCCGAGTGGTTCGCGTTGTGGACGATCGACGAGTGGCGGACGCCCACTGAGGAGCAAGATAAACAATCAATCAAAATCAACCTGCATGGGCAACAACCACATGGGCACTTATGAAACGACAGAAGCTACGTGACTGGTGCTTTTTACTTCTTTCTTTACTTTCGAATTTATAATCATTATTAGTATTATTTTATTATTATTATTTATTTATTTCCAAAAAAACTTAACCTATTACATAAGTGATTTTAGCCACACAATGAAAACCTCTCAGGATTTATCTGTGTGATGGCTCATTTCAATTTTAAAAAAGAACAATTTTAAATAAAAAAAAAAAGTACAATATGAAATTAAACATGGGACTTGAACTTAAGACAATATTGAGAACAAAAAAAAATCACCAACAAGTAATACTAACTACATTACAATAACTGATAATACTTAACACGCTTAAGTTTTATTTACCTATTTTTATAACACTTATATACATTTTTTTTATTTGCGTTATTTATTTTGTTTCTTTTTTTTTCTTCCATTTACATTCCGATCCCTTGCATACATTAGGAGAAATGGGTAAGGAAACGTTATAGTATGTATAGTATGAATGAATAGTATAGACCGGCTGTCATTCGTGGATCTTTGACAGTGGTTATGGGTAGTCAGAAGCCGAAAAGTCTGACAACCAGCGTTAGCAAGGGGTTTCGTTTTACTCAGTAACTGGGGCTGTGGAGGTCAGATATGTAAAATCAAATCTTTGTTTGAAGGCATACTATTCTATCAACGACTACTTAAACTATAAGAATTGTTGGTCGCTGTGATTACCTCAAGACAATGTTTGTGTTCTTTCACCAGAATTAGCTTAACTACTGACAGGTCATATGAATTATTATTTTATTTTACTTGACTGCATAAACCATATTTTTTAATTTTTATTAATTAAATTTTCATTTATTGTGGAAAGTTAATTATATGCTATTATTGTATAGAATCAAGTTCTTCCAACTTAACAGACAGCTGTGCTGCTGGGGAGTTTGTTGCGCCACATCTTCTTCCCAGCTAAAGCACTAGGAAGTGGTGAAGGGTGGGCGTTTTGGGGGACTGTCTTATGTAATTTTGACGTTCAAAAAGTGCTGACTCTCAGCCTAGTTTGAATAAATGACTTTTGTTTTTTTTTTTTGATAATATGGATTCTAGATATTTATGTATATCTAGAAGTAGATATCGCATTGACAGAATAATATTTAGTGGATGGAGGCTGAAACCTCTTTTGGAAGTTTACCTACCGTCATGGCGCGTGGGTCTGGGGTAGGGCTGGTAGGCAGAAGGCGCGCCGAACACTTGCTCCAGCATCACCGGGCTCGGAGTGTCTACCGTCAGCGTCGCCATCTGACGGAAATAATGGGCAATCATTATAATTGGTGACATTTGTTTTAAACCCAACCAATAATAACCGATCTATTCTGTAAAAATACCGTACCATGCTTGAAGTGAGAATATCTAGTACCTATCAGTAGTCTATTCTGCAAAATCTCACCATGAAAATTTAGGTGAAGTGAACTTGAACTGAGCTATCATTCCACCTGATGCTAAGGGTTGACACTATTGACAGTTCACTCCAAGCTCACTTCACCTAAGAATTCACGGTGACATTTTTACAGAATAACACTGCATGGTATGATAGCTCACTTCACCTGTTTTCTACAGTTGTGAATTGTCAATATTTCAAAGGATTTGTGATTTTAGTAAGTTCTGCCGCATATTAATAGCTGCACTTACTCTGAAAGTCACAGTCTCGACGATATTTGTCATCAGTGACAAGCCTTGTTGGGCTTGTACCCGGAGCGTCAGGTGAGTGCAACAGATATACGAATTAAATTTTTGTATTACATTTTTTAAACAAATTAACTTATAAATAGTGTAGGGGGTGGTGTAGGGGCATCATGCTACCCAGTAACTGGGTCATGGAGATCAGATAGGCAGTTGTTCCATGTAAAATACTGGTAATCAGCTGCATCCGGGTAGACTGGAAGCCAACTCAAACATAGTTAGGAAAAAAAGGCTAGGCAGATGATGATGAGCTATACATCGTGACATTTTAGTCGTCTTACAAAGAGAGTCCACTCAATGTATCCATCATAAAATACCTCTAGGCGCGATTAAAACATTGTTACCATTAATTAAGATAATAGGTACAAAGACAAATAAATAATGCTTTAGAATTTACGAAACACCCTCCTGTTAATAATGTTTTTTTTTTTTTGGGTCGGAAATCATCAAATCACTTCTCCCGCTCTGGGTGGAGCGGGAGGGCGTGTCAGACTTTTACTGACTAAAACCCACCCGTGTTCCCTCAATTGCCTGTATGCCAGGGGCCGCGGTATCTCTTTCGAACAACCCGTACCCCTGGCAGCCTGTTAATAATGTTTATGTTATTAATGTTTATGTTATTAATGTTTATGTTTGTAGGTAGGTAGATATCTTCTACCGTTTGATACGTAAACCTGTTAATAATGTTTACGTATCAAACGGTAGAAGATATCTACCTACCTACCATTACATTCTATCATTCATTTCACCTCCATAAAAGGGTGTTTCAAGCTACGTCATGCGTCTTAGTGAATGATATTTGAATTTTTTGAATTATGCAAATGTTCAAAAATATCATTTTTTTTTAAATAAATGATTAGTAGTCATTGGACACAGTGGGCTGCCGTTGTAAGACGACTAAAAGGTCACGGTGTATTATGGACACTAATGAATCAAGGTCTACATTAAAGATTTTTTGTTTTGCAAATATTTATACCGATTATACGATTTCCTAAACTTAAACAACTAATTAGGTAAAACTTTTAGAATCAAATTAATAAAACTCAGATGAAGATTGCTTTTCCAGCAAATTCTTTTAAACTTAATCTATGATTTTAAGAGCTTTAATAGTAAGTTTGATTGGTTTCAGTACAAGTCAAAAGATGTACTCACATTTGAAGACGGACCATCCCCAATCAGCTGTTTCCTAGGCACCCTACAGGTTGAGAAGCCACTGGGCATTGCCACGTCTGAAGTACTGGACAGAATGTTCATGAGGACGGCAAAAGCCTCAGATTCCGTGAGGAGTGAGGACCGAGCCGGCCCTTCTGCGAACTGCTGCGGCGAGAGGGTCAGGAAACGAATCTTCTCGATAGCGGACCGAATTGACGGCTTACGTGACTTAGGGCCTGTAGAAGATGGAGTAATATAAAAATATAAAAATTCAGTGACAGAAAATACAAAGCCTAAGTTTGAAATTTTTCATAATAGCTCCTTATACATGGTGGTTGGCCATACTTATTCAGTACATGATTATGAAAAATTTCTACCAAGAACCAAGTGCTGAATTTCAGTTTGAGCGTCTAGGTCCTTGCCGCCCTGTATAACGAAAGTGAGCACTAGTTATGTATCTGCAATTCGTATGGTGTACAAGTACATAATGAAATGTAGAATCAGTGAAATGAACTAAATAAAAAAATGTTACGTGACTTATAGCTCACCAGGCTTCTTCTTGCATTCATCTGAGGGTCCTGGTAAGGGCTGGTCGGAGATATCACTCGCCTTAAGAATGTCCAACACAGCCTCAGGGCTGTTCTCTGCGCTGCTTTCAATATTCACCACCTGAAAACATAATCATAATACATAACATGACGCCTATAATCCCAAAACAGTTAGGCAGAGGTGTTCATATAGGACTATTGGACTAAATAAATAACTAGCGAAATGGGGGGTTACTGTTGCTGCACCTCTCCTTACCCCTCGGGCGCTACTGGCGTGATGTTATGTGTGTAGGTGCAATAAAATTGTCTTCAGTAGTGGCGTAAAGCTCCGTAGGAAACGAAGTTCAGAAACCGTTTGCTGTTGTACCAGCAACATCAAATGAATGATTGAATACTTCCAATTTCATCATTGGTCAATAGTAACAAATTATTGAACACGAAGTTGCGAATTAACTCGTTTATTTATAAAAATGTTGCTTGAACTTAAGTTATGATTAGAAACTGTTTAACCATATATTTTTGTCGATTTTTGTTTTAATATCTCTTAACTCTAAGCTATGTTTATGTTTGTTAGTTTTTGATAATTTCACATACTTTATCTTTTGAAGTGGAAGGGCCAGGACTCTTTGACCTCTTCTCATTTGGAGGTCCATTCTCTGATGGTGGACTGACGCTCCTCTCTGCAGTCCTCTTATCTTGGGCCTTGGCATAATTCACGGCGGCATTAAATAAGTCCAGTTCACTGTCTACATTCAAATGGTCCAGAGAGAAGACAGTTATAACTGTGTTTAGCTCCACATCCTCAAAACTGCTGTCAGTTAAAACCTCTTTCGTATTTGTGCTGATTATCTGAAATTACATAAGGAAAATGTTCTGAGCAAAGTTTAAGGGTACCTACGCACTATGCGGTTAGCCGGAATGCGGTCAGCCACCAGGATGCGGTTGCGCTTGCGGTTAGCCGGGTGGCCGATAGCCGCAACCGGACCGGAACCGTCGTGGTTTGCGGTTGGATCGACTCATTTCCAAGATGGACGTCGAAGAAGTCGCAGCTATTTATTATATTTAGATACTCGCGTTATAGAGTTGTCTTTTCGTTATAGCTTAAAGTACTATTATCTCTGACTACTAAATGTTTACACTTGTGTTTATTTGACTACAATTATCACCATCACATTCCTGTGGGTGTCGTATATAAACCTAAGGCCTATTTTGTATCTCAATTATATTTTTTTCTGTATCGAAACCCATACTTAATTATCTGTTGTCTACACTAATAATATTATAAAGAGGAAAGATTTGTATTTTTGTATGTAACGAATAAACTTAAAAACTACCGGACCGATTTTAAAAATTCTTTCACCGTTAGAAAGCTACATCTTTACTGAGTAACATAGGCTATATTTTATCCCCGTATTCTTACGGGATCGGGAACTACGCGGGTGAAACCGCGGAGCGCTGCTAGTCATGAATAAAAGACGCGAGCGTCGGTGAACACGTACACCGTCAAAGGCCGCAAAGTTCTAGCAACCGCAGAATAGCAACCGGCCGGCTGGCCGTCAGCCGGGCCGCAGCGCTCAGAACGACCGGCAGCCGCATCGCAGTGCGGATAAAAACTACTTTCTCGTACATATTTTTAATTGCGGTCAGCCAGACGGCTAACCGCATAGTGCGTAGGTACCCTTAAGTATGAATATGGATGGCTATAAGAGTACGAAAAGATCAAAGAAACAAATTAATGGATTGTGTGAAAGATGATTTGACTAGAAAGGGGTTGAAGGGGGTGACTACTACGATGATAACTAATAAATTGGTATAAGGGCAAGAGAAGGTCTCAAATTCAACCCACTTACAAAAAAGAAAACTAAAATTAAACTTAACACATGGCCTAAAAAACTGGATTACTCACAGACGGAAAACATAGTTAAAAAACAATACTCGTAATAACTAAATAGTAATGTACGCAAACGAAGTCTTTGATATAACACAAAGTACAACCACCAATCACAGTCACTCAAAAACACACACACACACACATAATACAATACACTCATACATAAACAACAAAAACGCACACACACGCAAACCCACACAAGAGCAAGCATGCACTAAATTCTATTCATTTTTTTTATTACATAAATTGTTAATGTTCCACAAACGGGTGAAGAAACTGACTCCTGTAACACAGGTACCACCTAGCTCAGGAGTCAGGGCTTCAATCGATTGTCACACCTTCTTTACGTTAATAAAACCTTATTATTATTAAGAAGGACGATATTTGAATTTACGTAAACCCATAAACTCGCGCTTTGACTCATGGGATATGCAGAAACTGAATTCGGAAAAATATAGATCAAACTTGCTCTATTGTACTTCGAAAGCTAGACCACCTTGTTAAACTTTCAAACTTATTGAAACTAAAAAAATATTTCTAAGATAAATCATTGATTCTTTTTCTTGCTTGCTTCTACATTCAAAGTTTTCAAAAGTGTTGAGATAGAATTATTTCAGCAGATCCATAAACAGTAATAATTAATCATCTACCTGTATGCATTTATCCATAAGTACATTCTCCTCAAAAAGCCTTGCAAACTCATAGGCACGGCAGGCATTCCTTGGATACAGGTCTGACCAGAGATAGCGAGTGCATTCCTTCACCAGATGAGGCAGCATGTACTTCTTGGCTCCATAGCACAGCTCACAGGCCTTGTCAAATGAGCTGATATTGATATTGTCTGTGTATATGTATCTGTAACATTACATATGCAATATTTGAGTTAATATTTTTTTTTCTCGTTGTTCTAGTGGTTGCAAGCGCCACTGCTTGGGTTCGATACCCAAGCAAAGTGTCATTGGGTTTTTCTACCTGGAATTTCTCAGTAGCAGCCCGGAGTCTGGATTTGTGCCCTATTGATGGCCATAGGCTCGCCCCCAATTACATAGGACCTAAACATAACTGGCGAAATGGGGGTGTACTATAGGTATACCTCTGCCCAACCATTCAAAGAAACAAAGTATAGAGTTATGTATTTAGTACAATTCTGGGTCTTTTTTGTACTCTGTATTGAGTAGTAGAAGTCGAGGCTTCGGGTATTCAGTTAAGTAAAATATCTCATTACTCAAATTAAAGGATTAACAGTACCTATTACTGTTTAACTGAATATTAATAATTATGCTCCAATATTTGACTAATCTAGTCCTAAACTGTTGGAATAAAGATAAGGCATTTATAAAACTCATTCTATGTTACATACTCACTCTAACAGAGCCCTGAAAGCTTCAGGTTGTACATCCAATATGGGTATGGGATCATTCCTCTCTGCCATACCACCATAGAACATAGCCTCGAAAACTGGTGACGCCATCGCCAGGACAAGCTTGTGGCCAGCAATAACCACTTGGTCGGGCTCGGCACCCACCAAGAACGTGCAATCGGACCATTGTCCTGACTTCAGCAAGTATTCTCCCCTTTGCTTCACCTCAACGCATCCTAATTGCCAATCGCTAGGCACTCCAGCCATATTCTTAAGCTTTTAATTTACCAGATTATGTAATTTATCGGCTATTAAGCTAAGATTACTCAATCGAGGCCAAGAAATGTGAGAAATCACGAATAAAAACAACAAAAGCTATTTCATAATTTTACCAAAATAATCACTTCACTCGTTTGATTAATGGAAGTGAGCATTTGTGAATGTCGATTTGTTTTTTTGGTTGTTTAGCGTTCGAAAGTTTTTAATTCTATTAAATGAATTGCTTGATTTAATTTTGATGGGATTATTTGGTTTTGTAATGGACCATTTAATTTATAGACAAATTAAAACATATTTTATTGTGGAAACTCGACAGAAATAAAAAAGGATTCTTAAAACTGTATTTATAAACAGGACCGTAGAGTCAGATGACTTTTATGCAATCGTTTGGAAATACTAAATTCTAAAAAAGATTTCTTAGATTAGTAAAATTTTTATAATATAAATGACTATAGGTTTTTTTTACTAAAATAATACACGACGAATTTATAAAAACTTTTTCATAGAGTTCACTACCTAGACTGTAGGAGATCATACAAAGGGTTCTAAAATAAAGTAAGCCTTAAAATTTCGTATGTCTATTCTTTTATCCAAGGTAGTAGTGTAACTAGGGCGAGGCAGACAGAGCACGAGCCCTGGGCGCCTATCGCAGGGGGTGCAAAAGTCACCATTTAATAAATAAAAAATAAAACATCAATTAACCATTTCATACTGTTCAATAAGTATATCTAAGAAATCTGAAGAGCTACTTGAATATATTGTCTACGATCTGCCTATTTCTATTCAAATTCTCTTAAAATTGCAGCATTGCAAGCGATTTTGTAGCAAATTGAAATGAATACCTTCATTATTGAAGGCTGATGATTGCTGCTGTTGATTGGTCAAAAAGGTTTTGCGACCTATCTTTGGTCAGTGTAGACAGAAAAGAAAATTTACGTAGTTGCGTTAATGTGATGCGTACCCTAAGCGTCATTTTATATTGGTATGCCCCATATCCAAAGCTTTAGAGCCTTTTGGTTGAGATCTATTTTCAGGCAGCATAAAATTAACAATATTGCAATTTAGCAAGGTTATACCTACGTAGTAATCAGGCTTACAAAGTAACGATTTTTACAGGTATGATGGTTTCTTTACTTTTCTATTCCTTTGTCTAGTCTGTTACTACGACTTGAACTAGCCTGTCAAAAATATTGAGAGTTTGTAATTAATGTTTTTCAATGAATTAGCAAAATATTAAGCTTAAAAGTGGTGATTTTTGTAAAAGTCATGACTCCGGCGACCTCCCCCTACTATCAGCTAAATCGTTGTTTTTAGATAGGTAACTATGTGAAAAATGTTCCCGATAGTAGTATTTATAAAGAAGTTCTTCTCTTTTCCTTTATTTCATTCGATCTCCCCGTCTCCCGAATCCCAACTACAGAACCCTTCACCGTGCGTGTTCTGTCTGACACGCACTTGGCCGGTTTTTCATTTTGTAATTTGCTAAACGAAAATGTTCAATGTGTCCAACTGTCACTGTCAAAATTATTTTGCAAATCTGTCAATGTATCGAATTTATATGAACTTCGAACAACATCGATGTAATGTGAAAAGTGGAACGAAATAAACTCATGAAACACCATGAATCACGACGAGATAAAATGTGTGGTACAGGAAAAATTCCTGTCAAGCGAACGGGTCACAGCTTTCCTGTGTGACGCCAAAGTATTGCATCCCGAATGGGTAAAAAAGGATCGGCTATTAGCAATTGTTGAGTTTGGCGATGAAAAGGCAGTATTCTGCTTGTTTACGTCATGCTACCCGCCAAAGTCCTTCACGGATTTATCCATAGAAATAGTGTTGCCGATAGATAACAGTTTTAAATGTGAAATTGACAACAAACCTTCCGACCCCGAGGCCATACTGTACCTGAATTTGCAATCTCGTAGTAATAAGTATAAGTTTGAAATACAAATGACTCCGCGCGTCGACAACTTTGTCGACGACCTGTTCAGAGGCATAGAAGCTGTAAACAAAGTGCCAACTCAACCTGACTTTGTGTGGCTGAAGAAGTACAGTGGTAAAATTGATAACGATATACTAACTCACACGATGGCGATACCCGGAGTAGTCCCGCACACACAGACCTCAGCACCTGTTGCCATTAGAGAGAGTCTCATCAAACACAAAATGTCTGATAAAGAATATGAGTATACTTTTACAAAGAAGTTCTCTATATTCTGTGGAACATGGAATGTGAATGACAAATCTCCTGTGATTCCTCTCAAAGGGTGGCTGAGTGTTGACAGGGAGCCCCCTGACATTTATGCTATTGGTTTCCAAGAGTTGGACCTATCTAAGGAGACTTTTCTGTTTGATCAAACCTTTAGAGAAGATGAGTGGTTTACTGCTGTTCTGAATTTTGTTGATAAGAGAGCAAAGTATGTGAAGGTGGAAAAAGTCAGACTAGTTGGCATGATGTTGATCATTCTTATTAAAGCCAAACACTTCTCACATGTACGTAATGTTGTCTGTGATACCGTGGGTACCGGGATCATGGGGAAGATGGGCAATAAAGGTGGAGTATCAATAAGGTTTGATCTCCACAACACCTCAATGTGCTTTGTCAACTCCCACTTAGCAGCTCATGTTGAGGAGTTTGAGCGAAGGAACCAAGACTTCAGAGACATTTGCAGCAGGAGCAGATTTGTTCAACCTAACCAGCTGCCCAAAGCTATCAAAGACCATGACCAAGTGTACTGGCTAGGAGACTTGAATTATCGCATCACAGAATTAGACCCTAGCACATGTAAAAAGTTATGTAACGAAAACAATTTTGCACCAGTACTAGAGAAGGACCAACTGATGCAGCAACATAAGCTAAATAATGTGTTTGCCGGATACATAGAAGGAGAAATAAATTTCAAGCCGACCTACAAGTATGACCCTGGAACGGACAACTGGGATTCCAGTGAAAAGAACAGAGCTCCGGCATGGTGCGACAGGATATTCTGGAGAGGACAGAACATTACACAGCTGGGTTATAGAAGCCATCCATCACTGAACATCAGTGACCACAAACCTGTTTCAGCAATATTCAACTCCTCAATTAAAATAATAGATGAAGAGAAATACAGAAAGGTATATGAAGAAGTCATCAAGCACTTGGATAAAATGGAAAATGAATTGATTCCTCAAGTTAAGGTTGATAGAACTGAAATAGATTTTGAGACAGTACGGTACTTAGAACTGCAAGTTAGAACTATAACTATAAAGAATATTGGTAAGCTGCCTGTAGAGTTTGAGTTCATAAGGAAACTAGACGAAACAAGCTTCTGCAAGGAATGGCTGATAGTGGAACCTTACAAGAAATGTATTTGTGCAGAAGAAACATGCGAAATTCAACTGAAAGTACTTATAAATAAGACATCTGCTTGCAAGATGAATGCTGGTACAGACAAATTATATGACATTCTTGTACTACATTTGTATGGAGGCAAAGATATCTTCATAACAATAAATGGAACATACCAAAGAAGTTGTTTCGGGTGCTCAATAGAGGTTTTAGTGAACCTTAACATGCCAATTAAAGAGGTACCTGTAGGGAAACTAATTGAGCTTGAAAATAAGAGGGATACCTGTGCATCTAACCAGTGTACTTACTCTATACCTAAAGAGATTTGGTTCTTAGTTGATCATATTTATTTGCATGGCTTGAAGGAACCCAACTTGTTTGAGCAGCCAGGTTTCCATTCAGAAATACTCCAGATCAGAGACTGGTTAGACAGTGGCTCCATAGACCCTATCCCTGGAAGCATCCATTCTGTGGCAGAAGCATTATTACTGCTCCTAGAAAGTACTGCAGATCCCATCATTCCTTACAATCTTCAGTCAGTATGCTTAAGGGCATCAGCCAATTACTTACAATGCAAGCAAATTATAATGGAGCTGCCAGAATTCAGAAAGAATGTTTTCCTATACTTATGCGAGTTCCTACAAGAGGCATTACAGCACAGTGCTGAAAATGGACTAGACTCGAAAACGCTGTCGACTTTGTTCGGCGCCATTTTCCTTAGGGATAATCCAAACCAAACACAGGAACCCCAGTCAAGGATAAACAAACAAGTCATAGATAAGAAAAAGGCCCAGTTTGTGTACCACTTTTTCGTAAATGACCATAGTGATTTAATATTTTCTAGATAAATGAAATAATTGTTTAAAACCTGGCTGACAAAATGGAACAATGCCTTTAAGTGCAAAAAAAAATGTCTTTGCAGTTAGCCCCATCGAGTTTTTCCATTTTCCTACCAAGTTCTTGTTTAGTACGCCTGCGTACATATTGTTTTTAATTTATTAGAATAATACTCAAAAATTTCCATTAGTAACCCTAGGGAATATTTTTACTTTTATAAAAACACTAGAGATTGTACTGTACCTATTTGAAGGAGTCTCACAATGCGGTTTATGCTTAATACCTATCAACATTCGCATTTATCAATGTAATGTTTCGGCTCATTGTTTTGTACCAATTTATTAGTAATTTAAAACCACTGAAATTGTAGGTGTGTGACAAAAACGTGTCTGTTTTTTATGTTTTGTACCATTGTTTAATGTTTTCAGATTTTACTTGTTTTGCTAAAAGATATGTTGCCTACTCAATGGTCCAACAGCTATTCAGAGGCAATTTTGGGATTCTTTTGAAGACACTCAACGAATACGCCCTTTTTCCTAAGCGATTTCGCGCCCGACAATCTAATGAGGCCTCCACAACCTTCAGAATTCAGAGGAAACCAAAATGTCTCCTAGCTGCTTTGACCTCACAATGTTGAGTAGGCAACGTCCCTCAGCTCAAATACAGTACACTGACACCAACATATTTAAGTTAACATTAGCTCTCTCTGGTCATAGATTTATCAAGATTTTTTGAAGTCCTAATTCAATGATCTTTGGAGATTTGTGACAATTTAAAAATTTACTAATTATTCTTAAAATTACATGATAAAACAGTGATGTTAAATCTGCCAAAATATTTCATTCTATAAGGTTGATAACAAAAATTAGGTATGTTACTAAGTTTTTATTATTAAAACTTATGATGTCAAAAATTAATATTTTAAATAATAAATAATTGCAATATGTTTATTGTTAGTTCTCAGAAAAAATGGATATGTGTTCTTGCCTTTGAAGCTTCTTCACTAGCCGTTTTTGTAGACTCAAAACGGTCCTTTGGTGATGTTCAGATTTCTTAAACTTATACATATACATATCTGTATAACGCTTATTCATTTTTTTCTGTAGAACATAAAGAAAGTATTTTTAGTCGCTAGTTCAACGAATCAATGTGGCCAAGTCCAGTAATTTTAGTTTCTAATTAAATTTTCTCTGTAATTGTTATTTTATGATAAAAACTTTAAATTACTACCGTAATTATTATAATGTACTAAAATATGACTTTTTTAAGAAACTCTTTTAAATCAGACTCAGACTTTTGAAATAACAAAAAAAAATACAGGATTTATTATACGAATAGTTAAATGTATTGTAGATATTATACTTATTGCAAAAAAGGTCCGCTTACTATTTGATTAGAGTGAATGAATTGTGAAAGTATATACATTGTGTACTTGCGTGGTATGTGCAAATTAACTTACGCCATTTCAAAGTGTAATCAAACCTTCGTTACGAATAGCTGTATGAAGGCATTTACAATAATATTTATATTGGTGTCCATGCATAGTAGGAAATATGTATTTTACATACTTATTTTACTATTGTATTTATTCGTTCATGTAATAGTGAATAAAGTGAACTGTTAATTTATTAAATTATATAAATATCACAATGCGACGTTGCGTTTGATTTCCCTGTCAAAAATATTTTACTCTAAATTCCTACGAACGTGTCCAAAAATTGTGTTACACTATTGAGTTTCATTAGTTTCTGCAGGCCTACACCAGGCATGACTCTTGCAGGGCCCAATTCTGTATAATGATTCCCCGTGGAATCTTACTACGTTCAAATTCCTTCAATATTTTTTTTTTAGAAACCCATGTAACCGTAAGGAATCGAAATGTCCAATTCTGTATGTTCCAAGCTCAGACCAAATAAAAAAGGTAGACGGAGCGTACGCCAACAATAGCGTTCAAATAAGTGAAGCATCGTGTACAGAGTTGTGTGCGTGAGCTCGCGTCGCAACACTTGCCATGCGTCTGTGTGCTAAGTAAAAAATGTTGCCACTAAAAACTTTTTACCTCAATTCTGATTAAATAATTTTGCTTTTTCATGAAAAAGAAATTCTTATAAATAAAACACTTTTTACTTTTAGGTACTTTTTCAAGTTTAGTTATATTGCTAGTTTGTATGTTTAGATTTTCACCAGACGGGATGTGTATGTACTGGTACGTGGAAATCTAAATTTAATTGGTTTTCAGTCGTAGTCGAGAAATAAATGAATCCAAAAATATCTTATACATAAAACTATTTATTATGTTGTAAGTACTTGTATATAGAAATAATAATAATAATAGTCACGTGCTATTTAATGGTCACATAAAATGGCCCCTATCATATTGTATTCAAGTTATACTATAATATATTCCCGAGTTATTTATTCATGGATACCTATGTTTGACATTCAAAATAGTTAATAATAATTTTCGTAATAGTTATAAACATTTAACCATTACGAAAAGTAATATTAAAATTAATAAACAAACACTCCCACATTGCCCGCATTTCGGGGAATTTGAATGCGGATATACTGGTCACACCGACGACAGTATGTGAGGTTTTGTGTTCCAAAACCGCTTTACGAAATATTTTTTATTTATTTATCAAATTAAATCAAATGGAAAAACTTACTTGTGAAATGTAATCCCGATGGTTTTTTTTTTAATAACGGAATTGTTTTACAAGTTTTTACGACACAGGACGGCATTTTACAACAATTTGCAATATTAAGGTTATGATGTCTAGCTCGTTCGGTGTCGCGCGTCGCTCTAGAACACGATCGGCTTCCTTTT
Organism: Polymixis lichenea; assembly: GCA_949091785.1. Lineage (NCBI taxonomy): Eukaryota > Metazoa > Arthropoda > Insecta > Lepidoptera > Noctuidae > Polymixis > Polymixis lichenea. Next base: position 23,707,906 of record OX420937.1, read on the forward strand.
TCAAATTTGGCTTCCTTTACCCTGCTTCACTGTGAGAGCGCCGCGCTCCGTCTATCTTTTTTTATTTGGTCTGAGGTTCCAAGACAATATGTCGATATTATTAATACGATATTAGCAGAATTCGTGTGTGATTGAAGTGGTTACGAATAAGGAATCGTTAAGTGGTCATAGTGAATTCGGGCCCAGTTCTGCTCACCCCTGTCTAAATATGAGAATATTTCGCAAATCAAACACAGTTCAGTATTATCGAGTTTCGATAGATGGCGTTGTGTCCAATTATTTCAATTTTTTTACACAAAATAACAATAGATGTCGTTAAGCGTAACTAGAAATGAATAAGTTTGTAAGCGATAACAAGCAGTCTAACTTTATTTTCATTTTTTTAAGGATGCAATAAGAAAATTTATCACTACACGATCGCGCGACCTACGCATACTATTATTAACTCAGCTAAATGAATGAGATTGGCTAACGCAAAACAAAATACTTTATTTCGACTTGCAACATCAAGTTTCTTGAAACGCAGCTTCCTAGATCATTGGTCGATGGATCGAACGTGATAGCGCCAGATTTGAATTCAGCCAATCAGGAAGTTGCATCGAACGGTTTGTCAAACAATCTACGAACGAAAACTTCATTTTATTACGAAAGAAAACGTCTACCGATAACTCATATCCTGTCTTTCTTTAGTTCAAATTTAATTCAAAATAACTGTTTCAACGGCGATAAGAGTTATAAAGATTTTGTGTCGAACATTTCCTGAATTAAAACTTGTTCGTCCTTTGTGCACAGCGGACGTGTGAATCCTTTGTAAACCATTCCAACCAAAGTTGTACCAGTTCAAACAAAGACAACCATGGAAGTTGAAGCCGCTACACGTAAGTCGATTTTATTATATTATTCAGTGCTATGTAATTTTAACAGGAATCCGCGAAATTATTTCTGCTAATGCAGTTCTAATGAACAAGATAATATTGAAAGTCGTTTATATTTTCTTACTGCTCTCACGAGTTGGTGATTTTTAGTCTTATTTTTATTTATTTACCATGTTCCTGGTAAGGACTGTATATTTTTTATGAGTAGTAGGGTAAGTATCACTGCAGATTACACTTATGGTAAAACACAGGTAATGTGTTTTATAATTACTTACGTTCCTGTTTTTAATTGAAAGATTACGGTGGATTATCATGAACTGAAAAAAAAAATGATTTTTTTTTCAAAATCATCAATTTTGAAAAAAGTGCATTTTATTTTATCCTACAGATACTGTAGCCCTTTCTAGCAATGAAGATGATTATCTTTGAACATTGACATGATGAAATAAGTACGTAGGCAAGGATTTTCTTGTCCTAATTGGAAATAGGCGCCGCCGAAAAATTAGACAGCCTACCTCAACATAATTCATGTTAGTTTACATAATGTCCCTATAATATGTAATTTATGTTCGATCTCAAGTCTTCGTGAATGAAATAGGTACGTATATGTTCTATCCTCGTTATTCGGGTGGCCATCAATTCAGAGGAGTCATTGTCCTCTCAGGTAATCCTAAATCGCAGGCAGACAGGAAGAACTTAACAACACCGGTTATACTCGGATTCCGTAGATTAGATAGGTACCTACTTCATTCAATAAGTACCTACCTACATTTTCGAGCCAGATTTGACTCTAATTAATTAAGTTAGATAGCTTTATTTATCCCCAAGACTGTTTGTCGGAGCCTATACCAAGGCACCTACTTACGTCTGTTTAAAAAAGTGTCCAGATAAGCAGGTTTCATTATAGGTACATATAAATCGTAATTTTCCATAAATCCAGATACAGTCTTCAAGGATTTCTATGCAAGAGCTCTTTGTCATTGTTTGCACATCATTTCGCAGTTTTTTACATCAGGAATTCTGTTTTTCCGTGGCCATGGAAAAACTGAATAGGTACCTACTCGTAGGTAAGCAGAACAAGCCCGCGAAATTAAAATTTTCTTACGTTTTTTGCAGTTTGTAGGTCTGTGTCAGATTGTACTTTTTCCAACAAAAAAAAAGAAGGAAAAACTAGCGACTTCCGAAAAGACTACAGAGTGAAAAATAACTTTAATTTTGGAAATCGGTGTATTTTAGTTTTTCTGTTAAAAATACGTTCTAGATTTAAAGAGCTTAAGAAAATGTTTATACATATAGCTCTACACTAGAAAGTATCTATTCCATACATCATTAATAATATTAAAATACCGTTAATTATGTATTCCATTATCCTCCTGATCAATTTACTCTTCTATTTTGTTTTTTAATAAAGAAAGATCCGACTGATTGGTCCCTTAATCCAACTGCTGTTTATCGGTGTTGTCGCCATCACACAATCTATTTATATCACTTATTATCAATTGTATAGAAATATATAAAAGAAATTGCATCATACACGTCCATGGACTTTATAAAAATACATATCTACAAAAATCTGTCTAGGAAAATGCCCACAAGATTATGGTAGTTATGAGAGCAGTCTGTAGAGACAGCTCTCTCCATCTTCTAGCAGAAGTCTACCACGTGCAGCAGACTTTAGCACGTGGCAGTCTTTCTAAATTAGGTACAAATGACAAGTAACGGTCAGAATCCGCAGTTTACTGCAAGCTTCAACTGCAAGGCGCGAATATTTGCGTTGAACTTCTGATAAAACCTGTTTTTGAAAGCAGCTGTTCTTTCGCCTTTGGAGTTAAGATAATCATATTTTTTTAAGTCCGGGAGAGTGTAGGGCCACTTATTTCCAGCTGGACTACAAATAAATTAGATGCCTGCTGTTGTTTAGTTCCGCGCAGTACCTATAGCTATTTGACTGCTAACAGAGAAATATATTAAGTATGTCGAAATCTTAATGCTTCGACGTTGTAATGTCTTCTATCAGACTTTAAAATAATAAGACCACATGTATTCGTTTTTCTAATTAGATTATTAACATTGCACAATAATTCATTCCTTGATTGTCTCTGGAAACAGCTATAAATCACATCCAGTAAGTATTTACAATCTAGAAGTTCAACGCTCTCCGTCAACTGGTTAATTGCAAGTCGGTTAATATTTTATAACCTTCAGCAATTTGTGCTCGACTAAATTCGCAATTTGTCATTGTGGCCGTTAAACAAGTTCCAATTTACCGGCGGTGGACGCGCCAGTAAGAAAGTTATTTTTTCGTGGGTGTGTCATCCTCTGTTCAAACGGACGAAGACGACGGTTGGTTGGCAAGGACACCGCAACCGTTGCGATGACTCACGCGCTCTTCATCTCTTCCTACATAACGAGTTTATGCCATGTTTTGAACTTTGAAATGCCTGTCCTTTTAGGGGACGCTAAAGACTGCTAGCTGCACGTAAACGACCGGCGTCGTATGTAAATCGTTTCGTTGTCGACATGTAAAGAAACTTGTTCTCAGTTCCGGCGTTTGTACGAAGGATACGTACTCGTTTGTTTACATAGCCAGTCTTTGTTTTAGTTTACGTTTAATTGTCCGTAATGAAGCTAAAACCACTAAAAAGGGAGCGTTTTACGACTTTATAAAACCCAATAAAAGCAGTGTACTGACCACACCGTTCTCTGGTACCACACTCTCTTTGTTCTCACTTAATCGTCCATGAAAATGTAATCTTTCCGTTTTATCCTGACCGCATTAGACACGGCGAATGGCTGGTCTAAACAAACCAGAGCTTAATTAAACTGCTGAAAAATTCTCTCAACAATAGGCCTTATTAAATTGCCTGCCGTCGACGTTACTATAAAAAGCTATTGCCAAATATACCGGCTTCGATGTTTAAATTTGATGCTCAATTTAAAATGTTATTAAATTGACACTAAGAGGTCCCAAATCTCGGAGGGTGGCGTTGATTAAAAGCGCATGGAAGCGGGTAGAGAAGAGCAATAGCCCCAGAGAGACGGAGGTAAATTCCAATACGATACAACAGCGGTGTAATATCTCGAACAAGCCGCTTAATGGGCCGTTACAGGGCGGAACTTTGTTCATTTGTGAAAGAAGTGGTACGGATTCGACGCAGCCCCCTATTTGATATCCGACGCATTAACATGACAATGAAAGGAATCCTCGGCTCACAACGCCGCACCTAAAGCAAACATTGACCATTGTCCATGACGGAACGTAAACAACTACGTTATTACAGTCAACGTATGGATATCAAAAGATAAGACAAATAGGTAGGTCGAACCTACCTTTTATGCCTAGGATACAAATATCCATAAGACAATCTGCTGCGTAGCTCATTATAAAGTCTTACGATAAGGCTTTGTCCACAAGGCGAATGGTTATAAAGAACAGCAAAATCGAGATTTTATTAAAAGGTTCCTTATTGAAACAGGAACTGGTGAAACAGGAAAACGACTGAAAAAGGAAGGCGAATTGAACACCTTTTCAGTTGGCAAACTTCGTTGCAGTTACGGTACTTTTCCTGATTTGATTTAAACAAGGGGAGTTAGGTCGCCCGCTAGGTCAATCTAATTTGACCGGTTGCGGCTCAAGTAGTTCTTGCTCAGGATTTTATTGTCGATCGATAACGCTTTTAGCGAAGTGCTCCTTTCAAAGGCATTTTCGTAACTAGTCAATGGATTAGAAGACGAAACTTTCTCCGAGTTGTATCAATCAATCATTATAATTACTAACATTAGGTTTTGCAATGTGCGAAATTGTATGCAATCAAACTAGCCGAACGTGTATCTGTCCACCTACACTGCTTTCTATACGTATCTTATAGGATGTCTTCTCAGTGCGCTGTGCGACCGAGTTGTTTTTGTGGTCTCTTTGCTGCACGCAATGAAAGCTTGTTCAAGTGTACGGTGCCCAGAAAAGGCAAGATGTGGGCGATACTTGTCGGCCCACGCCTTCCACACTTACCCAGTACTCCGAAATTCCATTTTGCCATTCATTATTCATCGGTGGAGATCTATTGCGGCAGTTGGCTTCGGCATGACTGTTCAATGCATTCGGGTCATCAAACTTGGTGCGTTTTGTTAGCGCTTCACTTAACGGTTAGCAGAAATGCGACTAACACATGTTCGCTATAATTACAACAAACGGCCGATGGCCTTGCTCGACACTAAGGACTAATACTACACTAAGTTGGAAACGTGAAACTTCTGGATCCAATGTTTGTTTCCTTTAGTTTTGTCTTAAGTTGATTACACCATTCCCGGTTCGAAGACAAAGTTAATTGTATTAAGTCATTTCATGTTTTCGGTAAACATAATTATTTCGAAACGTTCCTCTGAATTGTGATTCTTTATTGAGTTTGTCATATATTATTGTTTATATTATTTGTACTTACATTACTAGTATTAGATTCGTCTAGGGCTATATTTGCTGACTCTACTCTCATGTGACATTAGAACAATAACGGGAATGTAATAAGATCGTGAACTTTTGTGCTTCGCGGTTCACCGAAATCATAATTTGATACTTATTCCTAACTACGGCTATTTGTATGAAAATCAAATTAGCTTCGAAATACCCTAATGTGTTTCTGTTATACCTTAAGCCCTAGGCGTAGGTACACCAAGTTATTGCTTATAGCCTACCAGCAGTACCTACGGATCTTAAAGGAAATTTCATAGCCCCCTATCACTGTAGTACATCGGAGTCGATCATTAATTTGAACTTTATTGATGTCATAAATCCGGCCTAGTAGCGGTTTTAGTAGTCATTTTATTGTTTTCACGAGGGACTAGCAGTCTGCCCTCGTATAAAGTCATCCAACTACGCACTGTTATTGTAGAATTATTTTCAAAACTTTTCAAGAATTGTGCTCTTACTCAAGATGAATCGCTATGGAAACGGTTCGTCTACCTCGGTTTCTCTCACGGTATAACAAAGACGTGCAGATCTCTCGGGGCTGCGTTGTCCTTGAATATATAGAGATGAAACAGCGCATAAAGTCCTCCCCATATTTTAGAAGCCACACAAAAAATTACCCGCACTAAGGAAATTTGGGAAGAATTTTTGTTCATCTGATGAATTTTCAATTCGTGTGGAGCTTCCGTTGAGCCGGAAAATTTGGATGTTGCCCAAAACATTTAATCAGATTCATTGCGCATGACCTAAGCGTGCCGGGGTGAATAATCTATAGTATGCAGAGCCTACATTGCGATTGCCTAGCGGTGCTGCACATAACGGTACATCGTACACAGATGAATGAAATATCACTGAACTCCGCAGCTGCAAAAAGTGTGCAAATTCAGGCCAAATTATTTGGTAAAAGAAGTGTTTCGTAAAGATCGATTGTTGTCTGAAGAAGCAAGGAAGATTATTATCTTGTTTACTGTACTTAATGAAGCCATCTCATTAGTCTATGTAGGCGTAGTGGGAACAACTACAGATTTAAAATGTTTTTGGTAGCTTTTCAGGTTAAAAGCAAGGAATATTTTGTCGAGTAATTTCATTGGCTGTTGCGATTGCTGAACTGTCCTACCTCTGAAATTACTGGGAGAAGGAAGACTTGAGGTACCAGAAGAAGTTATTATGTCAATAATCAGTAAACCTTACAAGACATTTAGCAGAAGGTTTATGAATCAGAGGTTCGATCATTGCAGAAATTCATACCATCATCAGCGTATTCCTGATGACCGTAGAAATGTTGCTCATGTTCATGTACACGTAGAATTAAATACAGTCCACTTTCACAAGTGGTGGATGTTTCGTGCACAGGATATGCATATCAAAAATAGATACGGCGTATGGTGTTATGCTAAACATGCCCTAAGGAACTTTCGTGCTTTAGTGCCGTACCGAGACTGCATGCTACAAGTTCCTTATCTAGCCTGCTGAATGTACTTACGGTTTATTTAGGGCTCCGCTGTTATAGCCACTGATTTTTGAAAAGGAACTGTTTTGATGTTATAAAAATACCTACTACAAAAATAATGAACTGGCTTAAGAAACTGGTTCCAAGCAGAAAGAGAGACGAAAAGGCCAAAAACCGAAAAGGTTTACGATTCTCCCGTTAAACGTTAATTTGTCCGAGGAGGTTTATATTGAATTGTAAATTAATGGAGGTTCTAAATCTGCTGTACGTAAAGTATTGAAGTCGTGAGCTTTGTTCAATAGAGGCCAAGATAAGGGAAAAGTCTTGTTAGAGGTTTTGTCAGCCAAATATTTGTGTGTTTTTAAACTATCAAAGTTAAACGGTCAAAGTCAAATCATTTATTTCAAGTAGGAATGTCAACATTTACAAGAAAATATAATTTATTCTAGTTACCCCTTCCAAGAGGTAGTTTCGTATGAAGCAGAATGGTTACAAAATATATTACTCTCTTAAAATTACGTTTTACAATATTTTGTAAAAATTTAAAAGAAAAAAATCCATAGTGCCTAGATAGTTAGGTACTTTTTTTTTAAGCCCATCGTTGTTCACACTGAACAACTTACTGCATCAGAATGAATCAGAACAGAACATTTCTGTTCTGTTTAATTTGGATGGAAGTTACGAAAGCCAGAGTCTATCCAGCACTCTTATTCCGTAACACACTATTAATCGGAATCTGAATCTTTTGCTTCATAGGTTATCCACTGCTTCACATGTTCGAAAAAATTGTCTGGTCTACCACATAAATAACGCAATGAATGTTGTTTAACTGTCGAAATGAAAGCCTTTATACTTATCAGCAATTCATTATAAGCTCCATTCTTCAGTTCGTCGTCATTGTTAACTCATTTGGTTCCAAATCGATGGCTTCCCAACTACCAAGTTTACTAACTACAATAACTGTATTCAATGGTGGCTTTCCACGAAACAGACATTATTTTCGGTTCAAGTAATCCGGAGGCAATGGCCTGCAGGTGAAGGTCCTATAACTGTCAGTGGTAAGATGTTTTTTAATACGTAATAACAGCGGCAAAGGTCAAGTGTCGTGTGTTATCGGTCAAATAGTTATTTACTTTATTTTTCCTTGTTGGAGGCAATAAAGTACAACGTAATTGTTATGCATATCATGTAAAAATATGACCCTATTATTCTGCTTGTGAAAGATCAAAACTGTCAGCCCTAATTTATTCTGGGTTTATCCAAATCCGAGGAGTATTACCTAGGATTTTGAAGTTCCCTAAAAATCCTGTGCCGTCGCGGCGTGTCAGATGTGTGAAGTTATTTTCTGACTGTAATAATATTACTAATCTTTTAGTCCTTTCACGTTTTCGGTGGAAATGAGAAATACATTGATGTACGTATTATTATGCCCCATCTTGGTCTGTGAGGCACCGAAACATACTCTTGAACTAGGCAATTTGAATTATTCTCTTGCAAGTTAAATCAATCTAGAACAGTCATTCATATTTCACTCTCCTTTACGCATAAATTTAGTCTTCCAGGGAACGTTAATTAAATATGTCATGCACATGTACAATAAAACCCCAGACAGCATAAATAAAGCACAATAAAATTATTGTTGCCTATGGAAAAGTCTGTCGAAGCTAATTGATGTGCAGCTAATTATTCGGAGAAGTTTGAGTCACCCTTGTTCACAGTAAATAGCGACCATTGCAATGTACTTAAAACGTCTATATTCCTATACATTTTTCCAAAAACAGCAATGGCAGCCAGTCTACGATTGATTGATGACTTAATTGGAGGGGTAGAAATTGATTTTGCATTTCAAGCTACCCTCCAAACTGCTATTTGTGGAAATGCCCTTTCAGGTCTCTGAACATATCATTACTGTTAAAAAGGGATTCATATTTTATCAAGTTATCATAGCTATTTATTTAATTAGAAGAATAATATTGTTAAATTGTGCTCATCTTTCTGTTAATAAAGACCTTTAAAATTTATTAAACAATGTGTTTGAATCACGTCTGAACAAATTCAAATCATCTAAAAAAAGCCCCAAGTACTCAACGACCTCACCTCGTACTTACACGCAAAATAAACAGATAAGCTTAGTGTAGGTAAGCCCTAGACAGGCCGAAACTTGTATAACACAGAGGTACAGGCAGACGTGGTACAGCAAAATCAATACCAACTGATATTTATTGGCTTTGCTCACGGGCACCGAATGCACGGATGTCGGGACATCCGCGCCAGATATTGCGAAAATCTGTCGGTGTTTGATACACGTCCATGTGAAATTGTGACTGTACATAGTCTTGCTAACTTAAGGTAAGATCTTGGATTCCTAGGCGTTTTATCTTTGAGTGGAGGTAGGTATGATGATAAATTATCATATCAAAAATAACTTACCGTTTTAAAACTAGATGAGTTCGGTGCTTCCTAACCGATCACTCTGAAAAGAAAAAACAAATAAAAACTCAGAGGTCTCTTTTGAAGTGCTCTCCTATGAAATGTCGACGAAAAACAAAGATTAGCTGTTCCATACATTTTGACCGCGTAGGGATTGCACTTTTCAATGAAATAGCTGATTTTGTCAAAAGGACTTATTTTAAGGCGAATTATGAACACAAGAATCGCGATCTACGGGCAGTCCGCAAAAGGCGCTGAATATATTTTAGGAAATTGCTTACCAAATAATTAAACCATGAGGTTTCTAAAATCAGTTAGGTATACCAAATTTTCATAAATAGAAGACCTATTAAAAAATATCTGTTCAACGACATATATACAAAATTTACACCAAATATTTCTGATATTTTGATCGGCAATCTAAAGCTTTTTCTAATGCATAGTTGAAGGAATTGGATTCCTTCAACGAATCTTGACCAGATTTGTAATCCCTTTGCAAACTTCTTCTATATGATGTACGGACACTCAACACTCGCAAATATTCTAATCCAGTATAGTGAATATGCTGGGAATTTTTCTCTTATTGCCTTGTGATTAGTACAAGCAAAGTACTCGGTGCCCTCAAATCTTTAGACTGTACTAAAGGACTAGGACCAGACGGTATTCCACCAATTTTCTTTAATAAGACTTGTTCATGCGTTCAAAACCAAAAGTCATTTATTCAAACTAGGCTGAGACTCAGGTCTTTTTGAACGGCAAAATTACATAAGACAGTCCCCCAAAAACGCCCGCCCTTCACCACTTCCTAGTGCTTTCGCTGCGTTATGTGCCCCATTACTAATATTTTTACTAAATGTTTATGTCAGGTAACTTTTCCAGAAGTTTGAAAATATGTTATTACTCTCTTTCTTATGTCTCAAGTAGAACACAAATAGTGGCTGTCAATGGGTTTCTTTCTACCACCAACCGCAACGTCAGGGGTGCCTCAGGGCCGAATTCTCAAATCAAATCATTTATTTGCATAGAATGTAGGTATTGTAGATCAGACCTCTGTTATTTGTAATTTTTACTAACGATACCGATATGTGTTTTCATAACTCTACATATATTTTCTGCGAACGATCTAAAAAAAATGTAGACCTATTAGATCTATACTAGACAGTCATTTACTCAAACAAGATCTTCAAAGCTTAGTAGAGTATTGTATTAAAAATAACTCCTACCCAAATATTGTTGTATCAGCTTAACTAAACAAAACAATTTAAGTATACGAGATAAAACAATCTGAGTAATCTAAGGAATATTGTTCGATGATAAACTGCACCTTAATGCTCACGGTGGACGCACATGTTAATAAAATCATAAGTCTGGCTTTATGGTATAAATGAATTCGTGAAGATCAGACACGGAATACGTCCACCCGTGCACACACACATTTACATATCGGATTCTTAATCCGGTATCTACTAGAATATGCTGTGCTGGTGTGGAGTGATAAATGAATTTATTTCTTTCTGTATGTAGGTTGGTACAAACACTTCAATAAATAATAAATATACTTAAGTTCTTGAAAATAATAAAATTCTAACCGTTGTTCTAGATGTCATTATTGCAGCTGGCATCGTACTTACCACCCATAAAGCGATTCACTGAAAAAAATACAGCTTGCTCTCTTTGAAGGTTAGACGTACCTTTCTAGAAACAGTTTCAATACGATCTGTGTAACAACTCGTATGGTATGTTTGGATATTTTGTAACAAGTTGTGCTATGTTGTCTCTAGAGACCATTCCGCGACGTGAGATGCACACACGACCTGTTTTCGCCGTCACTCCTTGTCGTACAAATGCCTCTAAGTCGCGTCGCAGGCAATTTTCATAGGATTTTCTCTTGTTTTCAAGGTTTCCTAACTTGGATCTATTTACTTCATCCGTTGGAAAATTTAAAAAAATAGCTGACAGAATAAAATAAATATCCCTTATGTGATTAAGTAAATCTCTCGTAGTGTTCCTTAGCAGTAATTTATGTGTATTTGATTTCATGTACTTATCTATTCAATACCGTGTTTTGCTTTATCAACATTGTCTTTGTCTTTTTTTGCATCAATGGAGAACGTTGTTGGTTGCACATTTGTATCAATCCTTATGTTCTATTTATTTGTAATATATAATGTGTAAATGTTTATTCTTCACAATTAATGAAATGGAAAATAATTTAATTTAATTTGATACGAGTAAAATGAAACTGTTTATTATCTCAAAATGATTTTTGAATCACTTTCGTGTGTCTAGATCGAATTTCACTTTATACATTGCTTTGATATATTCTCAGCAATTTTCCCAACGTTTCCCTGTAACATGCTGAAGCTTGGATTTTTCGGCTTGTCATCGAAAAATTGCGATAACTTAGCCGCCTCATATGATTGAACTCTAGTGATATGGTATTCCTTTCGCAGAAAATCTTCCAGTGGTGGTTGAAAAACGATTTGATATAAATTCAGTTTGATTATATTGCTGAATCTTTTAATTTGGTACATTGTTTACACAAAATAAATAAATGCTTACTATTTATCAATTTCGTGACAACGCTCGGATGCTTTGGTTGACAAACCGTAGAAAGCTCTTCCATATTTACTTCAATCACCCGCTTCAAGCTTAAAATATTATATTTTATTTTACTTAAACCAGTCGGTCTCGCCCAGCCCACAATGGGAAATCGTGTTACCTAGTAGTGGATTGTGCAGGTCAGGTAGGCAGTCGCTTCACTTAAAATATTATAATTCAGCTGCATCCAGTTAGGCTGGAAAGGAAACCGACCCCAACAGGAGAAAAAGGCTAGGCAGATGATGATAACTTAAGTCTGCATCGGCAACTGGGCACGTTAGAATTAGTTATAGTTGTACGCTTCTAATTTGTCAAAACCGGCCTCTTTCGCTCTCAAAGCTTCCCTAATTTCAATATGCCGCCGCCAGTTTCACGCCGATCAGAATTCACGTTTTCACGCCACATTTGGTTCAATTACTGCTGAGCTGAATTTAGCTGCGTTCTAGACCATACGGGTCACTGATCAACGATCATTAACACGCTCTGACGGCACTCGTGATCCTCATACTTAAACCTTCATTTTGCAGATAAATTAGTTTTGCATGTTTCCCGTCTTGTAGAAGATTGGGTTTTGGAGCTATAAAGGCTTCGTGTAGGAAAGTTTAGAGTCCAAGACTCCATTATTGTACCTAATATCCTGCATTTCGAATTGCCCAAAATAGCATTTTTCTGTAATGCAGTCGTAGATAAGTAGCTTCTAAATAGAGTCGTCCCAGAGGCTACGAGTTTGGACCTCTGGAATATTTTTTAAAATCATATTTCTGACCTTCAGTAGTCCTAAACTGTCCGTCCACAGCACAAAGAATCAACATTATACGAGCTAAATATACTTACGAAATATGACTTCGTCTTACTTCAATTCAAAACCTTGTACGAACAAGTAATATTTCTCGAATCTGCTTTATAATTTCGTATTCATGGTCTAAGTTTTATTACTCCGAGTACCTCGCGCCCCTTACCGCGGACTCGCTGACTCGTAAAATATGCGTCTACTCGTCTACAAGAGGATTAAAAATAAAAGCTTGTAAAAAACATACGTTTATAATATTAAAACCCAACATACTATCCTCTTATTTGCCTTTTTTTCTGATCTGGATTAGCTGGGTAGTCACAGATGCATAAACTCCAAAGCAATGGGATGTTTGAGTTCATGCCCCTGTCATCTGCTTCAAAAGTCAATTTTCTTGTTAGCTCATGTTTAGCGATTTTAAGTCGGAGCCTAATAAATACAGCACTTGTCTAGATTATAAGGACCTGTCAACTGTTACACTATTGCAAAAAAAAATATGATGATACGGATAACTGGTAGATTCCAAAGCATGTAAGTAGATAATACATTGTCTCAGGTTGCAAACTCCAAACTTATCTTCAATTACAAAAGTAACAATATCCTTTATGTGGTATCAGTCAATTAACTACTTGCATGATAACCAGCTGCCTACGACTAATTACAATTTGTCTTTTTTTGTTCTCAAAAAAATAGCTATTGAAAGTGATATCAAAAATATTCCTATTGAAGTAAGATAACAACGCAGAATACAAAGTAACGCAATACAGTTTGAAACACATGTTGATAATACGTAGGTATATAAACAAAGACAATAAAACTTAGTATGTAACGAGGGCAGAAAAACATGATATTTCGAACAAAGAAACCGTTATCCTGATTCGTCATACACTGGTGATTAATGTGAGCAATCTAGTTCAGAGCATTGACGAATAAAAACGTATTAATTTTTATGAAGAATCAGTTGAGATTTTGAATATTTTTGAGTGTCTGCGTAGTTAAGATCTTGAATTTTACAACGAACTATTCATGAAGGTCTCATTTGACTTGTACTATTTTATTAGATCCTCCTAAATAATGCAAATTGCTAGCATACTGGATTAGAATAGGAGACGGGACATCTAATTCGTTCAGTCATATCGTGATGATTCATTTGATTGTTGGCTTGCCTTCCAAAATTATTCTTCTTGTTTCGTTGGAGGTCAATGTTTCGTACTGATTTGATAATTGAATTTTTAGATAGCTTCTCGTGCCAATTCATCGACCAATTAATGCGTTGGACCTTGGCAATTAACCGCGACAGGAGTAGGTATGGCTTCAGGTCTAACGTTTCATCCTCCGACCAAAGACATTGCGGTTTTTGGCTTCACATTAACCGCTGTGTTCCAATTTAATTTAGCCGCGATCTATCTCAATCTTTATTTCGCATCATTGAGATCCTTTATTCGTTTTGTACATATTGATTTTCCGCGTATCCTTGAGGCGGCGAGGTTCTCCAGCCGTAGGTATAGTTCTCACCTTGAGAATGTAGCACAGGACACGAAGTTCGCAAAGCTTCTATAAGCCGAGACTACTTAAGATTGTACAAAGAAAGGCTCAGCTTCAAATAATAAAGGAAACGCACATGTACAAAAAGTCTTAATCGTACAAAGCGTCTGGCCTTGATCGATCCATGTGCGTGTGTCATTCTCTTTACAGCTTTTGTCGGCGACGGTCGTGCCTTGAACCTCTTTGATAGCATTAAGGGAAGTCCGTTTGTGTAGAGTTACGGCTACCTGCAGCCGTGCGGTGGATTACGGTTGGACTACGGATAATCTCGTCCTTACTTTGTACGCTTGTTTACAAAGGATATAGAAAGTAATTTAGATTATTTTTTCAAGATAGTGAAAAGTAAATAACCTATAGGAGCAATCAAAATAAATCAAGTAGAACGGAGGGGGCAAAGGATTAACAAAGATGTTGTTACACATGAAGGGTCATTATAATATTATGGACCCTCGATTTGATCCCTCTTCGTATTGAATGTCGTATAGAATTAATGTCCCACCCATGGATGTCTATCTGTCGAGAACTACATTACGGTTTTGTGGATTACTTTTTAATGTCTGTGAGATTAGCGATCGGTCTATCTCTATCTGAATGTTACGCCGGCCGAGCACACTCTTTGTATAAGTGGTTAGGTAACGCAATTTACAATAAGTAGAAAATAAATGCTATGAATAATACTGATCTGCCGCGTCTTACAAGTTTGTTCATTTGAAATGTTACATATGAATATACATAATACGCAGCTCCATAAAATAACAAAGATTAAATCTAATTATTTAAATTCTTGGAAAAGGCTCAAAAGGGCAAAGGTTGGGAAAGCTAACGTGAAAACCCCTTTATTTGGAATTAATTTTAAAGTTTGTTATCTATAGTAATAAAAGCTGAAGAGTTTGTTTGTTTGAACGCGCCAATCTAGGACTAGTCGGATTTAAAAGAAATATTTTAGAATTTGATAACCCAATACTTCAGGAAGGCTACCAAAGCGATGGTGGATCGAGGGAACAAGAAATTGACGCGGGAGAAATCGCGGGCAGAAGCTAGTCGTATAATAAATGTTAATAGGTAAAGACTAAAACAAGGTGCGCGCCTTTAACGGTTGGGTCATGCCGGTTTTGATGTACTCTTTCGGCATACTCAAATGGACTCAGACTGAACTCGACGCCCTGGATCGACGGGTCCGTACACTGCTGACTGCAAACCGGATGCATCACCCACGATCATCGGTGATGAGACTGTATATCCCGCGGAAGTGCGGGGGTCGAGGCTTTTTAAATGCGAAGACCCTCCACAACCGCGAGGTGTGCAGTCTCAGGGAATATTTTTTTTAAACCGAAATGGGTATGCACCGTGAATACCGTGATGTGATCGCAGTGGACAAAGGGCTCACCACGTTGTCCATGGCTAAAGAGAACTGGCGCAAACCTGTTATACTAACTATCGATGACCGCAAGGAAATATGGCGAAACAAGGAGCTTCACGGGCGCTTCTATCGGGCTCTCCATGAACCCGGTGTTGATTTCTTGGCGTCCGTATCCTGGCTACGTTTTGGTGACCTTTTCGGGGAAACTGGAGGTTTCGTCTGTGCAATTATGGATGAAGTTATCCTGACGAATAACTACCGGAGACATTATGAAGGACGGGACGGTTGACGTGTGTCGGGCATGTCACCATCCGGGTGAGTCCATCAGACATATTATCTCTGGTTGTTATCGGCTGGCTAACGGCGAGTACTTGCACAGACATAACCAAGTAGCCAGGATTATTCACCAGCAACTTGCTTTGCAATATAAACTTGTGGATTCTGAGGTACCGTATTACAAGTATGTGCCCGACCCAGTTCTTGAAAATGACCATGTCACGTTGTACTGGCACCGGTCTATCATTACTGACAGGACTATTGTAGCCAATAAGCCTGATATAGTGGTGATAGATCGGTTAGCGCGCCGCACAATGATAGTCGATGTTACCATTCCGCATGACGGGAACCTCGTGAAAGCTGAGAAAGAGAAACAAATTAAATATCTTGACTTAGCACACGAGGGAGGTTGTTGACATGTGGAATGTGAACTCGGCTGTAATTGTGCCGATTATCGTATCAGCCAATGGACTGGTGGCCGAAAGCCTCGATCAACATCCCTCGAGGCTCTCGTTAGGCGGTTGGATCAAAGGCCTGATCCAGAAGGCAGTACTCCTCGATACGGCTCGCATCGTGAGGAGGTTCCTGTCTCTGGAGCCCTAACCACCGGTAGCTTGGACC
Source organism: Polymixis lichenea (assembly GCA_949091785.1). NCBI lineage: Eukaryota > Metazoa > Arthropoda > Insecta > Lepidoptera > Noctuidae > Polymixis > Polymixis lichenea. Next base: position 23,724,316 of record OX420937.1, read on the forward strand.
CTGCTCCCGTTACCGGCGGACCGCTATTTTTATATTTTTAAATGTTTTTTTTAAGTTACTTTTATAAAAATATTTTAAAATGTAATAAAATAAGATATAAAATGAATAAACGAATAATAATTTAATTTAACATCTATTAATTTAATATCTATTCAAAATTTAATGTAATTTATTCGAATACTATGGGTGTATGTGTAAAAACTTGCCTGAAATAAATTAATTTTGTTTTTGTTTTTTTAATTATTTTTTATTTAGGCTCATTATTTCTCTTGTTTTTTTTAAATCGTTTCATTAATACATAAGCTTTGTAATCATTTCATCTCAACCTAACCTAACCTTTAATACCCAAAGTATTTAACTTTCGAAAGCGAACATCTTTAATAAAATTATTTTCCTTTTCGAACTCTCCGAAAGTTTGCACGGTCCAGATGGCTTGGAATTTGACATGTATAGTAAGTAATAGCCATATGGCGTTCGTATCTCTTCGCAAATATTTAAGCTCAACGCTAAATCATAGCTGAACCTTCCTCTCCGAACCAAAACGTTGTATCATCTAATCATCCATTTATATTCTGCCGAAGAGTTGTAAAATGAGGTTCAAACCTTACAACAACTTTGGCTCCCGCTAACATGTCCACAATGATCGCGTTATCTGCTTCTATTTTAATATTTCGCACATGTTATCATTACCTGTACAGAAATGTCCAGTGGGTACGAATAAGAAATACAGCCGCGTTGTCTGAATAATTTATAAGTCCTAGTCAATATTAATGACGCAACTTTTCAACTCTGATTACTTATCTCCGAACGTGGTATCCATTATTAATATCTAATCGAGAGACCCCCTTAATTATCATTATTTTGTTTGCGCACTCTTTACTGCTGTCAACGGCACCCCTTTAATTGGTTTTAATGTCTCCCGCACCCATTAATATTACTTTGTTAAAATTTATTGCACGCAACGCGTTCACTGTACTGCCAGCTCTATTTACACGTAATCTCTTTACATTTCTTACAGTATCTCGATCCGCAGTACACAATATGTTACCATTCCAAGTTATTTAACTCACGTATATCGTCCTCTTCTACTCGTACGTACTAAGTTACTCCGGATGTCTGGCTGGACGTAAACGGGTGAAACTCTTCAAGGATAACGCCGAAAACATCCAGCGGGATAATTTTGATAGGGAGTTAGTGTTAGGCTGTGTCTGCGTCAAAATACGGGTCGGCGGTGTCTAAGCATTGCTTGAAACAAGGCAAAATCGATACTGTTGCCGTCGCAGGCGGACGCGCGCCGCTGGCTCCGAATTATATTCTCAGCCAAATCCAGCCGGCACGTGACCCAACTTGTTGCCGCTCTGGAGAGAGACAAAGCTACATAATTATAGCTGGCAATACGCTGGTGGTGAGATCGTGGCCACCGATGGCGGATTATTGACCATTATCTTAAGTGTCCCATTTAATTTTTTTGAAGCACCATTGACACCATTATGGTCGAGGTTTTACTTTACAATCAATGTTGAAATGATGGAAAGTATAACAGTTTAAAAAGAGAATTACACGTATAAGGATGAGTCGGAAAGACTATTATCTCTTATCTCGTATTATGAGCGAATTAAAATCTACCATTAGTAATTGAATGAAACTTCATGACAATAATTATATGGTTAAATAATATAATATCTGTTAAAAACACTTTTTATTGACGCCATTATGGTCGGGGTTTTACTTTACACTGATCATTTATATGGATGTTGGAATGATGGAGAGTATGACAGCTTAAAAAGAGAATATAAATCTTGCAAAAAGGCTTATTATTATCGCTACCGCATCGCTTGTGAATGTGACTGCAGTCGTGCGCTGCACGTATAATAAGCGTCTAAAGCAAGAATTATTAATCTTGTTGCCCCACGTTGGGCGCCAACCTGTCGTCTATATTAAAACGCTTTTTATAAAGCCACTGAAGTGAATTTGGCAATCAAGGAACATTTTTTTTGTAAAAAATCCAGACAAGGAAACAATCTGCCCAAACTAATTTTGCTTATGAAAGTTAGAAAATAATGATGTCTGTTAAGTTGACTTTATGTCAAAAGTTTCCTGTAAATAAAAGCCTCAGAAAAGTTTATTAGTCACCTCTGTGCGTTGAGTCGACGACGAACTTTTATTGAGGAAACTAATTTATCACTGCGGTGATATGATCTATGGAACGCAGTCGTCGGTGTCGAGGGTAGACGGACTACCGGTATTATCTTGAACTTCATGTTCTTTTGATGGAGTGTTCGTTCGCAAATTGTCGGGGATTTTATGTCGTCCCCTAGCGTAATACATTTTGTGAATTTGCATTTTTATAAAGTACCTAAGTCTGTTCTTACAGTAAGCTTTATGTAATAAGGAGGATTACACCACTTGTGTAAACCAGAACACGAACTTTAGTGTAGGTTTGGGGCTCAGTTGGTCTGTAAAACGCAAGTGGTTGTCATTAGGCACGGTTTCTAGTGACGTCAGCCAGGCGGACGCCAGCCTTGGCGGTATTTCCACGGCTATGTCGGCTCCAGTCCGTATGCACCGGCCGAGCGAGGATCGCTCCTGGTATTCCCAGTTATTACCGCAGGGGGACGCGGTCTAGGGGTTGTTGGCCGGAATCGATCCGCCGCACCACGGCCGGTGTTACCGGTGCACGGGGTTACGACACCATCACCACTGCAGTCTTCCTATTCCATTTCTCTCTTGCACTGGACTAGGTAAGCCGTTTCGCTAGCTGTTTCGGGACCCAAAATTTAACCTCACTTTGCTGCTTTTGAGAAAATGTCCTTCGGTGTTTTCGACCGTGTTGAACATCTGAGAGGTGTCGGGAAAGTCATTCAGTGATAGATTTTGAGAACAGGAAATCAATCGGAAGCAATTCGAGTGGCGAAACAAATTCAGCGTGACGTTGCCGGCTGTTAATTGGCTGCGGGTGGCGGCGCCGAGACGGCGGCGGAACCTCCGCATGGAGGCTCCCTCGCGTGCCCTCCCCCAAGCACGCGCCCGCCGCCCCCCAACAGCTCGGCGTTTTTATGAGCGAGAAGTCCGTCGAGACCCGCACGAGTCTGGGCGGTTCTTAAATTAGTTTGTCTTCCCCGACCCTAGACCTTGTAGTTGCTAGGTGCGGTTTTGGACTCCAACGTATCATATTCTTGGTCAAGTCTATCAAGTCTGAGCAGTTCCTACTTCTTTGGATTTTAGACGTCACTTATACTTTGGCGCTTTCTCTAACGGAGGTTGATATCTTCTTCCATAGAGGAAATCAAACTTAAGTTTGAAATCTCATACCTACCCTCATATGCAGGGACTTGACGCGACGTAATACACGTCGTGGGTGACATTATTTTTCCATTTTGTAGGCTTATTTTCTTGTGCGGGTTATCAAGTTAGGGACGGTAGCGCGCAAGGGGTGGCTGCGGGGTGGGTCCGCAGGGCGGGGGTTGCGGGGTGCGGGGTGAAGCTATCGACCGGCCCTCCCCCCGGCGTGGTTCAGTTTCCGGGCGAGAGTCGCGCAGTCCGCCAGCGCCGCGACGCGACTCCGTCACACGTTAGATAGTCAATTTGATCATCACCATGTTGATAGGGCTCGTTCGGGACTCGGTGATGCAGTGCTTCTGCCACTCATGCCGCGCGCCAGTTCTGCCTGCAGGTTGGGAACACCGCTGCTATGGACGAATTCTTCGTAATCATCACATATTCCACGCGCGACGCTGTTGCTGCTCTTGCTGCGGAGACAAACGCCCTACTTTTTTTATCTGAAAATGGTTAACGAATTCCAAATCTTATGTCAAAATCTCAACAAATTGTTACAGGGAAGGCAAAACAGGGTAACCAACCCTTTTAACTGTCAGCTGCAGCTTCTCCAGTTGGTTTAAGTTTGTCAAATTGAAGGTAACTAAGTTAAATCGCTGTTGCTTTGTGCTTTCTTGATCAGTTACGAATTTCCAAATTTTGTTCCATGTCTCAGATGTCTGTTATTGAGTCTTCATGGCTGCCGGCCGGCCGGCGGGGGGAGGGGCACCGGCCGGCGCCTATATTTAAATTGCATCTGACGTAAATCACGTGATCCATCGATTACCAGCAAAGAGCAGTGTTGTTGATGACAATCGATGTCTGTCAAGTTCCCAACGTGATGATAACAGTGTGGGTCAAACGTCAACGTCTCCTTGACATTTTTGCGTCTCGAAGACTAGTCGCAAGATTTTGTCAGTTATGTAAGGTTCTATTGCGTTCTTTGACAAATTACCTCGACTATAAGGAAAACGCAAAATCTTTCTAATTTTGCTGTGTCAGGATATGGAAGAATTTTATTGTATTACGTTGTCTACGATATACATTATTTTTTGTCTGGATTTTCAGGGCTTTGAGCGCTGAATCATGTTCGAGCTTTTCTAGTTTTACGGATACCTGTCAGTCCGTGTCGGTCTCACTACAACTATTGATTAAACATTACTGCATAATGTCCACCATTTTGTACCGGCTACGAATCGCGATACTGTGACTCGCGTCCACCATTCTGCGCAGAGTACCAACCTAGTAGATGCTCCTGTGTGGAAGACCACAAATCTAAAATTAGAAAACCCTTTTAAGAAAATGATTTCTTTCATCTTACGTAACAGTTTCAGATTCCGTAACATTGAAGCAGTTCAAACATACTTGTCTGGGGAATTCGGAAAAATAGTTGTTTTCACATAATGTCGTAGGCTTGATTAAATTATGTCACGCAATCGCAACATAATCACTTTAGTGGGCCCTTCGTAAAATGTTTTGGTATTTTATGCGCCACTACGCACGCATTTGAAGACCTCGTGTCGTTTTATTATTGCGGGCTTGTTAATTAACGACATTTTTCATACATTTCGACGTTAATGCTGGCCATTAGTCAGATTGCGAAAAGGATAAAAAACGTTGATTGCGCAGAATTTACAAGAATTCGTTTTTATTTTCTTTTGCCAAATGATATCCCTAAGTTCTACTCTTGGAAATCATAATTCATTTTTTATTGGAGTCTATAGTTTTTACCAAGAATTGAGTCATCAATTTTTGTCATATTCAAATGGTAGACTAAAAAACATGAAACGGCAAAGTAAGTTTGAAATCGACCTAGACGATATACCTTCTGAATTATTGATGTTCGTAACATTAAACGAATTACGATCGATCACCACTGGGTAAGTATAACCAAGCACGGTCCTTGGTATTCAACTTCATGGCTTCAAAGACCATAAAACATGGGCTTTACGGACCATACCAATAGCCTTGGAAATGCGAATTTCTAAGAAGGCATTTTCTTCAGAACCACTGTGATTGTTCTTTACAGCGGCTATGAACATTCTATACCGCATTGTATGGCTGGAATCATTCGTGACGTGAAATACCTTCGTAATTAACACTCTTACGGTTACCTAATTAATCATCATCGCATAATTCGCTTCGTAACGTCATATAATGCTTGTCACTACATTTGAAGTGTGTTTGGATTAGTAGACACGCTATTGTGAAGTGACAACAGGGGGACGAGACTCGAGATCACATAATTGTTTTGGGGACGATTATAACACTGGGTTTAATTGGCTTAACAAGTCCTACACCCTTTGTCGAGGGTGCGGCGTGCTTACAGATTTTGATCATCTTTATTACCATGTCGTTCTGCCTAATAAAAACATTACTTTTACATTGTGATGAGCGCGTCAAATGGATTACTGTCGTTGGGGTCCATGGTTCATAATACAAGAAGAATAGAAGTTAACGCCTTTTTTATTCGCAGATGAGACGACACACGTTATTGATCCCGTATAAGGGTTCAACAATGCTATAAAAACATACGTTTCATCTCATGTTCGGGATCTAACGTGTATTACTTCCATAATAGAAACCGGAACATCGTGCGGCTCAAGTCAAGGTTTTGCCGATATCTAGATTTGGCGCCAGATATGTCCACAATGATGCATTGCAGGTGCTTACAAAGTTTGCGTGTTTCAAACTATTCCGGCCACCAGCTGTCGCGGCCAACTTGAGGATTTCCAACTGAGCTACTTAACGACTAGCAGTGACTTAAATAATTTCGACCTCAACTCCGAACTTAGTCGTGAATGGATTTAAAAATAACACTTGCGGGGAACGCTCTAAAAGGGGTTGCACACAAACAAAGTCACACCCATTTTCCTAATGAGCGTAACTCGTAAAGAGGACGTCGGTGCCGTCACCGCTAGAATGTTCTCAACGCTGCATAGAATTTATCTCTTGTTTCTGCATCGCCTAGCCGCCGCATTTGCGCCGTGTTTAAAACACTCGTACGTGCCAACGCTCGTATTCCCAGAGGTAGTAAATTTACTTTCAGCTCTCCCCTCTAGGGTTTTAAAGCCAGCCTTTAAATATTTTATCAGGTTTTCCATGTTGTATCGTGCGGCGCCGGGGGGGCTGCCCGTCGACCTTTCAGTTATAACTGCCCCGTTTGTATTCGATTACCATACTTTTTCTGCTTTATTCTTTTTATGCACGTTCATTAAATTGTTGTTTTATACGATCCTATACAGCTGCAACTCGATTGAATATGGATGAAAAATTATTTATTAGAATTCTGAAGCACACGTGAAATCGGCTTGGGTTCAATTACGTTGTTTTCGTGCATATTTTATGCAAAGCGAAAGTCTTGAAATCACATGCTGTGACTTTATGCGATACTTGTGTCTGCTCATTTATCAAATCATTCTGTAATCTGTGTTTATAATCTTGACTGTCTCAAGACCACAAAATTTGCATATGCATCTCTTCGAAAGTCTGCATAGACTTCTTGGATTCCCTATTCTAAAATGGGTATTCCATCAGTATTCAACTTTAAGTTGGTCGTGGTCTAAATTTTTCATTCGCATCAGTCTTTGCGGTTGCGTAAAACAGCTAGGATCAGAACGGTTTACCGCAATGATTTCCCTTACTTGGTAATTTGTGAAAATAGTGATGAAGGGAGACTCGATTACACGGAATTGAGGAGACATCTCATGACAATTGTTTTGACGTGAATTATGGCGAAAGCTAATTAACTTTTGATAAATAGCCCTCCCGAGACGGTCGTGCAATCACAAATATTGTTTTCGTTACGATTGTTTGGTTTGAGCAAACTTGGATTTTAGGAAATTAATTTCGCTCGGGGCAGGAGCTTTTGTTTTATGTGGGTGTTTCGTTTGTAACTAACACTTTTAACGTTAATTTATCATTCCATTTTCCTGACATATTTATATCACCAATGTTCTGCCGAATGTCCGACTCTTGAGTGCTCGCATTGCTTAAAAAAGATACCCAAAATTAACACACAACAATCTTACCTTGTTTAAACTTTGTCCATGAATTGGCTGAGAATTAAAGTTTAAAGTCGACTTACCACTTTGTAAAGCATGGTCTCAGCCTCTTCTGCTGTGTAAACCGGGACTTAGCGCTGCCGTGAGGGATTATCCGTATTTACGGCGAATTTCGCCGGCACTCCGGCATTCCCCTCACGTAGCGGCCTCATCTCCCGACGTCGTGTCGACGTTATTACCTCGATACTATTACCGAGACGTCCCCAACAACATGAGTTGGGGCCCAAATATCTAATAAATGACTATTCATTTGCGACCTCGACTTCGGAGTCTTGAAAGTTTGACGTCATCTTGGCTGGAATGGTTTTTGGGGTCATGAGAACGCTGGTTTATAATAGCCGTTCAGTAGAGGGACATCATTTTCAGTAACACCAACTTCTTTTACTTCAAATTACGTAACATTTCCAGTAATTTTAGCTTAATCATTTGACATTGAAAGTTCACCTTTTGTGTCAACATCAGGTAATTTGATGGAACGAATCCTTTTTCATTACACAAATAGGCTGAAAAGGTTATTCATGTATCTTGTAAAGCCATAAAAAGAAATTTCAGGAAATGTGGATCATAAAACTTGTTTCATTTATTACTATGATGCATGGCATGTAGGTACTTATTAGCTCGAAGCTCTATCTACTCTATGATAGCCATTAGCTAGGTACATGTGTGGACTCCGACATTTTCTATTGATTGTTAGTTCACCACAATCGATGTTTTTACCAGTCACGCGAGCCTCGAATGTCGATTCATTAAAGCTTGGGTCCGAATGTTCTTCAAATAAACATTAGTTGGGTCGATTCGGTCGACGAAATCGTTTTTCGATTGTCCGTAAGTGTTGTTTGGGGGTCTGTTGACTTGGCAGTGGAGGCTCGACTTTGGAAGGTATTTTCAAACGACGTTTCCAGTAGTTCTCAATCTGGATGGATTAATTTACCACATTTAGCTTTCTAGATAATTTGCCCATGAAGTGCCTATAAAGATCTTTTTTGTTGGAAAAAATTTGAAACACTTCCTATGGCAATTGGTTTAGTCTGTTTTGCCAATTAATGTACCACCTTTTCAAGTCAGAGGGTTAGTTTGTCTCCGCGGGAGTCATCAGCGTCGTGGGCTCTCGGGCTCCGCTGACGGCCTCTTTCTGTTCCTAGCTCACCGACGGTCAGCGCCCGTCAAGAAACCAGTCGGCAAACCAAGGACCAAGCAACCAAAGAAGGTCAAATTCATAAGTAAGTGGTGCTTCGCAGGAAAACAAACATTATGAATTCTATAGTAAGAATCATGACAATCTGTTGAGGTAATGAGTAAATCGATTTGATACCGATTACGGGTTGGCTCGTTATATTACCCCACTTAGCCGCAAGATTAAGTTCTATTTTGACGATTCATTTTCAAATTCTTTTTTAGGGTTCCGTACTCAAAGGGTGCCAACCGGACTCTTATTACCAAAGCCTCCGCTTTCCGTCCGTCCGTCCGTCAGTCTGTCAGCGGGCTGTATCTTATGAACTATTACTACTACATAGGTAGAAATATTTTTAGTGTGTAGGTATGGGTAAGTTTTTATCCAGTGCGCAAACTGTAATCATGAATAACGAAAAATTTCGACGCTAGGGGGTCTAGAATGATATGGTAACATATCATTCTAGACCCCCTAGCGTCGAAATTTTTCGTCGGTTATATAAAAAAAAATCAGCTGTTTCATAGAAAAGTGCAATACCTACGCGATCAAATTGTATTGAACAGCTGATTGTTTTTTGTATTACCGACGAAAAATTTCTGTGCTGGGGGTCTAGAATGATATGCTGAATTCATGGTCACAGTTTGCGCACTGGATAAAAACTTATCCTGTATAGACCGATTTTCAAAATTCTTTTTTTTGTTCCGAAATGATCCCATATAAATTTCGTATGGATCTCATGATGCGTTTCGGAGACAGACAACGGACCTCTTCAAAAAATGACAGCAGATCAACCGCGATTGCTGCTATCGCATAAATATACATTGTTTTGACCCCAAGGATGATGAAATTTCGAATGATGAAATAATTTGGGGTAGGTACTATAACTAAAAAATTAAAATTAAAAACTTTTTCTAAAAAAAGAAAAATAACTTTAATTTTGGAAGGCGGTGACAAAAAATTAAATAGCCAAAGTCACCGCCTTCCGAAATTAAAATTATTTTTCACTTTGTAGTGTTTTTCCTGAAGTCGGTTGTTTTTTTTTGTTTTTGAAAAAGTTTTTATTCTATCACAAGCTTATGTAACTTGTGATAGAAAAACCGGCTAAATGATTTCAATATAAATTAAGAGACCATAACGGAACAGCAGCCTTTAAATCCAGACAGTTAAACCTGAACTTAGTACTAAAATGCTCAATTTCAAAAGATAAAAAGACATTAAATTGTAGCAGACAGCCATTTGGACATGTTTCAATTTGGCTGCCAAAAAGTTGGCTTGTTTTAACTTAACTAAGTGCAGTGACGAAGTGGTAATGTCATTCAGAGTGACTGCCAAAGGATTTAAGCTTGCCCCTCAGCGCAAACAGGGTGAAAAATTCTCTTTCAGAGACTGTCACGGAGTATAAAGAAAATGGAGTGTTTGGCCTTTACACGCATTTTTTACCAATCCAACCCGTATTTAGTATAAACATACGCGCTTCTCACATCGACGACTGCGAACTAGGCTCGTGTCTTTTTTCCATTTGCGGCAAGGATAGAAACGCAAGTGCTTTACACACCATTTGACATACATTATCACTCCATTAGCCTACAACTCTGTGCCAGGCGTATACAGGGTGAGATCCCTTTTCAAGATAGTACACTACACAGCCCCGGGGATGTGAGCCCTCTTTGTGTGGCAGCCAGGCGGGTCAAGAGTTTTCATTTTCACCCCTTTTAAGTGAGTTATTGTTAGTTTTGTTTTGTGCGCGTGTGTTTGTTTTTTGAAGCCCCTTTTCACGTGGGAGAGCGAAATTCCGACACTTATTTAAGACCCTTGACGTGTTTTCCCCTCTACGTTATGTTCCCTTTTATCCAGGAAATGTTCCTCAAGAAAAAAAATAAAGTAGTAGGTTTCTTTATAAGCAAGCACTGTTGGAAATGTTCAACCATCGTTTTCAGTGCGAACTTTTCCAAGTAGGTTTGATCAAATATTTATTCGTGTAGAGAAAGTCACCCCATATCCTGTAACAAAGGGCTGAGTCACCTGTTTTCATACAGACATAGTTTGCCGACACAGTCATACCCTGAAACGCGATTGTAATGCAATTGGCGTGACTCATAGGGGGCGAGCAGAGTCGGGAGTCCCGAGACTCCCTCCCAATAATTAAACAATACAGCATTCCTAACCCAAGGAGAAGTTTACCCGACCTTGAATATTACCGTAATTTATCCCTTACCCCGTTGCGTTTTAAGAATTCCACCCCTAAACGTCGGGGGCGGTAATTTAATGAGTTTAGCGAGTGTATTCAGATGGGGACGTTAATTAACGCCTTTAAAATTACGGTTAATTTGTGAAATATTGTAAAGGAAATTAGTGGGACGGTTTGGGAGATGAAAATGGTAATTTGTGGGGTTCATGGGACTTTGAAAGCGTCAACAGCTTTGTGTGTTTAGTTGTAATTTTTTATGTGAAAAGTCAATTGTGTTTTCGCAATTGATTGTAGAGATGTTGAAAATCTATTTAGTTATTACGGCCCATACACTACCCCGCAAAGCCAAAAGAGTTTATGATTTAACAAGCTTTGTGTTTTTTTATACAACAGAGCCCCTTTCCATTGGGTGGATTTACGCGAGGTTACAATTTCAGAACATTCTAGAAAAATTTCATAACTCCGTTTCAACATTCCCTCAAATTATTTTAAAAACGTTTTGGACCCGAAACAATAGCGCGGGGCCTTCTGTGTTCAGGGTCACGCTGGCGGTCGATTTTTAGGACACGTATTTACATAGACACGGTTTATTTTAGGCTGCTGGCTCTATTGGTAGGATTATGTTCACAATTGGATCATTTGGGGTTGGTTAAATGATCATACCATACATATTTTAGGCTTGTAATTTCGGAAGTCGAATGTTTCCGGAGGGACCAAATTATGTAGGTACCTGCCGAAAAGAAAATATGTTCGAAAATCAGATGATTTTTAAGTAGGTAGAGAACTCATTCTGGTATCAATGCGAATCCTATGTATTAATATTAACTAATCCTATCTAAGTTAGACCATGTATAGCTATTATATTAGTTTGCAACTTACAACGATATCTTTGTAATTCAAATATAAAATATTTGGTTTCACATAAATCTTGGCGCGGGAAAAAAAAATCCTGAAAGGCGTTAAGACCTTTGCAGTTACGCGCATAGTTCTACATTTTATAGAGTTTCCTGTCGGCTCTTCTCCAAAAGAAACGAACAATTGGAACCGTACTCCTAGCTTTTGACGTCACGAATCCCCGTTTAGTTTAATTTTTTTTAACCGACGAAAAAACGGAGGAGGTTCTTCTTATTTTTTGTTTAACTTATACTGTCCCACAGCTGGGCATTGGTTGGGGAAGAGCGGACACGAAACTCTTAATACCCCTGCGCGTTGCACCTCTATTGTTTGCATAGCGTTCGATAAGAGCGCACAATTATTGTATTATGCGACGCCATCGACGCGTGGTTCCGACTCAATGTAAAATAGTGACATAACTGTTACTGTCATTGAAAAGAGAGTTTTTTTATTGTTATTGTATCAATTCAATGTGCCACTTCTTCAGCTGCAGTCAGTACTAACCTACAATGAGAGGAACTTTTGAAATCCACAGAACACTAGGTAGAACCTTATGAAACAAGAAAACTTTTTAGCGGAAAAACAAACCCAAGAAAAAAGAAAGTGAAAAGCAAAAATAAACCTAGTACCTCTTAGATGAATGTAAATGATTAATTTTGAGTCGGCGCCAAACATAACCAAACCAAATAAAATAACCAGAGCAATCAAGCTGCCATTATTTCACTTGGCGCCTTTAGGTTGGCGCTGCATTGATTGTGTTCCTATAAGATTTAGATTTTTTTTCTGTATGGACCCATACATGAAAAAATCGCGTCGACTTGAGAACTTCCTCTTTCTTTCATCAGTTAAAAATATAGAAAAAAAAAACGTTTTTAATTTTGTGAAAAGTTTTATGAAATTTATTGTTAAATAAAGATGGTGGCGCGTAATTCCGACTTAGCCATCCGCCAAAAGAGCCTTATGTGCAGTTTAATTAGGTAATAAACAGTTCCATGTCTACAGGATAAGTTTTTATCCAGTGCGCAAACTGTAACCATGAATTCAGCATATCATTCTAGAGAATGCGCAGAAATTTTATGTCGAAATTTCATACAAACATAAAAAATCACCTGTTTCATAGAAAACTGCAATACCTACGCTGTCAAAATGTATGGAACAGCTGTTTTTTTTTTTTTTTTTACCGACGAAAAATTTCTGCGCTGGAGGGTCTTAAATGATATGCTGAATTCATGGTTACAGTTTGCGCACTGGATAAAAACTTATCCTGTACAGACAGACATACCATCTTGACCTCGGCTAAGAATAGCTTACATACTTACCTTAGGTACCTATTTGATATTATTTATAGCATACTTAAGTACAGTATATACTGGGTGCAAGGGGCAACCCCTTGCACCCCGCAAGGGGTTGCGCTCGCACCCCCCTAGCTTCAAAGTAGAATAATGTAAAATATTAAGAACTAAAAAAATATATCCGCAAATGCCTAATAGATAACTCAACCTGTGAGGCGAGATCCAAAAAAATTGAGCTCTTGCATTCTGCAATCACTCGATTTAGCTGTTGTGTAGTAGTCAACCAAGTTTCGAACTGTTATATCCGAAAATATAGTCCGACTCTAGGCGGGACGTTAACACTATCGCGCTTGTTTCACTTGCTTTTCTCGCTCTTGCATCCTACATTATCTTTAACTGTAAAGCATTTCTGCATAACTCGACAAAGTTATTCATTGTTTAAAGGCCCTCTTACATTTCGGCGTTGCGCTCCGTTTTTTACACGCGTTCGTGCGATTTAGACTTGTTTTCCGAACCTTTTCAGTAGAAAATTTTATTAGGTCCCGTAATTTTTTCTTTATCTAATAGACATATTCAAAAAATGTGTTGTATTAAAAAGATAATAAAGGATATTTGTAATCTATGATAAATATTTTGATGGATTTTATTCAACAGAATTAGAGCTCTCAATTTTATTCACCTCTCCATCAGTTTTTGCCTAAACATGCGTCAGGATATTGCTTATTGCTAAATAAGTAAATAATTAATTTTAAAAATGCTTTATTTTCTTTGTAGAAAGAAAACGAACTACACTCACAGGCACAATTAACCGCCCACCTTGTATTTCTTTCAATTTTCAAAAATTGACAAACTTAGACCACATTTTATGAGAGGTTAAAACTGTCAATCATAGACTGATTACTAATGCATCGAACTTAGTTTTTTAACACCCATAAAAATGCTATGCATTGAAAAGACTTTCTTTAGCAAAGAAAGACTAGAGACAGAAGGAATAAACGTCAAAGTATCTACTGAAAATAAAAAAGAATGACTTATACCATAAAAAAATATTTATGATGTAGAAGCATAATTACCTGCTATGAGTATGAAATATGTATGAGACTAAGTACGGTCGATGAGCAAGCGTAGTCATTACTTGATGAATAGGTGACGATTAGCATTAGCATTTGTGAATTACCTTCTGTGACATGATAAAACTGTTACTATCACCTATGTCAGTGAAAAACCCTATTACAAAAATAAAACTACTCAAAACATACACTAGAACATATTTTACAAAGTTTTTGTGAATGCGATTCTGACGCTCCATACTTAATTAATTACCTTTATAGGGTAGCACGACGTGCAACCAGCAACCATGAATTGAGCACATGATTCTAGAGTCCCGCAAGCGTAGAAATTTTTCATTAGGCAATATAAAAAAAATCAGCAAGCAAAAGTTATGGCACAGCATATTTTTGTTTTTTAAGAACCTATGAAAAATTTCAACGCTGTCAAGGGGGCGGTTCAGGATCATGTACTCAATCAGGTAACAGCACAGGTTACCTGTCGTTGTCCTCGCCACCCTGTATTAGGCAGTAGGTACATCAAATGCCAGTTTATCAGTACCCACAAGAATAATATTTAGCTTGGTTGAAGGTGTTAACAAGAATATAAGTTGTATTCATTGTCTATTTACAAAATATCGCCATTATATCTTCATAATTTCCTTTGTCTTACTTTATCTACAGTCTTTTGTATGTTTGTAGTGTGAACATTCCGGTATGAATAGCATATCAATAGATAGGTACCGGAAAATTCAATTATATAGTAATGCATTAAATCATTAAGAAGCAACAGCAGTACCTTTTTTAGAATGGCACTAAATAATACCTTACATTTATAATAGCCATAAGAATAATTAGAACGTAATCTAAAACTGCAATAAACTATTGCTAGTACTATTACTAACAATCCGGCTGTCATTCATGGATCTCTGACAGTCGTCAGAAGCCTGATAGTCAGACAACCAGTCTATTTAACAAGGGTATTGTGTTGGGTTGTGGAGGTCAGATAGGCAGTCGCTCCATGTAAAATACTGGTACTCAGCTGCATCCAGTTAGACTGGAAGCCGACCCCAACATATTTGGGAAAAGGCTAGGCATATGATGATGATGTTGGTCTAAGAAGATAGGTCACATATTTCTGCCCGATAAAATTTTCGCTATCAACAATAGGTACTATCTTTGACCTTCCACTAACTTCACATGTATTATTTTGCTGCAGCTACCGAGATCCGCTGCCAAGAGATGTCGAAGGGTGGTCTGGCGTACGAGGTGATCCTCGCCGAGCCCGTGGGAGTGCCGGTGCCCCGTCGTGCCGACTCCCCGGAGAAGACGCCCTCCGTTGAGGAGATCCAGGAAAAGCTGAAGGCGGCTGAGGAGAGGAGACGTGTAAGTAGAAAGGGATGCGCTTTTTAATTATGTAACGCCGAAGTTTTGACCACCAAAATTTTAGGGGATCGCTAGGAATAGCTCCTTCATATATTTTGCTAACTTATTGGTGCTGGACATAAGTCCCTTCGACCGGCCCGCGATCGTTGAAGCTACGCTTGCCACGGTCCGTCCGGTGAGTCACCATCTTTACATAGCGAGTCCGCACCGTCCCTCGGAAAAGCACGGTAAGCCGTTGATCCCGGCTGTCATTCTTGGATCGTTGACAGTCCATACGGGTTGTCAGAAACCCGAAAGTCTGACAACCGGTCTTACCAAGGGGTATCGTGTTAGTCAGTAACTGGGTTGCAGAAATCAGATAGGCAGTCGCTCCATGTAAAATACTGGTATTCAGCTACATCCGGTTAGTTTGGTATATCCGACCCCAACACAGTTGGGAAATGTAGGACAGATTGATTGAATAAGTTGGATAGTAGCTATAGTAATAGACATTGGTCACAAGTCCTATTATATTTCAGTATCTTCAGTCTACTCAAAACCTCGATACAATAGCATTTAAAAGCCCATACCATAACAAAACCCTCATCCCCCCACAGAGTCTGGAAGCCAGCAAGATGGCAGCCATCGCCACAAAGATGCAGAAGATTGAGGATGCGTCTCGCATCCGCAGCGAACAGACGAACAACTTCATCGTCAACACCAAGGAGGCTCTCGACGCTAAGATGGAGACGCATGAGGAGAAGCGCGAGCAGTACATCAACGAACTGCGCTCGCGTCTGAAGGATCACCTCGAGGGAGTCGAGAAGACCAGGTAATAAAACCAGCCTATCAGTGTCCTAAAGCAGGGCAGAGGCCTCCTCTCATACAGAGAAGGCACGAGTATTGATCACCACACTTGCTCAAGACGGGTTGGTGATTTCTGACTTATACTGAATGACCAGGTAATATCACAAAATCCTTCTAGCAAAATCAATGCGATGTGTTTCCTGGTTTGTCTTTCTTTCACGAAGCATCGGAGCAACGAATCGACGTGTTTTTTTCCATAGATGTAGTTTATGAGCCAACAAGTGACATATAGGCTACTTTTCATCTACAAAAACGCACGGTTCCTATGGGAAAGACCACGGAAGCAGAGCTGCAGCTAATAGAAGGAGATAAGTATGAATTTCGATGATTATACAAGGAGAATATCGACGCTAAGACGAATGAGGAGAAAGAAGTGGGAGGTACTATCGTGGACGTCCATGTATCTATACACTTTAAGGACTATTTTTGCTTGCAGCGCTCGGTCGCTAGGCGGTAGGGGTCGGTTAACAGATGTGGTCATCGTGTTCGCGGGATTTTGTTTTCAAACTATATATGGATTTCTTCCATAGTACATATCAATAGAATGCGCGTGCGTTTTAAGGACCTCCTATTCGAGGGCATCATAAAACAATCCTCACTCAACCTATGGTAGTCACCTATTGATTAAGAAGAGTATCTTCCATTACGGTCAAAAATTATCTTTAAAATTAAGGGCATCCTAGCTATTATTGCGCATTCGCTTCTAAGAGTTATGTTACGGCATCACTAACATGTGTTTTCCCTATGCTCTCAGGCTGACCCTGGAGCAGCAAACGATGGAGGTATACAAGGCCATCGAAGAGAAGATGAACACGGCCGCCGACAAGCGTGACGAGAACATCAAGAAGATGCTTGAGCGTCTGCGTGAGCATGTGAGTTACATTTCTTGTTAAAACGTTCTGCTGGATAATCTACTGCTAAAAAAGTGACGCAGATATTGTAATCTGATTCTGTGAGCCAAGCCTTCCGAACGAATAACTACTGTTTTGAGTAGAAGTATCTTGTGTCTTTACTATCCTTTACGCCCTATGTTTACTCTTCAAAACTTGGGTTGTTACTCCGGATATATTTTGTTCGTCAAATCATTGATGGCGTGACCTAGCCAAGTTGCTGTCTTCATTCTCAATGGTCTATAGTTTGCTCCATACTGCATGGTACATATTTAAATAACTCTCCTCCAATATGCGTCCACCAACGCCAATAATGAAATGTACGTCCTACAGACCCTGGTAGGTCACCAGTGCTGTATTACCTGCAACAAAAGATCTCTAGATCCTAGGCCCTAGAATAAACCCAATATAATGTCTCCGTTCATTCAGGAGGAGCAAGTAAAGAAGGTGCGCGCGGGTAACAGCGAGCGCTTCCAGCAGCTGGAGAGTGCCATCCAGGAGAAGCTGCAGCAGGCCGCCGACAGGCGTCTGCTCATCGAGGCCGAGCAGAAGGAGAAGCTGCGCAACCATGTGAGTGGCCGGCGACTGGCTGTAGTGCTGGCACCTGGTGCTTTTGTGATCAGTCAGTTTTAGCGGCCGTTGATTAGTGCAGCTATGTTTTATCAAGAGTACAGTTTACCTACAGCTCCTTATGAAGTCACATTCTCAAATAAAACTCAGATGAGTCTAAAGCTGTCACTCACTCTGAGGTTCTGTGGCGATAGAAAGTTGAAGTAACGTATTGAAGTGAGATGTCGTTTGAGAACGCGGGAGGCGACTGTCATGTTTGAAAATTGTCTTTAAGTTGACTTTAACAGCACCATGTTACAAAAAGGCAATAGTGATTATTGCCTTTTTGTAACATGGTGCTGTTAAAGTAGTCAATATAAAATGCGATTAACAATGTGTGATAAAATGAGAAGATAATTAGTTAAAACAGTGGTAACTGTAAGCGCCTTTGGGTATCCTGTCGAAACGTCATTGTTGCATAATCCGATAATAAAAGTTAAAAAAAACGCTAAACTTGACTGAAAATAAGACCCCATGGCAAGCCTGGAATATGTGTACCTCGTTGTGACCTTAGGTCTTAGGTGTTCTGTTTGTGTGCTGGCTGCGGCGGTTCGAACTGGTTTCAAGTGGATCGTGAGGTAATCAAATTGTACTCGACACTTTTCGCTAGGGGGGCTTCCAAATTATAATTTTTTCGTTCTGCCAGTACTAAGCAAATTCATAGTTGATGTACCTAGAGCGAAAATGCAATAAATGAATGGGCTGTTGAGTTATTGCTGCTTTGAAACTTAAATTAGTTGGGGGTCAAATTGGCTTACACGCGAACTTAGAACAAAAACCAAATTAAACCGTTTCAGCCATTTCATTAAAAATCATTTTTATTTCATCATCTCTCATTCACATAGCATGTGTTGCATGATCGTTTTTATGTTTATTTTTTCCTTTTTTTGATGCGTAAACGCAGAGTCTTAAGCTAGCCGAGGCGCGTTCGGCCGCTTCCGCGAAGGTCGAGGAGATTACCAAAGACATCGAGAATAAACTGACCACTGCTGAACTGAACAGAGAAAAGGAGATTCAGAAAAAACTGGATTTCGTCAAAAAGGAGGTTTGTTGTCGTGTTTGACTTGCGTGAAGGACGTTATACTTACCACTCGTGAAAAAACGAGGGCCTTTATTTTATTGGCTTGATCTTGAAATCTTCATAAGCAAGTTTAAAAAATTGTGTCTAAATGTTGAAAGAACTGAATTTGTCCAAAACCAAGTCGATATACGTACTTAGGCGTCTTTCAAGGATCACCACCACAACCGGTCCTGTACTTCACGCATCTAGCAGAATGACGACCTTCACCAGGTCGTCAGTCTTCCACCGAAGAACTGGAATTGTTCAATGGCATCAATTTAATTATTTTGTTGTAGCGCGTTTGCATGACTTGCGTGGTCTTTTCAGGAATGTAATAGCAAATTAGATTAGTGTATAGCGTCCTTCAATTTGTTGCTTTCCATCATTATGTTAAATGGTTTTTCTATTCAGTAGCTCATATTAATTGAACGTGACTGCTTCAAAATTTCTTTAATGGGCTGCAGAATCGTATTGGCTAACATGTTATTAGAATTTGGTGTGTAGCAATTTGACTTGCATCATTATGATAAGCAAAATTCCCTTATGATTTGTGACCCAAGTGTACTCGCATGTCTGAAGAGTTTTAGAGCCCCATATTGTAATTCATTAACTTGGACTTAACATTGAATCGACCAATCCATACAAGGTGTATTAAGTGTGTATGTGTGTCCCGCAGGAGCGACGCGCAGAGATGGTGCGACAGAACAAAAGCGCGCGCGTGGAGAGCTCGGCCGCCGC
This sequence comes from Polymixis lichenea, assembly GCA_949091785.1. Lineage (NCBI taxonomy): Eukaryota > Metazoa > Arthropoda > Insecta > Lepidoptera > Noctuidae > Polymixis > Polymixis lichenea. The sequence goes on from OX420937.1 coordinate 23,743,815, forward strand.
CACGTCCGGCTAGACGCCCCGCACCGCACCGCGCACGCCACGCACACACCACGGCCACAAGACGACATGACCACATGACGAGCCAAAAGACTCATACTCAACAACTCACCAAAAAACAACATGTCAATGTCAAATATCAACGCCATCAATGACAGTTCGTTAGTGTTGCCATGTGTTATAATACTTTTAGGGTTGTCGGAAATCGCACGTTGTTTAGACGGTCGCTTAGCGAGCGTTTGTGCGCTCTATTCGCATTTATGTAGTGTACATCTCTGTTATTGTTCAGTTACAAAGGTTTTGGAAGGTTTGCGTCGACGGAAAACCAGTGATGGATTTAAGCTTCACTGGTTTTTTGCGACACAAGGGTGATTGAAAAGACTTCATAAATTGCTATACATTTCCAAAAGACAAGTTGGCTTCGTTGGAACATCTTATCGGTTTTTGTGATTGCAGTGCTAACACGTCTTTTGATGTCAATGTTTGTAATTCATGATGATAGATTTAAGGTCTTTTGGCTGGTCCAGTAGCAAAATTTGTACTTCGGTGTAAAACGTGGAAGCGTCATTTAGAAGGCCGATACAGCGTCGGTGTTGTAACATGTAAAAATATTGTGATAAAAATTATTTAAAAAAAATATTTCTCTAATATTGCACACCGTACAGCATCCTCACAATATTTGTGTTACACCTCCTGACGCGCTTACTTTGTGACACCAAATATGTCCCTCGTGATCATGCTTACGACATCTTTGATTCTAAATAAATTGTAATTAAGTTATGGATTATTTTCACCAATATTTTGGCAACATTGCTATACACTTTAAATAACAATAATTATGGCCTATTTCAAATGATGTACTTAATTGATTGTCTTAGACGTGATCCTACTAAGAACCAACTTTTAGTATTCCAATTTAACATTTTATCTCTTTTCCTTCAATGATTTCACTTCAACTGTTTTGGTATACTAAAACTTGGACCTTCGCATTCAGGGTTCTGTACCTAAAAAGCCGCATAATTGCCTATTATTTTTATATGATTAAATTTTAATTTTCAAGACTACTGAATTACGCAGAAGGCTAGCTATTTATTTTTAGTACGGAACCCTTGGCAAATTAAACGATTGATGAGATTTGTAAGCAAGCTGGTGGGACGAAGGTCGATGGTGGAACGAGAAGTATCCGTAATCGTTAGGTATAGACTTATATCATTATTTTTAATGTTTATCATACGCAACAGTATTTTTAGGGAAGTATAATCTAAATTTAAGTTTTATCATGTTCTTATCATTGTATCGCCGTAACGCTATTAACTAACTGTCCATTAATTATCATTAACCGACTTCAAAAAAGGAGAAGGTATTCAATTCGGTTGTATTTTTAATTTGTATTGTGTTGTCGATGAGTTAGGAAGATTGTCGTGTCGCGGGTTGTTTGTGGCTGCGTTAGTTTCGTCAGGTCGGTCGAGGCTTGTGCTCGGTGCAGCCGATGCGACGCGGACTGGCCGGCACCGAGTCCGTCAGTCCGCGCGACGCCACATCATCTAGTCTACAAGTTTAAATTTAAGGCGTATCTCACTTCCTTTTATGATCTCAATCGGTACAATAAACGTTAAATAGAAGGATCGTTAGTTCATTAGTTAACCAGCGGAAGTGCCTCAGTATATCCGGTAATTGGCTTTTGGATGATATCAATAAAGTGTAACGTATAAAACTGCCTTCATAGCGTTTTATATTTTTTTAATTGTAGATGGCGTGGGCGCCGGGCCGCGGACGTAATGGTGTGTTGGACACAAACCGCTTCTGTGATGTTTTTGCTCTAGTGATATTATGTATCGTATCGTTCGGTTAGGCACAAAATTATATCGACACGGACGCTCCGTCCTGCGCGTTAGCTCAGGGCGGTAGAGATACTACGCGGGTTTGTCGCTCGACTGTTTAGTGAGAGTATTCCTGTATTTTATAGTATATTTTTGCCATTCATTTAGCGTCGGTCTGTTTTAACGTCAAAGATATGATAATAATTGTATATAATATTAAGAGATTATGTATCGTTGCTTGGCGCGAGGAGCGCGGCGGCGGCGGGGCGAGTTGCTTGCCTGCTTCGACTCTGTTACTAACGCTGATATGAGTAAGGGAAGTAGTTGTAAGTTACTAGCTTGTTTCTCGGTGAAGAAGTGTAAACCTCTGACCAATTTGCCTTGGGTATTGTGTAGCCTTTTAGATTCTCGCGATCGAGACGAATCATGTATAGCGATGCAACATATAGCTTTCAGATAATTATATTTTTGTTTTAAGTAATTTTTGCGTAATGTTAGTCACTCTCCTATCTTATTATGGTGTTATTATCGTTAATTTTTATATTTTATGTGATTAATTATATTAATGTGCTTCAGTTTGTGAGGTATATGAAAATTGCTGTTTGAAGTGCAGGCAACTTTTGTAGTTTCATTGTCGTATTAAATAAAGTCATAAATACTAATAAATAAGTATTTCTATTACTATCCTTTCTCGCACCCTCTCCTGTTGGCGCGCCACATATGCGCGTAATCGACGGCGGCAAGGCGCGGGGTGTCTGGTACCGACACGGACGCGATGGCCGCAGCGCACGCTCCACACCACTAAGCTCACAGACGCGCTCCACTGCGGCATTTCTTTGTTCTGTCTTTCCACATGTTATTATTGTTACCTATATGGTATTACACCAGAGCAGTGGTGGCTCAGTGGTAACGGCCGCGACTTACCGAGTTGTAGGTTCGAACCCAGGCAGGCGCTTTACTTTGTGTAAATTATTTCATCACCACACAAGAAAACATCGTGAGGTTAACCGTTAATAAATTGAATTTGTAAAAATATAGAAAGAAATCCTAGGTTTATATTTTAGGAGCTGTACTGTAAGACTATAACACCATGACCGCGCCATGTTGTATCGTGTTTTTCACCGAAACGGTCGCCGATATCTCGCTGAAATAGCGATTTTTTACCAATTATGACAAGTTCAAATCCAGGTTTTACAAAAAACTTCAGCCTCTGCAATGCTATTTCAGCGAGATATCGGCGATATCGTGTTTTTCACCGTTTCAATGGCGCGGCCATGTGGTTATAGTCTTACAGCTCCTAAAATTTTAACCTAGGATTTCTCTATATTTTTACAAATTCAATCTATATTTACCTAGATTTCAGGTCTCTGCAACGCTTAATTTTAAAGATCTCCCTGGCCGCGTGGTTCGTCGCGTTTCAATGGCGCGGCCACGTTCAAACCCATAAAACTTTTGATCAATAACTTTGACAAATTTATGGTTTTGGAAATCAACTTCATCAAATTTCTTTAAAATCTTGGAAGATCGCCGTGGCCGTGCCATTGAAACGGACACAGTGCTATGCTCTAAGATAAGTACAGACAATACCTATAATAATGTACTCTGTGGACAATACCCAGTATCCGCCTTAGACAATTTCAAGATGGATTATCCACAAATCAAATTAGGATTTCGATATTTTATTGGTAGGTATTTTAGGTTGGTATATTATTATGGTATTTAGCACCCTCCTTTCACTATAGGAGACATGCTACCCGGGCATTCCGAAAGTAAATCTATTGTCACACTGGCAACATTAAAGCAAAAAGCGTAGTCATCATCATAATATCAGGGTTGCGGTTAGTTCGAAAGAGATACCGCGGCCCCTGGCATACAGGCAACTGAGGGAACACGGGTGGGTTTTAGTCAGTAAAAGTCTGACACGCCCTCCCGCTCCACCCAGAGCGGGAGAAGTTATTTGATGATTTCCCAAGCAAAAAAAAAATCATCTTATTATCATTCAGCCGAAAGACGTCTACTGCCAAAATCAAAATCAAAAGTCATTTATTCAAACTAGGCTGAGAGTCAGCACTTTTTGAACGTCAAAATTACATAAGACAGTTCCCCCAAAAAGCCCGCCCTTCACCACTTCCTAGTGCTTTAGCTGGGAAGAAGAAGTGGCGCAACAAACTCCCCAGCAGCACAGCTGTCTGTTATGTTGGAAGAACTTGATTCTATACAATAATAGCATATAACCATCATTCAACGATAAATGAAAATTTAATTAATAAAAAAATAAAAATAAATGGTTTATGCAGTCAAGTTAAATAAACAATGATATGAAGTAATTCATATGACCTGTCAGTAGTTAAGCTAATTCTGGTGAAAGAACATAAACGTTGTCTTGAGTTAATCACAGCGACCAACAATTATTATCGTTTAAGTAGTCGTTGATAGAATAGTATGCCTTCGAACAAAGATTTGATTTTACTTTCGCTTTAAACGCATTAAAATGTAAATCTAGCAAAGAAGGAGGAAGCTTGTTATAGAAGGTTATACCAAGCCCAGCAAATGAGTTATGAACCCTATGAAGCCGGTGAAAAGGAGCACGTAGTTTGTCCTTATTTCTAGTATTAATATTATGAGTATCACTGTTTTTAGTATATAAGTGTATATTTTGCCTAATAGATAAGATGTTAGCGAAGATGAATTGTGATGCCACCGTGAGAATACCAATATCTTTAAATAATTCTCTCAGAGAAACTCTAGCACCTAGTTGGTAAATTGCACGAACAGCTCGTTTTTGAAGAACAAAAATATTTTGAATGTCAGCCGCTTTACCCCACAGCAGAATGCCGTAGGACATAATGCTATGAAAATAACTAAAATAGACTAACCGAGCTGTATCAACGTGAGTGTATTGTCTTACTTTTCTGACGGTGTAGGCGGCCGAACTGAGCCTTCCCGCTAGGCTTGATACATGTGATCCCCACTGAAGTTTGGCATCTACTGTTATGCCAAGAAAAACGCCCGATTCTACAGTTGCAAGCACCTCATTATCTAAGACGATGTTGGGTCCCAGATTTCTTACATTCGGTAAAGCGAATTTTATACATTTAGTTTTCTTGGCATTGAGAACTAGATTATTCGTGGTAAACCAATGCGTAACCCTTGAGAGTGCACTGTTTACGTCGTCAAAATCTTGTCTATTCCTGTCTACTTTAAAGATAAGAGAGGTATCATCAGCAAACAGTACAACGTCACAGATACCCTTTAAATAGAATGGTAAATCATTAATGTACACTAAGAATAAGAATGGACCCAGTATTAAGCCTTGAGGTACACCTAACTGAACTGGAATGGTAAATCATTAATGTACACTAAGAATAAGAATGGACCCAGTATTAAGCCTTGAGGTACACCTAACTGAACTGGTAGCCCGGACGATTTCACACCATTAATATCTACACACTGGTGCCTATTATTTAAATAAGAATTTATTACGTTGAGAGCTTCATTTTGAACACCGTAATGACGTAGTTTACGCAATAGCGTGTCATGGTGCACGCAATCAAATGCTTTGTAAAGATCACAGAAAACTCCAATAGCATTTTGTGAGTTCTCCCATGCGTTAAATATGTGTTTCAGCAGAGCAACACTCGCGTCTGTAGTTGAACGACCTTTTGTAAAGCCATATTGTTCATCATGAAGGAGGCAATCTGCCTCCGCTAGGATTAATAGTGTTCTCTGTCCACTTCGTATCCACTACTGACATCAGCCTCCCCTCTGCGTTGCTACATCGATCTAACAGTAGGAATCACAAAACACTGGTATGCTATGGTAGGAATGGCTTTCATTTTGACAGTTCATCAACATTTCTTGCGTTATTAACGTTGTTGAGCAGATACATTTTTCCAAAATATGAAGCAATGAATGGCAATATCCTTCAAAATTATTTAGATTCTGATTGATAGTGTGTAACGCAATTAGGGTTCGGTTCTATGCTTCTCGCATCTAGTGGATTCATACTGCCTAAAAGCCTAGTATTCCAACAAAAGAAATGTCACAATCAACGACGAAACAACGACATTCGAAAAATCGAAAATGTCAAAATAAAATGGCTGCGCATCGTGTATTCAATCCGCGCAATTGTTAATTCAAGATTTTACAAATTAATGCCTTTAATTGTTGGCATTTTTGTATTTAATTATATGTATTGGACATCATAGTTGATTAGTTTCGTGTATCAAGTTGTGTATTCATACAAAATGGACCCAAACGAAGATGGTAAACGCAAGAAAGATAAAAGCAGCGATGATGAAGACAGACGTAAGGAAAAGAAGTCTAAAAGGGCACGTTCGAGGTCCAGATCTCCAGCTGAGAACCGTGAGAAGGACTCCAGGCGCAAACGAAGACACTCCAGGTCGCGGTCACCCGAAAGGGCCGTCAAACAAGATAAACGATCTAACGCAGCAAGAGAGCCCGAAGTAAAAAAAGAAGTACCAGTGCGACGTGCCAAGGATACAGATATGTTGAACACTCGTACAGGAGGTGCCTACATACCTCCTGCACGGCTCAGAATGATGCAAGCTCAAATTACAGACAAATCTTCAATGGCATATCAAAGACTGGCTTGGGAGGCTTTGAAGAAGTCGATACACGGCCACATCAACAAAATCAATGTTGGCAACATTGGTATAATTATCAAGGAATTGTTAAAAGAAAACATAGTTCGTGGTAGAGGTTTGTTGTGTCGTTCTGTGATACAGGCACAGGCTGCCTCACCTACATTTACTAATGTTTATGCTGCCCTTGTGGCCGCCGTTAATTCTCGCTTTCCGAACATTGGAGAGTTGCTTCTGAAGAGGTTAATGATCCAATTCAAAAGAGGTTTCAAACGGAATGACAAACCTATTTGTATATCATCAGCATCATTCATAGCTCATTTGGTAAATCAAAGAGTAGCACATGAGATTCTAGCATTAGAACTGCTCACACTTCTTGTTGAGACACCCACTGATGACTCAGTCGAAGTAGCCATTGCTTTCCTGAAGGAATGTGGACAGAAACTGACAGAAGTATCTTCTAAGGGTGTCAATGCAATATTTGAGATGTTGAGAAACATTCTGCATGAGGGGCAGTTGGACAAGAGGGTGCAGTACATGATTGAAGTTATGTTCCAAGTGTGGAAGGATGGTTTCAAAGATCATCCAGCTTTGATTGAGGAGTTAGAACTGGTCCCAGAAGAGGAGCAGTTCACTCATCTCATGATGCTAGATGAAGCTACAGATCCACAGGATATTCTGAGTAAGTTTTTGGGCTCTAGATTTAATTGTTTTAGTATTGTGAAGTAATATTTAACTAGCTTCTGACCGCAGCTTCGCCCTTGTGGAAATCTGATTATCCCACGGGAACGTACTACTGGGATAAAAAGTATCCTATGTGTGAATCTAGGTTATTATCTATCTGTGTGCCAAATTTCATCAAAATCCATTCAGTAGTTTTTGCATGAAAGAGTTACAAACATCCATACATACAAACTTTCACTTTTATAATATTACTATAGTAAGGATAGTAGTTAGTTTAATATTTCTACTCTACACATTTACTCTTTATTTACAACTGTTGTCTAAAGTTACGAGACGTTTAAACATCAATAATGTATGGTTAAACAGTCGCTAATAATTACTTAACTTTCAGCAATGTTTATAAATAGAGGCTATCTATTAAAAGGGATGGACAGCTGCATAAGTGTTTGCTTTAATGATTTTTCTTTACTTATCTATGTAATGCCCAGGTGTGGGACACTGTAAGCTGAATAAAATTCTTTCAAAGCTCTAGTTGCTAGAGTTATAACACTATTCACATTGTTTTCCAGATGTTTTCAAATTCGATGAAAAATATGAGGAGAATGAACAAAAATATAAAACACTGAGCAAAGAAATCCTTGGCTCCGATGCTGAGTCTGGTGACGAAGATGGTTCTGGAGAGAGTGGCAGTGACGAATCCGGGGAAGATGACGAAGAAGAGACTCAAAAAGAAGTCACCATTATTGACAACACAGAAACAAATCTTGTAGCTCTACGTAGAACAATATACTTAACTATCAATTCCAGTTTGGACTTTGAGGAGTGTGCTCATAAACTTATGAAAATGCAACTAAAACCAGGACAGGAGGTAGAACTCTGCCACATGTTCTTGGACTGCTGCGCTGAGCAGCGGACATATGAGAAGTTCTATGGGCTGCTAGCACAACGTTTCTGTAACATAAACCGCATATACATTGGTCCATTTGAGGACATATTCAAAGATTCTTATGGTACCGCTCACAGATTGGATACCAACAGACTGAGGAACGTTAGCAAGTTCTTTGCACATTTATTGTTCACGGATTCCATCAGTTGGGAAGTATTGGAGTGTGTGAAGCTGAATGAGGAAGATACCACGAGTTCCAGTCGTATTTACATCAAGATATTGTTCCAAGAGCTGGCAGAATACATGGGGCTGAAGAAACTGAATGATCGCCTCAAGGACCCGTGAGTTAATATTGTACATATTACAATTAATTTCATAAGTCATACAAAAGACGGTGCTGGTAAGAAACCTGGCTTCTTTTTAAAGTACCTACTCTTCAAATTGATAACAGGCTACTGAAACTACTTATTCATAGTATAGCGGAAGTAGCGGCGTAAGGCGCCACTAGGCGGGTTAGCTATGCTTTAGCATCACACCAGAAGGGAGCATAGCTCAAGAACCTCAGCTTCATATGAGGAGGAAAGACAATGTTCTTACCCATTAACTATTATTTGGTTTACCCTGCCCAATCACAGAAAAATCCATGAACTTTATAGAGATGTTACTACTCAATTTAGCACACTTCTATTCTATACATTCAGATATTAAGCGCCCAATTTAATGAACTTCATTTCTTCCATTTCAGGACCCTGCAGAGCGCGTTCTCTGGCATCTTTCCGCGCGATAACCCCAAAAATACTCGGTTTTCCATCAATTTCTTTACTTCCATTGGTCTTGGAGGTCTAACCGACGAATTGAGGGAGCATTTGAAGCAGATGCCCAAGGTATGTAGTCTTATATTTTATTCTAGCACAGTTTCCCCGACCTATCCTGTGGCATGGCATGGCCTTCTTGTGCTATTACTTATAAAATACGGTACAGTTATTGAAGAGTTTAGAAAGAAAGAAAAAGTATTTATTGTGACTCGTACAGGAAGATCTCATACTAAAATAAACACACACTCGTGCAAAAATTATAAAAAACAAATGTCTTGGAAGTAAAAAATAAAAATAAAACAAAGTCCTGCACGAGGCCAAAAGACTCCTACCTCAGCATGATGCTGCGACATATAAAAAGTGTCGCAACGCTGTTATTCTGATAGGGCCCGAGCGATGTGATGTGACGGACAGTTACAGTATAAATAAATAATCAGTAATAAAGATAGATATAATGTAATATGTTAGCGAATAAAACAAAATACCGTCAGCGCCAAACGTGACCTTATTATTTGTCAATGCCTTGTGTCTGAGGCACTCTGTGGCATCCCTGTGACAAGCAAAAGGTCGCAGGCGGCCACATTCGGAGAAAATAAATACAAAAAACAGTGCAGTAGTGTAGTGAGTTTACAATAAAAGTCGTCTGTAGTAGATAGCGAATTAACGGCATTGATTAATGGAAAAATAGAAATAAACTAGTGATGAGAGTGCTATTAAATTATGAATTTCACAAAATGTAGGTGACCTCTATGACTAGCGGTTACTGCTATCTGGGTAACCAAGAAGAAGAAACAAGTTACCTCTATTTAGGTTAGCCATTTAATACCGGTTACCCAAAAATATCCTTGATTACGAGAACGAAACAATATCGCAATGCCGACAATTTGTTAGCATTAGAAAATACAAACCAAATAGTAGGTAAACACTTTTACACGTCAATCATATTTTTTAAACTAGATGGGGTCGGTGTTTCCTATCTGACTACTCTGAGAAAAAAGGCCGTAACAAACTCGGAGGTCATAACACACACATAATCTTGGTCAGATCATATATATTGGTGTCTGAATGGTCTTTTTGGGGAAAGAACCACACTTTGTTTGAGACACATAGATTGAGTGGAGCAGTCCAGTCCAGTCAGTGCACGCATATACGATAAATTTAGTTTGATCACAAATTCGTATTATATAAATACACTCCGCACCACATTCACTGTCGCTGAGTGTATTTTGAACGGCGTAAATTACACCAGGCTATGTCTGTCGACTGGTCTGACCAATGGATGATTTAGCACTGCCTGCACCAAAAATCTACATAACGCTAATGATTATACTGATGTTTCGTTTCAGAATGTGCCAGCGCCAATATCAGAGATCAAACTGAACAGCGACTCCAGCTCAGAATCCAGTTCCGACTCGTCCAGTTCCAGTAGCTCTGACTCCTCCTCCAGCGACAGTTCTAGTGGTTAGTTTATTCTAATTCGCTCGTATATACGAGTATCAATGTTTAGACAAATATTTGGTTTACCAGGAAACTAGCGGTAGACCCGCAACTTCGTCTGCGATTACGACAGACTGAGTTACTTTCACTGGAAAAGTGACTGATCTGTAATAAAAACACTAAGTAAAAAGCATAATGTAATTTTTTTTCAACTTTCAGATGGGGAGACTGAGAAAACTGATAAAAAGAAGAAGGAAAAGAAATCTAAAAAGGATAAAAACAAGGAAAAGGTTCCACAGACACCTACCGAGGAAGCACCAGAGAAACCTGTTGAAAGGTGGGGCCACGACGGCTTCTACGATACGTACGGAAAAGACGCAAGAAGGATGGAAAACAGGCCTGATATGCGTCAAGACAGGGATAATTTCGCCAGACCACGGGACGTTACAAGAAATGATGATAGAATGGATCAGAGAAACGGCGATGATCGAAGGAGACTTGACGAAAATGAACAAAATGGCGATTATAGGCGACGCGACAATGACAGGGGACGGCAGAACGATGATAGAAGCCGAACAGATGATGACAGAGGCCGGAGAGGCGATGACAGAGCAAGGCCGAATGACGACAAGTTCCGAAAAGACGATGAAAGAACACGAGATGAAGGCAGGGGTCGTAGAGATGATGAGAGAGGCAATCAAAACGAGGAAAGAGGTCGTAGAAATGATGAAAGACCTCAAAGAGATGATAAAGGCCGTAGAGACGATGATAGGCAACAAAGAGACGACGGAAGAGCTCGCAAAGATGATGACAGAGGAAATCAAAATGAAGGAAGAAATCGAAGGGATGATGATAGACCACAAAGAGATGACGGTAGAGGTCGGAGAGAAGATGACAGAATGAGGCAAAATGAAGACAGAAACCGCAAAGATGACGAACGGCCACAAAGGGAAGAAGTAAGAGGCCGCCGAGATGATGACAGGTCACAAAGAGATGAAAATAGAGGCCGGAAAGAGGATGACAGACTACGCCAAAATGAGGACAGAGGACGTAGAGATGAGAGATTCCAACGAGACGATGAAAGAATCTCGAGGGATGAAAATAGAGAACGTAGGAATGATGGCAAACTACAAAGAGACGAAAGTAGGAGCCGTAGAGATGACGAGAGGCCACAAAAAGATGAAAATAAAGGCCGCAGAGATGATGGCAGACCACAAAAAGACGAAAGTAAAGGTCGCAGAGATGAAGAACCGAAAAAGCAAAATGAAGAAAAGGTCAGTAGAGATGAAAGACCACAGCGAGACGAAATCAGAAATCGTAGGGATGATGAAGGTAGAAACCGTAAAGATGATGAAGGTAGAAACCGTAGGGAAGACGATAGGGAAACGAGAGGGCGTAGAGATGAGGATCGACCACGGAAAGAGGATGACAGAGGACGTCAAGATGATGACAGAGGCCGCAAAGGTGATAGAGAACAAAGAAATGATAATAGAGTTCGTAGAGATCAAAGGGATGAGGAAAGGGGACGCAAAGATGATGAAAGAGACTTCAGGGGTGATGATAGAAGATATCAGGATGATGACAGGCGTAAAGAGAATGAAAGAAGCCGTAAGGATGATGATAGAACACGCAAAGAAGGGAGAGATGACGACGACAGATTACTCAGAAACGAGGACAGAGGGCGTACAGACAAACCTGAACCTTCCAGAAGGAATAAGAAAGATACAGAAGAGAAAAGTGGAAGAGACAATGAAGAACCAAGAAGTAGTAAGAAAGATTTGGAAGAAAAAACCGATCGGGACAGTTCTAGAGACAATCGAAAGAAAAATAATGACAGACAAAAAGACACCCGCGATGTAGGCGAGTCTAGATCTAACAGAAAAGACAACGACAGTCAAAGATATCAAAATGGAGACGAACAAAATAACGATAAACGTAGCAGAAACAAAGTCGAATCTGAAAATCCTAAATCCAAAAAGAAGGACACGAAAGTTAAACGAGAAAAGGACAGTAAGAAGAAAGATAAAACTAGCAAAAAGGGTAAAAAGAAAAGTAAAGACAGTAGCAGTGAAGACGAAAAACCAAATAAAAAGAAGGAAAAGAAACGGACAAAAGATAAAAAGATAGAAGTTAGTGATGATTCGTCTTCCACTTCTTCGTCGTCGTCGTCATCATCATCATCTTCATCATCTTCATCATCGTCTTCTGATGATGAAGATGGCAAAGTTCCCAGTAGATATTGGGATACTTTGGATATTAAGAGTAGCGAAGAATCTAAGGAAGCCGTACGTGGAAAGAAGGTACGGTCCTAGTATTTTGGCAGCCCTATTGTACCTAAGGGGATGAAGATATCCAAGTCTCGGCGAATAAAGTCTCTCGGTAAATACTGCAGCCCATTTGATATCTGAAGGACGGGATTTCCTGTGGTTTGAATAAAAATTATGCCGACAAAAGCCAGAGCCATTCGATATCAGCATTGATTGATGTATGCGGAATAAATAATATTCTGATTTGATATTATTTCATCGCCTTTGATACAAGGGGATTTATTATCCCTGCACTGATGAATACCCATACTTTAATTTGTTAAATATTTTAGGAAGTAAATAATTTAAAATATACTTAACGTATTTTATTTCGCTTCCGTTCCACGTCACCTCGCCTTTTGTTAAGTTAATATAATTTTACCAATATCTTCGATACACCATCAAACGCTGGCTGGAGATTCCTTGAATTTTATTTTATAGCGTTCGTGTTTAAAACTTATTTATTCCTGATTAAACGAACTCTTTCGATAAAAGACTTAAACCACAGAGTACATTTTACATACTTAAACCAACGTTGACATATTGACAGCACAAGATTGTCGTAAGAGGCAGAATCTAACCATTTCTGTGAATTGTTTCCTTTCCCGTAAAACTCTAAATCCATCATGGAGCAAGAGAGGGAGATTCCTTGTATAGAGACGATCATGGACTCGGAAACAAGTACAGGTTCTATACCCTCAGCTGATCTATCCGTAAAAATAAAAGCGGCATCAGCCCCCGCTATACCTGCTTCCCCTCTGGAGCGGCTAGTAAAGCCACAGATATCTGCCCCATCATATCTAAATTCTCTGCGGGAGAACGATGCCCCTCCGTTCAGGAAGCCAGATACTGAGCCCCAGTCTTGTATAATAACTGGTAGTATCATGAACGAAGCAGAAGCTGTAGCCATGATTGCAGCTGGTGAAGCTGACAAGGAGAATGGATTGAGGAAGTTCTTAGGTAAACTAGGTGTTTTTCGTACTACAATAACAATTAACATCCCACCTGTTTATCTCGAATAGTATCCCTATATTTAGGTACACCAACATTTCGCCGGTTATGTGATAGGGGGCGAGCCTGTTACCATCAAATCAATCTGTCTGATGCAACGGAATACATGGAGCGACTTGTCTGTCTGACCCCCACAATCAATAACCCAGGTAATGGGCAATACGGCCCCTTGGTAAGACTGTTTGTCAGACTCGGGCTTCTAACTATCCGAAACGACTGTCATAGATCTAAAAATGGCAGCCGGGACCAACGGCTTAACGTGCTTTCCGAGGCACTGAGCGATCTCGGTTTGTATTGAATGGTCACTCATCCACGGACTGACTTCGCGAATCATTCCTTGAAGATCTACCCGTGCGGCTGTTAATATGTAGCCACGAGTCTCTCTGCCTATTTCCATCAACATATACGTTATAATGGTCAGACCAACTTTTGTAATTGACAGTTTCTGCCACTTATATTTAGTACCTATTTTGTACCTGTCCTGAAAAATTTGCATCTCACACGGCTTATATGGAATTTCACGATAACACTTGTTCCGCCATTATGATGCATAATAATGTCCAGACCATGCCTGTTCTGCAAAACGACAACGAATTACATCATTCTGGTCTAACCAGTATTTAGTACCTGATTTCGTACCTCCAAAAATCAACAGACTCAATCCAAAATCGTTCAATCATATGACAGTATAACCCGCGCCAGCAAAGAAATTTGAAGAGCAATCTAAATATAGTCAGCCCAGAATTTAGCTACGACCTTGGCATTTACAGCAGCGTCCATCAACTACTGCAGCGTGCAGACAGCAGGACAAGCTGGACAAGATATTAAATGCCTCATTGTAAGTGAGACAGGACCACATTTACACTCCAAGGCGGAGTCATCTGTGAATCTCCACCTTAGCAGCTTCTCTTTACTGCGGCCTACTTGTGTCAGTCTATTTAGAGTTTTTTGTTCCAAAATTATTTTTTCATTTTTGACATTTTAAACGCCTGAATAATTTAACAAGCAAAACATACTTCTAGTAAAAAGCTGCAGCTACATTGACACAAACCGAGATCCCTCCTTGGTCCCGGCTGCCGTTTTTAGATCTATGACAGTCGTTTGGGATAGTTACAAGCCCGAAAGTCTGACAGTCTTAGGGCCGTGTTGTTGAAGAATTTCATATCGTATAAATTCATTCATTCATTGTTTTTCTGATAATTATTTTCGTACTTTAATATCACGTTTGTATCCCGAAGGACGAAGCAGATACCTACAAAACAACCACATTTCGCCAGAAATATTTTCTTTGACCCAATTAGTGGGGGGGCTATTTTATTGCCATTTACCCGGCGTTATCGAATGCATTTATTTTTTCTAGGTGACTTCTTAGTTCAAAAGAACATAGTAGAGAGTTACTTCTTGTCTGAGAAGAACTTCCTCATCAGTCTGTTGACGGAAACGATCGAGTACGCAGCTCAGCGGGAGTTTAACGCGTTCAGGCTGTCTGTCCTTATCACAATATACCTAGCTACGCATATGAACTTTAAGTGGTATTACTGGCAAGCACCGACCGCCGTCTGGAACTACTTCAAGGATGTCATGATACGCCATACCATTAGTGTACGTAGTCAGTGTAGTCACAGGAGTTTACTTTGCCTTCCGAAACTTATACGGCAGCTTCCATTGCTGACGATGAGTACTTAGCTTCGTTTGTTTGAAATGTAAGCGGGCTCGTCAACCGCAAAGTGCGACCCTTGGCCATGCTACGTACGGATACGTGGCCTGCTAAACAAATGAACCCACGCAGTTTTGTGCGTGAGTAGCCTTTCCAAGCACATTCTGCGCAGCATTAGAGTAGCGCGTTCATCCCGCGCGGGCTGGCAACGTCGCATTTATAGTGGTTTTCGAGATTATTTCATCCTACTAATAATACAAATGTGAAAGTTTGTGAGTATTGATGTATGGATGTTTGTTACTCTTTCATGCAAAAACGGTTGAACGGATTTGAATGAAATTTGGCACACAGGTAGTGTGTAACCTGGAATAACACATAGGACTTTTTATCCCGGTACTACGTTCCCGTGGGATAGTTTTCCACCTCCACGCGGGCGAAGTCGCTGGCAAAAGCTAGTTAAATATGAATCAAATATACATAATGAAATAATCAAATATATTTACCGAAATAATCACGAAAAACCACTTGGAATGAGACGTTGCCAACCCACGGCGTGCCGGATGAACGCTCTTAAAGACTTTTAAATGTCGCTATGTATAAAACTAACGACGCTAAAAAAACGGCAGAATAGTGAGATTCTTAGTATTTTAAGTGTCAAATTATCACAGCTTGAAAAAGTTAATCTGAAATATATTTCTAGGACTCTCCCGACGGTGAAGATGTCTTTGATGCGGTAGATTCCTACGACATCGTCTCGCACTTCCACACGGTCTACCTAAGCAACTTGCCGCTCGTACACATAGTTACCTTCGGGACCCACAGAATTAAGCTGCTGTGGCCCTTAAAAGTGAAAGTATAGAAGTGTTATTAAATGCTTTGCTTATTTTTGTGTACGTCGCTTTCGAGTCTTGATAGAGTTGAAGTCAATAATAGCCTCCCGACTCGTCGTATTGCAGCTCGGGATTCGCTCAAGTATTAAGACTAATTCTCAAAGTAAACTGTGTGTTGACATACTGTATGGAATTGTGTGTGACTGTGGTACATAGAGTTTTAATTTTTAGCTTTGACAGATTCTAATATAGCTCATAATTACAAATATTCCGTTTTATTTAAAAAATTAAATTGTAAGTTATGTGCAGAGACTAACAGAAATGAAATAAAACAATACATTTAATTTCAAAAACTTTTATTAGCCATTCACAACAGCAGTTTTTAATTGCTCTTTAAAATGTTGAGGCAATTTCTTTTTATTTCTTTTCCTAACTTTGCCTTCAGCCACACTCTCTGCCTTCTTATTATTATTGTTACTGGGTTTTTTCTTCTTTTTCTTTTTACATGACAAAGGATTAGGATTGTGTTGTTTCTTCTTTTTTATGGGAATTTTCGGCTCTTCTACTTTTTCTTCAACACCTAGAACTTTTTTTATTGTTTGAAGTGCCTCATTTTGTGTTTCAGTAACAAACATGTGTGGGTTACCTTCTAAGGTCTGGCTGGCTTTAGCATAGCTAACTGCTGATGGCTTTTCTAAAGTAGGAGATTTGTTGTGAAGGTACAGGAGAGGTACACCAGCTTTTTCCCTAAGCTTATCTTGTAAATCTCTGTCCTGTGTTGCCAGGATGTAATGTTTGTCATTTTTCCTACCAATCATAGACAATATGCAGTTGGATCCACCTATAGGCTCTTTGTGATTGCATTCATGTATTCCAAATTGCTTCAATATAGTTAGGGCTCCATGAGTCTTCTTTGCTATTTTCTCTGTTTCAATAATAATGCATCTAGTAGTAAGTAATTTTGCTTGCGAGTTCAAATATTTTGGGATTTGTTCTCTAATGTTGATTTGTTCCTGAAAAAGGTAAAATTATCAATAATTGAAATAGAAATAATATTTATTTGCATAAAACATGGTACCTATATAAAGTTGTTTTAAGGTACATTTTAGAGCATACATGTTTCGCCTATATCATAGCATGCAAATATTGTTGGTTACATTTAAAAATGTTTCCCATCAGTAAATTATTGAAATTAGTTTTCTTTATAATTATACTTAATAACTTACCCTGGCAATTATTGCTATGTTAAGATTAATTATGAAAATAATTTTCTTTATAATTATACTTAATAATTTACCCTAGCAATTATTGCTATGTTAAGATTAATTATAAAGTTGATATTAAAATAAAGGCGAAGTGGTCATGAAGATGCCACATTGGCCCCCCAATTTAGCATAGAAATAGTAGATGTTGATAGAGTAGGTTGATTTAATTAATAAGTTAATGAGAAAAGTACCTAGTTTTAATTACTGATTGCTGGCTCAGGGAAATTCTCCTGCCAGCGCATACTCTGTTCTTTGAGAGTGAGGTGGGAGTCTGCACTATCAGCCTCAGGGTCAGGTAGCTCTTCCAATGGGACTTGGATATCCTCATGGGGCAATTTTTCAGCACACCACGCCTCGTCCACTATGTCTATCAGACGACCGTTGCGGCGGCACTTGCTGTCCATTCTGTGTACATTTATTGTTTTTTAGAATTGGTGACGCGTTTGAGAGACATAATAAGTTTCTTTTTTTTTAAGTTTTGCTGCAAGCAGTAATTAAAACTAAGTCTTCTTCTATAATCATGAGGTGATGTTATTGTTCTAATATACATTATCTAGGTTAGTTTTAAATGAATTATAAGAAGAAGACTTACTTTAAACGCCGCAAAACAGAATGTGCCATCGAGCAAGACTTGGTATGGCTGGTGGAAACCGTAGTTGTTGTAGTAGAACTTTAGATATTTCTGAACTTTTTTGTATCTAGTGATTTTCATTTTAAGAAACTATTGTACGAACCTGTTAAGAATGAATAAAACCACTGTTTCAATAAGTAAATTCACGCTAGTAATTAACCACAAAATCCGACGAACAGTGCGCGTATCAACTTCGAGTTCGAAATCACTAAATGTCAGATCAGACTGTCAGACACTGACAAAATGACAAATTTGGCGAGAACAGATTAGTAAAATATTCGCGTTCCATTTTCCTGTAGAGCTCACCACCGGTAGAGATGACCATTATGATTCGTAGTGGAAGAATAAGGATACAACATTGTAGGCCAAGACATGTGTGTAAATTATGTAAATGTAGGGCTAGGCAGATTTTTATGCAAATAAAACCTTAAAAAATGCGTGGCTTTGTTAAAAACTCAAATGAGTTTTTTTTTAAATGAATTCTAACGAATCAAATTGAAATTCAATTAAACAAAATGAGTTAACGGTGAGGAAATAACAGCACTATGTTAGTGCTAAATTATATGGAAATGAAAGCCACTAGGCTCTACTAGGTTAGCCTGAAGGGCCCTGTGTTGCGATTCCAAAGTGGCACAGATGATTCGATGCATACTATTATTTTGACCATTTATTTTTAATGTTTATTTATCAAAGTATCTAAATATTTCATTCAAAATGTGTCTTGTTGTGCTATCATAGACAATCAGCAGATTTTTCTTAAAAATGACGTATACTTAACCACAGACAATTTTTTGTGAAATGAAACGTCTTGCTCGCTCTCTCGCTTCCATGTTTGTTCGTGGTCATTTTGCATTTCTGTGCTAGATTTTCCAGTTTAGCATTTAAAATTAATGATTTTATTCATCAAAGTGTGTAATTAATGATATTTTTGGCGATACGGCGACCTCTTGAGGATCTGTCGCCCAAGGAAAAGTGCAAAACAGCGGTATAATAACAGGGAGGGTACGTCTTTCATATCCTTTTAATCAAGTAAATGCGTCATTTTATCGAATATTGTTGAGTGTTCATGAAATGAGAAGATTAGGTGTATTGTTCTTCACAGTAGTCGTCAGGACAAAGTGATGAAACGCGTAGATGCCTTCATCGAGCGCTTTTATGACATACAGCTGATTCCGATGAGGGCGTCTATAGGTAATTTTTAATAGTCTGAGTCGAAGGAAACGCTGTGATACGGGCATAAGCGGTTAGTCATCATCATAACAGACACGTTTTTGGTGCGCGACAGATAAATTAATCGAGAAATCATATTATGTAGGTCCAGCAAACTGCGCCGAATAGTGGCTGATAAAGTGTCATTGTTAAAACCTTTTGTTTCTTTGTGATTCCGCGACGATACGGACGTGGAGATAACAATTTCTTGTTTACCGTTTTAAGTCAGTCTTTATTACATTCACTCTCGTAGTTTTCAAGCCTCAAGGTTTGATAAAAAAACAAATAAGATTCTTTTTAAATGTGCATGGGTGATTGATCAATAGTTTTAAGTAGTTATTACAAGCATTGTCAATGGTGTCCAACTGTGTTTTTGTAGGACTTTTATCTGGTGAGTACTGTGTTCAAAATATATACAATAAGATCATGCATTAGGTAACTGTTATCAATGTAACCAAGAAACATAATAGGTGAAACTTTTACATTCCCTTTTCCAGAACTTTTTACTCTTAGGTGAAGACAACATACAAAGTGGAAATAATGATTTGTCATTGGTCTAATAAGTTTTTATGATCATAGTATTAGCAACTTAATGAAGTGATTCATACATAGTAAAAGGTACATAAGTTGTTTATCCTTGAGTAAATAATTTTCTTTCACACACTCATTATCTGTGGAAGTTTTTAGAGTAATTATAGTTTTATCATTAATTAGGTGGGAAAGCGATACAAAATAAATAAGAAATTTTACTATTTTCTGATATAAGTTTTTAGATGTCATCATATTATTAACATTTTAGATAAACACTCCAAAATATGTTATGAAGATACATATTTTAATAACAAGTAGTATCCAAATATAGCACTCAAAATAGTTTCCAATATAGTCTGGGTTGTAGAGGCAACAATTCCTTCATGTAAAATACTGGTATTCAGGTGCATCAGGATAGACTGGAAGACTGACACCAACATAGTTGGGAAAAGGTTAGGCAGATGGATTGAAGAACTAAAGTCCTTATGCTGGAGTGTAATACATAATAAGTAAAGGATAAACATATGGAACCACATATTTTGGAACAGGAATATGCATCATTTTATTGTCTTAAATTATGTACCCTTAGGGGGCATCCATTAATTGGGGATAGGCCACGTGAGGCAATTTTGACGAATTTTCGACCTCCACCCCCGTTCTGGTGACATGTAGGGAGATTTGGCTCGACCCTCGCTCCATATAATCTCACATGAGATATTTCAAATATGTGTTTTTAGTGTAGAAACCGTTTTCTGTGCTTGTTTGCATTGTTTTTGTGCTTGTTTGCATTGTTTTTAACCATCGAAGAGCTACTGTGATACTTTGTGGCGTTCGCATAACCGCGATATACATATTATTTTGTAAGATTTAGCCATATTGGCGGAAAAACGTGTTTAACATAATATAACCCGGTTTTCTTGTAATATTTCATTGTTTCTTTCTGGAAAAAAATATTACGTGATATTTGCCGAGACCCCCGTCTCCCGCACGTGAGATTCGACTCGACCTCCCCCCCACCCCTAAACGCCTCACGCAATATAAAATAGACGCCCCCTTAGGCAAACTGACACAAATTGTAGATTACAATACCATAAAAGATGACACCATTTTTTATACCACTCAATCTTTTACACAAAGAAAGTAGGTACATACAATATTTCTAACATCTTGAACTTGTTTACATAACACTAATGTCTTAGAGACATAACATAATGCAATACTATAAACATAATTATTTCTACTGATTAATGACACTTTTAGCTACTATTATTATTAAAACATTTATTTCAGACACTTGTTCCAAGGATCTTTGTTAGTAATACAGCTCTCGTCACTATGTTAGTACCTATACTTAAATACAATTATTCTAATTCATAATCTTCCTGCAGCATCAGACCCACAGTTATGCAAATGGGTCCAATAGTCCAGGAAAACTCTCTCTGGCCTAGTATGTAGCTATACTCAGTTTAAGTGATAAGTGTGTTTTTCCTGGTTTCATTGATGGCAAGAACAAAATCACAATGCATTTATTAATTATAATGGCAGTCTATAATTAATGGTTTAATTTATAGAAAAGTATTCCTTATGTTCCTGTTTGTAGAGTTGAATTTTATTTGCAGATAGTTTTTCTGTACATGTTGATGTAAAAGATATAAAATGTGGGTAGGTGTTTATCCTACTGTAAAGGTATAAGAGTGGGTCATTGTTTCTGTTTAGCAGCACTGGCTTTGGATCAGACTATTTCTAATGTTAACATTTAGATATAGACCTCTTCTAAGAAAGTAGCTTTTGACCAACTTTGTCTGCATCAATACAAATATCCAGGATAAGAAGTAGGCTATGTCCTTCCCCAGGTCCCAGGCTACCAACCAATCTGTCATTTTTTTAATAGTCGATAAAGTGATTATAGCATGAAAAGGTTATAGACAAACTAGAGTTACTTTCAAATTCTTAATATTGGTATGGATTTTGGTATGGGTTTTCAAGTACCTAGGCTAGACAGTGTAGTTTTGTGATTTATGTTTAGCTAATTCTAGCTTGTTGTCCCAGAAGCTATTTTATAAAAAAAAATTGTTTAAGTAAAACCTAATGCCCTCACTTTATTTCAAAATAAAAAAGTATGGGAAGTATGCTTAATTTATTTGAAAGTAATTTTCTTCATTAAAATTTGTGTCAGTAGGACATATTTTGATAAATGTTCTCACTATCATACAACTGGCATATTGTTGTTGTTTTCATGAGAAAGAGGGCAGTCATTAAGAGTCATTGACTGCAGTATTTTCTTTCTTCTTCCACCTTTGTAAATAAACCACAAAGGTTTATCTTGTGTGTTCAAAAACGTTTCATTCTATTATTTTATCTTATTTTAGTTAAACAAATAATTAATCAATGTCAGTTTAAACCTCTATAAAACAATTATAATGTATCTATGCGTAAATAATTAAATTCATTTAAAACTAACCAAATAAGTACATTACAAAAGTTCATTAAATTTCGTTTATTCTTTTATCACCTCACTACCTTTTTTTTTCTGTAAGAAATTGGTATTCATGAACTGAATAAAAGGCCAAGTCCAAGACTCCAGAATCATTCTTTCTTCATTCTAGAGGAGATCTTCTCTGTGCTTCACAAATTAATAATTAATAGTTATTAATTATTTTATATTTTTAAGGGCTGATTTTTCAGTAGTTTGGCATATTTTCTATACAAAACCTGCCAAACCAACTTATTTATTCCTCAGATAATAGTTATCTAACTTTTGCAAAATTTGCCCTTTATACACTATTATAAATAAAAATGATTTAATATATTATCATTGAGTTTAAGGTTGTTAACCAGAATAATTAGCAGTCATTTGCATTTACTGAGCACACTATTGTTGTCCTTCCTGTCTTTCATATTCACTGCTATTACTGCTGTAATTAGCATAAAAATGTTTTATTTTTGTTTGTGGTTTATTGCTATAGTTTTTCCTGATTTATTTTGTATCCTACTACAAGGCAAAGGTCTCCCTTTCCTCCTATATTCTTTTATACCTAGAAGCAAACTATTTCCTTGATATCATTTTACAACATACATTTTTGTCCTCAACATAATTCACAATACTGGCGAAATGTGGGTGTACTTTTAGGAACACCTCTGCTCAACTCTCCGGGGATTTTGTGCTATGTTTTTTGTGTCATATAAGGCGAAGTTTGAGTTCGGCTAAGTTTTTCTTATATTTATTTTAATTTTATTAAGGAATAAATCAGAATAATTAATAAATAAATTTGGTGAAGCCTATGTCCAGCAGTGGACTGCGATACAGCGAGGATGATGATGAAGTAATCAATAAAATAATCAGCCTTATCTCAATTCTAAGTTATTTTTAGAACAAATAAAGAGGTTTTCAGTGCCAGTGTATGTATAAAATATATAAGTATTATAAGCACTGTTCAAAGAGATAGCTTCGTAGTTGACGCCCATAAAATAGTTTTGTTATCTCCTATCATAATATAAAAACGGATTTAACAATGAAATTGAAACACGTGTTTTGGGCTGTCTGTTACCATGTGGTCCTAGATATGATATACAGGGAGCAGTAAGAGGTGAAAACTTGCTTTCTAATCAGATTTTGGAGGTAGAATCACACAGATCAGTGCTCTCATTCGTTTATTAGAATGCGCATACGCATCTTTCAAGGCTTTCGAGAGGTATATCCTTGCACTTTAGTCTGCTTAGTTTTTCTAGCTAGTTACTTATATATTTTAGTGTTCTTGCTGAAATTTTAATAAGATACATTTTCTTTTTCTTTTCTTCATTCTTCAAAAGTACTTGTACCATAGCCCCCTCGTGAGACTTTTGAGAGTAACGAAAAGACTATAGTACAACTTTTGGAGTACAATAGTAACCCAGTTCGTCCTCTACCTGTGTGCCAAATTTAATCAAAATCCATTCTATCGATATGAGGTGAAATGGTAACAGATTGTATGACGGACAGTTACTTTCGTATTTGTATTAGTAGGGTCGATTAGGGGAAGATCAAAGAAACGATGGATGGACTGTGTCATCATTATCATCTCAGCCGAAAGACGTCCACTGCTGGACATAAGCCTCCCCCAAAAGGGAGGATTTGCCATAATCGCCACGCTTGGCAGGCGGGTTGGCGATCGTAGTATGGTGTTCAAATGCATAGAGAACGCTGCCGCCCATTCTCTAGTAAGTCTTTTAGTCGCTCTCTACGACACCCACGGGAAGAAATGGGATGGTGCTATTCTTTTACGTCCGGCACCACACGGAACTGTGTGAAAGATGATAATTATGGTGAGAAAGATGGTGACTACCGAGATGACCACTAACGAGAAATATAGAAGACATGTTGCGCTGACGCCTATTAAATTTATACCTACATCTATACCCATAAATCGCTTTCCATCAGGCGTGATCGAGGTCAAGAGCAGGCCCGTTTAGAAAAAAAAAAGTTGAAATTAAGCACTTCCAATTTTTTTATGTCAACAAAATCACGGTATACATGACAAAAATACATTTTAAAAATTTTGTATGCTGTCTGTTTTGGTCCAGCTAATCTCCGAAACGGCTGGAGTATCACTGGCAGACAGCTGATATTATATTTATTTATTTATTTCTCGCCACAATAAATAAGTACAAGTACATATGGAGTAACTTAGGTTACTTTTATTTTAGAAAATGAATGAAAATAAATATTAGTATGCATGACCAGTTCTGTCCTCTTGTCTGTACCAGAGTTTATATTTTAAAAGCAGGGGCAATAAACCCTTTGCTAGATGTGTACGAGTGTGATATGATGATAATTAATAATTTAAACGTGTTTACCGCATTAATGTGAATAACAACTGTAGGTCATAAGTATTTTTCCCCTCTTTGTGCACTAAGAAAATAATTTATCCAAATTAAGTTGTAATTTTCATGCAAACTGCTGAAGGTTACTTGCTGTCTAATGTGAGCTGTTCTGTTCTGGTCAAGGACAAAGATATTTGAATATTTTATTTAAGCCTATGGAAAAAAGTAGTTCTTTTGTGAAGTTATTTTTGGAAGTACCTATAATGGAATGGTGTAATTAGATTAGAATAATTATTGGTGATAGTAAACCACTTTCAAAGATAATTTTAGCAAAATAATCTTTTCTAGTTTTGTCTCACAATTGTATCGTGTTGATATGTTCTCTCCTGCATAGCTGTTCACAACCATTCGATACGCTTTCGTACCGAATCGTATATCAATCAATGTGATATCGTAGGAGTTCTATAAACGCTGTTCACAAATGCAAATCCCGACAATTTTGTCAGTTTCAAGACTGCTATTCTTTCGACAGCTATTTGCTCTCTCTGGCAATGCAAATCAGGTTATCGAAATATGTCATTTGCGATGAGAAAGCCTGTCGAATGGTTGTGAATAGTTATGCTGAACTAAGTAACTACTGAAAGTTACTAAAAATGTCATAATATAAATTGCACGTATAACTTAGGCCAATTTTACAGACTATAAAAAGCAACACTATCTATTTCCACTCACGAAGTCGATAAAACGTTTAATGTTAGCAAATAGAGACATAAACAGCCAAGTGCTCATACACACGAGCGGCAACGGCAGAGGCAACTGCAGCCGGCGACACGTCTACGGCTGCCGTCGACACGTCTACGGCTGCCGTCGACAACGTGCCGCTCGTGTGAATGAGTTCTAATAGACAGAATGCGATGGCACAACAGTCGCGTTTTCAACTAGACTAAACCTACGACGCAGTTCGAAATGTGGGTGTACTGCAGGCTTAGTACAAGGACCGTAGGCAAGCGTTTTGTCGTTGGAAGAGTAGACAAAAATGACGTTTCCTTATAGACAGTTGGCAGTTTTACACCGTAAAATGTAGACAAGCGATTTCTATTCTACAGTAGAGTAGAAATAGAAAGTGTCATGCTAAGCCTGCAGTACACATCAGTATGTGCTTAGCCTTTTCCTAACTACTGAGTGGTCGGCTTCCAGTCTAATCGTATGCAGCTGATTACCAGTTATTAGATGGAGCGACTGCCATCTGACTACCAACCCCTCCCTCCTTGTGTTCCTCTATCTTACCCTTCGGAGAATACAGGCGTTATGTTATGACTACCTCGTTGGTCTAATGGTCGCAAGTGGTACTGCTGAGCATGTGGTCTTGGGTTCTCAGGTCGGACAAAGTAATTGGGTTTTTCTATCTGGAAGTTCTCAGTAGAAACTCGGAGTCTGGGTTAGGGCCAGCGCCCACTGCCGGCACGGCACGGCAAGGTATTTTTAAGCCACGAATAGAAATAAAACTTAATAGTGTGACAGTAAAATTTAAATTTCAACGGCAACGATGCCGCGGTATCCTTAGGCATGCCGCGACGTCCTTAGGCATCATCATTTAAATATTATTGTATTACATTTATATTCGTATATTGGTCGCATAAAAATCCTTTGCCGTGCTGCAACGGCACGGCAAGGGATTGGGGGAGTTGAGTGGGGTTTCGCGCCCACTATCATCACCACCGTAGGCGCAGGCCCTTAGTGCCCGGTTTATGGCAAGAAGCTGCTCCCCTATTATATGGGACTTAAACATATAACCGCGAAATGTGGGTGTACTAACACTCCGGGGAATGCAGGCACGATGTTATGTGTTTTGTTATGTGATGCTAACATCTTCAATTTTGCAGGCGATGGCGACAAACAGGAGCGGTGCTGCTCAGCGGCCGAACGGCGCTCCGCAAACGAAAGTATGCCAGTTCAAGCTGGTGCTCCTCGGAGAGTCAGCAGTGGGCAAGTCTTCTCTGGTGCTCCGCTTCGTGAAGGGGCAGTTCCACGAGTACCAGGAGAGCACGATCGGCGCCGCCTTTCTTACGCAGACCGTCTGTCTCGATGACACTACCGTCAAGTTTGAAATTTGGGATACGGCGGGGCAGGAAAGGTTGGTGTTGTGTTTTTTATTGCCATTATTCCCAAAATGTATATAGAAATTACATACCTACCTATTGAAAAATAATGGTCCGTCGCTGTCCAAATTTACGATGGTCAGGCCTCCAGAGACAGGAGTAGAATAGTCTCACTGAACATTCGCAGTAACTAAACGCAGATGTCGGCATAAAAACAATCTGCATCAAAAAAATTATCTGGCCGTAAATAAGCCAATATTTTACCGACCCCAAAAAAGGACGAGGTTCTGTTTTCGGTTGTTTTTTTTTTAACCAGTCAATTCTGTTGCCACCATTCTTGGTTCAGATTATTGGAGCATCTAATGTCATGGCTCATTACAATGATGTTAAATATGTAATTAAGCTTTCAATATGTCGCCACCATATTTAATCATGTTATATTTGAATTATGTCATTGATAGAATATTAATTGGATCTTAAGAGGCCCTTAGAATTATTCACTATCTTAATTAAGTCCGTTTTACCAGAATTATTAGTCGCAGGCTGGTGACAATACCTAGTAGAACATTTATTATTAAATGTCATTACTTTTTTGTGTAATGTAATTTTGGGGTGCCAATTACCTTCCCCAATCAGTATTACAAGATACAAGATACAAGATTCTTTATTTGTGACAACTAAACACTGTAGAAAAATAATAAAAGGCAACATTCCAAATATGCCAACTCTTAAGGAAAATTCTGAGACAAATGGAATCAATAGGCCTTGAGTTGTAACTAGCTAAATACGTCTTACAGACGGGTTATACAAAGAAAAGTTGCTGTTCAAGGTAACTTCTTAATAATTAACTAATAAATCCACTACCAATCTAAGATTAGCATCTTAGAAATTCGCAAGAAACATAAGATTATTCATTTTTCCCGGCTTGTATAGTCCACCTCGTGATTGATCTACCAGCTTTGGCAACAACGTCTTAGTAGAATAAAACTTCACTCAGGTTGAGAACACCGAATTATCACAGAGACCCTCGCCGGAACGGTAGCAAGGTGTGGACGTGGAACTGTGTCGCAACTATGCTCAGAAACAAAATATGGCTTATTTGAAAAATGTTAACCTAACTATTAATATATTGGGCACGCCACGATTGCGGCAGTAGTCCCCTCTTTGAGGAGTGGTTTGAGAGGCACCACGGCATCCTCATCTTCCGCCTGACTCAGGTCCTCACCGGACACGGTTGTTTCGGGAGATTCCTGGTTTGCATAAGACGGGAGGAAACGCCCGGGTGTTTCCATTGCGAAGATCACCCTGAAGACACGGTGGAGCATACGGTGGAGGTCTGCCCGGCTTGGGCGGAGCACCGCCGTGTACTTGGGGAGGCGATCGGCGGTGGTGATCTCTAGTGTCCGGCCCTGGTCCAGGCCATGGTACGGAGCGAGAGTGCATGGGTAACCGTCACCTCCTTCAGCGAAGCAGTGATGCTCGCGAAGAGGGAGGCAGCGCACGTGAGAGAGAGGCAGTATATGCGCCCTCACGGCTCTAGCCTCCGCAGGTGACGCCCTGGGCGTTGGGAATCTCAGGCTGATTCCCGGCCGTAGGCGCGGGCTTGCGGACGTCAAGTAATGGGTAGCTCGCTGTCCGGTAAGGACCAAGCCCGGGTCGACGGCGCGTTGTGTTCCACGCGCCCCTCAAAGAAATGTCAGCACCAACTGGTGGGGTCCCCAAGGACCGATGCCTGCCAGGGGTGCGGGTTGTTCGAAAGAGATACCGTGGCCCCTGGCACACAGGCAACTGAGGGAACACGAGTGGGTTTTAGTCAGTAAAAGTCTGACACGCCCTCCTGCTCCACCCAGAGTGGGAGAAGTTATTTGATGATTTCCCAACCAAAAAAAAAAAATGACACTTAATATATACTATAAGGAAAATGTAAAGCACTGTTTTTGGCAACAAAACATTTTTTATATTTTTTATGCTCCACGACGACCACCTATACTGCCCCAAAGCCCCCAAAACAGTGGAAGTGGCGAAGCATTGGGTCAACAAAATTTGAATTGTTTTGTTGCCAAATTGTTGTGTTAGCGACACGAAGAAGAAAGACAAATATACCACGTCCCCCCCACACCACGTCCCTTTACCAGTTGCAAGTCAAATTCAACCATAAAGAAGATGCGCTAAAGTAATCCGCGAAATTAAAATGTTCTTACGTTTTTGCAGTTTGCAGCAAAAATCTAAAGAAAATTTGTATTTTGTGGGCTACCCTGGCGCTTCCCGCTTAAGGTGGTTAAGCATTTAAGAGGTTAACTATACATCAAACTATTCAAACATTCTAATCATAACTTTCGAAAGGACGTCTTCTAACATTTAATTATTTTCCACAGGTATCACAGCTTAGCGCCGATGTACTACAGAGGTGCGCAGGCGGCGATCGTCGTATATGATATTACTAATCAGGTAAATACTAGCTTCTATACATACATACATATATTATAATAAGTGAGATTCTCGGTACGCAGTGACGTATACAATAGTGTAGACTTATCTAATTCCAAGCGGAAATTACTAATATAAATAATTTTAATCCCTTTATCTCAACGCGAACATTGCCCTTTTTGGTTGGAACAAGAGTGCTAAAGAATGTTTTGTTTACGAATCTAGTATTCCAGACTTTATGATGGACTAGAATTTCGGCCCCGACTTCGCCCGCGTGAAATTTTGGCCTCCACCTGGCGCGTCGCATCATCCGCACGCACTCACATTTTTTATATTTTGCTCGTCTCCTAAGGGTCGTAGCGTGATGTTAAATAGCCTATAACCTTCCTCAAAAATTGGGCTGTGAATTGCAATCTCTAAATCCGACTGGCACTTCCAGAGATTACCCCCTACATACAAACAATTTACCTCTTTATAATATTGGTATAGATAAACGCATGCACCCTAATTGCGTAACACACTATCAATGATAATCTGAATCATTTTGAACGATATTGACAATCAATTGCTTCATGTTCGAACAAAATTGTCTGCTCAATAAAACCGGGTCCAGACGTGTGTAACGCGTAATGTAAGATTACGTGTAATTTAGCGACAACAGTGTGAACGGCACTCGAACTCAACGCAAATCGTGTAAGCGAATCTTTTTCAAGAGCTGTTTCCACTCAGTTGCTACGAACATGCCGAATAGGAAGGTCATAAAAGCTGGTGCTAGTTTTATTTACACACGACACAACCGTCACGAACGCCGTTCAAACGAGCACTGCGAGCGCCTTTGTGTTCGCGCTAAAAACCGACAGCCGTTGGATCACGGCGAGCGCCAGCGCAAACGTTACATGTAATGCTCGTAGTGCCGTTCACACACAGAATTCGCGTTACATTTCACGATACATTACATTACACGTTACACACGTCTGGACCCGGCTTAACATTAATAATGAATCTTGTTGAACTGTAAAAATGAAAGCCATTACTGCTGGCAGTGTGGTACGCAATTATCAGCTGATTTGCTGTTGATAATTCTGTCTACTACTACAGCAGTTGAGAAGTTTTTGACTAATTCTTGTGTTGTTTTTTGATCCTGAAACTGGGTGTGATTTCACGCTATAATGTATACTTTTGTGCTCCTTTCATACCACCGTAGAGTGGTGGTACAGAAACCAGAATAGTAAGGATATCCCATTATTCTGTACATACACCACAGTTCTTCGGTCCTGCATATCAACCTGAAGTGTGCAATTATCTCCTTGCCGGTTGATGATGACCTAGACTAGACAAGAATAGAATTCTCTGATTCGTTCAAATTATCTTATCGGTCAAGCATATCAACCGTGTTGTTTAGACGGTCTTGATTCAGAGATAGGTACGTCCGGTGCGAAAGTGATTATTTGGTCGAAAAGTTCTGTAGTTTGCGGCTTTAAGACGCTACACACAGGACAACAAAATTATTGCACAACGTAGGCTAAATCGTTTACTATTACGTCTGCAAATACTCTCCATACCAAACCCATTCGTCTCATCTGCTGAAAATCTCGCATCTGGATATGAATTGCTTTGGATTTCCTGGAAGTCTTTAAATAGACTTCGGCTTCAGGTGGGCCGAAGCAAAGAAAACCTGCTCAGGTGGAGATTCACAGATGATACCGCCATGGAGTATAAATGTGGTGTTGTTCCACAAACAATGGGGCACTTAAAATCTTGTCCAGCGTGTGCTGTTGTCTGCACGCTGCAGGAGTTGATGGACGCTACTGAAAGTGCCAAGCTCGTAGCCAAATTCTGGGGTGACTGTATTTAGTTTGCTATCGTCACACTATAGAAGAAGATTATATTTGCAACAAATTTTAAAATTTCTAATTCTTAGCCTAATTTGAAAACATAAACGATTTTTTTACTTTGATTGACTACTGAAAACAGCCACAATATGGTTACAAAATAGGTGCTTACTGCCGGATTCTTTCTTTTGTTGACTCCCATATAAAGTTAGGGAAATAAATTATTATGCAAATTAACACCCTACGTCATTTTTCCGTGTGTGACCATTTCAAACAACAGTCAAAGAATGACAGTTCTTTGCATTTATGGACAATTTAAGTTGGTAGTAAAATTCAACAATTTTTTTTTGCTGAAAACAATTCCTGGTTTAGTTCCAACAAACACTTCCCTTCAAGGCGTGAATCAGACGAAGCCTACCCCACACTATCCGATGAGCTAAATGATAAAGATACTACAGCCTTGTAGTCAGTACATCCCGCTCCGAACGAACGGCCGT
Organism: Polymixis lichenea; assembly: GCA_949091785.1. NCBI lineage: Eukaryota > Metazoa > Arthropoda > Insecta > Lepidoptera > Noctuidae > Polymixis > Polymixis lichenea. The sequence goes on from OX420937.1 coordinate 23,775,153, forward strand.
GAACATATCTACTTAGTTCAAGTTTAACAACGATTCGACTCGGTTCAATCGTAACGGCGTAGATTTATATCAGTTTTATGATTGATTCGGTAGGAAATGTAGTTTTACCACTCTACAATGTTGTTTAAAAACTGTTGTTGGCTTTTAAAGATATTGACTATGGCGTGGTTATTGCATAACACATTTGCAATGGCAATGCCTTTTATTTTGACAATTCAACAACATTCATTGCGTGGTTTACGTTGTCGAGCAGACAAATTTTCAAACTTATGAACCAACGAATTAGCAACTACCTTCAAAATCCGTCTGACTTTGATTGAAACGCAATTCGAGTGCGGGTGTGTGAAATATTGTGTTTATAATAGACTATGAAATAGGTAAACTGTTCTCTCTTAATTTTATTATCTATTTTCTACAACATCATACGCCGTGACATTTTAGTCGTCATACAACGGCAGCCCACTTCATGTATCCAATGACTAATCATTTACAAAAAAAAAAAAAAATGGAATATTTGCATAATAAAAAAAATGAAAATATCATTCACTAAGACGCATGAAGTAGTTTGAAACACCCTGTTATGGAGATGGAATTAATGATGGAATGTAATGGTAGGTAGGTACATATCTTCTACCGTTTGATACGTAAACATTTTGAACAGGGAGGGTGTTTCTAAATCATTATTTATTTTTCTTTGTACCTATTATCTTAATTAATGGTAACAATGTTTTAATCGCGCCTAGAGGTATTTTATGACGGATACATTGAGTGGACTCTCTTTGTAAGACGACTAAAATGTCACGGTGTATAATTATGACACTGATGATACCGACTCTTTATAGGGAATGAAATTTAGTTACTACCCGACTACGGTAAAGCCAAAGGAGGTCCATGATTTTAGCAGTCTATTTTAAAATATGTATGCTCAGAAAACCAACATTATATCTAAGACGGGATCGACGTAATTTACAATCCAAGTAACAATCAAAACCAAGTAATGAAAGTGAAAAATAAAACGAAAACATCAAACCAAAACACCTGTTCCACTAACAGATGCGAATAATGATTTCAAACACAAAAAATGTATGTCAAAATTCGCACAACAAAGCCGAAGAACCGCGAATGAAGTAACATTCCTCCTTGAATGACAATACCGTTACGATTCGTGCCCCACACGGTCAGTATGATAGTGGTCAGTAGGCAAAGGTCGGCCATGTTTGCTCTCCATTTAGTGACATCGATGTATTGTAACTGTTTTTTGAATATAAGTTAAGGTACTCTTTCACTGGAGTGTAACAAGGAGGTGTGTTTATTTACTTAAAGTTTCAGAAGTTGGTGCCGTAAAAATGCAATCAGAACCAAAGGCAAAGCTTACAACATCTTTAATGTTTTATTTTTGTTTTTAGAACGGTTTTTTTTTGCATTAGGAATTGAAATATCAAATTATTTTACTTTGACTAGTAATAGACAATTTCATGCACTTACAAATCAATCTCAGAAATGCGAGCTCGAAATCGCGGAAAGATTTTTTTAATCTGTGACATTGTTTGTTAAAAAGTTTTCACGGCCCTATTCCGTTGATAGGTCAGTAGAGTTCAGTCAATTGTCTATCATGGTCACGGCTTGAGGTATTTAGATTAGCCCGGAAGTGTGACCCACACAATAAGACACAGCGTGAGGCTGGGAGGGAAAAGATGTGTCCATCTAAGAGTGGGAGAATAAAATGTTGAAGTTTAAGAAAAAAATTCGGTGTAACGTCGTCGTTTTGAGTATGAATGGGGATAGTAGAGACCAAAGGAACGGTGGACGAATTATTGTGAAATAGAGGATGGGCGGTAAGCAGAGGGTGGGTTAATACCGAGATGACGACTGATAGAAGATAAACCTGATGCTCCGATCCGGAATAAATTAGGATATACTCAGGAGTATGAGCTGATGATAGAGCAGCGGCTTTTAATAACACCAGGTCGACGATATGCCTTGTCATTGTGGACATGCCCACGCAGCATCTCGCAGTTCACTGTGGCTGCTACAAGACTTTTGCGGCCTCATCGGCCGTACGTTTTGGGTGCACTTAACTTTTTTTTTAAATAAAATATCACAATAGATGATATTTTATTCACATTACAATCTAGCCTATTAGCTAATAAGTAATTTAAATATAACTTAAACTGCTAAGTAACTATTAAACTCAGAAATCGTCTAATAACGTTTTTCTTATTCACTGTAAGTTAAGGGGAAGACACTTGATTCACGTGTTCTTTATTACAGTCAGCACTTGCACTACAGTTCAAGTTCACTTACACTGCACTAAACTAACTCAAAGGGTTTTACCATTTTTAGTTTTTGCACTAATTCAGTGTTGTCAAGGAGTTGGATCGCCTCGACATTCACGTGATGATGAAGTCTGTGTTCATGAGCTTCTGTATATTCTTGTATAACTATGTTTACGTCATCCATCTTGAGGTCCCGGTGGAGGTCGCCATTTCTTATGTACCAGGGTGCGCTTACTATATCCCTTAGTACTTTGTTTTGAAAACGTTGTATGACTGGACACTATACTTGATAAATTCTCCAGGCTAGGCCTGTGACCTATAAAGGAGCGATGGTGACCCAGCGATGAAGGCCGCGACTAACGAGTTGTAGGTCGTAAGCTCGAACGCAAGCAGTCACTTTACTTAATACTGTATAAATTATTTCAACACCACTGCATTCAAAACGGTGAAGCAAAACATACACCAATATATAACAACCGAAATTTTAAAGAACTACGACATCCAGCAATTCCGACTAGGCAGTACATGCACCCGCCCTCACTCACGGCCGTAGCCTCCGCAGGAGACGCCCTGGGCATTGGAAATCCACCAAGCCCGGGTCGACGGCGCGTTGTGTTCCACGCGCGCCTCAAAGAGATGTCAGCACCAACTGATGGGGCCCAGAAGGACCGATGCCTGCCAGGGGTGTGGGTTGTTCGAAAGAGATACCGCGACTGTCACACAGGCAACTGAGGGAACAGGAGTGGGTTTTAGTCAGTAAAAGTTTGACACGCCCTCCTGCTCCACCCAGAGCGGGAGAAGTTATTTGATGATTTCCCACCTAAAAAAAAAACCCCAATTCGGACTGGTTCCAAGTGGTGATTTACGGCTCACTCACAGAGAGGAGGCCTCTGCTCCAGCAGTGGGAACACGATAGGTTGACTGACTGTTTATTTTACAATCACCTATTCTCAAGGATTTTCTTAAGAATATTTTGTAAGGCACAGTAAATTAAATTAGGGTCATTTTTCCGTAGATGCTCACGAACACAATCGCTTCACGGATAATTAGACGAGCGACTAAAAGTAATGTCTTCACGTGACTAGGTTTTTGTGTCTGACTATGTTTAGAATAAATTGTTTGTGAATGCCAAGCGCATAATGACTGGGAATTAAAATCATGCCTCTTACTTAGCTCTAATTAGGGATGCCTCGATAAGCTTTTTTTCCGAAACGATACCGATACCGATGCTCTTATAAAAATATCGGCGATACCGATACTGATACCGATACGCTTATTGATTTCAAAAATGAAGGTAAAATAAATAAAACACAAGTCAGATTATTTTTTTAATTAATATAAAAAGAACAAGTAACAGCCCAAACTAAATAAAACCGTTTATAACCGTAGACAGGTTGAGATTAGTTAATAGTATATTTAGCATAGTTAGTTCGTGCCTCGTTTGCAACGAAGTAGAGGAGATAACACCCCGCGTTTACATTATTACATTTTTAAAGCGCGAAATTTGAAAATTACGTTGAATCGGCCATAAAAATATCGCCGATGCCGATATATCGGCAAACTTCGAGTATCGCCGATATATCGGCATCGGTGTCGGTATCGGATGCATCCCTAGTTCTAATATGTTTAAACGCAAAAATGTTTTCTGATCAGTTTACTTAGTAGACGTGAAACTATAAATAATTTGTTTGCTGTTGACTACCCCGTTGGTGTAGGGGTCACTAGCGGTACTGTTGAGTATGAGGTCCTTGGTTTAATTCCCGGGACAGGAGAAATAACTTAACTAAGAAATTCCATATGGAAAATCCCAATAAGAGTATTGGGATTTACCATCTGGAATTTAGGGACTTAAATATAACTTGTGAAATGTGGGTGTACTATGCACCTGTGCCTTACCTTTGGGGCACTACATTGTTGTGCTTGTAGACATTTATGACGAGAGCTAATCGTCTTATCTAGGAAGAAGAATAAAATATGTATATGTACTAGAAATGGGCCGACTATGATTTTGGCTGACTAGCCGACTAGTCGGCTGCAAAATGGCCGACTAATCGGCCAAGCCGATTATTGCTTTCGGTTGAGTTCGGGTGACATCGGTAATATTCGTGACTACGCTTTCGGCTCCTAGGTCGTTCGCGGCGTCTAGGCGCGACCAGGCGGAATTTCAGGACATGTTTTTATTTGTTGCATGTATTCTATCATTGTTTAAGTACTTCCTATCCTATTCTAGATTGCACTGAAATTGAAAGTAAACTGTAAAACTGATTCTATAATTAAAATAATAACAGAAAAGATTTCAATTTCATTTCAATCACCGTTTTTTAATTTTTTAAGCATATTAATACGAGTAAAAAATGGGCGACTAGTCGGCGGTATTAGCCGACTAATCGCCGACTACAAATATGGCCGACTAGTCGGTACATCACTAAATGTACGCGATATAGTGCTATGTACATTCATGCATTCTCGCATAATTGTATGACATGATAAAGAGATGTTAATGATATTATGTGCTTTGCATGTGTTTTTGTCCATGGAGTGTCTCGCCCGTTTTTCTCCATAGGTTTTACCTACTACGATTTGGAATGGGCAACTAGCTTCATATTCTGGACTGACTCCTTGACAAGTTAAAAGTGCCTGTAAATGGTTTAATTGAAATCAACGCTTTTAGTTAACTGACAGAGCAGTAGTGACCCAGTGGCAGTGGCCGCGACTTGACCTTCATTTGTAGGTCGTAGGTTCGAACCCAGACTAGTGTTTAATTTTATGTATATTATTTCGTCACCACTGCTTTCAAAACGGTGAAGGAAACCGGCATGTCCTAGAAACAAAAATTCGAAGACATGACTGCCATTTACCAACCAGCACTGGGCCCGCCTGGTGGATTACGGCCCACTCCCTCTCAAAGAGTATGTATACAGCGTGAAATTTAAATGGTTGTTTTCCCGCGGCAGAACAACTTGCCACAGGGAGTACTTTCGAAGCATAGAGTAAAAGTAAAAAGAATAAGAATTTTTTGTTTTAAAATAATTAAAAAAATATTCATCAACTCGATAAAACACTACTCAATAGTAACACTAGAGGTAACTTGTAGGTACTACTCGAATCGCACGCACCTCCGACAAAGGGAACAGCGATGCATAAATGTTCAAAGCGAAATAAACTCTCGCACTTGGTGATTTTTCACAATGGTTAATCTGCCATTTTTTGTTTCTAATATTTTATTTGTTTATAAAACGATTGTATTACCAAGACAAAACCATTTCGCTGCGGGAAAACAACCATTCAAAATTTCACGGTGTATAATGTGTTCACTGAAATAAATCGTGTCTCTTGCAACGTTAAGAAGGCTATGTTTCAAACTGTATGCCTACGGGTATCGTGACCTGGGACCATCATCGATAGGTATATGACGTAGGACGTATTTCATATTTTCATGAACATTCCAACTTTGTTTTTATTAATACTTACACGTCGTCAGTGGGCGTAGTCCTTTAGTGGCATTGGAGCGAGCAATACAGCTACTATGTCAATTGGATTATTTCACGTTTTGCGCATTGTATTGTGCTATATTAACACTATGCTGCTAGACACGACTTCTTTTCTTATGAAATTAATATTAACTTTTAACAGACCCTGCAGCCTGTTCCTACAAATGTATAACATAGCATCACGCTTGTAATCTTCGAAGGGTTAGGCAGAGTTACATCCACATTTCGTCAGTTATGTTTAAGTCCCATGTAATAGGGGGACGAGCCTATTGCTATCAACTAACCGGGCACAAATTCAGACTCTAGGCTGCTACTGACGAATTCCTGACGAAAATCCCCAATATCACTTAGCCGCACCCGGGAATCGAACCCAGACGACCTCAAGCTCAGAGTCAGCAGTAGTGTTTTTTTTTTAATACGATTTTGGAAATATCTTGGAGATCAATAAATTAGCATGTAAAACCTAAAATATACTAAGAACTAAAACTTATGACAAAATTAAAATAAAAAACAGTTCATAGAATATAAGTAAAATGTGCTTATTTATTATTTTACAAAAATAAAGACCAATAGTCTTTATTTTTCGTTTCTTACCCATCATTAACGCTACATAAGAAGAATAGCAAGCAACTGGTACTTTTCTTTGTGGCTAACTAACCATAGATACCTAATCTAGACATCTTCTAAACAGTAAAATAAAATTGGAGTGTCTGTTTGTAATATTAAAATTCCCGCTTTTTACTAAATGCATATGGATGCATGATACACGGTACATAAACCAAAATAACATTTTTTTTCAATTTTTGTCTGTCTGTCTGTTTGTTCCGGCTAATCTCTGAAACGGCTGTACCGATTTTGACGGGACTTTCACTGGCAGATAGCTGATGTAATAAGGAGAGTAACTTAGGCTACTTTTATTTTATAATATTTATTTATTTTTATTAATATATACTTTTTTGTTAAATTCCACGCAGACGAAGTCGCGAGCACAGCTAGTGGCTCTATAGATGAAATTGAATCCACTGAGAACCTAGTTAACCACTCGTGGCTTCGTCCATGGGGGAGATGTGATGACTTTGATGTATAACTACATCTATTTCTCTATTATCGGCACGAGCTATGTGAAAATTGCTCATTCTGTGATAAACAAATTAGCCCAGGTTGCGTCCACCCAGTGGCGTGCAGTCCATAAAGACAGATAGACACTGCCTACCCTACCTAAATCAGATAAATATGTAAAACTAATATTATTTTATCAATAAACAAAAAAAAACTTTATTCATAAATCAGCGCCACCTGTCGAGCGTCGGTCGTATCATTAGTATCATCGATACAATATCGGGTTCGTTCGTACAATTTGACGCAACTTCGCATTGCGATGCACTAGCGCCGCTGAGTGCCTCGGAAGAGACACGAACTATTCGCGTCTCAATGTTTGTATGTGTGCTCTCGTGGTCATGCAGATTTATTCAGTGTGCGTGCACGTGCATACATACGTGTCACACAATGTAACAAATAACGCACACAACCGTACAGGGTAGTCACTGGCTTTTTACGATTTTTAACAACGAGACGAATTACGAAACTTACCGAAGTTTTCCGACCAAAATTGGTTATGCGACTATTTTAAAAACTAGCATTGTTTCACTGAATTGTGACTACATAAACAACCATAATTTCTTTGTCGTATTATTTTCATATTCCGAGTAATTCCCACGCCATTGTTTGTTTTGGTTGTAAGCTATGATGGTATGTATTTAAGATTTTTACATTGATAGATAGTGTGAAAAATAGATAATATTCACTATGAAAGTTGTTCAGGTGGTGTGTGTAAAGAGACAAGAAAAAATTATGCATTTTCAAGACTATCTAACGGTGAAAAAAAAAAGTAATCGTGAAAAGTAGTTGTACACCGGATTTGCAATTAATAGGTACAAAGTTTAGGTAAAATCAATCGTAAATACAATACAAAACAAAACAATATGATTCATTTAACTGCCTCACAGGTTGCATGTTGTGTAGGTAGGTAGATAGCAATCGGTTGTTCTGTATTTTTCCCTTTTTTTTAATTTCTGCCTACCCTGTCTAAAAACACGCCGCTGCCTCCACCAGTAACAATGCTTCTATGTATAGTCTGTTCAAAAACTGTCCGATAAAAGTGTAAACAAACTTTGTTCAAGTTAAATTCTCAAGAAATAACTCACTATAAGGAATTATTAATATATTCTGTATTTAGGTTTCAACTTTATATCTGTCTACTTTTTTCTAAAGTTATTGTTTGAATAACATTATTAGGTTATAATATAATATCAACGATCCAAAAAATATCAACGATAATTGAAGTTATAAAATTAACTTCAATTCTAAAAGGAAAAACATCTTTAGGGTGATTTAAAATAAGAATTTTCCTTTTAAATTAATCAAATAACACAATCTACCAGTTAATTTTGTAAGCGTTTAAAATTGGCATCCTCAAGGTACGTTTTGTGATCCATTTATTTACGTTGTCATCAGGTACTTTTGGAACATACCGTAAAGAGGGGCATGTATGTGGCTTCTTAGCTTAACCTGATCGATCGACCCGTACGGCTGTTATTTCTTAATAACACCGGCACGGGTCTATCGATCAGGTTAAGCTACGCTTTCCGCGTTTGGTCCGTGAATGGGTGACCATCTTAACATCGTGGATCATTGACAGTCGTTACGGGTCGTCAGATGCCCGAAAGTTTGACAACCAGTCTCACCAAGGAGTATCGTATTACCCAGTTACCCCAGGTCCAGCCTTTTCGAAGATTAGTCGGAAGTTCGGAACAGACTGACAAACAATTTTTTTTTTGTTAAATACCGTATGTTCATTCTAATTTAGTAAAAAGTTGTTATTTTGACATTACAAATAGACACTTCAATTGTATTTACTTATTTGTATTGATCATAGAGCGATAGCCTGATTCAAGACAGTCCTTAAAGCAATCTGCCTCGTGTAGAGTTATATGATATCGCTTAAAAAGTAAACAAAATTATATCAAGAGAGCAAAGTGGTAGCTCAGTCAAAGAAATGCAACACAATCGTTCTGACTGATACGCAGACGGTTATCAAGTTATCAGATAACAGAGCAATTATACGGCACGATCCCTCGCCGAGCCCCGCACACTTAGTACATTTATCTCCTATGTTTCATAGCTGCCTGGTATTTGTTCTTGGGAGTTTGGTACATTTTCCACCTGAGGGGCAATAGGGTATTTTCCAATTTATTAAAAACTATTCTTATTTGAAGATTGGGACAAATATGTTACAGAAAAATAAAAGTAAATTGATTTATATCCATTTTCTCAATTAAAAACGATTTAAATCAAATTTATTTTTCGTTGTTTTGAATTTACCGTCAAAACGCTCCTTACGATGACTTTTTATCACGTGATCACACGTGACGTCAACTTTGTGTAAACTAAAGTAGTTAGTAAGTATACAAGTGAATGTCGAGTTTATAATAATAATAAACAAGATTTTTAATGGATAGAAAGTGATATTACTGGTGTGCGGTGCCTCTGTGTACAAATACTTCTAAAACTGCGCCAAACTAAGTATTTGTACCGGTGCCGTTTACACAAAGCTGACATCACGATGTTACGTGATAAAAAAGTCATCGTAAGGAGCGTTTTGGCGGTAAATTCAAAACAACGAAAAATAAATTTGTTTTTAATCGTTTTTAATCGAGAAAATGGATGTAAATAAATTTATTTTTATTTTTCTTTTAAATATGTCGACCACATCTTCAAATTAAAATAGTTTTTATTAAATTGGAAAATACCCTATTGCGTATCCAATCAGTTACCACAACAGTGACCTTCATTTTGACAGTTTAACAATATTCATTGCGTTTTTGACGTTGTTGAGCAGACACATTCTTCAAACATATGACGTAATGGATTAGCAATATTTTTCAAAATCGTTCAGATAATAATTGGTAGCGTGTTAAGGAAATAGGGTGCTGGTTGACAGACGAGTCTAAAAAATAATCATCTCCTATGTTTGATTGGAGACCAGCAGGCTTACCATGCCTCTTTCTATTTCTATTTCTCTACCGTAAAATAGAAATCGCTTGTCTACATTTCTCGGTACAAAACTGACAATTGTCTACACGGAAACGTCATTTTTGTCTACTCTTCCGTCGACAAAACGCTTCTCTGCGGTTCTCGTGCTAAGCCTGCTGTAGTTGGCATTAGATAACACAACACCCCTTTTTATCGGGGGTTAAAAAATCACGGTTCTGTTTTGACATAAGTATAGCAAATTAGCAACATTCATCTTCTTTATTAATGATGTATATTTTTACCAAAATATTTGGTATTATACAAGTAAGAAAGAATACCGTTTATGTTGCACAGTTCGTGAAACACAAAATACAATAACAAAAATAAAAAGTGAAAATAAATACCTAGGTACAAAAGTATGACTCATGGCTGCGCCAAAATGTTCATAAGTGTGGGGCAACTTTAAAAAAAAAAAAACAAAAAAAAAATAATCAGCATTAATGCCAGACAGATGTCTGACGCTGGGTTTCTGATGAACCTTTTTATACAAACTTAAATGGCCAAATGTGGGTGTGTTATTGATGCACGTCTGCGAGTACAGGCGTGATGTTGTGTTATTTGGAATTAATTCATAGTTTATCTAATTGTACTGAATCAATACCTTATCCTGACTCACGGAATGTTATCTTTATTATCTTTTGTGTTGCATTGGTGACTTTACTTGTCTATTATCACATTGTTGCAGTCGACTGTCTGTTTGAGATGCTTCGAATATGTAGGCACAGATAATGTAACTTTCTGCCTCTCCTTTGTTTGACAGTCTATAAACAATCTGTGGAGTGATTGTGTAACACACTTACAATAGCAATGGCTTTTATTTTTACAGTTCAACATCATTGATTGCGTGCGTTATTTACGTTGTAGAGCAGACGAATGTTTCAAACAAATGAAGCAATGGATTAGCAATTTCCTGCAAAATCTTTCGTAAAGTGATTGAAAGTGCGTTACGCAATAAGAGCGATGTTTTTGCGATCGCGACTAATAAAAGAATCAAATTATGAAAATGTAAACGCCATACTTAACATGTAATAAATAGTCGGACGAGACCGCGAACAGTCCAGTATGTTATATCTAATCGCATAAATTATACAATAAATTTGTGAAATGTAGTATAATACCTATTTTTAACTTAAAAAACGAGGAGGTTCTCAATTCGACTGTATTTTTATACATGTTTATTTGTGACGCGTTATCTTCGGCAATTGTAGATCGAATTCGAAAATTCATCGTATATATAAAATTTCCATGTCACAATGTTAGTTACCGTACTCCTCCGAAACGGCTTTACCGATTTTTACCAAATTTTATATGCGTATTCAGAAGGTCTGAGAATCGGCTACTATCTATTTTCCATACCCCTAAGTGATGGTTGTTCACCCTAAATAATTTATAAGGCAAAACAACGTTTGCTGGGTCAGCTAGTTTTTTTATAAATTTTATTAACTTTGCTTGGGTACTTTTTGATTTAGTTTCATTAATACGTATTTTTCCACTTATTTATATTGATAATGTTATAATAACTTCCTGTCACTGTCATTACATAGCAAGTAGAGGTACTTACTTATACGAATAAAACTTTAAAATAAAAAACAACCAACACCCAAAAAAAAAAAAAATATACCAAGTAAAACATAACTTTAATTTCTGAAGTCGGAGTTTATGATTTTGTATTTTCGTTTTTCGCCACCGACTTCAGAAATTAATTATTTTTCACTATGTACTTTTATTTTTACAATTCGGTTAATTTTTAATAATTCGTCATGGTAGTATACACCAATCACTGGCGTTTTGATTTAACGTCTAAAAATTTGCATTAATTATTATTTGAGGAAAACCATACAATTTAAAATATTGTAGGAATTATATTTCAACTTCAGAGAAAGTATTCCCTCTCAGAGGTAAGATTCACATTGTGGAATACCGAAATAAACCTATTCGGTACAATCAGTAGACATCAACACAACCGTTTTAAGGCTGCTTAAAAATAAGGATAATGTGCATTATTCAAAAACAAACGTTCACACTATCGATAAGAATACCAATAAACTACCGTAGCTTCCCATGCCCACATAAATGTATTACAAAATTCCAAAATATATTTGTGGTTTGTTATCTACTAGCTTAAACCAGCGGCTACGCCCGCGTGGATATCGCACATTACCTACTAACTAGCTCCCAGAATAAAAGTCCATGTTACGACCTTGAAACATCAGCCATCTGCTTGTGAAAATCCCATCAAAATCAACCCAGCCATTTCGGAGAATAACCGGAACAAACAGACAGACAAGGTATTTTTTTATATGTACAGACGCCAGCACATCAAGCTACCCCAAACTGTCAATTTTTTCCAATTGAACATGAACCTTAAGTTTATGTGATAAAGTTGAAAATCTATCAAAGAAATTTGACAGATTGGGGCAGCTTGATGTGCTGGCGTCTGTACCCTAAATACTATTATACACTGTTATTTTGACATTACACACAGACAATTTCAATTTTATTTATTTGTATAAGTTTGTATATTAGCGTCCAGGACAGACGTCCTGTCCAAACAATAGTTTATAGGAAAAAGACTTCAGTTTTCCAATCTTAATTTCCCGGGAAACTTTTCCAATTTTTCTTTCCTTCCTACAAACCTTTTTCGGTTTATTAGTTAATATTTTAAAACAAAAAAAAAAATGCCAAATCGGTCTAGCCGTTCTCAAGTAATGCGCGCTTGCCAACAAACAGGTTTTTTTTTACTAGTGTAGATTTTGCCTACTGACTTAATTGCCAATTCATTTCTTCATACGTTGGGAAAAATTATCTTTTCAACAACTTAAATAACGCAATCGATGGTGTTGAACTGTCAAAATGAAAGCCATTCCTACTGTTAATGTGTTACACAATTACCCCTCTGTATTGTATACATAACATTTTACACATTTTTATACAGTTTAGCTATTCCCGTTGTGACAATCTACAGGCAAACAGATAATAAAAATCTCGAATTCGTTATCAATGTTTTAGTTGGCATACTTGTACATGTCAAAGAATCGTGGGATTACCCGTAGTTATGGGAAATCATTGCGTCACCACTAATGGGTGGTACGATGACTCATTTTTATCGCAAATTATGATAAAATCGGGCTCCTGAACTATGAGGAGTTGAGAGCGAAACCTAGGATTTAACATTATAGGAACTAGATTTTGTATGCCTAAATAAGTCCATCGTTTCGGTAAACTTTCTTCTGGATATTATTTTGGCTCTGGCTTCACATCATGTGGTAATAAAGTTATACTTTCAATTTCACACCTCAATAGGCATTCAACTAGTCATTTCGGTTGCCGTCAGTACAATGCTGTGCAAATGGTATTAAACAAGTAAGTCTTCGCGAGTTCAAGGGCAACAGACAGACCGACAAAGATAACGAACGAACATAACTGTCATACGTATGTACTATAAAAATTTGCTGCACGCAAGTGAATGTACTATGTGGAGCTGAGTACTTGTTTAATAGTGTACAAGTTTAATGGCCGGAATCGTAGGCAAAACAAGTTTGTATTGGGATTTGTGTCTTTAATTAAATACTTTTTAATCACGTCTCTTTTTATTGGATGTTTGAAATAAAGAAAATAAGTTTATTTATTTTTGTTTAGGGATGCCTCGATACGCCTTTTTTCCGATACGATACGCTTATTGATTTCAAAAATGAAGGTCAAATAAATAAAACAAGTCAGGTTATTTTTTTTATTAATATAAAAAGAACAAATAACAGGATAAACTAAATAAAACCGTTTATAACTATAGACAGGTTGAGATTAGTTAGTAGTATATTTGGCATAGTTAGTTCGTGCCTCGTTTGCAACGAAATAGACGGGACAACACCCGCGTTTACATTACATTTTTAAAGCGCGAAATTTGAAAAGTATCATTGAATCGGCCATAAAAATATCGCCGATGCCGATATATCCGCAAGCTTCGAGTAACGCCGATATATCGGTATCGGATGCATCCCTAGTTTAAGTTTAAAGTAAACCATCAAGCTAGTGTTTATAGAAATGCAGTTATTTTTACAAAACTGAGAAACTTAATCCGGTGCTAAGTTGTAATTTTTCCATTATATTGTTTTATGATTCCGAAATAAAGTTGTTAATGCAAAAACTGATTCAGAGCTTTGGCTGCACCAGATTCTGAAATTGTAGAAAAAAATACGTAACACACAAATTACAAATAAGTACTTATGCGTAACAGTTTACGATTATTTCGCTTTTTAAAAGCGTAACACAGCATGGGCATGGTGGACTTGTCCCTACAATTTACATATTTGTAGGGTTTTTCCGTTACAATTGTTGGCTTGAGAGTTTTGTGGTATTGTGCCCTGGTGCTAGTAGCGCTTGGTGGTGCGCTAGACGTTACATTTGGGTATTGCCACAGGGTATTTCACTTAGTCAATCCAGTTAACGTTTTTTTTTTTTTTACGTCTTACGGCTAAGTGAAACCTATAGAAGGTCCCATTTATTGTCGTTCAACAGCTGTGTTGCTATTTCTGGACATAATAAAAAATAAAAGCTTGTACCTTTTACTATCAGACTGTACTTAATATGAATGAGTATCGTGCGATGCTTAGTGGCTATACATAGCTTCCTGCGTTGGAACTGTAACTGTGCGTCATTGCTACTGTAATGCGAAAATCAATACTTCTATTCATTTCTAATAATGATTTATTTATATCATAGCTGTGTATCCAACGAAAACTTTCACAGAAATAAAATACAGTCCATTTCATTGCAGACTAATTCAATATTAGGTTATCATCACAAATCGTCTATCGCATTGATAAACTTGTGGGAACGCTTGTATGAGATAGCCAGATACAATTATTGCTCAATAGCAAAAAACCATATACCGTTTACGAAAAATTACCGCTTGTAAAATCTAACTAAGCCCATGTTCATTTATTCAGGAGATTTTTAACTACCTACATATGTAACCACAAAATATTTATTTCCAGTTGTATTTAGGCGTCACAAATCGAGCAGCTTAGTTCGACGATTTCGGGACCGATAATGTGTTATTTGGGTACTCGGTGTTAGATAACGAGCTATTTTGCCATTTACTGGGTACAAATAAATGACTATTTACTGGGAAATAACCATAAGGAAATACCAACAACGCCTCCCCGGTATTCGAATGCCAAAACATCCTTCTATAAATGTACTTTGTCGCCAACTTAAGATTGGCTTGAGATTTTTGGAAATACACCTTCTAAATGAACTGTACTTTTTTTTTTCAGGACACATTCGGGCGCGCCAAGAACTGGGTGAAAGAGCTCCAGCGGCAAGCATCACCTTCCATAGTTATAGCCCTGGCCGGCAACAAGAGTGACCTGGCAGCCAAGCGCATGGTGGAGTTCGAGGAGGCGCAGGCCTACGCCGACGAGAACGGCCTACTCTTCATGGAGACCAGCGCCAAGACCGCCATGAACGTTAACGACATATTTTTAGCTATCGGTGAGTGGGAACAAAAGTCAAGTATTAGTTAGATAGACTACAGACTATCGCCCGATAGTTTGGGCTGTTTCTTAATCAGTACAAAGACACATGCAAGTGCGCACATTGTAACGATTGGGTATCGGCCGATAAACAAAATTGATGGACTACTCCATTACCTTCAAACTGTAGTGTCGCCAAACTAACTGCTAAACCAGTTTGGTTTGGTTTGGTAACTCGATCAATCTTTTTTATCGACCGATACCGAATCGTTATAATATGCGCAATTGCGCGATCTTCATTTAAGACCGAAGGCTCTTAGGATTTTAAGGTCTTCCGACGTAAAAATATCGTGGCAGGATTTTATTGCGTACTGAATTTTCAACTGTCGATGTTCAGCCGAGCAATGATAATCGAACAGAGCGCATTACTAACGCGTCACAAAAAAACACTGTTGGATTTGCAACTTGCGGCGCAAAATTTGAGTACGTAAAAAAATATCGTATAATGTAGTCCCTGGCTGAACTTCTGGTGGGTATCGCGAAAGAGAAGCGTAATGCGACTGACAAGACATTTTGAACTATGTGTGGAGCAATTATTACTATAAATTTGACTTTGTCTGCCTTAAGGTGCCTATTATCTTCGATTTTTGACGATCAATAAGAGCTTAGCAGTATAGAGGTATGAGGAACAGGGTGTAAAGTTCACTCATACTCTATTGGTAAAGGAGGATCCCCCGACCAGACGGGTGTTGTGTCTGGTGGGCTACTGCCCGACGATTGATGTCGTCCTTTGATGTCGGTGCCGCCACAAGCTTGTCTGATCTTGTGTGCAGAAGACCAATTCTCCTGATTAAACTCATCGACAAGCAATCAATGTCAAAAACTTGCAATAAATGTAGGAAAATTAGAGGTATTTTTGATAGCTTAAAACTGAGATCAGACTGAAATACGCCTCAGTTTGTTTACATTTACACATTAACTCGATTTTGTCTGATGACATTGTGTCGATCGTCAAAAATTTAGGAAATCACGCCTCTGGTTGCCTACACTTTATACATTTACCCGATTTTGTCTAATCACGTTGTGTCGATTGTCAACATTTTTGCAAATCTGTAAACTATCCTGCAAATGAATATGGTCCGGGTCCTTTTTTGTAAATTTAGTAACAATGTGTATTGTTTGTCCCCAGCGAACAAGTTACCAAAGAGCGAGGGCGCCGGCGCGGCGGCGGCGGGCGGCGCGCGCCGGCTGGGCGACGCCGAGCAGGCGCGCCAGGGCTCCTGCTGCAAGTGATGGCGACTGGTCGGTAGCCCCACGCGTCCACGCATTATTTCACACATTAAAGAGAGGCTATCAGAAGAAATGTCATAAAAAAACAGATTCCATGTGTCAGTGACGCCATCTAGCATAATATAGCAAAGTTACATAATAGCCAAGGTTGACATGGTGCACTTACCGACACCGACCTTTGAATACCAACGAACAGATAGTTTCGGGAAATGATGTTTTTTTTTTTAATGACATCTCGCAGGGTCAACCTATGAGGTTGTCGGCTGCTTAACTGGACTTGCCTATTGCTGCCAATAAATTAAGGCGTCCAGCCAGGGCTTAAAAACTTTAAACTAGAGCGAATACACAGCGAATACACGCTATGGGGCCCCCTGTGGGGTAGGATCTGGGCTTAGGCATCGCTAGTAGAGTACGAGGGTCATTCAATAAATACTTAGCCTACAAAAAGTAAACGAAAATTTTGGAAAAGTGCGAATTTATTTTTCAACATAGTCTCCTTTTAGTTCGATACACTTAGCCCAGCGATGCTCCAACTTTTTTAATCCGTCCGAAAAATAGTTTTTGTCAAACTCTGCAAAATAGGCCTCCGTGGCGGCGATGACCTCCTCATTCGATCCATATCTATTCCCGGCGAGTGATTTTTTCAGATTAGGAAACAGAAAGAAGTCACAAGGGGCCAAATCTGGAGAATACGGTGGATGGGGCAGCAATTCCTAGCGTAATTCGACCAATTTGGCCATGGCAACGGCAGACGTGTGAACTGGTGCGTTGTCGTGGTGAAACAGCACTTTTTTCTTCGCCAGATGGGGTCGTTTTTTCTTTAATTCGGCGTCGAATCGGCCCAATAAATCGGCATAGTAAAGCCCTGTAATTGTTTTACCCTTCTCGAGGTAATCGATGTAGATCACACCTTGTGAATCCCAGAAAACGGTGGCCATAACTTTTGCGGCCGATTTTACAGTTTTCGCCTTCTTTGGAGCACGTTCCCCGGTCTGGATCCATTGTTTTGATTGCTCCTTGGTCTCTGGTGTGTACCAGTGGATCCAGGTTTCATCGACGGTCACAAAACGACGCAAAAACTCCGCTGGATTCCGCTTAAACAGCGCCAAACACGTCTCCGATGTGGTCTCACGGTTGCGCTTGTTTTCTGGTGTCAGTAAACGCGGCACCCATCGCGCCGACAGCTTTCTCATGCCGAGTTCCTCGTGAAGAATATGATGCACTGTTCCTTCTGAAATGCCTACAGTCTCAGCTAGCTCCCGAACCTTCAATCGGCGATCTGCCAATACGAGATCATGGATTTTTTAAATGTTTTCCTCCGTAGCAGCTGTTTTCGGTGCACCTGGACGTGGTTCATCAAAAACCGACGTACGGCCACGTGCAAACTCGTTGAACCAATTCTTGACGGTGGCCATCGATGGAGAAGAGTCACCGTACACAGCATCCAAGCGCTCTTTGATTTCGATGCGCGTTTTCCCTTCCAAAAATAGGAATCGAATCACCGAACGATATTGCTCTTTTTCCATTTTTGTAAAACCGATCGACACGTTCGCTTCCATAAGGTGTCAAATTAAAACAAATGAAGGGATTGGAATGAAAATTTGAAAAAAAGAATTAAAAAAGAATGTGCTACACTGTGGTAAAACTCTTTTGAAACTACAGCGCCCTCTGGCGATGAGGCTAGGTACTTATTGAATGCACCTCGTATATCGCTGTATAGGACAGGCTGAATCGGAATCACCCCTCTACCATGTACGTGAAAACTTCAGGATGCACGTGCCACTTAAGTTGATACATTCTTCGGGCTAGGCCTTATAACCTTGGTTCTGCTGCGAAATGCTCATTCTAAAGGAAAATATACCAATAGACATAATACTTTACGATACTGTGCAAGCTATCAGGAGTCAAGGTCGAGAATATTCAAAATCAAAAAGTCATTTATTCTAACTAGGCTGAGAGTCAGCTCTTTTTGAACGTCAAAATTACATGAGACAGTCCCCCCAAAACGCCCGCCCTTCACCACTTCCTAGTGCTTTAGCTGGGAAGAAGAAGTGGCGCAACAAATTCCGCAGCAGCACAGCTGTCTGTTAAATTAGAAGAACTTGATTCTATACAGTAGTAGGTAATTAACATTACGAAACACAAAAAACATTAAATTTGCCGTATGTCAGCTAGCACAGGCCTGTATACCAACAAAACATTGAAAACATAGTACAGGCAAATAAAATAAACCAATACAAGAACTAATATAATTATATAACCTGTCAGTAGTCAAGCTAATACTGGTGAAAGAACATGAACATTGTCTTGAGTTAATCACAGCGACCAACAATTATTAGTAGTCGTTAACAGAATAGTAAGCCTTTGAACAGAGGGTGGATGGATTTAATTTTAGCTTTAAATGCATTAAAATGGAAATCTAGCAAAGAAGAGGGGTATATGGATATGTATTGTTATGGATACATGAATTTCCAAAGTTATAGTTACTCTAATACTTTGAATGTGCTATGATTACTTATATACAATATTATGTAATTACAACATAGCATAATCAGCCTATATAGTTTCCACTTCTGGGACACAGGCCTCCTCACTTCGACGGGGACTGCACTGTAATCTAATAAGTGGACTGTGTGGGGATTGTAAATGTCACATATCTTCGAATTTTCGGATATGCCGGATTCCTCACGATGTTTCCTTCACCGTTTTTAAGGGCTGATGAAATAATTTACACAAAGTAAAGCACTTGCCTGGGTTTGAACCAATGACTTGCAAATAGGGTATTTTACTCTTTAAGAGAAATAATCTAAAAATATATTATTGAGATAGCTTAGGCAAAAAGCAGTCGGAAAATGTTAGTTTCAGTTCATGAAATAACAAAATAAATTTTAAAATTCAATTAAATTCTTTCAGTTTTTTTTTTAATACTTTTTTGAACACCATGAAATAGTAGCCGCCATGTTATTACGTCATACCGCTGTTTTAAACCAAAGTATATTTTATTGAAATAATACCTTACATTCAGGAACAGCAAATCAACGATAAGTGGAAAAATAACTGTTTTTTTTTAATTATAAACAATTATTATACAAAATCAATAATCAATGTAACCTACATTCGTTTGCAAATAAATGATTGATTGATTGATTAAAATATCAGCGCATTTATTTACACAGCAAACTGACGTCATACCCACAGAGCAATATAGCGTCCACTGCGTCCAGCGTTTTCGTCAACTACGCTCGAAATGTGAAAAAGTAAAATTTAAATGCATGTTTATGCCACTAAAAGATTCAGTAAAAACGTTGTTTTTTAAGTGTTTATTAGCATTTTAGAATCTAATTAAGACACTTCAAAATGGGTGTAATACCCTATTTTAAGTCGCGGCCTGTTACCATCGGGCCACCACTGTTGTACGTTATTATAACGTAACTTATTTAATTGACTGCCTTGTTGGTGTAGTGGTTGCGAGCTCTGCTGCTGAGCGGCTGAGGGTTCGATTCCCAGATCGGGCGAAGTGTTACTGGATTTTTCATCTGGAATTTCTCAGTAGCAGCCCGGAGTGTGGATTTGTACCCCGTATCAACGGGGCGACCCTATTGCCATCAGGCAATAGGGTCGCCTACAATTACATGGGACTTAAATATAACTGTCGAAATGTGGGAGTACTAACCCTTCGGGGAAACAAGCTTCGCTTTCGGTCGTTAGATATTGTTACTGATGCCGTATCTAAAACAGAACTTTTCTCAATATTCCAGACAAAACCGCCGATTGGTGAGGGCGTGCGCGCGGGTTGAGGTATGTAGTAGGTAACGATGCAACCGCAGACGCAGGCCCGCGCCGGCCTGCTGGGGACGGACACACTACCAGCTTATATCATACGAGGCAGCTGCCAAACTGTTGTATGGAACGAGAAGCGAGCCACACTCGTGTCTTGTACCTCGCTGTGTATAACAATTTTGTGTTGAACCTGGCGAGTGTAATAATCATATACTGGACAAGCACTGACATTCATTATCACGTGGTTGAACCTACAGTGTATGATTATTATACACAAAGCTATTCGAGAATGTCTCGTAAAGTATGCATGTTATTTCGCTGTTTTCCATCGTTTCGTGTAAGCCTCGTGTGTTATAAATTTTTTGTTTCCTCTACAAATTAGCGAATTGTTATCGAGTTAAGGCTCGCGGGGTAGTCTATAGCTGTATACATATGTATATCTACTTATTTCTTGCAATATTTATCTTTAATACTGACTTGCCTCGCGGGCCTGCCTCGCCTCATATATATTTATATAAAGTGTGTTTGTACGTCCACGCGGGCCGCATTAAAAACATTATATAATATTAATAATAAAAAAAACAAGCTAATTATAAAAAATGATAACTAGTTTTAAAACTTATTTGTAACTGTAATGAAAATGTAATAAAAATGATTATATTAACTTTCGTTTGTACCAAGTTAGCAGCGCACTGTGCCGTAGGGTTACTTAACGAGATTCCTTCGTTGTAGCAGTAATTGAGCTTGTGTTATACAATAATAAAACATTATACAATATACTTCTGCTGGGGCACTGTGTACACGAAAAGTCGCACTTAAGATTCAACTATAATTAAGGAGAAAAAGAACATCGTTTACTGTAGTTTTGTGTCACCATTTCTCCAGCTAAAGTATATTGCGTTTTAAATAGAAGCGTTTAATGTCAAAATTTATTGGTGAAGGTGCATTTACATTCGTGTATCGTTACATATACATTTAATATTATTTTAATAATCTGTTCACTCTAGTGTGGCAACTAACAAAAATACTGTCTTCATAAGCAATCTCAGTGTCGCAAATGAAACAATTAAAAACATCTTTTTGTGCAAAAAACCAATGTGTTGTTGTTTGCCACAAACGCTTGCGTCTCAATGTTCTTTTACTTATAAATGTTATTATTTGTGTCTGCACTATTTAGTGAAATATTTAAAAAATATATACATATAATTTTTGTTTAAGTTTGAGAGATCGAAAATGGATTAAGATGTTAGGATGACAAGTATGTGTCTACAATACGAAAACCGTTACGCTTCGTGAAATATTGTAATTTTATATAAATATAGAGTAACATTTATAAGTAAGAAGTTTACTTCGTTAGGTAGTCGTGGTCGTAACGATGATGGTTCCATGTGATCCGACGCCCTCTCCCGCTCCATGTAAGCTTCACGCTACTCTTCATCTCCACATGTCGTAGTAGGCTAGTGTCTGACACATATTCACTAAACGTTTGTCCCTGGATGCACTACACATCCGAGCGAAGTATTCCCTCATGAGTGTATCAATCAGAGACATTCGTGACGTGTATCCATTGGGAATAAGTCGTGAACAAACGGAAATACCTTCATAGTACTGATAAAAAAATCAATTCAATTCTTGTTGAAATGTGTAGGTACATTCATCCATACATTATTTTAGTTCAAAATAATATAATATGGCATAGTTATTTAATGAAATAGAATTACACTTCTCAGTTAGGAAGTTATATAGTTATTTTTAAAACACTAATTATTCGATGGATAAATTGTTCTATACATATTATTAATTATTATGTATATTGTCTTGTATAATTTATATTTTATAAGTAAAATGTAAACGGTGGGGTCATTAATGTCGTATCCTTTTTTTATAATCGCATTCCATACAGGGAGGACTCACTGGGGCCTGCGGTACCCGAAAATTAATAATGTCGATGATTGTAGGCTGTAGACTTGACATCGATCATATCTCCGATAGTTTACACCTCTATTTATCGATGTATTGCAAGTACTTGTAGCGTTCGCCAGTTCGTTCTTAAATCCAGTTTCTAACACCTATTACTGATTTAGAATGTCGCTATATCTATATATTAGCAATATTTAAATATATATTGCTGTGTGAACGCAGTCGGTTATCGCTTGTTTTTAAGAAATCACATTAATTTCCTTTGAAGGCTTGCATCACTCCTTACTTAGCAATTTATTATTTATCTATAAGAAGGATAGGTACCGTATAACACCTGCAAGAATGGAATAGGTCCCGACGCGTCACTTTTGTAACTCTATGAGATTTTATATCAATCCAAGTCCGTCGTGTTGTTGGGAATTAAATTGTCTATAAAATTGTTGCTACGTAAGTGTCAACCATTGTATATTAATCAAAGCTTATAGATGAATTTGAGATACGTTTCGTGGCACGCCGTCGTCCTGTATCTATAATTTGAAGATGTTTTCATTTTCGTGCATTTGCATTTGCAGTCATGACGTGCCATGGAATGGCGCAGTGTTTTATGGGCAGCGTTGATCGCGCCGCTTCCTCACGCCATGTTAACACTTAAAAATACCTAATACGTTGTATCACGTCGCCACAAGTTCAGTAGTCTTCGATGTAGGCAGTTCTTTGTTTAACAAACTACTTGTTTTAATCAATCTATTGGCTTGTGGACTCATCGCGACATAGGAAGCGGCAGCCAATATTGAACTTTAAACCAACGCGATAGAGTAGTTGTTGCAAGCAGTTCCCCGAAATTGGTTAGTAATAGTTGCACTGGTCGCCTCGGCTGGCCACGGACGCCGATCATGGTCGTATTGTATGTTTTTTGTATTGTGTAAATATTTTGGATTTATTAAGAATATTATTATATTGATTAAAAAAACATTGTAAATGGACGTGTTTTGTGCGTTTTATTTTTCCTTCCCCTGGTTCTATGTCCTAGCAAAGAAACTGCGTACCTACAGAATGTCACGCGCTAAAGAACAAGTTTGAGTTTAAGGACTAAAACTACACTCAGAAAACGAGAAATTAAACTCGACTAGGCTACGTGAGAGTGGTTATGCGTAATTCATTTTAAAATCAATTATTTTTCATCTAATACCCACAGTAATAGGTACCGTATTTGAGAAAAACATAGGTCATCTAAAGCACGCTGTATATTCGTAACACATTGCGGCTTTTACATGTCCTTCACCACACAATCCTCACCTTTGAAAACTTCATGAAAATAAATTTTGAGAACGCCAAAAAATAGTCAATAAATAGTCATAAATAGTCACCAAGGTAACAAAAATAGTCGCATTAAGATTCCGAAGTTATAGCTATATGTTGGTGAGGATTGTGGGGTGAATGTCACCACACAATCCTCACCTCAGTACGAGCAAACGGCTGGGAGTATCGACTTGGTTTCTATTCCAAAAAATAGTCAAAAAATAGTCGTAACACTATGCCAAATCTCAAAAATAGTCATTAAGGAATTCCAGAGATATAAAGGTGTCTTGGTGAGGATTACGTGGTGAGCCTTTCTCGCCACAATCCTCACCTTATTACCGCGGAACGCTTACGTTTTTTAATTTGAATTTGGTGTCAAAAAATAGTCAAGAAATAGTCGTCTCCAACCATGAAAATTTGGGCCTAATTTACTAGTAGAAGTATGTTAAACTTCCATGTAAACTTCTACATACATTATATTTTGGTACAGTCGCGAACACTAAAATTGCAAACTATTTTATTTACTTAATATTGTTTTATATTAATTTAAAACGCTAACAGAATACTGTAGTTACTTACATTGTTTCTTGACTCTCTAGACATTTCCTTCCGGTGGCTATGTAAATATTTTTTTTATAATATTTAGTAATGTTTTAATTGAAATTAAAAATCCTAACATCATAATGCATTTTGATTTTTCATTCGATTTAACCATCATTCAACATAAAACATGTCATGAATCGAGTATTTTCCTCACATCGCTTTTATGACGTCACCGAGTCTCGCTACACCTCGTTTTTATGTTAATTAAGATCCAAATATTTTTTCACCTCACAACCTCGGAAAGATTCTATTTATTATTCGAAATCTGCGTGCAAAGTGAATTTTATCCTCTAGCGTGGAGAGAGTTTTGAAATTCGAATCTTTCTATTCGATGATTTTCTATACCGTCAGTCCACTGAAAATGCATTAATACTTATTTCATGTCAGTGCGCCAACCTTATTTTTAGAATAATTGCACTCAGTGGCGTGCCTAGGCGTCAAAATCAAGGCAAGCCGACAGATTTTTTTCCTATTAAAAAACAGCTAAGGGATTGGCTCATGTTCTCATGTTTGCTAGTATTACTAACACCATTATCATAATTTTGGTTAGAAAACCGAAGATAACTAAATATAATAATTACAATTTTACTAGGGCAAACTAGGCTTTTCGACTTCTACGAAGGTACCGCCACTGAACGCACTGGCCAGCACGACGACTGCATGAAAAAACTAAAAAGTAAAAAAAAAAATATTTATTGGTATTTTAAGTTGTAGGTAAAATTTTAATCAACGTATTGTCAAGTCGGGGGATGGTCAAAGAAAACACCAAACAGAGGTGGCCTAGCATTTGCATTAGCTGTCTCCAGACTTGACAATACGTTGATCAAAATATCACTTAAAACTTATAAGACCAAAAATATTTTTTTTTGTTACTTATTAGAGTTTTATTTTTGGGTCGGGGGCTTTTTAAATTTTAAATTTAACTTTTACTCGCTTAGATTTAAGCGAGACATCGCAGCGTTGCGTATGTTTCCCACAGTGAAGTTTGTTACTAATTTATCCTCATTCTTCGTCCTGACCACCATTTATCTATAACCTATTCACTGAGACCTTTTTAATGAACTCAAACACGATACTTTTGCTGTTTGTTTAGTGAGTTACTTGGGTATCCTGGAAATTCCAGGTGATGCTCCAGCATTGGTTCAGGTTACTTTGTTCGTCTAATATCATTGAAGTAATAGAATACCAAATTTCGACTTGATCAGACCCGTGGAAAATGCTCAAATCCCTTCATCAACCTGAAAAGAACTGATAATCTTCAAACGGCTTAACCGATTTTGATGAAACATGTCTAAGAACACTCTCGACTAATTCACCTTTCAAACAAACAAAATCAAAATCGGTTCATCCGTTCGGGAGCTACGATGTCATAGACAGACACACACACACACACATACACGTCAAACTTATAACACCCCGTCGTTTTTACGTCGGGGGTTAAAAAAGGCAACTTTTAAATTTATCGTATCTATTCTATCTAAAATGATAGCGAGACTACCATAGGGTCATGTTTGGAACATGAATTGACATGTCGATAATTTTTTAAACAAATGAATATTTAGTGTTGTTTTAATAGAGAAACCAACTGTAATTATTGTGATACAAACAAATATTTTATTCCTTCTTAAATTGTTTTTTTTTTATCACATCCCCTACACTTCATACCATTAATAAATCTTAAATATTTGGTAAGTATCATTCATAGATAAAGATAAAAAAAAACTATCCGCCCGACAACCTCGCACGCATCGCAGCCGCAATGGCAATTCGAAAGTCAAAATGCCGAACAATCAGCCGCGGAACATTCAGCACTTTGACAGAGAGCATGAGTATTTGGTATTCGGCTAAATCATTAAAAAATACGTACTTAATAATTTTGTGCTCGACTGTACTCGACTCGAAAATGTATGTAGAAGTTTACATGGAAGTTTAACATACTTCTACATAGTAAATCAGGCCCAAATTTTCATGGTTGGAGACGACTATTTCTTGACTATTTTTTGACACCAAATTCAAATTAAAAAACGTAAGCGTTCCGCGGTAATAAGGTGAGGATTGTGGCGAGAAAGGCTCACCACGTAATCCTCACCAAGACACCTTTATATCTCTGGAATTCCTTAATGACTATTTTTGAGATTTGGCATAGTGTTACGACTATTTTTTGACTATTTTTTGGAATAGAAACCAAGTCGATACTCCCAGCCGTTTGCTCGTACTGAGGTGAGGATTGTGTGGTGACATTCACCCCACAATCCTCACCAACATATAGCTATAACTTCGGAATCTTAATGCGACTATTTTTGTTACCTTGGTGACTATTTATGACTATTTATTGACTATTTTTTGGCGTTCTCAAAATTCATTTTCATGAAGTTTTCAAAGGTGAGGATTGTGTGATGAAGGACACGCTTTTACTTGGAGTGGTTGATGTGACGTTCTGTGTTAACAAATGATGAATACCTATCAAAACAAGTGATGCTATCTTAAATCGATTCGGTTTCGTACAGGCGCTTTTATAATTTCTCTATTTTAGCCATTAGTGCTTTTCATCCTATGCAACACAAACCGATTCTCGAGAATCTATTTCGGAAACAGGAATTATTTTGTATTATTTATTTAATAAGTAGACAATTTTAATAAATAATCTTAATGTTTCATGATTTTTAATTTTACACATGATCTCAATTTAAAAGAATAATGGGCGACCCGAAATAAAGATTGGATCCCAACAAACTATAGCACTATTTGTTCGATACATTTTGAGGAAGCTTTGTAGAAGGAAATAGGCTTCGAACAGTAATAAAAGCAGCATGTCCGACTATTGAAGTACTGAAGATCACAACTAATGAAGTTTTTCTGTAGTTTCGAGTTTTTTTTATAAAATGCTGAATTTTACTTGTACTTGCATTAAAGAATATGGATCCAAAGGTTACGCCCGAAAAATCTTTATTAACACCAATAGAGAGGAAATTAGAAAAGGTATTTAATTGCAATTTTTTTAATTTAAGTAAGTGCTTTATTTTATTACATACAATACAGGGTGTCCGTTACCCAGGCCAGATGTTGTCGAAAATGGTCATTTGAATCTTATAGATAATTAGTTTTGCGGCTTCTGTAATTGTTGCGCACATTTTGAAATTTGTTGCGCTTATAGTTTTTTAATTATTTCACAAAAACATTTCCTGCTGGGGTAACGTTACCCCAGCCAGACCTTTTTCTTTCTAATGGGAATATTTAAATAATTACTAGCTATAAAATTAGTTGTGTAGATGAAGTAAATGTTGTGCCTTATTTTGTATTTGTTCTTTCATCGGTTGCGAAGTTATTCGAGATTTTGCGGGGGTAACGTTTTTGGTTTTGCTAGATCTTTGAAATGGTTAAGCGGATTCTTATCATATTTTGTACATGGCTTCTTAGGAATTAGTTTAAATTTGTTCTGCAATAAAAAAAAAACAAAATAATACATAGCTTAAAGGTTATTTCATTAAATAGAAAAACACTTCAATTGGTCCCAGCACTCTCAATAAGAGCTCTAATGACTTACTTTAAACGTTATTTTAAAGCTTGTAACTGCCTTCAAATGTATGTGAAGTTTCATTAGCATCCTGTAAATATTTAACAAGTTATGATGATATTGAGTTCTTCACGAGCACGGTATTGATGCGCGCGGTGTTATTTGGCCACTGGATTGGATATATGAACTGAATGTTATGTCAATTATTAGTTTTTTAGTTCAGTTGTATATTAGTAAAATTTCAGCTCAGTACATTGGATAATTAATGAGATAATACGATTAAAGTCATCAGGAAGTGAATGACGGTGGTAACCCGACCAAGTTTAGGTGGTTACGAAAAAGCGAAAACGCAGAACATTATACTATCTTTTGAAATGTTTAGTATAATACACCTTACAATTTCGGTACAGACGCGTACACTGTTAAATACATTAATAATATAATAATATCTGTACTATGAAAACATTATTATTATCTTCCATTCTGACCATTGATCTGTGATTTTAATTGATATAAGTAGGTATTAGTATACATACGTAAAGGTGCGTACAGACCATGTAACATGTTATATAACACTACAACTCTATGTAAAATGTTATACAACAATGTTAAATAACATGACCACACTATGAAAAATGTTATATAACATGTTATGTTATATAGTTTGTACGCACCGTAAGTTTAGTGTTAACTGAAAAAAACCATTGTATATTATTTATTGTCTGTGATCATTACACAGTCCAATATGTGTATATTTAAATAAAAACTGTAACTGTGTACTGTGTATACTGAAATCTATAATTTAATTAAAAAATAATAGAAAATATCAAAAAAGCAAAATTACTATCTGTAATTTTAATCTGTGATTGTTTTTAAGTATAAGTTTAATAATACTTTAAAAGTTCAATTGAAACGATTACATTACCTGTCAATAAAAATTATTTAATAATCACGTAGTTTTTTTTAAACTTTTGTACATGTCTGTACTAAATTTGTAACACTATCCTACATATTTTAGAAGGTACCATAATGTTTTGCGTTTTCGCTTTTTCGTAACCACCTAAACTTGGTCGGGTTACCACGGTCATTCACTTCCTAATGACTTTAATCGTATTATCTCATTAATTATCCAATGTACTGAGCTGAAATTTTACTGATATACAACTGAACTAAAAAACTAATAATTGACATAACATTCAGTTCATATATCCAATCCAGTGGCCAAATAACACCGCGCGCATCAAGACCGTGCTCGTGAAGAACTCAATATCATCATAACTTGTTAAATACTTACAGGATACTAATGAAACTTCACGTACATTTGAAGGCAGTTACAAGCTTTAAAATAACGTTTAAAGTAAGTCTTTAGAGCTCTTATTGAGAGTGCTGGGACCAATTGAAGTGTTTTTCTATTTAATGAAATAACCTTTAAGCTATGTATTATTTTGGTTTTTTTATTGCAGAACAAATTTAAACTAATTCCCAAGAAGCCATGTACAAAATATGATAAGAATCCGCTTAACCATTTCAAAGATTTAGCAAAACCAAAAACGTTACCCCAGCAAAATCTCGAATAACTTCGCAACCGATGAAAGGACAAATACAAAATAAGGCACAACATTTACTTCATCTAGACAACTAATTTTATAGCTAGTAATTATTTAAATATTCCCATTAGAAAGAAAAAGGTCTGGCTGGCGTAACGTTACCCCAGCAGGAAATGTTTTTGTGAAATAATTAAAAAACTATAAGCGCAACAAATTTAAAAATGTGCGCAACAATTACAGAAGCCGCAAAACTAATTATCTATAAGATTCAAATGACCATTTTCGACAACATCTGGCCTGGGTAACGCACACGTTTTCTTGTGTTGTTTATCTTGTTATTATTAATGTTAATATCATATAATACAAGCTGGCTGGTCTGTAAACATTTGAGGGAGATCTGTGTTCAGCAATTAATGTCATTCAACAGCTGATATGATAATAGTGATCGTTTTGTTTATAATATGTTTTAGGATGTCAACGAATTACTTAAACAAAACTCCAAAGGAGGCTTTGAATCGATTTGGTTTTCCCATCACTAAATAGTGCTTGTGACGTCATAGTAGGTAGTCAAAAAATGGCACGCTTGGTTTTCATACAGATCGTGATACTTGCGTTATCTAGGTCTAAAGATCTGTGGCCTTAAAAACTTTTCTCACAAAACGAAACTCACTGCGGCACAGATTACTAAATAGTTCGGCCACAACGGTCGCCCGACAGACAAGACAAGCCAAGCCCAAAGCTGTTTGCGAGTATAATTATGGAAAGAGACAGAAGATCACTGCCTTTTGCAACTAGGAGTATTCGTTCTGAGAAATGGCGGTATTCCATTTTAGGGATACTATTCTATTTTTGGTTACTTCTCCTATAATTAGTGCGTAATTTGCGGTCCATGAGCGTCAAATAAAAAAATTGTGCGCATTGTGGTTTTGGAAAAAAACGGGAAAACTAATACTGCTGGAGTAACGTCGTTCCAGCTGGAAAATTCTAAACGAATAATTGGAGGGAGAAATATTGTGCATGGGCAGAGAGCATAATTATATTTGTGCATACATGTGCGCTGAAAAAATAATTTGTGCGTGAAGACGAAAACCGACCGACCGACCGTAAACCTGAAGAGGTTTCAAGTTATTGCACTTCCTGTTGGAATGACGTTTTGCAGAATCGTGTAAGTATTTCTAAAACCATTGTATGTGCGCTTGTAGAATAAACATACTCGAGGGACTCATTTGTGCGTATTAGTGACAGAATTGGATTTAAGAAAATATTAATAATTTACAAGTTATCGCGTTTTTTTTTTATCGAAAAAATATCGTAGTGCCTAAATGAGAAAACGCTCGCTGAAAACTATTAGGTCCTTCTTGAAGCTAGAGTCACTTTTCACTTAGAACCTACAACCTACAGATCGTTCACAGGTATTTTACCTCTGGCTCTATTATTGGTCAAACTGGGATCTGTGTTGCCATATTCGATGTAGATGTATACGATTCCCCAATTCAATTTATTAATTTATTGGTAACGGACGTTTTGATTCAGACTTTACGTGGGTAGTACGGATATCTTAACTTCTGAACATAGTGTTTTGTGAAAAGCACAATAAATCAGGATTTGAGTATCACGCACAAATCTCGAAATCGGACAAACTATGTGAGGCCTTTGTTAAAAATCTAAGTAATCTGAACGTTTTTCCTTTCTATCTAAACTCAATTTA
The DNA here is from genome assembly GCA_949091785.1 of Polymixis lichenea. Lineage (NCBI taxonomy): Eukaryota > Metazoa > Arthropoda > Insecta > Lepidoptera > Noctuidae > Polymixis > Polymixis lichenea. The sequence goes on from OX420937.1 coordinate 23,806,147, forward strand.
TTTAAAGCTAGAATTTAAGGAGGAAGCGCTAGGGTAGCCCGCTAATTTAAAATTTTCTTCGCTAAATAATTAGTTGAAAACGACATTAGTGGAAAGGATGCTCGTGCATGGATGAAAGGTTTAGCGAAGAAATGAAACCACCAGATATCGATAGAATTTTATTGGGGTACATACAGTATTAGTTGTATGGAGGAGGAAGAGGGAGCATAGCGGATGCCTACGTTACCGCGCTTAAGGAATCCCGCACCGCTATATAGTAGACGATGTCGGGACAATCTTCTCGTACTGGTTGTTTTTTAAATTGAAATCCTAACTGTCGGATAATTTTCCATAATGTAGTACGACCTCCCTTAAAGTTGATATCAACTTTTAATTCAGCCAACAGTTTCGCTAAAGTCGGGACCTCTTTTCTGACAAAGTACATTTCATGTATTTTATTTCTGATTGCAGTTAGGTCAGATTCGTCTAAATTTATTTTCTTTTGTTGATTGCGTTTTTTTCTAGGTGAAGATTTTTTTTGGTTTTGGGATGTGGAAGCAGCAACTTCGCTTTCCTTAGTAATGGTGCTGATAGTTTTCTCACATATACCTGAAATATGAAGTAGGTAACACGTGAACACTTTTTTGCTTATGATAAATACTTCACTACATAGTATAAAATACTTCACCACATAGTATAAAACAAAGTCGCTTTCCCTATGTATGCTTAAATCTTTAAAACTACGCAACAGAATTTGATGCGGTTTTTTTTAATAGATATAGTGATTCAAGAGGAAGGTTTATATGTAAAATACACCGACTTCCACGCGGGCGAAGGCGCTGGCAAAAGCTAGTACAATATAAAACCAGATATTAATCTTGAAATTAATAAATTGTTAAGATTATAAATATTCAATTGAATTTTATCGCTAGTAAGGACTTCAGAAAGGCCAGGTGCGTAATAGTTGCAACCAGCGTCCGTGTAATGTCACATGCATGTATGAACGGAAAAGGGTCAAAAGGAGTATTCAAGGGTCACAGCAGGTGGCGTTCTGTAGTTTCTGGCTACGCCCATGGGAAAATGGCGTGAGTTTATGTATGTATTTTATCGCAATACAAAAACAAACAACTATATACCAGATGCTTTCATATTATTTAATTTCCCACAACTACGGGGATTTTTTTACGGCAGGTAACCCTATTTCACATACCTGTCATGGCAGCCACTCGTTGGCGAACATTTTGAAGTGGGATTAATAGGGCTTTATTAGCCTTTTCCCTTTCACAAAAGCTACGCACTGCTAACACAATTTTTCTGGCACTATCATCAATCTTTTTAGGCATGATCTAAGGTGAATATACACCGATTCGATAGAGAAATACGAGGAAGCTTGAATAAAGGACTGGATTTATTGACAGCCAGCATTGCCAACCTAACGGGAGAGGTAAAACAACAGTGAACGTAAGTGTAGGTGTGCGGTGGCGTTAGTTGACGAAAGCTAAGGTGGGAAACTCCAGGGTGACCCGCGAAATTCAAATTCTTTGTACGTTTTCTGCAGGTCAGTGTAAGGTTGTATGTTAATTAAAATAAGATTCGCGACCATAACAAATAATTATGGCAAGTTCATTTAATTCGATTGAATTACTATAACATGAAAACACATTACGCGCACAGCAAAAGATTGGAACGTCTGTGTCTACTTCTGTCTTCTACACTTCAAAATAAGAGTGAACAGGCATCTTCTGGGCACGCTCGTTCCATCTTACATCTCATTCGTCGCTTTCAACATGGCGTGATCGGCGTCAAGAGCAGGCCATTCAGCAATAACAAAAAAAAATAAAAAGGAGCGGACGGACGGATTACCTATATTCCGTAGGCATAAGGATGGCATTAAAATAAAAAAAATGGCTACAATGCCAACTGTTTACTGCAGATGCCATTTATCATGCTACTATACTAACGCAATTGAAGTCAAAATCGGTTGAACGGACTGTAAAAAAGGTTTATTTAACCTTTTAACCGCTTACGTCGGATTCATCCGACGGATATTTTCGGATCTATTTCGCCAGGGTCGTATATTTACAAGCAAAATACCACAGGTCGTTTAATCTGTTGTAAAAAGTTAGGTATTGCACATCCTTCCTTGTTGTAGGTATTTATTTTTCGATTCACTGTGCCGGGCGCTGGGGGCACGACAAATGATATGAAGTCGAGCGGTTAAAAGGTTAAATGTCTATTAAATTCCAAACGGAGTATAGTAACTGGAATGTGGTCTGCTAGGCAGTTGCTCCATGCGTAATACTGGTATTCAGCAGCTGGTAAGACTTGACGCCGATAACAACTTACTGCCGTCAACTCGCGCGGCGAGCTGATGAGGGGTTAGAAAAAACAGTATACAATAAATTACAGTTTATTTTATTAAGTTGAACATTTACACACACTAAGACACAGTTGGTCGCAGTAAGTACGATACATCAACACTTATGGCACTTGTCTAGTGTTCCAAGAATATATTACAGTTGAAAAGTTATAATTCAATGTCTATGGTTCATGAGTTGGAGCCAACATGATAAAGCTAGCGGAACTCGATTTGTGTCCAGTCTTAAATATTACATGGCAGCAGAATAAACAGTGACAGGTTCTTTTTTTCAATCAAGTACAGTACAGAGATTCCTTTTGTAAGAGAAATAAAATATTAAATTTGAAAACACTGTTAAATAAGCATTCCTAGACATTTTAATTGCCCGTGTGAATTAACACTAATCACATTAAATACATGTTCCTATACAGCCTACCAACTTTTTAAACAATGTTTATTCATATAAATACTAGACATGGGCAAAACGTATCACTAAAAAGTAAAGATTGAAACGTATCTTTCGATCACTGGGATATGTATCACTCTTTTATATCTTTATATCCTTGTGTATCAGTAGATCACGCTCGCGCGTACGACACGCAGCGCATTGAACTGACCCGATCCCGAACGGTAGCGAACGAAGGTCAAGGTTGAACAAGGCGTCTAAAAAGGCCACTTTGGCAGAATCATAATATGATCATAATATGAATCATATTTAAAATCCTGAAATTGTCACAAACTGACAATTCATAATATTATCTGCGTTGACAGCACGCAATTCATCTATTTGACAGTTTTGTATGGAAATTCGTAAAATGGTCCCAAAATTATGAATTCCTTTATTAAAGTAAAATGTCAAATAGCAGAATCATAGGGGAATTCAGGAAATGAATCACTTTTAGAGGAATTGCTTAATGTGGCCTTTTTAGACCCGCTGATATTTTGTTTAATTTGAAATCGCAAATCTACTTTTTTTCTATCCTGATCCTAAAAACGATGTCTGACCGAAATTAGTTTACTATAACTTTTTAAAGGAAAAGTACACGTACAGTTAAAACCAGTATAGTACTTAAATGTTCACGTCCCGCTTAACGACTTTATGCCCTACGCACCAGTTATAGAGTTATTAATTTACCTTTCTGTGTCGACGTATATCAGTTTATAATGGTCAGTCAACAACAGTCACAGCTCACTCTCTCCGTCTTGCGAAAGCGCGACAGAACATTCTAAATAGTGAGGTGCGAAAGAGACGCCTGGACTTTCCGAAAATTTGTTTACGAGTGTGGCTATGCGGTAGTGTTGCGATACAGAGGCCCTAGTGTGAGTTTCATTTAACAATCTACACCAAACGCAGTGAGCGCGTTCGGCATTCCAATTGGCCCTGGATTGGTGATGGACCAATCAGAGGACCTAGTGTGAGTTTCATTTAACCATCTACACCAAACGCAGTGAGCGTGTTCGGCTTTCCGATTGGCCCTGGATTGGTGATGGACCAATCAGAGGCCCTAGTGTGAGTTTCATTTAACCAGCTACACCAAACGCAGTGAGCGCGTTCGGCTTTCCGATTGGCCCTGGATTGGTGATGGACGGTTAAATGAAACTCACACTAGGACCTCAGAGCGCCAAACGCGCTCACTGCGTTTAATCGAGATGGTTATAAATATGAAACTCACACTAGGGCCTCTGACTGAAGAACAAGGCCGTGACTCCGTGAGTGAGTGAGTTGTAAAGATACACTGATACACTGATACATTCGGATGTGAATGGATATAAAGAGTGATTGATGGAAACGAATTGATACATATCTTTTTTATCTATCTCTCCTGAGTTACCCATCTCTAAAATACATATCTTAAAATTGATTAATAATATATTTTATGACTAGTCTATGTATTGAATTACATAATGCATGTTATGTGCAGAACAATATAAACGTAATTACTCTATTCGATATTATTAAATATCTTTGTACAATATTGGAGAAGGTACATTTACATTTTTTACAATGTTTGGTCTCATGGCAACACTAAAGTTGGTACGTTAGTTTCCGCCAGTGGAAAGATAGTACTAGTAGTTTAAAAAAAAATGTAATTACTTTATCAGAGTGATTACATCGCACCGTGCAATGTCTGCCTTATATTATTTAATTTATTTATACTTCATTAAAGTAGAGAGAGAATACTACGAGCACCAAAAAGCAGCATTAAAATTAGGCCGTATTGTAAAATTAAAATAGTAATTAGTTCGTAATTTAGTTCTATTTCGTACACGAAACGTTTGGCGAAACGAATCAATATCGAAATAGCCCATTAACATTATTTTAACATTCTAAAACACGAAACATTTAATGCACTAAAGAATTACAAACTGGCATATTTTTTTATAAACTTAGGTCACAATCAGACTACAATACTTTAACACGCATAGTAAATAAACAGTGTTACTAGGATACTATATTTCTGGGAGTTTATTTTTTTAATCATTGTTCACCGACGATGTGATGTGACGACCATTTGCTACACGAATGGTCGTCACATCACAACGCGTTTAAAAAGTATCACTACTTTTTAGTGAACTGTTTACATAATATATAAACAAATACATTTATATTAATCGACCAAGACGTTTAGATAACTGGCCCAACCAACGATCCCGTGATAGCGTCAAATATTTTTAGATAACCCCTTGTTTAAAGCTAAGTAATGATTAGCGACTGTTTAACCATAAATTTTTGACGTTTAAACATATCTTAACTTTAAATAACGTTTATAAATAAGAGGGAACACCGCTAAAGCTGATATCAGACGTTTCACTACAGTGAAGGTTCATTTTTATTTTATTCCACGTTCACACGACACCAACAGTTTTATAGGATTGAACGGGGGGGAATCTAGTCGCGGGATCGAACTCACTGGTGGGCCTGGCTAAAAAGCACGATGTCTCACCAGGCATCGTGTCCGACAGAGGTAGTATCAGTGATAAGCAGTTAGATGCTAGTCTACACGCACAACGTTATTGACTGAGATGCAGGATAATTAATTGTAAACAGGCGCGTAAAAATTAAAAATTAAAAAACGTCCTTCGGAAGATCGGGTTTTATGAAAAAAAAAAAAACACTGCATAAATCAATGACCATTAAAGTTTATTGAACTTTTCAATATTTAAGCTTTGTTGGTACCGTTGGAGATTTTACACTTCTTTTATTACTTAAACACGCCCAAAGTTAGGTTAAATTAGCAAGAAAAACGAATCTTTGTTGGCTGCTAACTTTTTAATGGCTTTTTATTTTAGTATTCTGTTTCTGTACAGACAATATTAATAATGAGACAAAACCATAACATGTTTAATTTTTGATGTACATTGTCGAACAGTGGAGTATTAGGGTGTTACCACACCAATCGATCGATCGTCGATCGATGCCATCGATCGATGGTAGAATAGATTAGTCGACGTCGATCGATAGTTTCTACCACACCAATCGATCGATAGCCGATAGATGCCATCGGTCGATGGTAGAATGGATTGGTCGACGTCGATCGATAGTTTCTACTAGACCAATCGATCGATAGTCGATCGACGATCGATCGATGGTAGAATGGATTGGTCGACGTCGATCGATAGCGTTTGCGTCTCCGTAATAATAGTACGAGCAACATCGTACTGGCCAACAACAACGCGTCCTCTTGTGAATACATTTCGAAAGAAACTGATGGTATATAGCCGGGGTTAATTGATCTACGTCGACCGATGCCATTGACCGGCAATCGATCGATTGGTTAGTCGACCGGTATCCGTCGACCGATGCCATCGACCGGCAATCGATCGATTGGTTAGCCGACCGGTATCCGTCGATCATTTAAAGCTACCACACCAATCGATCAACGTCGACCGATGTCGATCGATGCCATCGACCGGCAATCGATCGATTGGTTAGCCGACCGGTATCCGTCGATCAATTAAAGCTACCACACCAATCGATCAACGTCGACCGATGTCGATCGATGGCATCGATCGATTGGTGTGGTAACACCCTTACAGTCCCGAAGTATGTATGGAAAATATGTCGACTAGATTCACCTTAATCTGCTCTTTCAATTTAATTTTTCGATTATCCGTTAGGCGAGTGAAAGATACCAAGTGCCGAAACCGTTGATCTAAAATCGTTTGATCGGTTCACTAAATAATATTTTTTCCATTTTGGAGTAACTTTTAACCGTCTTCAAAAAAGGAGGAAGTTAGCCGATCGGATGTTAATTTTTATTTTAATGTTTTGTTTTCAGACGTTTCACTTCGAATGAGAAGCAAAAATGAATAAAACGTGAAGCATCTAATGTCGGCTTAATGATCGTCTAATTGACTTGGTCGGCTAGTACTACTGAACATGTGTATATTAACGTACATTTTCTCCATTCCCTCGAAAAATGCGGAAGTCTTATTGCTTATTAAGTAAATTGTGCGTAAACTCCGCATTAACTATCCACCAAACTTCGAACGTCAAAAAACTAACTTCACGGGCTCCAGCGCTTTCGGTTTGAGTAGTAGAAAAATCTTACCGTGAAAACCTAGGAGAACTGAGCTTTCAATAATGACAATACTTCAGGTGGAATGACAGCTCATTTTACTCGAAATCTAAAAAACGAGGCCTCGCATACCGGGACTGACACATGCTTACGTCACTATCAAGTTGCCACTTTATTGCAACAAAACACGAAAAATGGAAACATTTTCCGTCATCTGTTTAAAAATTTACCGAAATTATATTCGAACTTTATTCTGTAACATGTACCGTCGAGGAAACTAACGTCTATACACCGTAAGGACTATTATTGCTTGTAGCGCTCAGCTGTTATAGTAAAGCTTGCTAACAGATGTGGTAATCGTGTGCACAGGATTCTGTTTTCAAATTGGTCAGAAGTAAGTTTCCTTGATAGAGGCAACCAAACGACTGTTATGGTTTTTGCAAATTCGTAAAAATATCTGTTGAGCCTCATAAAATTTCAAAAACAGTTGATCCGATCTACGCGCTCCTGGCCGACGCGGTTCGCTGACCGATTACGGGCATTGACCTTCGCCAATCGAATGATGAAAATGTTTTTTTTTTCATACACTGGGTAAAGTATTGCCAGCTAACTTAATATGATGCTGTTTATACATAAAGCTTTTAAATTGTCGTTTTGTTTTTCTGATCAAACAAAACTATTCAATTGAAAAACCTCATTGTTTTATCGGATTCGCACAGATAATAAAGGTGGTTGGGAAGTTATTATAACCCACTACCATAGATTACCAGATGAAGCACTCCATACAACATTTTCAATACCTACTGCTACAATAGCCTACATCTTCGAGTCGCTAGACGCTGCGAATAAAAATTTACCTAAACTTACAAGCGTAAAGTGAGATTTGCTTTGTAGCTGCGTGGTATTGTGTGGTTATTGTGAATTGCCAGGGTTGCCTCTTTCGATAAATATGTCAGTCGGTATTTGAAGTACACTTTATGAAATAAAATAAAATGGTTTTTAAGTGACGTTACCACTCTGCATAGCTACGAATACGAATGACATCTGACATAGAGGAAACTGAAAACACGAATAATTGATTTGTTTGTTTATTTACACAATTAACGTAATAGGTAATTACTATGCTTCTACTTCTACACTATGTTCAAACCTGCGCTGGCGCCATAGTGTGACGACATGCGCGCTTTTCTAACACTTGCAAGCTTTTAAATAAACAACTTGTTTGCTTGTCTTGCTTTGTTAGAGGTGCCATGGGCTAGGACAAATTTATTAAAGTTTGCCCCTTTGTCAAGGCCGCTCGCATTATTAATAATATGCCGACGGAAGATGTTTTTGATGGTCTGCCGAAATTTGCATCAGGAGCACACAGGTGCATTGAAGAAGGCGTAGATACTTAATTGAAATTGTAATTTTTTTTTTGTTTTTTGTTAAATTTTATGTTAAAGTGTATTTTATAGATATAAATAGTTTATTAAGTGTGTTTATCATCGTCTTGGGAGACTGTAAGGTGTTGTAATGTGTGTTAGTAAATAAATAAATAAATAATTATATGAAAATAACATTAACAAGATAATAACGATAATAAATATTATTGAAAATTAATTTGCACTAAGTAGATTTTTACAAAACGTAATTTCCAAAGACAGTTGACCAACGCAGGTCGGTCATTGACCTTTCATTCTTATCTCAGATGCATGGTAGAAGCATAGATTACGTGGTAGAAGTAATTAGGTACCTACCAGTAAAATACAAAACACGAAACATGCAAGTTTAAACAATTTACCTATTTAAATAAACCCCGAAAAGGGAACCGATCCCTTTTCCGAATATTTTTTTGTTCGAATTTCATTTTACCGAAAACTATTGACCAATGTCTTTTTTGCTTTTCTTTTTTGCATTATTTGACATATTTTTAGATCATCGAAGTATCATAGGTATTATTTTACCGAATTATATTTCGCCGATTTACAAAATAACTTTTTGCTATTGGCCGAAGCCTCTTTTGAACTTTTTTCATTTGCCAAATGATTTATTTTCCATGTTTCGGCTTGTTGGCCGGCTTCGCTGGCCAGCCTCAGCCGCGACGGCGGGCCTTCAAACAATCTGCGACGATAAGGTCGCGTGGGGCCGACCAAACCCCGCAGCGCCGGAGCCGTGACAGAAACAGTGCTTGCTGCATGTTGCATGCCTGCTTGCATGTTACATGCTTGTTTGTATGTTGCATGCTTGTTTGCACGCTGCATGTTTGCTTGCATGCTGCATGTCTGCTTGCACGCTGCATGTTTGCTTGCATGCTGCATGTCTGCTTGCACGCTACATGTTTGCTTGCATGCTGCATGTCTGCTTGCACGCTGCATGTTTGCTTGCATGCTGCATGTCTGCTTGCACGCTGCATGTCTGCTTGCATGCTGCATGTCTGCTTGCACGCTGCATGTTTGCTTGCATGCTGCATGTCTGCTTGCACGCTGCATGTTTGCTTGCATGCTGCATGTCTGCTTGCATGCTGCATGTCTGCTTGCACGCTGCATGTTTGCTTGCATGCTGCATGTCTGCTTGCACGCTGCATGCCTGCTTGTCTATCTACGCTTACAATGGTGCCTGATAAAAAACTAACAGCAAAAATTTAAGTTGAAATAGTGTGTACAAAATTTTCTATGCGTTTGGTGAAATTAAAACATGGTGATTATAATAATGACTGTTCGGAAACATAATACTTCGAACAAATGTTATTTCGGCTACGTGTAACTTCGGTAAAAAGTTTTTCGACCAGATGAAACGTCGGAGCAACGAAAAAAATCGAATTGATAAATAGGTCAACTGATACAGTGGCAGACGTGACTTCGATGAAGTAAAAAAAAAAAAACGAAAAGATAATAGTTGAAAAGTTTTAGGTGAAATGAAATTCGGTCAAATATTTTTCGAACTTATGATAGGTAACCCCCGAAAACGATAAGTTTTATCTCTTCCCTTGCTGGATCTACATCCATCAACTGCACATAATACACCAGAAACAGCCATATTATAAGAATTTAAAACTAATTACGTAAGGTCGAGCGAAATAATTATGCGTGCGTACGCGTCTCGCGGCTGTCGGCAACCCAATGAAATGGGCCGCGTGCGCCGGTAGGTAGTTAGCGCGCGTAAGTGCATGGAGTGACACATCTGGTAATCTGTGACACTACTGGTAACACAGCGGCGATGACGTAGACTTGTGTCATGTCACGTGACAACTGAGTCTCAGATTCCTATACCTGGCGAAGTATATTATTATACCATGACTTCACCTAACTTTTGACGGTAAGATTTTTACAGAATAGAACGTTTGTTTTTTCAACCAGTGGCCCTAGTGTGAGATTCTATTAACCATCTCGACTTTACGTATCGACCGCGTTCGGCGCTCCGAATGTGCCTGGATTGGTGAAGAGCCAATCGAGGTGGTTAGAAGAAACTCACACTAGGACCACAGATTTAGCAACGTACAGTTCTACGGAAGTAAAGGGACAACACGACAAGTTTTCAGAGCTCGTCATCAAAGTGGTCGCCCATGAGGTCGCTGCCGTAGTCCGTGGCCTCGCTGCCGACGAACACGTCGTGATGCAGCAGGATCTCTGCGAACGACAGCTCGTCATCGTGGTCGTCATCTGCTGAGACGAACAGGTGATCCACTTCTTCGTCTGCTATTTCACTGGAAAGACAAGGTGAGTTAAGTGAAAAAGACATTATAAGCCAAAAATACGTAAATAGAAAAAATATATAAACTAGCCAGGCGAAAATATATCCAACTATTTATACAGGGTAAAATTATATTACTTAGCGAAACTTCGCAAAAAGAAATCAACTCTTGTGAAAATTGAGTTTTGTAGTTGTTATAATTATATCTTGTTTAGGTATTGATACCAATCTGCGATGTTTTGAGTCAGTTTACACAAAAAAAAACGTTTTTTTTTCATACACATAACATCACGCCTGTAATCTTCAAAGGTCTAAACCTTCGAAGATTACAAGCGAACCCTGGCTAACCAGGGGTGTCATCATCATTCATCATTTCAGCCGAAAGACGTCCACTGCTGGACGTGAGGTGTGCCTATACTATATCCACATTTCGCCGTACACTCACACGTGTGTCTGAAATCATAAATCTATCGGTGTATGTCAAGTGTGTGGGTTTGTACACACAGTACACCATCACAACACATAATTCGCGAGTTTTGTTTTTTAAATGGTTTAATTAACTACCTACTGCCATTGACCCCAAAAAAATATAATCAAATATTGTTCGGTTTTATCATATCGTCGATGCCCAACATGTATACGGAATTTGGCTACCTAATTTAATTTGACCTCTACTACTTTGACTTTGCTCAACAGTGTAGGCTAATAACAAAATTAAAAAATTATCTTAGCTCCTAAACTATGGTTTGCCTTGATTTTTTAAACTATGCTGAACATAAATGGGGCGGTAATTCGGATAGCTCTTGGAGATAAATGATTTTCTTGTACCTAATGACAATTATGCATTGAAATCTGTTAAAGACTGATAGAGCAGTTGTGACCCAGTGAAAACGGCCGTGACTTACGAGTTGTAGGTGCGAACCCAGGCAAATTATTTCAACACGCAGAAATTTTTCGTCGGTTATACAAAAAAATCAGCTGCTCCATACATTTTAACCGCGTAGGTATTGATTGCACTTTTCTATGAAACAGCAATTTTTTTTTGTATAACTGACGAAAAATTTCTACGCTGGGGGTTCTAGAATGATATATGTTGATTTCATGGTTACAATTTGCGCACTGGATAAAAACTTATCCCGTATAGCTCCAGTCAATTGCTAAGTCACTATCAATTGAGTGAAAACGCGCTTTAGCATACTTTAATCATACTAGTATGTAATCTTAAGCACTAACGCAATTGGACACGGTGGGTGATATTTAATAGCTACAATAACGTTCGACTTATCCGAATGTCGAACTGATAAGAATAATTATGGAAGAGATTTTCTACAGGTATTTAATTAAACGCACTGGCTTTAACATACCTGGTGAAGAGTTGGTGTATCTACTGTAGCTACACATCTGCCTGACTCTAATTACAATTGCGTTTTTTTTACCAATAAGACGGTTTATAAAGGCCTCATTTACCTTTGTGGCAGCATTTATAATACGAACTGTACCCCTAATCGTACATCGCGCAAGCAGACCGAGCAGAGGGAATATAGAACCCAGAAACCCGAACACCGGTCTTGTCGGAGGAACCTCCCTTTTCTATGGAGGATGAGGAACTTTCCACCCTGTTCCTCACATCTCTACCAAACTTGACTGAATTTATTATAAAGAAAAAAGGAAGAAATTATTTATTAATGTTAGTTATTAGCTCAAAAATGTTTTTGATATTTAGACTACGTTCCGAGATACGATAATATCGATTTGAGCGTGCCCACATCCGTTCCGAATTGGCGTGAGCGCGATAACGATGTCCCGTGAATCGTCATAGATGACGTCATGACATGCGCCATCTTGCGATAACGCCGACCATGCGCTACACTAATATCACCGTGAGCGCTGTCAAAAATGACACTTGTGCTGTTATGTTTTGAATCGTATCATAGTTTCAGCTAACTTAGATATAGTGCTTCTGGCTAGAGTCGCCACCTAACCAAATAAGTAGATGATATTTGTGGTGTATACAAGTTTTATGGTGTAAATAGGATATAACAATGAGTGAGCACTGTTAGCGCGTTCACGAGCGTTCCGTGTTGAAAACGAAAATGACAGTTCTTAGCTGTCATAATCGTGATATCTAACTCGGAACGCAAATTATTGATGTGAGCGCTGACAGCGCTATTTTTCTAATTCGGAAAGTGGCCTTTTGTTACCTATCGATAGAAGGTAAAGCGTTACGTACAGTCAAACATACTGGCTCAAATCATTTTAATACCATTCAAAATGAGCGTTTTACAAACATAATACGTGCGTAGCAACATGTCGCTGTATTACGGTCGCTCGGTGTATTACGGCGTGAAAGAACAACTTTACTGTGTATTACAAGTACTTACATTTTAAATAAGGTACGTAACTACTAGCGAACAAAATCAATTTGGCTATACAATACAACAGCAATCTGCGGCCTAGTTGCGTAACTTAATTTTAATCAGAATCTGAATAATTCTGAAGGATGGTTAGTAATACATTTATTCGAATGTTCCAAAAACTTGTCTGCTCTACAACATAACTAACGCAAGGAATTTTGTTGAACGCTGAACTAATAACAAAAAAAAAAAACTAAACTAAAAAACTAGAAAAAAATTGGACCTCCCATGCAAAATCAATAGTCAGCTGATCGATTTTGTATGGTATCTCAGATTTTTTTTTTCTTATTTCAACCCATTTTCCTTGGAGAAAGTTGTCAAATTTCACGGGTACTTCACCCTGAAAAATTTAAACGGTGTCTAAAAATTCACCTTATATTGACCTACTGGTCCGCAACTTTGTCCCAATGATATTTCTAGTTCCCCCGCCCCACCCCGTCGCATCGCCTGGCCGCGATATTTCTCCGTTTTCGTTTACCATTATTTCGAACTTTTTTTCTTTTTGCTCCGTTCCTATAGTCCCTAGCGTTCTGTTAAATATCCTAAATTAGCCTTTAAAACGGGCTATGAAAAGCAAAAAGGTTTCTTAAAGCCTATTAGCAGTTCTAGAGATTTGCGTATTCAAACAAAATTCTTGAGCTTTATTATTAGTAAAAATAAAGATAAGTCCAGGTTTCCTCACGATGTTTTCCTTCATCAATGTCCAAGATAACTCATAAAATACATTTGTCACATTGGTATTTACCCAGTTTTGAACTCACAAACGAGAGACGACGCCTTAACCACTGGGCCATCACGACTATCAGATTTGAAAATATGCAACCAAATAATGCCTTTACCATTTACCCTGATTTTAGTGGCAATAGTCACTAAGAAGTCGATTCAAAGTAGTAATTAATACACTTACTCATTGTCAGGTATAATCCAGGTGCGTATTTCTGAGAGGTCGATGACCCCGTCCTTATTGAGATCCAGGTCGTTGTCGAACTTGTCCTTCTCGGATATCAGCCAGCTTTTGTCCTGCTGATTACCTGTTGGGTGAAGCGAATTATCACGTTAATTTACTTTCATGTACGACGAATCATCATTACACACAGCCACACACATATCTTTACTTGCTGCATCTCTCATCTAAGACCGAAAAAAATAGTTTAAAAAACAAAAAACACGCTTTAAAAATCAAACTAAAAAAGAAGAAAATAATTTAAAAAACATCAAAAATAAGGATAGAGAGACTAAATAATGACATAATTTTAATGTAAAAAAGCGTGGGGTGCTTCATATTAATTGATTATAAAAAATACCTCAAAAAGCTTAACTTTTAGTTTTTTAAACTATTATTTATTTAATTTTTTTTAGTTCGGCTAACTACAATAGCGTGATTTTTTTTATTAGCCAGTATAAATAAACCAATTTATAAAATTATTGAATTGTCATCGGTCCTTGATAAGTGTGCAAAGTTTCAAATTAATCCGACATTTTGAAGGGGGTGTAAATCACGTTCAAAGATTCCATTACATACATACATACCGAGTTAATAAAAACGTGTTAAAACGTTGCGTTTTATAACACGTAAGAAGAGAATAAGCATTCAAACTCAAACCATTTATTTGAATTAAACCATTTATTTCAATTAAACCATTTATTTGAATTAAGCCATTTATTTCAACTAACCCATTTATTTCAATCCCCCAAAACGATATAGATAAATCCCTACTAATATTAAAAATGCGAATGTAACTCAGTCTGTCTGTTACGCTTTCACGCCTAAACCGTTGAACCGATCGTCATGAAATTTGGCAGTTATAGCCTGGGATATGGAGAAGGACATAGGCTACTTTTTTTTACGCGATAACCGACATTGACGCGGGCAGAGCCGCGGGCAAAAGCTCGTCTGTAATAAATGAATTCAATTTATAGTAAGTTCCTATGCAGACAAACAGGCAGGATACTCCATGGACACTCTTTAAGTATCCCAATTCTTTGGAGTCCGTATTCAAATACATTTACATCAATCAATGCAAGTACAAAATGCGTGCCACCAAAACTGTGTCAACTGCTAATCGAGATAGCACCGTATAATTGACCTAATAACGTTATTAATTCGTTCGCCAGTGTCTGTCGTCTGTTAACTCGGATTGGAATAATAATACATGATAATAGAGGCGATGATAGTGTGTATTTATTGCTGTGAACCGGCGACACGCGTCCCAGTATTAAACGACAGTAGATAGCATTTCTATTGCCTTTATTATTAAGATTTCTGTGGGCTGAACGGATTTGGCACACAGATAGATTATAACCTAGATTAACACATATGATACTTTTATCCCGGTAGTACGTTATCGTGGGATAACTTTCGACGTCCACGCAGGCGAAGCTGCTGGTAAAAGCTAGTAATTCATACTAAAATCCAATGTTCGGCTCCGGAAAAGTTTCAAATTCATGAAACTTTTCCAATTTTACTTTTCATGAAATCCTATTCGGACTCATCATCATCATCATTTCACCCGAAAGACGTCCACTGCTGGACATAGGCCTCCCCCAAGGTCCTCCACTTCGACCGGTCTTGTGCTTCCCACATCCAGCGGATTCCCGCGGCCTTCATAAGGTCATCGGGCCACCTTGTGGGAGGCCTTCCCACTCTACGTCTTCAGCTACGGAAGACGTAGAATGGGACCAGTTCGGACTATTAGAAACATTTTTAAACAAAAAATAGCTAAATCGGTCTGGCCATTTTCAAGTGAGGCGCTTACAATTTACATTTTCAAACAATTCGAAAATATTTTTTTTTTACCATTTCACCTCTGTAATTCCCGCAGGGATAAGGCACCGCAACTAAAATACTAGGTACTATAAATACTAGCTAGGTACTATAAAATAGGTACTTATGTCGTATACTACTGTTGTAATAAAGTTCAAAATACAGTTTTAAGTTAGGACTTTCGTTTGTTGACTGTTTGACTGTGGTAATGGTCGACAAGCGAGTCTCGGTGAGTCTCCTCACAATAGCTGTTGCTAGCAGCAACCAATCAAGTGAGGTAATGAAACAGTAACGCCTATGTTTACACAATATATGCGCATGCGTCTCGCGTATGCTTTGCTTAATCGCATGTTTAAAAACAAAGAGAACTTGTTATTCATTTACATCTTTCTACAACAAACAAAGAACTCAATATGTATACTGGAAATATTAAGAACTAAAGTATTGTTATTTTTTTTTTTGAAAAAATCTACTGTCTCGTTGGTCTAGTGGTCACAAGCGCTACTGCTGAGAGTGAGGTCGGAGGGTTCGATTCCCGGGTCGGGCCAATGCTATTGGGTTATTCCATACATATTTTATCGGATTTGTATCCGGTTGATGGTAATAAGCTCGCCCCTATTACATGGGACTAAAACAGAAATGTGGGTGTTCTATAGGTCAGCATGGGTGGGGTAAACCTCTGTCTAAGATGGTAATAGGCTGGCCCCTGTTACATGGGACTAAAACAGAAATGTGGGTGTTCTATACGTCAGCATCTGTGGGGTAAACCTCTGTCTAAGATGGTAATAGGCTGGCCCCTGTTACATGGGACTAAAACAGAAATGTGGGTGTTCTATAGGTCAGCATAGGTGGGGTAAACCTCTGTCTAAGATGGTAATAGGCTCGCTCCTATTACATGAGACTAAAACAGAAATGTGGGTGTTCTATACGTCAGCATGGGTGGGGTAAACCTCTGTCTAAGATGGTAATAGGCTGGCCCCTGTTACATGGGACTAAAACAGAAATGTGGGTGTTCTATAGGTCAGCATATGTGGGGTAAACCTCTGTCTAAGATGGTAATAAGCTGGCCCCTGTTACATGGGACTAAAACAGAAATGTGGGTGTTCTATAGGTCAGCATAGGTGGGGTAAACCTCTGTCTAAGATGGTAATAGGCTCGCTCCTATTACATGAGACTAAAACAGAAATGTGGGTGTTCTATACGTCAGCATGGGTGGGGTAAACCTCTGTCTAAGATGGTAATAGGCTGGCCCCTGTTACATGGGACTAAAACAGAAATGTGGGTGTTCTATAGGTCAGCATAGGTGGGGTAAACCTCTGTCTAAGATGGTAATAGGCTCGCTCCTATTACATGAGACTAAAACAGAAATGTGGGTGTTCTATAGGTCAGCATATGTGGGGTAAACCTCTGTCTAAGATGGTAATAAGCTGGCCCCTGTTACATGGGACTAAAACAGAAATGTGGGTGTTCTATAGGTCAGCATATGTGGGGTAAACCTCTGTCTAACTCTTCGGAGAATACTGGAATTATGTTATGTAAAATTCTACAAACTAGCTGACCTGCTACAGCACAATTTTATGAAAAGGCGGAAACAGTGTTTTTTTTACGAGGAACGTATTTTTTTTACAACTATAGTGATTTTGGTCGCGGCGAGGTGTCGGAAATGTCTAGAGTCGGCACTATTCTAATAACATTCGTAGCACCCACAGTGCGTTGAGCACATTAACAACCATATGGGACAAATTCACTTCGGTTACAGATTAGTGGTTGTGGCATACCTAATTAAAATTAATAATTTACTTTGCAATTTCTGTTTGAAGTTAGTCGCAAGGAACGAATTAAAGCATATCTTATTATACAATATAATTAAATGAAAACGGGCATGAAAAAATATTCAAATTTAGTAATCGTTTTTGGATAATGATTTCTACTAACGGGTTTTATAATAATGGCAATACGACAATGCCATTATAACACAATTCTATTACGAGACCATTGACCGACCAATGATCAGCCATTATGAATTTAGCAGATTACGAACTTTTAGCAAAACGACAATGGGATCGTGTTGGAATGACGAATTTATAAAAATAGCAGACTTGGGCCCAGTTTGCCTACACAAATAAAATAAATAAAAATAAATATGAACAAGTATAAACAAATGCACTGATGATTTTATGAGACAATTGTTTATAATTTAAAAAAATGAGTTATTTTTCTACATATCGTTGGTTTGCTGTTCCTGAATGTAAGATATTATTTCAATAAAAAAATAGTTACGAAAATAATAAAAGTACAAAGTTGTTCAGTTGATTAGTTTAAACAGCGGTATGACGTAATAATATGGCGGCTACTATTTCATGGTGTTCAAAAACAGATTTAAAAAAAACTGAAATCTTTAAATTGTATTTTAAAATTTATTTTGTTGTTTCATGAACTACATTTTCCGTCTGCATTTTACCTAAGCTATCACAATAATATATTTTTAGTTTTTTACTCGTAAAAAGTAAAATACCCTATTTGCGGCCTTTACGAGAGCGAAGCTGGGGGCACAAGTTAATTTAAAAACAATGATTTTATACTGGAACTAGCTTTTGCCAGCGACTTCGCCCGCGTGGAGGTCGGTGTATTATACATATAAACCTTCCTCTTGAATCACTATATCTATTAAAAAAACCCGCATCAAAATCCGTTGCGGAGTTTTAAAGATTTAAGCATACATAGGGATATAGGGACAGAGAAAGCGACTTTGTTTTATACTATGTAGTGATAATCTGCAGATTGTACTTCGGTATGGCATGCGGTTAACCGTACTCATTATCATCTGCTTACCTTTTCCAAACTATGCTGGTTTCGGTTTCCAGGCTAAACGGATGCAGCTGAATACCCGTATTTAGATATGCTCACCTCTCTCGCCAATATACTCGTTGAAGTCGATCCGTCCGTCCCTGTTGGTGTCCTTCTCCCTCAGGGTCTGGTTGATGAGGAACTGGTGCATGTCTGCATGCTCCTCAGGGTTAGTGAACACCTGGAGATACGGAGTTGGTTAAACAGATGAAAACTTTTGCAAAAAAGAAAACAACCGACTTTCGGAAAAACACTACAAAGTGAAAAATAACTTTAATTTCGGTATTCGGTGACTTTGGATATGATTTTAATTTTTTGTCACCGCCTTCCGAAATTAAAATGATTTTTAAATTTTTAGTGTTTTTCCGGAAGTCGGTTGTTTTTTTAGAAAATGTTTTTATTTTCACTTTTTAGTTATGGTCACTACCCCACACCAATTCGAAATTTCACCATCGTCGGGGTCAAAATAATGCATATTTAAGCGATAGATAACCACGATTGCTATCGTGGTTGATTTGCTGCCATTTTTTGAAGAGTTCCGTTGTCTGTCTCCGAAACGAATCATCAGATCTATATGAAATTTAAATAGGACCATTTCGAACAAAAAAAGAATTTTGCAAATCCGTCTATATATGACGAAGTTATACCCGAACATACATTAATTTATATACTTTATATACTTATAATATATATTAATTTATATACTTATTTACAAAAAAATATATATAAACACGTCGAATTGATAACTTCCTTCTTTTTGAAGTCGGTTAAAAAGAGCACTGTTTTAAAGGGCCTCAGTATGTTTAAGTCTCATGTAATAGAGCTTATTGTCATCCACCGGACACAAATCCAAGCTCCAGGCTGGTACTGAGAAATTCAAGATTAAACTACCTAATAACACTTTTCCCGGCCTGGGAATCGAACCCAGGGCGTCATGTTCAGTAGAAGCGCTTGCAACCACTAGACCAACGAGGCAGTTCTGTTTTGATTCATCTGTCAACATTACTAAACGAAATTATACACCATGGCAGGGATATCGACGCGACACCCAACCTTGTACCATGGTTTTAGTAGGTACATGAATCTGAAACCCCCCTATGTGCAAATTTCTCGTCCTTTATTTGTTTTTTGAATAAGTTTTGTCATACATTTCGATGTAGGTATAGGCACTTTTATATGGAAGTTGTTCCATTTAAGATTTTTTTCTTGATAACCGACGAAAAATTTATACGCTAGGGGTTCTAGAATCATGTGCTGAATTCATGATTTCATTTTGCTGTTGTACTTATCGTTCATAAGATAGTAAGAAGACAGCATTCCGCCCACATAGAAGATTAGCATGAGCTCAAATTTAGTGAGTAGCATGAGAACTGACCTGAAACTCCTCCAGGTCCAACATTCCGTCGCTGTTAGCGTCAGCTACAGCCCACATTGCCTTCTCCTCTTGCAGTAGCTATAACAATATTAATAATAGTCTGACCACATTCACAGTAATAATGAACAAAAATTTCTAGTCCCAATTAAACTTTTCAATAGGGTATGACACTAATTTTTGAAAAGTGTTTTAATTCGATTCTAGAGTGCTAATAAACCACTAAAAACACAACATTATTATTTAATCGATTAGTGCCATAAAAATGCATTCAAATTTTACATTTTCAATTTTCGCGCGTAATTGGACGCCATATTGCTCTGTGGGTATGACGTCAGTTTGCTATAAAAACAAATGCGCTGATATTTTATATGACAACTGTTTATAATTTAAAAAATCTGTTTTTTTTTCTACTTATCGTTGGTTTGCTGTTCCTGGATGCATAACATTGTTTAAAATTAAGTACTTTGGTTACGAAAATAATAAAAGTACAAAGTTGCTCAGTTGACATGACGTAAGAACATGGCGGCTACTATTTTCATGGTGTTCAAAAACAGATTTAAAAAACTGAAATCTTTAAAAAGTATTTTAAAATTTATTTTGATGTTTCATGAACTAAAACTAACATTTTCCGACTGCATTTTGCCTAAGCTATCTCAATAATATATTTTTAGTTTTTTTTCACAAGTGTGTGATCTGTTGAAGACCCACTTCTTATGACGATGACAAAAGATCTAACAAATCACTACACAAACTCACTACGTACGCAATTTGTATGCTTTTCACTTTTCACCCCTTCCATTCAAAATAATTCATTTATCAGCCAATTGGCAATTATATCATCCTTGCTGAACTTCAATGAACATGTACCTACTTTTACGGCACCCTATTAAATACAACTGTATTTAAGTCTTTATTAACTTGCGTAAAATTTTCAAAACATAATGCAATACATACATTTACAAAACAGTATCGCTCCTGTAATTTTCAAATTGTTTAGAACTCTCAAGGACTCCACGAATCAGGCTCAACCTATATATAGTGTAGAGTCTACAAGTCAAAATATTAAAATGATGTTTCCCATTTTTGTACTTTAGACATACAGATATGTATTTTTTGCCTCAAAGAGATGTCAGCACCAACTGGTGGGGTCCGCAAGGGCCGATGTCTGCCAGGGGTGCGGGTTGTTCGAAAGAGATACCGTGGCCCCTAGCACACAGGCAACTGAAGGAACACGGGTGGGTTTTAGTCAGTAAAAGTCTAACACGCCCTCCGGCTCCGCCCAGAGCGGGAGAAGTTATTTGATGATTTCCCACCCAAAAAAAAAGAACACTGTTTGGTTAATAAACGATTATTATATGAGTTTGTTTGTATGGAGCACGTTTTATGTGTATGGGTAGTCATTGTCTATGCTGAGCTAACACAATAAAGGCACGGCAGTACTGACATGCCTACTGTGGGTGTGAGTCGCTTCTTTCCCAATTCATTTAGGGTCGACTCAATTATGTCTCTTTACCCGACTGCGCGGGACAAAGGAGGGTATTTATTTTTTCGTCCATATATCACTATTACTCGTAGTCACCTTCTTTCTAGCCATATCATCTGTCAAGATTGTTTGTGTAATAATAGTTATTATTTTTTGCCCTAATAATAAGAACAGATGGGCTGCCCAGTCACTAAATCTATCTATCCTGATAGATCCACTAACAGTATCTAGAGGTACCTACCAGGCCTGAGTCCCCTGCATCGTCGGGCCCCACATCTTCCTCCGAGTCCACTCCGAAGGCGTCGTGAAGGTACTCGTGCCACGTCACGGCACCGTCGCGATCTTCGTCGGCTTCTGTCAGTCGCTCTTGGGCCTCTTCCCGGGATAGGTTACTGGTGAAAGGAATGAAAGCTTAGGAATGGATTTTAGCCGATAATAGGCTGTTGATTTAATAATTAAGAGAAGTCCAGCGAACTGTCTATTTTGGGGTACATTGCGGTCACTGCAATCGAACACTGATATGGAGCTATACTAATGCTTTAGATTTAATATTTGACATTGCTTGTTTGAATTCTATCATTTTTTCTTTTGACAATTTTAATTTCAAAGTCATGTTTATTATTTGTATTAAAAATGTATTTTCAATATTTGCATGTCTAATTTAAGGTAGATTGTAACAAGTTTAACAACCACCTTTATTTAATGTCCCTACTTTCTAAACAAATAAATGATTATGATTAATAAAATAAATGAATAAATTGGTGGTTAATTACTTTCTAACAGTAAATGAACTATAACCAGCATAGTAAAACTATATCACAATTACAATCTTGAGAGAAGCTATTGTTGATTCTTAATAATTAAAACTAAGAAACATCTTCGCTTCTACAGAGATTTTACCTGTTGTATTTTTGTAGAACTGGTTCATGTCTAATCTATTGTGTACATATTTCTGCAGCATCCAAATGTTTAATGCAAATGTTCTCTACCATAAATTCAAAATTGTAAACTTAAAGTACAGTTATCTGTACTTTTGTGTAACAAAGATATATTATTATATCATAAAATCTCAAGAGTACAAACAAGTGATAGATGCACATTGTATAATAAACAACCAAGTAATTCTTTTAAATAAATAAAACATAACTTACTTGCTACATATACAGGGTTATTTGTAAAACACCGGTAACCTCTCAGGACTATATTACTAACATCATAAACAACAACTTTTGTTCTACGACTTTTTACAAAACATAATACATTTACCAAAAACAAACCTTAAATATTTCGTTGTCCTATGTAACACATTTCAACTCTGTATTTTGCTGTACCTACATACATTGCCGCGCACTGTCCTCGTAGTAATACTTTTGGGTAGCATTGTTTCCCGGTTAGGTATACGTACGTTTGGGAATCGTATGGCGTATTGGCGACACGCTTCCGAAACATTGTCATCACACCTAGCTAGCATTCGCACCATTTCCGTGTACTCGACATTGGAATATTGATACGCCATCATGTAAAGATAATTACGTATACGTCTGCACTGCGAATTTCACTACAAGGACCCGTAATGACGCGACGCAAGCGCATCAAAGCAAACGAATGACTGAAGGCCGCCCGTAAATAGGTCAAGTTCAAGCGCCCCCGCCGCCCCCTACCCCGCTCCCCTCGCTATTGTCGGTACTACCTATCGCTTTCTTTTGCTTCGCATAGACTTCGTAACATTTAGAGTGTTGAATTTAAATATTTTTATTTTTGTATGTAAATCTGATGAATTAAAATATGATGAATTTTTAAAAGTCATAGAACAAAAGTTGTTGATTATGATGTTAGTAACGTAGTCCTGAGAGGTTACCGGTGTTTTACAAATAACCCTGTATAGTGGCTTATTTGAGTCACCTTCAAGTATTATTTATAACTATGAATAATGAATAAATATGAGGCCAAAACTACTGAATAAACAGAAAACGTGTTCAGGCCATGGTTTAAGACAAGTAATAAAGTTAATATTGTTCTTCACCCGTTAATTAAAAATGATCTACACAGACTATAAAACCAAAGTTGCTTTTTGTGTGTGTTAGTGTGACCGCACTGTGCTTCCAAACTATGCAACGGATTTTGGTGCAGTTTTCATCATCATCAATTTATTTCTGAAGGTATGTGTATAAGACATGAATTATTGAAAATACATTTGAACAAACGTTTGAAGCAGAAGTGCGATGCAAGTTTTTTTTTTTTTTGTAATTGTCAGGACCTATAAATGATATAAAATTTTTACCATGAAATCACAATTAATGTTTTTTTTTTCAAGTCTTTACACATGATTTAAGCACAGAGCAAGGAGAATGTAACAATAGTTTTAATCCTTTTCTTTTCAAAAGAACTCCTGATACCTAATATTAATCATTAAGTTTGACCGCCACAGCGTAAACGCATCGGCGTCTCTCCCACGCCAAGCCACAAATTCAGTGCAAATACCTACAAAAAAGATTAGGGATTCCTAAATTTTATCAATAACCAATTAATCATTGCTTTTCGACCCCTATTTTTTAAATAAAATATTACTCGTAACATCATTCTTTTATTTAATTTGACCCTAAAATGTTGTAAGCTTGTTTTTTAGCCGACGGTGGAATGTTGGGCACGTTTTCATTTGTCAGCTATACCCGATGGTGGCGGTCAAAAGGTTAATGAGTTCAACTATGACATATTATAATTATGTCTTATCTCATTACTTATCGGTATCCATCATTATGTCAACAGACAACCTATGCACTTGATCTATACAAGTTCCCCATAATGATATAACACAGCCTATTGAAATAAAGATTTCTTAGTATTTACACTTTTAATGTATGTTAAGGCATGAAAGAGGACCCAAGATAGGTAATTTCTTCATTAGTGAAAGTGTGGAGTTCTCATAAGTAGTTATCATGAACTAAAACTATTTTCAAGATTTAATTTAAAATAAACCAAGAATATACTAGCTATAGTGAAAGAAAACAATGCAATACTGAAATTATTACTTCACAAAAGGCTTTTGCTATAACATTAATTTGTTTTATTTATTTATTTTTCTACTACACAGCTACTAGGGAAGTCACAAAAACTAAAACGAATAAAAACTTAATTCATATCAACTTACATGAAAGATTTCAAAATCCAATGTTTGAGTTCAACCCTGTCTATTTCCTGGTCGCCGTTCAAGTCCATCTGGGGCAGCAGCAGCGCCAGGCGCCGCTTGGCCTCCTCCGAGCTCAGCTTGTCAAACTCCTCGGCCTCCCGCACGCTCCCTGGAGAGAAGTAATAAGTGAAGCCTAACACCACAGGCACCAAAATAAACAACGCTTTCATGAGCGACATCTCGGCGCGCGTCGACCGCTATCGCATTTCTTATCAACTGAGCGAGCTGTTGCAAAATCTAGCGACCCAGCGGCCGGTCGACGTCACAACATAAATGCAGTAGTAAGAAATATAACCAGTTGTACCTAGAATTGCCTCGTGGTCGAACTCAGTGCTGTGTCCGGAGTCACCGTAGTGCTCGTAGTCCCTCGCCCGGAAGCTCCCGTCGCTCTCCCGCTCCAGGGTGTCCACGCTGTGCCCGTGCACCGCCGCCGAGGCACAGTACAACAACATGTTGTAAGCCAAAAGAACACTCAAGAAATACTTCAAAGCCATTTTATTTCACTCCGTTACAAATTGTATTGTGTTATAACCTTGCTATAAGACTTTATTATTCAAATTTCATTATAAATTGTTTATTTTTCGTATCACTGACGGACGAAACGAGATCATGCAATTTTGATTGATGACACTTGATGTGATGTCGTTTATAATAATGTACTCTGTGGTGATGTCTATGCACTTGATGTTGATTTAGTGGTGTTGCCATTAGAATTTTAGAACAATTATTTATCTTTTTGGAAAGGTTTTGTCAGTTTATAAAAAACTTTAAAATAAAACAACCGAATTCCAAAAAAGCAAAAAGTGAAAAAGAACTTTAATTTCGGAAGTCGGTGTCTTTGGCATCTTTGGTGTCTTCGGCGTATGACATCAAGTATGCTTGTAAAAACAACAGAGCTTCAATAGTGCGAATCCTATATCATAACCCTTGCTAACTTGAATTGCGTAGATACATAGGCCGGGCCACATACTAAACTTACTTTGGGGTCGAGGCCTTCAGAAATGACAGATGCAGTGTACTCTATTAAAATCTACCCACTGATTGGGCAGATCTCACGTTTGTTGATTATAATCCGACATACTGAAGATCAAGCACGATTCGACTAGACGATGGTATCTCGTTCTTATGCAAAACCGAGCACATTTGGTATTAAACAAATGGTCATAGCAGTTTAATATATGAGCATCGATGAGGTAAGGACGATGTAAGATTATAGACGTAGATAAATATTTTAACAAAAACCATTTTTGAACATGTTTACAACAGTTTATTTCAACAAATTGCTAGCTGCCATCACGATCAACGTGATCCTGCGTCCTGCAACGTGGTTGGGGTAGGCCACCAGGAACTTGGACAGGTGCTTGCGAACCTCACCCACCACCAGCGGGAGATGCCCGCGCGTGTCCTGGTTCGCGACGTCCAGGTTTATTATAGCTTCCTCTAAGTATCTGTAAGTAAAAATAATATGGGCAAAATAAGCATGTGCTCGTGTTTTCTTTTTTCCTATGTATTGAATGAGAATCTGAAATACGAGGGTCATTCAATAAATACTTAGCCTACAAAAAGTAAACGAAAATTTTGGAAAAGTGGGAATTTATTTTTCAACATAGTCTCCTTTTAGTTCGATACACTTAGCCCAGCGATGCTCCAACTTTTTTAATCCGTCCGAAAAATAGTTTTTGTCAAACTCTGCAAAATAGGCCTCCGTGGCGGCGATGACCTCCTCATTCGATCCATATCTATTCCCGGCGAGTGATTTTTTCAGATTAGGAAACAGAAAGAAGTCACAAGGGGCCAAATCTGGAGAATACGGTGGATGGGGCGGCAATTCGTAGCGTAATTCGACCAATTTGGCCATGGCAACGGCAGACGTGTGAACCGGTGCGTTGTCGTGGTGAAACAGCACTTTTTTCTTCGCCAGATGGGGTCGGTTTTTCTTTAATTCGGCGTCGAATCGGCCCAATAAATCGGCATAGTAAAGCCCTGTAATTGTTTTACCCTTCTCGAGGTAATCGATGTAGATCACACCTTGTGAATCCCAGAAAACGGTGGCCATAACTTTTCCGGCCGATTTTACAGCTTTCGCCTTCTTTGGAGCACGTTCCCCGGTCTGGATCCATTGTTTTGATTGCTCCTTGGTCTCTGGTGTGTACCAGTGGATCCAAGTTTCATCGACGGTCACAAAACGACGCAAAAACTCCGCTGGATTCCGCTTAAACAGCGCCAAACACGTCTCCAATGTGGTCTCACGGTTGCGCTTGTTTTCTGGTGTGAGTAAACGCGGCACCCATCGCGCCGACAGCTTTCTCATGCCGAGTTCCTCGTGAAGAATATGATGCACTGTTCCTTCTGAAATGCCTACAGTCTCAGCTAGCTCCCGAACCTTCAATCGGCGATCTGCCAATACGAGATCATGGATTTTTTTAATGTTTTCCTCCGTAGCAGCTGTTTTCGGTGCACCTGGACGTGGTTCATCAAAAACCGACGTACGGCCACGTGCAAACTCGTTGAACCAATTCTTGACGGTGGCCATCGATGGAGAAGAGTCACCGTACACAGCATCTAAGCGCTCTTTGATTTCGATGTGCGTTTTCCCTTCCAAAAATAGGAATCGAATCACCGAACGATATTGCTCTTTTTCCATTTTTGTAAAACCGATCGACACGTTCGCTTCCATAAGTTGTCAAATTAAAACAAATGAAGGGATTGGAATGAAAATTTGAAAAAAGAATTAAAAAAGAATGTGCTACACTGTGGTAAAACTCTTTTGAAACTACAGCGCCCTCTGGCGATGAGGCTAGGTACTTATTGAATGCACCTCGTATATTTAACTAGAATGAGCATCTACTTAATTAGAGACTTAATCACTTGCGTAGACTTAATCACTTTACTTTTACTGCACTAAAACCTAACCAGATAATATTTATATTTAACTGTATTAAAAGACCCACGAAAGTTTTCGAGCTTTATGAGGACTAACGGACAGGTAGACACTAGATAACTAATATGAAGTAGCAAAACAAAACGAAATAAAAAAATTCTAGGACACTAAGATGATGACACGATTATGTAGTACCTACATTTCGTCGGTCCCTACGTACCATCTGTTAAGTGGTAGATACGTGATTTGCATGTTTTACTTTCGTGACCTTCAGGCCAGCCGATACTATCGTTTAGTTTAACAAAAATAAGTCTAAGATGGCAAAATGCACTTTAAATCCATCATGCCATCACATTAACTAGTACATGATATAGGTACCTACACGTGTTTGAAACTTTGAAGCGCTCTCCTGTAAAATTTGTCATCTGTAGTCAGTCAATTTTAACTTCTAAGTTCTAATTTGGATTGTAAAATGCTTTCAATAATGGATAGATTTATTATTTGATGGTTATTTAATTTCCTACCTATTAGGTACTTGTTAATGAGACACAATTGATTTTCTATTGTATCGTGCCATATGTGGCACGCGCCAGGTTGGAGCGGTACCTACAGCATGTGTCAGAAAGATGTAGGTACGTTGTTGTACAGACCATCAAACTGAACCACTATCTACCTAGGACCAACATGGTAATCGCGAAAAAATTATAAGCCGTTCCATTTGGTTTGAGTAGATATTAAAGTTTTTTTTTTCAAATAACTTCTCCTGCTCTGGGTGGAGCGGAAGGGCTTGTCAGACTTTTACTGACTAAAACCCACCCATGTTCCTTCAGTTGCATGTGTGCCAGGGGCCAGTGTATCTCTTTCGAACAACCCGCACCCCTGGCAGGCATCGGCCCTTGCGGACCGCACCAGTTAGTGCTGACATCTCTTTGAGGCACGCGTGGCACAACGCGCAGTCGACCCGGGCTTGGTCCTTACTGAACAGCGAGCTACCCATTACTCGCTGTCCGCAAGCCCGCGCCTACGGTGGCCGGGAATCAGCCTGGGATTCCCGACACCCAGGGCGTCTCCTGCGGCGACCAGGGCTGTGAGAGCGTATATACTGCCACTCCTTCATGTGCGCCGCCTCTCTCTTCGCGAGCAATACTGCTTCGCAGAAGGAGGTGACGGCTACCCATGCACTCTCGCTCCGTACTATGGCCTGGGCCAGGGGGCCTACTCCCTAAGCAAAATCCATAGTTTCGGCCGTCGTTACGAGCGCTTCGCTCTCTGTCTAACTTACGCTATTTTCGTAAGTGAGACGGAGAACAAAGCGCCCGTAACGAAGGCCGATACTACGGATTTCGCTTAGGGAGTAGGCCCCCAGGGCCGGACGCGAGAGATCGCCTCCACGAGGACACGGCGGTGCTCCGCCCAAGCCGGGTAGACCTCCACCTTATGCTCCACCGTGTCCTCCAGGCGATCTACGCAGTGGAAACACCCGGCCGTTTCCTCCCGCCTTATGCGAAACAGGTACCTCCCGAAACAACCGTGTCCGGTGAGGACGTGCGTCAGGCGAAGGTGAGGACGCCGTGGCACCTCTCAATCCACTCCTCAAAGAGGGGACTCCGGGCGGTAAGTGCCCTCGACTTACCACCGCAATCGTGGTGTGACCAGCACTGGGTTGCGATAATCGCACTCTCCATGTCGCCATGAGATCCCGCCGGATCTCTGTACGCTGTCCCGCGATTTCTCGCTGCAGCGGAGTTACGCCCCGGCGTTTTGCCTCCTCGTGCCACTCCCAAGTGTGCGGGAGGCCAAAAGTGCCTCCAGATCCCATGGCGGCAATCCGGCATGGAGGCCCGCCGCCTCACCGGAGATTGTGCGACATCCCCGGATCATTCGGATGGCCATGACCATATGGGACGTGTTCAACCGGCGGTCTGATCGGCGCCTCAATGAAGGAGCCCACACCTTTGCGACCCATACATTAGGCTTGAGTAGATATTAAATTGTAAGTATTGTTGTTATAGGTATATTGATTGTATTTAATTTTACCAAAACTGTATCTTATAAGCTAGTAACATGTCTTGTCATGTCTCATGTCTTATGTCTTTACCTGCACTTGAGCTGGGTTTCATGCAGCATGTCCGTAGCGAGTTGCTGTATGAGCGACAGTAGCACATGCTGCTGCAAGCCACAGGGCGCTGCGAACACTTGGTCAGGGTCTACAGTGCGACAGGCAGCCATCACGAGAGAGAGGTCACCAGCCATCAGTGCGCGCTCAAATGAACCGTTCACGTCGCCTTCCGCTATCTGCTTGTTGATAAGTGCTATTTGCATCTAGGAAAGAAGACCTTAACATCAAATATCTCTTTCATGCGCTGGGGGGGGGGGGGGGGGGGGTAAGCAAAGGTGTACGGTGCTCTAAGGTACTTTACCAGTTCTATGATTCGCATTGTGACAACACAGGGAGTCCATAATGATGCATAAAACCCGATTCTGAGCTAAACTAAGTTATTTACTACCGCGATATTTTGGAAGAATGTGTCAACAAAGGTCCATGACTGTGGAAGAAATATATAGCACTTTGCCCGACTCTGTTATCGAACCGAAGTCAAATAGTTCTTGGTTTTCGGAACACAGGACATTTTTTAACGTTTTCTATTTTTTAGAACAAGTAAAAGTTGAAACAAAATTATGTTTATTTCTGTAAAGTGTAAGTACCTTTACCTTTTAAGATACTTTTATACGTAATTTTTTTGTTATTTGAAAACAAGATCGCGTCACCCTTTCTTTCCCCTTCTTTCTTTTATCCATGCGTCACCCAGATTGATAAAATACTCACTAGCTGATCGATGACAGACACCTCAGGACCCGCCGGTTGCGGTGGAGTGTCCGGTCCGTAGTCGAGTGGCGGCACGGGGGTCTCCGCTACAACCAGGGGCTTCGGGTGGGACCCGGCAGACAACAAGTCTGCCACTTTGTTGCGCCATTCGTTTAGCTCTTTGTGGAGTAACCTGTTTTAAATACATATACATAACATCACGCCTGTAATTACGCTGAAATGTTCTGGCAAAGGATAGTGATCACCTTATTAAGTCGGAAAAAAAAATACTAGCAACTATGTACCTACACAATATACCTACTTACGTAACTTCTTCAATTGAAACCTACATGTTTTGCTTATCATCCTAATTGTGTAACACACTATCAATGAGAGCCTGAATCATTCAGGATAGGTATTGCTTCATAACCAGAAATCGGATATTCGGATGCATATCTATTTACCTAAAGTAAATTTTTAGTTATGAAAGTATGGAAGCGGCTTGTTATAATATATTTTTTGTAAACAAAACCCGGGATGCCAGGAATAACGGGAATGCATAACTATTCAGGTTTATAGTATGGAAGCGACTTCTAAATTATTAGGATTAAATAACTATTCAGATGCATATTTATTTAAAATTTTACCCAATGAAAATGTGTATGTGGGGTGTAAGTCTGTAAAAGGAGTGGTGTGTGTTAGTTAAAATAAATATTTTTTTTACCTTAAATGAAGAATATTTTCGATACAAAAGCGCGTTCCATATTAGCCAACATTTCAACTTTAAGTGAATATGCATCCGAATATCCGATCTCTGTTCATAACATAAGTTCGAAAAAATTGTCTGCTGTTAAATTGAAAGCCATTCCTACGGTTGGTCCGTTACGCAATTACCAACCCAGCTGATCCTTTGTTTGGATCACAGTTTGGGTGCTATAACTACCAATGTTGATCTATGTTCCGTTAATCTTTAAACATCAAAAAAAGTAGACCATTAATTGTCCCGTTTTGATCTTATAAATAAGAATGAGCGTGGTTTGTTTTTGTTTTTTTTTTTTATCAATCCTAAGTCAAGTAAACTCAATAGTTATGTTACAGATTTGATGACATTTTTAATGTTAAAGGAAACACCTAGGCCCAGCATTGAATGAATCTGAGCTGGAATGATGGTGTTAAAACTAAAACTTAATCATGAAAAAAAACGCCAAATAGGTAATTAAAAAGGATTTATACAACAGACAGTCATGTCTCTATGAATAAAAATCTTAATTAATTGACCAAATACAACGAGTAGATAAGAGAGTAATGTTTTGAGGGAGCGAATCGACAAACATAGGTAGGTAGGTAGATATCAACTAAATTTAAATTAATTTAAAACTGCACAGCCCCTCCACTAACATTTCTGCAAAGCATTTGAAATGTGTATGCAACATGAGCAGTGGCATAGCCTGTTAAAATCATAATCCTCCGTTGCTATTGCCGCAGTCGGGTAAAAATGAAATCGTATTCTTACGTACTCTTGAACAGTGCACTGCAGTGTATTGACCAGGTTCTTGCCGGGGTCAGCTGAGGCCTCCAGCAAGCACTGGTGGCGCTCTAACGCACGTCGCAGGGCGCCGGACGTCTTGTGTACAGACTTGAATAGCGATGACGACTTGTCTTCCACTGTCATCGGAAAGAAAATAATTATAAGGACTGAGGCCAAAGAAAGGCTTTGTCTCGCAGTGGCGAGGTGTCAATTTTTCTAAGAGAAAAGCCGGCGCGAATCCGGCTGTAACTTACTGCCTTATCAAAAATAATACTTAATATCTTTCTAATATTAATAATTTTAATGAATTAAATACAACAAAATTGGTCTGCTGAAAACCAAATAAAATGTGTCATATTCCTGCATCTCGTTCTCGCTGACGAATTTTTTCTATATCCGTCTCATTCGTTGTACAGCGGCTTGCTCTCGTCCATAACAAACGGTATCACGTGATTTAAAGTGACATAATTAGGGGATCGCTGTTGTATGAATTAGGGCCCCAATTATGACGTTTTAGGACATTTTTTTGTTGTTGTAATACAAAGCTAAAAATAAGCGTTTTTGTTGTTTGAATGTTTCGGCGAATTAAATGCCCGTAGTGTAACTAAGTATATTTTTTGGAAATTGTAGACACTATTGACATGCTGCGGTAGAGATGCGAATTACCGAAGCGAAGCCGGGAGGAATCGGGTTATATGGTGCTTTCGCCACTGTTGTCTCGTAAGGAACATCAAACGTGGGAATAGGGTGGGATTATGTTCCGGTCAAAGATGCAGCTGAATACCAGAAGTTTACTTACTGGGTATTACGATACCTCGTGGTAAAACGGGTTGTCCGACTTTCGTCACACAAATCAGACCACCTGTGAGACCTGTGATAAGGACGGGGAGGGCCTCCAAAAAGCATGAAGTTCTTGCGACGGAATTTGTGGCAGTCCAGCGAAACATCACGCTTGTATTATCCTACACCCCCATTTCACCAGCCCTTAAACTTACATTACTCACGTTCAAAAAAAGCCTGCTCTATGATCTTGTGTATGTGTGCGATGAGGCGGCGGTGCGAGCGCTGCAGGACCGGCAGGTATAGCTTCGACATGTCGCGACTGAAACAGCCGCCGATCAGGCCACGCACTGACTCTGCTGTTGCGCGGACCATCTGGTCCTTTAACTCCTGAGTATTTTATTGAATTAATTAGACTTCAATTCAATGGCCTGTGAAATCTGGTGATGAACACAACAAGCGATAAGACGGTGTTACGTCATACGTGGCAAAGTGACACATTACACACACACGTGGCACATTTTATTGTCTCTTAATATTTCAATATTTTTCTTTTAGTCCTAGAACTGCACCCTAATCGCGCACCACTATTATTCAGAATCTGAGTAATTGTCAAGGTTACTGATGTCTGCTCGACAATGTATTATCGCAATGAACGTCGTTGAACTGTAAAAATGGAAGCCATTCATACTGGTAGTGTGTTACGCATTTATCCCTTGGCTTCTGTTTACATAGGTACAAATACTCAACACTGTCTACAGGATACGTTTTAATCCAGTGCGCGTTTGTATTACCGACAGAAAATTTCTGCGCTGGGGTGTCTAGAATGATATGTTGAATTCATGGTTACAGTTTGCGCACTGGATAAAAAGTTATCCTGTATAAGACGAACATAGAATGTTTCGCGCGGGAATCAAACCGCGAAAGAACGCAGCGGCCAATCACTTATCCACTGCACTAACAGGGCAGTCAATGTAGCCCACAGACCTCGGTATGGTGACAAAAGACTTGGTACAAAATATGAGTAGGCACTTAAGTATACGCATACCTCGCTCTGCAGGAAGCTAATGAGACTCTTTCTGATCTCGCTGTCGAGCGATACCTCCTGCCTCGACTCGATGGCGTTCAATAGACTCCTGGCGCGGCTATTCACAGTCACATTCTCTTCTCCACTGGATTCAACTACACCCAGACCTGTCATTCTAGAGGGCATAATATTTATTAAGCTAGCTTCCATTCAAACTCAAAGCATTTATTGCAATTAAACTATTTACAGGCACTTCTGAATTGTTAGAATCGGTTATTTAGGAATCCAGAAAGTTGTAGCTGCCCGCCGTTTCCGAAACGTAGATCTCTATGGAGAAGAATGGGCAAGAAACTCCATGGACACTCTTAAATCAAGATATTATAAAATCCTGGGTACATTAATTTTCTTGCTTCTATAAATAGGTATGTGAGAAAAAAGAACGCTGCCCTTTACCTAAAGCTGCTTCGCTTTACAATTTGCTGGCTGGCTTAGGTATGTACAAATGCGTGGCAAGCAAAGAAAAAAATCGCTCGTTACCTCTTCGTGCATATCCTACGCAGCAATGGAAATACGCCTAGCCTATCTCTTCAAAATATTAATGGTAGATCTGATGATAAATTATAGTTATGCAACTGGGAACAATATAAAATGTACGTTAATTTTTAGGATAGAGGTACTTAAAACGTTATGAAAAGTACTTAGTAAACCTTTGAGCAATAGCCTTCTTGAGCATATCAACGAGCATCTGGTTGTGCGCGAGCTCTGTCTTCTCCAGAATCAACTTAGAGCTTTGCAGCTCTTCCTTCATGGTCGTCAGTAGTCTGCACTGTTCCAGGAACATATCTGTCAGGTGAAGAACCATCTTATCTTCATTATTCTTTTTTTAAGTACATATCACAGTGCCTAGGTGATACTTATTCACATTAGGTACAAACCATAAGCTAACAAGTATAGTGGGTATATAACTTAAATTGCTAAGTAATTAACTAAACAATTAAGAAATCAAAGAAACTAATATGAGTAGCAAAAATTAGTCAAAATATGTGTCTGTAATTTCTACTCATACTTAGTTAAGTAGGTTTTATATTAGACAGATGCAAAATTTACTTGCAGTGTTAACTAAATTGAGGTCTAATGGATGGAAAACGAACGGTCAGTGGGTCGTCTTAGGGGCGGAGTTGGAGTATACGCTTAGGGGCACTATGAGCAGCAAAGAAAACGACAAACTTTTGGACTTTTCGCATTTTTTTTTCGGAAATTTTCCAAATTTTCTAGCAGGATCGGGTTGACCTTGGCCATAAACTGACCCGGTACTGCTAAAAAATTGTAAAATTTCCGAAAAAAAAAAAAACAACTTTTTGTCCTCGCTCCATACTGCCCCTAAATCAAGCTCCTAACTCGGAAACGTTACGTCGTAGGGCCATGCTTCTCAGAACTGAAATAGTTTCTGTGGTCAACCCGAAACTGCAATAAAATTGGAAAATTTCCGGGAAAAAAAAAGTAATTTTTTCTAAGTCCTCGCTCCATAGTGCTCCTAACGCTACACTCCAACCAAACTAACAACTTCTTTTCGCTATCGCTTTTGTGCTTCAATAGTCAAAACAAGTAGTAATTATTAAACTACGTACACCTACCAAAAATACACTTAGGTAGGTTCTACAACTTATTCGGTAGGTACTCACCGCTCAACCGATCAATCTTCTGCTCCATCACAACGAGCATATCACTATCTATCATTTTATCACAGATTCCGCTGTCCATGGGCCGCTCATCGCTATCCGAGTGCATGCACAGCTCAGCGGAAGAGTCGCTGAACGTGCTGTGAACCGGCCCGTTCTTATTAACCGTTCTGTCGATCGCTTGCTCTTCGCTATGCAAAGAGTTCAACGATTGGCATCTCCGATATTCGGTATTTTTTAATTGAGCGGGCTTTGAATCCATGATACAAAGATTTGGTAATGCTAACGTGTTTTGCACTTTGATAATTTCGATGTGAAGGTAGTCTTGTTCTTACTTTGTTTTGACACATTTTTCGATCTACCTTCCCCTCATAGAAATTGCGTTACAGCGTCAAGTTTTTTTTTAGGAATTTACGGAGGCTTTTAAGTCGTCGTTTTTAAAATTCATTGTTACACATTCAACACGCAGTTTGCTATGTTCAAACTTCCTTGCATTCTATCCGCGTGCCCGACCGTAAGGGTCAGTACCAACAGAACGGAAAAATATCATGCCTAGGCTCGAGCCTAGCCGCAGTGCACACCGAGAGCAACCGAGTCGCGAGCTGACTGTGCCGATATTGATAAAATATTCTACTTAAGGCTATGGTAATATGGTTCTATTTTCAATGGAACCAATAAATTACTCGTGCATTTTCCGTTCTTTCTGAACTGAACCTGAGAAAAGACGCATAAAAACTCGCGAACGCGGCCAAGGCGGCCACGAAGGCAGTGATTACATAATTAATATCTGGATGGTTTTTTTTAAAGTGAAATCTTCTTTAGGTGCGTTCAGCACTTTTTGGGTGAACAAAAATCATGAAACTCGCATCTTCGACACCCAACGCTTTCCAGCGAGAACACGGATGAGTTGCGCGTTGACGTCTTTTACACGTAATTGTTCAAGTTTTTTGGGTGAACAAAAATCATGGAACCTGCGTCATCGACACCACAGACTACAATATAGTACACCGAACGCCTTCCAGCGAGCACATGGATGAATCGCGCGTTGATGTCTTTAACCGACTTGGCAACGGAACTCCTCAATAAATGATAGCAAATGGACTGGGATTGCTGAAATCTCATGTCTATCTATAGTTTACCATTATCATCATTAGTTTACCTGTTCATAACATAACATCACGCCGGTACGCTGTGAAGGGGTAAGCACATGTAAACCACGAAAAAGTGAAAAAAAAAAAGAAACAACTGACTTCCAAAAAACAATACAAAGTGAAAAATTACTTTAATTCCGGAAGTCGGTGACTTTGGATATGTATTTTAATTTATTTGTCACTGCCTTTCGAAATTAAAGTTATTTTTCACTTTGTAGTGTTTTTTTGAAAGTCGGTTGTTTTTTTACACGTAATTGTCAAAGTTTTCACTTCTGTCGGCACTACCGGAGTGCCACTGTATTTATTGACGTTTTCTAAAAATGAAACCTAGCTAGATCGATTTTTCGCCCCCGAAAACTCCTGCATACTAAATTTCATGAAAATCGTTGGAGCCGTTTCCGAGATTCAGATTATATATATATAATTTAATAATTGCTCGTTTAAAGGTATGTTGCGGTCTTCAGGATAGTGTACAATGAAACTGGTATATTGCAGGGAATAATTGCTTGTTTTATTGGTAAAGGGTGCCTACTTACATATGTTTGGACCTAGTCTTAGTAACTAGGCTCACCTATATTAAAAATATTTAATTGACCAATGGGAGCACATTGATTTACAAAGCTTAAAAAACATTCTGTGACAAAGATCCACGATGAACGCGCACCCATCTCGCTCTGGCGCGTGCGCGACGTATAGCGTCGCCTGTACGCACACTATAAATGTTTCCGACACCAGCGCATCTCGTCAGTGTACCGTGCGCCACTGTGTGGGCACGTTGCTTGTATGATTCCATAACTCCCCATATCACTCCCCCTCAAGAGAAGCGTACGTTTTTCTTGACCAATCTTCCGCTTCTCGTGATATAGGGTTGATTTTCAGGTGCAGTAGTAGTGGTCGAGTCATGGTGTGCTGCTGATGTATGGGAGCGTGCTGCCGACGTCTGGGTGCTCGCAAAACTTGTTCCACTTTCGCTCGCAATGTAGGCGGGTTTCAGACGATCCAGTGACACAACTGTAGTCCGTAATGGTAACTGGATTTCGTAGTACTTGGCATAGCGCTTCAGTACTTCATACGGGCCATCGTACGGTGGTGTAAGTGGAGCTCTGACGGTATCGTTTCGAACGAAAACATGCGTACACGTCAATAAGTCCTTGTAAACAAAAGGCTTGTCAGCTGATTGTGAGCGGTGCGGGGCCGGCGTGAGTGACGTCATCGTGCGAGTGAGACGGCGTACCAGCTCGGCGTCGTCGATTCTTGAGGTTTGTGGCTCAAAGAAATCAGATGGTATGCGAAGTGTTGTACCATACGTCATTAAAGCTGGGCTGAGGTTGTTGTCTTGTCGCAGGGCAGTGCGCAATCCTAACAATACCGTTGGAAGCTCGTCTGTCCATGTCGTTGTTGCCCCGCGGGCCATTAGCGCCGCTTTCATTGTTCGGTGCCATCGCTCAACTTGTCCATTCGACTGTGGATGGTACGCCGTAGTACGAATTCTGTTGATTCCCATTTTCTTCATGAGCGCGTTGAAGAGTGCTGACTCGAACTGGCGTCCTTGATCTGTCGTGATGCGTAGCGGGCATCCAAATCTCACTATCCACGTTTCATATAGCACTTGTGCGACGACCTCCGCTGTGATGTCACGGACCGGAATTGCCTCGGGCCATTTGGTGCATCGGTCAATAAGTGTGACGCAGTAGCGATATTCATTAGAAAGACGCAGTGGGCCAACGATGTCTATGTGGATGTGTTCGAAGCGTTGTGATGGCGGGAATTGTACTGAAGGCGTTGTTACGTGCCGATGTACTTTCGCTCGCTGGCAGCTTATGCAGGCTCGCGTCCAATGAGCTACGTCTTTATTTATAGACGGCCAAAATAATTTTCTTGTCATGAGTTCTCTTGTACTGCGCACGCCCGGGTGACATAACCCATGTAGCGCTTTGAAAGCTGCGTAACGGTGTCTTGCGGGGAGATACGGTCGTGGTATTGGAGTTGATAGCTCACATGTGATTGGTCGGTTACATCCTGGTATTGATATTTCTTTGAATATTAAATTTTCTTGTTTTCTGAGCTTCTCGAGTTCTTGATCTTGTTGTTGATCGATACTTAGTTGATTATAATCGATAGTTGATGGACAATTAATCTCTTCGAGTCTTGATAAAGCATCGGCGACTGCATTTTCTTCCCCTCGTATGTACTTTATGCTCGAACAAAACTGACTTATGAAATGCAGTTGTCTCTCGCGTCTAGGTGTGTCGGTGGCACTCGCTGTTCTGGTGAGAGCGTAAGTAAGCGGTTTGTGATCTGTATGTATTTCGACGTCGCAACCTTCTATTAATCGGCGAAAGTGTTTAACAGCTGTATACATAGCTAGTAGTTCGCGATCGTATACACTGTATCGACGTTGTGTTGCGCTCATTGCTTTTGAATAAAATGCTAGTGGTTTCCAAACTTTGTCTACTCTTTGTTGGAGAACAGCCCCAAGGCTGTGATCTGAAGCGTCTGTCATGATGGCGAGGGTAGTCCCTTGAACTGGATGTGAGAGTATGGTGGCCTCTGTGATGCTTTGGCGGCATTTCTCAAAGGCTTGCTCTGCGTCCGTTGTCCACTCGATCGGGGTGCTATCATTGCGCTTTCTGTTATGTAGGTACTTGTTAAGTTCGTTCTGTAGTTCTGCTTGTCGAGGGAGACAGCCTCGATAAAAGTTGATCATCCCCAGGAAACGTCGAAGTTCGAGAATTGTTTTCGGTTTTGGGTAGGTAGATATAGCTTTAACTCGTTCCGTTGTTGGTTTTATGCCGGTCGCCGATACTTCGTAGCCAAGGAAGTCTATTGTTTCTTTACCAAATTCGCATTTTTCTATGTTCAGTGTTAGACCATATTTGTCCAATCGCTGTAGAATTTGATGAAGGAGCTGCTTGTGCTTTTCTTCATTTTCTTCGCATAGGAGTATATCGTCGATGAAACAGAAACAGCCGTCTATGCCTCTCAGTACCTCGTGCATGAATCTTTGAAATGTTTGACTGCCGTTTCGTAGTCCAAACGTCATACAATTGAACTCGAACAATCCAAAAGGTGTTGTGATCGCTGTTTTCTGTGCGTCCTCCTCGGCGATCGGTATCCAATAGTACGCCATTTTTAAATCAAGCTTCGAGAATATTTTCTTGTTATGTAGTTGGTACGTGAAATCTTGAATGTGGGGTACGGGATAGCGATCTGGTTGTGTGACCGCGTTTAGACGTCTATAGTCGCCACACACGCGTAGTCTTCCGTCTTTTTTCTTTACTACATGAAGAGGGCTGGCCCATGGGCTTTTTGATGGTTTGCAGATTCCCATTTCCAACATGCGGTCAAACTCTTCTTTGGCTGCCTTATACTTGTCCGGGGGCAGCGGGCGGGGGCGAGCATAGAGTGGGGGGCCGGTAGTTTCGATTTGGTGGACAACATGATGTTTCGGTGGTTGTTTCAGTGACATGGGACGTAGGACATCAGGATATTGTTTCAAAATGTCGTAGTATGCTTGATTGTTGCTTATGATGTGAACTGATTCGGTGTTTGTAGAAATTTCTAATGCGTCGATAGATAGTTCGGTGATCTTGTCCACTAGCTTTTTCTTGTCCAGGTCCACTAGTAGTTTAAAATGACGGAGAAAATCAGCTCCCAGTATAGAGGTTTTTACGTCTGCAACGACGAATGACCAAACAAAGTCTCGTCGTAATCCAAAATTAAGTCTGATGGTTTTCTGTCCGTAGGTCTTGATGGGCGTATTGTTCGCCGCGTATAAATTGTAGGTGCTTGCAGTTTTGTTATCTTTATGTTTGGCGGCCAAAACGGAGATGTCTGCGCCTGTGTCCACGAGGAAACGTTCGTGAGTGTTACGGTCGTGTACACAAAGGCGATTACTGGTGTATGGGACACCGACGTCCGCCACGGTCGGTGTCAGCTCTAGTTTTCCGACGGCTTCTTCCTTCTGCAACATGGCGACTCACAGCGCTTTGCTTTGTCTCCGTAACGGTAGTGGTAGCGGCATTCCCAGTTAGCGTCTCCAGGTTTCAGTGCCGGTCCACGATGCGTTGACTGCGAGCGTGAACGAGAACGAAAGCGAGGATTGTATGAGCGACGACGGTGTCCGTGTGTTGGTCGTCCTCGGCGTAGTTCGGCGATCTCTAGGGTGAGCTTCTCCACTTGCTTTGCTAGTGTTTCTAGCTGTGTCGTAGATGTTGTAGAAGACGAGGATGGTGCTGGCGCTGTGACTGCGGCGACGACGCTGGGACTCTCTGCGTACTCCACCATTTTGTCTGCCATCGCTGCTAAGGTGTCTAATGACGATTCCTTGTTTACGGACAAGACAACTCGAACTTGTGCGGGCAGGTGATTTAGCCATTCTATTTTCAAACCTTCTTCGGTAATCATGCCGCTTGCGAGTTCACGCATCTTCCTTAACAGCTGGGAAGGCTTCTGATCTCCCAGCTCTAATCCGCTGATAAGTTTTTGGAAATTCTTGACGTCTGATTTGTCGTAAGCTTCGAGTAGACGTTGTTTTACTTTTTCGTATTTCCCAGTTGCCGGCGGGTTATATAGTATATCGGTCAAATGTTGTAAATCGACCGCTTGCAGCTGCTGCAATAGATACCGGAACTTCTGGTCATCTGAGGTCTTCAATGGGTCAATCACGGCTTCGAATTGGATGAACCAGGCACGGGGTATTTCTCTCCAAAAAGGTAAAAGCCGCGACTGCACGGAAACAGCACTCACGTCGTAATTCATTTCTGTCTGGATTTTTGTTTGCTGTTCTTCGGACATGGTAACTTGCTCCACACAAAAAAGGTCTTCTTCACGTGTTCCGTTTTAAAATTCGGGGTCACCAATTGTTGCGGTCTTCAGGATAGTGTACAATGAAACTGGTATATTGCAGGGAATAATTGCTTGTTTTATTGGTAAAGGGTGCCTACTTACATATGTTTGGACCTAGTCTTAGTAACTAGGCTCACCTATATTAAAAATATTTAATTGACCAATGGGAGCACATTGATTTACAAAGCTTAAAAAACATTCTGTGACAAAGATCCACGATGAACGCGCACCCATCTCGCTCTGGCGCGTGCGCGACGTATAGCGTCGCCTGTACGCACACTATAAATGTTTCCGACACCAGCGCATCTCGTCAGTGTACCGTGCGCCACTGTGTGGGCACGTTGCTTGTATGATTCCATAACTCCCCATAGGTATTATTAAATGTACTCTGTGACGGAAGCTTTAGAAATCTTGTAACAGTTTACTTTGGCGCCCTTATAGTATTTCCCTACTCTAGTAGGTAAATGAAGTTTGATCTTTTGAATGTGAGTGCACCAGCTTGATTCTGTAGGTAGTGCCAGGGAAAAAAAAATAAAAAAAAACAGGTCAGTTACAAATCAAATACGCATTTATTGATATAATGTATTTCTTAGAGTAATACTATCAATGTCAGGAGTACCTTAAGCGTCGACAAAAATAATAAAATAATCTTATAAAAAATTAACGTGGACTCCCCACTCGGATGTTACAGCTTAAGTAGAAAATGTAAGATTGACTTGTGTTCCCAACATGCTATTGTGAGCTCTTATCTTTTCTGTCGTGGACCTCCACGGCATCTCGATAACACAGGGAAGTATGCGAATATATGAAGACGCTTTTACATTTTTGTACACAATAATGTCATAACTTTAGAAATTATAAAAGCACATGGATGAGCGAAACCCATACTTTAATTCAAACAATCAGAAACATCAATCAAAAATTGTCTACTCATTAATATCGCAAATCACACAAGTATTTTTTA
The DNA here is from genome assembly GCA_949091785.1 of Polymixis lichenea. Classification (NCBI taxonomy): domain Eukaryota; kingdom Metazoa; phylum Arthropoda; class Insecta; order Lepidoptera; family Noctuidae; genus Polymixis; species Polymixis lichenea. Next base: position 23,848,411 of record OX420937.1, read on the forward strand.
AGTAATAAGTTAACTGTCAGTCTGTGTCAATATATATGATTGACAATAATTAGCAATTGACTCTATGACTATGCCTTAACCTAAAGACTGATGAATAATCGGGAAATTAAGGAGTCGTGGATCATTAATCAAGATATAATCCGCATTTTAGGTCCAACTTGGCACGAAGGAATTATTGCACTTAATGCAAAATGGTGCGCCTACGTAACGCATTTAACCTTTTGACCGCCAGAGCATAAACGCATCGGCGTCCCTCCCAAGCGAAGCCACAAATTCGGCGCTACAAAATTCTACAATTTTATCGATAACCAATTAATCATTGCTTTTTATCCCATTTTTAAAATAAAATATTACTCGTAACATTCGTTACTTTGATTTAATTTAACCCTAAAATGTTGTTTTCTTGTCTGCATTAGCCGACGGTGGCGGTCAAAAGGTTAACGGTAGCATTTAGACAGACACACAGTCACGCGTTTCTCCGATGAGGGTAGGAAGAAACTACAGAACACCACCTGCCACGATCCTTCCATACTCCTTTTGCCTCGTTATGTTCATACACCGGGTCATAAACACACGCCGGTTGCGCGCGCCTGGCCTTTCTTAAGAACTTCACATTTGGACAATACAATATATGCTACATCTATTGTAATCAAGCTACATTTTAATCGTATCAAAGGGGGCTCGCGGCTTAATAATAACAGCCGTAACGGTCGATCTTCAAGGTTAAGCAAGGCTTGCAGAGGTCGGTCCGTGGACGGGTAACTATCCATTCCATATGGAGCCTCTCCGTGCCTCGGAAAGCACGTTAAGCTGTTGCTCTCCCCTGTCATTCGTAGATCATTGACAGTCGTTACGGGTCCGAAGCTCGAAACCAGTCTTGCCAAGGGGTATCGTGTGTGGGTACCCAGTAACTGGGATGTGGATTTCAGGTAGGCAGTCGCTCCACGTAAGACACTGGTATTTAGCTGCTTCCGGTTAGGCTGGAAGCCAACCTGATTTTATTATGATCGTATAAAAATAGGCGCGATCAAATCGGAACCTCCTAACATACATTTTAATGTCCGGATAAATACTTTTTTGGTGCTGAACGAATATAAAACTAAAACAGAAAAACCTGTTATAAAAATGGGACATCTTTTGTCCCTTACAAACGTTCAACGTTGTAAGGGACAGAGTGAGGAGCCCTTAAGATCATCTATCATATCAGCTCATTCTATCATACACTAAGAAAAGTATCAACATTATGCGAGTAGGCTGCCATGTCGCTGTAGATTTAGATACTTTCAAACGAAGCTGAGGTCATATTTGAGCTAGACAAGCAGCGATGGCTTGGTGAGGCCATCTCTTTTAAAGGAATGCCATAACTTTTCTGCTTTTATTACAAACTATACTATGACCCTTTCAGATTTTTAAAGTTGTTGCTTTGTTGTGGTCTAAATCTAGAGCTGTGTCAAGCATACGGCTTCGTACGTCATTCAGAAAGTCATTTTTTTTTTGTATGGCACATGACTGACGTCGATCATCGCAAGATTTAAAAAAAAACAATGTATCACACTGGCAAAGTTAAGATCGGAAAAAAAAGGTTTTCTCTATTAATTATTTACACAGTTTATATGACGTCAATTAATGCAAAGATTTAAATCATTAGATTCCGCGTCAAAAGATAGTCGTGTTTCTGTTTCGTTCTGACACATCTGACACACAATGGTGCAGTGATTCAATTGATTCTCATAAAAACGCTATTTAATAATGTGTGAGCTCACTCTTATGGACACTTTTCCGCGAGACTAAGTACGGGTAGGGCAAAACTAGCGATTTAAATCTTTGAAAAATGCTTATTGTAAAAATTTGGTGATTCAAATTGGCGTACGAAGCCGAACGATCACGAGGCTACTACCGCCATAGCCTGCTTAATACATAATAATATCATTTCTAATCTGTACAAGTTGTGAGGTTCTTGTATTTGTACACGTACTGGGTAATATAGTAACGCTCGTCTTTATTACAAAGTGTCACTGAAATAATTGAAAACCTGAGAAGGGCTCATTGACATTTACTCATACATAAACTAGCTGACCCGATAGACTTTGTCGTGTTAAAATTTCATTTTTCAATTTAATTTCATTCATACAAAAATCCCAAAGGAAAAACGACATTCAGATTATCGTCCATTTGAAAATTTTCAGGGATTTTTTTTTCAAGTTTTATTTCAGTAAAAACCTAATTCAGACATATATGAACATTTTAAAACAAAACAAAGCCAAATTGGTTCAACCGTTCTCAAATAATGTGCTTAAGAGCGAGAATTCAAAGCCCAATTCCTGGTTGTCAATTATTACACCTTGTGTTGAACATGATATACCAGTTATTTTCAGAATTATTATTACTTTTACAGATTACAAGTTATCCACATAAGCTCACGCCAATATTAGACTACAACGTGGATATACTATACACCCGAGAAAAATCCCTAAAAGGGTATGGGCAGAGATTTATCACATCTGCAAGAAGAGCCAATTGCCTAACCAGGCACAACACTCTGGCCTACCTGGGAATCTAACCCGGAACATTACCCTCAGCAGTCACAATCGCGGCCATTGAACCCGTAATCTGTAAAACCAATATAATTGTCCGAACGAGCGCTAATAAACCTCAATCATCGAACTGTCAAATGTCTGACATAATATATATTACAATTAATGTAAGTATATAACATTTATGTATAAGCGTTCTATAGTAACAATACATAAAGTTATCTATACTTTTCACTGGTCGACCGCAGTAAGGTCACTTAAGTCAAATAGTCACACAAAACGGCTGTGATTTTTACAGGGGGAGTTTATATTCTATGGCCAATGTAGAATAAAGAAAATGAAATCTACTATTTATATTTTAAGATATCAAAAATAGGTGTAAACGAGCCTGTTTCGACGACAATTTCTAAACACATAGATAACTCGAAGGGCTGTGAGACTTAGTGCGAATTTTATCAATGAAACATACCACGATTAGAATTTAAATGAAGCGTTACGAGCTGTCAACAGAAAATATTGACACTGACAGCTGTTAAACGTGGTTTATGTTCTGATCGCGTTTAGTTTCGTTGGTGAAATTCGCCCTTAAATTGATAAAAGCTCAACTGTCAAGTAATTAACACAATGACTGTTCTATTGTTAGCACACTCAATGAGCTTACCTAACAGACTACACTACAGACATATGATTGGTTGAATTAATTATGAACAGCCAATCACAGCAGTGTACGTGCGCTTGCGACAATTTATCAGATAAATTATGCGATAATTTTCGTTCGAGAGTCCGGCCCTTAACATTGAGTTGTGTCCATTCGACTGCCAACCCTTTACATAGAAAATTTTTGCTGCAGATATTATTCTCGGATCAAATATGTTATTTGATTTGTCGACCTCGAAACACTCCTCTAACTACGCCCGTTAAGTCTCAAGTAATTTTGCCGATACGCTCGATACAGCTTCAACAAAAAAGTTGGGAATACACACACACGATTGTGTATTTCTCTTTAAAATTTATAAACATAGAAAATACAAAGTTTACGCACACATAAGAACTTTTTTAGTTTACTAGTTCGTGTGTAGTTTTCATATTTATAGTAATTACTTTTACGGAACCCTAAAAACCTTTTAGGTTTTCATAACAATATGCATCGTGAGGATCTGCAGACCGAACGTATCAAACAAGCATGTCAGGGAAATCTATTTACTATTTTTACAATTACTTTAATGTAACAGTCAAGTTTTACGTATCAGCTCGATTCGCAGCTACCAACACGTTATGTGGCAGACTAGAAAGACCTAGAGCACCTCAAAAAGTTATGATTATGATATAAAGCCAGGGAAATCAATTGTGGACCAAATTGACGCCCACATCAATTTGTTGTGTTGAGTAAAAAGAAGTAGACAGGTTACCTATACACGCTCCGCAAGGGGCACGTTAAAACTTGGCAATTTAGCCAATTTTCTTCGTCTTGTCTCATTTTCGCTCCCGATAATTAGGACATGCCAACTTACTTCCATGCGTCATCTAATAGTGTGACTTTGTGCCGTTTTTGAAGATCGAATGTTGGGTAGGTAACCTCAAGTAGCTTATAGATAGTGGAGGCCACACTTCAAATAAAAAGTGAAGACGACCTGTGGACTAGCGCTCTTTCAGTATACATACATAAGAGAGAGAAAACACGTATCACTGTCTCGTTCTTATGCATGTATTTAGAAAGAGAGCGTTAGCCCACAGTCGTCTTCACGTAGGTATTTAGAGTGTTGTTTCCACTTTTATCTATAAGCTTCTTGGGTAACCTCTCTACGTCTTTTTACACGCTTTATATTAGCTTCACTTGTATGTTTGTTTGTAACCGGTCAGATTTCATTTAAACTAAGCCTACAAGGCTTATCGAGGACAGATGACAATTCAAAATTAAATAGAAAAAAAAAAACAAAAAAAACTTAAAAATCACGCTTTTGTAGTTAGCAGAACTAAATAATAGTTTAAAAAACTAAAAAACACGCCACTACAACAACTACTTTTTTAGTTTGGTTTTTAAAACGTGTGTTTTAGTTTTATAAACTATTATTTATTACTTATAATATCATTGCTTTCACAGTAATTACTACCTCAGACTTTGCGTCACTGTTAAATTCACAGTGACCTTTAATTGTTGTTACAGTAAGGTTGCTGGTGTCAAAGGTAAAATAACTCTTTATAATATCATTGTGTGAAAGGAGTGTAACAATAATTTAACGTCTACGCAATCACGTATCTGCTTCTGTCAGTAGATGTGAATCCAGCTTCATATCTTGTAAATGTTTTGTCTTTCAGGTATACGTTACGGGAAGTACCTCGGTCACTATTCTATTGTTTTATCATAAACTCATGCACACAGACAAGTCAACACACATTGGAATAGCACGTAGTGGCGTTTCATTATTTTATATGAGCTTACAAATAAATTGGCGACAGTCTTTATGATAACATTCTCTGAGAAGTGCGAGGTTTTATGAAATATGTTTTAATATTGAATACGATGTCGACGTAAGTATGATTGGCATTTCAAATGTTACGGTTCTACTATAAAATGGTCAATTCTGAACGTGTTTAGACGTTTTTTGAGTAAGCTCTTTTTATTTTTTTAAATGAAAACGCGATCCACAGCACTGAGGAAACAACGAAGAAGGAGTTATTTATACCAAACATCGCCCATTGACAATTTTACTCTAGAACCAACAAACCCTACACTAATTTCTACTAAACAAACTGTCAGCAAATATAAATAAGTAACATAAGCTCCACGGAGATTACGCTCCTACATAAAAAAATAAAAAATAATACTTTTTACAAGAATCATCAAACTTAAAACAATGGTACGTCTTCTTTTCGGGACGAATGTCAACAATTTATATTAAACACGTAGTCCTTATAATATCACATTGTAGCAACTGTCTGTGTCGAACTATCCTCAAGCGTACACTGGCGGGGACAATTACTGGAAGGCGCTATTCCTACAACCTTAGTATTTATTTATTCTGTACCTCAAAAGTAGTCGGTATACTCATCATTATGAACAACTTTTACTAAGTGACCAAACCTGTATGGGGACGGCAATTGTCAAAATGGCGCTGCCGTAGCTAGTTCCCAACACTAGCTACGGCAATAATACAAGGTGTGATATGGTTATATTTTATTTTTGCAAAAATGTGGCGTTGTTGTGTTTTAAAATACTCCGTAATTTGAGTCAACCATTTCTCTAAAATTAGATGTGGTTGTGGTTTAAAGCTATTCCGAGAGATTTAAAAAAATTTATCAGAATAGGAGGAAAAATTTCGAAGAAGGCAATATTTATGATGTTAAATACTTGATTTAAAATATTACAATTAGCTTTGCCCGACCTTCCCCAATGGCAAAAATAATTGGCTGCTCCATACATTTTGTTCATGAACACAAATGTATGGAACAGCAGATTTTTTTAAAGCAATTTCATGGTGATGTAAAAGTTGTTCATAACAATACTGCTTTTCAGGTTTAGGAGATAATAAAAACGAAGTTTTTATTGAAGATACGTCGGGAGGTGTGCTGACATCTGGTTATTATAACAAGTGATATAATTTTAGTAATGCGATGAATCTTTCTTTAATTTAATCACATCATATGGACACATCGGTTGCCAAATTCTGTCAAAAAAGAGCTTAATTTCGGTTTATCCCGGAAAAAATAAACATGTATTTAACTAGTTATAGCGTGATTCATAAAAAAATCGGTGGTGATTTCAGGAAAAGTGGGTAAAAACAGAGGATATTAATAAAAAAGATTTGTTATCACCTTCGCAGTCCGATGTATCTTCTATTAAAATATCGTCAAACGCAAACACAATATAACAGGTTACGAGCACAATGTTGCAAATACATCACTCACTGCTAAGATGTCACTATTATATCGTGTCGATCGCTACGTAGGAACTCCGTATGTGATTTGTGGCAAGGAATATAAATCACTTACTTAGATTGTGTTAAATATACGAGTTTAAAGTAATTGTCAAAGGGATAATATGAAAATTTATTTTAAAATCAACAATCATTTTTTGGTAAACAAAGCTGTTATGTTTTTTATTTATCAATTTTATAATTTTCACTTTTCATTATAATATGTGAAAAAAAAAACTCTATGAAACTCGTATATTTAATAAACCATAGATAAGTAAACAAATGGGGTGTTAATATGCGAAAGAATCAAAACGACTGTCGACGACATTTATTGTAAAACAGTCAAACAGTGATAGCGAAAAAAAAACATCAACATCCCAATGAATTTACTTTTTACATTTATGCGTACTTGCATAAAGTAGGGGGTATTCTGTACAGATCCCTGCAGCAAAGAAACGGTTACAATATGTTCCCTGTCTCTTTATTTGCGAGGCTATTTTACCCGCAGTTTGTGCTGAGCTAAGCCGCCACAGCGGGGCCCTCAGGCGGAGGCCTTGACCAGCGCCTCCGTGGCCATGAGCAGCATGCGCAGCTGGCGCGCCAGCGCGTGCGCCGGGTGCGCCGCCAGGAACGACACCAGCTGCTTCTGCAGCTCGCGCACCACGCCCGGCAGGTGCTCGCGCGTCACGGGGTTGGACGTGTCTAGGTTCATTACGGCTTCTTCTAGGTACCTGTCATTCGATAGTTTGCTTTTTCAAAACGGTAGATTTCTTCGGTACTTTTTAAGAGCTAATAAAATATTATTACGGTGGTCTAGGTATCGCATATGGTACTGCTTACGATGAATCATGCATAGTGTTATGGGGTCCATTTGGAATTTCTCAGCCCAGAGTCTGGATTTGTGCTCGATTGATATCAATAGACCCTATTTTTCGGCGGCTAGCGGTTGCATAAGGGATAACAACACATGCTGCTTGAGATTGTAGGGATCAGAACTATTTAGCTCAACCACCTCGACATGAACAAAACGACAAGACATTTCCGCGAAAGATACTTGCGTGAACCCACACGAGCGAAAAGACATTTTCACGAGTTCGAAGGGACACTAGCGCTAATGGACTTTAGCCCGCATCGACATATGTGCGACAGTTGCGCGAAAAAGTTGCCTGTATTCTTTCAAAGTGTTGGGCAGGGGCGGGTGTACAATACTCGCACAATTTGCAAGTCATGCTCAATTAGACATCAATAGTAAACATCACTTTTTATTATACCTTTTTTTGCTTTCGTAAGCGGCTTCGAAAATTTTCATGGCTTTCGAGAGTGCTTAAGCCGAAGGTGTGGTTAAAATAGAATTCCAAGATGGCGAAATTTTCGAATTTTCTATCATGGGGGTCGTTTTCGCGCAACTATCCCTTAGCGCATATGTCCATTCGCGCGAAAGATCATGCACGCTAATGTCCATTCACGCAAAGGTCCACCCGCAGAAAGTTCTTTCCGCGCAAGTGGGTTAGCGCAAAAATCTTTCACGCAAGTGTCCCAGATCCCAATTTCTGTGACACAATTTCATAATATATTTACCAAATGAGGGCCACCCCAGCCAAAAGATCCTCGATACAGTGTAGTTCCACAGCAGCGCCAGCTCTACATTAGCTGTCACGATGGCGAGTACTCCGGAAGCGCGCACGCGTGTCGCCTACCTGTGCTTGAGCGGCGTGTCGCGCTGCATGTCGGCGGCCAGCTGCTGCACCAGCGACAGCAGCACGTGCTGCTTGAGCTTGCAGGGCGGCCCGAACACCAGCGTGGGCTCGGCGGCGCGGCACGCGCACATCACCAGCGCCAGGTCCGACGCCGACAGCGCTTGCTGGAAGGCCCCGTTCAAGTCGCCGTTGGCTATGAGTGACTGGATTTGGGCGACTTGCATCTAGAACGGGATGAGTGTTTACTTTGTGCAGGTGTTTGGTGTTGTATGTCTTGGGTGGTATTTACTGAAGACCAATTGACGTATTTAAACGTTTAAATTCAAGTCTTGTGTGAGGAATATGAAAGGGAAGGGAGTGAATGATACCGTGACGGCTGACAAGTAACATGGGGCAAGGACAGGAAAAATATGACGTATTTTTGACCGCTTAAGACAAATTAAAATGCGAACGTTTTTGAAGATACGAGAATTGGTCCCGTGTTATGATTTATATAGTACAGCCAGCAACAAAAGTTGGTTAACAGTAATTTCTAAACGCCGAAATAGTATATTTCTTACCGATTTTTAAAAAACATACGTCGTTCTCAATTCCTGTTTATATTAAAAAAAAAAAAACAGTATTGTTGCTGGCCATAGGGAAAATTAATCTTATCAAACTAACTCAAAAACTATACAAATCAAACATTTAAAGCCATTTTAAATTTAAATAATATGGTTTCATTACAAGTAAATGATTTATAGTACGTTAAAATACTCATTACTGATAATGATAATATACTGAATGTACCAATTGTGTGTGGTAAAGTTAGTACAGACCATCAGACTGTACAACTTTCTCCATGGAGAAACTTGTTCACTCCGATGGTCTGCCTAACATTTCACCACACCGTTCTGGTACACCACATATTCGGGACATTTATAAAAACTACAGCTACTTATGATTTTAGTAATAAACACTGTAGTGAAAACAAAATACAGTCAGTAACAGAATATTGTACTTGTAGTAGAAAAGGTAACGATTCTTGGACGCAATTTCTTGGAACATTGCGATGTGGTCTCTGGAAGAATTCCGAAAAGATACGTTTTAAGCAAATATCTACTTTTACTGATCGACATTTTGCAAAATGGAGGATTTTGATTAAATAGGGTATTACACTCATTTTTGAAAAGTGTCTTAATTCGATTCTAGAGTGCTAATAAACCACTAAAAAAAACACAACATTTTTATTTAATCGATTAGTGCCATAAAAATGCTTTTAAATTTTAAAATTTCGCGCGTAATTTGACGAAAACGCTGGACGCAGTGCACGATATATTGCTCTGTGGATATGACGTCAATTTGCTATATAAACAAGTGCGCTGATATTTTATAAGTCAATTGTTTATAATTTAAACAAATGAGTTACTTTTCTATTTATTGTTGGTTTGCTGTTCCTGAATGCAAAATATTATTTAAATAAAAATTACTTTGGTTACATAAATAATAAAAGTACAAAGTTGCTCAGTTGACATGCCGTATGACGTAATATCAGGGCGGCTACTATTTCATGGTGTTCAAAAACAGATTAAAAAATTGAAATCTTTGAATTGTATTTTAAAATTTATTTTGTTATTTCATGATTTAGTTCATGAAATAACAAAATAAATTTAACTAACATTTTCCGACTGCATTTTGCCTAAGCTATCTCAATAATATATTTTTTTTTTCTTTTTCTTTTTAGAGTAAAATACCCTATTATGTTAGCTGCCTATTCATTTTTTTAAAAGTAGTGCACCTCAGCCGACATTAAGTGTTAATCGGGCTGTAGTTACGAAAAATCTTAAAAAATTAGGTAGTGTGTATGTTTTGCCAAATTTTTAAAAATGATTGAACAATTACTTAAAATATTTGTGAGTTGCATATTTTTTGTGGTGCAAGTAGGATCTAAGTGTAACAAGTTGCTTTAATCACGTAAGTCTGCACTTTCCCACGCTTGGGCAAAGGCCTCCCCTCCTCCCAAAGTTCGACAGGCCGCGCGTCCTTCAGGTTTTGGCGGAATCTGTCCAGTTCTATCCCGCCATCTCCTACGTGACCTGGTGTGTTAGCTGAGCCTATAGTTTATCCGATATGCGGCAGACATGTCCTACCCAGTCTCATTAAAGCGGGGCAACCTTTTGAGACACGTCATCTACGTTTGTTTCGGAATGCTTGTTGGTCCTAAATAAATAAAATATCCACAAAGCTACCTGTCGGTCGTGCGCGTGGTGCGAGTGCGGCGTGGAGGGCGAGTGCGCGCGCGACGCCAGCGCGGCCGTGCGCGCTTGCTCGCGCCACCAGCTTAGCTCCTTTTCTAATACACTGTGAAAAATATATGTGTTGTTAACCATAGGGAAAGGTCTTCAGTCCTATCAATAATTTTGAAACATAATTAAAAGCGTGACGATAGAAATTATTCCGTGGAATATCCTGCCGCAGCTGTGCGGCCGCGCGTGGTGGCTTAGACATGGGCAAAGTTGTTATATTTCAATCACGGTGACTGTTGTTCCTGTTACAAAAAAATCACAGAGAAAAATCACCGTGACTTTGTCACGTCGACATTTCGATAACGCACGTCGCATAGGTACTTGGAACGTCTTGTAATGTGACTATAGACGATTTGATAATTAATTCGTTTATTCACTATTATCAATAACAAATATCGCCTGCTGCTGTATTCGGTTTTATTATATGTATACGTAATTACGTATACACGTACGTGTATACATAAAAAAAACAACAACAAAAAGTATAAGAAAAATAAAGGTAGATAATATGTGTTATCATTTTTTTTAAATTAAAGTTTTATTAATATGTAAGTTTATAGAAAAAAACAATAATCACTGTACATAGGTGATTAACTTTTTAAATACCTACGCCAACATATTCAACGTTGACAGTCCTAAAGCCTGTTAAAAGTGTTAAAATAAGAAGGAATATTGAGTCACCGTTTCACTTCTGTATTAGGCATACGTGAATAATATAAGCAACGTGCATATTCACGAGAATATTGTATTTCATAATAATTATTATGGAGAATATTACGCAGGTATCAATATTGAATTGTACTCAATCTAATATTCATACCACTTAATAATGAATCAGTCCACTAATATTTACCCAGTAATAGGTATGGTATCATAATATGCGTTAACTACTATTTTCAATAATAGGATTACCTAAAAATGACCTTATTATAACATAACTAGAGGTCAAATTAGCACGCGGACGCGGCTATTAATGCTAATAACGCTCCTTCTCGCTCGCGCGTTTAGGAGTCGGGCGACCGCGGCCCCAGGCGCGGGCTGACGTTCCAATTTAATCTCGTTCCATATTGAACATGAACCATCGCAGTGACGGGAGTGAGACGCAGTAAATGTGACGGAAAGGAACAACGTTATTTTGGAACGACGTAATTTTCTAAAAAGTCACTGTGATATTCTCAGGTGGCAGATCACGATGATTTTTTCACTTTGACGTTATTTATCACCCATGTCTAGTGGGGGCTGCGCGCACGCAGTGTGGCATCGTCCGCGCTGCTGAGCGGTTGCATACATTCTAGATTCCGTCTCGCCGATTCGAATGTAGTTAACCGTTTGTTTATTCCCCTTGTATAATCGTGTAATACGGTCTACTATTGTTATTTAACGTATTTAAGTCCTCGTACGACCTGGAGGATATTACCCATTCCTGTTTATGGTCTTTCGACCAGTATTTTTTTTCTTTTCGCCCTTTGTTTAAATCTGATTCCAGTTTTCGGTCGCCAAGCTCGGCGTGCCGGTCCAGTGCCGCGCGCAGCCCCGCCGCGCTAAGTGTTACCTGTGCGCAGTCTCCCGGATGACGTCCGCGATGTGCAGGTGCTGGTTGTTGTTGTGCGCGTTGTGCAGCGCCTCGGCGTGCCGGTCCAGTGCCGCGCGCAGCCCCGCCGCGCTAAGTGTTACCTGTGCGCAGTCTCCCGGATGACGTCCGCGATGTGCAGGTGCTGGTTGTTGTTGTGCGCGTTGTGCAGCGCCTCGGCGTGCCGGTCCAGTGCCGCGCGCAGCCCCGCCGCGCTAAGTGTTACCTGTGCGCAGTCTCCCGGATGACGTCCGCGATGTGCAGGTGCTGGTTGTTGTTGTGCGCGTTGTGCAGCGCCTCGGCGTGCCGGTCCAGTGCCGCGCGCAGCCCCGCCGCGCTAAGTGTTACCTGTGCGCAGTCTCCCGGATGACGTCCGCGATGTGCAGGTGCTGGTTGTTGTTGTGCGCGTTGTGCAGCGCCTCGGCGTGCCGGTCCAGTGCCGCGCGCAGCCCCGCCGCGCTAAGTGTTACCTGTGCGCAGTCTCCCGGATGACGTCCGCGATGTGCAGGTGCTGGTTGTTGTTGTGCGCGTTGTGCAGCGCCTCGGCGTGCCGGTCCAGTGCCGCGCGCAGCCCCGCCGCGCTAAGTGTTACCTGTGCGCAGTCTCCCGGATGACGTCCGCGATGTGCAGGTGCTGGTTGTTGTTGTGCGCGTTGTGCAGCGCCTCGGCGTGCCGGTCCAGTGCCGCGCGCAGCCCCGCCGCGCTAAGTGTTACCTGTGCGCAGTCTCCCGGATGACGTCCGCGATGTGCAGGTGCTGGTTGTTGTTGTGCGCGTTGTGCAGCGCCTCGGCGTGCCGGTCCAGTGCCGCGCGCAGCCCCGCCGCGCTAAGTGTTACCTGTGCGCAGTCTCCCGGATGACGTCCGCGATGTGCAGGTGCTGGTTGTTGTTGTGCGCGTTGTGCAGCGCCTCGGCGTGCCGGTCCAGTGCCGCGCGCAGCCCCGCCGCGCTAAGTGTTACCTGTGCGCAGTCTCCCGGATGACGTCCGCGATGTGCAGGTGCTGGTTGTTGTTGTGCGCGTTGTGCAGCGCCTCGGCGTGCCGGTCCAGTGCCGCGCGCAGCCCCGCCGCGCTAAGTGTTACCTGTGCGCAGTCTCCCGGATGACGTCCGCGATGTGCAGGTGCTGGTTGTTGTTGTGCGCGTTGTGCAGCGCCTCGGCGTGCCGGTCCAGTGCCGCGCGCAGCCCCGCCGCGCTAAGTGTTACCTGTGCGCAGTCTCCCGGATGACGTCCGCGATGTGCAGGTGCTGGTTGTTGTTGTGCGCGTTGTGCAGCGCCTCGGCGTGCCGGTCCAGTGCCGCGCGCAGCCCCGCCGCGCTAAGTGTTACCTGTGCGCAGTCTCCCGGATGACGTCCGCGATGTGCAGGTGCTGGTTGTTGTTGTGCGCGTTGTGCAGCGCCTCGGCGTGCCGGTCCAGTGCCGCGCGCAGCCCCGCCGCGCTAAGTGTTACCTGTGCGCAGTCTCCCGGATGACGTCCGCGATGTGCAGGTGCTGGTTGTTGTTGTGCGCGTTGTGCAGCGCCTCGGCGTGCCGGTCCAGTGCCGCGCGCAGCCCCGCCGCGGCCGCCGCGCCGCCACGCTCTGCCGCCGCACGCGCTGCCGCTTCCGTGTTGGCTGCGACTGCACAGACATAGAACAGCTATTAAATAAGCATAAAAAAGAAGCGAAGCACCTCCGTCAGGAACGAGTTCCTTACGCTTTTTCTTTAATTCCATAATTAACGTCGTGTACTTTCTAATCTTAAATATACTTAAACTTTACATGGACCTCACTATCGGCTTCAGCACCCTCGAAAACCATGAAAACTAACTTCATGACAAAAAAATGACAAAAAGCGCAGCCGCTATCTTAGATTTTCCTTTGGACGACACTATTGGCTTCAGAAGCCTCAAAAACCCTGAAAACGATCTCTTTCTGTCTCTTTGTATTATATACTAGCTGTGCCCGCGACTTCGTCCGCGCGAAATAGTTTTTTTTACTATTATTTACATATCAATAAAAACAAATAAAAAATCTAAAATAAAAGTAGGCTAAGTTACTCCTTATTACATCGGCTACCTGCCAGTGAAAGTCCCGTCAAAAAGGGTCCAGCAATTTCAGAGATTAGCGGGGACAAACAAACAGACAGACAGACAGACAGACCGACAGACAGAATTATAAAAATGTTATTTTGGTATATGTACCGTATATACATGGTTAATTTTACATCGTTCTGGAGCCGAAATACAGTAACTCCAGACGAGTAACAGTCACTATTGGCATTGTTATTTTTTTTTAAGACATCTAATAAAGAAGTTAGAAACTTATCACTTTTTTTCTGTCATTCGAGTAAAATTTTAGTAGCGCTTCCACTATTTCATTCATAAACGCAAGATCGTACGCGATCCGCTCGGTGATGATGATGACGTAGCGCGGCACAGCTGTACATGTGCGTCTGTTTAGTGCGCCCGCGATGGGTCAACGGACGTCGGACGAATAACCGGTTGCAAGTAAGTACGCACGGCTAAATATCAAGCTATATATTTCCAGTTTACACTGATCTCGCACTGTACCGAAATCCTATTCAATGTGAGATCAGCTTATACTGGAAATGTATAACTTGAGGTGTAGCCATGTGTACCTACAAGTAGGTATTTCATTTCAGGTACGATTTAGGTTGGTGTAAGTTCATTTGCCTCCATCATCTCGTTGTATCGAAAGCACGGCACGGTGTTTACCACTATCACATCTCCTCATAAACGAGAGAAATTAATTGACATTTAATTCACCACTCTCGCATCACGAATCACCTAGTAGGTACTCGTACCTATTCAACTAGACACAACGAGTAGGCTTGGGAGTTGTTGGCTTGAATCGAGTGACGACCAATCGCGCTAATAGGTACTTAATAAGCATAAGTACCTACCTACCATATGATAAATACTAAATACTGCCTAAAACAATTTTTATGCGACAATGCTTGCGGCGGCTTCTACATAGGCAGGCAATTCAAACAGAAAAATGAATCGTTTAATCTGTCACATAGAGTTCATTATTAGTTGGAGGTGCCCTTTTCTATGAAAATATTGAACTGAATTAAAACCCTACTTTTATAAGTTTAACCGCGAAATTCGGTTGTGCATTCTTGTAAAGTCCGGTCGAACACGAGACTTATGTTTCTAAGAATAAGTTTAGTAAACTGCGGACCTACTTACCTAGTTTGGTGAAATTTCTATTTTTACCGTTTACTGTTAAGAAATAAAGTCTGAATTCGCTTTTAATATTTTTACACACATTACACACGCATAAATACATTGATCGCAAGGAAGCGTTACTTCGAGTTCTCATTATTTCACAAAAAAAAAACCATAAATTTAATTTTTCTTGATTTAAAAAAATAAAAATTAATTTGAAATAATATCTTACATTCAGGAACAGCAAACCAACGATAAGTAGAATAATAACTATTTTTTTATATTTTAATAGTTTTAATAAAAATGTATAAGCTATTATCATACTACATCTAATATCAGCGCATTTGTTTACACAGTAAACTGACGTCATACCCACAGAGCAATATGGCGTCCACTAAGTCCAGCGTTTTCGTCAAATAACGCGCGAAATATGAATATTTTAAATTTTAATGCATTTTTATGGCACTAACTGATTCAATGAAAGTTTTTTTTGTGGTTTATTATCATATTAGAATCTAATTAAGACACTTTTCAAAAATGTGTGTAATTTCCTATTAATTCTTTTTAGCGAGTGACTGCGTAAGAATTTAACCTGGAGCAGTTTTATTTACACTTTCATCATATACCTTCAGAATAGACTATATCAATCTAATGGCTGCATATAGCAGATATACTCACACTCCTTGGTCCCGTTCTGGAAGGCCTGGTTGATCTGTTTGAAGATCTGCGCGTGCGTCTTCTCCATGACTGGCACGACACTGGCGAACAACGCCTCGCGGAACGACTCGCGCACCATGTCTGATAGAGACTTGGCTATGGAAGTGCTGAGGCGCTCCATTACTATCTGTAGGAGAATAGGAAGGTGTCAATGTTCTATAGGGTACTTGCGACCCGTCACTCCTTCGCACGTATTTTACGACTTGACAAGACATCGAGATTTCTTTATTCATCATTTGGTTAGGCTTTTCCCAACTATGTTAGGGTCGGCTTCCAGTCTAACCAGGTACAACTCACAGCAGGTACAGGTGCAGGTACTGCATCTGATATTCACAACCCAGTTACTGGGTAATGCTATGTCAGATTTACGAGCTTCTGAAAAGCCGTATCGACATTATTGATTAACAGTGCACAAAATACACCGATAACACTTTAATTCCAAATTAAATCGATATAGCGAGTCTCGAAGTGAAATGCTTGTGTACCATACTGCCGGACGAACAGACGAACATTATAGAATTATAAGGGCTCTGTTTTTGCTATTTGATTGCGGAAGCCTAATAAGAAAAATAGATTTATAGTTGCCCCTTTCAAACGGCGGCAGCCACACCTTGCTGCTGGCCAGCTTGTCGATGTTCTCGCGCAGCAGCGCGTCGGTGGCGGTGATCTTGCTGGCCAGCTCGTGCTGCAGCGCGGCCGCCAGCGGCTCCAGCGCGCGCGCCGCGCCCACGCCGGCCGCCTGCGCCGCGCGCGCGCTGGCCGCCTCGCCCACGCGCGCGATGCGCTCCCAGCTGCAAGTGGACCGATAGTTACTGATGAGTAACGGGTGTAAAAAAACCCAAATCGAAGCCGTCATAAAGCCAAATAGCCCAACTTTCAATCAAACATGAGCCTATCAATAAAAAACTACAAAATGTAAAGGAGGAAGTCCACGGAACTATGGACAAATGTACTCATTTCAACATTTGTATGTCATCTTCAAAATACTCGATGACATGTCTAAATACTTCCTCAAAAAAATCAACAAAATCTACAATAATAATCTATCTATCTTCCGAGATAATTATAAAAATAAAATTACTATTTTGAGGTTATGTTCGAACACAAAATAAACTCAAAAAATCTATTTGAATAAGTCTAAATAGGTTTACGATTGAGCCTAGTGTCTTTGAAATACATTTGTGTAAAATCTGTAGCAATTTACCTATGTTAGGTAGCCAGTTACTGGTGACCACCTCACCAAGTCTTACTGTTTTAGATTGTAAGTATCTTTATGCTTCAAAATCTTATTCCCGCGTTTCATTAAAACACCAAACATGGAAGCAAACTTTTTTAATGAAACGCGGGAATAAGATTTTGAACTTAAATTATAACGTAGCATCATACCTGTACTCCCCAAAGTGTTAGAGAAAGGTATATCAGGCGGCGAAGGAAGTATATTATTTTCAGCAGTAGCCGAGGAACTAAAAGCTCAAACTCGACGCACAACGTACCAAAACCAGCCGAAAAAACATTCTAGTTGACCATTGACATGACATAATATTGCAAAAGTTTGACAGAAAATAAATATAATGTCAAATAGGGTTGTACCCGTGTTAATAAAAGAAGCATTCGATTATGACTTGTTCGATTGATGCAGATGAAAATCTTAGTTGTTTTTTTTTTTATCAACGTGGGTCGAATAGTATTATTTCTTGAGACGTTTCAAACGTGGTCAAGGTGAAAGGTTGGTGATTGGTGTCAAGGGACATGCGGATGGAACGTAGATCCTTTCGATTAATTAGTGAAGGAATTGTAATAACATTTTAAAAATTGTACATATACGTACACACACACACACACACACACACATATATATATATAACGGCGCGTGACATTATTAAATAATGAAAATCAGTTAATTTCGAGAGTTGTAATTTATTGTTATTTTAACGATTAATCGATTTGAATTCAACTAAATGGTAATTTTAATTAAGAGCGGGTAACACCGAATGGAGTTGCGTCTGTCATGGCGGGCGACGTCGTGTCAATTCAGTCAGTTGTTGACAGCCGTTGCACGTGGTGGTCACTCGCAAACCCATTAGCTCTAAATCGTTAATTATTACTGCAATCCTTAATTGTTTAAGTCATTTAAGTGTCTGTAAAATTAAAATAGTGAACAGTCAACGCTACAGCGTATTTATTTCAACGTTTCCTGAAGTTTAACGCCCACTATGGACTCCCGTGCTGACGAAGTCACGAATCAGCAATCAGATGCCAGCCCGGCCTTCCCGATATCCTGTTATATATATAATAAATATATATTGTCTGTGTCGCTGTCTGCAGAGAAACACGCGCACGCCGCACGGCTTACAACAATGTAGCAAATAGTGTCGTTACAACTTTTGGTCTTAATTTTTTCCGTCTAGCCCCCTTTCGCAACGCGCTATAACTAATAGAACTTCGTTCCAAAAACTGAACTACTTAATGCAATGTCCTGCAATGTGCAATGTTTGATTAAATTGTTTAATACGAGCGCTAATCCTGCCGATATGCTGTCACGCAGTTTGGCTGGTTTATGGGATTTGTTTGGGTTTGGCTGGTTTATGGGATTTGTTTGGGTTTTGGTCTTTTGGTTTGGTTTTGGATGTTCAATCAAGGATCGACCGATCCGACCGATCCGACCGATCCGACCGATCCGACCGATCCGACCGATCCGACCGATCCGACCGATCCGACCGATCCGACCGATCCGACCGATCCGACCGATCCGACCGATCCGACCGATCCGACCGATCCGACCGATCCGACCGATCCGACCGATCCTTCCTTCCTTCCTTCCTTCCTTCCTTCCTTCCTTCCTTCCTTCCTTCCTTCCTTCCTTCCTTCCTTCCTTCCTTCCTTCCTTCCTTCCTTCCTTCCTTCCTTCCTTCCTTCCTTCCTTCCTTCCTTCCTTCCTTCCTTCCTTCCTTCCTTCCTTCCTTCCTTCCTTCCTTCCTTCCTTCCTTCCTTCCTTCCTTCCTTCCTTCCTTCCTTCCTTCCTTCCTTCTTCATTTCTTGAGTTAGTTAACTTTGAACTTGGCACGAATACATATCAAGTGAATTGTAAAGATTGTGATTTTTATTTACTAATCTACCCTCTAAAGGTCCCTCTCTAGAGGGTAGTCTTCTAAACTAAGAAGAATTTTAATGTGTGGTACGATTAATTCCAAACTCCGTATAATTCGGCTTAAAATTGAAAATTTTGGAAATCTGAAAGCATTTTTTACACGGATTTTTTTTTATAGGACGTCTTTCACGTCATCTAGAGTGAAATAAAGTATGCAGAATGTTTGAGTACGTACCCGTCGGCCAGCGCGCTCTCGACGGCCTGCGCGGTGCGCTGCGCATGCGCACGCAGCGCCTCGTCCACCATCTCACGCGGTGACGTCACGTCGCCGCGCAGGCCGCGCAGCTCGCGCGACTGCGCGCTCATCATCTCTGTAACAGGGACGGACATAAAGGTTACACGTGCATTCTGATAGCAGCACAATCAATCTAAAACACCGGCCAAAAGCGAGTTGGCCTCACAATATTAACGTTTAAAGTCAAAGATGAAAAGTAGCCTATGCCAGTGGCCTAGAGTTTTTAGACAGGGTAGGCAGAAATTAAAAAAAAAGGCTAAAAAAAACAAAACAGAATAACCGATTGTTGTACCTACACAGCATGCAATCTGTGAGGCAATTAAATCATTCATATTGTTGTGTATTTCAGTTACGATTGACTTTACCTTTAGTTTGTTTTAATTGTGAATCCGGTGTACAACTACTTTTCCCGATTACTGGTTGTTTTTTATTTTCACCGAAAGATAGTTTGGAAAATGCATAATTCTTTCTTTTCTCTATACACACACCACCTGAAGAATTGTCACATTGAAATTATCTATTTTTCACACTAATATCAACTTTAAAATTTTAAATACATGCTATCCATAGCTGACAACCAAAACAAATAAATCAAAACAAACAATGGCGTCGGAAATCGGAATATTAAAATAATACTACAAAAAAGTAATGGTAGTTTATGTAGCGACAATTCAGTGAAACAATGCTACTTTCAAAAATAGTCGCTTAACCAACTTTGCTCGGAAAACTTCGGTAAGTTTCGTAATTCGTCGTGTCATAAGCCAGTGACTACCTTGAACGGATGTATGAGTAAATTGTTACATTGTGTGCCACATATGCATAGGAACGCACACCCAATAAATCTGGATGGCCACGAGGCACACATATAAACATTAAGCCGCGAATAGTTTGTGTCCCTCCCGAGGCACTGGCACTCAGCGGCGCTAGTGCATCGCAATGCGAACTTGTGTCAAATTGTACGAATGAATGGGTATTGTATAGATGATACTAATGATACGACCGACACTCGACAGGTGGAGCTGAATTATGAATAAAGATTTTTTTATTTAATGATAAAATGATATTAGTTTTAAATATTTATTTGATTTAGGCAGTGTCTTTTTGTCTTTATGGACTGCATGCCACTGCCTATGTCCATATCCGGGTTGGGTAGCTCATGGTCTATGTATGTGTGTGTTAAATTTCATCCCCAGGCGTTCTAGCGTGAAAGCATAACTAACATTTTCGCATTTATAATACTAGTTAGGATAATGACCAGTCAGTTTGTCCAGCTTGTGCTCGAGCGCCTCCAGCCTGCTCTTGTCGGCGGGCGACAGGCCGGCGCAGCGCACGTCGTCGGCGCCCACTCGCTCCACGCCGGACACGTTCAGCATGGTGTTTAGTGACTGGCTGCTCGACTTGTCGCTTGAGGCTTTGCGTAGGGCTGCTTCCGTTATTTGAGGAATTGATATCTCGGGCCAGGTTTCACTGTCTGTAAAAAAAAAGTAAGATCTAATGAACAGAGGGGTAATTGCGTAACACACTATCAGTAGGAATGGCTTTCATTTTGACAGTTAACAACATTAATTGCGTTACTTTCGGTGCTGAACAGACTTCCAATTCAAAAGGTTGTCTTCTTGAAGACAACGTTTTGATTGGGAAGTCTGTGGGGATCATTGGGAATCTATCTAATTAAATAGTTTGTTAAATATTGCAATATACCAAGTTTTTATGTGTGCAAGAATTTAAATATAGAAATACGACACCCTTAAATTTGGTCGCCCCTTTCTAATACACGCTCTTTATATTAGGAAGGGTTTAGAATATTCATTCCTTAAAGGGGTTAAATAGGAGATGAAAGTTTGAATGGAAGTTCGGCAGTTTTGCCGATAGAAATCCCATCGGGCACTAGGCTTATATAAATGAGCTGTGGTGGGATACTTACTAGTACTTGAGAGCTTGTGTGGGTGCGGCGGGTGAGGTGGCAGAGGTGCGAGAGGTGGTAGCGGCGCCAGTGGCGGGAGTGGCGGGAGTGGCGCGAGCGGCGCCAGTGGCGCCAGTGGCGCGTGCGTGGGCAGCGGCGTGAGCGACGCGAGCTCGTCGGGCGGCACGAACACGTCGGGCGGCACAAACACGTCGTCGGGCACGTACAGCGGGGACGACACGAACAGCGGCGACGAGCCGTTCGCGACTATCACGGCCTCCACTACGGGCGTAGGGTCTGTTTCTTCTTCCTGTAACGTAATAACGATCGTTTTTTTTTCTTCTTTTTCTCACCGTACGCCATAGGACTACTCTCGCTAGTCGACATTTCTATGTCCTCGGTCCTCGTCTTAAATGATTAAATAATATAAATTATTTTAGGAGGTTGTCTTTTCTTGTCTTTTTTTCTCTTTATTAGGCTTGGTATAAAGGTGTTGCAGTCAATTGAATACGATAATAATCCTATCGCCATGTCTCTACGTTGACGAAGTTGGGGGGTTGCGCGCTCCAATGAACTCTAGCTATGTACCCATAGAGTTTACTTTGCCGAAACAGATTTAGGGCGAGGAGCCAACTAAGAAGGCAGCATGTGGCTAGCTTTTGGGTACTGCCCAAGTGTTGCCCCACGACCCATGAGCAACACCACGGACCCAATCTCCCCAGAAAATAAATAAATAAATAAAAATTTAATAAAGTCAACATAAAAACCTAAAACAGAAAGCGAGGTCAAAATGTAAACCCAAGATGGCGAGCTCTGTATTAAAAAATATTCAATTCACACACTCTCTGTCTCTTGCGCGTGCGGGGAAGCATAAAATTGTTAAACTATAAAATTGTCGCGAGCCAAGGAGAGTGTATGTAGGATAACACGCGTAGGAAAGAGATAGACACGCAAACCTTGACTATGAGGTCTAGCTACGACAAGTGCTAGCGCGCGACTTATTTGTTGGCTTCGATATACAGAAATTTAATCTTACTCAAAAGATTTTGTGTGAAAATTTGTCAAAGTTTTAAAATGACGATCGAAAAGCGAGCCCTAAATTAAGGTGAATCTAGTCCACATATTTCCTATACAAACTTCGCGAGTGTATTACTCCACTGTTCGACATGTTCATAAAAAATTAAACATGGTATGGTTTTGTCTCATTATTAATATTGTTTGTACGGAAACAGAATACTAAAATAAAAAACCATTAAAAAGTTAGGAGCCAAAAAAGATTCGTTTTTCTTGCTAATTTAACCTAACTTTGGGCGTGTTAATAAAGGAAGTGTAAAATTTAAAAAACCAAGTCGGTACCGACAAAGCTCTAATATCGAAAAGTTCAATAATCTTTATTAAACATTGATTTATTCAGTCGTTTTTTTATAAAACCCGATCTTCCGAAGGACTGTTCTTATTTTTTTACGCGCCTGTTGTACTATAAATGATCCTGCATCTCACTCAATAATGTTGTGCGTGTAGACTAGTTTCTAACTGCTCATCACTGATACTACCTCTGTCGGAAACGATGCCTGGTGAGACAGCGTGCTTTTTAGCCAGGCCCATCAGTGAGTTCGAGCCCGCGACTAGGTTCCCCTTAAGTAAGGGCTTTATCAGATATGCTACTGTTAGCTTTTGCCATTAGCGATTTTAGTCATTTTTCAGATGCTCGATTCAACTGTTCATACCGCTAAAAATTTTGCACTAACGATCATTCTTTTAATCGGTTTTCACTTGCTCGATGCATTGATATACAACAAACCCAAATACACAATCAGCGTCTCAAAAACGTCCGCATAAATAGGTCGCAATGTGCGCAGGTGTCAAATAGTATCCGTCAAATGATCTTTCAGGTCTTTTTGGACATTGCTTTATAAAAAAACTACTTTAAGTCATGCATGTAAGGTTGAATTTGCAATAAAATGTGTTTTATCATAACTACAACCACTGACGTATAATTGGAGACAGTTTTTTACTTTAATTTGAGAAGGTGCATCTTGAGTTTTTTGTATATCAATGAATGCAATGCTTTATCGCTCTATTAATTCAGCATTGTCAGTAACACAATTTTTAAACCGTACTCAAACGAAACGAGTCGCCACAACGCGATGCAGCGTCGAAGTAACCGTTAAAACTTGTGATTTTGCTGATGTGACCGGACGCTAGTCACTAAGATTCATCTCCTGTTCTTCTTAGAGCTTGTATCAATCTTCTAGAAAGCGAATAAATCCCAACTTGCTCATACTAAAAGCAGCATGTCTGCTAATGAAAGATTCCTGTAATTTAGGAACCGTTATTGGTTACAATTAAGACTTTCATGTTTACCAATAATGAAACAAAGACCTCATATCATTGCATAGTAGATATGTATGATATGGTGGAAGTAGCTATCACAGTTAAAATTAGCTTACGAATCTATATATATGCCCAGTTAAGCAATAAAAAATGCTACCATTGGTGAGCCAAAAAAGTCGTTTTTGAAGTGAAAACTTTTTTAGGCGCGTTGATCACTTTTTGGGTGAACAAAAATCATGGAACTCGCGTCATCGACACCGAATGCTTTTCAGCGAGCGCACGGATGAGTTGCGCGTTGACGTCTTTTACACGTAATTGTTCGAGTTTTCACTTCTGTCGGCACTCGCGGAGTGCCAATGTTTTTTTTATAGGAACCGAGCATAAGAAAGTAAATGACTTCTATTTTTAATCAATTATTTTTATGGGTTTTGTTTGTAACTTTTGTAAAAAAAAAGGGTGAAAACGGGACTCATCACTAAGTCTTTGCTATCTGTCAGTCGTTCGTATTTTATCAAATCCAACAACTCACAAACGCTATACGCCAGTTTCGGTCGGACTGTAACCTGATTTTCTGGCCGAAACCGAACCTAAATTATTTGAAGAGAGTAACTTGTTCTTCCCATCGTTGTGATATATTTTTTGTACTGGACCATAGCTGGTAACCTTGTGGTTATGGAGATATTGAAGGTCAAAACTCCAACTTTGGTTTAAATGTTTTTTTACGAAGCAAGTTGTAAATGATATAACTTAACTCCCTCACAACCTCTGTACCTTTGCATGCACTCATAAGCATAGTGCTTTGCGTGCGTAACATTGAGCGTTACCGTAAACAGCGTCGTTTCCCAACAATTATTTTTGGCCAATGTTACTTAGTTTGATTTCCAGAATGTAACGTAGTTGACGGCTTGCTACAACCTGTATTTAAACTGCTTTCGCGGTAAATTTTTGCTTGCACGATGTAGTTCGTTTACAGTTATTTTAATTCTCACAGTTGTGACAGCAGCAACACAAAAGCAACCATAATATAGTAAGGAGAATAAAGATCACTGTTATATTGAGAGTTGTTAGTGGCAGCAACTCAAAAACAACCTTATTATAACCAAAACAAAGATCACTTTGTTTTTGACCATGTCGCAAAAGGTAAAATAAGTGTGACGTCAAATGTCATGCGTAGATTGTAGATGTCACCACAGGTTGGTGTGCGCTCGTGCGTACCTTGAAGAAGGGATGGTCGTTGTGCGACATGATCTGCTGCACCTCGCGACTGGGGCTGGAGCCTGCAGACGCCAGCTTACTGGCCGCTTCCGCTATCGACTCCTCCACGCAAGAACCTACAAGTAAAATATTATTTTCACACCACCTGCTCGATAATGTCAAATTATACAGGGTGGCATCGCATCATAGCAACTGCTTATTGGGTGAAAAGTAGAGTATTCTCCTCGGGGATAAAGGTGTCTGCGTCTTAGGATCGCTTCCATCCCTTGAAGCACTCAGGATTTTAGTAAATTCCCATACAAGCAAAACTAGCGCCGGTGACATAAGACACTGCTTTTTCCCCTTAGCGAATAATCTACTGTAATCTAATGTCGAGTCAATGCCACGTTTCATATTTATAAAGAGCAGACATCAACCTCCTGCATCTTTATAATAACTAGTGGTGGTACATACATGGTCGAAATTCGACCATTATTAATTTAAATCTTAACGTATTTCTATTGCATTATTAATATAAAAAATATTAGCTTTTCTTTTATTTTAGTTTTTACTTCACGTATGTATATATCACCGTAAAATTGTAAATACCGTTAGATTATAATTTATAATCTATGTAGCGAGATTGTGAACTGTCGAAAGATTGTGAACCGTAACATACTGCTTGTGATTTAAAGTATTATTTTTCGGTAGATTATAATCTATCGAAGTGAAACCGTCAAATTGTGAACTGGTATAAAGACGGATAGTACCTTGAGCTATTGTTAAATAGTCAAGTAACTGCCACTAACTTAGAAGTAGCGCTTGCCGGCCGCTGCCGCGGCACCGCTCGCTCGGCTCGCGCGCGGTTGATCGCAATTATAACCTAACCTATTCGGTCGGTAAGCAGTATGGTGCAGTTCACAATTTATCGACAGTTTATAATCTCACGAGATAGATTATAAACTAACGGTGTTCACAATCATACGTGACATATATATAGATTGAGCATTATTATAAAGATGCAAGAGATTGAGTCTGCGCTTCACAAGATTTTTTTTTCTTTGTAATAATTATCATTACAATATAATTAGTAATCGCGAGATTTAAAAGCTTTTCTAATCGCGTGGCAATAAGGTGCCACTTAGTTTGAATGCAGAAACGGCGGTGCTCAAAAAAAAAGCGTGTTTTTATTTAATTGTTTGGCAATAAAGCTGGCGGCCCACCTGATGGTAAGTGGTCACCGCCGCCAGTGAGCCCGCCCCCCCTGCAATACCAGGGACATCGTAGGTCTGTTGTCCACCCTAGAGACAAAGTTTAAATGTCTCATGTGCCTGGATTTTATACGGGCACTTATCAACTTCAAACCCGAACAGCAATACTTAGTCTACCGGGGCATCTACAGAAAATACGCGACGGACAGTTCTGCGTGCTTGCGCCTGCGCATATACCTTTTTCTAAGAGTATCTGACGAAATTGTAAGCAAAAGGATCAGAAAATGTACCTGTGGATGCCAATTTGTTGTACTACTTACAAATCGCCCTAAATATATCTTCAATTTGACAATTAATTGATTAATTACCCGACTGCCAAGGAAACCCAACTTCATTGACTTGAATGTGCCCTGGCGGCTGAGACATGTCATGCTCACTCAAATGTCTGTGTTGCAATGTGGCGTGTGTGTTGGATCATTAAGTTCTCTTCAAAATGGTTGAGCTGAGTGGTGCTGATCCATACGTCATGTTCGTGAACGGGCGCCGCCGGGACTGGTCATCTCTAAACTGCCACGGCTATTTAAATTTGTGATTTGTTTTTATTTTATTCCGGACCCTTTTAAAGTGCACGTCTTTCTACGTCGTTTTCACATGTATGCTTTTCATCATGAATGATGTAACCTATGTTTTGTAACAATATTTTTATTTGACTGTCCATGGAGCTTCTTACCCGGTCTTCTCTATAGGTACCTACTACGTTTTTGATTGCTTTGCGCACTAGCCTCCCCTTTTTGGCCGACTCCTTGACAATTCAAAAGTGCCCGTAATTGGTTTATTTAAAATAAACATTCCGAGTCTGAGTTTGAACATCAATTCCAACTTCAAAACCCTCTAATAACCCTCCCTTGTGTGATCGTAAAAGAATTAACTTGAACAGGGTTTGTTTACATTTTCATCAGATAGTTTTGGAACGACAATATTATCATATTGAAATGACGTCGTTGGACGGAAGCAAGCCAGACTTTCCGTCGCGTAATTTCGGCCCTTGGCGGCAGAAATAGCATCCTAATTGCGTAACACACTTTCAATCACAATCCTGAGAATTTTTAAGAAAATTCCTATACCATTGCGTCATTGATTTGAAATATTCATCTGCTGCAACAACGTACTGAACGTAGCTGAACTGTCAATATGAAAGGAATTGCAATCAATTGTAATTGTATGTGTGCCACGCAATTCCCCGCAAGTGTGGTTGCATTGCGCAGAGTTGTGTGTAGTGTTGCATGGTGTCGTTACCTCCGGTGGAGTTGCGCGGCTTGCTGACGTCAGGCGTGGCCGACAGCGGAGGGTCGTCCTCCTCGCGCTTGCCTGGGGAGCTGGGTACAAACACACGGTTGAGATTCACGAAACTAGTGAAATTCTGTTGCAAAGTAATAAGAAAACAAACA
The DNA here is from genome assembly GCA_949091785.1 of Polymixis lichenea. Taxonomy (NCBI): domain Eukaryota; kingdom Metazoa; phylum Arthropoda; class Insecta; order Lepidoptera; family Noctuidae; genus Polymixis; species Polymixis lichenea. Next base: position 23,875,769 of record OX420937.1, read on the forward strand.
GCCTTGTATAATATTAATAGCAGGAACACGAGAATACCTATATTTTCTAAAACGTGCACTGCTGGACATAGGCATCCCTAAAGCACCGCCACCTTGACCGGTTCTGCGTTTCTCGCATCTAGCATTCCTGCGGCCTTCACCAGGTCATCGGTCCATCTTGTGGGAGGCCTATGGCAATTGTGGCAAACCCCCCCAAAAAATGACAAGCATTATGCGACAGGCAATTAAATTGCACCGTGTACCTTTACCTACAAATAGCTGAGGGTAACGATGGGTTCATTAATGAAGGTTTACCTGAAGGCGTCAGGCGTCATGAGGTTCAGTTGTGGCGCGATGGTCGGTGACTCAGGCCGGGTACCAATCAAGCTGCCTGGCTGTGTCTATGACAACATAATTCAAGTTTTTCATATCAAATAGAAAAAACTACAAAACACTATTTGGAAAAAAAAATAACATCGGTGGAAAAATTGAGAAATTACACGTTTTTGAAATTATTCTTCTATCCTTGTCACGCAAAACGGTCATTGTCTGAATGGTGCGAGGTTAGTATGGCGTTCCTTTGTTGTGACGTCAGATGCTAGTATTGCTGTTTGTCTAGCATTGACTTACGCATACAACATCGCCATTTTTTTTACTGTTATTTAATACTTTACTAGGTTTTGAAAAATCCAGTCAAGTGTACGATTAAAAACCCTCGCCCACCCGCCCTACTACTTTGCTGCGCCCGAGAGGTTCCACAATTATAATTTCTTTGTGCTTTCTTCGTGTCTTCCTACCACGTAAGTACGCATTGGCAATAAACACAACATGTCCCGGAATTGACATATTTAAATTAATGTCGTAAATTGATTTGATTTCATGATTTTTGAAAGTAATGCAAATTTTTGAAGTTTTAGCGCAAACTGAACTTTATTTGTGGGTATTAAACTCATTTTTCCAAAAACACATACAGTAACAAGTAACAAACATATAGCAGTTATCTACGCCTTATGTAGATACTTCAAACTAAATAACATTTATCAATAATTATTGCTGGGGCTAAATGGTAGCGCGAAATGTAACGCATGCAACATTGTGCTTGTGCATGCAATGGTACAGTCAGCGTCAATAATATCGGGACGAACCGACTGTTCAAAATGATCTAAACAACTATGAAATTTAAAAATTAACTCAATGACACAAGGAATGTTTCAGAATGAAGACAGTACACGACAACTGTCATTCTGACAAGAACTTTATCCAATTGAGATAAAGTTTAATTTTCTTAGTTGTTGAGATGATTTTGAACAGTGTGTTCGTCCCGATATTTTTGACGCTGACTGTACAAGAGTTGTGGGGGTTTTAAAAGTTAAGTCATGGAGTTTTTGGCGGGATCGCGTTGGAACATGTCGCACGAATTTTCATTTTCATGAAATTTTGTGAAATAGCGAATTCAATTGTATAATTTTGGTAGTGAATTATTCAATTTAGTTACGTGTGAGTGCACAAGTGTAGTGAAGGTGAAACTAAGTGACTAACGTGGACTTTTCGTGTTCCCCCCAAAAGCTCCTAATAAGTTGTTGTAAAGTTACTACCGCTTTACAATAACTTTAACTTTGACTTGACTGACTAAAGACGACTATGACTGTTTTGTAACTTCGTGCCCCATTTCGGGCCATTTACTATACGAGTATTGAAAAGAAAAATTACTTGACACTGGCTAAATGCACAAACCGTGCGAAGCCATAACGCAACAAAAAAAAAAAAAAAAAAGTTAAGTCATAACCAATATCTCCCCCCAGAGTTTCAAGAGTGTAGCCATAGCTTTTGTAATCTAAGCGAGCACAAAGCTATTTTAGATGAATTGTATGGTAAAATATCATATGTATTAAGTGATGCCGCCGAGCAGACATATGAAAAGGTAGGGACGATAGTTAGTAGTAGGAACCACAAGACATTGTGCGGGTGGAATTACCATGTCAGAGAGGCACACCGGGAGGCCAGGCTTAAATTCGAAGTGTGGATTTTACACAATCGGCCAACCTCTGGAGATATTTTTGAACAGATGAGAGTGGCCCGTAACATCTTCAAGGCGCGGCTTAAATGGTGCCAAAAAAACCAGGAGCAAATAAAGATGGATATGATAGCAAAAGCAAGAGCAACAAATAATTTCGCTAAGTTTTGGAAGTCCACGAGTAGGCTTGATATTAAGCCTGGCCTCTCTGTGAATGTCGGCGGGAGGAGTGACCCAGGGGAGATTGCAAATATGTTCAAGGAACATTTTACAGTGCAATCTCCTCTGGGTTCCTCGGTTGATATGATCGATTCTGGGCCTGAGAGTCAGGGAGTAAAGTCAGTAGTTTTCTTTTCGGCCAGACAAGTTGCGGCTGTAATTGCAAATATGAGCAGAGGCAAATCTCCCGGACATGACGGGCTCAGTATTGAGCATTTTAAATTTGCTGGGGTTCATATGCCAAGGGTTTTGTCGTTGTTTTATAACATGTGCATAAATCACTCTTACTTACCGGCAGAACTGATGAAAACACTGGTGGTTCCCATAGTTAAGAATAGAACGGGCGACATATCGGATAAGGCAAACTATCGACCTATTTCTCTCGCAACTACAATGGCAAAAGTATTGGACGGTATGATTGATTCTAGCTTAAAGGAATTTCTATCAGTGCATGACTCACAGTTCGGGTTTCAACCTGGACTGTCAACAGAAAGCGCCATAATAAGTCTCAAACATACGGTCCAGTATTACACTGATCGTAAAACGCCGGTATACGCCTGTTTCCTGGATCTCTCCAGAGCCTTCGATCTGGTACATTATGATGTACTCTGGAGAGAGCTTGAGGACAGGGGTGTACCGGCAGGGGTCCTCAGGATCCTACAGTATTGGTATGGGAACCAGGAAAATGTTGTAAGGTGGTCCAATGCTCTCTCTGAGACATATAGGTTAGAATGTGGTGTGAGACAGGGTGGGCTGACATCTCCTAGGCTATTCAGCACGTATGTAGATGGCCTAATCGTGGACCTCAGCAATATGCGGGTCGGATGTAGCGTCCATGGCGTAAAAATAAATAGTATCAGCTACGCTGATGACATGGCGTTGCTAGCGCCAACGGCAGGTGCCGTGAACGAAATGCTGAAGGTCTGTCAGGCGTATGCTACCTCACACGGACTTGTTTACAATGTTAAAAAGTGTGAATACATTGTCTTTCGGGCCGGCGGTGAATCCCCAGATAATGTACCTAAAATTGTCCTAAATGGCTTGAACATCAAAAGAGTGACAACAGCCAAATATCTGGGGCATTTTCTCGCTGACGACCTTAAGGACAATGTTGATATTGAAAGGGAGCGTAGGTCACTGGCGGTCCGAGGTAACATGTTGGCCCGAAGATTCGCCCGGTGTAGCCATTTAGTCAAAATAACACTATTTAAGGCATATTGCCAGTGCTTTTACACGGGGAATCTTTGGGTCAGCTATACCAAAAGAACGCTGGATAACCTACGCGTACAGTATAATAATATTTTTAGGATGCTGTTGGGACTGCCACGATGGTGCAGCGCGTCTACTATGTTTGCGCAACACCGAACTGACGGCTTCCACGCCGTCATTCGCAAGAAAACCGCGTCGCTGTTGTCAAGGTTACGGGCGAGTGGCAACAGCATTCTGAAAACTGTGGCAGAGAGTATTGAATCTCCAATTATTAAAGGTTTTGTGAGAAGGACAACCACTAATTGTTAATTTGGGGATGTCCTTTTCTCAATACTATATAATCAGACTTCTCTATTGTTTTTAACTACTAACACTAGTGATAAGTTATAATATTATTTACTAACACGCTGGATCATTGTTGTCCGAAAATAAAGAACACATACATACATAACAATAAAAACCTGTATTCGTGAAAAAAGTATAATTTCACATTCAATATCTCCATAACCAGAAAGTATGGTCCAGTACAAAAAAAAAATATCACAACTACGGGAAGTGCAAAGTGACTCTCGACTTCGTTAAGCGTCTTTTAACACCCGTAATATTATGTTTACATGTTAGGAAACTAAATAGCGAATGTTGTGTAGGTACCTGCGAGCGCATGAGCAAGTTCTTGAGCTGCTGGCTCTGCTGCTGCAGGATGCTGGACGCGATGGTCGCGGGCGCCGCCTCCGGGGAGCTGGCCTGCAGCGCCAGCTGCGACAGGCCTGGGGGGCAGGTGGAGCTGCTTAGGGCACTGGCATAAACAACTGGGTTCTCTGGAAATTATCAATTTCGGTAAATTGATTCAAAAAAACACTTTCACACGTCATAAATAAATTATGCTCTAAAACTAAATGTGCTGTGTTTCAGAAACAAATTCAGAAGTCACAGTCTATTTTATATCGGGAGCATGCAAAATAATGTCTTAAATAATCCTTTGAGGAAAGAACTATACAGATTAGAGTGAACCTGTTCAATCAGTGCATGTATCTGTCAGTAATTATAGAGCTCTACTCAGAACTACGGAACTCACCGACTCGACGAACAATACCAAAACAGGACATTTGGGTAGGTCCCATAAAGTACTCAAACTGCCAGATTATCAGTTGCAAAAATTACTCAAATCCTTATTACATGGGACTTGAACATAACTGACGAAATACCGGTGTCCTTACACCCTTCTCTGCTCAACTCGGGAAATACAGGCGTTATGTTATGTGTGCATACTATTGTATGAAATCAAGTTTTAACTGCACAGACAGCTATGCTGCTGAACAGTTTGTTGCGCCACTCTCGTTCCCAGCTAAAGCACTAGGAAGTACTGAAGGTCGGACATTTTGGAGAACTGTCTTAAATAATTTTGATGATTAGGCTGTGAATCAACACCTGTTGAAAGTGCAGATTCCATCGACAGCCGCCATGGCCCACGCACAATGGTACACCTGATGGACTAAATGCGGAAACCAAAGCCGCTCAAGCGACCATGGTCGACCATTTTTTTACCTCAAGTGGCCTTGGATACGAGCGTACCCAATCAGGAAAGATTTGGAGTATTTGTAAATTAAGTCTTACATCTTTTAAAGTAATAGTTATTTCTCCTTGGTAAGACTTACACCTCGTTCAATGTGAAGTAAGCAACATTTTAAGATAACGGAACTTAGAAGTGCTGATTCTCAGCCTAATTTGAATGAATGACTTGATATTCTGATGTGTACCGTGCATGAGGTCTGCGTGTATGGGCGGGCGCGGCGGCGTGTACACGACGCGTCCCTCCTGCAGCCCCTTGGGCTGTACGATGTACAGGCGCACGCACACGCGCCGCCAGTCCTCGCTACCTTCACCCCCTGAACCTTCATCCTGGAAAAAGGAAGAGCAAAAGTTAGAAAGAAAGCAGTGTTTTTTTTTTCATTTTAGTAGTAAACAAAATTCGTTTGCGCAATGGGATTTCTCATCGGCAAAAATTACGAACTTCCATTCAGACTATCATCCCCTATTTAAACCTTCAAGGAGATGAATTTTCGAAAATCTGTACCTCTTTCACATAAATCGGATGAGTAGTTTAAGCGCTACGGTAGAACATACGTAAATACAAGCATAGTAACTACGAAACACAAGCTTCCTAGTGTAGTAGAGGGTGTGCTCCGTAATCCACCACCGAGGCCCAGTGCAGATAAGTGGTTTCACATATAAACGTGGAACAAACGGCTAAAATACTTGTGGCTTTGCCGTGGTTGGGTAACAAAATAATGTTTTAAGAGCGTTTATTCCGAAAATTGGCAACGTCGCAAATAGCTGTCAAATATTTCACTGTTTTGATTAATTTAGCAATATTACTGTATGGAAATATAAAATATCGTTAACTAGTGACTTAAAATATTCAGTATGAAATGCAATAATTAATATCTTAACACCGAATATTTCGTTTTAGAAAAAATAACTCGGAAAATTTCCAAATACCCTTTTTACACCCAATACGGTTACAACATCAAATTCAGTGTTATAACTGCAATTCATTATTCATGTTTTAGGTCACTAGTTAGCGATATTTCATATTTCCATTCAGTAATATTATCCAAATAATAAAAACAGGTAAATATTTGACAGCTATTTACGACGTTGCCAACTTTCAGAATAAACGCTCTTAATGTTCACTCACATCATGATGCAGTTCGTAATGTATCGGCGAGTCGGCGTCGCCGCTGGATCCGTTGCGGTACAGCGGCTCGTCGCTGCTCGGCTCACACTTGGTTTGCTGTTCCTCTGCGGAATACAAATAATGTAATGTCAAGCTTTTTACATCTTCGTCAGTTTTCAAAATCTTTCCTTTATCAAGTCAACGTTTTGAAGCAGCAGTGCTGAGCAGACCGTTTTGCTTAGAAAACTATAGTGAGTTACTTGACAACAAAGAACAAAATAGGGATACAGGTGTATCAAAGAATGTGCGCAATGGGATTCAGTACATGATTCTGAAATTGCCCGGCGGGCGTTGAAAAAAATTGCTGTTCCAAACCATACATTTTGACCGCGTAGGTATACGCAAAAAATATTGTAAAACATTTTAAAAGAGTAACTAATGAGTTTCTTACCCACTTTTTCTACAAACGATACTTCCTTTGAAAAGGGGCAACTGGAATCAAAACTATTTTTGTTGTAAATTTTGACGTTAAAAGTGTGTTTTATGTGCGTAATTGAATAAATGATTTAATTTCGAGTTACAAAGCGCGCTACGGGCAGAATGAGAGACTTACTGTTTTATAATAATGTAAGGATAAAGATAGTAAACTCACCAGCATCAACAATACAGAAACTCAACACGGGATAAGGCAACAGGAACTCCGAGATGTTCTTACAGTACGCCAGACTATCCTCAGGGTCCCGCGCCATGTTCAGCACATACAGACTTCTGGACTTGAAGTCTGACAGCAGCAGGTAGCTGGCACTCCTATCCAGCATGGCCTTGAGGCCCAAGGTGACTTCCGTGCCGATGCCAGGGGTAAATGTGATGGTTTGCAGACAGGTCCAAGACTTGCATGACCAGATCTTGATGGTTGTGTTGTTTTCTGCACCGGTTACAGCGAATTTCCAGAATTGGACGCTGTAAAAGAATTGAGTTGAATATATTATACATATATTATAAAGAAAAGTTTTGGAAATATAATCGTGGGAAGTTTCAAATGATTAAATCAAAGGAATGTGATTTTTCATTAAAAAAAATTCCGCTTTTACCCCGACGCGTTTCTGTACGTTATTACGTATTGACTGTGTGGCTATCTATATATTAACATAATAAAGTGTCTATTTTCAGCTTGCGCGTTCCGATAGCCTTACGAAGTTACGTTTTTTTAGGTAAATGAATTTGGAGCTGAGTCGTCGCTCAACCGGTCAGTCTCAAAGAGGGAGTTCCATAAGAGCCTTCATGGCAGGAGCGGCCGTGGAAGCGGACGCACTTGGTGCCTTGGTGCTTGGCCAGCGGCCAAATGGCAGTCTAGCCGGCCATGATGATGAGGCCATGGGGATGCGCGCGCGAGAACCCACGGTTCACCTAACCCTCCGTTCTTCCCAGACGGACCCTCCGTCTCCCTCCATGAGGATATCACCACAGAAAAAAGGTCTGTGAACTTACTATCACGATGACACTATTTAGGACATTCGACGCAAATCTTATCATTAATTCGTAAAAAAATACCGTAGATTCTTATGTGATTGGTTAAATAATTAATCAGGATGCACCAATAGTGATATGGTGAAGGCTACAAGCTTCAACTTGGTTACGGAATATGACGTTTAGTTGTCATTGACACATCATATTTGAATCGATCGAACACTTGTGGACAGCTGTGAAACTGTGAGTAGTGAAATATTTAGTGCAGACGAAAAAAGCCCAGACCACAACGAATAATATTAACGATCGTTATTGTGGCACAAAATAGTGAAGCAACACCAACTCTTCTTCAGCGTCAGGGTGCTGACTCTCGAATATAATTCCGATAGATCAACGTTGGAATTGTCACTCAAACGTCAGGGATTGGCTGGAATCACTGAGTCTAGCCAATCCCTGACGTTTAACTCAACCAACTGACGTTTGACCAATGTCGATCTATCGGAATTATATTCCAGAGTAAGCATCCTGGTCTCGGCTTCAGCTTTAAGGAACGAGGACATACAGTTGGTGAGAATGTTTTGCATGAATTTAAGACCTTGGTACATATGAAGATGGCTTCTTGGAATTCACAAATAATATTTCAAATTATTATGCCTTGCCGTCACAGGAATAAAATCTAAAAAAAAAACAATTCCTGAAGAATTCAATAGAGCAAGATTAGACTTGGTGAAAACCTTGGATTCAGTCCATGATGTGGCGATCTCAATAGAAACGTGGGAAAGTGGGGGGGCAGTGACAATGTTAATATGCTTACAGCGACAGCACATTTTGTTCATCGATCGAAACTCGTATCTCAGACTTTGTTCACAATAGAGTTAAAGCTGTGGACTGTAGTCGATATCGCCAGTGCGTTTGAAGACGAATTCATGAAATGGAAGGTCTTAAAAAAGTGGTATACATTATTATTCGTTGGGTAAAGAATGAACATTCACCAATAATTACAGCGATTACGCAATCTTTGCGAATACCACTCATATACCTTGTGTAACTGCTACATTAAACCTACTAAAAAAATGATTTAAATAGTATTAGAGCTAAAGTGCCGAAACGAATTATTGTTTAAGAAAAAGAAAGATGAACTCCTTAGTTGGCATGACCAATATACAGTGTTGAAGTATTTAAGTGAAAACAACGCTGGCAACTTTACAGCAGATGAAAGAAAAGCTCTATCTACTTCTCTAGCGAAAAATCTTCAGAAGCAATTAAAGGAAAACGGCCATTTTCACAGGAATTCGTTGTGGGTAAAGGCAACATTTATGGATCCCACATTCAAGAAAACTGTTTTAAAACATAACCCTGTCTTTGCGTCGGCACAGTCGAGTAAAAAGGTATATAATAGCCGTAGAGAAAGATGTGAAAAACGAATTAAATGGATGTATAAAATCATAGAACAAACACAATCCAGTGCCTTCTACTTTCAACCAATAATCAGAACAGAATAAAAATCTATTGGACTATTTGACCGATAACCATGAAAATATGGCTCATACGTCGTCTTCTCTTGCATAGTCTGTGGTGTCACACTATGTTCATGTACCTGACTTACATCCAGACGAAGACCATTTTCTATTTTGGGATGACTTTACACGTTCCTCTAAGTGCAGTCAGTTTAATGTAATGTCTCAGAAGTATTCATGCATCGCCGCGACTGCAATACCCGTTGAGTCAATTTCTGGTGAGCTCCCATGGAAGAAATTTGTTTGTTATAATATAGATTTCAATGAACGCAGGAATAAATTCCAGTACGACAATATTAATAAAATTTTATTTTTGCATACTTACTATTCCAGGATTCCAGATATCAATATTTTAAAACCGACATCCAACACATTTTAAAATATGTTTATGCATGTTAAGAGTGTTATTTCCTCTCTTATCTTTGTAATGCTGGTAATGTTTTTTTTTCTATTTTAATAGCGGCGTAGGTTTAACATTTGTATAAACCACAAACATGTTATAATTATGTAGTTAATAATTTATTTGACTTACACCCGGTTACAAACGAAAATTAACGACGTGTTAAAATTAAACTCATGACAAGATTCTGATTGGCTGTCGATTATTCCGTCAACCAATCAAAGCAGTTGAAATGCGTTTAAAAAGTTGTATTTATAATAATATTTGCTCATTTTTGTGTTGATTTTAGTTCCAGGAACTGGTCGTGAGTATAATTTTTTTTAAACTGTTTCTAGATAAGGATTATCAAGCTGCTGCACGCGACGGCGACGCGTTACGCTTATTTAATAGGAATTTAGTATTATGAAACGTTTGGGTTCTGGCATCTAGCCTTAGCTTTTTTCAATACCAAGCCCAGTCATTATAAAAAGTAAGTTGGAGTTTCATTTCCTAAAAAATGTAAGAAGAAAAGGTTTGCGATTTCAGTATTTTCTAGTACTCAAACCTCAGTTGGTCCGATCGTTTTTTTCCTTTATAAGAAAGAGAATCAATTGCAAAAAAGTTTTTTGTGAAATTTGCCCATTCTTATGCTGACTGTATTTTTTTTTCAAAATCTGTGAATGTGCATCAAAGTTTCAAGTTAAGATAATAAATAAATAATTTGTTTTATTTTCTAGCTTCAATTTCAAGCAAATGATCTCAAATTGATCACAATGAGGTAAATATCTGCCTACTGTGTTTCCGTAGTTGGGATGAATTTATGCCAAGAATAAACTTTACTTTGTAGTTGAAAACTGTTATCCCGTATATCGTTATACGTCATAGTCAATTTTCCAAATGCAAATTTAAGTTTGTAATCGCATTTATTTTTTCTGATATCCGAAACGGTTAATGGGGGTTATCCTTAGGAGATAGACATATACCATCGCAGACTTTTCTGTAGAACATTTTAAGATAGACAATTCTGTAGTAAGTACATTATTTTGAGGTTTAGCCAGCCCGTATTAGCAATGTAAGTGGATAAAAATACATGTATTATCCATACTTATAAACCTTTCGGCAGATATTCTCCAATTTATAGTGAAAATCGTATCAAAATCCGTTGCGTGAATTAGAAGAAATAAGCGGAGAAGCAGACAGACGAAAACAGCAAGAGACACTGATAAATACATGGAGATACGACACAATTGTAATTAATAATTTTAATACAAAGGTACTATGTGATTGGTTAAACAATTACACAGTGTGGAACTATAGCGATAATGGGGTGAAGGCCGCAAGCTTCAATATCCTTATCGAATTTGATTTCGTCACAAAGTTTAGGCGGCATAGACACATCATATTTACCAAACGCTCAGTTGTCGGTAGCTGTGAACTTGTGAATTGTGAAATATTTAGTGCAGACGTAATTAGACCACAACAAATACAATTGCAATTTTAATAGACTGTGGTAACGACATCATGGAACAAAATAGTGAGGATGCTCCATCTCGTGCTAAAAACCTAAGATTAACACAAACGCGACTTCAGCTTCAACGCAAGAACAAATGAACAAGGATTTACAGTCGGTGAGAATGTACTGCATGAATTTACGAATTCCAAGCATATTGGACGATGGCTGCCAAGAACTCTTGAAGAATATATCAAACTATACTTTGCCCTCTAATGAAAAATTCTCTCAAGAACTAATTCCTAATGAATTCAACAGAGCAAGTTCAGACTTAATAAAAACTTTGAATTCGGTCTATCATGTGGCGATCTCAATAGAAACGTGGAAGTGGGGGGTGAGGGGGATAAGGAATATGCTTACAGCGACAGCACATTTTGTTCATCAATCGAAACTTGTATCTCAGACTTTGTTCACAATAGTGCTGCTAGAGTTGTCGTCAAAAGACAGTATTGCCAGTGCGATAAAAGAGGAGTTCATGAAATGGAAGATCTTAAAGAAAGTGGTGTGCATTATCACAAGTAGTTGCGTAAATAAGAAACATCCAGCAATAAAAGCAGCGATTAAAACTGTTTTGAAAATACCACTCATGCCTTGTGTAACTGATACATTAAACAACATTTTTCAAATCAGTACAAGTGATTTAGATTTTGACGGCATAGAGATTTGCAACAGCCTACACGACCCATTGTTTAAGAAAAAGAAAGATGTACCTTTTAGTTGGCATGACCAGTATACTATGTTGAAGTATTATGTAAATGAAAACAAAAAAGGTCACTTCAGTCCAGGTGACAGAAAAGCATTGCATGAATGCTTCCAAATGTTAAAACCATTTGAAGACTTAAACAACAAGTTGTCGAGTGAGCAATACCTCACATTATCTTGTATTTTTCCTCTTGTATTCGGGTTAAAATTAAGAATAAGTAAATGCGCTCCAACTACGAGTATGGGAAAAAAGCTTAAGGATAAACTAAATTCAAACCTTCGTAATGGATCGCATATGAATCAGTTTTCAATTCGGGCAACATTTATGGATCCCAGATTTAAGGGTACGTTAAAAAAGAAGGTTAAACAGGCAGGAATTTTAAAGGAACTGGAAGATAAATTAAATTATGAAAACATAAATTCATACAACCAACACAATCCAATTCCTTCTACATCCAACAACCAATCAGAAGATAATATCAATCTTTTGGACTATTTGACCGTTACTCATGAAGACATAGCTGATACACCTTCTCTTGCAAAGTCTGTGGTGTCACACTATGTTCATGTACCTGACTTACATCCAGACGAAGACCCTTTTAAATTTTGGGAAGATTTTAATCGTATCTCTAAGTGCAACCCGTTTTATATAATGTCTCAAAAGTATTTATGCATCCCCGCGAACGCAGCACCAATAGAGCCGATTACTGGTGAGTTCCCTTGGAAGAAATCTGTTCGTAGTAATATAGATTTTAGAGAACGCAGGAAATTATTGGATTATGAAAATGTTAATAAAATATTATTTCTGTATAGTTACTATTCCAGGATCCCAGAAATAAATAATTAAAAACCCGACATCCAATGCCGGGTTTTTAAGTACCTACCTCATTTTTAAATATGTATTTAATAAGCATGATAAGAGGATTATTTCCTGTCATATATTTGTATTGTAGGCGTATTTTTTTTTATTTAAATAGTTGTAGGGTTAATATTTTTGTTGGAAACACAAACAAAACTGTATAGTTTAAAATTTATTTAACTCACACCCGATTCGGAACGGGAATAACCGATGTGTCAAAATAAAAGTATTGTCAAGAGTTTTGATTGTCTATTGATAATTCAGTAAATCAATCACTTAATAATTAAGTGATTATTGAAATGCGTATCTCTGTACTATGATCTATCTATGTTAGTGGGCTTGGTTTCCGTAGTGAGTCCTTGAAATGGACCATTGTGCGTTTGCCATGGCGGCTATCGGTGGTTATTCCAGCCACCCCCACCTTGCTCTAGAAGTAGTCTATAATCTCCTGGTCTGTTGAAAACGTCAAGAGTAAAATTTGGGTGCCGCGAGGGTTTCTGTCCTTATCTGGGCTACGCCTGTGCATTACATTTTTTTTTTTCCTTTTCAAAAATACGTTTCACTTTTTGTAATAATAATAATTTTGGTTGTTTTAAGTGATTTTAGTTCCAGAAACTGGACGCGAGTATGATTTTAAAAACTTCAACTTCGTTTCTAGATTAAAATGCAATACAAAAAAGTGTACCAATTAAGTTTCACAATTGTTATTTATAATGCAAGTAAATTTATGAAAATTTAACATACCTGATTTACTTATTTCAACAAAACCGAACGAGTGCGAGTCAGGACTCGTTCGTGCCACCCTAACTATTACCCCCTTATACAAAACAAGCGTATAGTCCCAGTCGCCCCCACATGGATTGCCACCAGGTGGCAATTGGGAGAAAAAAATCCCAGTTGCCACCGGGTGGCGACTGGGACCTTATTGCCCCCACTTCAAATCGCTGTACATTGCGGCGTGGATCGCCAAACCCCCTCATCACTATATTTCTTACGGCCGGGGTTGGCGGTCACATTTCCAATGTGGTTATATTAGTAGATATGTGATATTTTTTAGGGACATACAAACAAGATTTTCTTTATTGTAGTTGCTTTTAATCACTTATTTTTATTAATCATAAAAACCTGGTGTAAATTCGTATCACAGAAAATCTTAGTTTTTACAATAATTATAAGTACTAGGAACAAAAGCTAGTCATCATCAGCCACAGATAATCAAATTACATATTTACAAAAACTATGTTTTATCAATCAAATTACTTAAACGTAAAAATTACCTCATAATCATAAAAACTTGGTGTAAATTTGTATCACAGATAATCAAAATATTTACAATAATCATGTTTTACAAAAAACAATCGTTACCTACGTTTTACAACTACTACGTTACAAAGAGGATTTCACACTAGAATATTTTGGTAAATCACATAAAGTTTCTTCTGTGTTTTCGCACGAAGCAATCAGTGAATTAAATGTTTGAGGAAACAGCAGGAAACTTTTTATTTATCAGCGCTTGCTTGACTTGATAAAGGCGCTCTTCGTTTTCATTTTTCTTAAAATCGGCTGCACATGTATGATTGAATTCGTGTACAATGTTGTTATTCTAAAAACAAGAACAAGGCATTATACTATTTTTTTAAATTAAATGATTACATAAATTGTTGCTAGTAAGTGTTACAATTTATTTTCAATAGAGTATTTTTTATATTATAAGATAGATGTTCTGCAAGATTATAATAAGCTGGAAACGCACACACGCATCTACATACTTATACAACAGAAGTTTATAAATAACAGTCGCGGCTGGAAGGTAGAATTGAAAAGTTCTTAGGAACGTGCATATATATTATTGCCTGTGAATATAATTACTCAAAAATAAGAATCATGCGGCTGCACGCTCTTAAGTGATAAATCATAGGCGTTAGTGACTTACTTTTATCTTTATAAATCCCTTGCATTTTTTTTTCCTTTGGGTGCACTCCCACGTTTCTACGTCACTTTTGTTTTTTCTTTTCAAAATTATACTGATGTCCTGCACGAAGAATAATTGTCCCATGTCGTCTTTTTATATATAGTATACTTTGTCCGGAGCTGCAAGACGCACTTTGCTCTGACATGATTATAGATAGACTAAATTGCATTTCAATGTCATAGATGCAAAAGCCGGTAAAGGGTAGGGGATGGGAATGACACATCTATTGTGATTTGTGTACTCCTTATCGCTGAGTCGGTTTTGGAGTGCTTCAAACAAAACAAATGAATACCGACTATAGGCGGCAAAAAATAGCAATAGGTAAACTAACGTTTTACAAGCTTTTACGATTGTTTACACAAAAATAAAAGGATTGTTATACCTACCACAATCACATTCATGAAGTTTTAACTAACTCCTTCATTTTGACGAAACACGTGTTTTATGACTTAATCCGTCGGGTAGTTTATTGTGTGCATTGTTTGTATTGGTGTGGTTTTATTGATAATATTTTGTGGTGTTCTTTAAATCTTGTTTGTATGTCCCTAAAATATCACTTATCTACTAATAAAACCACATTGGAAATGTGACCGCCAACCCCGTCATCGCGGCCGTAAGAAATATAGTGATGAGGGGGTTTGGCGATCCACGCCGCAATGTACAGCGATTTGAAGTGGGGGCAATAAGGTCCCAGTCGCCACCCGGTGGCAACTGGGATTTTTTTCTCCCAATTGCCACCTGGTGGCAATCCATGTGGGGGCGACTGGGACTATACGAAAACAAGGTTTTTACTTAGATCAGATTTAATTAACAAGCCAGTTTTTTTTTTTTTTCATTTATAACCTAATATGTACAGAAACGCAGTTCTTTTTATAAAACTGACAATTTAGTGCAGTGCTAAATTGTCATTTTTGTACGAAGAACTATACCCAAATCGAAATAAAGTTGGAAATGCAAAAACTGGCTACGATCTTTAGGCCAGACCGAAGTAAGATTGCGTACGAAAAAAGAAGTTTCTAGTTGACCTTCGTTTATTATTGGAATTTGAAATGATACATAAACACACAATGGATGACACAGACATCTGGGCTAGCCTTGTCGTATTTCGACTTTGTAAACTGTTATACAGCTACAGCGATCGTCCACAGAGTAGCTGTTAACACTGCCTGCATTATATTATTTCCTTATATTAGTGTTTATTTTTAAATCTGTCAATGTCTCTATGACTAACAGTGCCCAATGTTTCAGGCCGATTCGATTTATGATGTTATTTTTAAACTCTTATTATCTCGTGTTAATTTAAACTTGTTTCATTTGTTTTCCCAACTTAGTTATTCATTTTATAATAGTGTTTGTGGCAGAATCATTAAGTTTATTGGATATGCGGTGCTAACCTTACTTTAACATTAGATTTAAGTAAAATGTTATTTTCTAATTGTGACGGTGGAAACACTTGTTGGGTCATTAGAGAAAAATAAATCTGTGAACGTTTCAAGTGGCTAACTATTAAGGCCCTAACGCAACGCATTTCTAAAGTCCTCCTGTATCAATTTCGCACATAATTAGCCTATAATATTCCCACTGCTGGTACACAGACCTCCTCTCTCCGAGAGGGACTGGGCTGTAATCTACTACGCGTTTTACGCAGTCTTCGAATTTTGGTTCTAAGACATTTTAAGACGTTTCTTCACGATATTTTAGTTCACCGTTTTGAGAGCAGTGGGGATGAAATGATTTACGTAATTTAAAGCGTCTGCGTGGGTAAGACCTACAACTCGTGAGAGCAGCGACAGTTACATACGTACGTTACGTACTTTTACAATGAATCAACGCACACTACAGGGCCGCGACGTACTATTTTATATGGAAATGCGGTGCGCTGCGCTGCGGCCCGCTCTGGCACTAATGAGCGCATGGCTTTACGGATTAACCCATTGAAGCACACTGAACGAGTCACAATAGTAGTTTTCTTTTCTTTAGTATATATATTTTTAAATATTTTTACAAAAATCGTACAAAAACATTTAAAAGTATAAAAAATAGTGGTCCATCGGCGTCAGGAGCAGGATCCAAGATGTCGGTGGTCAGGGCTCTAGAGAAAGGAACCTTCTGTCTATGCGTGCCGTGTCTAGTAGTACTGTATTCTGAATCAAGCCCTTGATCCAGCCACGCAATGAGAACCTCCTGAGGAGTTGGTCGATGCTCTTCGCTAGGCCATTTATTGTAACGATTATCGGTACAATGATTGCTAAGTCTACGTCCTAATCATTGCACAACGCTCTCGTCAATCTATCACCACGATATCAGACTTATTGGCTACAATAGTCCTGTCAGTGATGATAGATCGATCCCAGTAGAACGTGGCGTGACCATTCTCAAGAACTGGGTCGGGCACATACCTGTAGTATGGTACTTCAGACTCCACAAGGTTGTACTGCAAGGCAAGTTGCTGGTGGATAATCATAGCTACTAGATTGTGTCTGTGCAAATACTCGCCGTTAGCAAGACGAGAACAAAATGAAAGTTTTATTAATTACGTCTGGAGGCGTTTAGTGTCCCGTAAAGTTTTAAAAGAAACAGCACTGTGGTGTGATAGCCTGTCAGACAAAGTCTAATTAAAACAACATTTTTTACCAAAGAAAATGGGTGACATCTTAACATACCAAGATCTCTCCGTGACTCGGAAAGCACGTTAAGCCGTTGGTCTCGGCTGTCATTCGTGGATTGTTGACAGTCGTTAAGGGTCGTCAGAAGCCCGATAGTCTGACAACCAGTCTTCCCAAGGGGTATCACCTTACCCAGTAACTGGGTTGTGGAGGTCAGATAGGCAGTCGTTTCATGTCAAATACTGGTATTCAGCTGCATCCGGTGAAACTGGAAGCCGACCCCAACATAGTTGGGAAAAAGCTAGGCAGATTATGAATAATAGGGTATTACACCCATTTTTGAAAAATGTCTTACTTAGATTCTAGAGTGCTAATAAACCACAAAAAACAACGTTTTTATTTAAGAGCGTTTACGCTTAGCGCGGATCGTCGAGTCTAGGTAATTCTTTGCGAATTTCACTCACACAGATGCGTGTGTAACTGTGTGCGTAGAGTTGGCGCGTTCGCTCTGTTTAAAGTCAGACTTACTCATTTTGATCCGTTCGCTTTAGAGCAATAATTGTTTTAGCAAAGTTTAAATGGAATTTAAATCCAACTTAAATTTATTGTTATGCTTATGATTTATGATTAATCTGAAATCCTAAGTTATTTAAGAGAAAAAATAATATTAGTAATTTCGATTACTCAAGTGTTGGTGACTAGTTCCAGTTGGTTGTAAATAGATTTTTTAATTTTCATGCATTGGATGAGCAGGTGGGAAATTAATCGAATGTTGTGTTTAGCGAATATTTTAATATAAAAACAGCATAAATTATAAAATAGTTTCCGTCTATGGCATTGATCGGCTTTTTCTGGGATCAATTATTTCGGGAAGAATACACATATAATAAAATGTTGTCAAACGAGGGATCATTTTTTCTTTCCAAAATTGATCGTCTTTATACATTTTCACAACTTTTATTGGAAATTCAGGACCAGTGTACACCGCAAACAAACACACATTTGTATTTGCAATATTTAGTTGGCCCTGAACTTGATAATACTAGCCATGGTTTACGTTGATGATGACGTTATCGCCATCAAATAAAAAACATTTTTTTTTTTGAGGGATTGCTGCATCAGGGTCAATTCCACGTATCGAAATGGGACATTTTTATGCCTGTGATTCCTTCTTCATAGTACAAGTACATAACAAATACAACCACAATTATTATAGTTTTATTTTGTCATAGATTTCCGCAAAGTAACAGCTTTTTACATTCAAGGCCTATGAAATAAATAATAATAATGGGAAATTATACCTAGAAGTCATCGTCTGGTCACATTTATTTGTCACTTCTAGTATTTCTGAATGCGATTAAGGTATTTCCAATCCTTTATCAACTCTTATTGTTGATGTTGAAGGTAGCTGGGATTCTTCGTTATCATTCTCGCGTGAGGTTCCCGCATTGTCTCGCCGTTTTTGTAAATTTTGCCGTTTACTCCTACATAAAAACGTAGTATTGCATGACATCAATCAACATTAAAGCGGGATTTACATAAACAACATTAATTATGCATGCTAAAATTAATTTTACAAAACTAGTTTCAATACAGTGCAACTTGTTTCGTATAATATTAGTGTCTTTAAATTTATACATAGTATCACCGAAATCATGGCCCCGACAGCATCAAAGCATTATTTTGCAATGTACAGACGCCAGCACATCAAGCTACTACAATATGTCAAATATAGATTTTCAACTTTATCACTAAAGCATAAGGTTCAAAGTTGTTTGCGAAAATTTTAGGGTTTTGGGTAGCTTGATGTGCTGGCGTCTGTGCAATATTATCGCACAGATGTGCTTTCGCGATACTCGTTTCATGTCTCATTTGATAGTGAAATTAGTTCCTCGACATTACCTGTATCAAAAATCGTGCTTGGCAAGAAATTATTTCGATTTCATTATATTAGCATTAATTTAATGAAATCGAAATAATTTCGTGCCAAGCGCGATTTTTGATAAAGGTAATGTCGCGGAACTAATTTCACTATCAAATGATAATTTCAAGTGTAAACTTCTAGTTTTATGATGCATGCAGTTTACACTTGAAATTGTTAATGAAATAAGAATATAATTTTATGTCACTAATTTCGTAATGTAAATCCGACTTACAGAAATGCTCAATTTGAATGTCCAAGTAAAATAATATGGAAATTTTAATTACTTTGCAGCTTGTAATTTCTCATTCTTGTACTTCCACTGTCACCATAATATAATTTACTTTTTCGGCCCATCACCTAAAACAAAAGAAATTGATAGACCACACACACCTAGTTGACACTACACTATTATGTTTATAATTCGAATGTACAAAATCAATATTATTTAAAAAAAAAATACTCATCAAAAAATGTCAGGCGTAGTTTTAAACCGCCGACAACTACATAATTATGTCTGTATTGTCGATCGATGGCAGCGTGAGCGACATAGATCCCACCTCGAAGAGCGCCACAGCGCGACTGGCCGATACCGCTCGGCGCTGCGTAATTTATTAGTAACTTTGGAATTTTACACTGTCGATAAAATAATTTTAAGTAAGTTTTGACGTGACAACGTCTTATAAATTGGTTTGCCGGGTGACACTTCAAGAAACTGCGTTACGCTCCGCTCACGTTATGCGCTCACAATGAGAGCGAGTGAGAGGCACGCGTCCCTTCCACTCGGGCATGGTTAGCCCGCCTAAGAGCGAGAGAGACAGACATAAAAAGTGCAAGTTATTGTATGTATATTTGTATATAAATACGTATGTATGTGTAAAGGTAAAAATAAAATTTTGTTAATATGAAATTCAGTGCGAGATTCTTTGTATAAATTAATGTTTTAAATATAATTCTTTGTATAAATAAATGTTTTAAATTGTTACTATTATTTCATCCTTCTTCCTACTATACGAATGAATATTCACATTAAAATTATTTTACCACTCAAAGTCGTTGTCACGTAAAACTTTCGCCCGTATACCGACTTTACAGGCAACCAATTTTTTTTTAGTGATTTTTTTTTTGCCTGAACTCCACTTACAAACAGTGTATTTTTTAATAGTTATTTCAACCTTAATATCAAATAAAAATGATGTTTTCTTTTGTCAAATTTAGGTTAAGAAAATATTTTTTTTGAGGTAAGTACTTAATGAATTAAAATTACTTTTCTATTTTATACAATAACAATAACGGTATCTTTCCTTCTTCCACGTATTTTTTCCAGACTTCCACGACTCATTGTTCATTCATAATTTCATTCCGGAATTCAGTCTTCCCATAAAATCTCAAAAACATGAGTTCAAAACAAGCTTTTATTTTGATAATTAAAAATATTTTTCAATATTTATTCTATATAAATACAATATAAAGATATGCTTAATGCGGTATTAAAATTAGTTTTTAATAAATTCATGCCATTTAGTAGTAATTTAACTTAAAAAAACCCCGATTTGTCAGATTTTAGCGATAACACTCTTAAACCAACACATGAGCTCAGGGGCGCACCAATAAAAAATGGCGCCCAGGGCACGCATCACATTTGCGTCACTTTGTAAATTATCATCTCGGTCTACACTGAACAAAGCCAGGTCGCATAATCTTTCTTCACCCATTATAGCCTTCAATAACGAAGGTATTAATCTCAACTGCCTAAAAATCGGTTGCAATGCTGCAATTTTAAGAGAATTTGATTAGAAATAGACAGATTTGAGTTAGGTTAGGTAAGAGTATGAAGTGATATATTGATGTTTTTTTTTTAATAGTTGGCAATTTTTCGCGACGGAGAAGGGAATGCGTTGTGTTGGACGTAAACGTGCTTTTTCTTTTTGCCGCACAACCCTGGTGTTGTGCCAAAGAAGGTTTCGGGTAGACAAATTGAAAATACGAGGTATGTTAACTCGAAGCTATCATGGCAAACGTTGCTTAAGCTTCGATCGACCCTTGCGGCTGTTATTGCTTAGTCACGACTCCACGAGTCTCTCATTTTATAAATATGGTGTTTGTACTTACTCAGTATTATAGTTCTTGTGATTGTCTAAGAAGAATAGACAGCTGAGCGGTTTCCCGCCGTGTGGCTGCCATTTGTGCAGGCAGCGGGGACTGCTGTCTGCGTGCATGTACACCTGCAAACGTAGGAGTTTGTTAAACCACAGAGTGTCTATGGCTGCATGGCTGAAACCAAATTTAAACCATGAAAGTTTGTAATATAAAAGTTTTTTTTTTAAATTCCCGACCCAAACAAAATCCTCTAAAAAGTAACAAAAAAAAAAAAATATAAATCAAAATCAAAATCAAAAGTCATTTATTCAAATTAGGCTGAGAATCAGCACTTTTCGAACGTCAAAGTACATGAGACAGTCCCCCAAAACGCCCACCCTTCACCACTTCCTAGTGCTTTAGCTGGGAAGAAGAAGTGGCGCAACAAACTCCCCAGCAGCACAGCTGTCTGTTTAGTCGGATAGACTTGATTCTATACATACATAGGCAAAGTAATCAACATAACGAGACACAGAACTTCAAAATTTGTCATTTATGTCAGCTAGCCATGCCAATATACCAACAAATAAAATGAAAAATTAACTCAAGCACAAAAAATTAAAAGTAAACAACGCATATACCAAAATAAAAGTCTCCTGGTATAAATGGCGTGATAGCTTACATAAGCAATGCTGGATTATGTTTACAAATGATAACCTAGGACCATCGACGTAAAATAAATAAACAAGTAGGTAATTATTAGTAACAAAATCATGGTCAGCAAGACGACCAGTCACCACAAGCAGCACACGTTCACGAGCATAACGCAAAGATCAGCCATTACCCCCCACGCCATATTTGAGGGAAAGAGGTAACCCGATCCCCAACGCTACCGCAAGCAGTGACATCTACGGGAGCATGACGAACTTGCTGCCGGTTACTCAGGCAAGAATAGAATTATCAATTGTCGAGGTCGCTAGCTAACCATAATGCCATACAACTCTTCATAAAAAAAAAAAAAATTGTTATGAGTAGAACATGTCAATAACTAATGAAAAAACAAATTATAATTTAAAAAAAATTACTTAGTCAATAAAAATATATACCGTATGATTTTTTTTACCGTCTGGAAAAAAATAGGGCATAATAGGTGAACGGAGTAGAAGCCTGTGGCATAGAAATTTCACTTCTTTTTTTTTTAAATCCTAACATGAAATGAACCTATCAATAAATACTATTACTTATTTGTAGGAAACTTTTCATACTAAAATTTAAAAAATAATAAAAATAGAAAAGAGTAAAAATATCGGCAAATAATATCAAAACCCAACTTATAGGCACCCTACTCTACGCGCAGAAATTATCAATGAATTCGTAGCGACATTCAATCCTTTGATTGAAGCCGGCCGGGGATAGGTAACTACTATCGCAAAATATCTTTCCTTAGGCGTACCGCTCACGTGTCACCGCATGCGCATCCCCTCCCGCCCGCGCGCCCTTCAAACCGAGTACCGCGTCTCGTGCTCTCTCTCTCTAGTCACCTGCGATTAGCCGTGTGTGCTTCGACCGGCCAGTGATTGTTTTCATAATGACGTACGCATACTCCAACTCCACCCGCAGGCGAACATTCTATGGAGCGACGAGTCCATATTTACCCGCACTGGTATCTACAACGTACCTACACAACGAGCAATGGTGGAGTTTCAAAACTCACTTAAAATAAACGAACACGCTCATCAAGTTCTATTCAGTGTCAATGTTTGGGCCGGGATAATACACGTTGGCATAATGGGTCCAGTTTGTATCGAAGGTCGATTGACAGGGATAATGTATCGTGAAATTATACAGTCCGTTATCGACACAATGTTGGAAGACGTTCCTCTGGACTATCTGCCGGACATGTACTTTCAGCACGACGGGTGTCCAGCTCACTACGAGCGATCTGTGCTCGCGTATTTAGATAGTGAATTCCGTGATAAGTGGATAGGTCCCGGTGGACCTGTGAACTGGCCGGCGAGATCACCAGACCTAACGCCATTAGACTTTTATTTGTGGGTTGAACTAAAACGCTTAGTGTACACCGAAGAAGCTCGTAGTGTAAATGAGTTAAAACAGCGAATAATAGACGTTTTTAATATTCTGAAAAGTGACAGAGACACGCTTAGGAGTCTAACAACCAATTTGCAAAAACGTGGGAGTTTGTGTTTAGAAAGAAACGGTGGACATTTAGAACAAATATTGCAATATCGTTGAAAAGGTACTTTTTCTTGTAAATAATAACTCATTTTCTGTAATTTTGTAAAAATTAATCAGTATAATTATTTGTAAATAAGTTGATTACGATCTTTAAATACGCCTAGTAAGTTGTAGTATCCGATTTGGATTAAACAACCTTGTTGGAATCCTTTTTTATTACACATCACGTTAAAACCTTCGAAATACATATGAATGTGAGTGATTGTTATAAGTATTAACATCAGCGGTTTGTTTACATTTCTATCAAAGCTTTACCGATCTTACGAGACGTAATTTATTTGGTTTACGGTTTCAAGACACGCGTCACTCAGTGTATCAAATTATTTGCCTACTACAACTACATACAGCACGGTGACGTATGTAGGTACACGCGCAAATGTGTGCGTGAGTGTGTAGGGATCAGGCGGTATCGTCCTGTGCGCAGGAGAGCGAAGTTAATGCTAGCGTCTCGCTCACACTTCCATCATGCTTCATTCATGTGCAATCGCAGCTGACGCCGTTTACTATTACCTATTTTGGATAATATTAGTTTTACGCGAGTGCCGTAGGATGTATTCTTTTTCATGTATTTTAAGGATATTCGGAACTTTTATTAAATAAATGGTACCAGGTAAATATTAGGGTATATGAGTTCTATTCTACTTACACAAAACGTCATATTGTTGTCCAGACGCTAAAAAATGTCAGCCGGTATATCAATAATTATATGAACCCAAATAACCTGTCTCTAGGTACGATTCTGGAGAAAGAACATAAACATTGTCTTGAGTTAATCACAGCGACCAACTATTTTTGTCATTTAAATAGTCGTTGATGGAATAGTAAGCCTTTAAACACAGGTTGGACTTTATTTGAGCTTTAAACGCATCAAAAGGCAAATCTAGCAAAGCAGAGGGAAGCTTGTTATAAAAGTTTATACCAAGCCCAACAAATGAATTATGAACCTTATATATTTATTGGCCTTTTAAGTTGTAGGTAATATTTTGATCAAAGCATTATCACGTCGGGGGACGGTCAATGAAATGCTATTCTTTCTACAATAGCATAGTAACATTTATTATTGCTGGGCATCGTCTGTTTGGCGTTTTCATTGGTCGTCTCCCGGGCGTTTCCTCCCGCCTTATCCGAAAGTAAACTCGCTACGATCGACACATGTCACGCTTAATTCTGCGCAGCCTGACGTACGTTTCCGACAGTGAAGTTTGTTACAAATTTCTCCTCATTCCTCGTTCTGATCACCATTTGTCTATAACCTATTCATTGAAACCTTTTCAATGAGCCCAAACACGATGCTTCTGCTGTTATTGGTGAGTAACTTGGGTATCCTGGAAATTCCAGGTGATGCTCCAGCATCAATCAGTTCAAGGTTATTTTGTTCGTCGAATATCATTGAAGTAATAGAATACCAAACGACTCGATCAGACCCGTGGAAGATGCTTAAATCCCTTCATTAACCAGAAAAGAGCTGATAATCTTCAAACAGCTGAACCGATTTTGATGACAATTGTCTAAGAATCACCGCTAGAAAACTTACTTAAAAAAACGCACTCAAATCGGTTCACCCGTTTAAGAGCTAAGGTGCCACAGACTTATAACATCCCTCTTTTTGCGTCGGGGGTTTAAAATCCGTTTTTCTAAACTTATTTCTAGATAACAATGGTACTATTGGTGAAGGGTGGGCGTTTTGGGGGACTGTCTCATGTACTTTGACGTTCGAAAAGTGCTGATTCTCAGCCTAATTTGAATAAATGACTTTTGATTTTGATTGGAAAAAATGTTTTTTTCTTTTTAAAGTCATTGTTGGGTACCGTACCCGAAGGGCAACCAATGGGACTTTATTACTAAGCCTCCGCTGTCCGTCTGTTCACCGCTGTCAGCGGGCTGTATCTCATGGCCCGTAATAGGTAGACAGTTGAAATTTTCAACAGAATGTGTTGCCGCAACAAAAACAAATAATAATTAAAAAAGATAAAAGTTTAAGGCCCTTTTTGCCTGGTGGCGTTCCACCAGGCAAAAAGGGCCTTAAACTTCGTGTGCGAGTCCGACTCGCACTTGGCCGGTTTCGTTCTATAGGATTTTTGTATAACCTATTGTTTGGACAACACAATGTCTGTCGGGTCAGTAAGTTAGTAATATGTTTGAATATAGATACCTGGAAGAACATGACGTATCCGTCGGCGGAGGCGGTGGCGAGCGCCGACCCGTCGGGCGAGAAGGCGGCGTCCAGGATGGCGGCGCCGTGCTCCGCCGCGCACAGCGCGCCCGCGCCGCCCACGCGCGCGCCCGCCGACACGCTGCCCGCCAGCGCGCGCGTGTTCCACATGCGCGCTGGGGGGGAGCCCGGCGTTAGCACACTACACTAACGGGTGTCAAGGGACGCTTAACGAAGCCGACACTCACTTATTCTTCCCATCATTTAGAACATTTATTTTGTACTGGACTTTACTGGTTACGGAGATATTCAAGGAGTCTACATGACAACTTCGTGATGGGTTTTTACACCCTGTTTTTAGTATTAACATACAATATTTCAATTAGGAATAATTTTCTGACTAAAATGCAAACACATTTACTTGAAATCATGCTTCAGGTACAGTCCCCGGCACGTAACTTGGCAAGGTTTTAGCATAGTGGGGGTAAGTTCGCGCATCGTGCACTTAGTGGAACAAAAAAGTGGTCACTTTTATTGTTTGACATTATTCTATGGTTATTGCCATTATTTATTTTTAATCATGAAGTTAAAGAAAGGAGAGGAATTCGTGTAATCGGCTTTGTTTTATTCCTCTTTTTTCCGGTGTCCTAAAGACAGTGAGGAAATCGGAATTTCTACCTTCCTTGATTATACGTGTAACTGATCTTTTGACGTTTTACTAGCTTCTGAGTCTATTTTTCAGTTTGAGCTGCTTTCTCCATGAAACAATACACATCGTATACCATTTTTCTCGTAAAACTGTATTTGGTCCTGGCATTGTAATCAACGTAACAAAAACTAAATTTAAAACAATAACAACAACTCGTAATAAAAACTGAATTTAAAACAAAAACAACAACTCGTAACAAAAAGTCAACAGAAACATAGGGTACAACTTGCGTGCACGCAAGTGTAATGCGGAATGTAGACGCGGTGCGGGAGGCAAGGGTCGACTGACGCACCAATCACGTGCTCGGATCGGCGCTACCTCATACCCCGCGTCCCGCTTGACCACCAAAGAGACCTAAAATACGACTTCTGCGCATCTAACGACTCTTGCCAAGTTACATGCCGGGGACTGTAACAGTCGGGGCTGTCCAAGACAAGTGGTTTTGTGTTATAACGCGTAGTACGTTTTTATTACAAAGTTGGTCGACAAATCCTAACACCCGTTGGAGTAAAAGGGACTATACAGGTCATCTTTATAGTGTCATTATTGTTCCATTGCAAAAAAGGGATAGCGCTATACGTCCAGTACAGCTCCATCTTTCTCACGCACTAGAACAATGATTGCTATAACACGTTACAATAGTCTCAGGAATCAACTGGATATGGAAAGCGCAAGACCGGGCGTCGGGGCGATGCTTGTGGAGGTCTATGTACCACCAGTGGCCGTATTTCGTTTTTTATATGAACAACTACTATTGTAGTTCAAATGGAAGAAAAGTATACATTTTTTATTTGACGGTCTATCTTTAACAGCTTTCACCAGGCCCACTACCAAGACTATCCAGATCTGAGCTTTAAATAGAGATGACACCTTATCTTTTTGAATACACTATCAAGCCTCTAATCAAAGAATCTACTTGTACGGAACATACATAATAATTCCACTCATTCCGTTCAAGTGAACGAATCTTATTTAGTCACCATTCGCAACCTGCCAGTATAACGCGCATTTTTTTTTTATTGTACCTTGTGCATATATTTAATATAGTCCACTACAAACTTCTGATTTTTGTGGTTTTATTACCAGTGATCGCCACACTACTGTCATATCAAAATAACAAGTTTCAACAACTAACATTTATAAAAAAAAGCTGCGTGTGTAATACTGTCTCACCAATATTATCGTGGGTGGTGAGCAGTAGCCGTGCCACGTCATCGTCGGTCGCCTCGTCCTCGTCGTCGGGTATGTACGGGCACCACACCACTCGGTGTGACGCTCCCACTGCGCCCGTGTCTTCGCGGACCTCCGCTAATAGCGTGCATCTGATGGAAAACAGTTTAATAATGGAACAAGTAGATCACCTACATCTGATGGGATTTCACAATGGCAACAATGACGAGCTTCCTTTAACCCCTTTAGAGGATGAATTTTCTAAAATCCTTTCTATATACTAGCTTCTGTTAAAGAAAGAACGCTTGTGAAAAATTTCAAGCTTCTCTAGCTGTCCACCGTCTGACAGTGAATGAACGAATTTAAGATTTTTATGGAGTAGATACTTCCATCTTTTTTGTCAGTCTTAATTTATTATAAGACTCCCTAAAGATGTGGAAGTCTTTATCTTCTATTAGGTGTTGATAGTCGTGCCACAGTATTTTACTTTTGCAGCTATCTTCGTTTTTTTTGGTAACTTATACCTAAATTGTTCCTAATAAATATTTATTATTATCTACATTATCTTAAAATCTTAAAATCATTCATTCAGTGAAGCGTTCCCAACTATTTCAGAAAATACGCTGCTCTTGATGGTACTATTGAACAAAAAGAACATGCTTACGTCACTGATCGATAAACAAAATGACGTGCCGTGATACGCTGCAATCGCGCGTTTTAATTTATATCAGCGCGACTGGTCACAGGCTCACAGCTAATTTGAAGGCATAAAACCGAAACCGGGCATAAAGCTCGATGTGACTAAAATGACACAACATTTTTTCCTTTTTTGCCATACTGATGAGTTTTCAATCCATAGCAGTTTAATAAAGGATTAGCTATTGCCAGCGGCTTCGCTCGTGTAAAAGGTTGTAAGTTATCCCACCGGAACTTACTACTGGCATAAAAACTATCATATTATCCGTGTGATTGAGTAACAAATATCCAAACTTTCACATTGATAATATTAGTACCAACAAATGGTATATATGATATTTAAAAAATGCTTAAATACGAATGATAAAAACTTATACACCATCCACATTATAGGCAACTACAGTTTTTTTTTTTTTTTTTTTGTGTGGGAAATCATCAAATAACTTCTCCCGCTCTGGGTGGAGCGGGAGGGCGTGTCAGACTTTTACTGACTAAAACCCACCCGTGTTCCCTCATTTGCCTGTGTGCCAGGGGCGGCGGTATCTCTTTCGAACAACCCGCACCCCTGGCAGGCATCGGCCCTTGCGGGCCCCATCTGTTGCTGCTGACATCTCTTTGAGGCGCGCGTGGAACACAACGCGCCGTCGACCCGGGCTTGGTCCTTACCTGACAGCGAGGTACCCATTACTCGCCGTCCGCAAGCCCGTGCCTACGGTGGCCGGGAATCAGCCTGGGATTCCCGACGCCCAGGGCGTCTCCTGCGAAGGCCACGGCTGTGAGGGCGCATGCACTGCATCTCCCTCACGTGCGCCGCCTCCCTCTTTGCGAGCATAACTGCTTCGCTGAAGGAGGCGACTGCCAGCCATGCCCTCTCGCTCCGTACCATGGCCTAGACCAGGGTTGGACGCGAGAGATCGCCTCCGCCGATCACCTCCACGAGGACACGGCGGTGCTCCGCCCAAGCCGGGCAGACCTCCACCGTATGCTCCACCGTGTCTTCTGGGCGATCTTCGCAGTGGAAACACCCGGGCGTTTCCTCCCGCCCTTTCCGAAACAGGAACCTCCCGAAACAGCCATGTCCGGTGAGGACCTGTGTCAGGCGGAAGGTGAGGACGCCATGCCGCCTCTCAAGCCACTCCTCAAAGAGGGGACTTACCGCCGCAATCGCGGCGTGCCCAGCACTGGGTTGCGACAATCGCACTTTCCACGTCGCCATGAGATCCTGCCGGAGCTCTGTCCGCCGTGCCGCGATTTCCCGCGGCAGCGGAGTTACGCCCCGGCGTTTGGCCTCCTCGCGCCACTCCCAAGTGTGCGCGAGGACCAGGCAACTACAGTTTACTTACGTTACAGGAACAATATTATTCAATGAATAAGTTTGTTATGCATACCTTAGCCCGCTGTCGGTAACTTCGATTTCATGCACGTAGAAGTTGCCCTGTTCGTCAATACATGCTAGCACCACCTGGGTCTGTATGTGAGCAAACGCCAAGTCTTGGACCTGCAAACAGCACAAGCAACAAATATTAGTGATATTATTATTAGCGTTATGGCTGTCTTTTTACCCAAATTGTGTTATTACAAAAAATATCAACCGACTTTCGAAAAAACACTACAAAGTGAAAAATAACTTTAATTTCGGAGGTCGGTGACTTTCACTTTATAGTGTTTTTTTGGGAGTGTTTTGTTGTTATTTTTTTTGGATTTTTATTTTTCACGTTTTAGTTATAGTACCTACCCCACTAATTCGGAATTTCTTTATCCTTGGGGTCAAAACAATGCATATTTATGCGATAGCAACAATCGCGGTTGATTTACTGTTATTTTTTTAAGAGTTCCGTTGTCTGTCTCCGAAACGCATCATCAGATCTATATGAAATTATAATGGGACTGACTACACGGGAAGCACCAAAAAAAGAATTATCAAAATCGGTTCACCCAGTCGAAAGTTCTGAGGTAACAAACATAAAAAAAACATGTCAAGTCGTGTAAAAACGCAATCTAACTTTAGTTTAATTAAAAATTTCTAGAACTTCTAGAACATGCAATTTAACACGGTTTTTGGTCACTCTACGCCTCCCAAGTGGGGCGAGGATCACTAGTTGGAAACCCGTGGCTAGTTCATTATGACAGTTTATTGAGTTGTTCTAGTTGTTACCTCTCCTTTCATGCCCTTAATGAGTGCGCGCCGATCGGTGCCAGGTTCAGGGTTGTGCACCACGCGGACCATGCCGCTCCACGTTCCAGGATTCACCGCATTAGGAGCTGCAGGCATGACAAAACAAATATTTAATTAATTATATGTTACTCGACCTTGTAGGTGGTGCTCGAATTGAAAGCACATAAACCCAAAAATTAAGGTTATAAAATCAACCTCAATTCTGAAATTAAAAATATTTTTCAGGTGAATTTAAATAAGAATTTCGGTTTTATGTATTCAAATAATCAAATCTGGATTTATAAGTGGCACTACAACCACAGGTATGTTTTCTGATCCATTTGTTTACATTTTATTTATGAATTAGTTTTAGAACGGAGTATGGTTTCTAAAGACCCTATTCAATTCTGTTGTCGAATCTCAACCTATCACTGCAGTTAGTCCTAGATTAACTAAACAGAATGTTTGTTAGATTATGTCTTTATCAGTCTTTCAGTAGATGGGTGTTACAGAGAAATAGTATCTTTACATAGTATAAAACAAAGTCGCTTTCCGTGTAGATACATATACACTTAGATCTTTCAACTACACAACGGATTTTAATGCAGTTTTCATCAACAGTCAGTGTGATTCAAGCTAGCTGTGCCCGCGACTTCGTCCGCGCGGATTAGTTATTTTTTTATTATATATTTATATTATATTATATTCATTATATTTATTTAAGAAACTCTCTGACCCTACTCTGCAGCTAATGGAGGAGAGCCGTGAAATGATCCTGCAGTCTTCAGACGACGCGCTAAAGTACCGACAGCTCAATAGACGGATCTCTAAGTTCTTGGAAACCTTCGCCGTTTTAATACGGAACGCATCAAGGACGCAATAGAGCAGAACAAGGGCTCCAAGGTCTTTACGAGAGATCTGTCTATTGGGCAGAGTCAACTTGCGAAACTGAAAACCGATGATGGCAGGATCGTATCCGCCAAGCCTGAGCTATTGAGAGAGATCGAGTGGTTCTATGAAAGGTTATACACGTCAACAAGCATCCCGTTACGAATCTGGCAAACGACCCAAGAGCCAGATTGACCCGACACTACACCGAAGACATCCCGGAAGTTAGCTTGTACGAGATTAGGATGGCTCTGAAACAGTTTAAAACAACAAAGCGCCGGGTGATGACGGAATTACGGCCGAAATCCTGAGGGCTGGCGGAAAACCCGTACTTAAGGCCCTCCAGAAGCTGTTTGATTCCGTCATACTCGAGGGCAAAACGCCACAGGCATGGAACAGAGGTGTGGTGGTACTTTTCTTTAAGAAGGGTGACAATACCCTTCTTAAAAGTTATAGGTCCATCTCACTTCTGAGCCATGTCTACAAGCTGTTTTTGAGAGTCATCACGAACCGTCTCGCGCGCAGGTTTGACGACTTCCAGCGTCCCGAACAAGCCGGATTCCGTAAAGGCTTTAGCACCGTAGACCACATACATACGCTGCGGAAGGTTATACAGAAGACCGAAGAGTATATATAACCTACCCCTCTGCTTAGCGCTTGTGGACTACGAAAAAGCCGATCGAGGTTCGATCGAGACATGGGCTGTACTGCAACCCCTGTCCCTTTAACGGTGCCAGATCGACTATCGGTACATCGAGGTGCTGAAGTGTCTGTATGAATACGCCACTATGTCAGTCCCATTCCAGGACCAGAATTCGAAACCTATCGTTCTGCAGCGAGGTGTGAGACAGGGAGACGTTATCTCTCCGAAACTGTTCACCGCTGCACTGGAGGATGTCTTCAAGGTTCTCGACTGGAAGGAGGCTGGCATCAACATCAATCGCGAGTACATCACTCACCTTCGATTTGCCGATGATATAGTGGTCATGGCTGAGACCATGGAAGAAGTCAGTGCAATGCTCGACGACCTCAGTAGAGCTTCCGAAAGAGTGGGTCTAAAAATGAACATGGACAAGACAAAGGTCATGTCAAATCCCCATGTAACACCCACTCTTATGACGATCGGAGGCGCTACGCTCGAAGTTATGGACGAGGGACAAACTGTCCAGTTAGGTAGGTCCAACTTCCAGAAAGAGGTCAATCGTTGAATCCGACTCGGCTGGGCAGCGTTCAGGAGGATTCGCAATATCTTCTCGTCTCAAATACCGCAGTGTCTCAAGACGAAAGTCTTTGACCAGTGTGTGCTGCCAGTGATGACCTATGGTACAGAAACATGGTCGCTCACAATGGGCCTTATCAGAAGGCTTAAAGTCACCCAACGAGCAATGGATAGGGCTATGCTCGGAGTTTCCCGACGCGATCGAATCAGGAATGATGAGGATCTCTTTAGGAGAACCAAGTTAACCGACATAGCCCGAAGAATTACCAAACTTAAGTGGCAGTGCACATTGCTCGCAGAACAGATGGCCGATGGGGCCGAAAGGTTCTGGAGTGGCGACCGGGTACCAGAAGACGTAGAGCGGGAAGGCCTCCCACATGGTGGATCGATGACCTTGTGAAGGCCGCGGTAATCCGCTGGATATGGGAAGCACAAAACCGGTCGAAGTGGAGGAGAATTGGGGAGGCCTATGTCCAACAGTGGACGTAAATGTTATTTTGGTATACGTACCGTGTATACATCCATATGCATTTAGTAAAAAGCGGTTATTTTAATATTACAAACAGACACTCCAATTTTATTTATCTGTATGTACAGATACACCAACCGCCGCGCAGGCGAAGCCCCTGGGAAGAGCTAGTTTTATTATGTTAGGATTGCTTCATGCTCACTCAAATGTCTCGCTGGTGGTGGCGTGTGTGTTGGATCATTAAGTTCCCTTCAAAATGGTTGAGCTGAATGGTGCTGATCCACACGTCATGTTCGTGAACGGACGCTGCCAGTAGGGACTGGTCATCTCCTAGCTCCCACGGCTTATTTTAATTTGAGAATTGTTATTTTATTTTTGTTTTAATAACGGACGCTTTAATGTGCACGTCTTTTTACATCGTTCTCACATTGATAATTTCAACATAATGATGTAACCAACTTTTCGTAACAATACCATGATTTTAAAAGAGTGTCCATGGAGTTTCTTGCCCGTTCTTCTCCATAGGTACCTACACTTTGGAATGGGCAACTAGCTTCATCTTTCTAACTCACCGACCTTGACAATTCAAAAGTGCCTGTAACTGGTTTATTTGAAATAAATGCTTTGAGTTTGAGTTTTGATGTATTTTGCAAATCTGTCAGTTCTTAATTCATTTTTCACTTGCATCTAACATTGTACTGTTACTTTAATAATAAGTTTCTTAAACATTACCCTGCTACTGATAACCATTCAGCTTTATTTTACTAATCTATGCTGTTATTGCAAAATGGACTGTTATGAACACCATGTTAGTAAGGTAATAAGAAGTTCAAGTTACAATTATTATCACATCCTGCCTTATCCAGCAGGTAAGGTATAACAGTTTAGAGCTTTGTCAACTATACAAAAGTCATCAGGGCTTTAAAAGCCCTTGAAAATATATTATCGGGTACAGATTGATGAAAAATAACATGAAATGGAACACACATCGAAAAAATTGTTGTTAGGTAATGGGTAATACGGGCTGTTGTCCGCAATTCCACGTCAAAGCGCGTATTTTGTGTACGGGTTGGAGAATCGGTCATTCAAACAAATTATTATGGTACGAGAACATCAAAGTATTTGATACCTAAAGTGTTTAACAAAATAGATTTATTAAGAGAAAAAGTAAAAATTTAGTAAGGGATCACTTAAAACAAAATTGAAAAACTTTATACAGGATAGCAAACAGAAGTAAATACATTGTATAAGAATAAACCGTAACAGTATAAATAAAAGTAGTACCGTACCGTAGTAGTAGTAGTAGTACTTAAGGTGGTTCATTATCTTGAAAAAGAGCGCCTCTCGCCATTGAACATGACTAGTTCAGTTTTGGTGGGGTTAACTGATACCTCAAATTCCCTACACCATCTCTCTACGATACACAGTGCCTGTTGTGTGAGGTTACAGATCGTTACCATCACTTTCCCCGAAACAAGGTTTGCGAGTTCATCTGCGTAACCTATTGTAAAGTAATGGTTGGCGTTGAGTTTGGTGATAAGATCATTAATCACCAGATTCCATAGAAGGGGGACAGTACCCCTCCCTGGGGGCAGCTTCTGGCTATCATGGCCAGCTGCTGCTCGTCCTCCAGGTGAACCACTTGTTTGCTAAGCATGTTTGTAGTCTAGTCCGTTAGTACCTGTTCTGCCCCATGTCTTGAGAGGGTGCTGCCGATGCTGGAGAAGTTGGTTTTGTCAAAGGCTCCTTCAATGTCTATGGTGCCCAGGCAGGTGCCTAGTGGTTGTTACATTTCATGTAGCATTGCAAACATTTAGACAAATAATTTGCATTACATTTCATAAATCTGTACCCAGTTTATATTAAATCGTGTTTATTTATTATTAGTAAGCAATTTGTTTTTTATAGTTATTGTTTTCAGACTAAAATAGCAGAGTCTAAAAAATTCTTAAATGCTGTGTCCATCTTATTACATAAAGAAACATCCTAATCATTTTAATGAAATTTTATGAAAGTTGATGATGACCTGGGTAAGGACAGGCTACTTTTCACCCTGGGTCTCAGACGAAGTGGGCAACAGGTACATAAATAAATATTCTATTCTAATTCATGTCATACCTTTGATAGAGTATGCCAGGTACTTCCCAGTGGTGTGTATAGCCAGCAGCTGCCCAGCATAGAACTTGGGCTCCCAGTTGTAATCCACTAGGTTTTTAAGCTTAACTTTGGAGCTGCCATGGTCATGGTTTCCGGCGTTAGTGTTCACCATGACATTGGCAGAATACACCTCCGCACTGCACACCCCATCTCCATCGGAGAATGATCTGGAATAGAGCAGTTATAAAAATAGCAGACAATATTGGCACATATTTCGTTTCGGGATTGGCAGTGCAAGGGCAGGGGTGAAATGAAACCCTTTTCCAATTAGTGTTTTTTTAAGACATTGTCTAACGCAAATTATCATGTAAAGTTTTAAACAAATGCCGGAATAATTTCATTTATGTTAGTAGTTTACAACTAGGATAGGTCCTAATTTGGATTAGGTGAAAAATGCACTTTTAAGTTACCATTTTAAAATGCTACAGCAAAAGACCCATTATAAAACAAGAAAGCTACTAATTGGGAAGAATGCTTTGTAATAGCGGGTGAAATTTGGAGAAGAAGTAAGGGAGAACTCGTAAGCTAATATAAACTTTTGTCGCCGATGCAACAAAAATGTGCCATACGGTGTTGAGCAAACTTTCACAAGGAACTATTGGAAAAGCCCAATAAGGGTTGACTGTCTACGTGAAATTCGGGCATGTTAGGCGGATGTTTAGGCAACAGGTTACAGCAGTTTTAGTAGGGAGAATGAAAAAAATTATAGGGACGGCACTTAATTCAGGCTTTACAAGACAGGATACACATCTATGGCAGTATTTACTTGCGTGAGCATTGTAACAAAAACGAAATTCAGTTTCAGATGAATGTCACTTACATAGTTTGAGTGGCATCCGATAGCTTTGGAAGCATTGTTGTTGGTGCCATTATTGAGTTAATCTTCCACTTTCCACATGAATTTCAGAAAGTTTTCAGCAAATTCACAATAGAATAGTAATTAATTGCAAAAAATCTTGCAAATATTACAACAGCAAACCGCTGATGCCGACCGACAAGAGAATGCGTTTTGTTTTCACATTTCGCGTATTAAGTGTCTTGAATTTTGATTTAAAAACGACTGTTTGATTTATTCATACTTAACTTATTTTGTATTAAAAAATAACTATCAAAGTACATAAATAAATCAACTCCCAGGAATGCCGATAATACATGACAAATACATTTATTTTAAAAATAAAAACATGGTAGGAAGAACGAAACGGACAATAGGGGACAAAAAGAAAGACTGTTTTCAATTACCATAAAGGAAGAACTTAATTGTAATAGAATATACTATTCTTATAAAAGCGCGTTAACAATATTATCGTTGAGCGAAATAATTTCCTTCCCATCCTGTGAATACGTTTTATTTTTCTAAAATAATTCCAATTTTGTTCTGCTAAAAAATGTGTTCAAATAATGTTGTCATTCCCTACTACTTGCGCGATAGGCTACAGACTGGTCAGAGAGAACAAGCCATTTTTTAGTTGACAGGTGACAGGGCAGTGAATTGATTTTTTCGAAAATGGTAAGAATTATTCGTAAATATTAAATAATTTGCTTTGATATCGTTATGGAAGCCTGATAATCATGTTAACAATTGTTTCAGTCGTTAACAGACAAACTTACCATGCTTATGGCCCGGCCGGGCGGCGACAATGCCCAGAAAGATGACGTGCCTTGGTGGATGCGCTACGCTGGTCGGGGACTTGGAACAGTTGGCGGCTTCAGTTCGTATTATTTTGTTCTAAATTATTTAAAATGCACATGCCACATTCAAGTGACGGGTAGGATATTTTGTGTGCGCTAACACATAGGTGGAGTTGACCAATAGATCAACAATATTATCTTATCTTTAGAACCCAAATCTACAGTACCACCCTTGATTTTAGACAATGAGCCAGAAATAACAAACAGTTATGAGCTGTAACGTATTACGTCTCAATTTCTCTGACAAAGGGATAATTGCTAGTGCATATTTATGTAGAAAGTGTTCCTCAAGATAATGGGGACAATAAAGTTACACATTTACTTAAAATTTTAATGAGTACAAACTCGTAAGCCTAGAAGATTAATCTGATGCATTTTGATAAAATTAAAATTTTTGTAATGAAAACCATTTACCTACTTAATTTCTCTAAAGCTTGTGTAATTGGTATGTGCAAGAGTATTATCCAACCGAAAAGAAAAAGTAATCTACATAACTATATTACATGACCTACTGTCAGACCCAATATTTATTTATTACAATGCAACTGCATACAAATACAACACCCACTTAGGTCACCAGTGCAGTCAACTACCTTATTATTGATCTCATATTATTACTAACAACATGTAGTTCTACTTCAGTGTATAAGGCATTTAATTGCTTAATTGCAGACTTGTTATAGGTATATTATGATGCAAATTACTTTGAGCAAGTAAATTGTAAATGCTTATTATTGTACATAACAATTAACAAAATCTATTAGGTCCACTAGCTCACTGTATTAAAAAAAAGTACATATAAAAACCATTTTATTTCCAACCACTTTAAAGGTCCATAAATTGTTAGTACTTAAAACACTATGGTTAGTGATTTCTACTAAAGACATGATTGAGAAGACTACCCAACAACTAGACCCACCCACAAATGGCAACTATGGTGTAGGTCTTATCACAATATGAACATACAAGAAGAAAGGAAATATAAAAAAAAAATTTTTTTTGCGTTTTTTGTAGTTTCACCACTTTCTTAGCTTTAAAGTGTATTTTTTATTAAAAATGGGTAAAACAGGCAATATTTTTTTGAATGCAAGTTGAAATAAAGATTTAAGTATTTTTTACATCTTTCTGTAAGTTAGCTAACATCTGAATAAAGCAATAATTTTATAAGAATCTGCCTAAAAATTACACTTTAAAGTTAAGAACGAGGTGAAACTAGAAGAAAGCAAAAAAAAAAATATATCCAGGGGGCCAGGGCCACATAAATTAGGGCTGAGTAAGTCAAATCACATTAATAGGACTTATTTAAATCATTCAAAAGAATTTATTCAGTAACAGAGGTAGTTAGTTGATAAATATTTATGAACCTGAATCAAACAGGTTTTTTTAAATAAAAAAATGTATCAATACATTAATTTGTGACAAAAATGGAAAACCAGTTCTTTATACATTGTTTAACTGATAATATCAAATGCCAAATGTATCAGATAGTCAATATCACACTTTATGTATTTTAAAATAAACATATTATAGGCAATGATGTACTAAAAGCATCAAGCAAATCAAGATCTTCAGCTTGATTATAACAAAATGACTTTTTTTATGTGCCCATAAAATGGTTGGTTTTTTGAGAGCCTACTTAGTACCAATTTGTAAATATTAATACTAATCATTTCAAACTTAAGAAAATTAAATGAAATACGTAATTTCAGAGGTAAAAGTGACTTAACTGAAAAAAAAAAACTTAAATGATACTTAGTACATAGTTCACACAATAATGCTTATCAGTTGCTGGCAGAATACTCAACATCAGCTCAGTTGCAAAAAAGGAAAGAAATATGCTTATCAATGTCATATAAGATTCTGTGATACCATAATGAATGTACCACTCATACTGTTAGTATTTCATTTGGATTAAATTACAACATAAGTTAAACGCGAGGACCACCCAAAATCATTATCATTTCAGCCGTAAGGCGTCCACTGCTGGACATAGGCGCCAAGCGCCGCCACCTAAATCAATCAAACAAAAATTTGTTTTTCCAGCCTGCCACTTCCACTATCAAAATAAACATTTTAGACGACTTATTTACTTCAATCAGAGATAACAGCTGATAACATCTACCTAAATTAAGTTTTTATGTTCATTCATATTAAAATGTAGATCATTATTATTGATGGTCAAATTATCTTGGCATTGGTTTTTGCAGCCAGATGTCATGGTAGCTGGTTCATAGATTAATTACAATAGGAGAGGTCAACCGAGCCTTAAACATTTTATAAGCCCTATGGTCGACCGTTTTGTGGCTACTGGCTAAATGGTAACAGTTGCATGGGTCGATCGAAGGTTAAGCTACCGCTTGCTGCGGTCACTTTGTAGATGGGTGACTCCGTACCTCGGAAAGCACGATACCCCGTTAGTTCCGGCTGTCATCCGTAGATCTTTGACAGTCGTTACAGGTAGTCAGAAGCCCATGTCGGACAGTCGAGAAGTAGAAGAGGTTGAGTTACGGAGGTCAGATAGGCAGCTACATCCGGTTATACTAGAAGCTGACCCGAACATAATTGGGAAAAGTCTAGGCAGAACTTGTAGCGCAGTTGAAATGATACGACCTTGTTCATATTTTATTGTATGGCAAATTGGGCATGTGTGGTCAACTGGTCTCTCTCGACGATTCGGGCATTGTGTTCAATTGTCGCGTGTGTAGGAAGGTCGTTAACCAAAACTGTAACGGGTTATTTTTAGAAAACTTGGAAATGGAAGTCGCGAAATAATTGATTGATTAGATTTATTTTAATCCTAACGAAGGCAATGGTTACTCTTGCCAAAAAAATATTGCCGAATTTACTCACTAAAAAAATAGGTCGAATTGAGAACCACCTTTTTGAAGGCGGTTAAAAATTAAAACGCCGTGTCGTGTGCATAAGTCCATGGACCCATAGAAAGTTGTCACTTGGTATAACTTACAAGGTTTAAAATAATGACTCATTTTAGTTCTGCTGATTCCACGTGCCCACTTGGCAAAGTCAACACTACTTTATGATTGGTGTCTCGATGGGTCGTAAAAAACTACTAAGGGATGAATGACGTCAGGGGATGGCAGGCGACTAAAGTATTATATTACATCAGAGGAATGAGAATGGCATAACGCCATCCTGTCTGGCTCCTTTTAATATCGACTAACTGCGCTCGCCAATTTTCTCTTTGAACTAAGCCTATGTTCGGTAGTGGATGTAGTGAGCTGATAGAGAATAAAAAAGTAATTTTATTGGTGTGAATTTAAATTAAGTCCGTTCAGTACTTTTTGGGTCTATCATTTTCAAACAGGGAGATGCGGCAGGATGACTCGGGTATCTCAAACATATCTACCTAAGCCTACGGGCTTAAGATATACGGTACGAGTATATCTAAGCCCGTATGTTCACAATACTTAATCACCATTGGGGCTCGACCGTAGGCTATCACGCGGTGAACGTCACATGTCGTCTTATTTTTAGTTCTAGCACATTGCCTCACTTAATCATCGAATCTTCGGTCTCATAAAATATAATTGGAAGCGTACACTAGTATTTGTTTGGATTATTGTATACTTTCATATTATTTTGTAGCTTCTATTACAGATCCAATAAATAATTAAACTTCCTTTTATTCCAGTCGCGATAGTCTTGGGCCTGATCAACTGCATCAGCATCGTGGTGTTGAACGTGGCCTGCCTGATCGCCGGCATCTGGCAGATGCTAGCCGGCTTCATAGTGATCGTGTGTGAAGCTCCGTGCTGCTGCTTCTTCATAGACTATGTGCAGACTCTCAGCGATAAGGTGGAGACCAGACCTTACTGGAATAAGGCTGCGTTGTATATTGGGTGAGTTGATATTGTCCATTTTTAGGGTTCTGTACCTCAAAAGATAAAAAAAGGAACCCTTATAAGATCACTCTCTTGTCTGTCTGTCCGTGTGTCACCACCGATTTTCTCAGGAACGGGTGGACCTAGCAAGTTGAAATTTATACCAGATACTGAGGTCTATAGTCCCTATTGGGTGTACAAAAATCAAGGTCCTGAGTCAACACGATAAAAGATATGGGCAAATTTAGATTTTCGCGAAAACTTGTAAGTACCAAAATTTACCAAATCCAGTTTACCAGGTCAACCGGAAGTACCCTATAGGTTTTGGGTCGAAAACCTATATGGTAGTTCCCATTGACCTAGAATCACGAAATTTGGCAAAAAGCAAGGTCTTGCAGCACAAATAAGTACAGAAAAAATTCCTAAAAATAAAAAAAAGTTGAAAATCAAGGTAAATTTTGGTACTTACAAGTTTTCGCGAAAATCTTATGCCCATATCTTTTTTATTATGGCGGTATAATGGGTAGGGACGGAACCCTCGGCGCACGGGTTCGACTCGCACTTGTTTTCTTACTACAGGCCCACCGTTTAATCGAGACGGTGCTTGAGGTATAATATTTAACATAAAATAATACAGTCAGCCCAGAATTCATTCAGTAACGTCCATCAACTCACTCATGTAGTGTACAGACAACGGGACATATTGGACACGATACTAAAAGTGTTCACCACAATCATTTACACTCCAGGGCAGAGTCATCGGTGAATCTCCACCTAAGCAGGCGTCGTCTTTGTTTCGGCAACGAAGCAAACGACAATTTACATATAATTCTTTAATTTTGTGTAAATTCAGATACAAATTATTGTTAGTCAAAAAGTGACTATGATGATTTATTTGTCAATTAGAGGATTAGGCGTAGTCATTAGGGAAATGTAGTTGAATAAGTACATAATACTGCTACACTTTGCCAGTTACATTGTAAGTTCTATGTCTATCGTCTTAGGTCTCATTTCCTACTCATACTTATCACGCATCCAAATCTTTCCTGTATGTATGAAATTATTGTTATTCGATAAAAATCAAAATTTACGAGGTGTTCAATTAATTATTGCGGAGGACGAAGAGGAAAATAAGTAATTTCGCTTTGTGATTATTATGATAGCGGTTATTATATATTGCACTAGCTTTTGCCAGCGGCTTCGCCCGCGTGGAGGTCGGTGTATTATACATATAAACCTTCTTGAATCACTCTATCTATTAAAAAACCCGCATTAAAATCCGTTGCGTAGTTTTAAAGATTTAAGCATACATAGGGATATAGGGACAGAGAAAGCGACTTTGTTTTATACTATGTAGTGATAGTGATGCCTTACATTTTTTCCCATTCATATTACAGGTCAGTAACTCTTATACGAATTAAGGCGTTTCATTGTTAAGCTAAGTTTAGACTACGACAGAAATTGCGACATAAATATCAGACATATACATTTCTTTACAGCGGGGTAAATACGTAACACACACACACAGTAGCAATGGCTTTCATTTTGACAGGTCATCGCCATTCATTGCGTTATTTACGTTGTTGAACAAACAAATGAATAGCAATGGATTAGAAATATATTTCAAAATGATTCAGATTCCCATTGACAGTGGGTTACGTTATAATCATATTGCACAAGAAGAATGGGCGGTGGCCCCCAAATCAGGCATTTGCTTTGTGTCTTGGGGGCGGAATTACGACATTCAAATTCAAACTCAAAGCATTTATTTCAAATAAATCAATTACAGGCACTTTTGAATTGTCAAAGAGTCGGAAAGATGAAGCTAGTTGCCCATTCCAAAGCGTAGTAGGTACCTATGGAGAAAAACGGGCAAGAAACTTCATGACACTCTTTTTAAATCATGAATTGTTATTAACAATTTGTTACAAAAAGTTGGTTACATCATTTATGTTCAAATTATCAATGTGAGAACGATGTATAAAGACGTGCACATTAAAAGCGTCCGTAATTAAAAACAAAAATCAAATGACAATTTAAAAATTAAAATAGGCCGTGGCAGCTAAGAAATGACCAGTCCCTACTGGCGGCGCCCGTTCACGAACATGACGTGTGGATCAGCACCATTCAGCTCAACCATTTTGAAGGGAACTTAATGATCCAATCCAACACACACGCCCCCACCAGCGAGGCATTTGAGTGAGCATGACAAACTCTCAGTTGCCAGGGCAAATTCAAGTCAATGAAAGACGTACCCAGTAAATGGTAGCTTTATAGTAGGGACATAGTGCTCACACACGTGCTATGCAATTATACAATACAAAAAGATTGAGTTTATACAATGCAAAGATATCTAGTTTTACAATCTTCAGCAGCTCCAGCAATATTTTCAAATGCTGATCAAATTCGTTTTTAGCGACCTTGTGGAGTAGGACAAGCAGTGTTTAGCCAGGCACTCTTGTCAGCGATGTATTCGCATTATAATA
This sequence comes from Polymixis lichenea, assembly GCA_949091785.1. Classification (NCBI taxonomy): domain Eukaryota; kingdom Metazoa; phylum Arthropoda; class Insecta; order Lepidoptera; family Noctuidae; genus Polymixis; species Polymixis lichenea. The sequence goes on from OX420937.1 coordinate 23,918,770, forward strand.
TGCTTGGCTGCATAGTGTGATATTTGCATTTTCGGAGTAAGGTACATAGTGATTATTGTATTGAGGGTAAGTGTGAGTATGTGCAGCCATTGCCTAATAAAAATATGGGTAGCCTACCGTTTTATTAAAAATCAATCCGACAGTTTCGTAGATAGCTCAAATAATAAATATTTTAGCTAAAACGAATAATAAAATATAGTGATAAATGGGAATTTCCAAAACTTAGGTGCTCAGAAAGTGAATCATCTGATAATAATATCATGACATGTATAACACGACATTAACTTTTAAGAAACCCTTATCACTGTGTCACTATCACAACCTGTTAATGTACGTAGATGTACTTACAATAACATTAGTTATCTAGTTATATAGATAGATAGATTTAATAACACTTTTATAAATTTTATTTTCTACAAGCCGTGTGTCCGATATTTTAGTGTTCGTTACAGCTACATTTGATTTTTTTTTAAACTGTGTTGCAGCCATTAGCCCCCATCTCAGAGAGGGAGACGTCTCGGTGATCCAATCCAACATATATTAGAAGATGTAACCATCTTGCTGATTGGCCAATATTTATATTAGGGTTTGAGCTCGTACATAGTAGGTATGTGAACGTACCGAAATCGTTTAGTTTTTACCTCAATGGACAATTTATTTAGTGTGTTCTGCAGTTAACCATCTGAAGTGCAGGCTAGCGGTGGGCGATTTTGAGATATAGTAATGAAATCATTCGATTATGAAGATGTCTCGAGATATCTCGATTATAACAAGTTAGTAATTACTAATTTTGTTAGTACTCGCGGTCGCGAGTCGACGCATAACAGCATTAACTAGCATTACGACTTTTTTACAACACGATTAGTAGTACAAATTAGTAACGTCATTCGATTATGAAAATATATTAGTTACTAATTTCATAATCGATTATCAACATTAGTATTACCAAGTAATTCGATTATCAAAATCATTCATAATCGCCCACCGCTAATGCAGGCCACACACTAGCCTCTCTGTCAATCCCTGCCGCCGCCGTTCGAGTTGGAAAGTTATCGCGTTTGACGAAATTAGCTGCACTTCTGCATGTTGTGGCGTACGTACTATAACGAGCTGAGGGTTCTATTGTGACACTGCGCACTGGTGTAAATCGACACCAGTTATGACGTAGTATATCAGTTCTACAAGTCGCGCCGCGTAAACTGATTCATCGTTTTTATCGAAGCCACAAAAGACGCTATCAAAAGGAAAGAACAGTCTGTTAGCGATAGTTCCTTTATCAAGTATGTGTATGACGTTTATGGGTTAATTTATTGTCTTATTTATTAATTGTGTTTTATTGTTAGGTATCTAATATTAGTTTCCATCATCATGTAGTAATCGAATTGGTTCAGTAGTTCAATTATTCGTAACACGGTTGCCATAGATTATTTGGGGTGCAATAAAATCCCAAGTGCGGACTTTACATGATTTATAATCTGTTTCATCTTTATATTGTGATGGGATAAGGATTATTTGCATATTTTAACTAGAGAACTAGATCATCATTTCAGCCGAAAGGCGTCCACTTCTGGACATAGGCTTCCCCCAAAAGGGGGTTTATAAATCTATACTATTATTATTTTTTAAAGCTGAAGAGTTTGTTTATATGGTTGAACGCGCTTATCGATGAAGGCTGTACGCTATATAACATCACACTAAGACCCTTTTTTTTTTTTTTGGGTGGGAAATCATCAAATAACTTCTCCCGCTCTGGGCGGAGCGGGAGGGCGTGTCAGACTTTTAAAGAAAGAAAGAAAAGAAAAGAAAGAAAAGTGCGTTTATTGGCATTACAGCTTATAAAATCTTAAAACTATAAATAAAACTGACTGACTAAAACCCACCCGTGTTCCCTCAGTTGCCTGTGTGCCAGGGGCGGCGGTATCTCTTTCGAACAACCCGCACCCCTGGCAGGCATCGGCCCTTTCGGGCCCCATCAGTTGCTGATGACATCTCTTTGAGGCGCGCGTGGAACACAACGCGCCGTGGACCCGGGCTTGGTCCTTACCGGACAGCGAGCTACCCATTACTCGCCGTCCGCAAGCCCGCGCCTAAGGTGGCCGGGAATCAGCCTGGGATTCCCGACGCCCAGAGCGTCTCCTGCGAAGGCCACGGCTGTGAGGGCGCATGTACTGCATCTCCCTCACGTGCGCCGCCTCCCTCTTTGCGAGCATAACTGCTTCGCTGAAGGAGGCGACTGCTAGCCATGCCCTCTCGCTCCGTACCATGGCCTGGACCAGGGTCGGACGCGAGAGATCGCCGCCGCCGATCACCTCCACGAGGACACGGCGATGCTCCGCCCAAGCCGGGCAGACCTCCACCGTATGCTCGACCGTGTCAAAATCAAAAATCAAAATCAAAATCAAAATATTTTTATTTCACATAAACCTGCAAGGGCACTTATGAAACGTCAGAAGCTAGGTGCACGGTTCCAATTTGTCGCTTCCTATGGAGAAGAGCCGGCAAGAAACTCCACGGTTACTCTTTTAAAAATAATTGGATTTTATAATGTTTTCAAATTACAGTGATATTAGGTATGGGAGGACAGTGCAGGCCTGTCAATAAGTACCAGGTACTTAGAGGAATGAAAATAAAGAACAGAAACTGTAGGCCTACAACGTTCTCTCATTCACAATATGTAAAAGAATCTACATAAGTAAAATCAACCTATTTAAACCAAGTGATATGATTTCCATGAGAATCACTAATAAATACTCGATATTACAAGGGTTGTATAATGTCAAATAATGACGAGAATATGTCAGAAAGTGTAAAAAATAAAATAATTAAAATTAACATTGTAATTTGGAAGCAGTTAATAGACGCTCACAAAGTTATGGTGCTAATGAGTTACCAGGGAAGCCACATGTGCAGAAGGAATTAATGCCAAACTTCCTTGTCTTCAACGTAGTCTTTTATCTTATAATATGCTTTTTTGATAAGGACACGTTTGATGTGAGTTTTAAACTTTCCATCGCTAAGTTCTGTAACCGATTTTGGCAACTTGTTATAGAAGCGGATACTGTTTATTAGAAATGACTTGCTAGTTTTAGTTAATCTAAATTTTGGAATCACAATTTCATCTTTACTACGTGTATTTAGATTATGGAAGTCGCATCTTTTTTTGAAAAGACCTAAATTTTTGCGAACATACAAGATATTTTCTAGGATATAAAGAGAAGGCAGAGTTAGTATGTCAACTTCGTTGAATTTGTTTCTAAGAGACTCGCGAGGCCCCATTTTATAGATTGCGCGGATTGCCCTCTTTTGTAGAATGAAAACTGAATCTACGTCAGCTGCCGACCCCCACAGCAGAACGCCATAAGACATAATACTGTGAAAATAAGCAAAGTATACTAACCTAGCTGTGGCTACATCAGTCAACTGCCTTATTTTTCTTACTGCGTAAGCAGCTGAGCTTAATCTACTTGAAAGAGCTCTAATGTGGGCACCCCATTGCAATTTTGAATCTAAAGTAATTCCTAGAAATACAGTTTCCGAAATAGCATCTAGTTTCTTGCCATCAAGTTTTAAATTTAGCCCTACTTGGGGTACATTTGGTAATGAGAACTTAAGACATTTAGTTTTGTTCGCATTGAGTAAAAGATTATTAGCCGCAAACCATTTCGAGAGAACAGCTAGACTATCGTTGACATGTAAGACATCCGTATCTTTTCTATCTATTCTAAAAATAAGAGAAGTGTCATCAGCGAATAAAATTATATCCGAGAAGTTAGCCATCAGGTAAGGAAGGTCATTAATATAAACTAGAAATAAAAAAGGGCCAAGAATTGAACCTTGAGGCACGCCCATCTTAACTAGAGACCCCGAGGACGTTGCCCCGTTAACATTTACTTTTTGCTGCCTGTTTGATAAATAGGAAAGCACAAGATCAGCAGCTCGTCCACGAAGTCCGTAGTGGTGTAATTTACAGATGAGTGTATTGTGGTCAACGCAGTCAAACGCTTTTGAGAGGTCACAGAAAATGCCAATTGCATCCTGGGACTTCTCCCATGATTCCAAAATGTGACTGATGAGTTGTACTCCCGCGTCAGTCGTTGACCTACCTTTCGTGAAACCAAACTGTCGACTATGTAAAATCCCATTTGAGTTAAAATGTGACAACATCTGGTCCAACATGATTTTTTCATAAATTTTGCTCAATGCTGGAAGCACAGATATAGGTCTATAATTAGAGGGATCACTCCTACTACCCGATTTGAAAATTGGTACTACTTTACTATGTTTCATTAAGTCAGGAAACGTACCAGTGTCTAAACATTGATTAAATATGCCTGTTAGGACAGGGGCAATTGTGTCAATGATATCTTCAAGAACCTTAACGGAAATCCCCCATAAGTCTTCAGTGTTTTTTATGTTAAGACTTTTAAATGCTGTTGTAATTGTGGCAATAGAAATGGGTTTGAATTCAAAATTTGGAATGTCCTTACTGAAGTTTTCTTTAAGAAGAGATTCAGCTAATACAGATGATGACGGGAGAGATTTCGTAACCTCTATTGGGATGTTGGTAAAGAAATGTTCTAAAGTCTCAGCAACTTTTAACTTATCTGAAATAGTTTCATTATCAATTTTTAGAGCTAATTCAATCTGATCTCGCTGTTGTGTGTTTCCAGTTTCTTTGTTAATTACCTGCCACACAGCTTTTATTTTATTTTTAGAAATATTAATTTTGTTACTTATTAATTTAGATTTAGCTTGAGCGCAGACTCTTTTAAATATCTTAGAATAGTTTCTTACATAATTATGAAGGGCCTGACTGTCCTCAGGGCGATCTTCACACTAAGACCCTTAGGAGTCTAGCAAAGAGAAAAAAGTCACGAATACGAAGTACGCGCACGGGCAGGCGAGGCGAGCGACGGGGTGGGTCAGGGAGCAAGAAATTTGACGCGAACGAAGTCGCGGGCAGAAGCTAGTTGATATATATAATGTATTCTAATTTTAATCAATCTAGATTTGTCCTTATAAACACAACTATTTGAAACTAGCTTTTGGCAGCGGCTTCGCCCGCGTTTTTATACACCTAAACCTTCCCCATGAATCACTCCTCTGTCTATCGGTGAAAACAGTATGAAAATCCGTGCAGTAGTTTTTGAGTTTATCGCGAACAGGCACACAGACACACTTTGTTTTATAATATGTAGTGATCTTGTAACGAATGTTTCTAAATATTGCGTAACACACTAAAATTAGGAATTGCTTTTATTTTTACATTCATTGCATTCATTACGTTGTTGAGCAGACACATATTTCGAACATATGAAGCAATGGATTAGCAATATCCTTCACAAGCAACCCCGCCGACATACCGAAATAATTTAGTTTTTACCTCAATGGACAATTCCCTTCAATGTCGCAACTAACTTCCTTATATGGTAAAACCTCTTTTACTTTAATCCATCATCCATCTTTACTTTAATTTTGAACAAATTATTCTTAATTTTTTATATATTTCTTTACTTCTATACGTAATAATAGTCTTTATTTATGTATTCTTTATTTTTTTAAATCATTTAACTTTTAATTAAGTATTTGCCACACGTACTGCAATTAATGTTCCTAGCGGTTAGCTCTTTTTTTTCTTAAACTTCTATGCTTACTTGTGGACAGCTTTGTGGGTTACTTTATAACCAAATTGCTATTTTGTTAAATTAGTTTTAAGTCCTTATAATGTAACTGTTTGGTGTTCCTCTCAATAAAAAATAAAAAATTAAAATTAAATAAAAACCACTGAATCAAATCGTTTTGGGTAAACGATTACGTACAGATATTGTTTGACTTTAACGTAACTGTATTTAAAACTGATTTTTCGACACCACGCGATTTTGACTACCCATTGTTCGGTTTATCTCGTTGCCAGATTATTTCATCATTATTATTCAAAGCCCGAGTAGTGGGTGGAGCCCACTGTTGGATAAAGGGCTCTCATCCCTGCGTGCAACAGTCTCATCAAAGTTCAACCTGCTACCACCTCCCCATTCTTACTTCAAAATCACAAAAACGTCACAAATCAAATCATTTTGGTCAGTCAAGTCACATTCAAAGGTGCCATTAAAAAAACAAAAATGCCCAACGTTTCCGTAGGCCATTAGATGGGTTTGCGTTACACCAGCCAAAAGTTGTCCAATACCGTCATTTGAGAGTAATATAATAAGTACACCAGCTTTTGTATACAGTTACAGCGTGAGTTTAGGGTTTTTAATTATTTGACAAAAACCGTTCTGGATAAAGTAACGTAATCCTGGCCAGAAGTTTTGTTTATGTTGAAATAAATTTTAGCTACAGAATTAGTTAGACGAGGTAAATGAAGCGACTTAATTTCTATGTTTTATGGTTGCGAAGATATTCGAGATCCTGCTGGGGTAACGTTTACGTGTTTGATGGATCTCGGAAATGGATAGGCGGACATTTTTTTTTATTTTTTTGCACACGATTTGTAATGAATAAGCTAGAATTTGTTTATCAATGAAAAAAAACAGAAAAAATGCGCCGTTTAGATTTAAGTAAATATAAAATATGATTTAATCGTACCTAGCACTTCGAATGGGAGGTCTGAAGTCTTACTTGCAACGTTATGATATAGCTTATAACTGCCTACAAATGTATATGAAATTTCATTAGTATCCTGTAAGTAATTAATAAATTATGATGAAATTGTAATTGAGTTCGGGCTATGGTACGCAGCGGAGTTATTTAACCAACGGTTAACCAAGTTTCTTGGGGATTTAATAAGAGAATATTATATTAATTATTAGTAGAGAGGCCAGCACATCAAGCTACCCAAATCTGACAAATTTCTTTGATCGTTTTTCAACTTTATTACAAAAGCATAACGTTCATATTCAATTAGAAAAAAAAACCAGTTTGGGATAGCTTGATGCGCTGGCGTCTGAGCTTTAGTTCAATTTTATACCAGCACCCTAATTGCGTAACTCACGATTAATGATAATCTGTTTCGTTTTGAAACAGATGGCTAATCCATAGCTTCATATGTTCGAAAAATGTGTCTGCTCAGCAACGTAAATAACGCAATGAATATTGTTGAACTGTCAAAATGAAACAGATTATCATTAATCGTGTGTTACGTAATTAGGGTGCTGTTTACCTTGAAATGCACTTAATAAACGAGGTAATCGGAAAATAGAAATTATCCAGTGCATGACCGCGGCAACCCGACCGATTTTAGATGGTTACAGAAAAGCGGACGCGTAAAACTTTATGCTAACCTTCTGAACTGTGAAGAAGACATGTGTCATCGACCAACCCGCACTGGGCCCGCCTGGTAGATTACAGCCCACTCCCTCTCACAGAGAGCCTGTGTCCCAGCCCCCAGCAGTGGGAATGTTGTAGGCTGATTATACTATGTGAAATAATATTTTATTTTAAGCTACAGTTAATGGCACATGTTTTCCCTAAAACATGTCCTGGAATTAACGCACACCACCAAACACCCCAATTAAAATATTACGTTATAAACATAATACATAATACTGTTTTTTACTATAATGTTTAAAACATTGTTTGTTTATTAAATTAGTTACAGATTGTGGTCACATTACAAATCGACGTACGCACTTCTCCTATTTTGGTTTGTTTTGACAGTATAGCGGAAGTGTGTCTACTAAGCAAATTACAATTTGCGTAGTTTTGATAATTTTTGGGACCAAAAATTTGCTATAATAAAAATGACAAATCGATTCTGACCTAATTACTTTCAGAATGTGCATAATTCAGTTATCTACACATTGTATAAGTGAATTCTAATTCTTTTGAGAAATAAATATATTTAAGCTCATGTTCTCACAGACGTAAAAACACTGACAGTTGACAATTTATCCAGTGCGCGAAAAAACCCCACTGCGATTTTATTACGTCCGAGTGAACGTCGACTAACTGTATAATTTTCTAATACCAAAATATAAATGCTATCTAATCTCTTTCACGATAATAATCAAGCAATAAAATTTCATAGCATGCGTTGCAAATTGTATGCGACGCTGCCACCACTGACGTCACGAGCTCGCGCGATTGAATGCTACGCAGGCATTGTGTAGGAGCTGTTAAATAATAGCTATAGGTACCTATCCTTCTCTGAAAAACATGTGACTCAATGTTTCGTTCTTGTTATTATTTTGTAAAAGCTTGTTTTGAAGTTTATTGGAAAGAATCCTTATCGCAAGTTATAGTCTGCACACTTGAAAACGCAAAAGCAAAAGTGTAACATTTTGTCCGTCCGTTGTCCGAACAAAAGTGGAAAAACGGTCAAAATGTTACACTTTTTTCGGTCTAGATCTCATTCGCCAAGTGTGCAAAATGAAAGGAACTTCGTTCTCTCGACTGTTTTTGTGTATAGCGTATATAGTGTATAGCTCAGGAAAATATCGGTAGGTAGGCGAATGTTATTGATCATACAGTAAGCACCTGTGTCTTCCATATTAAAAACAACGTTCTTGCAGTTAGGTGTCATAGTGTTGTGTTCTACAGCTACTTTATTCTGATTAACTCATTCCTTATCGATCATGTGATGAACTGCAATACTCGTTCTTTCTCAGTAAACCGATTCCCATAGGCTGACCTTTAAGAAATCCCACCTCCCACCGATCCACCATCCATTATTTCGAAGTAAAATAGTTTCTCATTGAATGTGTTTCTAAGTTTTTCTGAAAAAACGCCTGCGCGTAATGAAAACCAGTTATCTTCCGTACAAAATTCTCTGATCACGCGGTGAGTGTTTTTTTTTGGAACGCCATACCCTGGCCATAATTCCAACCCTCGCCACTGCTCAGCACCACAGCATGAAAGGAGATAATGGAGCAACGGTAGTACCTACCTAATAGGGTATTTTCCAATTTATTAAAAACTACATATTTTTATTTGAAATTTGGGACGAAATATTATGTAAGTAACAAAAATAAAAACTTTTATACAAAAAAAATAACCGACTTCCAAAAAAACACTACAAAGTGAAAAATAACTTTAATTTCGGAAGTTGGTGACTTTGGATATGTATTTTAATTTTTTGTCACCGCCTTCCGAAATTAAGAAGAGAATTATTTCGGAAGTCGGTTGTTTTTTTTGGTAAACGTTTTTATTTTTCACTTTTCAGTTATAGTACCTATCCCACTAACTCGAAATTTCTTCGTACTTGGGGTCAAACAATGCATATTTACGCGATAGCAGCGATCGCTGTTGATTTACTGTTATTTTTTTAAGAGTTCCGTTGTCTGTCTCCGAAACGCATCATCAGATCTATATGAAATTGAAATGGGACCATACGGGAAGCACTAGCTTTCAAATAAAAAAAGAATCATCAAAATCGGTTCACCCAGTCGAAAGTTCTGAGGTAACAAACATAAAAAAAACATACAGACGAATTGAGAACCTCCTCCTTATTTTGAAGTCGGTTAAAAATAAATTGATTGATATCCATTTTCTCAATTGAAAACGATTTAAATCAAATAAATTTTTCGTTATTTTGAATTTACCGCCAAAACGCTCCATAAGATGACTTTTTATCACGTCACCACATCACGTCAACTTTGTGTAAGCTAAAGTAGTTGTATTGTAATAAAGTGAATGACGAGTTTATAATTAACAAGATTTTTAATGGATAGAAAGTGGTATTACTGGAGCGCGGTGCCTCTGTGCACAAATACTTCTAAAACTGCGCCAGCGTCACACAAAGTATTTGTACCGGTGCCGTTTACACAAAGCTTCGTCACGTGTGGTCACGTGATAAAAAGTCATCGTGAGAAGCGTTCAGTCGGTAACTTCAAAACAACGAAAAATTAATTTGATTTTAATTGAGGAAATGGATATAAATAAATTTATTTTTATTATTCAAGTAAATATTTCGTCCCTATCTTCAAATTAAAATAGTTTTTAATAAATTGGAAAATACCCTATTGTAATAAACAAAATTTCATATTTTTCAAGATCATAAATGAAATTACATCCTCAAATAGTAAGTACTTACATGTTTACATTCAAAAAAGCATCTTTGAAATTCGTTCTATTTAAAACAGACGTAATGTGCCAAAATGTATGACACTGTATGGTCATCAAAATGTCGCTCATTCAATCACTGCCGGCACCAGCTATGGAAAAATTAATGAATGTAGGTTCTTACAAAAGTATTATAAATAAGTTGTTCAAAGAAACTGAGCTGGTTCAAGTACAATAACTTGAGTGTTAATGGAATACAAGAAATGTTAGAAACATCGATTTGTGACGACCGTTAAAGTAAATAATATGGTGTCATAGTTACATAGCATAGAGTTCATCATCATTTGCCTAGCCTTTTCCCAACTACGGTCCCCGTCACAAGAAGCTAGAAATTTTGTAAACACACATTCAGGGATTCAAATGTTTACGTTCCATGAGTCAGACGCGTTCCAATACCACAAAACATTAGACGACAGCGCTTTGTATAGCTAAAACGTAACCCGACCAAGTGAAATTGCTCGTTAGTTTCGTATTACACGTATGTTACTTGGAGTTGATTGAATTTGGGATTATTTGTTGTTGATTGAATTGTCGCTGCGTAACTTGGTAGAAGTTCTTTATTCACAAAATGTCTAGCTTTTCGTGACGGGGAGTTTATGATGGGTTCAGCATCCAGTCAAACCGGATGCAGCTGAATATGTGTTTTACATGGAGTGATTGCCTATCTGATATCCACAACCCAGTTACTGGGTATTAATACGATACTTCTTGGTAAGACTGGTTGTCAGACTTTTGACGACCTGTAACGACTGTCAAAGATCCACGAATGACAGCCGGGACCAACGACCAACGTAGCATAGAGTTCAGACTTACAGATATTTATTTATGGTAAGTTGGTACAGTTGGTTAAAAATATATTTTTTAAGTATTAGATTTTTTTTTAGCAAAATTTCGAAAATGTCGTCGGGAAGGGGACGGCCTAAAATGACCATGGCCTTGGGTCTCTTAAGTCCAGGCCTGACTATAAGTGTGTTACGCAATTAGGGTAAATGCGTATCTAGATAGAAAAATTAAGAAGTAGTCTTTTTGTTTTAGGGGCTTGTAAATTTTGAAACGTTGTCAATTACAAAGTGTAGATGGGACATCCTTAGAAGTCGGTGACCATTTTCCCCATTAATTTAAACCAAATGTTTTAATCTGTATTTTTTTCTTAATCTGCAGGCTATCAGTTCCTCCATTCTTCATGTGCTTCTTGAGCATGAGCACGTGGTTCGGCAGCGGTTTGATTTTCGCCACCGGTATCGTCTACGGCATGATGGCGCTCGGCAAAAAGTCAGTATATTTTCTATACATTAAATGTGTTGTTAACATGACTGACAAACTCAGGTAAATTGCCAAGATTGAGGGTAGTTTGATAAAAATGCAATGGAAAGGTGAACTAATACTACAATCTGGTGTTCAAGAAAACTAATTCTCAGCAAAGTCAAAAGTAGGCCATTAAAACACTTTTTAACGTCAACATTTAAAAGAAAATAAAATGTATTCTAGTTGCCCCTTTCAAAGAGGTAGTGTCGTATGGAGCAGAACGGGCAAGAAACTGTTTACTCTTATAAAATGTTTAACAATATTAATTGAATGCATCAAGATGCAAATATTAAAAAAAATAAGTTTCTAATCAAGACCAGCAACTTAAATTTTCCATTTATTCAAATCAAATCACAACTGTAATTTTTTTGCAAGTTGGCGCAGTGTGTCAATTTAATAAACAATTCACTTTGCTGACTGTAAAACATTTTTTAATAATCTGACTAGTCTACGGCCATTGTTAATTTCTCCACCAATTTTCACCTTTTCGTATCATACATCCTCCATGGCAGATTTCTTGAAAAAGGGATTATGTTTACCAAAATAGAACGTAGTACTTAAAGACTGCTTCCAATTTGGTATTGTTGAAATGAAAGAGATTTGGTAAAAATATATACAAGGTGTAACAGAATAAACGCAAGACCTGAAATTAGTTTGTTCGTAATTGAGTACTGAATCGATTTATGTAACTTTTAACATAGGTATTTTTTACAAAAATAATGTATTTTGCCATGCCTACCGCCGATTGAGCCAAAGAAAATTTAATCTTATGTCAAGGCAATAAGGGTCAATTTTAAATGCGTAAAGTATTGTTAGGGTCAATACGCGTTTCTTAATAATAGCAGTAAGTTTAAAAAAAAATAAGTTTTGATCATTGTTTTATGCTTTTAACTCGATACTCTAATTGGGGTGTATGAGGACTTGCGTTAATTATGTTACATGTTGTATACAGGGTGTTTGGCAGAACGTTGAACATACGAAAATGGTGGATAAGTGGGGTCATCTGCTACTTACTCAGCCCTAATTTTTTTCAAAAAAATTGAAGTAACTTAAAGTTTTTTTCTAAAAGCAAATTACATACCATTAGAAAGGTCACACACTAGGGATGTTTTGCTAGAATTGGAACTCCTCAATCATTTTTTTTTTTTAATGCAAGTCGAAGTTAAGATTTAAGTATTTTTTACATCTTTCTGTAAGTTTGAGGACTCATAACTTTTTTTCTAGCTAACATCTGAATAAAGCAATAATTTTATAAGAATCTACCAACATTAAAGAATAAATAAAAAAAAAATGTTGCCTGTTTTACCCATTTTTAATAAAAATTACACTTTAAAGTTAAGAAAGTGGTGCAACTAGAAGAAAGCAAAAAAATATTTAAAAAAAAATCCAGGGCCCAGGGCCACATAAATTAGGGCTAAGTACGTAGCAGATGACCCCACCTATCCACCATTTTCGTATGTTCAACGTTCTGCCAAACACCCTGTATATACCTTACTTTTGAAAATATAAACCATGTCACTAATTCTTGTTGGGTGTGGGTGTATTTATGTAACTTTTCGTCGATATCTTGCTTAGAGTTGCCATCTTTAGTCTGTGAGCATCTAATGTTTGGCTGACTAGTCTGGGGTTGACAATGGAATTCTCATATTGTTCTCTGTAATTCTATTTTATGTCAGTGAAATTGTGAATTTTGGCTTAAACTTACCTACGTGTTTCTGTGCTATGATCTTGAATTACCTTTTTGTCTACTTCGTGTTATTTTAAAGGTTTACTCTCTAATCGTTTAAATTTATGAAAGTCAAAGAATTTTATCACTTCTTAAGAAAACTGTAGCTTTAGTGTTAGTTCTACTTAGTAATAATATTTTGCTAAATGTCATACCAAAGAGGATGAATAAATGGATGACCAAGATGAAAATTAAATCAGTGACAGATAAAATATATGACTTCGCCCGGGGAACTGGTATCAACATAATTATTTCTGTCGCCAAGAAGTGTCCTTGGGTACCACTTCGGGCTGAAGAGTATGGAAACAGCAGGCCTAAACAAAACACACTTCTGTTAGCGTTCACGCCAAACGCTACGCCAAAATGTACGGGAATGACATTATACATTGTGGCGTAGCGTTTGGCGTGACCGCTAACAGAAATGTGTTTTGTCTCAGGGCCCTGCACATGAAACATTTTAGTCTTGTCTCTGGGATGCCAACGCCCCTGCGGTATCTCTGGTATTGGTGACGTCCGCAGCTGTCGCGGTCTACTTACGTACTGGACCACTTGATTCAGATTATTTATTTGTAAACATAGGCTACAGATACACAAGTGTGTGAGATGTTACATTTTTGTTTGAATGATTCCCAAAATCATGAAAATACCATAGCCAAGCTTGATGTTGTGTCGTTAACTGGGTTGAAGGCGTGTAGTGTGTAACTAATCCTACGAAATGAAATAAAATGAAATGCTTTATGTTGTGTCATTAACTGGTCGAAGGCGTATGTGAACTAATCCGATGTGTGTTGTGTGCGCGTGTGGGGCGCAGGGGGTCCCGCGACGACATGGCGGCGATGGCGGCGGGCGGGACTACGCCCCCGGGCGCACCGATGGCGGGCTCACACGATCACAACGTCACCCTCATGGAGGACCCGGACGTGTGGCGCCCCAACTAAACGAGGCACGCATCTATAGCGCTACAAGGTTCTTTTGGCGCGTGACCATATTTGGAACTAAGGCCACCATCTTGTCCTTTCAAAACATTTCACAAAACAATAATTACGCAAATGTTTACCTAGTGGTCGTACGTGCTACTGCTGAGCAAGATCCTAGTTTGCACTCCTGTGTTGGCAAAGTGTTTTAGGTTTTTAGATTAGGAATTTCTCAATAGCAGCCTGGAGACTGGATTTGTGCCCGCTTAGTGGCAATAGGCCCCTATTACATGGGATTTAAACATCACTGTAGAAATGGGGTACCTCTGCCTAACCGGGGGAATACAAGCTTGATGTTTAACAAAACAAATGTTTACTAGCAGAGCCCTTTGGTCAATGTCACTCGAGCGCCAAAAGTTCTTTGTAGCAGTGTATCTAACATGTTTAGTGTCCCGTCTATGCTTGATGTTCGCGCTCGGGATTGCATGGTGTTGGACGGTCATGGTCAATTTTAATAGAAATCCCTGCTTGACGTTTGGGAAAAAAATACCGACGATACTGGGTATTTAAACTTCTATTAAATAATTAAATAATTCTATTAAAATTAACTATAACTTACCTGATTCTTATTACTGGTGCATGTTTCTGCCTCGTATAATTTCCTCTTTGTCTTTGTTTCTGCACAGGGTTTCTTTTTACAGCATTCGGGAGCACAATTTTGTTTTATTCTTCGTACTGCATTTTTCAATATTTTTATTTCCTTTGTTTCATCATAATTTTAAAAACATGATTCCGCTAGATAAATCAAAGTAGAAATCAAGTGGAGTTTTCTCATTTCCTCCCATTGCACAAATTCATTTAAAATGGTATTCGTTTCAGAAATATTCATATTTGCACTCCATTTCTTACGACTCCCTGATCACAATAAAAAAATTAATGAAAATCGAATTATTCCCCACAGAGGATCAATAGATGATATGAGGACGTCGGCGGCTAACTTAGAGGCGGGTGCGGGCCAGCCGACGAGCGCTCCTCGAGCGAACCTTGTCACAAACGAGCAGCCAATCAGCTTCACCGGCATTCCCGGGCGTAAGTGATCACACCGATCAACTTCACCGGCGATCCCGCACGCCAACTACGTGAGTCTCCTATTCTATATGCGCTCCTGGTACTGCAGCGAACATGGAGGCTTTTTATGTACTCTAATCATCAAATTATTACTCATTCAAAGCTGTGTAAAGTGAACTGCTTATTCGTTCCGAAAAGGTGAAATTGAAACACGCACAGATCACCAATTTTCTGTATTTCCATATCTGACACTAAAGTTCATTCGCACGTAAAAGCGCTTTCGATGCACAAGTGCGGATTCTCCTAAGCGGACACACTCGCTCTAGCGAATGGCGTCTGTATTTGACAGAAAGAGATAGAGAATCAGAAAAATACTGACCCGTGCGTGAAAGCATGATTTCACAATATAAGTGTTGAATAACGAGACAGTTCACATTGTTCGAACAAAATTGCACGTAATTTAAGTGTACTTTTAGAGTTCATGAATATGCTTCCAGTATGTGAATTGGTCGATTTCTGAATGGTGACTGTAAAATGTTATTCATAGTTTGTAACTTAACCAATATTTTTATCATATTGTTGCTAACTGGGAAGTGCTTTGAAATACCAATTTTTTATATCAATATCTTGGTCTACTAGGATAATTTTTGTTCGTATTCTAGTACTACGGAGCGCATAGAAATCACTACAAAGACTTTTAAGGCGACGTTCTGCAATAGTCACTGTTAAACTCCATAATTTAATGTTGCCAATAAAAAGCCAGTGTCCTCCATACAAAATAATAGTATTGCCAACATTTTTTATTTGTGTCTGCTTGTAGATAGTTAATATTTTTGTCTATAATAATAATAATGTTCAGCATGTATTATATTATAATAATCAATTATTTGTTATGTCTATTGAGGTTTATAAACTAAGCACATATTATACTAGACATATTGTACCATATCGCTTGGCCCTTATGAGGAGTTTAAACTAAAATTGATATTATGTTGTGTGCAATAGAGGCTGTTTTGCAATAAGTGGTCTTTTTAATAATAACATGTTCATAATAAAGGACCAATACATTTGAAAATCTATTAAATGTGAACCTCAAACAGAAGTAATTTTATAGGAGAATAATTTACTTAAATGATTGTCTTGATAGCCAATGATAAAACTGTAAAGTGGCTTCAAAATAAAGTTTATAAAAAATACATAATGTTACAGACGATTTTTTCTCGTCATAATTAATTATTAAATCATAGAATCTATGTTAATCGCTATGTCAATTTTAAAGTCACGGCGTTATATTAAACAGGGTGTAAGAGATATGACGCGCAAACTGTTACCATGAATTCAGTTCGTGATTCTAGACCCACAAGAAAACTTGAAATTTTGCGTCGGTTATTTAAAAAAAAATAGCTGTTTCATACATTTTGACCGTGTCCGTATCGCTCTTTTGTATGAAACAGCTGATTTGTTGTCCATAAATATGCGTTGAATTTATGATTTATTTGTGCGTCGATGTTCCTTGCACCATGTATTATAAATAATAATATAAATTTTAGGAGAAAATCTTGTACCTTGAGCTAAGATGTATCCTTTCATGGTACAGACGCCAGCACATCAAGCTACGCCAAACTGTAAAATTTTACCAATTGAACATGAACCTTATGCATAAGTCATAAACTTGAAAATTTATCAAAGAAATTTGACAGATTGGGATTGCTTGATGTGTTAGCGTCTGTACCTCCATATTTATTAGTTTGTTAGTTAGCGAGTTGTAATCGTAATGTAGTCGAGGGCTGTTAATAGTATAATTAATTGTTTAATGTTAATTTATTAGACCAACGGCGCCCGATGGCTCCTGTTTTGGTTTTTTTGACGTTATATTACTTTCAATGAGGACAGAAATGTATGAGGGATTTGTCATCTTAGTGCATGGCAAAATAGATTAATCATCAAGCGATTGTAACGCACTTACGGTTCATTATCCACTGTACGGTGACATTGTCAACTCATTTTCACCCTCTTGGAAGATATAAAACGTCTGATTTTCATACATATCTTCACAGTAACTTGTTTTCTTTAGAAAATTGTTATATCTTGTGGTCACACAAGTATTAAATGAATTATATTATTGCTCATATTTTACCTTATTTTCGTCCATTTTGATTGTTGGCAGTTATTTTTTTAATTGAACGGATGAGATTGTGCGGCCATACGTCGTGTTTCAAACGAGTTTGATCCAAATTAATGATACTCTAGAATAGTAGTTAGCGAAATTTTCTTGACATTGATGTAAAGTGTTTATCACTATAGTATATATTGTATAGCTACGCCTTCCTTTGTGCTAGACTTACTGATATATAATCATATCGTATTTCTTATGAACTTGTGATTTGTTTCGGGAGCATTTTTTTAAGCTGTGTTTGTAAAAGACATTAAAAAAGGATTCTTTTGCACTGTAAAGATGGTTTACTTCATGAAAATCTTAGCATTTAATTGATAATATTTTAAAAGTAGATCCGAGCATCTGCATGCAGAGGGCGCCACTTACGATTGAGTCTTAAAGACATCACCCGTTTCGACAAGGCATTGGAATCCTAATATGCAACGTATGCATTCCGAAATCGAACTGAATTTATGGGTCTTTTTTTCCATTCCTTGTTTTCTAAATATACCTATATCTTGCATGCCTCAATATTTACTAGTACGTAGTTCATGCTGTCGGTAGACTAAAACATTGTTACAACAATGTCAATTTGTTAGACGGTGTACTTGATTAGATATTGTTAAGTGTAGTGGGTTGCACTTGAGTTACTACACAGAGTAATCCTAAGCCAGAATTATGTGAGGTTAGAGATTACTTACTACAAATCTTTTAATACATGTTTTGGGCAGTGTTGAAATATATAACATTATCAACAGTTGAAGAACCGGACCTTTAATGTTTGCTGAGAAAATGACTGTTCTTAAGAGTTATGTTCAAGTCACAGAGTCATTAAGCTTCCTACATTAACAGGCCTGGTTTTTTTTGGGTGGGAAATCATCAAATGACTTCTCCCGCTCTGGGTGGAGCAGGAGGGCGTGTCAGACTTTTACTGACTGAAACCCACCCGTGTTCCCTCAGTTGCCTGTGTGCCAGGGGCCGCGGTATCTCTTTCGAACAAACCGCACCCCTGGCAACAGGCCTGGTTGAATCAACTTATAATGGACACATTTTTGAAAATATTTAACACATAGCTATTAGAAAATTGTTCTGCAATATTAAATTGTCACTGTTACTGTAATGCAAGATATTTTTGTAAAAATAACATTTTAAAACGCCACATTGACTGCATAAGTATTATTGTGTATAAGAAAGGCCCTAGTCTTAGGTCATATTTTGCTAGTTTTAACATTTTTGCTCACACACAGCCAATATTTTAGTGAACGATTTTTTATTTGAATTCATATGAAGTGTTGCTAGTTTCTAAAACAGGAACAGTTTAAATTAATTTATGGACTTGCAACACTGATTGGAATGATTGATTGCTATGGCATGTGCTTCCTTATTTACATTGTTTTTTTTTTTATTAATTAGATATATCATGAGTTTTACATGCATCGATTTATTTATATAATATTAAGCGAATTAATTGTTATTATAAGAATTTACGTTGAGATTGTATAAAGTATATGCTATGATTAAATTGATAAGTTGGTATACATTCTTGCTTAGCCTAAAACACATGCAACTTGGTCTGTTAAATGTTCAGTTAAAAAGTTATTTGAGATCGTTAATTAATATGTTGCTTGTATACTTAGGATTAGTGCAGAGATAAGTATTTGAGATTGGGAAGTGTAGCCAAATCTTAGAACCTATTTGGAAAGTGGTTTTTACTAAATGAATTTCTGAAAAAACAAAGGGAGCTGTTATAGGTAATAGGTAAAACGGGCTGTTTTCCGCAACTCCACGTCAGAGCGCGTATTTTGCGTGGGTGGTAGAATAAGTTATTCGATCCACCCCAGCTCCTCGAGAAAGGCCAGCA
This sequence comes from Polymixis lichenea, assembly GCA_949091785.1. NCBI lineage: Eukaryota > Metazoa > Arthropoda > Insecta > Lepidoptera > Noctuidae > Polymixis > Polymixis lichenea. The sequence continues at coordinate 23,937,858 of OX420937.1, forward strand.
ACGCCTTGGTGTTGCTGACAATCTCAAGTAGGGTACCTGGGTTACCGAAGTATTTTGCCCTGTAATTAGCGACCACCGGGCAGTTTAACAGAACATGAGCCGATGTCTCGTCGTTCTCCATGCAGGCCCTGCACAGCGGACAGTCTGTTGCTCCTACGACAAAGAGATGTTTGTTAAATGACCCGTGGGCATCTTACGGCTTCTGTAACTGTACGCAACTGTGGTTTAGTTAAACGGAGAACCTGTTCGTGAGGCGAGCATCGAACGCAGGAAATGCTTCCTTAGCCTGCCTGCACTCACTTAGGTCCAACCATATTTTATGATGTTGATCCCTGGTTCGTTTCCTTACCAGAGTGCGTAGATACCCGAAGGTGTGGCGCAATGGGTTCTGGTCCCACTGGTGCCATGCTCGACCCCCTCCTGGCAAGTTCATCGGCTGCATCGTTGCCTAGCGAACTGCTGTGTCCTTTGATCCACTGAATGGTGATATTGTTGAGGCTACCTACCTCGTTGAGGCTCTGGTGGCACTCGTATATCAGCTCAGAGTCAACTGTGTGACTGTTCAGCGCTTGCAGAACAGCCATGCTGTCTAAGAGTATGCGGATCGAGTGGTCCTTAACTACCCTGGCCATGATGGCAGACTCTACCAGGGAGATGCCCATGCATTCGGCCTGGTACACTGTTATGGACTAAGGGAGTTGTTGATTTATATTACATTTTTAGCGGTCTGAGATATTTGAACTGCTGGAAAATGATATTACTACGAATGTAAGTTATCTGGACTCCTCTACTATATTCTTAATTAACGACAGAGTGACAATCATAGCTATGGCCAAAAACGAATTTATCTAAACTGGCAATAAAAATGGCAGTACTGTCTGATTGTCCAAATTCGAGAAGCATCATAAAAATCGGTCTGTTAGATTTTCAACGCTCGGCTCACTACTGAAAGTTAAAAATCCAATAGCACGCTTCTAGTGTTCGTGAAAATGGGCAGGTTTCGTTATCACTGCACTAAACCGAAGTCATAAATAGTAAAAATTGTTTGTAACACACGTAAGAGTATGCATAGTTGTATAGTGTAAGCGGTTGCAGTTGTTTCTCGTCAAGTTAATGTTATAATTAGGAAAGCATATCTGTAATAAATGTGTGTATATTGAAGTTGATGTTTTATTTTGTGTCCTTGTGTTTTGAAGGAAATAAAAATAGAAATATTTCAAAAAGCATGGGACTTAAACATAATTGGCGGAATGTGGGTGTATTAGGGACTACTCTTATTATTCAGCTCTGTTCAGCTTTTGTCCATAGGAAACAACGATTTTGTATGAGATGCGTACGCATCCGTTTAGTCGCGGAAAGCTGAACGGACTCTATACAAAATCGTTGTTTTCTATGGACAAAAGCTAAACAGTGCTGAATAAGTGCGAGTATTCCTTTATATGTAGGTACACCTCTGCGTAACCCTTCAGGGAAACATGGCGTGATATTATGTTATTTCCGAAAGGAGGCGGTTGCAAGCGCTGCCGTTGCTCAAACTCAAAGCATTTATTTCAATTACAGGCACTTTTTAATTGTCAAGGTCGGTGAGATGAAACTAGTTGCCCATTCCAAAGCGTAGCCGTTGCGAATGAGGTCTTGGTTATGATTCCTGGGTTGGGCAATGTTATTGGGATTGGTGGCCGATTGATGCCAATAGGCTCGCCCCTTATCACAAGGCACTTCACTTACTTAAACATAACTGGTGAATTGTGGGTTTACTATAGGTAAACCTCTGCCTATCCCCTCAGGAAATACAGGTGTGATGTTTACGTTATTTCCAAAGGGCTGGGCGGTGGCCCAGGACAGACCTAAACACAGCCCAAAGAGATCTCGAAAAACTGCAGCAGTTGGCTTGTGTAGGGATCACTAGCTGTATGAGAACTACACACACTGCTGCCCCGCAGGCAATGCTTTTACTGACACATCTACACCTCATCGTGCGGGAGAAAGCAGCTTTGGCCAAATTAGCAGGAACCCTGATCAAAGACTGAGTCCCATGAATCTTTCCTGAGCCTGATCGCATCTTCCTTTTCGTGTGTTCATCATACACACGAATAAAGGAAGATGCCATCAAACGACAACCAATGATGGCATCACCCTGCGACAAAGTCCCGAAATTACAGTACCTACTTTCAAAAATATTACAACATAGTCCTCACGGAAGAACTGTGTTTACTCAGGCCCGAAAGTAGAGATGCGCAAAATGTGTCAGTAAAAAGAAATTAATGAAGTATATCTTTTCGCAAAACGAAGTAGTCCGCTCATTTACTTCAGTACTTCATTTAGTTCAGCAAATCAGAACGAGTCCATATCCTAAGATACCAACAGTGATTGACAAGTCACGACAAATGATGCACTTCACTAGTTCAGTTAAAACTGAACTAGTGAAGTGCATCATTTGTCGTGTCGTATGTCGATTTTCCTTCATATTAAAGACAGGTTTAGGACTGTCAACTTAGAAATATGAATTTAAACAAAACTATTTTTATTAGGTTAGTATGTTTTGTGTTTTTTTTTACTGATAGTTAGAAATTTTTGTCTAGGCTGGCGTATTTAAAAATCGAAATAGCGAAAAGAAAGTCTGAACTAAGTGAAGTAGAGACACATTTGAATGACCACTGATTGAATGATACGTTTATTTTGTGATATGAACTATGAAGTAGTTCATTTCCTTCAATCGTTCGCGAACTACCCATACCCATGTCTACCCCCTTCCCTCCGCTAGGAGTAATAGTGTTCTGTGGTCTACCCGAAAGAGCTGAAAGCATACACCGACGGATCATAGGACGGAGTTTTCTTACACGACCTTAACATAAACATACCTAGCCTGCTGGGAATGTTCAACACCGTCTACCAGGCGGAGTGTGTGGTCATTATAGAAGCGGTGTACGCAACAGAAGCCAGGAGAGTTACGGAAACCCATATACGCATACTCTCCGACGCGCCTTAGTTCTCTAATCCTAAGAGAAAATATATTATAACTCTAGCACTAGAATGTCACAATGCACTACAAAGTGTTATGATATCTAACCGCAACACTCTATCCACTCCTACAGCGGATTACTAGGTGATATTATTATACTCAGTGACGAAGTGGCTAGGACAGCACCTAGCGAGTCAGTCTGTGGACCCAAACCTTTCGTGCCGCCTATCCCCTTCAACGCAGGTGGCTACGGTAGTTCACCCACACACAAACAGAGAGTTGGTGGATCTCGACACCGGGCTGCAGGCAGTCGTTTATTACGCCTGTACAGGAATGGTCGGCACCTGGTGACGTGGACCATCATAAAGCAAACACTTCCACACAATAGGCATAATGTACAGTCCCTTATGCAGGGCTTGCATGGAAGCTGAGGAAACCATTGCACATGTGCTCTTTGAATGCACAGGCGTCACCCAGACTAGAACAGAAACCCTCGGACACCCAAATCTTACACAGATTTTCTTAACAGAATAGGAGACATAATCAACTTCTGGAGAGAGGTGGGCTGGTTGGAATAACCACAGATGGCTGTCATGGCCCACCTGAAGGACTAAGTGCAGTATCCAAATCCTCTCACATGCCTTATGGGTTTGATGATCACCTATTTGCAAGACTACAAGATTGGTGAGGTAATGTAGGTACTGAAAACAGGCATGCAAAGTTATAACATTATCCTTTATTTACAAAAAATACACTAGTTACATTATTATTTTAATAGGTACATTATATTGTATTTAACATAATTACAGACAGGTGAGTGATTTTCCTCACAATTAGTGATCTGTGGTACTCCAAAGGACTATTTCCATACAGTCTTTCTAGAAGCAAACCTGTAATTCTTGCCTTTTAAAATCTGAAAACGAAAAACAACACATTTAACAATTTATTTTAATTAAATTAACATGGTTATTAACCAATTACTTAAAATAATTAAAGACAGACACATAAAAAGAAAATATTTTATTATGACTTTTAGGTAAAAACATGAACATATAATCTCTTTAAGGAAATCTTAAAACGGTTGACACTTCCCGTGACCCAAGGGCTGGTTTTTACCTTGGCTAGAGGCTGAGCATTGTTATAAGACGTGGCAATGCGGCCAGTCTCTTGGGTACATCACCAGACGACAGTGATGCGGATGAATTTTTTGACACTTTATTTTTAACCGACTTCAAAAAGGAGGAAGTTCTCAATTCGTCGGAACCTTTTTTTTAGTTTATTCGTTTTAGTTAAGTTAGGATATAGGAAATTTGTTGTTTGTTTAAAATTAACACAAGGATATTAAAGCTAGTATATTATTATTTTATCTAGCTTATCAGCATTTGAGTTTTAATAAATACAACTTGTAACCACCTACAGGCCAGATGGCTCTGCAAAATGAAGAATGTAGTTGGGCAGATTATTTTAATGCTTTTGCAGACAGTCTCGTCATGACACAGTAACATGCATGAAACTATTGTCAGACTGTCAGACATAAAGTGATGTATGTTAATGGAGGGGATCATGAGCATCTGTAAGTGGGAGAACGCTCCGACGAGGAGGTGGCTATCTTATTCCGATGATCAGATAGTAGCTGCATAGTAACTACCTGATCTGAGTTGCTATTTTTAAGATAAACCAAGAAACTTACTATGACCTCTGCTTAATTATCGCACCAGTGATTGTCCCGTGTCGCTGAATCAAGCACTGTTTGTTCTCCGTTTCCAGGCAGACAGTGGGCGGCTTCAGGTTAGGCTGTATCTTGCACGCCTGCTCCGATATCGCGACTACAATACCCGCTGAGTCAACGTGCGCTGTTCCTTTCGCAGCTAAGCAAAGGCCTTGGTGGTCGGCTACCAGACAGCCACTCACGTTGGGCGTCGACATTATCTCTTCAACTACTCTGTCCAATTCCTTCTCCATGATAATTGAGTTTTATGAGTAGATACGCACCAAATTGTATAATTTTGTTTACGTTTCCACAAGCACAAAGATCGTTTAGATCGTAATGTCATTTTCGTTCTGTCAAATAACTGCTACTTGCTAAGTGCTAAGTCGTTCCAAAACTACAAATAGATGTTTGAGCATGCCAAATATTTGGTCTCCTCTTAAAGGACATCAAACCCTCTTTTAATCGCATAATCATAAAATCTTTATTTATTTTAATATCATAAATTACAGGTACTGGTTATTAAAATGTTTCTTACTATTTTTGATATTGATTAAACTGTGGAAATAAGAATAATTATTTTGACTGACACAGAATGACTAAAAAGAAGCGACTCCACTCAGTTTATGAACGTACACACAAATCTCAATCTCAAAATACATGCGTTCATATTCAAAGGAAAGTCACTGATGTAAAGAATATTGTTCGTTCAGATTACGCCGCAAAAAAGCTCTCAAATAGGTAGGCACACAGAAAGAAAACCAGTAGAAGTCGTAGAACGCTTCATTAGTTCGCAGCGTACCCAAGCTCACACGAATACAAGTTAATTGTATTTCGTAACACTAAGAAAACTTTGGTCCGATTGAATGAAAGTAGAAAATATGTCATTCGTTTCATAATTGATAATAAACCACAAAAAAATGAAGAAAAAAAAGAAAAAAAAGAAGAAAGAGTTGTTTTTTGTCTACTCTTTTTATATATTTATTACTTTTTCCGTTTAAAGCGCACACGCAATAGTTTAATGAGCAAGTTACGCTACTCGCCGCTAGATGTCACTGTAATAAACGTATTCAATTTAAAGTTGTATTTCGCTACAGATAAGATTTATATTTGCGTAACGAGGTCATTACTATTCGTACTCCTCTAGTGATGTATCACTGTCGTTGACTTATTTATCGACATTCCGTTTTATTTTCAAACAAACTATGGTCAACAGCTAGAGTCGATAAATATTATTATGTTTGAAATCAAGTGTTTATATATATTTATTCTAATACATACTTACGATTTACAGAAAGTATATTTAAGAATTCTTATGTTATACCACTAATCCGATTTTGGAAATTATTTTATTGATAGAAAGATACATCCTGTGGTGTTTCTTTCTATTTTATGCGATAGATATTATACTATGCGATTAGATAATACGGGTACACTACTTCCTACTGACATTGGAAGCCTCCGCTTTCGCCTGCGGATACACTCGTATTATGTTTAGCTTGACTAATTCCGTAACGGACTTTGATTAAATTTGGTATATTAGATAGATCTTAGATGTCAGACTAACACATATGCCACTTTATACTTAACAAAGAAAGAGGTTCTATGTTCATTTGTAATTATTTTTCGCATGGTCGAATCTTAAGTAGAATTAGAAAGCACTTACACACATACGTTTGTATGACCAATTAATGGAAATGTGTTCGATTACTAATACTGCAGAAACAAAACGCACGCAAGGTCAAATTTTTCCCTATATATCATAGGACCCAGAGAACATTGTAAGTTTAAAATATCAGTAACTCATTATCGATAGCGGTAATCTCTAATTGAGTAGCTGACTGTAACGTGTACATAGTTGGAATCTTCGCGAATAATATGTTTGAGTTTTTAAAAGAAAGTAGACTTTTAATTAGATACTATAAAGACAACTTTTACTTGTCTTATTTAATAAAATATTGTTTTTCAAATTACTTACCGATGGCTGTGCCGATGGTATGATATACCTACCTCCATTTGATACATTTTTAGTTCTGCTATCATGTTTACATTGTAAAACAGCACAATAAGGCATGTTTGTATTTTTTTGTCAAGTTCTTTTCTCCGTGGCGGTTGTAACAAGACTGATGTGCGTGGTGTGTGCGCTGAAGCAGACCTATGCAAAACTCCGCAAAGCTCGGGGTACGCGGGCCCCGCCTACTTGCGACTTCTACTGGTTTTTTTTTCTGTGGGTAGGCATCTTTCATAGGTGGGTAACTAGGTACTACAGGTTTACATCTATATCACCAGTGACCAGAAATAAGTTAAATCATGGATTAGGTCAATACTATTTAGTCGTAGTTACATAATAGTACATAGCTAAATGCGGAAATGGAGCCAGAACCTATCTAAGCAAGGTCGTAGACGCCGACTGCCGAGTTCCAGTAGTACACTTATAAACCGCAACCTTAAGTTAATCGGTTTATGCGACTGACATTGGCACACATTTCGGGTAATACCTCCTATTATTATTAATATATATACTATAGTTACAAATTCTGTTAGTTATTAAATACCTATTCATGACCCAAAATTAAAATATAATGTAAAATATGGTCCAGCCAACCTATCCCTTGTAACCCAAGATATAAAAAGATACGGTAAAGGAAGATACGTTCTTACATCAAGATAATACGGGTTGATTGCAATATAACTAGTTATTCGTTTGAGATTAAAACGAAGGTAAAATTACGGTAGTTTGACCTGCACAGGATATCATTACATACATACCGGTTAGAAATGATGTGCATAATACTGTAAAGTTAATAAATGTATAGGTAAACGCACTAAAATTTCAAGTTCAAGTGGACATGTTTTTTGGTCTTGAAAAACCAGTATCTTACCATACCTTCTGTTTTTAGTTCCATTATTATCGTCGACGGGGCTGCTCGTGCCGTGGATTTTAACGCAGTTGCCATGTTACAACTAATTGTGTACAGTTTACTTATATTCTTAACTTTTCTAGCAGTGTTCGATATTATAAGACTTTGTACGCATGACAATGAGACGTCCACGCGGAGGCTGAGAATGTGGTCTGGTATGTACCTAACTCCCATACATTGTCCTAGTGAAGTACGTTTATTAACATGTTTACACGACAAAGTGTATTTTTTCCTTGTCAATATTTTTTTCGAATGAGTAGGTACCGTTTGTATGATTAGGTAAACAGTTGTTGCATACGGAAACATGAAAGTACAAATATATGAGTACGTTCTTCGATCACTACTAACCTACTTATACCTACTAAAATAGACACTTATTAATTATTTTTAATTCATAATACTAATTATATGAATTGACCTCGTCATAATATCGTAAAGGTTTATGAAAACGCTTTCGTTTGGCTCCTAAAGGGTATGGATAGCGACGCAGAGGATGTTCAATCCCTCCCCAACCAGCACCCTAATTGCGTAACTCACGATTAATCATAATCTGTTTCGTTTTGAAACAGATTGCTAAACCATTGCTTTATATGTTCGAAAAGTGTGTCTGCTCAGCAACGTAAATAACGCAATGAATATTGTTGAACTGTCAATATTAAACCGATTATGATTAATCGTGAGTTACGCAATTAGGGTGCTGGCCTTAAAAATAAGATACTGTTACTTTCAATGGGGACTAAGGGGACGTAAATATAACTTAGGGGGAAATATAACTTTAACTAAATGTAAAAATTGTAAGTGTTTAATTAAAATAGCTTTCCAATTATTATTTATGTTATTAAATTGTTATCCAAATTGAATTAAGTATTCAGTTCATGTACCTATAATTTTATTATAATTTTTAAATTTTAGTAACTAAGTTTATTTTTAAGAAATAGTTATCAATTAATAATACCCTTTGCTGTGCTCTAACAGGGTCTACAACGGCTCTTAGCTCTAAGCCTTTTGTTAACATCTTTGTTTTTACCTTGTGGAACGCAATTAAATGAATATGAATATGAATATGACGTGGCAGATGCAATACATCTATGTAAGGACACAAAATAGAGAAAGGCTAGATATAGAAAACATGTCTAGCCACTTTTAATTTAACAACATTAACCAGTTTGGATTCGTTTGTATTTGCATAAAATCAATTTGTAAGCTATTAAATACCGTGGTATTTTTATAAATTTTTCACAAAACTGTTTAAAGTTTTCTGAGCGTGAGTTCTATGGGAACTTCTTACTCCGCACCTTTATGCTTAGATGACTGATCTTATAACTTTGCAATTCCTGTAACATCCCTTACTTCATTAATCCCACCATTACGTATCTCCGATTCTTCTACATTTCTACCTGCAGGTATCGTTAAGTGAAATGGCGAAATTACTTCTCACTTGATTGAGAAATCAGAAAAAGGTCAGCGGAAACAACCATAACATTAAACATATATTATTTAAACTTTTCGCACACAAAAAAGGTACAAAGGCGGACTTAATGCCTTAGGCATCTCGCAAAGAGGAAGGCGGCGCACGTGATGCAGTACATGCGCCCTCACGGCCGTGGCCTTCGCAGGAGACGCTCTGGGCGTCGGGATTCCCAGGCTGATTCCCGGCCAACGTAGACACGGGCTTGCGGACGGCGAGTAATGGGTAGCTCGCTGTCCGGTAAGGACCAAGCCCGGGTCGACGGCGCGTTGTGTTCCACGCGCACCTCAAAGAGATGTCAGCAACAACTGATGGGGCCCGCAAGGGCCGATGCCTGCCAGGGGTGCGGGTTGTTCGAAAGAGATACCGCGGCCCCTGACACGCAGGCAACTGAGGGAACACGGGTGGGTTTTAGTCAGTAAAAGTCTGACACGCCCTCCTGCTCCACCCAGAGCGGGAGAAGTCATTTGATGATTTCCCACCCAGAAAAAAACAATGCCTTAGGCATTCTCTACCAGTCAACCAAGGGTGGTGAAGAGATTAGATGGCAGGTGCTTTGGTTGAGAGGAATAATGATACAAAATACTGTTCAAAATACAATCATCATAATTAATTATACATAACAGGATACACTAAGACATAAATAGATTAAAAACTTATAATATATATAACTACATAAATATTTACTATAATATATACTTATAATATATATTATATAAATACATATAGGTATACTGATTAAAGGGAGAGGAGATGAGATGACTCTACGCTAATTGTTTTCAAAGTAACTCTCCAATTTCCGCTTAAATGCATACCGACTGGTGGCCGTTCTAATATCGAGAGGAAGCGCATTCCAAAGAAGAATGGACTGAATATGAAAGGACGAATGAACAAAGTCAGAAGTATGAGAAGGACAGAGTAGCAGAAGATTGTTAGAAGAACGCAGATTTTTAACTTGAGAAGAACATAGAAATTGGAAGTGAGACACACGATAAGAAGGAGGAGTGGGAGAGTTGAGAATGGAGAAAAGCGTGGTCAAACCGCGCAAACTTCTTCTTTGGCGAATGGACATCCATTTGAGCTCAGACCTATAGCTCGACACATGGTCATATTTTCTGAGGAAGATACAAGTTAATGGTGATAAACGTAGATTCATCATCATCATCTGCCTAGCCTTTTCCCAACTATGTTGGGGTCGGCTTCCAGTCTAACCGGATGCAGCTGAATACCAGTATTTTACATGGAGCGACTGCCTATCTGACCTCCACAACCCAGTCACTGGGTAACACGATACCCCTTGATAAGACTGATTAACCTACCTATTATTAAAGGTACCTATGAACATACTATGCACCGTGTTTTTGGCAAATAATTACTTTGACCGTAAGAGGCGCCAATCACTTAGCTGAGGAGTTCATATTAAAAGGTCACTCTTGAGTCGATTGCTCACAACCTATTGATACTGTGAACACTTATAATTGAATGCTTTCGTCACTGAACGGATTGGTTCTTGGGTGCCGTGCAGGGGCGCATTCTGGGTCCCATAATTAAACCAACCTTTTTGTTGAAAGTGACATATAACCAAGTTTAGTTATGAAATGTTATTGATAGAAAACAAATTATTAGTTACGAAAAGAGCAATAAAAGTTTATGTTTACGATCGCGCACAGCGACTGAGTAACTATTGGGACATTGTTATTGTAATTTAATTGTTCTCATGCAATTACATGGTCCTCGTTAAGATGTGTTTGAAGTTTCTTGACACCATTATTTTAGAACTACGTTGGCTTTTTCAAAATCTTATGCAAATGTGTTGAATGTGAAATGTGCTTGTTCGTTGTTCAACGTAATAAAAATTTAAATATTAGTAGGTAAATTAGACTAATTATTTTGTAAGTTAGGATGGTTCAGGGTAGAAGGTAATCGTGTATCTACCTAGAATATGAGGATAAAAAAGATTTACTCACTTCGTTTCCATGTTAAGAAATTCTCCATAGATTCTCTCTATTAGTTAAACTACTATAAAACGAATAGCTGAAAAAGTCTATCAATATGTTACCTATGCTCCTTGTCGTCCCTTAAAACGGCACTTTTTTCTACATTGACACTAGACGGTAGAATACTGGGTCTCAAGTCTGCTATTACAATAGTGTCAGAATGGTCTATCATTAATTTCATCATTGTTGATTTTGACAAGTTTGGTAATCTACTAACATAATGGCGTCATTATGACTTTCCAATGGTCAGCCACTGAAATTGCATTTATTGGTAATCTCGTACATAATGACAAATGAATGACTGCTAAAATTTAACACTAATAAACTAATTAATAATATGTAAAAATATACTGTATATGAAATCGGGCATGAATAAATGTTAAAATTTAGTAGTCGTTTTTGGAAAATAATTTCAACTGCTTAACGGGTTTTATAATAATGGCAATACGACAATGCCATTATAACACAATTCTATTACGAGACCATTGACCGACCAATGATCGACCATTATGAATTTAGTAGATTACGAACTTTTAGCAAAATGACAATGGGATCGTGTCGGAATGACGAATTTATAAAAATAGCAGACTTGGGCCCCTGCTTTAACTTAATAGTACCTGCCTTTAAAGGGTGTAATCACTACATATTACTTATAATTCACTACATCACAACATTATTATAAAATAAAGTCACCCCGACCCCCGCTGCGTCTGTTTGTCTGAACGCAATAGGTAAGTAAACTCAAAAACCACTACACGGTTTTTCATAAGGTTAACCAAAGGACGGAGTAATTAATGAGGAAGGTTTAGGTGTACTTGTACCTAATTCTTTGAACTTTTGTGTAAATTGGCTGAAATATGACAATTATTGCTGAAGATGTTGCAAAATGATCACGCTGACTGGGAGCTTTATTGGTGTGCGCCACGTTAAACCAAAAGAATTTTACCTAACTAAAGGAAAACTCTGGTAAAAATCTCGGTAGACAGTACTACGTTGAGGTGGGATATTTTCCGATATCCACCACATCCACGCAAGCGAAGCCAGGGGCAAAACATAGTTGAAATAAAAATTGAAAATTAAATAAGTACTAACAATAGCTACAATACAAGGCGACTAAAAATACCGGCTTAATAGATATGTACGTAACAGATAATTTACTATGCTAGATAGAACCTTGAAGAGTCAGTCGAATTTCGTTACACCGCACCGGAGCTAGCGGAATGGCGGTCATTGCGAAAGTCTCTTTTGGTGGGTGCTTGATACTTATCGTGATGCAATTCAATGTGTACAAATTCTCAAAGTTCGGAGACTAGATTCGTGGATTTTGTAACGAAATTGTTCAATATTGCAAAAGTATCTCTATGAAGTACTTACACGTATGTTAAGTGTGAATGTTTTAAAAAATTTCCATCGGAATTTCTCGGTCCGGAGACAGGATTTGAGCACGGTTGATGGCATAAAGCTGGCCTCATTATATGGGACTTAAACTTTACATAATTGGTGGAATGTGTGTAGGTACTCAATGCCTATACCTCTGCTTAAACCCTCACAAATTATAGGCGTGTCGGCGTGATGTTATTTATCTCTACAAATTGTAAAAATATGCGCCAACTTCAATCTCGCATCAAGCTTTGATCGAGTTCTTTACCTACCAATTTAAAATACTCGATAAATAAACATGCGATGCGATACATTCTTTAAATAAATCTCATAGAAACCTGTACCAATTAATTACCTAGCCAAAATCATGTTTTTAACTGATATCTCATATCACGACGCAATGTATAGATCAGCTGATTTTTATTTTACGATTTCAGGGTTGATCCCATAGTAAAAGTTGTTCATAATAATGAGTACAATGATCCTTTTAAAGGATTAAAACGATAAAAAAATAACGGTGTATATTAACGCTATAACAACGCCATGAATGTTGTGGAACTGTCAAAATGAAAGCTATTCCGATCGATTTATCAGTAGATAGTGTATTACCCGAATACCTCTCTGGTAAATTAATTATAATAGTCGCTTCCCGTATTTTTTTTTCCCTATTATAAGTTCGAATAGAGACTTGGCGCTAAAACATTCGTTTTTATCAAGGAAGTAGATTTAGATGAGCTCATTATTTTTACAATCATTATAATTTCAAACACTATTTAATGCGGATTAGATTGCTTCTAGTCTAGTAGTTCAAGAATAAACAGCTGGTTTATTCTGTAAATCTCATCGTGAAAAATGTAGGTGAAGTGAGCTTGAAGTGGTGATGGCCACAATTTACAAGAAGGTCGTAAGTTCGAACCCACACTGGCTTTACTTTGTGTAAATTATTTAATCACAACTGCTCCCAAAACAGTGAAAGAAAACATTATGACCGGCACATCCTAGAACCAAACATTTGAAGGCATATGTTGACATCTATCGAGCCGCACTGGGCCCGCGTGCTGGATTACCGCCCAGGTCCCTCTCCCTGAGAGGAGGCCTGTGTCCCAGCAGACAGCAGTGGGAAAATTATTGGCTGATGATAATGATGAGCTTGAACTTAGCTGTCATTCCATCTGATACTAGGGATTGACACTATTGACAGCTCATTTCACCTACGTTTTCACGGTGAGATTATGCAGAATAAACCAGTTCTTTATGCTAAAACTTTAGCAGAATAGATTGGCACTACAATACGTGACAAGACTGACGACTCTGTGAACGTATTATTTCATTCTTATTTTTGAAGAAGCTTGTCATAGAACCTTTGAATCTTTTGGTAATGGTTGAGAACATCTGAGACGAATAGTAGGTAAATGTGTTTACCACATTGATATACAATGAAAAACAAACTTAAATTGAGTTACTTACCCATTTCCTGTAAATTCAGTAGTTCCTCATACTATAACTACCATTACCATGTACATATAAGGTAGCCAACATAAAAATTGTTATTTACCTACCAATGTTTCACATTGTGAATTTATGCGGTACCAATACTGTACCTTGGGGAACCCCGACCATCACCGGCACTGCTAGCGTTAGCATTGATGACCTTTGAAGATAGACATAAAATAACGACTTGGTTCTTTGGTCAGTGTTCCACGTGCCATTATAAAAACAAGATTTTCTTGTCTTGTTTTTTCTTCACACGTATTGTTCGTATTCAAATCGCCAGATAGCGCTAAAAGTGTTTCTTGCGAAAAATTTATGTGACGACAATTTTGTTTCAGCTCCGTACGATGTGGTGAAGAATACACTCAAAGGCATGAAGACCCTGAAAGAGGAGGTGCCTGCAGCAGGCCCTGACTCCAAACCATACAGCATATCAGAGACAGTCTGATGATAACTGGAGGAGAAGTTGGAATACCTTTGCGGTGTTTAGTATTAATGTATGATTAAGAGATTTTAAGGTCGATCGATTCTTATCCTCATAAAATAAATATTATCTATAGATTGCAGAAACTAATGTCTTCGGTTTCGCCCAATAATAGTTAAATATTATGATAAAGTAAAGCTGACACTGACCTGCAGATTGCAAAAAAATAAATTGAATGTAATTTGAATTGAATTGAATTGAATTGATGTGAAGTCTTATTACAGTACGGGCAACTGCGTGCCAGTGGTAACAGTTTGTCTTCCTCATTATCATTTCAGCCGAAAGACGTCCACTGCTGGACATAGGCCTCCCCAAAAGGGGAAGGGGGGGGGGGCAAACGCGGGGGGTTTGCCATAATAGCCACCCTTGGCAGGCGGGTTGGCGAACAGTTTGTGATTGATACTTATTACCTTTATGTTTTTCATCATCTGCCTAGCCTTTATCTAATTATGTTGGGGTCGGCTTCCAGTCAATGTGGATGCAGCTGAATGCCAGTATTTTACCTGGAGCGACTGCCCATCTGACTTCCACAACCCAGTTACTGGGTAACACCCCTTGGCAAGACTGGTTGTCAGACTTTCGGGTTTCTGAGTACCCGGAACGACTGTCAACGATCTACGAAAAATGACAGCAGGGACCAACCAGCTAAATGTGCTTTCCAAGGCACGCAGGGAGCTTGGTATGTACCTAAAGATGTTTTGTGTTTATTCTCAATGTTGCGGGTTGTGGCTTCAGTAATTTTATCAGGCATTAAGGGCGATTTTTGTAGTGCAAGTGTTACTACTGGTGTGAAATTGACTGTTCCTACATTTAATACAAGTCCGATATTTAAAAAAAAATATGTTTGGTATCATTGCAAAAGTCAAAATGGTTTTGCTGCAGTGCTATTCTGTAAAAATCTCAACGTGAAAACTAAGATTAAGTGAACTGTGATTCCACCTAACGCTTAGGGATTGACAGCTCACTTCAAACTCACTTCACCGAAGCTTTCATGGTAAGATTTTTACAGAATAGCACACAATTGGTAGTGCTGTGACCCAATGGCTGGTCGATGTGGACCATGCTAGTTTACCTACTAGATAGCATTTTTTTTTTTTTTTTTGTTATTTACTACAACTATATTGTTACTATGATTAAAACAAAATACTTTTAAATTGTGGCAGTTTTATTTGAGAATTTCCATCACCGTAGTTACGAGCATAAAGCCATAACTGTGATTAAATACAGGGTGCCAGGTACATCCACGCACAAACTGTTTATCCATGAATTCAGTAAGTACATAATTCTGAACCTAAAAAAATCTGCTTTTTCAAAGAAAACACCTACGCGGTTAAACTGTATGGCAAAGTTGTAATTTTTTTATAACTGGCGAAAACTTTCTACGGTTGTCTAGAAACATGTGCTGAATCATGTGTTGTGCCATGGTTCTAGCAGTTTTATTTTAGAGTTTTCATCACTGTGTAGGTACTCTGCAGTCAAAAGGTGGCTTAATAATAAAGCTACCCAAAAACCATAACCCAATATTTTTTTTCCCATTATGTATCCTGAAATAGTACAACCAGGGGTTGTCATTGAGTGCACTTGCATAGTGCGTACAGGGATAATCGTCGGTTGGTGCCTCATTTAATTAAATTTGTCTAACTAAATTTAACTCCTACTACCAATAGGGCTGCCAACTTTTTTGACAAAAAAAAAAAACGTATGAAGTGGTTTGAATAGGAAAAAAAAAAGTATTTTTAAAATTCCATGTTTTTATTGCCTTAAAAACGTATTTTTGTGTGCTTTTAGCACATGCTAACAATTTTTTTCTATATTTAAAAATCTAAGCTTGTTTGACAATCAAAATTGAAATAAACAATTCGTTTTTAATTAAATTTATTGACGCTCTATTTCTCTCTTCTCGCCACTTTAGATTCCTGATTACTGATAAACTCTTTCAGTGAAAGCTGAAGTGGCGGGAATGGATAGTAAATAAGAAATACTTTTTTTTACATTTAGTACAAGTCTTTGTCCTGTCCTGTTAAATTAACATCACATCTGACATCTAACATTTCGTTCAGTAATTATAAATCGTTTCCGTCATCCGTTTCATAGTAAAGTACCCATAATTAGTGTTTTGTTTTAGGCATCACAGTAAAAGTTGGAAATAAAGTATTTTCACATACTTTATTTGTATGCAAAAGTATAAAGTATAAATACCAAAAATAAAGTAGGATACGTTAGTATAAAGTATGGTTGGCAACCCTAACTACTACTAACTAAATTAAAAATTAAAGCGAGTTGGTTTCGGCCACTCTTTCGCCTTCCAAAGGACCGGCACCACACCGTCCCGAGATAAGTAAAAATATAGAAATAATAAAAACACCAGTGACAAGTGACTAGTCTATTACTGTCCCACTGTTGGGCAAAGGCCACCTCTCATACAGAGAAGGCACGAGCATTGAGCTCCACGCTTGCCCAAGATTATATTAACCAAGTAAGTATACACCTATTTATGTCCGTGACTGTACAATCCTGGTTATGTTGCAGTCACCCAGTTTCAACTTAATACGGTCAGATGGCAGTCTAATGATATGAGGATGATTAAATATTCTCCTTAATTAACAAATACCTTTAGCATTTACATAAATAGATCTATGACACTGTTTTTATTGTCAAGCAGTTAATTTATGTAATGGTTTCGCATATGTTCTACGTCGTTTAGATACATTCATACAAATCTCGAAAAGGCTAGTTGACACTTCCCGTGGTCCAAGGGCTGGTTTGTGGCCAGCGGCTATGCATTGCCATACAACGTGGTAATGCTGCCAGTCTTTTGGGAACATTACCAGTCGACAGCGACGCGGATGAATTTTTTGACGTAATTTTTTAATTTGTGAATAAGTTTAGTTAAGTTAGTATTACCTATATTTGTTTTTTATTTACAGAAATAAAAGTCGTCACATATTACAGAGATAATAATATAGGAAAATAATATAACATTAGGTCACGCCTTGTTTCTCCGAAAGGGTGGGGCATAGGTGTACCTTTAGTATACCCACATTTCGCCAGAATAGTGGGTCAGCCTAGTGCCATCAACCGGGCACAAATCCGGACTTCGGACAAATACAAAAACCCAATATCACTTTGCCCGATCTGGGAATCGAACCCAGGACCCCACGCTCAGCTGTAGTATTTGCGACCACTACACCAACGAGGCAGTTTAGATATCCCCGTTCCACAAATTATTATGGAGGTCAGATACTGATCTCAATATAAAAAAATATAGTTAAAGAAAATTAACTTAATTACGTAGTTAATTGTTTTCTAAGTTATTGTACACACGGCTGCACATCAATTCAAAACGTTTATTTCGGACAGTAATAATATTTTACACTATGTTCACATCACTAACACTATCACTACATAGTATAAAACAAAGTCGCTTTCTCTGTCCCTATATCCCTATGTATGCTTAAATCTTTAAAACTCCGCAACGGATTTTGATGCGGGTTTTTTTAATAGATAGAGTGATTCAAGAGGAAGGTTAATATGTATAATACACTGACCTCCACGCGGGCGAAGCCGCTGGCAAAAGCTAGTAATTTATAAAATCAGAATAAACTGAATACAAAATTAAATTATGATTAAATTAAATTAAATTAAATACAATCCATACATAAATCCTATACAATGCGAGATCAGCTTATACTGGAAATGTATAGCTTGATTTGTAGCCGGTGTGTACAACGGTGGTCTTAATAGTGGGTATAATTTTTGACAGTTACTATTATCATATTCTAATGCATGATTATTATTATTATATTATAATGCATGATTGTAGAAAATATTCGTAGTACGTAAGTACCTACCTAAAGTATTTATTTTATTTCTGAAATTTGGTGAGAATTTATAATTTGTATCTAACTATTTCTATTTGTAAGGGACTTATTAGAGAATGGGCAGTAGCCTGCGTTCTCTATTCATTTTACCACCATACTGCGATCGCCAAACCGCCTGCCAAGCGTGGCGATTATGGCAAACCCCTTCCCGTTTGGAGGAGGCCTATGTCCAGCAGTGGACGTCTTCGGCTGAAATGAGATGAGATGATGATGATGTGATCTATTTCTAAAAAACCCATTTCCATAACTAAGTAGAAAGTGAAACTACAATATGTGTGTTACCTAAACCTAAAGTTCGCTTTTAATCCCAAAGACTAATTTGAAATGTAATGTCAAACTCCTGTAATCAAAAATAATAGATAAAAAAATCTAAAAAACACGCTTTAAAAACCAAACCAAAAAGCAGAAAATAATTTCAAAAAAGCGTGGGTTGCTTTTTGAGGTATTTTTATAATCAAAATTCAAATAATATCAAGCAGTGTAGAAGAAGGATATCAAGAATTGTCTTTTAGGTTTTTAAAATATATTATTTATTTTAAATTTTTAGGACTGCTAAATACAAAAGCGTGATTTTTCAGTTACAAACATGCTTACAAACAAACACACAGGTGAAGCTAATAAAACCGTATTAAAAAGGAAACAAAAAGACTTGAAATATCAGATTAGTCTCTGAGATTAAAAAACGCACTAGCATTTTTAGCACCAAGTGGCAATTAAAGCTAAATACAGATATTCATATAGTTAACGCTAATTAATACAAACTTGTAAAAAAAATATTACTTTTTACCCACCTAGGTTACACCTAATATATTATAATTTTAATATAATAACCCGCAAAAAATACACGCATAATATTCTAATTATGCGTGTATTCTATTTTTAGAATAGTTTTTTGTTACTTTTATACTGGTAAGTAATTAATTACGTAGCGTAAAGGCTCCTGCAGACAGGCGCGACGCTATGCATTTTTCATAAAAATTGTTCGACTAGAGTTGCGTCGCGCCTGTTTGCCTTTACGCTACGTAATTAATTACTTACCAGTATAAAAGTAACAAAAAATATTCTAAAAATAGAATAAATGTTTGAAAGAATGTCCAAATAAAACGTTTGGAATGTCATGTCTAGTTTTTTACGCTGTTGCTAAAGCTTATATGATGATATAGGTACTTGTTTACTAAAAATAAATTTATTATGTACATAGGTAGTTCCCATACTTTTGACTACACGCGCGTGCGTGCGTAGTTTCAAAGCACGTTTTTAGAAGACCAGTCGTTTGACTACAGTAATTATGGCCGAGGTTTTAATTTGCCTTTTGGACAGACTGGTAACACTAAGATATGTACCTCACTACTATGGTGTACTATGGTGGCGCTGCCAGGTCGCGTTGCCAACAAAGTACATGGTTGGCTACGCAACCAAGTGGACGCCAACGCTAGATGAGCCACCCACTACACTATAGCTGTATACATTTAGGGGTTTGAGACGCTTACAAAGAGATGTCAGCACCAACTGGTGAGGTTCGCTAGGGGCGATGCCTGCCAGGGGTGTGGGTTGTTCGAAAGAGATATCGTCGCCCCTAGCACACAGGCAACTGAGGGAACACGGGTGGGTTTTAGTCAGTAAAAGTCTGACACGCCCTCCTGCTCCACCAAGAGCAGGAGAAGTTATTTGAGGATTTCCCAACTTAAAAAAAAAAACGCTTAAACGTCAACAATGTATGGTTTAGCAGTCATTAATCATTACTTAACTTTAAGTAACGTTTATGAATAAAGGGATTCGTTAATATTGTAGTTTTCGAAAACCGAGCGTGATTCTAAAAGCGAACTCTGAGCTTTGCTCCTTTCTAATCTAAGATAATAACCTCAGTACACATTATGTACAAATCTCTAATACACTAGGTGCACAGTTCCAATTGGGCATTACTTAAGGAGAAGAGCTGACAAGAAGTTTTGTAGGCCCGTCAACAAGTAACAGGTACTCAAAAAAAACAAACTATCTACAAGGCCTACATCGTAAATTCACATTTTCGTGTTCCACCAGCCACCACACTGATTCCAGAATCCAGATAATCTCTACGATTAGACCTAAGAACACAGCCCAAGCTAGACATGTTATAAGTGTTAGAACGTAAGTACCTTGTTCAATCTACATGCACAAAAACGATCGCCTGCTGAATTATTCATAGCTAACTTCATTTTGAAAATGTTGCATGCATCAATATTTCAGGCGTCTGAATTTTAAGTTCTCTACGTATAAGTAGGTAGTAAGAAACTAGATATTTCTTTTTTTTGTAATCATATGATAATAGGATTAATTCGATTTGGTAAATCTTATCTCAAATATTATGGCAAAAAGAGATTACCAAGCCCGTATATCTTCCGGTAAACCAGCCAAAGTTGATAAGCAGTGACATAAGAGAGGTTTATAGGTCAATCGCTATAACGTAACGTGAGAGTGCCAGAGTGGGCAACAACACTCGCTCCGTCAGTGTGGCTTGTGCCGTCATGTTGGCGCGTTGTGCGCTTTCCCACCAAAAATAAGCATTCCATTTCCGAAAAAAAAACACGGATATTCGACTTCCATCACAAATAAACTGAATCAGTGCATTTATAACAGAAACAATGTTTTTATTACTAGTTTTAGCGTTAGTGGGGTCTATTGCCCTGTGTTTTATGCTAATAGATTCCCTATGGAGTGTTTTGGAGCTGATATCTTCGTATTTGATGCCTTACTTCCTACCTTCTGAGGTGCACACGCTGTCCAAGAGGTTCGGACCCTGGGCTGGTGAGTAGATTGTTTTTTTCTAAATTTAATAGCACATGTTTCGATGTTGTTTACGTACATCGACTTAGGTTAGCGCATGCGCCCTACAAACTCGTATATAAAAGCAGGTTTTATGCCTATATTTAAAAGAGGGAAATACTTCCTGACCTTTATTGATTATTCTATTTTTATTACTGTTTATGTGTAGTAATGCTATTGGTCCAATTCCAATCTGTTTTAAAATGATAAGGAAGGCTATCAATTGATGTAAAAAACGTGCTTGTCATTTGAAAAATTGCGAACACTTCCTCTGTACATAAATATTTTCGGTATTCAATACTAGTTTAATGTGGGTACTTGCACGTTTAATTATCATTCTAATTTTAATTGCTCAGCTCAGTGATGGATTAGTGATGTGATGACGTTTGGTGACGACATTTCCCGAAGCAGTTTTAATTAACTGGATTCTAAAATGGATAAAGAATTCAAAATCGAATGCGCGATAAAACCCCGTCGCGATATTTTTACGTGCGAACATGGGCTTACTTCTGCATTTTCCTGTAAGAAAATTTTCAGCACTATCTCGGAGTTCATGGAACTTCAGAGAGAGGTAGGTTTAACTCTGGAACCACAAATTGACACCAGTACAGCTGCTGGATCCGGAAGTTTAAGTTTGGTAGAAGCCCTTGTCACAGTCATCATTATCGGCGTCTGCCAGGGGTGCGGGTTGTTCGAAAGAGATACCGCGGCCCCTGGCACACAGGCAACTGAGGGAACACGAGTGGGTTTTAGTCAGTAAAAGTCTGACGCCCTCCCGCTCCACCCAGAGCGGGAGAAGTCAGCGTCAACTATGTTGGGGTCAGTATCCTGTGGAACCTGATTCAGCTGAATACGCCTGAAAAAGCACTGGTAACCGATCATAACATCGATTCTTGCGCTGGACGCCAAATCAATACAACACATTACTCTCCGAAGCTGGGTAAAAAAAGCTAGAAACTCGTTTTTAAATTGAGTTTTTCTACTTGTTAGATATACGTTCGATATGAGCTTAAAATAATAATTATCTAAATAGGTAGGTACTTACCCATTACCAAAGAAACAAAATCAGAATCACTGCCACTCCTTATCATTCTCCTGCCCATTAGGGCAACAAGACATATTGCGTCGACCACAAATAAATTGGGATTACCCAATTTATTTGTGGTGGGCGCAATGTCTTTTTCTACAACACTTCTCTGTTAGTCGTCATCACTGTAGTCACACCTTTTCTAACCATATCATCATTCACACAGTCCATCTATCGTTTCTTTGGTCTCCCCCTATTCTTATAGCCATCGACATTCATACTCAAAACTTTCCTCACGACATTTTCCTCATTCCTCCGTATCACATGCCCATACCATGACAACCAATTTCCACACAACATCACCACCCCTAACTGACGTTATGCCTATATGCGGAAATTATGTTAGCTGAATAACATAGGTACTGTATGACATACATAAACTAACGCCTTCTTCCCATGGGCGTAGGCAGAAACCACAGAACTTATTTAATTAGGTAGTACGGATGCTCGCGGCTTTGCCCTCGGAGATGTCGTAAAGTTTATATCCCAGCACGAGAACGTACTACCGGGATAAAAAGTACTCTTTGTATTTACAGTGCTTACCAATACAGTAACAATAGGAATGGCTTTCATTTTGTACAGTTCAACAACATTCATTGCGTTTTTTACGTTGCTGTGAAGACAATTTTTCCGAACATGTGAAGCAATGGATTAGCAATACCCACGACTCGGATTCATAGTGTGTAACGCAATTAGGGTGCATAAACCACCTACATGTATGCTACGTTCCAATAATACACTTTTCAATTTTACAAACGCTCCATTGGAGGTCTCCAATGGAGCGTTTCCATACTGTCCATATTTATACAGTGCCTTGACGGCGGCAAACAAGTCGACCATGACATGACCCGTTAGGACTAGGACATGGAATAGATACTTTAATCCCGGTAGTAGGTACGTTCTCGTGGGATAATTTCCGACCTCTACGGGGGCAAACCCGCGGACAAAGCTAGTGTATAATAAGAAAAAAAAAATTACGCAGCTAGACAATCATTAATTGCGTGTGAGCACACATTATTATGTAGATTAATGTAACTATATAAAATATACGGAAATCAAGTTTTTATTAGGATAGTGAACCTACAATTTAATTTAATAATATACCTAATTATAAAGTAGATATTCAACGGCGCGGGCGCACGTGTATTAGACGTACGAATAAAATACCTCGTACCTCTCAATTTTAGGAGTATTATGATTGTAAAATATGGATTATGTATGTTAACCAGAGGTCGGAGTAGGTAGATTGATTTTATATACTTGCGTCAAGATATTATAATATGGACATGCCATTTTATCTATATTGACAGGCCTGCACTGTCCTCCCATACCTATTATCACAGTAATTTGAAAACATTGTAAAACCCAATTATTTTTAAAAGAGTAACCGTGGAGTTTCTTGCCGGCTCTTCTCCATAGGAAGCGACAAATTGGAACCGTGCACCTAGCTTCTGACGTTTCATAAGTGCCCTTGCAGGTTTATGTGAAATAAAATATTTTGATTTTGATTTTGATTTTATCCATAATGTGCGGGAAGTACCGGAAAAAGTTCCGGAATTGGAATTATGGAATAAAATAAAATAAAAAACATACAGATAGGCTAACAAAATCGTTTATTATATGAATGATTGATTGAATTCAATGAACAATTATTTTTAATTTTAATTTTTAAGTTTTTCACCTTAAACACAAATTCGTGCTAATTTCAAAATTCCGGCACAAATATCACAAAGAAGTGAAGTTCCGGTATTTTGGAGGCATATCCATATTATCCTCTACGTTTGACGTCAACGACCTTAAATCAATCTACCTACTCCGACCTCTGATGATAATTGGGCAGATAGCATTCTGTAGTGGTTTGTTTATGTATAATCATAAGTATCAGACTATTATGTTCCCACTGCTGGGACACAGGCCTCCTCCGCATGCCAGGGAGTGGGCTTTAATCCACCACGCCGGCCCAGTGCGGGTTGTTAGATATCACATACCTTAAAATTTTTGGTTTTTTCGTTTTGAGAGCAGTGGCCCAGTGAACCAGACAGGCGCTTTACTTTGTGTACATTATCAATGTACACAAAGTAAAGCGCCTGTCTGGTTTCGAACCTACGAGCTACAACTCGTAAGTCACGGCCGTCACCACTAGGCCACCCCTGCTCTCGTCACCACCGGGCCACCGCTGCTCTCGTCACCACTCGGCCACCGTTGCTCTCGTCACCACTGGGCCACCGTTGCTCTCGTCACCGCTGGGCCACCAGTGCTCTCGTCACCACTGGGCCACCATTGCTCTCGTCACCACTGGGCCACCCCTGCTCTCGTCACCACTGGGCCACCGCTGCTCTCGTCACCGCTGGGCCACCGCTGCTCTCGTCACCACTCGGCCACCGCTGCTCTCGTCACCACTGGGCCACTACTACTCTATTCTCTGTTTGTGTCGGTCATCCTTAATTAACAAAGAATTTTAAAATAACAATAGCTAAAGATCAATGCCAAAACAGAACGAGTTCGCAATTCGAATGTTTCGGCTCTAAAATTGGTCCTTCAACGCGCGCTTCTTTTTATGAGACCTTTTTTTAGTGTTTTATATAATTAACTATTCTAAATTTAAACTCAGTTTGCGTTGGTATAATCTTCTATATACCTAGTAGGTACCTATTATTACATTAGTATTAATAGACTAGTTTTTGCAGCGGCTTCGCCTGCGTGAATTATTTCACGGTAAAGTTCTACTAGAATTAAAAGTATCCTATGTGTTAACCCCGGTTATAAACTATCTGTGAGCCGAATTTTATCCAAATCCGCTGACCCGTTTGGTTGACATCCAAACATTTATCTATACAAATTTTCTATACTAGCTTTTGCCCACGTGGTTGTCTTAAATTATCTCACAGGAACATGCTACCGGGACAAGGTAGCCATGTTGTTCCCTATAGCAACAGCTGTCTACCAGTTAAATTCACAATCAGTCCAGCCGTTTCGGAGATTAGCCGAAACAAAGAAATAGACAAAAAAGAATGCTTTTTTATTATAAGTACCGTACGTCAACTTACTAACTTTCAAATGCATTTAGTAAAAAGCTGTTATTTTGACATTACAAACAGACACATTCATTTCATTTATTTGTTTATGTAGAATGATGTTACAGATAATTTTATAGACTGTATTTGCATTCAAACTAGTCATTCCAGATCTTCAGAAGGCCAATTCTCGTAGGTACAGAATAAAATCGTTCAAAATGTAAATGTAGTCGCAGTCTCACCTCGGCGACAATCAAATGTAAAAAATGTATGGAAACTATAGGTATTTTTGACAGATAGAGACAGATTTGACAGAGTATTTCCTCTCAGGTGTTGAAGTATATACCTATACACCGTGAAATTTTAATGGTTGTTTTCCCGCGGCAGAACAACTTGCCATAAGGAGTACTTTCGAAGCATAGAGTAAAAGTTAAAAAATAAGATTTTTTTGTTTTAAAATAATTAAAAAAATATTCATCAACTCGATAAAATACTACTCAATAGTATATACTAGAGGTAACTTGTAGGTACTACTCGAATCGCACGCACCTCCGACAAAGGGAACAGCGATGCATAAATGTTCAAAGCGAAATAAATTTTCGCACGTGGTGATTTTTCACACATCTGCCATTTTTTGTTTCTAATATTTTATTTGTTTATAAAAGTATTGTATGACCAAGACAAAACCATTTCGCTGCGGGAAAACAACCATTAAAATTTCACGGTGTATAAGGATGTACCTACTGGCCTTCGACAAAACGTTTCTATAATTATAATAGGATATGTGGTCCGGCACTCCGGCCACCAATTCCTGTTATTATTCAGACTACCAATAGAAATTGGAAGGTTATAAACACTGATTACTTGTTTTAATAAAGGAAATACAGCAAACTCTACGTACACACACGAAATATAATAAACACGTGTCTAAATACATGTTTATTCTATGTTGTGTTTGCAGAATGTAGCGCATACTAATGTAACGATTAATACAGGATAAGTTTTATCCAGTGCGCAAACTCTAACCATGAATTCAGCATATAATTCTAGACCCCCCAGCGTAGAAATTTTTCTTCGGTAATACAAAAAAAAAGTCAGCTGTTCCATACATTTTGACCGCGTAGGTATTGCACTTTTCTATGAAACAGCTGATTTTTTTTGTAAAACCGTCGTAAAATTGCTGCGCTAGGGGCTTTCTAGAATGATATACTGAATTCATGGTTACAGTTTGCGCACTGGATAAAAACTTATCCTGTATATTGTAATTTCTTCAAAATCGATAGCACCTACTTATGACAACTTGTAATCCGTTTATAGAAGGAAACTCAAGCCTTGATCTCTGTTTAAAGCTAGTTTTGTGTCTGGTTTTAATTTTAGAGAGATTGTTCATAGTTGGTTTAATTTTAGATCGTTACTCAGTTCGTGAATCGAACCCACACAGTGATTGCATTTCTGTAATAATCTGTGGTCAAGACCGCGCTTGACGATGTCAATTTTTGTTCTTTTCAAGTTAATTTGCGTTTTCGTATACCTACTTATTTTAATTTTGTCGTACCGTACATTAGTGGTAGGTAACTCTTGCAATCCAAAAATCACCATTGCTGCTACGACATAAAGGCTCTGTCAGTGACTATACAAAATCAAAATCAAAAGTCATTTATTCAAACTAGGCTGAGAGTCAGCACTTTTTGAATGTCAAAATTACATAAGACAGTCCCCCAAAACGCCCGCCCTTCACCACTTCCTAGTGCTTTAGCTGGGAAGAAGAAGTGGCGCAACAAACTCCCCAGCAGCACAGCTGTCTGTTAAGTTAGAAGAACTTGATTCTATACAATAATAGCATATAATTAACATTCAACAATAAATGAAAATTGAATTAATAAAATTAGAAAAAAAAAATGGTTTATACAGTCAAATAAAATAAACAATGATATGAACTCATATGACCTGTCAGTAGTTAAGCTAATTCTGGTGAAATACGATAGAATTGTGCCGTTGATCAGTAAAAACATTGGTTTGAAACAGTACACCATGGTTGCACAACACCATAACATGTCATCTCCATGGCGAGCCACACTTTCGAGATGTGGCAACACCACACAACTTATAAAGTTATGACATATGTCAACACTGAACATTAGTGGCCACTTGTGTAACGTTTGACGTTCGACAATGATGACCATCCTTAAAAGTATGCCTTTATGTGCCATCGTTATAAGTGTGACTGCCGCGATGGTCGAGTGGTCGCAAGCGCATGGCTGAGTATGCGGTCCTCCGGTTCAAAAATCAAAAGTCATTTATTCAAATTAGGCTGAGAATCAACACTTTTCGAATGTCAAAATTACATAAGACAGTCCCCTAAAACGCCCGCCCTTCACCACTTCCTAGTGCTTTAGCTGGGAAGAAGAAGTGGCGCAACAAACTCCCCAGCAGCACAGCTGTCTGTTTAGTTAGATAGACTTGATTCTATACATAGGTAGGCAAAGTAATCAACATTACGAGACACAGAACTTAAAAAATTGTCACATGTCAGCTAGCCATGCCAATATACCAACAAATAAAATGAAAACTTAACTCAAGCACAAAAAATAAAAAGTACACAAAGCATATACCAAAATAAAAGCTTCCTGGTATAAATGGCGTGATAGCTTACATATGCAATGCTGGATTATGTTTACAAATGATAACCTAGGACCATCGACGTAAAATAAATAACCAGGTAGGTAATGAACCAATTTCCTAGGAAACCCAAGAAAAGGTACTTACCAAGTGTTTGTTGTACCTACCAAGTTGTTTAGCTGGCTGCGAAAATGTGGATAAATAGACTACGGTCGGTTTATTTCGGGGTTTACTTATATTCATAACATTTATTTAAGAACCATTGCCGATGAATCACAAACGTTTCAGAGAAAACCGTATCTAAAGGCTTAGCAGGCGCGTCGCGACTTTTGTGGAACAATTTCCATGAAATTTTAATAGAAATTGTTCTACGACTTAAATCTATCAAACCGTTTTAGACATAATGGGTACATTCGTTTTTGCAATTCAACCGCTCACCCTTATTCACCTTCTCTGTGACGTCGCGTCGTGGGTAAAAAATACTTAACAAAACCAACAAGGAAATGCCAAGCAAAACATTATTGTTCTAGAAATATATTATATTTTTACAAAAACGTGCCTCTTACTGATGCCAATTTTACATACGTACACAAACACCTAAACGTATACCCGGAAAAACTATGGAGTTCAATACAAATATTGGTTTGGCTTCATATAATCAACAGAACTATCTAACACACCAATTGAACCCTTGATCGAGGGAACACGGGTGGGTTTTAGTCATTAAAAGTCTGACACGCCCTCCTGCTCCACCTAGAGCGGGAGAAGTTATTTGATGATTTCCTACCAATCTGGTGGGGCCCGGAAGGGCCGATGCCTGTTACGGGTGCGGGTTGTTCGAAAGAGATACCGCGGCCGCTGGCACACAGCCAACTGAAGGAACACGGGTGGGTTTTAGTCGCTATAAGTCTTACACGGCGTCCCGCTCCACTCAGAGCAAGAGAAGTTATTTTTTGATTTCCCACCCAAAAAAAAAATGGTTTCCCCACTCTCAAAAAAAAACCCTGGACCGTAGTACCGAAACTGATTGCTCAGCGACTGTGGCTGCGCTACTGTAGCCCTAGTGTGGGTTTCTTTTAACCATCTCGATCTAACGCATCGACCGCGTTCGGCGCTCCGATTGGTCTTTTACCAATCTAGGGCCAATCGGAGGGATATGAGCAGTCGATGCGTTACATCGAGAATGATTAAAAGAAACTCACACTGGGGCCTCTGTTGACTGGGCGGACACACACACGTTGCTACGGGGACTTGCACACTTGTGAGGTGCTATTCCTCCGCCCCACTGCTGTAGAAAATTTCACTTTCTGTTTTTGCGTTCTTGTTTTGGAAGTTGATACAATGTGTAGGTACCTACAGTTCCTTTCTGACGAAGGTACAATTTCACATGGAAGTACCCTTTACGGAGCAGTGGTTGCCCAGTGGTATCTGCCCTAAGTCCCAGACGTAACGAGATATAAAGGTAGTTCGACCGCAGCCAGGAACTTTAAGTAAATTATTTCTTCGCCACTGGTGTCGAAACGGTGAAGAAAACATCGTGAGGAAACCGGCATGTGCTAGAACCAAAAATTCGAAGACATGTGACATCCACCAACACGCACTGCGCCCTGGTGGTAGATTATGGGCCACTCCCTTGCACAGAAAGGAGGCCTGTGGCCTGTGCTGTATCCCAGCTGTTTTTTTTAATGGTGAGAAATCATCAAATAACTTCTCCCGCTCTGGGTGGAGCGGGAGGGCGTGTCAGACTTTTACTGACTAAAACCCACCCGTGTTCTCTCAGTTGCCTGTGTGCCAGGGGCCGCGGTATCTCTTTCGAACAACCCGCACCCCTGGCAGGCATCGGCCCTTGCGGGCCTCAACAGTTGCTGCTGAGATCTCATTGAGGCGCACGTGGAACGGAACACAACGCGCCGTCGACCCGGGCTTGGTCCTTACGGGACAACGAGCTACCCATTACTCGCCGTCCGCAAGCCCGTGCCTACGGTGGCCGGGAATCAGCCTGGGAATCCCGACGCCCAGAGCGTCTCCTGCGAAGGCCACGGCCGTGAGGGCGCATATACTGCATTTCCCTCACGTGCGCCGCCTCCCTCTTACCCGTGTTCCTTCAGTTGCCTGTGTGCCAGGCACCACGGTATTTCTTTCGAACAACCCGCACTCCTGGCTGGTGTCCCAGCTGTCAGAACATTATAGGTATTGATTGTTTAGATGAGGTATTATAATTAGGCCATACATAAACAGTACATACGCTTTAATATTGTATTCTTGGCAATAGTCAGGAAGACCACACGTATAGTTACATTAATAAAGTTATTCGTATGCGAGTCATTGTTTACATCAGTAATGCGAAAACAGCCGTGCTCGCAGTCAGTCAGCTATGTAGGTATACCGTGATGTTTGTGTGTCGTTACGTGCTAATCTATTAAAGCCCTGGTAACTTCAAATATTATCGTTATGAGCGATAATAGTTCGTATTGCAATCTGTAACGGGTTAAAATCTGTTGTAATAAATTCGAATAAGAAATGAGCAAGCGTATGTCATAAAAAATAAAATAAAATTAGATATTAACTGTTTAAAAATAAATAATCCATCACTGGATGCAGTTTGGCATTTGGAATTT
Source organism: Polymixis lichenea (assembly GCA_949091785.1). NCBI lineage: Eukaryota > Metazoa > Arthropoda > Insecta > Lepidoptera > Noctuidae > Polymixis > Polymixis lichenea. The sequence continues at coordinate 23,968,290 of OX420937.1, forward strand.
TATGGTATATTTTTCATTATATATTTTTATTTATATTTATAATTGGTATTGAAGGGATAAACTGCTTTTAAAGATAATTAAGAGCTGACTTTGATGATTTTTTTGATGCATTAAAGCATGTTTAATTATTTTTTGAGTTCCATCACTGTATGCAAAAAAGACTTGACTATATCATATTTTTTTTTTGCTTTCAAAACTTTTTACGGTTAAAGAGATACACTGCTTTAAAAAAACACTTTTTTGAGCGTTTTCCAGAAATCTCCGTCTTAAAGTTATTAGACGTTTGATGCGTATTTCTGTAATGAATGTCTAAGCATAGCCTTAGAATAATCAGCCTGTAACGTTCCCACTGCTGGGACACAGGCCTCCTCTCGGTGAGAGAGAGTGGATCGTAATCCACCACGCGGGCCCAGTGCGGGTCGGTAGATGACACATGTCACCGAATTTTTGGGTTCTCGGAAATGCCGGTTTCTTCACGATGTTTTCGTTCACCGTTTTGAAAGCAGTGGTGATTAAATTAAATAATTTACAAAAAGTAAAGCCGGATATTGTTACTGACATGAGGCTTCGATCCGGTCACATCCCATCGAGGAAGTTTACGTTCCTTATGGGTATCACACCTTCACCTAATTGCGAGAATTGTGAAATAATCGAGGACGTACCTCATATCTTGATGGAGGGTGAGCGGGGCGAACGCCTCAGGAGAAGTTTGTTTGGTTCCATAAATATGTCTGGAATTGGTACTGTAAATAGTGTTTTAGCTAAGCCTATGTCGGACGAGGCTAGAATTATGTACAAAACATATTACAATCATAAACTAATGTAATATTCAAAATTTGGCTATGATGGAGCGACATAGTCAGTATTGTGACAAAGCTCCTTCATAAAGGATTAAAAAAAAATAAAAAAAGCCGCCTATCTGGGTTCGAACCTACGACCTGCAACTCGTAAGTCGCGGCCGTTACCACTGAGCCACCACTGCACCCGTTAAAGTAGGTAATTACCTAAATCTGAATCAGATTGACGTGGGTTTATTTAAAAATGTGGTGTTTCGCATTAGGTACTATAAATGCACGATAATATACCTACATATATCTCCCACGTCGATGGCTAGTCTCCGCTGAGATTGGCTGCCTGTCGAAATTTGGTCTGGAGGACTATTATTAGACTATGATTAGTCTACTAGTTTTTGCTAGCGGCTTCGCTCACCTGGAGGTCGAAAATTATCCCAGGGAAACGTATTACCGGGATCAAAAGTATCCCATGTGTTAATCCAAGGTATAAACTCACTGTGTGCCAAATTTCATCTAGATCCATTCAGACGTTTTTGCGTGTTTGAGTAATATTCGTACAAACATCTAAACATCCAAATTTTCACATGTAGAAGTAATATTAGTAGGATGATGTCTTTAGAGGGTATCCACGGATGTCTTTTGGCACCTAAGAAGGTACCAGTAGGTACCTACTTAGTTTGAGAAAAGTAAAAAAACTACCAACTTCATTTGTCACATCAATAAAAATATCTTTCATGACCGATTGTATACCTACCTTGTAGATAGTGCCTATGTGGACACTGTGAAACAAGTCAAAGTAATATTGCAGCTTTAGAAATCCGAGCGTGATTTTAAAATCGAACTCTGAGCTTTGCCCCTTTCTAATCTAAGATAATAACCTCAGTACACATTATGTACAAATCTCTACTAATACTACAACTGAAGAGTTTGTTTGTTTGACCGCGATAACCTCTGGCACTACTAGTCGGATTTGATAAAATCTTTTTGCATAGCATAGCCCAATTCAATAGCACACTAGCGCCCTCAGGAGTCGAGTTAAAGAAAAAAGTCAGAAAGAACGCTAATTTAAAAAGTATTAGCGCGGGAGATTATTGTAGTTACATATTCATTGTGTACGGTAGACCGTACGTCAGTCCTAATGGGGCCAGTATATACTGGCATCTTATTCTATTGAATGGTCTGTCCCATGGTCTGTTCTAAAAGTAAGTCTCTGATGAAACTGTACACATATCCTGCTAATTGCGGAACAAAATCAAACCCTCGGGGAATTTTGAAGGAAAATGCTTGACATTGCTTCATAGGTTTCAAAAAATCTTCTCAACAACTTAAATTAATGCAATGAACGCAACACATTCCTACAATTATTGTTTGAATAATAATGGGAAGGTCATTGACGAAAATGGAGGTTATAAAATTAACCTTAATTGTCTTTAAGGCGATTTAAAATTATAATTTCAGATTTATGTAGGTATTCAAATTAATGCAAGTGGCATTAAAAATATTTAAATGTTTACTAGATACTCTTGGAATAGTCTAGGCTGGCACCTTAATTGCGTATCAATCAGAATCTGATCATTTTGAAGGAACACACTAATCCATTGCTTCGTATGTTTGAAATATTTATCTGCTTATCAACGCAAATAACGCAATGAATGTTATTGAACTCTTAAAATGAAAGCCAATCCTAATTACCCCTCTGCAATTCAATCAATGAAACCGAGGGTATATTAAGTTGGCATTTAGTCTCGAGGTGCAAATTGTACTTTTCACTTTGAGTGCGAGAAGAATAGTCAATTTAGTACAAAAACATTTAATATTTATTACTTATTAAAATGAAAAAAAAAATCTTCTAAACCAGTCACAGATTAACACATGGCGCTACCTTCTTTGCGGAAAAACCATGGAACTAAAACTCTCAAAATTTTCACAATGAAAATGATCCACACTCCACAGATAATAGTATATTAACTGGTTGTTTGAGTTTGTCTATGTCACATGAAGGAAATTAAAAAACGAATTACTTTTCACTCCCTAGAGACCAAAGTGGTCACTTTAGTCCCGCTTCGTAGGGCTATATTGGCGTACTTTTAGAGCATGAGAAGTGAAAATGGTACTCAATTAATCTGTACTCTTTCTGACATCAGAAATACTCTACATCTTCTAGAAAAAGTTGGCAACCCTAGTACAATTAAATGTACAGCCTCATTTATCTAAGTAGTCAGTATTACGCTAATCGTGCCGATGCCAAAGATGTGAACATTGTGTCTTGTGAGAGTTGTGTTGCTCAATAGTGAGGGAACTCATTAGGTGTTGCTTTGTGCTCGTGATAAAGCCCACGATGACTTGAGTATTGTACCATACTTACTGTGGCTAAACGCAGCAATAAGAATATTGAAGAAAGGTAATTAGGTACCTAATTCAAAAGATATTAAGTTGGAGATATTATCTACCATCTGCTCGTCTTCTACGAATAAAAATCATTTTAATTTCACCCACAGTGCCAGGAAGTATTAGAACACCATCAAGATACACAAGTGGATTAAATACGTACTTTTTAAAAGTATTCAAGCAAAGTTTATTTTTTAAGGGACCACTCCTGCGGCTTAACATATCCATTAAAAAAGGATTTTCGAAATCGATTCACAATTGTCGGAGATATTGCGGAACATACATGAAAAAAGAAATACAGACCTACTGAGAACTTCCTCAAAAATTAATACTAATTAGGGCCTTTAATGTAAGGTTTTTAATGTGTTTTTTTTTTTTAATAGGTTTTACGGATTTTAGTTTTATTGGCAGAGGATATTAATTTTAATAAAACTAATTTATGCCTTGCTTGACACCAGAGGGACGATGTCTTGATTTTTTAATTTTTTTAATAGATCTTTTACCACAGACTATTGTCTGTGGTAAAAAAGATCTATTTTAAAATAACATCACAACAGATCAAACAATCATTGTAAACAGAATCTCATCGATTAGCCATATGTTTTTTTCATTAGGTTTTCTATTTATTTAATATATAAAACTATGTAGATATATAGGCGGCTACAATTTATTTGTAGTTTTTAGTAGTTGTTTAGCCAAAAAGCTTATATCGAGGGGTGAAAGGCTATTTGTTTGAAGCGACATTTTGGACGATATTAACTTATATATCCAATATTAACTAACTCCATACCGTATATAACTCAATATCGTCCAAAATGTCTCTTCAAACAAATAGCCTTTCACCCCTCGATATAATTATTAGCAGTCGATAGAAATGATATCCTTCCTGACAAAGAAAATCATAAGAATGTAGCAAGACCTTTCTTCTCCCAAAAGAGTACTCATCACGTACACAGCAAACAAGAGGGATCGGTGACAACTGTGACAAGCGGAGAGGCAATTGCGTAACGCACTACCAGTAGCAATGGCTTTCATTTTTGCAGTTCAACAACATTCATTGCGGTATTTACGTGGTTAATCTGACAAATTTTTAGAACATGTGAAGCAATGGATTGGAAATATCCTTCGAAATTATTCAGATTCCGATTGATAGCGCAAGCAGGGTGTAGAACTCACCTCACAAGGCCACTAAATAATCACATAACGAGAATATGAACAGCCACAAGTAGATAATATTACATTCATGACAACGCTGATTGTCATTAAGTTTAAATACCGCAGACATGCTTTTACTTGCCAATTATTAACCATCAGGTGGTCAAAGAAAGCGTTTTTACATAGAAGCCCCTCTTGTCACCAAAGCATTTAAAAAGATTTCCTAAATTCTTATTAACGATGCGGCTTGTATCAAGAGCACTATGTTATTAATAGATAGTGTATTAAGCAATGAGGGTGCTGGTGAATGAAAAACCATTCTTTTCATTGCCCCTTGTTTGCAACAAGCCATTGCAATTTGATCTGCAGACCACAAACCACTGCTTACAGATTCACGTTTGCACTCCGCCTTTCTTGTTAGTAATAGTAGTACCAAGTACCTAATCGTGATTTATGCGCAATACTGTCTGATTATAACTTGTAGAAAGATGCGGTTTATGACCCTTTAATTTGTCGGTAGCATTTCGTATTTACTGCCGAGAGGGCCACATTTATGCCAAGGACTGTAGAAACGGAAGGGACATGTCCATGTTTTACAAATTTCTTTACGTACCCCACTTTCTTAGCTACAAAGCTTTATGTATGATCCCTTGGTAGACCATGCATTACTTTTAGATGCGGGAGGAATGGAATGAAAGGGAAAGTACTGAAACACTACTGTATTGTCCCAAAAGTATTAAAAAAAAATGAGCTTAAAGAATTGATGGTGTGGCAATGAAGGCTGTAACGAGAACGCCTGGCTGACAATAGCCCAATGCGAACTGAGCTAATTATTATGAGTAGAAATGAATGAGTGGCGCAAACTGCTGAATCACTTACACGTGGTCCCAACTAAATGTCAAGAAGTTATGTCACATGTCAAGAACTTACCTCAAGCCGCCGTGCTAGTGTTAAATTGTGTGACTCAAGCGATGTCACAGTAGGCCGTGCTCGCCCCGCAGATCGGTGTTAGGTTGTATCACTTACACATGGTCCCAACTAAATGTCAAGAAGTTATGTCACATATCAAGAACTTATCTCAAGCCGCCGTGCTAGCATTAAATTGTGTGACTCAAGCGATGTCACAGTAGGCTGCGCTAGCTAAATTGTGTAAGTCAACCGATGTCACAGTAGGACGTGCTAGCGTTAAATTGTGTGACTCAAGCGATGTCACAGTAGGCCGTGCTAGCATTAAATTGTCTGACTCAAGCGATGTCACAGTAGGCCGTGCTAGCGTTAAATTGTGTGACTCAAGCGATGTCACAGTAGGCCGTGCTAGCGTTAAATTGTGTGACTCAAGCGATGTCACAGTAGGCCGTGCTCGCCCCGTAGGTCGGTGTTAGGTTGTATCACTTACACATGGTCCCAACTAAATAATAAAATAATAATAAAAATGTTTATTATCTTCCACAAATAACACTTAGACATATAAAAAAAAATGATTGACAATAATATTACGATACATTAGTGCTAATTTGCGGGAGACTGGTGCCTAAACTAAGCCATGGCCTGTATTTCAGGACACCAGGGACTCCCCTCTATAGGATAAATATAATCAAAACATATCACCTTATTTGACAAATAGCAAGAAATTTTACATTATATCATTAGTGTATAGATGGTAAATGCTTAAACGAAATATTATTGTTGGAAGAAAAGAAAAAATACAGTAATAATAAAACAAAATTAAAACTTAAAAAAGGGGAACTTAAAACTTTTAATTTTCTGTAGAGTGTACTTAGTGAGATTTTAGGTGTGTGTAGGGTGTGTGCATGTAAGTGTGTGTGGTGTTGCGAGGGTGTGGAGACATTTGAGCGGTGGATCCACTCTGTCTTAATATATTAAATGTCAAGAAGTTATGTCACATATCAAGAACTTATCTCAAGCCGCCGTGCTAGCATTAAATTGTGTGACTCAAGCGATGTCACAGTAGGCTGCGCTAGCTAAATTGTGTAAGTCAACCGATGTCACAGTAGGACGTGCTAGCGTTAAATTGTGTGACTCAAGCGATGTCACAGTAGGCCGTGCTAGCATTAAATTGTCTGACTCAAGCGATGTCACAGTAGGCCGTGCTAGCATTAAATTGTGTGACTCAAGCGATGTCACACTAGACCGTGCTAGCTAAATTGTGTAAGTCAAGCGATGTCATAGTAGGCCGTGCTAGCGTTAAATTGTGTGACTCAAGCGATATCACAGTAGGCCGTGCTAGCGTTAAATTGTGTGACTCAAGCGATATCACAGTAGGCCGTGCTAGCGTTAAATTGTGCAACTCAAGCGATGTCACAGTAGACCGTGCTCGCCCCGCAGGTCGGTGTTAGGTTGTATGTTGTTACAAATATGATTTTTTAATAGCACTGAAAAAGGCGTGTATGACCAGATGATTGAACATAAAGGTGTATGTGAGGATCGTAGCGGGTGGCGTTCTGTTGTAGTTTGTGCGCACCCGCATGAGAGAAAGGCGTGAGTATGTATGTATGAAAAAGTGGTGGCATGCACAATGATGTCGTGGCACCAATTTCCAGACAAGTTTATCGCAAATGGGTGGGTAAGTAATTGATTGGTAACAAAGACTTTCTGATGACCTTCTGCAAATATTAACTTAGCGGTTAATCCATCATTGAAAATATCACATCCATACTAATCCATACTAAATATTATAAATTCGAGAGTAACTTTTTCTGTATGTACCTTTCACGCCTAAACCACAGGGCGGATTTCGATATGGCAAGGAGATAGACGGCGTCCTGGGGAAGGACATAGGCAAATTTTTGTCCCAGTAGCGCGTTCCCGAGGGATTATTTCTGAAATCCACAATCGCGAAGCCGCGGGCAGAAACTAGTTAGATATAACTTCTAGTTTAGCAACTGTGTTCCAACCGCCGAAATCTTCAAGTTTAGTAGATGTTGCGACAGATCACATACACAAGAGTTCGCTTGTGTGACGTAACTTGTGATTAGTTGTGATATAAGTTACGTGCTGCTTGTAAGAAATAGATGAAACTAGCTTCAGCCCGCGACTTCGTTCGCGTCAAATTTCTTGTTCCCCGACTCACCCCGTCGCTCGCCTCGCCTGCCCGTGCGAGTACTTCGTATTCGTGACTTTTTCTCTTTGCTCGGCTCCTCAGGGTCTTAGCGTGATGTTATATTATATTATTATCTATTTATTTATTTATTTTATTTTGAAGAAGGCTTACAGACTAACAAACCAATGATATAAAGAAAGTAATATAAAAAAATGCTAATAACAAGCCTCCACATATAGTTAAAGAAAAGAGTCGATAAAAAAAGTACATACAAGTTAATATAATTAGTTAATGTTAGATAAGTTAATCATCCATGAAAAATGATAGCCTATAACCTTCCTCGATAAATGGGCTATCCAACACTAGAATAATATTCCAATTCGAATCAGTAGTTCCTGAGATTAGCGCGTTCAAGCAAACAAACAAACTCTTCAGCTTTATAATATTATATATAGTATATATAGTACAGATGAAATAAGTACTGGTAAACCATAAAAAGCATGTATTTCGGTAATCATTTATTTACGTACTAGTTTTCGTCCGCGGCTCCGCCCGCGTGGATGTCGGTTATCACGTAAAAAAGTAGTGGCTTATGTACTTCTCCATATCTCTGCCAAATTTTATGACGATCGGTTCAGCGATTTAAAGCGTAACAGACAGACAGTTACTTTTGCATTTATAATATTAGCAGGGATTAAGTTGTTCAATTCTGCTTGAGTACAGTTGTCAATGTTTTGTTGGTGTATTGGCGTGTGATAGCTGACATATAGCAAAAAATTTAAGTGTAATTTTAATTTTGTGTTTCGTAATGTTAATTACGATACGATACGAAATAAAAAATAATTATTTACTATTGTATAGGTATAGAATCAAGTTCTTCTAACTGAGTTGTGCTGCTGTGGAATTTGTTGAGCAATTCTTCTTTTCAGATAAAGCACTAGGAAGTGGTGAAGGGCGGCCGTGCCGGGGACCGCTAGCAATTTTGACGTTCAATAAGTGCTGACTTTCAGCGTAGTTTGAATAAATGACTTTTGATTTAGAGTTTGTATCTTCGTGTTTCTGAATTAGCACGAATGTTGCGCCACAGAGGCACGCCTCAGAGGCAAAGCTTCTTAGTTTTGTATTACCTGCAGCGCTTTGTAGTAGTGAACCTATAATTGGACGTGGTTGCACAAAAAGGATCCAATCCACATGAAGTTTGTTCGTTCATGCGCATTGGATTTATATTGATGAAAAATATCTGATGTAGATATGTTTAAAATTGTATTTTGTCACATGGGTCTTTTCTGATATTAAAGAGTCAGCTGTGTCAGTCAGTCGTGGGTAAAAATGTAATTGGTCTGCCTGAATAGCCAGCGGATGTGCTGGTCACGGGGATGGGCCTTGAATTACCTATCCGAGTCAAATTCACAACATTGCGCTCGCGCAATCGTTGAGTGTTTAAACATGACATAGTAATAGGTGCTTTATAGCAATCGGCAAAGCGTAAACACGCGTTTAAATCTTTTTTTGGTTGTAAGTTAACCGTGATTTGGCCAAATTATATTCAATCAAAACCTTCAAAGCTATGACTTATATCAATCCCTGCCGCGGTCATCCTGAAGATGTGTTTTGTCAGTTTCGGAAAAAGTGTGGATTGGATTCCTTTTTACGTAACTACGTCCAATTGCGTATCGTTTTCTCTCTGTCGGGTTGCCTATTCCGGTCGCAGATCGTCATTTGTCACTCAAAAGGTTTTTTTTTTGGAATACCAATACTTCCATGGTGATAACAGCTCTATATTAGATCATATCATGGCGCATACTTTTAAATATGTAAGTGTTGTTAGTTTTTGTATTTTGTATTAAATATGTAAGTTAGGTGCACCGTCCCGGACGTCACTATCGATTTTCTGTCGTATCTGCACGTAGTTCGTGCGTCAATAATATGTAGGTAGGTGGCGGGGCAACTAAAGTGCGGTATACCCACAGATATTTAGGATCTACTTATATCTGTGGGTCTATGGTTCCAGTGAGATGTGTCGTCATAGATCATGCAAATGAGATAATAATGGCTCATGCTGTAAGGTAGTGAACATTTTAAAAAGCACTGGCAGCTGGGGTACACTTCATCATTTCGTTTTCTAATAGCAAACGCTTCTCTTTTAATTTCACTTTCATGACTAACGAAAGTTGAGTCCTAGAATGATAAAAAAAATCAATTTATTTAGGTACCTACCTACTTTCTTTTTATCACTTGCCGTCGTTTTTCCGTCAGTAGGTAACTGGGGCGTGATAGCCAATTAAGAAAATAAAACCACAGCGACTGTCCTATGGATTGTACGCACGGCTACACATCAAGCTATACATTTCCAGTTTACGCTGATTGATTGTACGGAAATCCTATACAATGCGAGATCAGCTTATACTGGAAATGTATAGCTTGATGTGTAGCCGTGTGTACTACGTTGATTTTACGCCTAATATCTTGTACAACGTGTCCTGTTGTCTGCACGCTACAGGAGCTGATGGACACGACTGAAGGTGCCAAGCTCGTTGCTAAATTCTGGATTAACTGACAGATACCTATCGACACGCTAAAAAGAAGTAGCAGTTAGTGCCTGAAAACGTAGGATATATCTGCCCACACCCTAAATTAAGAACGAATAACGGTTTTTAGGGTTTTTTTTTTTTTGGTGGTGGGAAATCATCAAATGACTTCTCCCGCTCTGGGTGGAGCAGGAGGGCGTGTCAGACTTCTACTGACCAAAACCCACCCATGTTTCCTCAGCTGCCCGTATGCCAGGGGCCACGGTATCTCTTTCGAACAACCCGCACCTCAGGCAGGCATCGGCCCTTGCGGGCCCCACCAGTTGTTGCTGACATCTCTGACGGCGCGCGTGGAACACAACGCGCCGTCGTCGACCCGGGCATTTTTATTTTTTGGTTGCCCCGCTGCATACCACTTTTCGTCCGCAGGGGATAAGGAGAGCCGCCAACGCTATACCGACACTCCTCTTCCCCTGCGGCCCCACCGCGTCCGCCATCAAACGGTGGCGGCCCCGTCCAGGCCACGGAAGGGAAGAGCGCTACTCAGAAGTACCGGCACTCCTCCGCCGCAGCCTGTAACCCTCAGCCGCGATGCCTCCCATTCGACATCGCGGCCCGCCTCAGTTGCGATGCACCTCACCGCAACCTTCTTTTTGGCCGCTACGTCGTCGGCTTGGAGGCAAGAGCCCTGACGAGCGGCCCCACCTTGGGGTTCCTCTTCGCTACACCGTGGGAGGGTGACCACGGTGACGGTTACTGAGCCCCCCGCAACGACAATGCGGGAACCCCACTGGGGGGGACGGTTTTTAGGGTTACGTACCCAAAAGGTGCCAACGCGGGACCCTATTACTAAGCTTCCGCTGTCCGTCCGTAGTCTGTCAGCGAGCTGTAATAGGTAGACATTTGACATTTTCACAGGGTTTATATTTATATTGCCGCTGTAACAACAAAAAATTGATTTACAAATTAAAGAGTGGTCCGCCCTTTAATTTTTTACTAGTTTTAAATTTATACTAGTTTTTGCTAGCGCCTTCGCCGGCATGGAGGTCGGAATTGCCTCCAGCTATTACCTTATTGCCATGCAAGAAACGTGTTTTTTTTTTGGTGTTATTTTGCCTTGTCGACTCGCACTAAGCCGGTTTATTAAATCACGTTCACAATTTAAGCTATGAAGGATCTTAATCATTGCCACGAACAGACTCAATCGCACCTATTGAATGAATGAATTATCAAAAAACTTCCTTTATACTACGAGTACCAACCTTTTTACTGTCTATAAAACTACCTATTCGACAATAGTAAGTAACCACGGAAACGTAACTCGTAATATAGTACAGTTCAGCATTGACATTGTTGTGCCGCTTGCGCAAGCGCATGACGCTAGGCAGTTTTGTCTGCTGAGCTCTATTGATCGCATGACTCGCGAAATTCGCATGACTAGACGAAAAATTTGAATCCAATTAGAAATTAAAAAGTGTTGTCAGTTGCCATTAAGTAACCAGTAATCGCGACGACCTCAAATTCTACTCAGAAAGTAGCAGAGTGATATATTTAAATAAATAAAAAAATTACGTCGTTTTATAATGTCGAAATAACAGCTTTTTACGAAATGTATGAAAGTATATACGATATAAATAAAACAGAAACAAATTATTTTTCAAATGTATGTCTGTCTATCTGTTTGTTCCGGCAAATCTTTGGAACGGCTGAACCGATTTTGATAGGACTTTCACTGGCAGATGCATGTATTACAGTACGTGTCATGTAAAAAGAACGCTGGAAGAAAGGGGAAGGGGTGTGTTTCCGCATGAGTACACTCGCGCACGAATGGACTAGGCCTATTATTTTATATTTGAACTAGCCTTTCGCTCGCCCCTTCGTTTATTGGTAAACCATTTATTGGTACATTGAAAAACCCACCTCTTAGCACCAAATAGACCGATAAACCTCAAGTGCGCAGCTTGATCGCCAGCGTTCTCCTTACATGACGCGACCGTTGCACGTTCCCGTGAGATAAACTCCGACAGGCACGCGGGCGAAGACGGGGCACGCTGGCTTTGGTATATCACCAAAACACAAGCTAACAGGGCAATTACACCACCAAGAAAATCGCTATAGACTACTAAAGGGTCCATAATCAGCCTAATGTTCCGTGGGCCGTAATCCACCACATGGGCTTAGTGCAGGTTGATGGTTGTCCCATATTTTCAAATTTTTGGTTAGAGGACATGCCGGTTTCCTCACGATATTTTTCTTCGCCATTTTAAGAGCAGTGCTGACAAAAAAATACACAAAGTAAACTGCCTGCCTGCGCCATCACTGCTCCGCAAAGGGTGCTGCCATGTGAAATTGTATCTACGTCATAAAGAAGCTTCCTACCTACTCAATGAATGAACTTCCAAGACTCGAACGCAAAAAATGGGAGTCAAAGTTTCTACAGCAGTGGGAGGAATTATACCTTTCGAATCGCAAGTCCCTCAAAGACTACAGAGATAGTGTATGCCTTTGAATGTAGGGAGAAGCTCACTTTGGCTAGCACCATCAATATTCATGAATGGCTGGTTGGTCTGCCACATCGGTAGGAAACCTGTGGTTAGGACAAGGGCACCACCGCAGCAGCCCACAACCACCAGGGTACCACTGGCTTCCTGTGTAGTAACCGACTCTCCGAACTAATGGAACGAGAATTTGTATTCGTGCTTTGAGAGAAAATTTCGATTGCGAGATGTAGGACGGTATTGTTCGACATGGAATATTGATATGCAAATTTTATTGAAACGAATGGGTTTGGCGGATCACCCCTTCTTAATGACAATGTATGGTAGAAATTAGGGTCAGTTTGGCGCGGTTGTTACCAATTTACCATGTTGCGCACTACGCGCACTACGCTTTGGGTGCCGAGTTCGACCCTAGGACAGGATGAATTATTTTTGTGAATAAGTTTGGTACTTTATTTTAAGTGAATAGCTGCTTCATATATCTACACACAGTTTCAACTGAAGGATTTACACTAGGTATTAAATTCAATGGCTAACTAACTAAATACTTGTACACAAATAAATGAAAAAAAAAACCTTTTGCTTTTCGCTACTTAATGCGTCGAATTAGCTAGTCGTCCGCATCGCTGTCATCAGGAAACGTGCCCAGAAGACTGGCAGCATTGCCACGTTGAATGGCAATGCTTTTTGCAATTGGCAGCATTCATCTGAATGTGTAGAATAGCAGTTGTTTTCCCTAGTTTTGGTGGTTTCCCAATAAAATGGATTTTCTACCTGTGTTAAGTTTTTTCTTGTTGTTGAATTGAATGATTTAATCGTTAACAAAATAAAAACTTTTATTCGTATATTATGATAAGTGAGCTATTAGCTCACGTGTTTCATACGCACTTTTTCAACACACTTACGAGGAAAAAACAAAACAAAACAATCATGTATTGCATAAATTGTTTAATTATTAAAACAATTGGTGAATGGTACAATTTTCAAAACGATATTGTATTGTTTTTTATGGCAATTTCGTAGTTTGTGTTACATTGGTACTTGCCACTTCTTTAGTACCTTCATTTACTTCTTGTGTAAATGTCGGCGACAAAGGTAAATCTAACAAATTACTGGAAAAATAACTCAGGCTACGACCTGTACATGGTTGTGGTTCGGGGCAAAACTTTTTTGCCTTTGGCTCCAAATTAATGGCTTGCGTTATTTTGTCACTGATTTTCGCTTTGTTATGAATTGAGTCTTCTACGTACGATTCAGCGACTGCCAGAACGCTATCCACAATGTCGCTTTAAAGTTAGTACATCATCCCCCGAATCAGCCAACATTGTAGCCGACGTTCTTCTGAAACTGTGTCCAGTGTAAAAATTGGCCTCAGGCAAACCTAAATACTTCGCTATTTCTCTTGGCATAAGACCAAATTTGTTAATACCGATTGTTTGTTCTGTACATTTTCCTTTCTAAAAGTTTTGGAAAAAGCGGTTGTTCTTTGTTTTTGTTGAACGGAGATCTAGGTATTTTTTCACTAATTCACTAAACGTTCCTTGGATTGTAATAGATCGTGGAATCTTGGTTTTAGTCTGGGTATTTTGACAAGAAGCATATCTCCGTGGGTTTCTACATCTTTTGTTGTAATATTATACAGCTCAATCAATTATTTAGTTCTAAGAAGCTATGCTAAGGTTACGCACTTATATATTGTAGATACGTTTCGATGACAAATATTAAACGTACCTTTGTTGTTGTTAGATACTGACTATCCGGAGCCTCATTCAAAAACTTTTCAACGTCGGCTGGTGACAAAACTTTAGATTTCCGACCAATATTATATCCATCCGAGCGTCTCTTCAAGAATGCCATCAGGTTACAGTACGTTTTGATATCAACACCATATTTGAGCTTAACCATGATTCTTAACATGGAATAGATGCACCACGGAGCTGGGTTTGTATGTATGGCGAGTTCAGAGAAATACGCCAAAAACACATTTTCAGAAAATGACTGGGATTTTTTGTTGCTCTTCCATTGTAGGAAACTATTGTAAGCAGCTAAGTACTTTTCTCTAGATTTTGTAGGTATTAGGCTTTCGTTAACATTTCGTGTTGCATTTAGTATTCATAGCGGTGTTAAATCTATCAATTGTTCATCTTCTGTACTAAAACTTCACATCTTTACAATTATTTACCATACAGCAACAAATGCAATACAATAAAAAATGAAAATGATCGGAAATGGCGCGGAAGTTTATTTTTTGCCCCCGCCAAAAGTAAGGATTACATAATAGCCATACAGCCTAAGCTCTTCTAGTCACCTCGGTTACCGTCACCTTCAGGTATCCTAAAACGACCTTAGTTGAGTTTAGAACGTAGGCGTGATTTTAGATTTATGGCAATAAACCTACGGATTTCAGATTATTGCCAAATCAAAAGTAAATTATAAGTACAATTATCTATAGGCGTATGCAATTACTCAACGTATGCGGTTAAAGGCTAATTAAAAAAAAAATCAGGCAACAATGTTTAAAAACATGCAAATGTCAAAGCGATGATTTAAAAAATCGTTTTTTTTACTGTGACCTACAGGTATCTACTTACGTTCACTCCGACTGTATCAGACAAAACATCAGCATTGCGAAACATTTCAAAGTATCATCACATTCGGTAATCTTCGTCGGCGCCCGCGCAATTTCGTCTAACAGTTTTAGATGAGATGGCTCGGTTGTGGTATGTTTGGCATTAAGTCTAAGGTCGATGTTTGTGAGGCAAACGTCTAACTTTGGTTTGTGTATTTGAAACAATCATCTTCTTGGACATCAAAACTTTGGAACTCCCTCTTAGTTTTTTACACCCTACTTCCTAGTAATATTATAAATGTGAAAGTTCGGCTGTTTGGATGTTTGTTGCTCAATCAGGCAAAAATGGCTGAACAGATTTGCATGAATATAATTATAACCTATTAACACATTAGGTACTTTTATCCCGGTAGTACCTACGTTCCCGTGGGAACGACCGACCAGGGGCCCAAGTCTGCTATTTGTATAAATTCGTCATTCCAACACGATACCATTGTCATTTTGCTAAAAGTTCGTAATCTGCTAAATTCATAATTGTCGAACATTGGTCGGTCAATGGTCTCGTAATAGAATTGTATTATAATGGAATTGTCGTATTGCCTTTATTATAAAACCTTAGTAGAAATGATTTTCCAAAAACTACTACTAAATTTGAACATTTATTCATGCCCGATTTCATTTATATATATTTTCCATATTATAGTTTATTAATGTTAAATTTTAGCAGATTACCGCCTAAGTCAGTCATTCATTTGTCATTATGTACAAGATTACCAATAAATGCCATTTCTTTCAATGGAGTGTCAGTGGCTGACCATTGGAAAGTCATAATGACGCCATTATATTAGTAGATTACCAAACTTGTCAAAATCAACAATTTTGAAATCAATTATAGACCATTCTGACACTGTTCTAATAGCAGACTTGAGGCCCTGTTTCCCGACCTCCATTGCGGGCGAGGCCGCTGGCAAAATCTAGTACATAAATAAACTCACGCCATCTTAGCATGGAGGCAGGTACAAAATACAAAACGTTACCCACCTTAGGGCGAATTTTATACCTGGAATAAGTCTTATCCTGAGAATAAATTTTGAATTTTTGACAGATATAATAATAGAATGGTCAGACGTAAATTTTATTCTACGGATAAAAGATATCTGACTTTGGTAAAATCAGCCCTTAGTGTTTTACTAACGATGGAAACGTCATTTGGACGGTATGCACCTAGTAACTAAATACCTACTTAATTTTGAAAACCTTAGCACAAGAACTTAAACTACCTGGTGATTTTTGACTGGCTCGTTGGTGTAGTAGTCGCAAGCGGTACTGTTGAACATGAGGTCCTGGGTTCGATTCCCAGGACGGGGAATGTTTCATTAGGTTTTTCCATTATTTCTCAATAGCAACCCGGTGTCCGGATGTGTGCCAGATAGATTACAATAGACTCGCCATCGAAACACTTTTGACTAACTATACGGAGATTACTGGCGTGATTTACCTAGCTAGTATCAATTCTCATAGATCATTTGCTGAAGGTTCAAAATCGACGATAAATACTTATAAAATCCAACTTGTAAGTGGATTACGAATGCACAATATTAATTTAAAAAAATCAGTAGCTAAGTACTACAACAACGTTAAGTCTACAATTCGACGTCGTTTGACATCCTATTCAACATAAATTATGTAAATACTCCTACAATGGACTTATTGCGGTAATAGAATATTACATAAAACATTTTACATAATACGATAAAATAATAAATAATACAACAAACAGCTATAAGTAATCAAATGAAAGTGAGACATCAATGATGGCGGACGACACTGGTGACGTCACGCGTGACGTCACAAGTATACGCAACCAATTGGCGCCAAGGTCGATGACTTTCATAGCCCCGGGAGAAATAGGCCAATCACTGTTCTTGAACGTTGTACGGCTGTTTATATGGAATAGTTGATACTTTAACTGATTTGTTGTTATCTATGGATGAAGGCGCACGCGCAGCAGGTCATACGTAATTGATCCGAATCATGGGAAGTCTAGATGCCGTCACTAAGGCTAGGGATATCATTTGAATCTAGCTTGCAAGCACTACGAAATAGACTGTTGAATACGAATGTTTGATTAGGGATTTAAAAAAAAAAAAAAACGTCGCCCACACTAGGAGTTCCTCCTGGATTGTGGGTGCGTTTACAAACATTTAAACTCACATACACAAACAGCCAGACTCGGAACAACTACTTGTAGGTCATACAAATATTTGGTTCCGTGCGGGAATCGAACCCATCGACACGCACCGCAGCAGTCAATCGCTTAGCCACTGCGCCAACCGTGCCGAATTTAACTGCTTATCAAATGCCGCACTACGCTGATGAGTTAATCAATAGCTGCAGCACGCGTTGATGTCGGAAATCATCCCACGGGAACGCAGGTTCCACAGCTTGACATATTTTCTATACAAACGCTGTCATAGTAGTAGTAGTCCTAGTAGTAGATATTTATTCCTCAGATAAAAGTTATCTGACTATTAAAAAATCAGCCCTCAGTGTAACTAAATTAAAGATCCTTAATGTTAAATACTCAAAATCAAAATCAAAAGTCATTTATTCAAATTAGGCTGAGAATCAGCACTTTTCGAACGTCAAAATACATAAGACAGTCCCCCAAAACGCCCACCCTTCACAACTTCCTAGTGCTTTAGCTGGGAAGAAGTCGCGGAACAAACTCCCCAGCAGCACAGCTGTCTGTTTAGTCGGAACTTGATTCTATACATACATAGGCAAAGTAATAAACATTACGAGACACAGAACATTAATTAAATAATTAGTCAAAATGTCAGCTAGCCATACCAATATAGTACTAATAAAACTGTCGAGGCCAAATAAAGCATAAAACAACTCATCATAAAAAATATTGTTATGAGTAGATCATTTCAATAACGAATGACATAATAGATAATAATAAAAAAATACTTAGACAGGCAATAAAAAATAATAAAATAATTACATGAACCCATATAACCTGTCACTAGATACGTAAATTCTGGAGAAAGAACAAAAACATTGTCTTGAGTTAATCACAGCGACCAACTATTCTTGTCATTTAAATAGTCATTGATGGAATAGTAAGCCTTTAAACAAAGGATTCATTTTACTTGAGCTTAAATAATATTGCCTCGGCACCTAACAAACATTAACGCTGCAGATCATTCAACTGTTATTATTTTACTTAGCGCGCTTATGGTTGTTTAGCGCCCACTCAAAATTAGGAATTTATGTTTCCTAAATTTTTAGTATGCAGTATAATTATATTACGAAATCCCATTCCGAAGACCATCTACTGATAGAAGAGCATTTATATTCGACCTAGAACCTACTAAACGTGTTGGCACTGGCCTCAAAAGTTCAAGAATACTTAAATAATTATAACATTATGTATACTAGCTTATAACCAATTCTGTTCTGCAGCCATTAAAAACAAGTTATGATGTCAGTGCATGTAACGAACATACTGTTTGTTTACATTCACATACGTACTGAAGTTTGAGGAATGCTAAGTTAGAAAGTATGAATGAAGCTATAAAATTAGGAGTAGACCAAAAAAGCCGATGGATGGAACAGCACCCTAAATGCGTACCTAACACACTATCATTAACAATCTGATTAATTTCAAAGGATATTGCTAACCCATGCTAGACTTACCAGGGGTGCGGGTTGTTCTGCCGAGATACCGTGGCGCCTGGCACACAGGCAACTGAAGGAACACGGGTAGGATTTAGTCAGTAAAAATCTGACACGCCCTCCTGCTCCACCCAGAGCGGGAGAAGTTATTTGATGATATCCCAAGAGAACAAAAACAGTGGCACTCCGGGAGTGCCGACAGAAGTGAAAACTTGAACAATTACGGGTGTTTTTTTTAAATCTTCAATACAGGATTTCACATTGGGTCCTTAGGTCCTGATTGCTCTCAAAAAATGATAAACGAGCGATCGACTTCAGCACAGATTTTTACGATAAAAATACAAAGGGAAAGAAAGGGGTAAAAGAATTAGAATTTCCTAATGAAAGAAAGGGACTTTTCCAAAAGACATCAACGCGCGTTTCTTCCGTGGGGGAACGCCCCGAACCACTCTTAAAGCATTCGGTGACGATGACGTGAGTTCCATGATTTTTGTTTACCCAAAAATTGCTCAACGCGCCTAAAGAAGTTTTCACTTCAGTAAAATGCTCTACCTATACATAAATAAGGCAATGAATGTTGTTAAACTGTGAAACGAAAGCGTTTTCAACTGTTCGTGAGTTACGCAACTAACCCGAAGGTAGGTAGAAATGGGACACTGCTGAGAAGATGGCTAATAATGTAGATGTAAGTATGGAAGAGAAAGACATACTGTGCTGAGATTTGTTTCGATAAGAAAAGAAGAAAGATGAATGAGTGGAGTTCGTAAGATACCAAGGAAACTAGAATAACACAATTTGAGTTTCCAAAAAAATATACGTAATTATAATTAGCCTTAAACGTTTCCATTGCTGAGGCTGAGGCTTCTCTGTAAGAGGGAATGAGCCTTAAGAGCGTCATAATTATCATAGAAATGTCCGAAATCGTTTGTTTTTCGAGAAACTTTATCGAAACATTGGCCGTTCATAATGTAGGTACTCATACAATGTAAAAGTCAAGAACATCTTCATAGAAAACCTTGCACATCTAATGGATATTCTAAAGAACAAATATTTTTTTTATCAAAAACTTATAAAGGCCTTTTAAAATACCTAATGCCTACGTATTTCCTGAAACAAGTATTGTGAAATCTTTGAGGGCCAATTTTCGTTCGCTGTCATCGCTTGCATTGCATTGGATGAAACAACAAGCTTTGCAGTCATGCTCGCATTGATGATAGACCTCGATAGACACACCGCGAAGGGATTCTCTAACCCACCACGTGGGCCTATTTAGTGAAGTTCTGACTTTGACTACTTAATTATGAAGTCTTTCCTTCTGTTTCAGTGATAACTGGTGCTACAGACGGCATCGGCAAGCAGTATGCGCTGGAGCTGGCGCGGCGCGGGATTAACATCGTCATCATCAGCCGCAACCCTGACAAGCTGAAAGCTGTGGCCACTGAGATTGGTTAGTATTAATATCCTGGAAAGGAGAGACTAAAAGAACTGACAGATTACGAAACACTGAGCGAGACTACAAAATAATATAATAGTCACAAGAATAACAAACTTAGAGGAAGTATTCGTGTAAAAATAGACCAGAAAATGGCAATTGATTGCTATGTCTTACAACTTGACAGTTCAGCCACATTTTGGTAGACGAATTTTTCAAACATATGAAGCAATGTTTTGGGAATTTCTTACAAAACCCTCAGATTGTGATTAAAAGTGTGTGACGCAACTATTATTCGGTGCTGCACCACCACCCTAATTGCGTAACACACTACCAATATCAATCTAAATCATTTTGAAGGATGTTGCTAATCCATTGCTTTATATTAACGTAAAGTATTTACCATGTTTTGTTTGCAATTTTTACCCGAGTGCGCCAGAAGGAGGGTTATGTATGTGTAATTGTTTGGCACGCTCTGCAGCCTGAACGGCTCGATGGATTTTAGCTTGAGGGGTTGGTTAGATTCGTATTTACTGTGAGAGTGACACTGGGTATATCAAAATAAAAAAAACAAAATTTCGGATTTTTGGCGCCAAATTCAAATGTTTGGCACGCTCTGCGGCCTGAACGGCTCGATGGATTTTAGTTTGCGAGGTGTCGTTAGATTCGTAATTACTGTGAAAGTGATATCGTACTAAAAAAAAATAAACGGCAATTTAAAAAACTAAAAACCCGACTGCTTTTCTGAGTATTCATGGAAAAGGTCTAAAACAAGAAAGTCGTTGTACCCGATTGCACTTAACTTCAGAATCGCCAGTTGCTAAGGTGATGCTTATAAGCAGATAAATTGTAGCAGTCGGGACCCATTCTTTTTTTGGATTTTATCTGTTTTATATTTTAAAATAGTTTATGTTATTTGTATGAGTTTCAAACTATGGACTAATATAAATATATCAAATTAATTATATGTTTGAAAAATGTATTTGCTCAACAACGAAATAACGCATTGAACGTAACTGAATTGTCAAAATGAATGCCATTCCTATTCATAGTGTGTTACGCAGCTACCCCGCAGGTTTGTCGATTGTCGTTCGATAAGTTTTTCAATCCATCTAAAGGATTACATATTTCTCAAACGTGATTATCGATGTTCCGCCCGCGTGGATGTGGGTTATGGCGTAAAAAAGTAGCCTATGTCTTTCTCCATGTCCCAGGCTATATCTCTGGCAAATTTCATGACGATCGGTTCAGCGGTGTAGGCGTGAAAGCGTTACAGACAGACAGACAGACAGACAGACAGAGTTACTTTCGCATTTATAATATTAGTAGGGATTAATAATAACGTGTTCCGTGTGGTGCCGGGCGTAAAAGAATAGCACCATCCCATTTCTTCCCGTGGGTGTCGTAGAAGGAGACTAAGGAGCTTACTAGAAAATGGCCAGCAGCATTCTTCATACATTTTACTTATACATTTTACGTTAGATGAAGATGTTGTGTTGCCAGTCTGGTGCATTCATTAACGCCAAAATTACATTACAAAATTAGTGAAACTAAAATATATACTTTGAGCGACTTTTTCGGCGCCGCCGAGTCCGCCTGTCAAAAAGTCACTCTATGCTTATGTATAATTCTATGCCACTAATTTCGTATGTATAATGTAATGGTTCTCTCACCTTCATTTTATTTTCTAATGCATTGAACTGATGATATTTACATGATATAGCGGATGTAACTAAACGTCTCCCTGAACGCATTGGTCGAGGCAAGTTGCCAGCACGATATTTACCATAATGCGTTTTGGAAAGCACCTACGCGCATGCGCCTCGCGCCGACCTATAATAGCGTAGCCGGCGCGAATACCGGCCACTGATTGGCTAATGTTAAGTTGGTAGAAGTGAGTTTGCGTTGAACGGAAGATGATAAGTATGGCGGCATTGGAATTCTACTCTTGTGTCGTAATGATGTGATTAGTTATATTTTTTGAGTTTCATTAAAGTTTATGCCAATAGCAAAACCCTTTTACTCTAAACTGACTCACCCTGACTACAATGATGTTATGTTGCATCCAAAGTTCGCAAGAAGCACGAACAGCGACCACGCCATTATTGAAAGAAACTGCTGTGTGTTTCATCACTGTATTGTTGATGGTTTTAGCAACAGCGCAATGTATTGTTATGTTACAATCAGAATTGTTGACCCAGTCCGGTCTAACATCATTGTTTCAGAACATTGCGACACTCATCTTGATGATTCGTTTGGTATTTTCTCCTTTTGTGGAGCTGTTTTCATCACGTCCTCTTTAAAAGGGCAATTGTGTTCAGGGCATATACTTGAGAGATAAGTACTTACCGGATCTTTTATCGTAGACATTTTGTCTTCTTTAGGCGTAGGCCGCAGGCGGCATTACACAATACAATTATCGGTTATGTTGAAATGCCAGTACGTTAATAGACATTACATACCTTTTGAGAGAGATTGCAAGAATTTGATGCAAATGTCTCGCAACAGTCGCATCACACATATTACGTCTTCGATTCATCCTCTTCCTCATGTCTCTGGCAGTTGGCACGACTGTATTTTGGATCGTGTTGGCACAAAATTTTGCCACTTCCACGATGTGTTCAATGCCAGCGCAGAAGTCACTTTGTCTGCATGTTTTGGGACACAGAGGGCACAATAGGTGTAACATAGTTTGCGACATAGTTTCGGTCCATATTGGGCTTGTCTAAATATAGATAAACGACTTCTTTAAGAACTATGTCGATAAACTGTTGTGATATAGCCGTATAATGGAAAAATTATCGTAGGTGTTGATACCAATGCAAACTTTATATTTCCAGAGAAGGCGCACAGTGTGAAGACCAAGGTTGTGGTGGCAGACTTCAGCACGGGCGCTGAGGTGTACCCGCACATCGAGAAGGAACTCCAGGATATACCAGTCGGAATACTAGGTAAGGAGAACATTTTACAGCATTTTCTTTTAACGTAAAGCCTGTTCTTTTTACACCCATACTTAGTAGGTATCATAGCCTACATTTGGTTGAACCTGGTACAAATTCGGGCACCGGGATTCTGTTGAGACTTTTGTTTTCATCAAAAAATCGATTAACACTTTCCCGATACGGAAGTCGTATTCAGGCAGGACCCTATGCTCGGCCGTTGCACTTGCGACCACTACTAACTTAGTCATTCAATCAATTAAATACAAAACAAGCATTTTGAAATCTATATTTATAAATATGAATCCCTATTTACCTTGGTCACGGCATCACAC
Source organism: Polymixis lichenea (assembly GCA_949091785.1). NCBI lineage: Eukaryota > Metazoa > Arthropoda > Insecta > Lepidoptera > Noctuidae > Polymixis > Polymixis lichenea. Next base: position 23,991,673 of record OX420937.1, read on the forward strand.
GTGGCTGGACCAATTTTGCTAATTCTTTTTTTGTTGTGTTTGTTATTGACAGGAGAAGGTTCTTATGAAAGAGAAAATTAAGAAAGTTGCGCGTAACATTAGAAATTTTAAGAAAACTTAACTATACTAACTTTTGTAATATTAAACCAATGCGAATTCAATATTCATAGTTAAGACAGGTCACCGTCTGTCGTGTCAGCTAGTACGTATATGTCACCGAAAATTGTAAATAAGTACCGTTAGATTTTATTATATCTCGCGAGATTGTAAACTGTCGATAAATTGTGAACTGCACCATACTGCTTACCGACCGAATAGGTTAGGTTAGGTTAGAATTGCGACCAACCGCGCACGAGCCGAGCGAGTGAAGCGAGCGGTGTCGCGCCAGCAGCCGGCGAACGCTACTTCCAAATTAGTGGCAGTTACTTGACTATTTAATAATAGTGCAAGGTACTATCCGTCTTGATCCTGTCCTTGACCACTTCACAATTTGACGGGTTCACTTCGGTAGATTATAATCTACCGAAAAATAATGCGTTAATTGTAAGCAGTATGTTACGGTTCACAATCTTTCGACAGTTTACAATCTCGCGAGATAGATTACAATGTAACGGTATTTACAATTATACGGTGACATATATCTAATCTAATCTAATTTCTCTCGTTTACCCGTATCCCAATTTTGCGCTCATTTATGTCAATAAGTAGTCTGATAAGCATCCTATGTACCTGGATCTGACATATATAATTTATTATAATCCGAATCTCGGAAACGGCTCCAAAGATTTTCATGAAATTTAGTATGCAGGGGGTTTCGGGGACGATAAAAACTGAGCAAAGCTCGGTCATCCAGATATTATAAACTAACGCCTTTTTCTCATGAAGTTAGGCAAAAACTACAGATGGCCTTCTGCCACGATCCACACATATTTCTTTTGCTTCGTTCACATCTGAGGGACAATTCCGAGCAAGCGTTCTTATTCTAAACTCTGTCTCAATCTGTAAAAAATACTTCTAATGTAAATTATAGGTATTTTTTTAGTTTCGACAATTTCTTGACATTTATTATCGCTGAGAAAGAATTTCAAATATATTTTGAACGTTTTTAATAACAGGAATTAGCCTTTTGCATAGCTTCACTACTATTCGAGTTACCGTAGGAGTCCTGTAAACGCTCTTCACAAATCCAAAACTCGAAAATTTTGTCAGTTTAAATCAAATAGACGACCGGTGTTCTTCTGACTGCTGAGTGCTGCCGATGGCAAGGCTAATCAGGTTATCAAAATGAGCCTTTTTCGCTACGATAGCCTGTCGAATGGTTATGAATAGTAATGCTAGCCGTACACGCACGCCGGTTGCAAGTACTATTAGTTAAGTTACACCTGACTTTTGTGAAGAGTATCACCAAAATCAAACTATTTAAATTCCAGTCAACAATGTGGGTATCCAGCACGACTACCCGATGCCTGTGTGCGAGAACAGTTCTTCCAAGTTGTGGGAGCTGATCAACGTGAACGTGGGCGCGGTCACCGCCATGAGCCGGCTGGTGCTGCCCGCCATGGTCCAGCGGGGCCGCGGGGCTGTGGTCAATGTGTCCTCAGGGTCGGAGCTGCAGCCTCTGCCGCTGATGACGGTCTACGCTGCTACTAAGGTATATTGTAGTCGATTTTAATGGTACTACCCAAAGACAGTTTTGCTGGATCTTCGAGACGCAAAAGCACTGTAAATCTATTTCAAAATATATTGAGGTCTTCAGGCCGTTTATGCCCCCAAGTCCTATACAATGCATGTCTCCTTAAGATCTTCAAAACCTCTCTTAAAATCTGAAGTTTCTCTGGATACCATTAAGCCTTCATTGAGCTTGCAATTGGATTACAATAACTGTGATTTAAGTAGGTGTATGGAAGGTTTTCGGGGGCGCCCCAGCAATGGACCAGTATCGGTTAAGAATAAAAAAAGTAAAGAGAAAAAGTCTATTAAAGAGTACAAGACTTATTCTGTCTATGGATCTCCTGCCGAGTCCTGCCCCTTTTGTGATCCTTTTGAATATTAAATACTATATTGATAAATGAATGGGTTTGCCAGTAGGTAAATACTGTTTCTTCTAACACTTTGAGCGGAGCAACGTTATACTTATTATGTAACATTTTATAAACGCTAATTGACACAACGTTTAATCACGTCAGCAAAAAATATGAACGGCTGTGGCTAATACCAATTTTTTCAAGCTACGTCATGGCGCCGTATCACTTTAAATTTTCCGACTGCTAGCGCCACTCCACGTCAGTTTTTTTGTACATTTTATAAGGCTACTCACACACTTTCTAATTACGCATACATTGGCAATTGAGCTCAGTGCTGTAACGTCGACGTGTAGTAACGATTGTGTCTTTCATAATTATTGTCTCTTAGATGGTGTAGGTTCCACCACTCCTTTATTAAAAAGGAAGCATCTTCCGATCTAGGCTGGTAGGAACCTACCACAGATTTCGAATGCAGTCACTGCGTCTTCAGGGTTTATAAAGTGAATGCGACGAAATCTCACTCAGATTTTTGAATAAATATAAATCAAGGCGCCTGGTCGAGGCTCATTTTCTAATGTTTGTGCACCTGCCAATCTAAATAAATCGATTGCGCGTCTGGTTGAGTGTGCTGAAGCGTTATTCCACGTTCCCACCACGGCCAGACCGCACCGGAACATCCGATGCCGATGAGATCACCGGTGGCCAGTCGTCGCCGGCGCGGGCTGGTGCCGCGCTGGGGGCGGGCGCCTGTCTCGGCCCGTACAGGCGCGTGGCTTTTAGCTTTCTTTATCAAATGTTGACCACTGAATAAAACCACAGCAGTGGGAATCCTCGGTACGGACTGCGATAGGCCTCGACAGGTAGCATTGCAGTAAAACCTGGCGCCAGTTCAGTTCAATTAACTGCCCGTGGAACGCAGCGTTATCACGATGAAGAAAGATCACGCTGTAAAGGTGGATACTGACCGCGGCGTCACGGGGCAAAATGTACCTAACATATTACCAAGCGAGCATTCATGCAGTCAGTACGACAAAACATGCAAGCGAGCAACACTGATTTTAGTTTTAGCACACAGCGTAACGACATGCTTTTGACGTTCAAAAAGAGCTGACTCTCAGCCTAGTATGAATAATTGACTTTTCATTTTGCTTTTGCTTGCTGCGAATGTTACATTACGCCCCGTAACGCCGATCATTACCCACCTTATGAACACTGTTGAAAAAAAAAATCAAAACCAGGAAAAAAACTATAAATTGTCAATATTTTATTATTGTGATTTCTATTGTTTCTATGTATCCTTTGTTGGACATACCAAATAGATAAATAAATATATTTTTTAAACTTGTTTTAATTAAGAAAACGCTTCTCTGTAAGCGATGTTGCTCGAAAGAGCAACCTATTTACTGAGATCCCCGAGTAGTTATGGTCGCAATTTTGGATTTTAATTTCCTGATTTTCGCCACCGGACCTCCCTCTACCTCTAAAACTAACATTATGAAAATTTGCACATCATTTATCTTTTGATTGAGCGAAGCGATTGCGATGAAACAAAAACTAAAATATACTCCGAGCTATAAACAAGATTTGATTATGAAAGTTAACCATATTGGTTTCGTTCTTCTGACGTGATACCTGTACAAATCACACATCTAAACGGAAAAACAGAGAAACAGATAAACAGCCAAACAGACAAAAATTATAGATAAGGCATCTGTTGGTTATCTCTTAACACCCCAACGATTTTTTTTTAATATTTCGAATGTACAAACACAGCTCGTCTACAGAATTATGTGTCATTCATTTGAATACATAGACGCTCAGCTGAAAGTGATAATAAATCTCCTGTACTTCCTCAGGCATACGTCCGCAGCTTCACCTTCGGTATTCGCGAAGAGTATGCCCCTAAAGGCATCTACATCCAGCACCTGGCCCCCCTGTTCGTGTCCACCAAGATCAACTCGTTCTCCCAGCGCCTGCTGGAAGGCAACCTGCTGGTGCCCGACGCGGCCACGTATGCCCGACACGCGGTGGCCACGCTGGGCAGGCAGCAAAACACTACTGGCTACTGGCTGCATGGGATACAGGTAGATATGCTTTTAGTGCAGTACAATATACATGGTCAATGTTTAGTGGGTATTGAATCGACATCGAAAACTAATTAAACAACAAAACATTATATCTTTGTCCAAAACTTTAAATTACACTGTGACATGTACAGACGCCAGCACATCAAGCTACCCCAATCTGTCAAATTTCTTTGATAGATTTTCAACTTTATTCCATAAGCATAAGGTTCATGTTTAATTGGGAAAATTTGACAGTTTGGGGTGGCTTGATGTGCTGGCGTCTGTACATTAAGGTAACCAAATGACTATGTGTTACGTTATTACTTTCTGGAAATTCGTAAAAAAAATTGCGTTCCACCAAAAATTACAAAAACAGCAGATCATTTACGGGCGTTGACATTCGCCCACTGATTAATGATGAAATGTATATTTTATTTTATTTTAACATTCGTTTTCGATATTGATACACAACAGCGGGTATTGCCAGCTAATTTAATTCGGCCCTGTATAGAATATTTCAATCATTCTGCCGAACCTTTTCCCAACTATATTGGGGTCGGCTAACAGTCTAATCGCCTTCCGCTGAATACGAGTAATTTAGATGGAGCGACTGCCTATTTTATCTGCACAATCCAGTCATTTGGTAATACGATATTCTACGACTGGTTATTTCGGGTTTCTTCGACCGTCCCGGCTGTCAAAGATTCACGAATGACAGCTGGGATCAACGGATTAACTTGCTTTCCGAGGTATGTAAAGATGGTCACCCATCCACGGACCGCGCAAGACTAGCTTAACCTGATCTTATGACCCGCGCGGTCGCGAAACATATTTGAATCAACATATAACCCGATACTGATCTGAAAATTTCAAAAAACGCAACAGCTACCTTGGCGCATCCACCAAAACTAATTTTATTCTGTGTTTCAGAACTTCTTCATCAAAGTGCCTCCAGTGTGGATCAGAACCAAGCTCGGCATGCAGATCAACGAGCAGTTCCGGCAGGAGTACCTCCAGAACGCGAAGATTAAGACCAACTGAGCATCATATGACCAGCACTCCGAATGCAGAACACACTTCCAATCATAAGCCGAGGGTTTTCAAAAAAATCCTGTTTGCTTAGTAACGCTGAATGAACACGGCTGAACTTTCTAAATGAAAGGCATTGTCATCGATTGTATGTGTGATACCCAACTACCAAGAAACAGTCAGAAATTACTTCGCAAACCTCTTCAGCATTCCACATTCAGGTGGCTAGTGTAATTTCAAAGAACTAGTGAATATAATTTGTAGTTAACGCAGAAATAAATGTAATATTTTGTACAGGTGAGTTATAATTGTGATATTATTAATTGTATTTTTTTAAGATGTAAATAAAAAGAATTAAATGTACTTAATTGGTTTGTTTAATTTTGTAAATCGCCTTATAATGCCGTCGACACGAAAAGAAGAAGATGGGGTTTAACCAATGACGTATTATAAATAGCCGCGTCATACACGAACATTAGAGCACTCAAAAACAGCGTAAACCATTAATGTAGCTACCTACTACTACTACAGTGCGCGAAGAGCAGGAAAGACCCATGCCAATTCCTGTTGTTAGAAAGAGATAAACATATATATTTAGTTACGTCATACCGTTGCGCCGCGTCACTGGATGGTACGTGACTAATAACACGCAATTACCTTGCATTTATCTTGCCAATATTGAGCGCCGGTAACGCACCTACAGGTAATATATTGTTATAATCCTAAAAACGTATTGAGGTTGATTTCCAATTTACCTAGACATATAAATCGTAATTCACCAATCTATATGTAATTTATAGCCGCTTTATTGATGCCGCGTTGATGACCTTCGAAGGACATCAACGCATAAACTGAAACATGAATTCATCACGTGACCTAGATCTAGACCACGTAGCGTAGAAATTTTTCGTCGGTTATTTCAAAAAAAGCCAGTTTTCAGCGAATATTTCCTTTCCTTTGCTAACAGATCCAGAAGAACGACTTCAAAGAGGTCAGTGATAGTAATAGACAAGTAAGCGGGACAAAAAAAAAGAAAATCGCCAGAGATACTTTTACAACTGTGTGATTCAGGGGGGGTAAACTTAGAATCACGCCCAGAGCAATTTTTTTAGGTATGCCATCTATGAATCATGTTCTTTAAATTTAAGGGCAATAGTTCACATAGGACATACTAGATGTCTCTACAAAACTACTAGACTTATTAGAATAATTGTTTGAAATAGCTATTTTTAATTTCTAATTATAATTCAATTATTTTAGTTTCATTCTATAGACTTAAAATATGGGCTAATATTTTTTTAGTATAGCGGTCTATTTCAATTGATAAAAAAAAATCACAAATGTCAAATTTGAAAATTGTCAAAAGAAATGGACGCCCGTTTTCAAAACCTACGTTTACTTCAAAGAGTATAATAATTTTAATGGGAGGTTTACTTTCGTGTTGTTTTACGCTGTTTTGTTTTCTGTGCTGCTAATACGTTTAGTTGAGGCTCTGCTCCTTCATTAAGGCTTGAAGAGAACAGCATCAGATTCGTCAGTCCGTCCTTGCGTTGAGAATATCCACGGGGCGAAGGCCAACTGAATTCGGTGTCTGTTGCGATGTTTGGCCGCTATTAGTTACGTTTTGCGCTATTGGACGCTATTAGCTAAATGTTGATAAGGTAGTGGACGCTATCGTTCAGTGTTTTTACTATGCCTTCTAAGAGACGATCTGTATTTGGATGCGACACTACAGGTAAGATTTTTCGCCTCACGCCAAAAACCCCTCTTGTATATATTGTCTGAAAATCTTTAGCTAAGAATGTATTGCTATTATGCATATTTAAATACAAGTATCGCTTATGTAATAGAATCCAATTCTAACTCTCTGGTTATACTACTGCTAGTGATGCTGCCTGCGGTATGGGCTCTTCAAAAATTACAGTTATGCTCAGAATGTAATAAGAAATATTAATGATCATTTTCATGAGCCACAGCTATCCTACCTACATAATGAGAAAGAGTTACTATTACTATTTCACTAATATACAGAATCTTTTATCTTAGATAGACACATGATTTATTATTTTTAACTAAATTATTTGCAGGTGTCACAATCCACAACTTTCCGAACCCTAGAATCTTCCGAGAGCAATTTCGGATATGGGTTAGCTTAGCTGGTGCTTCAGTCAATGGATCGACCGATATGCAAATATATAATAACAGGAAAGGCTGTGATTTTGCCCAAATAGACAAGAATCGTAACAGCCGCTTAAATGCTCTAGCTATTCCTCACCTGCATATATGAAGTAAGTACCTTATGTGAAAGATTCATGCATAATGCATTATTAGGAATATCAATTGCTTAAACTAAATCTAATGCTTCTATTATTCCGAACTAGCAACAACTGCAATTTAAATGAGTAATATAGGCAGGAACGCATCAGGAAAAAACAGAGAAACTTATTTATGATTATAATACCTATTTCCTATTACTATTTCCAGAGGCATCAACACCCGTTGCATATACAAGAAGTGTGAACCTGCCATCAAGTTCACCATGTACGTCGGTTCAACTTTCAGGTAAATAAGTAAATTTAATGTGTACTCATTACTTTGTTTTGAAAGATCACACCATCTGGCCTTTTTGTTATTGCATGGCTGTAGTAATATATTATAAACTCCTTGGTCAACAGTGAACGTCTTAAATAAAGAAGAAACTGAATTGTCAGGATTAATGTGCCATTATAACATTATGTTGAATTTTGTTAAATAAAACCTAAAATACGGGTATATTATTTTACTACAATGGCACTGTAATTGAGATCCGGCTACTGAGTTGTTTTTTTTTGTAATTGACTTCTTTGTATAAGATTCACAAATTGAACAAATCCAACGTATGCAGCCTACTTAGCTGGTGCTGCCTCACTTATTTTTCAAATAAATTTTTACACCTTTTCATTTTATTATTTCCAGTGCCACATCTGCCTGTTGCTTCTACATTTTACTACATTTTGGAAGGCGCGACTAGAATTAATTCTATTTTAATGTAAGTGTTGACGTTCAAAAGTGCCTTTTATGTGTCTATTTGAAATAAATGCTTTGCCTTTGACTTTTTGAAAAATGTGCACAAGAGTGTATTCTATAGTGTATATGACCAAACAAATAAATTGAGTATTCAACAACAAGCTTCTTTCATTAAAAACTAAATTAACCTTTACAAACAATTTGAGAGAATAAATGTGCACATCCATGCTTGTAGATTGATTAAAATTCACCAGTTTTTATTTTCAAACTACTGTAAAATTAATTTCACACTACCAAACATTGTTTTACATAAATCTATCTTTATATATGAGAAATACACGCAAATGACAATGAAAGATAGAGTACGCCGACCTAGTGCTTGATAGCTAACCGACCATTTTTTGTGATTATGGCTTTTTAATGTATACTGCAGGAAAAGGTTTCTGCAGTATACACTAAATAGTCATTTTTCAAAAAAATGGTCGGTTGGCTATCAAGCACCAGGACGGCGAGTAGGTATGTATGGATGTGTGTGTGTGTGGTGGTGTGGGTGTAGTTATGGAACAAGAAATCCAGATGGCGCTACTCGCGACAGGTTGGCAAAAAAGTCCCGTGAGATGCCACTCTATTCCAGTATAAAATAATGTACTCTGTGGTGTGATTCGATTTGTCAATTTGGCACTTTGTAGAACTGAAAAATTGTTATTCTTTTGAAAAAAACGGGTTCAAGATAAAAATGAGATCTGTGAGTTGAATCGAATTATTCGAGTGGAGTTTATTAAGTGTTTTGTTGACTGTGAAAATGTATCCATGTAATTAAGTTCAACTTCAGGTTAATGAAGAGATTCGGACAATCTAAGCGGGCATGGTCCCACTTTAGAACAAAGATCATTAAGAACAGTAAAGGCAGGAATAGATCAATCTAAGGCGATTATCGTATTACACTGCACGACAGTGTTCTCTATACAGACGTTGTTACGTTCACATGATGTGACGGTGAAAACGTAACACAGAAATGATCATATACCCTACAAAGCGATTATCACACTGCTTCGCGCTCCGTTGCATAGCGCAGGATGGCATTAGCTCACGGTCCCACGGACGTAATAAAATCGCGGCGAGATTTTTTCGCGCACTGGATTTACAGCTCTCGGTGTTGCACACTCTGTTAGATTATCAATGCTCGGTAGCATTGATAATCCAACGTCGAAAATCAAACAATGTGTTTTACTGTCGAAAGTCTCGGCGGTAAGCAGTGTGTTGAATATGCAGTGCGCGAAAAAATCTCGCCGCTATTTTATTACGTCCGTGGGACCGTGGGCTAATGCCGCCCTGCGCTATGCAACGGAGCGCGAAGCAGTGTGATAATCGCTTTGTAGAGAATATGATCATTTCTGTGTTACGTTTTCACCGTTCGGGTATTGTGTTAACAAAGTCACATGGGCCAGGTCTAAAACCAGTAGCAAAGCTTAGAAATGGGTTTATAAACCCTTTGTTTTAACAATGATTAGGACTTCTGGTGGAACCAGCCAGCAGGGAGCCTGGTCAGCAGCCGGGCTAGCAGCAGGAACGCGAGCCACAGCAGCCACTTCAGCCGCATGTGCCTCAGCCAGCCCCGGGAGCTCGAGTTCCAGTACTTCGTACGCCAGACGGAGGTATAAGTGCCAAGGTGGCCCGCGAATTGCAAATTTCTTAAGTTTTATGAAATTTTCAACAGCCGAAGGGGCTGAAAGGTTTTGGAGTGGCCACCGTGGACCGGAAGACGTAGCGTTGGAAGTCTTCTCACGGGGTAAACCTGTGAGGGCCGCATGAATCCGCTGGATGCGAGAAACACAAGAACCGGTCGAAGTGAAGGTGCTTGGGGTAGGCCTATGTCCAGCTGTGGACGTTCTTTGAAACGAGGATGATGATGAAACGTTTTAAACAAAAAAAAAAATACAAATAATTAAATTGCTGCATGGTTTTTAGACAGTTTATCCACCATGGTGGACCCGTCACGGTGCCACCGAGTGGTTCCGCAGCCTGCCTGACGACCACCTGTGGAACTGGTACATTTGCGCCTTCGTGCTCCTGGGAGTGGGGTGCACTCTCGCACAGTTCGAAGGCATCTACGTCAACATCGTCGACGCTGTCTACAACATCTCTTACGCCATCCACATCTTCGCGATTGGATACTTCTATTTTACCGAAATGGAGCACACTCGTATCAATTACGAGATTGTCCGTTAGTATGATTTTATTCCGTCACATGTTCGTCACTTCCCAAGTAGCACAGAAGCGCTGAATAGTAGCTGAATCACTGTTCACAATGGAATCTTCAGCTGAATAAACCTGCTGAATAAGAGCGTTAGAGGCGCCTACTCAGCTGATATAACTCTGATTTGGGCACAAATTAATCAGCTGTTAGCTGAATAATGGAGCTGGTTGCACTATATCAGCGTTATTTGAGCATTATTAAAGGTAACAGTCGCCCCAAGAGCTGAATAATGACTGATTATCAGGGTATGTGTTACCTTTTATAAACCACAAGGGCTGAATAATAGAGTACTTATTACCTATTTTTCAGCACAAAATACACTCCAGGATATTAGTAACTCTTTTATGGAGCTGACAATTCACAAGTGGCAAAATTGTGAATAATTTTCACCCTACTACTGATTATTTTGATATGTTTTGTGTGAACCATTTTGTAAAGTGTTTGTGGGAAATATAGGCAAATATATGTTATCGGTAAGTAAAACTTTGTTTTTCCTCCATGTCCAGGAAGTTCGAATGGGAAAGAGAGTTTATTGTCAAATACTATATAATAATAGACGAAAATTTTCACGCGCTCTCAAAATATCACTGTTTACTTGAAAATTATAGTATAAAATAGGTTGATGATATTATTATAAAAAATTAAGTCTTTTTATTTTTCCTTTGTAATTTGACAATAAGCTGTTTACGTGTAAAATCATTACATTTCAAATTCTGTTGTTATTTTCGTTGACTAAACAAAAACTAATTGTTATTATACTGTATACATAGGTTAGAATCTAAAAAATGGCAGACAAGCAATGTGTACCGTATTAACCACAATCAAACGGTATGAGCAGTTTAAGTGTCCACTCGTGGTACATGAATCAGTAACGAGCTGTTACGAGTGGTTCTTGTGTTACACAAGTCAGCTACAGATTCATGTAAAGCTTGATAGTGGGTAACATGTATGCAAATAACTGTAGGTAATCATCATAATCATAAAGCATGTGGGCTTTATAAGAGCTATTATACGATTGCGTGTAACAAGCTGATTAACATTACACAAATTCCACTGTGTGCAGCAAAAAGCATTATATCTTTGTTATTTGAAGCCACAGAATAACTGATTACATTACAGTAGCTCACGTGTTATTTCTTAAAATGCAAGTGGTTTAAGGGTACACTTGTGGTCTTCAATTCAGAATATAGCTTAGTTAAAGTCCACAAAAAACCTTTACATTGCTTAAAGCTGTATAATACTGAACTTGTTACCTATATCAACGCTGCAAGCGTTACAGTGTGGTTTCCGTGACGCATAATAACGTTCTTATTCAGGTGAAAGCTCACTTTTCACCTATTGCAGGTCGAGTGTACTGTAATAACTCTTCATAAGTGCTAAAGTTACCGATGTTACCTCTTGTGACATCTTATAATGCAGTTTTGTGCTACTTGGGTTTGCTGAGTGAATAGTTGAAGAATATGGAGATTTATACGCTTAAAAGTTTTTGGAAGATATTATGGCCATCATGAGATCATAGCCATATGAAGCAAGGGATAGCAATAGCCTTCACATGATTCAAATTCTGATTGATAATGTGTTGCGCAAATAAGGTGTAGTTTCCTATAAAGGATCGTGTTCTTCTTGATTGTGTGATTGGAAGTCGTTAGTGGCGATGCTTGGGGAGGCCTCTAGTCTAGTACATGAACGTCTTTCGGCAGAATTAAGAAGTTGTATTATTAGATGGCCTCGAAGTGTTCAATAACTTTGCCCTTTATTGTCCGTGTTCCCAGTTGGTATCCTCGTGGACATCGCCACGTTCGCTCACTACGCTGAGAGTACGCACCCTAACTTTAAGCTCGGTGTCTACTACGTGCGGTTCCATCGACCTTTTAGATATCTTTGTAAGTTCCATTGGCTTTTTACTTACGTAAATTAAATTCAGAAGTCTACCCACTGCATGCCTGCCAAAGACATTGATTTCCAAGACATACATTAAAACACTATGTTAAAAATCACAATTACGTCTACTTCATGCTAATCAGTCATCATTAGCTTAGCGTTTCCCCAACTACGAGTACGTTGGCGTTGGCTAATCTTACCGGGTGCAGCTGAACACCGGTATTTTACATAGAGCTATTGCCTATCTGATCTTCACAAGTCAGTTATTGGGTTACTGGACACTCTGGTAACGGGATTTTACCGCGCACTGGATTTTCAACTCTCTGGGGTGAAGCGAGCATTGAGAATCGAACAGGGTGCACCTAGGGTTGTCAACCATACTTTATAATAACGTATCCTACTTTATTTTTGGTATTTATACTTTATACTTTTGCATACAAATAAAGTATGTGAAAATACTTTTTTAATACAGTTGCTCAAAAAGTGGTGTATTGCAGGGACGTATAGCGTTCGGGATGTGGGCTATTACATACTAGTGCTTTTTTTTACCTTTCCCGAACTCGTGCGTTCTCTTTCCCAACTGTCAAAATAATGTCTATTAAAAAGAAAAACTAACCATGAAGTTTTTACTAAAGAGTTTTTGTGATTCATACAAATACGTATATTTCTAAAAGGAAGCTACTAATTTATTTCAATATCAGATTTAATGATTTAATTGAATGAGTTAGGTTAGGTTTCATTTCATTTCATCTCATTAAATTTCATTTTCATTTCATATCAATAAAAAAAATCTACTGAAGACTAAGCTGTATGGATAGTTCCCTTTGCCTACCAAAATGGGTGAAAAAAAAAACTCTGCTTATATTATACGGTTGGCGCCATTTTCCAGAAATTTTCTTTGCGAGTTTAGTTGTTTGTTGCACAAAATGAGTAATTTCGACCCTATTTTTTTTGAATTAACACCACTGGAACTCAGTATAATTGCACAAAATGCTTCGGAGAACATTTTACCGGAAAAGTCAAAAAGTCGTTACATATCTACATACGACGAATTTATTGCGTGGAGAGAAGAGAAAAAAGCAAATAGTTTTTCAGAAAATGTTATGTTGGCATACTTCTCCGAACTCTCAGCAAAATTAAAACCGTCTACGTTATGGTCGAGATTTTCGATGATAAAAAGTATGCTGAAAATAAGGAACAACGTGGATATAAGTGAATACCCAAAATTAAATGCTTTCTTAAAACGACAATCAGACGGTTTTACAAGTAAAAAGTCGAAAATATTAACATCCAATGAAGTGGAAAGGTTTTTGAACGAAGCTCCCGATGATCGTTATTTAGCCACAAAGGTAATTTATTAATAAGTACTTATATTTTTCTTTAGTATTCAGTTTACGAAATCGCAAAATACAGTCAAAACATTATTTAAAAAAATATTAATCAAATCCCTTTTTTTGTAGGTTGCTCTGATTTTTGGCGTTGTTGGAGCTTGCCGCAGAGAGGAGTTAGCCAATATTACTTTAAAAGATATTGAAGCCCATGGAAAAATGCTACTAATCAAGATTCCGAACACAAAAAATAAGATACCGAGAAGCTTTGTTGTTGAAGGAGATTTTCTTAGAATAGTGCAAAAGTATATGAATCAGCGGTCCCAAAAAGGAAAAACCGACCGTTTTTTTCAAAATTACCAAAAAGGGAAGTGTACAGCTCAAGCAATCGGGATAAACAAATTTGGTAATATGCCAAAAGAAATAGCAACGTTTCTTGGTCTGCCGGATGCTGAGTATTATACTGGGCACAGCTTCAGGAGGACCTCTGCTACATTATTGGCAGATTCAGGAGCCAATTTGACGTCCTTAAAGCGACTAGGAGGTTGGAAATCAGACAAAGTTGCAGAAAGCTATATTGGTGATTCATTAAACAACAAACTAGAAACTGGGAAAAAAATCACACAATCCATTAATTTAAGGTCCAGTCCGTCTTCTTCACATGTTGAAGAGAACGTTCGTCCATCTACCTTCGTTGATAATGATAATTCATCAGATCCAATTCCATCAACTAGCAAACGCCATTGTATGACAAATATACATGAACAATCATACGAAATTAATAATAGTTTGTCTCAAACAGTAAATATGCAACCTAAAACTTCCCCAGTTACTTTAAAAAACTGTACCAATTTCAATGTACATGTGTACTATAACTTTTATAAGAAATAAATGATTAGTTAGTTGAGTTTATTGTGTTTTTATTATTTTATTAAATTGCTTCATTTTTTCGCAACTGTATTAAAAATAGTCGTTCAGTACACCTGCGGAACCGTCATTGCAACTTGTTCCGACTGTCAACCCTCGCCTTCGGCTGCGCCTCGGCTCGGGTAGACATTTGTCGGAACTCTTTGCAATGACAGCCTTTCCGCACTTGTAATGAAATATACTATATTTCCAACCTTTGCTGTGATGCGTAAAACAAAACACTAATTATGTATACTTAATTATTAAACGGATGATGGAAACGATTTATAATTACTGAATAGAAGAATAGAATAGTTCTTTATTTGCACAGGAAGTAGGTACATGATACAGATGTTCAGTATAAAATGATCCTTATACTAGTTAGTACACGTACAGTAGAACTTAAACTGTTTGCATGCCCTAGTTAAGGTAGTTACCTTAACTAGGGCATGCAAACAGTTTAAGTTATATTAATAAAGACTCATTCATTATACAACGAACGAAATTTTAGATATCACATGTGATATTAATGTAACAGGACAAGACAAAGATTTGGCTGCAGTGCTGTCAGAACGCGCGTAGAGTTTACCCCCACTTTGAGGCCGTTTACAATGCTTTTTTACATTTTCTTATGGCAGAGAGTCACAAGTCAGTCATAAGGCAATAAAAACATGAAATTTGAAAAATAATATTTTTTTTTCTAAATCCTTTATTTTTTTCCTATTCAAACCATTTTATGCGTTTTTTTTTTTGCCAAAAAAAGTTGGCAACCACGGTGCATCCCAGCTCGTCGGAAGAACACACTGTTGGATTTGGAGCTCTCGTCGCTAAACAGTGCGTTGTTGAAGATCCAGTTCGCGAAAAAATACCGCCGCGATATTTTTACGTCCGTTCGAACGTGGTTTTTTCTTACTTTTTAGTGAACGAATGATTTCAGGGTCTCTGAACGACTACAACCTGAAAGGCAGCATACTGGGAACTGCTATGAAGTACTGCTACATTTTCACAGTGTTGAGAATATCTTGTGCCTTCGTTTGGCAGCATGTCGATAGGGTTTGTAGTTTGTACTTACTGAAATCTCAAAAAAGTATGCGCTTTTGGAATCATCGCCTATCTTCGGAACTAGGAACTTGCGATGATGAGATCTATTGCCGCGGTCTCACGGCCCGTTAACGGAGAGGCCGCAGCAGGCGTTGGTACGCTAGGCGTTGGTAAACCACAAAGTAAAGCGCTCGTACAGGCGGTGAAGGCTGCGACTGGCGCCCCCGCGCCGTACACTTGAACTTATCGACTTCCGGCGGTTCAGACGGGTGGCGAAGACGACGGGTTGACACAGGCCTCATCGGATGCGACGGTTCCCATGGCCCGTCAGCCTGGCCAGGCCAGTCGCGGCCCATCTGTTGACGGCTCGTAGGGCCGCGCCATAATATAGAGCTGTTACGAACATGGAAGACAACACTTGAGTGACAAATGATGATCTGCGACCCGAGTAGGTAACCCAACAGAGAGAAAACTTCATACAAGCGCGTAATGATAGGTAGGCACACTACTACAAAGCGCGGTAGTCAAAACTTAGAAGCTTTGCCTCTGTGGGGGCCTGGGGGCTTACTCTGAGGCTCGACGTTCGTGCATATTCGGAAACGCGAAGATTACTAAAGCATGATCAAAGCGCATCGTTATCATACTTAGAAACGAAAAGTGTGACTGTCTGTCAGTTATTACTGATCCGATGTTTATTTTTGTCATAGTTATCTATCAAGATTTCAGTAGGTTCTCATAAAGCGACGCTTGCGTTACTTATGGTTACCAAGTGTACAAACACCGTGAAAGCGAGACAATGGCGAAGCCAGAAGTGTGTGCGCGTGTGTGTGTTGTGCTGACGCTACTCGTCTTCACGCACATATTCACAGCGTGTTTGTGCACTTGATTAACACAAATAAAGCACGCGTCGCTTTGTGAGATAAAAATGCTGTAAGTATTCTATTAGTGTGACAGTAGTTGACACTGCATGAGTACTTCAGTACTTATAATATTTTAGTATGTAGTGGTTTTGTTAGTTCTTTTGCACATCGTCGTTTTTTCTACTGGTGATTAAAGGCGGTTTTCTAATGTTGCAGATAAAAATACATAAATCTTTTCGTTTAGGAAATGCCTGCGTACTATATACCGGATCAGAATTCGCGAGATCAGCTGGAACAGATAAAAAGGAACGATCCAGATAATCCAGTCGGCTTCCTCACCGCTTTCTACATCATCAGCAAGATGTTCATACCTGTGGGGTAATACTTTTTCACATTTGGTGGAAGCCGTAATATCGTGATTATATATTGTGATTGAAAGTGTGTTAAACAATTAGTTAGCCGGTCAGAAAGTAATGTAGGTAGTAGTGTTTCTTCAAATGTTTAACATTCCTCAATCAATACCATATTTCCATAGACCCTCAATCTATCCCGACAACGATGTGGAACGCATCGTTTGCCTGTTCATCATGATGACCGGCTGCTTGATGGTGACCGGCGCGGCCGTCGCCTCGCTGTCTCTCATCATCAGCCTTTACATGAGGCCTGAGGAGACCTTCCGCTCGAGGTACAGGCTCATGATGAAGGAAATGGTGAGGATACCAGGGTATAGGGCTATTAAGTAAGGATAGAATAGAATAGAATTCTCTCCAATATGTACCAACACCATATACTCCAGACACTTGGCTAAATAATAACAGCACCACGGGTCTACCGATCAGGTTGAAATGGGTGACCATCTTAACATACCACGACCTCTCCATGCCTCGGAAAGCACGTTAAGCTGTTGGTCCCGGCTGTCAACCGTAGATCTTTGGCAGTTGTTACTGGTCGTCAGTAGACTGACAACCACTTATACTAACGGGTATCGTATTATCCAGTATCTGGGTTGTGGAGGTGAGATAGGCAAGCGCTGCATATAAAATACTGGTATTCAGCTGCATCCGGTTAGACTGGAAGCTGAACCCAACTTAGTTAGTAAAAGGACTAAGCCGATGATTAGATGATGATACATTGCAGATTTAAATGTAGAAATTTTACAAAAGTGGACACAATGGGCGGGCTTATCGCTAAAAGCGAACCTCCAGAGATTGTCTTTTAAAGACTACCTCTGAATGGATGGCATGCTGTAGATCATGAGGTCAGGGGTATTTCCAAAAGTGACACCTCAATGTACGTCCGCACCCTGTGCAGCCAGCCCCTCCACCACAAGCATGCTGACTGGCTACTTTCCACCATGGTGTAAGCTTTCCACATATGAACGTCCACATACGTAGCGTTTTATGACTCTTTAATCCCTAGTAATAATATTATAAATGCGAAAGTAACTCTGTCTATCTGTCTGTCTATTATGCTTTCACGCCTAAATCGCTGATCTGATCTTCATGGAATTTAGTATAGATATAGCCTGGGACATGGAGAAGGACATAGGCTTGTTTAAACGATAACCGACATCCACGCGGGCGGAGCTGCGGGCAAAAGTTAGTAATTCATACTGGTGAAAATGACAGATGTTCATGACGCTTTTATATAGACAGCGAGGTAATTTATGTGTCCTTATATTTTAGTCTGACACGCACGTCCCTGCGAATCTTCGCGCGAAGGTGAAGACGTTCTACAAGATGTACTGGCACAGACAGCGAGGAGTGTCGGAGACGCAACTGCTGCCCACCTTCCCGCCGACGCTGCCCGCCGCCATCTATCTTGATATTTATTTTGAAGCTACGCAGAAAGTAACAGCATAATTTACTATAGTGACTTTGAAAAATATCGGCAAAATTTAAGGGGTTGTTCTATCAACAGCTTGTAAAGACTAGGCTTTTACAATATTTTCAAATTATTGTGTAATAATAGGTACAGGACCTGTTATTACACTATAATTTACCGTTTACCGAAACGGCGAAGAAAAACATTGTGAGGAAACCGACATGTCTTAGAACCAAAAATTCGAAGACATGTGACATCCCGGCCTGCGCGGTAGATTATGGCCCACTCCATCTCACAGAGAGGAGGTCTGTGTCCCAGCAGTGGGAACTATATGGGCTAATTGTGTGAATAGGTATGGGAAAACGGTGTAGGCTTGTCCACAAGCACCAGGAACTAAACAAAATAGATAATGGCCAACAAATCGAAACATCTGTGAGTCTACATAACCTACAACGTCAATACGAGTATCATGAAATAAATAAAATAACACCAAAAAATAAACCTATTTCAGGCTCGAATTCTCCGAGACCTGTCTCTTCAGATGCTGTCGGAGCTCGCGAAGAAAATGCAGACCATACACTTCATCCCTGGAGACGCTATCATCAAGCGTGGCTCCAAGAAGTGCAAGATCATATACATCACTTATGGAGATGTCGAAGTAACTTACATAAGTTCTTCATTTCATAAGTTTAAATGAAATGAAAAAAAATAATTAAATGGTTTATTCTGTAAATAGGATATTGGAACCACTTTGAAACGTCTTTATTGTTTTTTATAAGCTGGATTGAATAGATATTTCCTATCTGACTACCTCTGAGAAGAAATGGTAAAACGAACTTCAGTCAGTCTCTTTTAAAGTCCAGACATAATCTTGGTCAGATCGTGATCCTCAAAAAAGCATTTCAGTCACTAATCTACATGGTCCGCATGTCCGGTACAGATGCTGACAGCAGAAGACGACAACACGGCGATACTGCGACTGACGCGCGGTACGGTCCTCACGCCGTGCGGCGGCGCAGTTGCGCCTGCGCTTAGCCTGTCGCACCTCGCCGTGCGCGCCGCCACTTTCTGCACCGCGCATGTGCTGAAAGCCTCCGAACTCTGGCGGATAGTCTACAAGCACTCCGTCTCCCAGGACCATGCGGGTCCCATACTGGCTTCCTTCACAGTTCAGTATTGCGATATCAGAAGTTCAGTCACGAGCGTACGTTTTACCTATGCTTGCGCAAGATTATAATGCGATGTTCTCCTAAAGTATTGATTTACATTTTCTGGTGTTACGAACATAGTATTTTCAAAACCGTACTATTATAGAATACTTACCGGATCGAACACTACCACAAGCGCCAACTACTGCTAACTACTGTTTTATCACACTAGTCATTTTAATTTCATTGTTGATAGTTAAAAACTTGCCTGTACTAAATAAAATTTGCGACTTTCTGGCACAGGACCACGTTGAAAGGGTGAAGAGACATTACAGCATGAAGATACCAGATCAAGCTGTGTTAGTATTCATCTGTACGATTCAATTATTGCCGAAAAATAGGTTGGACGAATATCATTTAATCGCAAAGCGTCATCTATATTAGAATCTGTTTACAAAAATAAAATAAATGATGTTCGTTCACTTGAGCACGGTTGGAACGATTTTCTACTTTTTGTTTTAAAAGTTCGTAATACAGCACTAAATTTAACTACATTGGAAAATTAGAGAAAAACTTAATGTTCTTTTTCTATAGGATTATGAGGATTATGAGTTAATTATTGTTTGGACAGAACAACGTGTCAGGTCAGGTAGTAATTATATAAAAACCTTTTTAACCGACGAAAAAAGGAGGAGATCTTTAAAACAACATCACCGCAAAATGGCATCAAGTATGTAAAATTATGGCAGCTTGATTGATCTTCAACTGTGTGTTTAGCTCCCGCCTCTAAATTGATAAATTGTAGATAGGTAGAAAAACAAAAGAATACCTTACAGAGGTTTGCAGAAGCTAATGAACGAGAGCACCAACACTTTGGATTATTACACTTGGTTTAGACCGGCCTATTCTAGCTAAAGAATCAGTTTAACTCACTCGCGGATTTAAACGTACTAAATAGTCTTAAATAGTTTTATATAATTTTTTTATGGGATACACCTTTTGTTCTTTTTAAAGTCATACCGACAGTCAATAATAACAGTTGCCTAGCACCATATTAAAAATAAATATAGAGTGACACATAACACAAAGAAGTCTTCATGCGTCAATGCTAGACACCGTAACACTTTCCCTCATTGATGTGATGATGACTGCAGCCCCAATCCTGCTCTCAATAATAGGAGCCTTGGCTTCGGAACTGCCTTTGTCAATAGGTCAGCTAACTGCTCTGCAGAACTTGTTTTCTGCACGTCAATCAATCCTTCTTGTACTGTCTCGCGCACAAAAAAGTGTCTCATACGAATATGTTTGGTCCGTTTATGAAACTCCGGATTGTGAGCGAGACGTATTGCAGCTTCGTTGTCCACTTTGAGCGTCGGTGTGCCTTGTAGTGTCATAAGTTGGCTAAATACTCTCTGTAGCCAAACTAGTTCGCGAGCACCTTCACTGGCAGCTACTATCTCTGCCTCCGTGGTTGAGATGGCAACAGATGCTTGCCGTTGACTCAGCCAGGACACCGGTCCTCCAGCATACAAGCAAACAACTCCGGTGGTAGAGCGTCCTGTGAGCTCATCACCGCCGTGATCTGCATCACTGTATCCTTCAATGATGGCTTTGTGCTTTCCAGATTTATATCTTATTCCGAAAGATATAGTCCCTTTTAGATATCTGAATATTCTCTTCACTTTGAGCCAATCAGTCCAGGAAGGATTCTCCAATTTCCTTGAAACTACTCCGACAGCGTATGCAATGTCGGGGCGCGTACCTGTCATTAGATACGCTAGTGCTCCTACAGCTTCACGATAAGGAAAATACTTATTTTCAGAGGTATCATCGACTTTCCCTTCTTCAGATGTCCTTTCAATGGGCGTCGAGACTGGATTGCAATCTGACATTTGAAAACGTTCCAGGATCTTCTTAGCGTACGATTGCTGAGAAATCAGAATAGAACCGTCTTCCGATCGATCAATTTCCAATCCCAAATAGTAGGATGCTGGTTTTGTGGTGATCTTCAGCGTGCCTCCCAATTCCTTGAGGAATTGGTTAGCTAGAGCCTCATCTGTCGAGGCTACCAGTCCGTCATCCACATATAAGGTAATCAATATTTTCTTGTCTCCCACTACCTTCGTGAAAAGACAGGGTTCAGCTTCGTTCTGTATGAATCCTTTATCCAGCAGAATCTCTTCAAAACATGAGTTCCAACACCGAGGTGCTTGTTTGAGGCCATACAGACTTCTTTGAAGTTTGCAGACTTTTGAAGATTTATCTGAGTATCCATCAGGCTGCTGCATGTATATCTCTTCTTTCAACTTCCCATTCAGAAAAGCTGTGGATACATCGAACTGTGTCAGATATAACTTCTCCATGGCGCTGACACTTAACAGAGCTCTTATGGTAGACATACGGGCAACTGGGCTGTACGTCTGATCATATTCTATCCCCTTACGTTGCTTGAATCCTTTGACTACCAGTCTTGCCTTGTATTTATCTATTGTACCGTCTGGATTTCGTTTGATGCGAAAAACCCATTTACAAGGTAGCGCCTTTCTGTTTGGAGGTAAATCGCATAGCGTCCAAACCTTGTTGTCACCTAGGGATTTGATCTCGTTCGCCATGGCTTTAAGCCATTCGGCACTATCGTCCCTCTCAACAGCTTGTTTGTATGTCTCAGGAAATTTTTCTACTCCTACGAAGCATACGAAGTCTTCATATTTCTTAGGTCGTGCGATGGTCGACCTGTCTCGAAGATTGTATCGAGGCTCAGCTACAATTAGTTGGTCTTGCTCATCACTAGCATCAACGAAATCATCCACTTCGATATCTTCTTGAACTGCTTCACCTTGAACATGAACTTGATCTACAGCTCTTTCTCCCTCAAGATCATTTTCATCGTTTTCCTGGTATTCGACAAGTGACTCAGGTACTTCTTGAATGAGAACACGTCCATTATCGCTGACCTCAGCTCCCTCCGACATAATGGGGTCGCTTGTCATTATCCTGAACTCGACGTCTGATTCGAACGTTATGTCCCTTGATCTCAGTGTCTGTGTTCCATCGTAGACGCGATAACCGTCATCATTCTCGTAGCCTATAAGTCTTCCTTTAATTGCCTTTTTGCACATCTTCCTGCGCTTTTGTTTAGGCACGTGAGCATAAAAAATGCTTCCAATCACTCTGAGGTGTGAGATTCTAGGCTTTCTTCCAAGCTATAACTCGTATGGAGATTTTCCTTCAACCCTTGATGGTCCTGTCCGATTTAGAACATATGCTGCAGTGTTCACAAGTTCAGCCCAGAGCACTTGAGGTAGCTCTCCATCTGAGTACATCATTGACCTTGCTGCCTCTACAAGTGTACGGTTCTCCCTTTCAGAGCATCCATTCTGCTCCGGTGTGTACGGCATAGTGAGTCGCTGCTTGATCCCGTGCTTCTCTAGAATATTCCGAACAGTTTCATTTTCGAATTCGCCACCGTTGTCACTCATCAGCGTCTTGACAACATAACCTGTATTCTTTGCTTCTTGAAGCATCTGTATCAGCTTGTCCTTAACCTCTGACTTCTGTCTTATGAAGTAGACAAAGCGATATCCAGAGTAATCATCTTTAAATAAGACGAAGTACTTGTACTTGGATATGCTTGGTGTTGCAAAGGGTCCGCAGACATCAGCGTGAATTAGTTCACCACAAGCCGATGCTCTTTCCCTAGTTCCGAACGTTTTTCTATGAGCCTTTCCATATATGCAGCTCTCACATTTAATTTTGTCAGGATTCAGCTTCATGCCTAACTCGCGATTCACCACACGGATGACATAGTTCTTATCCTGGTGAGCAAAGCGTTCATGGTACAGTTGCAGCTTATTTGACCCGGTTATAGCATTAACCTCTATGGTTTTCTGCTTTTTTGGAATAACTGTCTCCATATTCAACTTGTAGAGTCCTCCAAAAGGAACTCTCTTGCCAACAACTCTTGTGATATTTTCAATATCGAGCTTGCACTCTCTAGTTGTTGCTGTAAAAATGCTGTTTTGCATCCTATCTTGCGCTGCTAACGGAGAGAATAAGTTCTTCGTCAACGATGGTACTAGCCACACATCATTAAGCTTGATTTCTTCCTTCTTTCCATTGACATTTGATGCTACCACTACGGTTCCCTTTCCTAACGCTGGAATTGTGGTCCCATTTGCAGTCGTAACTGTGTGATCAGCGTCAAATTCATGATATTCCGTGAAGAAATCGCTCCTTACTGCAATGTGCGTCGTTGCTCCGTTGTCGACAAACCAGCTGTGAAGATCTTGTGTTCGTCCTGACAAGCATGTGTTTACCATCAGCGAGATATGTTGCACTTGATTGGACTTCGAGCTAGAACCTGACGTGCTTGGAGTTGGCTTAGGTGGCCTCCCATCTCTGATCCACTTTCTGCACTTGCGCACTCTATGTCCTTTGCCAGAGCAGTAGTTGCAAGTCAGTTGCTCGTCTTTATTGCGCTTGATTTGTCGCTCTCTATGTGTAGTCACTAGTGCTTCCTCCTTCGAGCTTACTTGACAAACCAGATCTCTCTCAAATGCGCACAGATTACTTGTTAGACTGTCAATGGTTTTCTCAGACTGCTTTAGCATTAGCCAGCTTGACTTGAAATTGAAGAACCTGTCGTCCAGTGTGTCTAACACCTTACAGATCAGAAACATTTCAGGAAGCTTAGCTGTGGAGTCAATCTTGGCAACCTCCACCTTCAATTCGTTCCAGACGTTCTTAATTTTTGACATGTGAGTTGGAATATCGTCCGCCTTATCATGCTTTAGTCCAAAGAACTCCAAACCTAAATTGTAAGCTCTATCTTCCGATTGTCCATCAAATAGTCTGTGTAATTCCAACCAGACTTCATGAGCAGTCTTAAATCTCATGACTTTTTTGAGTGTGTCCTCAGACATATTAGTCGTCAACATGAGTAGAGCGCCAGTTTCAGCCTTTTTATAATTGGCCATCATCGTATTATAGCTAGCGATGTCAGCGTCACCTGCTCCGACCGCGAGGGTAGGTTTAGGAAAACGGCCTTCCACTACTTCTAGGGCTTTTTCAGTACCATCAAGTAGGATGGAAATCTTATATTTCCATGTGCACCAGTTTTCTTTTCCTGTGAGTTTGCCGATATCTATTTTAGTAGAATAATCCATGATTAGTCTCTTCAAGGTCAGATGCGGGTCCAAAACCTGATAAATTGTAGATAGGTAGAAAAACAAAAGAATACCTTACAGAGGTTTGCAGAAGCTAATGAACGAGAGCACCAACACTTTGGATTATTACACTTGGTTTAGACCGGCCTATTCTAGCTAAAGAATCAGTTTAACTCACTCGCGGATTTAAACGTACTAAATAGTCTTAAATAGTTTTATATAATTTTTTTATGGGATACACCTTTTGTTCTTTTTAAAGTCATACCGACAGTCAATAATAACAGTTGCCTAGCACCATATTAAAAATAAATATAGAGTGACACATAACACAAAGAAGTCTTCATGCGTCAATGCTAGACACCGTAACATAAATTTGTCACTTCCATTAATTTAGGAGCTTAGTTTTAGAAGGATTAAACGCTTTTCAGTTTGTTTTTACGACGGTTATTTTTTTTTGGGAGGAAAGTTTTTAAAATTGTCACTTTTCAGTTTTCCAGTATCTGAGTAATATCTGATCAAAATATACGCTAACTTTTTCATGAGTGTCTTACTCTTAACGCTCTCCTTTTTACAAAACAAACTACATCTTTATTTATTTTCATTCTATAATCGTCAGCCGCAAGAGCAGCATCCTGCAATTTAACCGCAATCTGATGTCGCTGAAAGAAATGAAGGATGAAAACGGTATTCCGTTGCTGTCAAGTTCCGACATCTTCCTGGAGATCGCTGGCTGCTACATCATGAGGAATGTTAGTATACCTACTCATGAGGGCTACCAAACATGATGTCAGGTCTACCTTCAGATCCGTCTGCTCTGGATTAAAATCCAGCAGAGTGTCGCTTTTACGGCTTCAACCTTGAAGAGTGTGTAAAAGCGACTGTGTCCAACGTCTGAAATACTTACTTTTGTTTTATTTTTATGCATAATAATTTTAACAACTTTTATTAAAATTTTAGGGAGGTTAACGGGTTAAAATAAATTAACGGGCAGTAATGATTAAACGGTTGGTAAATGAGTGTGACAGTAAGTTGTCATATAAACCAGCGTCAACGGCAGGGGTAACTGGAGCTATCGACACTCATCGATAGCTGAAGTTGCCTCTGCGTTGACGCGTGCCGCTCCTGTGTATGAGCACTAAAACATTGTTATACTTGTGTGTATAATATAGGGTTGTTTGGGAGAGTAATGAAAGGCGCGAGAGTCTAATGCCAACTGGTTATATTTTCAAGTAACTTAAGTTTATATATTTTGTATGGTGTGTGCGTATGCGTGTGCATGTGTGTGTATGTGTGTGTGTGTTCCTACAGTACTCCCCTCCTTTTTTTAAAATTTTATATAATACAATTTTTACTTGGTCTCTATGTTTCTGTTCTGTGTACATTACGTTACAATAATTGCTTACATGTTACATAATGCTTATCTAAAATAGGTAGATATTTTTACAACCAATGTATTGTGTTACATTTTAATACAGGATGTTCTTATTTTTAATCAGATTTACACTATGTATTATTTAAGTCTCTCTTGTCTTGTTGTCATAGTTCACTGGATTAAAGTTTTTTATTACACTATTTATCAATTGTTTTTTTATTTCACTACACCTTTTTATCACACATTTATTTACGCACTTTTTACTGTTTACATTAAACCATATTATGTCGTGGTTGTGCTTGCTGGGCCACTGGTAAACTATTGGTGCTGTGCCATACTGCCATTTCCTTTCGTAACATTTTCTGGGTACCTAGCTTGCATCTTTTAAACACCATGTATAGTGTGTATATGCTAAGTACTGCTGCTATCAATATTATCACTATGCCATATTTTTCAATAGTTTGCTCGAAATGCGAATTGGTCGCACTATTCGCTCCGTTTTGGGCGATGATTACTTCTTCTGTCTTTTTCTCAATACTATATGTTTTACCCATTTTTGTGAGTAACGAACTATTCACTAATATGTTTGCTGTAAGTGTTACACTGAAATATTGAATGCTATTTGTGAGTTATACAGTGGCATTCCAATGACGTTTCCGTTGGCTCAACAAAACACATTAATGCACAGTACACAATATTATTTCATACGCTGCTAAGTCTAGTCGACACTTTTTATATACAAGTTATATCACCCATGTTTGCTTACATTTTATTTTCTAATTCTACTTAATGCAATATCTTAACTAATTACATATTTATAAGAATCTGACAGGTGTTCTAATCAGTCTACCACTTTTGGTTTTTCTGACACTTTGTTCATTATTTGGTTCATTTACATTTTCTTGTAATAAATAGGCTGGTTTTAACCTATCTATTGAGACTGTTAGTATTCTGTCGGGTAATTGAATTTTATACACCTTTTCTGTCCTTTCTAACACTTTGTATGGGCCTTCGTATGGACATGTTAATGATTTTTTTACCTTGTCAGTTCTTAGAAATACATGAGAACATTCTTTAAGATCGGGATGTACAAAAAATGCTTTGGATTCATTAGATTTCACATTACTTGGCTTATATTGTTTTATAGTATCACTTATATTTTGCACAATAGTATGTGGTTCATAGTTCTGATTACTTAATTCTACGAAAAATTCTCCTGGCAAACGTAAAGCTCGGCCGTAAACCATTTGTGCGGCACTTACACCTCTGTCAGATTTGATGGCTGCACGAAGTCCTAACATTGCAATAGGGAGTTCATGAGTCCAATTTTTATTGTTATCTAACCTGGCCATTAACGATGCCTTTACACTTCTATGCCACCGCTCAATTGCTCCGTTGCTTTGCGGGTGGTACGGGGTTGTCCTTATCTTTTGTACACCTAAATATGACATCAATTTTTGAAATAGTCTGCTTTCAAATTGCCTGCCCTGGTCACTCGTGAGTTGGACCGGACAGCCGAATCTACATACCCATTCTGTATACACTATTTTCGCTACCGTCTCTGCTGATATGTCTTTTATTGGATAAGCCTCTGGCCAACCTGTACCTCTGTCTATTATTGTTAAACAGTATCTGTATTCCTCTGAGGTTATAGGCAGTGGTCCTACTATATCAATATGTATATGATCAAATCTGTCTACCGGAGGATATTTTCCATATTCTGAATTAGTGTGTCTATTTACTTTTGACTTTTGACAATTGATACATGTTTTTGCCCATAGGCCAATATCTCTGTTCATATTTGGCCACCAAAATTTCTCTTTAATCATCTGGCGCGTTGTACGTATGCCTGGATGACTAAGATTGTGTATCGCATAAAATATATCTTTCCTACAACTTTCAGTTAAATAAGGTCTTGCGTTTTCTTTTGATATTTCGCAGTATATGTATTGATTGGTATTTGGTACTATTATTTTTTTAAACTGGTATCTAGAGTCGTTTATATAGTTTTTAATTTCTAGATCTTTGTTTTGCTCTGTTGCTAGTTTTTCATAATCAATAACGCTTGATGTACATTCTATGTTTTCTATACGTGATAGTGCGTCTGCGACAACATTATCTTGCCCACTCACATGGCGTATGTCTGTTGTAAATTCGCTTATAAAGAGTAACTGCCTAATACGTCTTGGACTTTCTTTATTACTGTTTTTACATAACTTTGTAAATGCAAATGTTACAGGTTTGTGATCCGTGAAGATGATTAGTTCACCTCCCTCAAATAAACATCTGAAATGTTCTACAGCTAAAAATATAGCAAGTAACTCTCTGTCATAAGTGCTATAGTTTTTTTGTGCTTCATTTAATTTCCTTGAAAAATATCCTAATGGATTCCATTGACCGTTGACGTATTGTTGCAACACGGCACCTACGCAATTATTTGACGCGTCTGCAAAAAGCGCATACGGCACGTTGGTTACAGGAAACGATAACGTGACCGCATTCGTGAGACTCGCTTTACATTTTGAGAATGCTTGCTCAGCTTCCGTTGACCATTGAATAGGTGTTTTGTCATTCTTTTTAGCCTTGTGAATATATTTATTCAACGTATCTAAATATTCGATTGCCCTTGGTAGATGATTTCTATAAAAATTAACCATGCCCAAAAATTTTCTTAGCTGAGATACATTTTGGGGCTTTGGGTATTCTATGATGGCTTGTATTTTGTTTCCTATTGGTTTAACACCAGAAGTCGTAACTTCATATCCTAGGAATTCTACTGTAGTGGCTAGGAAAGTACATTTTTCTAGGTTTATGGATATGCCGTATTCGTTTAGGCGTTGGAAAACCTGTTCTAAATGCTCACGGTGTTGCGCGGTATTTTTTGAGCTAATTAAAATGTCATCAGAGTAACAGTATAAGAAATCTAGACCTGATAAGACGGTGTTTGTCATGAACCGCTGGAATGTTTGCGCTGCATTTCTTAAACCGAAGGTCATGCGCTCAAATTCGTATAGACCAAACGGTGTTGTTATCGCAGTTTTGGCGATATCTTCTGGGTTTATTAATATGTTATGGTAGGCTTTCTTAATGTCAATTTTTGAGAATATTGTTTTTCCAGTTAGTAAATACGTGAAGTCTTGTACACGGGGTATAGGGTACCTATCTGGTTTTGTAATTGCATTTAATGCTCTGTAGTCACCACATGGACGTACTTGTCCGTCTTTTTTTGGGACTAGATGTAAAGGACTTGCCCAAGCTGATTTGGACGGCCTACATATACCTATCTCTAACATGTTTTTAAACTCGTCCTTTGCTAATTTGTATCTCTCTGGCGCTAAGGGTCTAGGTTTACAAAATACTGGAGCACCTGTAGTTTCTATGTAATGGTAAACGGTGTGCTTTGGTGTTTCTTTGAACGACATGGGATTGAGTATATCCGGATATTTCTTCAATATGTCATGAATGGGATGATCATTTCGTAATGTTGAAATTGCCGGTTCACCATGGTTTACGATCGTTCCACGTACTGCCAAATTAGTGACTTTGTCTTTTAAACAACGACCATTGATATCTACGATTAACATGAAATGATTTAAAAAATCTACCCCTAGTATAGGTTGCTTAACATCGCATAATACAAAGGTCCATTTGAAGGGTCTCCTTAATTTTAAATCTAACGTTAGTGTCTTTGTTCCATAAGTTTTAATTTCGGTACCGTTTGCAGCAAATAATTTAAAATCTGTGTTAACATCTAATTCGCTTTTTCTCTTAACTAATATTTTAGGTAAAACAGAAATACATGCTCCTGAATCTATTAAGAACTTAATATTAAGTTTACTATCACTTACTACTAGGCGGTGATCCTTAACTGTCAAACTTCCCGCCACCGGTTGCAGTTCTGCTAGTTTTCCGACTTCGGTGGTGAGGAGTTCTTAGCTTTCCAGTTGCAAGGTTCGACGCATTTCCTCGCCCTTTGTCCGTACTTCCAGTGATACGAACACAGCCAATCTGCATTCTCTGGTGTCCTGCGCGGTCTTGACCTTGAGCGGCTACGCGAGAAGTTTCTACGTCCGCTTCTGCCTCTGTATCTTTGTCTTCCTCTGTCCATTTCATTTATTTTTAGGTTGATCTTCGCTATCTCTGCCATGATGGTTGCTATGTCGAATGTTGTTGTAGATTTCGCATCACCACGCGCTACCTCATGGACTTGCACGGACTGGTTAGTCTCCATGATTTTGTCTGCTATTATTGCCATTTCTTCTAG
This sequence comes from Polymixis lichenea, assembly GCA_949091785.1. Taxonomy (NCBI): domain Eukaryota; kingdom Metazoa; phylum Arthropoda; class Insecta; order Lepidoptera; family Noctuidae; genus Polymixis; species Polymixis lichenea. The sequence goes on from OX420937.1 coordinate 24,021,844, forward strand.
ATCCTTCGTAGACGTGACGGTGAGTACTGCCTGGACTGCTGATGGTAAGTGACCTTGCCATAATATTTTTAATGTATCATCCTTTATTTTGTCTGTTGCTAATTCTTTCATCCTGCGCAATAGCTGACTAGGTTTTTGTTCTCCTAATTCCATCTCTGACACTAATTTTTGCACTTGCCTGGTCTCCGATTCTTCGTATATTTGTAGAAGGCGTTTTTTCAATGTTTCGAATTTTCCTGTCTCCGGGGGATTTGCTAAAATGTCCGCTATCTGCTGCACAACATCTTTGCTTAATTTCCCAACTATCATATAGTATTTGTTTAGGTCGGATGTTTTCTGCGGTCCTAAGATTGCTTCTACTTGCAGGAACCATAGCCGTGGGTTGTCCGGCCAGAAGTTTGGTATCTTGTCTGACACTGAGACTGCGAATATCTCTGCGGGTTCTTCATATTTTACAGCACTAGATTGAGCTGGCGGATACTGCGGATTCATTTTTTCTCGGATGCGCGTCGTGTGCACAGCGATACGAGCGTGCGTGCACTTGTTTCGCGATCGGGGTCACCACTGTTATACTTGTGTGTATAATATAGGGTTGTCTGGGAGAGTAATGAAAGGCGCGAGAGTCTAATGCCAACTGGTTATATTTTCAAGTAACTTAGGTTTATATATTTTGTATGGTGTGTGCGTATGCGTGTGCATGTGTGTGTATGTGTGTGTGTGTTCCTACACATGAACAGGAATAAAAATAAAATTGGCCGGTTATTTTATCCTACAATGTCAGTACAAAAAATTGTCAAGTAGTGTAACCGACATAGCCCAAAGAATTGCCAAACTTAGTGACGATGGGCAGGGCAGATTGAAAACAGATTTATTTGTCACAGAAACACGTGCATTTAAAAAGATGACATAACATTTAAAAAAATATGCATGCATTGCTCGCAGAACAGATGGCCGATGGGGGCGAAAGTTTCTAGAGTGGCGACCGCGTACTGGAAGACGTAGAGCTGGAAGGCCTCAGGCATGACCTGGTGAAGGCCACAGGAATCCGCGGTATGCGGGAAGCGTAGAACCGGTCGAAGTGGCAGAACTTTGGGGGAGGCCTATGACTAGCAGTGGACGTCTTAAGGTTGAAATGATGATGATGATGATATTATGCTTCTTTAACCGTGATTACATTTTTATTTTCCGTTTCCGCAGCGTCCTGATGCTACTTTGACAGACCAGTCTGATGAGATCTGTCTCCGGCCATCGTTCCCTTGCATCCTGCAGCCTAAATCCTCACTCTTGGTTGCTTGGAACTCCTTCGTAGCTTTTCTCATACTTATAGTGTGTATTGTGAGTATACCTATCATTGTTTCATAGTTTATAAGCCAGAGAACAGCAATATTAATAGTCAAAGCAATTAGTAGTGTAAATATTAGTAAAAATTGGAATAAGCTGAATGTGGCGATTTTGAAACGTTGCCATAATCTCAGTAGTACTCTCCTTTCTCCTTGCACCTGCCAAACTATACAGACACCTGCTATCCTAAACACTTGCAGAACTGTCCGACAAATCCCTTCAGTACGACATTGATGCACAAATACCACAAACATCATCAGCAACACTAAATCTAAACATATTATCACACCATAACATATTTTCATCTATAATTTAGGTTAGCGCTTGGCTTCGGCCCGTGTTACTTTATAAAACCGGCACATCAGTGCCGAGACTCCTACGCTGCGTCATGATGCTCACTATGGGAATGTACAGTGCGATTCAACTCAGAATAGGAATGATCTTATACCATATTGTGTCCTTTAAGCAAAACAGTGCCTCGTTTAGTGCTCTTACACACGAGCGACAACCGTCAACGGCAGAGGCAAGTACACCCGTCGACTGATAGCCGACCCTAACATAGTTAGGAAAAGAACCTACCTCCCTGTATATCTGATGATAAAACTTGTTCACCGCAGGCTCATCCTTACAATCTGGTGTTCACAAAGGACCGCTCCTTGGGGTTCTGCTTCTTCGACGTCGCTGTCACCGTCGTGTTCATATTGGACCACATCGTGTATCTGTCTACAGGGGCTAATGTTGAGGAAGGTAGTACAGAAAAAAACCCCTTAATCTATGAAAAGATATTCTGTAATCGATGTTCTTGTAAGTCTGTCTGCTCGCTTCTTTTAAACTTAGCCACTGACTGCGTGTCGCTATAGTTATTTATAAGCTGTCTCACTGCATGGAAAGGCCTCTTTCTTCTCACTTTACACGGATTCGCTATTTCAATTCACCTGGATCGATGCGTAGTGGCATCTACATTGCCACATGCGAACTACACATCTCACTGGCGTCACGCAAAATCCTGCATTGCACAAGCAGAGTTTAACGCGCAACTGGCATATATACATATATATATATACAGCATACTTTTGCTGCTGGGGAGTTTGTTGCGCCACTTCTTCTTCCCAGCTAAAGCACTAGAAAGTGGTAAAGGGCGGGCGTTTTGGGGGACTGTCTTATGTAATTTTGACGTTCAAAAAGTGCTGAGTCTTAGCCTCGTTTGAATAAATGACTTTTGATTTTGATTTTGATCTCGACACCAAAGCCGCAGTTGCCCACCAGACACTTCACCCGTATGGTCGGAGGATCGTCCCTTTTCTATAGAGGATGAGTACACTTTACACCATGTTCTTCAAACTATAGATAAGAGTAGCCGCGGATTGCGTGCGTTGTAGCGGCTATGTCCAACAACGAACTATTAAGGGTATGATGACGAAAAAAATAACGCGTAACTTTGTGAGTGCAAACGTACCTACATTTGGTGGCAACAAATGGAAAGACCATGCATTTACTGAAGTGGAGGGTATCAGATACATATACAAAAGATAATAATACAGGTGTACCCATCACCAGGTGTCCCGATAACATTCACTCAGACATCGTCCCAGCAGATGCGATGCCACTGGTTTGTGCTGGACGTGGTGGCCACGCTACCCATCTTCGAGTTCATCGGTGATGGCCGCTTTGGAGGCATTAACAAGCTCCTCAGGCTACCAAAGGTACAAAAGAATAACATAAGTTAAAGTTTCCTCTCTCAACCTCGTTTTGTTTCGTATTGGTGGTATGTTTGTTGTCATATTTGTCCGGCATCATGGCTTTTTATGTCTTCAAAATGCTGGTGTTGGCTTTTGGACAGGGTCCATGATGATGTTATTATTACAATTTTACCAACAACTTACGCATAGTGGAATACGAAAAACATAATTAAAAACCTTTTTTAAAACATGCTTTTAATGAACGAAAGAGTACTAAATAAAACATACAACTTTAATATTGTTTTAAATCATATACAACCCTAGTTTTAGTGTATGCAAAACCCGAAACACGTGTCTAGTATTTTTGTGTAAAGAATCTATGTACAAAATTTCAAAACTGTGTCATGAAAAATCACAGTTATAAGCTTGTTATGTTACCTAATTGTCTACACAAATATGGTCACCACGCGGCACCCCGCGCGTCCAGCGTCGTATTGTGCTCATTGATAATAATTAGCCAGTAGGTACCTAACCGTACGGCAATTATATTGTTATTAACTGGTGATAACATTTTCCATCACACTTGCAAAACTTTTTTTGGAAAATATATAACATGGTGTAAAAATGATTGGAATCGATTCAGTTGCTTATTCTGTAAAAAACTATATTCAGGTTTCGCATAAAAATAATGTTGTATAATATTAAAGTGTAAGAAGAACGTTCACGCCTCAGTACTTTCACCTGAACCCAATCCTGGGCGTAGAATCAAAAAACGTATTGTCTTCGAAACATAATCAATTTGTGAAATTTCAGCTCCATAGGATGAGAGAAAGTAGTTTTAATTCAGCTTGGAAGATTTGACCTGAACAAACATTGTACACTATTGCAAGTTAAATAAAATCTTGTAATCTTGTAGATAAATAAAATTTACTCGTTTTGTGCCTCGTTTCTCGGTGTTTCCAGCTGTTCCGAGTGCTCAAAAGCTTTGAAGAGAGCTGCGTGTACCGCAGCAACGTGCTCCGGTTCCTGACGTACACGCTGCTGCTGCTCATCGCCTGCTACCTGGTCGCCACCATGCAACAGACTTTCATGTGTTTCCGGTGAGTTGCTGTAAATTTTCTTAGGGCTTTTTTGACGGTCGACTGAATATCCTTATAGATCATGAAAGAAAGCTTCAGAAATTTCATGCTTCTAGACCCAGTCGTCTGTGAGTGATTTAAGATAAGAATCTTAAATCACTCACTTACACACGCCTGGGTCTAGAAGCATGAAATTTTGCCAGGGACATATAGGATATATATATTATATAGGTTATAGGTATGGAAACAACATAATCCTACTAATACAGGATAAGTTTTTATACAGTGCGCAAACTGTAACCATGTCAGCATGTGAAGTGAGAAATTTTTCGTCGGTAATACAAAAAAAATCAGTTGTTGCATACATTTTGACCGCGTAGGTATTGCACTTTTCTATGAAACAGCTAATTTGTTTTTGTATTACTGACGAAAAATTTCTGCGCTGGTGGTCTAGAGTGATATGCTGAATGCAGCATTGCAACTGTGCAGTTTGCGCACTGGATAAAAACTTATCCTGTATGATATATGTGAAAGTTTGTATTTTAAGATGTTTGGATGTTTGTTACTCAATCACGTAAAAATGGCTAAACAGATTTAGATGACATTTGGTACACAGATAGATTATAGCCTGGATTAACACATAGGATATTTTTATCCCGGTAGTACGTTTCCGTGGGATAATTTTCGACTTTCACGTGAGCTAAGCCGCTGGCAAAAGCTAGTATGTAATAAATGAAACGACAATTACTAGTCTACAGAAGTATAGCAGAATTTAATGTTATATAATAAAAACCGTAAATTTAAAAAGTGAAATTTTCAACCAATTAATTTCAGTAAAAATAAACACTTTGTTTAGACAATGTATAGTGGCCCTAGTGTGAGTTTTATTTAACTATCTCGATCAAACGAGATCGAGAGAGAAATCGAGCGAATTAAGTAAGCGACAACGGAAGTATTTAAAAATAACTTTATTCCGACAGAGTTACAGCGAAACAGTAATTGATTAAATCTAACAAAATATTGATCTTATATACTAACTTAATTGCTAACGTAGTACCTGCACAGCGTGATCAGATTGACGCATGTTCTAGATAATTATAAATGCTGATCGCGCAGTGGGGAAATTGGGAAATAATAATCTAGTAAATACTTATTGTCTGACAAAGCTAATATTGGTAGGTTGGGGTTCCTTAACTCCTCCCTCCCTAAGAGAGGAATTATCCGAAGGTGTCGCAGACGGTTTCGGAGAATTTCGACAAAAGTTTATGAACTGAAATTTATACATTATAAAGATAACTATTGCTATTACAATAACCACATACTCTAAGATGGTCCATATACTAATTTCTATTGTCACTGTTTGTGTCGTATCGTCTATTTCACTAAATTTTGCACTTTGTAACACTTCTTTCACATCACTGAAGTCCACATTTCTTAAATCCACTTTCTTTGATCTTCTCTGAATGTCCTGTTGTAGGTCTGGCATCTGGATCAATGGCAGCTGGAAACTGGAAACTGTAGTGTTTGTGGTGGCGGCAACGATGACTTCGCCTATTTGTGTCTCGCATTGTTGGCCAGGTGTCACGATGTAGGTCCCAAGAATAGTGTACTTCAGGATTTCTGTATTGCAATTCTCGGTGATGATGAGATTTTCCTCTGAGTAAACCAACCATTGGTTGTCGGTTATTTTCTGTATCTTAGTTTTTTCTATTTCAATATGGTTCTGTATGCAGTTTTTGTAGTTGTTCTTCATCAGCATTATTTGTTCAATGCAGGTCTCGGTTGGAAACTGGGCTAAATTAGTTTCAGCGCAAAGAAATTTTCCATTTTCAATCTCAGTACATGGGCTTACCACGGGCATGTATTTCAATCTATTCACCATCAGGTAAGGATATTTGGGTATTATTGTAAAGGTATTTGGAGAATGGAATATAGGGATGGGTATAACCTTGTAATAATTATATGTTTCGTTATTTATTAGGGGAACTTCTAAAACAAAGACTAACTTGTTGTTATTTATATATGATTTAAGTATGATATTACGTTCTAATTTTATTAAATTATGTTTGCTTACTGGGTATATTGTTCTAGCATGTTTAGCAATGACTTCTAACGTATTATATAATTCTGTACTATTTATAATGGATTGGTGCAATGTATTCAGTTTGCTAAAGGCTGTTGCCGTTTCAATCTCTTGTATGTTTTCGTAACAGGTCCGAAAGTTATTTAAAATTTGATACATAGTATTTAATATTTGGAAAAGTTTGTTAAACCTGAACTCATGTTCAACTAATTTTCCCATTTCATTGGTATGTAAACCCAAGTTTTTAATATTTGAATTTATTATTTCAGAGTCATTTACTAATTTATCAAAAGCTTTTTGCATTGATGATACTTTACGTTCGACCACATGCTCTTTGTTCTGTATCATTTGGATTTCTCTATCATATTTAATTGCATCGTCTTCATCTAAATTTCCTGTGATAGCTTTTACAAGTGAGCCTAATGGATTAAACAAAGCTCTTTTATTTCTATAATGGAAAGGTAAGATTTGAAAAAATCTATCCTTAGTTAGTTTAATAAGATATTCTATTTGGCTTTCTATTCCTATAGTTTCGTTACTAAGACTATTTTCCTTAATTTTAATTTTCAAGTTAATAAAATCCCGAATATTATTATCTATTTGTAAGTGTAATGATTCTAAATCTACACTTTTGTATATTGTCCTATAACTATTCCTCTTCACTGCTACTCCCCGCTTTATCGCTGCTATCCCCGGATTCTGACCGAGGTTTTGGAGGTCCAGCGTGAGTGTTGGCACCACTAGTACCAGAAGTACCAGGCACGATCTGTGGAGGACGTTTTACATTTTTTAAGGCTACTCTAGTTTTCCTTTTCTTTACTTCTACTGGGACTATATTTCTTTCAACTTCACCTATTACTTTCGCTTTTTCATATCGAGGTTTTTCTTTAGCTTTTCTAGTCCTAGTGTCTTTCATGTAAATATTATCGTCTGGTTCGAGTACCGGTGTCGTTTCGCCACCTTTTTTATTAATTATTTTAATTTTATCGGATTCTAATTTTTCTGTTATGAATTCATAGAGTATTTTAAGGCGTTTTCTATGATCTAACAATAATTTCTGAGTTAAGTTCTTCTCTCTATCCACGTTAAATACATTATCGGAATAAGTGTGACCAAATACTAGTTCAAAAGGCGTAAAATCTGTTGCTGAATGTATGGTGTTGTTATAAGCCATGATGGCATAAGTCATAACTGATGCTGCATCTAAATCGCTTTTATCGTATTTTGCTATACGATAAATCTCAATAATGGTAGAATGAAACCTTTCTACTATTGCCATTGAACTGGGATTATTTGGCGTCCCAATATGAAGTTCAATTTTGTAAAAGCTTAACATTTCTTTAATCAAAGTATTGTTGAATTCTGTACCGGAATCGCAACTAATTTTCCTAGGCAGACCATACATGCTGAAATATTTAATCAATGCCCTAACTATCTCTGGTGTACTCCTATTCGGTACCTCTATGGCTTGTGCTATTTTACTAAATGCATCCACTATAGTTAAATAATATTTCCCTTCAATATATAATAAATCCATAAAAGCTTCCTGAAAAGGGGCATCCTGGGTTTGTGTTAACTGAATGTGGGGTTTAATCGGCTTTCTATCATATTTCATGCGTTTACATGTTTCGCAAGCATTTATGATTGCCGTGACTATCTCTTTCATGTTTGCCCACCAATAATGTCTTTTAAGTTTGGTTAAAGTTTCTTTAATACCTCTATGACATGTTTTCCCGTCGTGGTATTTTAAAATAACTTCTTTTTGATCTTCTTCAGATCCTGTCAAATTTATAACTCTTTCTGTACACTCGGTTAACTTAACTGAATCCTTTTTAAATAACTTAATTACCATGTTTGAAAAAGTTTTTCTAAAAGATGTGTGTTCGAAGTATATAAAGTACTTATGTTTTGGATCAATATACTCTTTCAAAAAGTCTTTAACTAATATATCGTTATTTGTCGGTAAGTGAACTTCGAGAATTTTTTGTTTATTATTTGAAATATCTTTTACGTCTAATTTATTTTTAAACCATGAATGAATTAAAATCTGTTTTGGTTTAGTATCGACAGCTTCGTTTAAACTAGGAATGCCTTCGTGTTCTCTATTTGAAACTGAGTTGGCAGTGACCCCATCATCAGAATCCGAAAGTTCTATCGTTTCTATTGGAGTTTCGGGGTCTTGCAATTCGTTTTCTATAATTTTTTTGTATCCGTTCCTGCCTATCTCCTATATTTACGAATATTGAATCTAAATCGTCGTCAATTGCATTAATCTTAATCCTAGATAAAGCATCTGCATTCGTGTTTTGAGGGCCTTTCTTATATTTTATTTCGAAATCGTACTCTTCTAACCTTAACCGCCATCGCGTGAGTTTACTATTGGGCTCTTTCAATGAATACAGCCAAGCTAATGGTCTATGGTCTGTAAATATGGTAAACTTATTACCATACAAATACGGTCGAAAGTGCTTAACTGCCCATATTATGGCTAAAAGTTCCTTCTCGATAGTGCTATATTTTACTTCTGTGTCGCTTAAGGTTCTACTAGCATAGGCTACAGGCTTATCTGAGCCTATCGTTCCTTGTGACAATACAGCCCCGATCGCAAAATTGGATGCATCCGTGGTTAAAATAAAAGTTTTACTAAAGTCAGGAAATTGTAACAAAGGTGCATTTGTTAAAAGCTTTTTACATGTCTCAAAACATTCTTTATATTCCCCATTAATTACAATTTTGCGACCTTTCTTTAAACAAGCTGTTAATGGTCTAGTTATTTTGGCAAAATCTTTGATAAATTTCCTATAATAACCGATTAGTCCTAAAAAGCTTTTAATCTGTGTAACCGTTTCCGGTATAGGATACCTAAGAATAGCGTCTATTTTATCGTTATTTGGTTTCAAACCTTCACTTGTAATAGTATGCCCTAGGTAGAGTACTTCCTTTCTAAGAAAATGAGACTTATCTAATTGAACTTTTAAATTTGTTTGACGGAAGCGGTCAAAAACTGCTCTAAGTTTTTCTACATGTTCAGGCAAGCTTTTAGAAAAAATAATGACGTCATCGAGATATATTAAGCAATGTAAGCCTTGAAGGCCTCGTAAGACGTTATCCATCGCTCGCTGAAAAGTTGCGGGTGCGGTCTTTAACCCAAACGGCATTCTGTTAAATTCATAATGACCTGAAGGTGTGCTAAACGCAGTTTTAGCTCTATCTTTCTCCTGAACCTCTAATTGATGGTACCCGCTAGCTAAGTCGAGAGTTGTAAAGTATGTACTATTACCTAGCATGTCAAATAAATCGTTAATGTTGGGCAAAGGGTATTTATCATCAATTGTGATTTCATTGAGCCGTCTATAGTCAACTACCATCCTCCATTTTTGTTGGCCTGACGCGTCTAATTTTTTCGGCACTAAATGTACGGGAGCACTCCAGGGAGAATGAGATTCCTGGATAATGTTATCCCTTAACATTTTCTCGACTTGACTACTGATCTCTTTTGTTTGAATAGGTGGCAATCTATGTGCCTTAACGTTTATTGGGTCTTCATTTTTTGTTCTTATTCTATGTTTAACCTGATTTGTGAAGGTTAACGGAATATTTTCACAATAAAATATATCTTTGTATTCTTTACAAAGTCCCTCAATAACCGTTCGTTCTTCTGAATTCATATGATCTAACTGTAATTTGTCTAAATTCTTTGTTAGCAAGCTGTCCACTTCTATATTATTATCTATGAAATTAACACTAACAGATGGGTCCTGTATGTATGGTTCCACTTGAAAAGGTCCCGTAACTACTAATTTTCTATTTTCATGGCTACAATTCTGAATAACAGTTGTTGCATAGCCTTCAATACACGTAACTAATGCGGCGGGCATTCGAATCCCTTCCGTAAATTGCTTAAAATCTAACACAGCTTCCCCGTTCAGTACGTTGACTGGGAGTCTTACTCTAAGTTCACTACGAGATGGTAGATTATATATCTCTCTCATAGGCGGTGAATATATGATAGGAATATCAGTATTTTTTAAATGTAGTATCTGATTTTCCATATTAATCTTTGCCTGTAATTGCTTCAGCAAATTGCTACCTATTAACCCATCATACCTATCGTCGACACTATAGACATAAAACTTATGGAACTCTTGACTTCCAAAGGTAACCGGTAATGGAATAATAGCCGTTTCACTATGAACACTCGATGCGTGAGTGCTAACAACTTCGAAGGGTTCATACTGTAAATAATTTTTAAAATATTTATTCGCTATATACGGGCTTATAAACGATCTAACACTCCCCGTATCTATCATAAAAACTGCCTTTAATTCTGGTATAACTATATGTGGTAAATTTAAGCGTTTATTACAATTTATTTTTATTCGTTCTCTAGGGTAGAGGCCGTTATGCAAAAATTTCCCGCCCCGGGTTCTTCAGGAGAAAATTCTTGGCACTCATTGTACGAATAACTTGAACTCTGTTCATTATTATTAGAATTATTTATGTAATTAACACGTCGTGAACTTGCAGTACGCATGGTGACATCAGTATTCGCACCCGACGTAGATGCTTGCTGCAAAAGACGGCGTGCTCGGTGCATGTGCCGCGAACTGTTGGTTCGGTTGTGCAATCGGAACAAATGACCTACTTGACTGCGGTGACGCATTATTGTTGTTTGTACGATTAAAATTGTCTTGATTTCTTTGAATATTATTATGTTGTTTATAATGTCTGGGCTGATGCGAATTGTTCGGTGTAAATGTGCTGTTTGTAGCACTATTCGGTACATGTGTACTTGATATGCTATGTGAATCTTTCTTTTGATTATTAGATTCAATTGCATTTTGGTTATTTGGCAAATTGGGTCTGTTATTTCTGCTAAAATTACGTCTGTCGTTTGTTTTCGACTCATAGACTGCCTGGAAGTTTTGTTCTTCTAAAACTATTTTTAATGCATCCTCTAACGTTGTGACGTCGCGCAAACGAACTAATCTAACTAAAAATGGTGGTAAATTAAACAAGAAAGCATTCATTGCTCTGTTACTATAAATGATTTGCTTTGCCTTACGTAGAGATTCATCAATGATAGTTTCTGATATTTTAGCAAATAAAACACTTCTCATCCGCTGTATTCTATGGCAAAAATCTAAATAACTTTCACCCTTATTTATTCTACACGATTCTAACTCCATTGCTAAACAATCCTCTGTGCGTGGATCACCGAAGTGTTGGTTTAACAACTTCTTCAGCTCGTCCCACGTACCTATAGCTTCTCTTTCGCCTACCAAACTGGCTGCTTCGCCTGATAACCTACTTGTTACTACATGAAATAAATATTCATTTTGGGCTGCGGTTCCTAAGAACGTAGACAAAATGTATTCACATTTTTTTATAAATAAAGGCAACATTCTAGTGTCGCCGCTGAATATTGGTATGATGTTAACCAATTCCTGTGGGACACGGGTTACGTTTTCCATTGTGAAAAGTTATGAAAGAAACCAACGCGGAGAAAAAAAATCACACTAATGTGCTACTAAACTATCACTACTCTAAAATATTAGTACAATTAAAATCTATGCAAATATTATTACGGCGTTGTCCAATCCCTAATAATACACAAACACATAGACTATTACAAGGTTGGGATATAGATGGAAGAGCTGAGAGGAAGGTGAAAAAGATTTACTCACAATTCCGCAGCTAGCTCCATGCTCCCTGAATTACTGCTGTGGCTGGTCCTCTTCCGTAACTCGAAGTGGCTTCTTAATGAATTTATTTGTTCGGCGATCTCTGCTAAACCGTAGACACGGACGTCGGCTACTCCACGTAGAATTGTATACACGGCAAACTGACTACAGAGATCCTACCGGCTGCGCCAATTAAGTAAGCGACAACGGAAGTATTTAAAAATAACTTTATTCCGACAGAGTTACAGCGAAACAGTAATTGATTAAATCTAACAAAATATTGATCTTATATACTAACTTAATTGCTAACGTAGTACCTGCACAGCGTGATCAGATTGACGCATGTTCTAGATAATTATAAATGCTGATCGCGCAGTGGGGAAATTGGGAAATAATAATCTAGTAAATACTTATTGTCTGACAAAGCTAATATTGGTAGGTTGGGGTTCCTTAACTAGCGCGTTCGGTGCTCTATACCAAACAGCGTATGTTTTACAGCAAATAAATATTATTATATTCTATTCTATTCCGATTGGTCTGTCACCAATTCAGGGCCAATCGGAACGCCGAACGCGCTCACTGCGTTTGATCGAGATGGTACAATAAAACTCACACTAAGGCGTCTGAGCCCTTAGTGTGAGTTTAATTATTCCATCTCGTCCTTCACCAATCCAGGGCCAATCGGAGCGCCGAACGCACTCACTGAGTTTGATCGAGATGGTTAAATGAAACTCACACTAGGGCCTCTGATGTGTGAACGTTAATGAAGCAAAAGGAATATGTATGGAAGGCAGCAGGCGGCGTTCTGTAGTTTCTGCCTACCCCTATGTCGAGAAGGCTTTAGTTTATGTATGTATGTCCTACAGGGCCGGTTACTGTCTGGTGACGAACTTCACACATTCCCCGTTCTGGGAGCAGAAGCCTCTGGACAATGAGACGATCGACAAAAGGCTGACATTCGGCCTCTATTGGGCCATATCGATGATCAATTTTACTAGTAAGTTACAAAACAAACATGCTATCAATATACAATAGTTTGCTGTTTAGAACTCTTTGTGAAGAAGTTTGTCTGGGAATTTCTACCACTGTAGACACTATCCCGCTCAGCTACCTTTAAGCATTCCATTTGATTCGGATTTAAGTGTGCAGCAGACTTAGCATGACACTTTCTATTTTTAGGACGAATAGACAGTGTTTTTTCTGTACAATGTCACATTTCGTTTCTCCATTTTTGAAATCGCACCGTAGATAGATATCCTCCAACAATCTGTCATTTTATCTTTCGTTTCTAACGATCTTTGTCTAGGTCCTTTTATAGGTAGATTATTTCAGAAGAATATTTCTTCCCAAACTGTCAAAATCACACTGACTACAAACTTTATACTCAACGGCCACAAAGTATATACGATTATTTATAAAATCATGATCCGTTTAGAACGCATAACTGTGATAATTAATAGAAGAACATAGCTATCTATTCATGTCTATTCTTCCGTCGACAAATCGGTGCTCGTGCTGAGCCTACTGGTATAACTTGTAGCTAAGTTGTAACACCCTCACGGGTCGATCGATCAGGTTAAGCTGTCTACACACCTAAGCCGACGGCCGCCGGGTTAGGGCCGGCGACTTTAGAAGTTGCGAGCCGGGCAATTTTCCCGGCGGCACGACAATCCCGATTGCCCGCCGGTTTCGTGCCGACGGGCAGGTGTGTAGACAGCTTTACGATCTTTACATATCAAGACCCTACCGCGCTTCGGAAAGCACGATAAACCTTTGGTCGCGGCTGTGAAAGTGGATCTTTGTCAGTCGTTACATAGGTCGTCAGAAACACGAAATCTGACGAGTCTTGCTCGGCCCGTGCAGCTGTTTTTACTTAACCATGAGACCCTAGTCATAAACATAGATACAAGGGCAATATTATATATGAAGAAACTCGGTCAGGTCGTATTGTCTCTATGTGCAGATCACAGGCAGACTTGGAGTGCAACAGACTGGAGGCACGTGATCTACACACTGGTCATCCTGGAGATGTGTGTCATCCTGCGTATCTTCATGGAGGCCGTCTACTCCGCCACCATCATGGTCACCACGTCTTTAAGGTATTTCTCTAACATATAAGATGCGTCTAGCTAATAAAATTCGTCTGGTTTATAAGATGTTTCTACTTTATTATGGTGCTTCTACCTTATATGATGCTTCGCCCTTATACAGGATAAGTTTTTATCCAGTGCGCAAACTGTATCCATGAATTTCTGTAAATTTTACGTCGGTTTTCCAAAAAAAAAAAAAAATCTGTTTCATAGAAAAGTGCAATACCTACGCGGTCAAAATGAAAGGAACAGCTGATTTTTTTTTGTTGTATTACCGACGAAAAATTCCGGCGCTGGGAGGTCTAGAATGATATGCTGAATTCATGGTAACAGTTTGCGCACTGGATAAAAACTTACCCTGTATGATGCTTCTGCCACGTTGATCTCGTGGTCGCGACTGCTGAGCGTGGGGTCTTCGTCTCTTGGCTGGATAAGTTAAGAATACGGATGATCAACGAGGTTTAAAAAACGACTTTTTCTTATTGATTTTTTAATTTTCCTTATTGGAATAAGGAGGTATATTTCACATGACATCTTCACACACATCATTTTGTGAGATATGTGAAATTTCTACGCATGCTTCCGAATTTTACTTAATTGCTTACTAAACGTTTTTTTGCCCTAACTAGGCTGTACGTTTTAGTCCGATAGTGTGAGATATACTATTGCTAAATAAATTAACAGGGAGAGTTACGGTTCCCGTATAGCCATGGTGAAGAGTTTCCTGATCAGGAACGAGGTGGACCCACTGTTGATGAAACGTTTCATCGCTTACCTGCAGCTGTGCTGGCATACTGATAAGGTAATTTTTATTGGTATAACACCTTAATTAATTAAATATACAAAGAAATTACATAGTTAAATATTTGAGATAAAAAAAATATAGGTACTTAGGTACTATTTACATGCACTTTAAAAAAAAATATGATTGTCAAAGGACATGATAAAGATGATAATGTTTTTGACGAAGTTACTCTAAAAAATCTCGACAGGGCAGGTGACGTGCAGTCCCGGTCCCGGAACCCCAACTGCGTAACTCACTTCTGAAGGATTTTGAAAGAAATTCCTAATCCATTGCTTCAATATTTGATAAATTAGTCTGTCCGACAAAGCAAATAACGCAATGAATGAATGTTGTCGAATTGTGAAAATGAAAGGCATTGTAACCGTTAGTATGTTGTGCGGTGACCCCACATAACAATTAAAACTTTATTTTAAATAATAACCACTTTACACCTTAATAATTAAATTCGTCCAATATCGACCTGTTAATAGAGCAGTAAAGACTAAGCCCATTGTACACATGTTTTTTTGCCCTGAAAAACTGCGTTTGATTCGCCGTGCGTAGGCGTCGTGTCTGTGTTGTATGGATCACTATGGAAGCTTGTTGACAGACACGGCTTCTCTACGGCATGTTATCATCGCCGTACGCGTCGTCCGGTGATTTGCCATATCATTAACAAGCTCTCGATTATTACGATACGATGCGGCTAGCGCGCCATACCGTAAAAAAACCGTGCCGTGTACAGTAGTACGCTGATTGCGTAACTACCAATCACAATATTGCCAATCCATTGCTTTACAATATGTTCAAAAAATTCGTCTTCTCAACGACGTACATAAATAACGGAATGAATGTTGTTAAACTGTTAAAATGAAAGCCATACCTTTTAGTGAGGTACCCCGCGGGGCTAATGACGGTTCCATCTTGTCCAGGCATACAAGATGACCCACAAGAAGCACTCCAACATATTCTACGACCTACCGGAGCACGTGTACAAGGACATCGTCGGCAGAAACCGCAGCATGTACATACTGGCCATACCGTTTCTGAGGGTGCGTTCATGACCTATCCTTACTTACGTATCACCGTTTGCATCTGCCTTTTTTTGCAACTATGTTGGGGTCGGCTTCTGATCTAACCGGAAGCTGTTCAAAATCAAAATCAAAAGTCATTTATTCAAATTAGGCTGAGAATCAGCACATTTCGAACGTAAAAATACATAAGACAGTCCTCCAAAATGCCCGCCCTTCACAACTTCCTAGTGCTTTAGCTGGGAAGAAGAAGTGGCGCAACAAACTCCCCAGCAGCACAGCTGTCTGTTTAGTCGGAACTTGATTCTATACATACATAGGCAAAGTAATAAACATTACGAGACTCAGAACATTAACTAAATAATTAGTCATAATGTCAGCTAGTCATGCTAATAGATATACCAACAAATAAAAAGTTGTTTCCCAGTGCGTCGAAAATCTACACTGTTATGAAATCCCGCCGCGATTTTATTACGTCCGTAGTTACGTGGGTTAGCGGTCGAGGGCGGAATTACTGAGCATGGGGGTTCTGGTTCTAGTTTCTAGAAAAAGTGTAAAATTTTCTCAGTAGCTGCCTTTAAAATTAAATCATTATTGCTTTGCAAGTATGGGTAAGTTCAGGGTAATTGGTACTTACACAACCTATTTAATTTTTACAGATGGTGAATAAGGAGGATCTTAAGGCTGTGACGTCATCTGTTAAACTGTTTTACTCCTCGCCCAATGAGATCTTGCTGAATACTGGAGAGCTCACCAACGAGATATACGTCATCAAACAGGGCATCTGCGAGGTCAGTCGACATTCGTGCTAACATGAAATGCAAATTTTTGGTCTAGCCCCTAGCGCGTCAAAATATTATCTTGGAGATCCTGTTCCTGTACCATCTACTAACAAAGCTTCGGATTCTGTCAGAATGTTCCTTATTCTATAATGTACAGATCAATTACAGAGACATTGTTACATTGTTCCGAATGTTCCTGAAAACGAAAACTTAAACAGCAGCAGATATTAATTAAAATAATACCGAAATAGCTAAGTTTTAGAACACTACTTTTGTTTTTTTTTTGTAGATTCTCGATCCTACTTCTCATAAAGCTGTTGGCACATTATCCTCAAAGAACCATTTTGGGGCCCTGATTTGTCTGTTACGTAAGTAGATTATATATATCGTGATGTTCATCAATCAACTCAGCCTATCGCAGTCCACTGCTGGACATAGGCTTCTCCCAGGTTGCGCCACAACACCCTGTCCTTTGCTTTCCGCATGCAGTCTGTCCCAGCCCCTTTCTTAAGGTCGTCGGTCCAACTAGCTGGTGGGCGTCCCACACTACGCTTGCCGATACGCGGTTTCCACTCCAGGACTCGTCTGCTCCACCAGACATCGGCCCTTCGACAAACATTATAATTCAAACACATTATAGTTGCCATGTGTTCTTACACACATGGTAACTATAATGTGTTAACAGTATTAATGAATATGTGTGCCACATTAATGGCTACACAGAAAACTGGTGGATCACCCATCAAACCCTGGCAAGTGTAGTCCAAGCTACGTCATATATGCAGGTCCCTCATCCCAGGCAGACAAGAGGATGCACATTTGGAAGTCAGCTTGCTTACTTTGCAAGCTACGTGGGTAACTCCGGTCCTCTGCCGGAAAATTTAATTTCTGATTTTATCCTTCAAAGAAATTCCGAGCATAGCCCGCTTCATAGCGCGCTGAGCGACCTTGATTTTGTGGACCGGCCCAACTGTCAGTATCCACAATGTACGTTCATTCGTTATGTACGCAAATATAACTTTATGCTCATGCTGGACAGATGATGTGCAAAACTAGTCAAGGTGACAGTGAAAAGTTGCACCTCACATGGTTAAAAATCGACTGACACTTCCGTCTCATACACCTGATTTAAGAGTACATTGTAACCTTCCAGGTCTGCCGGCGTACTACACCATCCGTGCCGTTACTCACGTCCAGGTGATGTGCATACCCATGAAGTCTTTGGCGAACGCGCTAGCTGATCCTCAGATAGTACAAGCCATTAATTATATCAAGAAAACTCCGGTGAGATGATCAGCAACGTTCATATTGAACATTTTTATAAGTTAGTTGAGATCAGCTTAATTTGAATAAATGACTAATTGATTTTAACTGTGTAAGATGGTACAAAATTTGATTATATTCATAAAAAATCTCTTTAAAAGTTCAGCGGTAACAAAGTCTAGGTCTTTAATTCCTTGTTTTGTATTTTCTGCAAGGAGTTCCAGAGGCTGCAGACGCCGATTCCCTCATTCGTCAAGTACGTCCTGCCGCCTCCGACGTCTAATTTGATGCACTTCCGACTGCTTAGGAAACATGAGCCCGACTCAGAGTTCCAGGACCCTTTTAATAAGCTTGAATTTCTGTCTATCTTGCGGTGAGCCACTTTTATTAATGAACCAACAAACGCTTCAACTTTTCAGCTTAGAATCCGGGTAGGTGGCACATGGACGCACAACATGTTACCATGGCTTCAGTACAGGATTATAAACCGCCCTCTAAAAGCAAAATAAGCTCTGCCTTACATTTTGACCGCGTAGGTAACCATGAATTCAGCACATAAGTCTAGACCCGCTAGATTAGAAACAATTCGTCGGTATCTAAAACAAAATCAGCTGACCTATAGACAAAATGAATAGCGATTTTCTTTTTTTAATAACTGACGTGAAATTTGGGGCGTTCAGAATCAATTACTGAATCCATGGTAACAGGATTTTTACCGCGTCGATGTCCGTGCCATCCTATTTAATTCAAACTCAAAACTCAAATTCAAATCATTTATTTCAAATAAACCAATTACAGGCACTTTTGAATTATCAAAGTGTTACAAAGATGAAGCTAGTTGGCCATTCCAAAGCGTAGTAGTACTTATGGTGAAGAACGGGCAAGAAACTCCATGGACGCTCTTTTTAAATAATAATGTTGTTACAAAAAGTCGGTTACATCATTTATGTTGAAATTATCAATGTGAGAACGATATAAAAAGACGTGCACATTAAAAGCGTCGGTAATTAAACAACAAAAATAAAATAACAATTCAGGAATTAAAAAAATAAGCCGTGGCAGCTAAGAGATGACGAGTCCTTACTGGCGGGGCCCGTGAATAAAGAAAAAATAATAGAGAGAGACGGCGAGAGAGAGAGAAAGAAAGAAAGTCGTATTGAGGGGGCATAAAACTTTTCACTTACGTGACGATTCCTACCAGTCAACTCCTACCGCATGTTCCAAAAACGATTTTTGGATATTATACACCTCTGCCTAAATGTTAACCAGCTTTACTATAATTAACATCTTATCCCTCAGTTACGTGTTCCCTCGGTACACAATCCGGCCCGACGGCAAATACCTGCTGCGCTACGAGTGGTTCCGCTTCATATGCGCGCTGTGCTCCGTGCAACTGTTCCCGCACTACACCTACCTCGTGCTGCAGTGGCCGTATCTCTACTATGTCACGCTCTTCCTTGATCTGACTGCGTATTTCGATATGTACGTATAGCTTCAAGTAAACCACTTTACTTTTGCGCACAGCCATAATGTGGAACTCTCTGCCAGCGTCTATGCTCCACATTTGAACCTATCTACCTTTAACGTAGGAGTGAACAGGCATCTTCTGGGCATGCTCGTTCCATCATCGACGTCATGGATCGCTTTCAATCAGGCGTGATCGTGGTGAAAAGCCGGCCCATTCAGCAAAAGCTTCTCCAAATGTGAACGAAACCGCAAGAGGCAGCGTCGTCCAATCGCAATGACAGACCGCCACGACTGGACATGCCGCTGCTGTTTTAATTCCAAACGCGGCGTTACAGCTTAGGCGGCAGAAGCATTTCTCTTCTTTAGTTTTACGATGGTAAAAAAAATCCTTTCGCCGCTTTGTTAGTGACGGCTAGTGACGGCACCACTACTGGTTCGCGGTCTGCGGTTGACCCTCGATCGCAGCGTTAGGCGGCAAAGTCGCCTTTTACGGAAGCGATTGCGTAGACTTTCATAGATAGGCGACGTGGTCGCCTGTGGTCGCCTTCGGAAGAGCACCTTGGATTACAGCTCGGTGTTCGGCAATTATAAACGTGTGCCATATTAACGCCCAGCACTTTTTTATCTTGTCAAGTCGTCACGTTACTTTGATTAATACCCTGTTTATAGATATAGATATAGTACATATTATCTATATAAACAAGGTACTTATTAATGTGTACCTGTGTGTCAGTTTCCAACGCATGTTGATTGGCTACTTCAACGACGACGGTATCCTGGTGTACCATCCGTTCAGTACTGCATCCTACTACATCAAAGGAGGCTTCATCACGGACCTGTTTGGATGCCTCCCTCTTGAAAACTTGGAGTCATTACACACGTACTACCACGGTATGAATTATTGTGATTCCGCACTATTCTTTGTCAGTTACTAGAGTGACTAGAATATTATTTGCCAATGAGAGCAGAGGTGATTCACACGACGCAAAGCGCCACCACCAACCCGCAAAAATGTAAATACCTACAAATTCGTTTATATTCCTGAACATAAAGTAGTATTGAATTAAGTACAAAATACATTATTCTTAAAATGAACATAAATTCTCAGCGATTGGGTTGAAAAAATGTAATGGTATGGTAATTATTTTAATTTTGCCATCGCACAACAGTCATACGACCTAATTTTTCGGGCCGTTTTTGAACCGGTAATCTTCTTTAAAATATTAAGCAAGATTGTAGGGACAAACAGGTATAGTCAAAGTCAAATCTTTTGGTTAAAAAATTACAAGAAACTAGAATTGATTCTTGTCGTCGCTTCGAAAAGACAGTTTCAGAAATGATTTACAAAAATTTTATGTTTAGCACCAAAATGCTGCCTAAAAACCAATCTTGGACCTGAAGAATAGAGTATTCACGCCGTAAAGATTTTTTGACCGTCGGTCGGTGTATTTTAAAGATAAATTTATTTGTCATCTGCAATTATCATCATCTTTGGTTGATTTTGAAGTAATTAGATTGATCAATAAAGCAAACTTAAAGAGGAATGTACCCAATATCGAATCTTGAGGAACAGTTTTTTTTTTAAATTGTGTTACACAAAAAATCGCTTTAGTTTTTTGCTAGGTAATTCCTTTCAATGGGTTTTACAGAAGACAAGGTTCGTGTGACTCCGACGAAACAGTTCCTGATGCTGAATCGTCTCATCCAGTTGTATCGGATGCCCGCAGCCATGAATGTGCTGAAGCAATACATCTGGAGGCGGGACATTCTTTTGGTGTAAGGCTGCATTAATTTCTATAATAATGCGAAATCTCTGCGAACGTAAGAAAGGAGGTTCAAAGTATTCATGTGGATGACAATATGGATGGAAGAAAGTAAAAATGATAATGGCTCGTAGGAACAAAAAAAAAGAAAACAAACCTCTGCATTTACAAAACGTTATTTGAACCTCTCTTAATTTTAAGCAACATTTATAAATACCCCCCTATAGCACTTACAGACCCTCACGCAGTACTCAAGCATTCCTTCTTATAACCAGTTTAAAGCCATTTGATCGGTTGCATAATGCTCGAGTCTGTATGATAGAGGTTTTTTTTTTTTTTTTTGTGGGTGGGAAATCATCAAATGACTTCTCCCGCTCTGGTTGGAGCAGGAGGGCGTGTCAGACTTTTACTGACTAAAACCCACCCATGTTCCTTCAGCTGCCCGTATGCCAGGGGCCGCGGTATCTCTTTCGAACAACCCGCACCCCTAGCAGGCATCGGCCCTTGCGGGCCCCACCAGCTGCTGCTGACGTCCTCCTGCGACGGGTCAGTACAGTGGCCCCGCCGCCAACTACTTTTCGGCCGCAGGGGATAGGGAGAGCGGCCAACGCTATACCGACACTCCTCTTCCCCTGCGGCCCCACCGCGTCCGCCATCAAACGGTGGCGGCCCCGTCCAGGCTACGGAAGGGAAGAGCGCTACTCAGAAGTACCGGCACTCCTCCTCCGCCGCAGCCTGTAACCATCAGCCGCGATGCCTCCCATTCGACATCGCGGCCCGCCTCAGTTGCGATGCACCTCACCGCAACCCACTTTTTGGCCGCTACGTCGTCGGCTTGGAGGCACAAGCCCTGACGAGCGGCCCCACCTTGGGGTTCCTCTTCGCTTCACCGTGGGAGGGTGACCACGGTTACTGAGCCTCCCCGCAACGACAATGCGGGAACCCCACTGGGGGGGGTGTATGATAGAGGTGAGATAGCAAAATAGCAGTACACCTATAAAACTTGGGTTAGCGGCAGCACGATGAGATTATGATGATGATGATATTAATGAT
The DNA here is from genome assembly GCA_949091785.1 of Polymixis lichenea. Lineage (NCBI taxonomy): Eukaryota > Metazoa > Arthropoda > Insecta > Lepidoptera > Noctuidae > Polymixis > Polymixis lichenea. The sequence continues at coordinate 24,043,943 of OX420937.1, forward strand.
GATCGGTCATCATGACCGACCGACAACCTCATTCAGTTGGCAAACAAAGAGATTCTTTTATAAACAATCAAATCTACATCCCATCAATTAAACTGTTCCAGCATGCAAGCCATACCTCTGTTCATGGCGTTGCTGAACTTAATAACTTGCTTCATGGTGTTCTACTCAGTGAAGATATACTACAGTGTCAATGACGAAGGTTACAAGTGGCAGATCGAGCCATTTGACGACCAAGGAGGATCCTGGATGATGCTGTTCAAGGACACATGTAAAATTTATTTTATTATTTTTGTTATTTGTCATTAAATGTTTTCCGATTTGACTGTGCTCCTGTCACCTGTCAGTTTAATACATACCTGTCTCAGATAAATTATACATGATATTTATTTCCATAAAAATCGGACTCTTTTTTTTAAATTCTGCTGAATAATTCTTGCATTGCACATACCAATAGTTCGTTTCAACATGACCGCGACGCCGTGGAACATGCACCTGGCGACCTACTTCTGGGTGGTGTACGAGTGCAGCTCCACCGGCTACGGCGTCTTCAACCCCACCAACCACGACCTCATGCAAGTGCTGTTCATCGGCATGGCTAGCTGTAAGTTGTTTAGTTCTTGCCCAGACGAACGCCTTCCCGAGGAGCTATGCTAACTAAAATTAAAATAAAAACTAGATACTGAAGTCCATGCTGTAATTGTTTCAAAAAAAAATTTTTTTATTGTTTGCCCCTTGATAAATGATATTAGTTAGTGAAATTGCTTGTAAAAACACTTTCACGTCAAATGAAATATCGAATAATATTTTAAATCGAGATGAAGTCGGTGGTGGCCCAGTAAAGCATCGACCCCGACTTACGAGTTATTGGTTGTGACCTCAAACCCAAGTGCCTGCCCTGTGCTAATCGAACTCACAACCTACACTTACCTTGAAGGAAAACATTGTGAGGAAATTGGCAAATCCTAGAACCAACATTTTGAAGACATATGACATCACCAACCCGCACTGGGCTCGCGTAATTATGACCCACTCCTTCTCACAGAGATGAGGCCTTTGTGTCAGCAGAAGGAACGTGACTGATTGTGAGGTCGTTGTTTCCTAACTACTCTGAGCAGAAACACCGAAACAATTCGGGAATTATTTATATTCTTTTAAAGTTCAGGCATTATCTCTCTACTTTTCAAAGCTACCTCCGGCCGCTTACCTCAATCAATATGATTCATATTTTCAGCTGCAATGATAACCACATACTACTCGGTCCGTATCATCAGTATCCGCGCCAACGTCAACAAGTCTCTGGCTGGCTTCAAGCAGCACATGAAGGATATTAAAGTGTACATGGCTAGGGAGAAGCTGGACTCGGAACTGCAGAAGTATGTTATCATTATTTCTACGTCAGGTAATAGTCAGAATGGTCAGCAGAAAGGCGTCAACACCTAAACCAGTGTCTCTCTAAAGCATCGCCGCAATTACTGTTCCTAAGCTGCCAGTATTCACTTAGTCGCCGGTCAACCAAATCCGTCAGCGATGAGATCTCAAAACTAGAATCAAGTCTTCAAAATAAAGTCTCTTTTTAAAATTTGATTTCCGATATACCATACTAAATAGCACAAAATACTGGTATTCAGCCACGTCGGGTTAGACTAGAATATCATTTTGAAAGCTTGTTGAACATCACTATAACAAATGTCTGCCTCAGCATACACAACAATGCAGCGTATATTAGTAGAACCATTAAACTTGAATTGTAGCTACTGTGCTTTTTATAGAAAGGCAAAATTTTCCTTCTTGTACACTAGAGAAATCCAACGTTACTACGAGTATAACTGGGAGAAGATGGGCGGCATCGACTACCGAGGAGTCCTCAAACTCTGCGACCAGATCACGCTCAGGACTGACGCCATCCTGCACATATATGGACCTACGTTTGCTAAGGTACCTATGCTACGTGGTCATTCAGTATCTCTCAGTCCACAGCTAGACTCAAATAATAAAAACCCCGTGCTTCGGAAAGCACGTTAGTTCGTCCCGGCTGTCATTCGTAGATCTTTGACAGACGTTACGGGTCGTCAGAAACTCGAAGTCCGAAATCAGTCTTCATCATATCAGCCGAAAGACGTCCACTGCTGGACATAAGCCTCCTCCAAAAGGGGGGGATTAGCCATAATCGCCACGCTTGGCAGGCGGGTTGGCGATCGCAGTATGGTAGTCAAATGCATAGAGAACGCTGCTGCCCATTCTCTAGTAAGTCCCTTAGTCGCCTTCTACGACACCCACGGGAAGAAATGGGAAATGGGAAATCAGTCTTACCAAGAGGTCACTTGTTGCCTAGTAACTGGGTTGTGGAGGTCAGATAGGTAGTCGCTCCATGTAAAATGTATGTGGGGTAAAGCAAGCTACCATTAAAAATAATGTATTTACAATCGACAGTGTCCAATACTAGCGGATGCTGATGTATCCCTGCTGCGCATATTTGGGCGCGCAGTGCGCAGCGTGTACTTCCTACGAGATATGACGATCATCGAGCACAATGACATGGTCACTGACATGTACATCGTGGACTACGGCGGGGTGGAGGTCAGCGTCGCTAGAGGCGAGATGAACTCAGTGCTGCGGCTGCCCAGGGGCAGGTAAGAAGGACTAGATGATACTTTATGTACCCATAGGTCATAAACAGGGTAAAATTTTAACCAGTGCGGTAACCAAGAATTCAGCATATTATGATGCTAGAGGAGTTTCTTTGATAAGTGCAATTCTTTACGCGGTCGAAACGTATGGCATTGTATCAAAGTTGAGAACAAAAAAATTTCGCAAGATTATTCAGGTCAGCCTTGAAATGTAAGTACGACTGCTGAACGATCAGTCCTGGGTTGGGTTCGATTCCCAAATTGGGACCAAGTGCCTTTTATTGGGTTTTTGCTTTAGATTTTTCCCAGTAACACCCCAGAATCGCAATTTATCGCCAATTCATGGCAATAAGCTCGCTTACTTCATCATAATACGTACTTAATATTTACTGGCGAAATGGTGGTGGTGCTTGTGTTACAATTCATACAACTGTCGAGAACTTGGCTGTTGTGATTAGGTTATACAGTCATTATGTTTTAGGTTTGTAGTATCTTATCTCCACCTAACACTTTAGGGAATACAAATATTAATGTTAAGTTCCCAATAAAATAAAATGCCTCTTGCTGCAGTGTATTCGGAAACCTGGAAGGCACTCCAGCCCACAGGAGTCCCTACACCGTGGTGGCAACCAGCCGGCTGCACCTGCTGATGATCAAGTCGGAGGCCTTCGCCGCCGTCACCAAGGACTTCCTCGGCGTGAAGGAGCTCCTCATCAATGCCAGGATGGGATCTAAGGGAATGAGGGTAAGGTTTATGATGGTAGTACTTAATACAAGGTGTAAAAAGGCAAATCCAATAGGAAAAATTACACTGAGCAAATTTTTTTACTAACGAAACGACTTTCTTATTTTTGGTGTGAAAAATTACTAAGTAATAACAGCCGCAAGAGTCGATCGATCAGGTTAAGTTACGTTTGCCGTGGTTGATACGTTGATGGGTGATCATATTTCGGGTCGCAGCTGTCATTTGTACATCTTTGACGGGTCGTCAGAAGCCCGAAAGTCTGACAATCAGTCTCACCAAGGGGTATCTTATTATCCAGTAACTGGGTTGTTAAGATTAGACAGGCAGTCGCTCCATGTTAAATACTGGTATTTAGCTGCAACCGGTTAGACTGGAAGCCGACCCCAACATAGCTGGGAAAGGGCTGGGCAGATGATGATGGTGTGAAAAATCACTGTAGATATCAATACCCATCACATCTAAGGGGTATTGCTAGCTAATTTCACTCGACCTCATATGTTCCCAGATGTACATTTTGGGCAGCGAGGCCACAGTGGTGAAGATGCACCGCGACGCGCGCACGGTCCCGCGTCCGCAGACTAAGTCCAACATGGTGAAGTACATCTACTTCCAGGAGGGCCTGGTGCAGTTCTACCTGATCGCCATCTGCATGAGCTGCATCTATTTGGACCTGTATAACGCGGGATATGAGGTTTTTTTTACAATTTTAAAAGATAACTTTTTTTAATGGTTTGGCCTATTGGGAACAGCCGTCGTTATAAATCCGACAAAGTATTATTTTTACTAGCTTTTTGCCAGCAGTTTCGCCCGTGTACAGGTTGGAAAATTATCCCGCGGGAACGTACAGACGCCAGCCAGCACATGAAGCTACCCCAAACTGTCAAATTTTCCCAATTGAACATGAACCTTACACTTATATAATAAAGTCGAAAATCTATCAAAGAAATTTGACAGATTAGGGTAGCCTTGATGTGCTGGCGTCTGTACTACCGGAATAATGTTAGTTGGTTGATGTCACATGTCTGAACTTTTGATTCTAGGACACGATGTTTTTTTTTTCACCGTTTGGAGAGCAGTGGGTTCGAACTCGCGACCTACACTCGTAAGACGTGGCTGATACTACTGGGCCACCACTACTACATCATTATAAATTATATAATACTAGCTTTTGCCAGCGGCTTCGCCCGCGTGGAGGTCGGTGTATTACACATATAAACCTTCCTCTTGAATCACTCTATCTATTAAAAAAACCCGCATCAAAATCCGTTGCGTAGTTTAAAGACTTAAGCTAAGCATACATAGGGATATAGGGACAGAGAAAGTGACTTTGTTTTATACTATGTAGTGATAGTCTTCTAGATCGCATTTTGGTAATGACAGCCAATCTCAGCGGAGACTATAGCGATTGACGCGGGAGATATTAAAATGCATAAGTGTATGCGCAGAGACAGGTGCATTCGCTCTTGCCTCACTCTTATATTCCGGTGGGACGGCAATCCGACACGGCCGGAGAGAGATCAAGGAGCGTACCGAAAGTAGTTCGAAACTTCTTAGTGAATCCTACAGCCAATTAACTAACTTTTTTGGACGAGTAAAAACATATCGGGAGTAGGGACAGCTTTCAAATCGTGTTGTCATTCATTCTTAGTTCGGGCTCCAAACTAATCTTCTGTCTGTAAGTGATACGGAGTTTGGAACGCCCGTTACTTCGACCGAAACGACGGACTTCGTGCTTAGGGAGTAGGCCCCCAGACGCAGGCCCAATGGCCCGACGTGTGTCCCGAGGAATGGGGTATCACACCGCCGAATTTCAAACTCTGGGCCGTTACTGAGAAGTTTCCAATAGAAAAACCCAATAACATTTTGCCCGATCTGGGGATCTAACACAGGACCCCACGCTCAGTAGTTGCGCTTGCGACCGACAGTGCAGTTCTCGTTATAAATTACGTCTGTATTAAATTACAGGACAACAGAATGTGGCTACTTGTGACGCTGTATTCGCTGGACTTCTGCTTCCTGATGAAGATATTGTTACAACACTCCCTGCCATTTCTCGTTACTAATAAAAGCTTTAAAAGAATCATGTTGCCAATACGAAGGCTGTAAGTATTCAGTACAGTATCATCATCATCTGCCTATTGCCTAGCCATTTCCCAACTATGTTGGGGTCGGCTTCAAATCTTACCCGATGCAGATAATCAGTATTTTTCATGGAGCGACTGCCAATCTACCGTCCACAACCAATTTATTGGGTAATACGATACTGGCAGTAAGTATACACTATCATGGATGCTTTAATGTTTGCACGATTTAAAAAGACTGTAACCATTTAATCGTTTTCGGTGTTTTTCTCTCCTCTTGTGAGTAGTCGGATAGAAAACACCGCAATCATCAATTTTTAACACGCTTTTATTAGCTTCACCTGTATGTTAGTAAGTTTTTTTGTTTGTAACCGACTCTTTTAGACTTGATTTTGACCCTCTTCAAACGGTCAGATTTCATTTAAACTTTGTAGACTTATCGAGGACCGATGACAATTCAATAATTTCAAAAAAAATCTCGCTTTTGCAGTTAGCAGAACTAAAAAATAGAAAATAAATAATATTTTAAAGAACTAAAAAACACACTTTATAAACCAAACTAAAAACATAGAAAATAATGTAATTCTATTAAAAAGCGTGGGGTGCTTGATATTAATTGATTATAAAAATACCTGCAAAAAGCTTTAATGAAAGTTTAAATGAACTATAAATCTCTTAAATACATCGTGGCATGCACCCATGCATATCGAAGCGCAAACTGTAGTCATGGATTCAGAGTAAATGATTCTAAACTGAAAAACAAAAATATCCTGTACCATAGATTTTAACCGCGTAGGTATTGCAGTTTTCTATGAAACAACTGTTTTTTCTTTTAATAACCGACATTACATATCTACGCTGAATTCATGGTTACAGCTTGCGCGTCGATGTGAGATGCCAGGCAACTCTGTACAATTGAAGTGGTGTTTGTATAAGCTTACTTACAGAAATAAAAGAACGTTTATCTTCAATCATAATTTAATAACGAAGTCAAGTTCATATGAATAATGAATTGATCTTTAATTACCACTTTGGGTAATACAACCCTATCTATGGCTTTATACAAAGGGTGCTCAACTCTATTAACCGAGTGACGGGCATTGGCTTCTCCAATCGCACGCCATTTAGCTCAATCTTCGGCTACTCTCATCCAGCTGTTATTACCCTGCTCGTCTCCTCGTTCTACCTGATTAAATTCTATCAAAATCAAAATCAAAAGTCATTTATTAAAATTAGACTGAGATTCAGCACTTTTCGAACTTATCGGCTATCTTACGATGGCCGATTCCTGGTCATCGAGAATACGTCTGACCCAACGTTTGTCAGTACTACGGCCTATCCATACTGATAATGCGAAAGTAACAGTCTGCCTTTCTGTAACCTCGGATTTCGAGTTTATTTGGCACACAGGTAGTCTATGAACCTGGGTTGGCACAAAGGATACTTATACTTAGCCTTCCTTCGGATAATTTCCGACCTCCACGCTGGCAAAGCCATGACCAAAGTTGGTTGCTCATAAACTGAAAGATATTTGATATTTCAGGTATTTCAAGGGAGAGTTCAGGTACGACTTGATATCGATACTGCCTTTAGAGGCGTTCAGTTTCGCCGCGGCGAAGGAACAGCAATGGATGTGGTTTGGTTTGCTGCGACTCAACAGGACCTTTAGAATTGTAAGAATAAGGTTTAATTCTGTATTTTCGAAGAAATCCAGCTTATACTGGATTGTTACGACTGAAGTCCGGCCAGCTATACTACATAAAATTACAGTTTAAGAGGGTGCTCTTTCCTAGGCCACGGTATACAAGTGCCTGCGCATGCGTCACGAGAGTATCACGATCAACCTAACCCTCATCACGGGGATGGCCGTCTTCATCTGGTTTTCCCTCTTCGTCCACACCAGCACCTGCATATGGTACTTCATTGCCACTATCGAAGACAGCCTGCAGCCGAATTCCTCCTGGATACATCTTGGTATGTTCTGTGTACTTTCTAGGGCTTATATTAAATATCTTCTAGCATTGGTATGGAAACCAGCGGGTCTAAAAAGGCCACATTAAGCAATTCCTCTAAAAGTGATTAATTTCCTGCCTATGATTCTGCTATTGGACATTTAACTTTAATGAAGCAATTCTTAATTTGGTGACCATTTTACGAATTTCCATACAAAACTGTCAAATAGATGAATTGCGTGCTGTCTACGCAGATAATATTATGAATTGTCAGTTTGTGACCATTTTACGATTACAAATATGATTCATAAATGATTATATTATGATTCTGCCAAAGTGGCCTTTTTAGATCCCCAGGTCAGCAATGTTCAATGAGCAGGTGTGCTGTCGGAACCCTATCAATTGGAGCGCGGATTCAGACAGGGGACTCCCCTGTGACCTCCCTTGCCCTCTTAAATTTGTATATCTCCTCTTCTTCCCATTGGAGTTGGCAGAAACTACAGAACGCCACCTGCTACGATCCTAACATACTCCTTTTGCGTCAATTAGGAGGTTCATATACATCTGGTCATTCATGTTCGCCAGTTACAAGTATCTGCCAAGTCATGAATACCAACGTCTGCCAAATGTATCTATCCACCGACACTAGTGTTGGAGTTATTTATATTAGTACTTACTGAGAAAAGTGGATTGTATGATCTGGAATAACTGTTTTTAATATCATGGTAGATGACGGCACGACTCATTGCGACAACTACTACATCTGCTCGCTGTACTTCGTGATCACGACGTTTACGCAGAACGGTGTCGGAGACATTATGCCCAAGAAACACTCCGAGGTAGGAAAAATTGACAACATAGGATAATTTTAAGGCCTTTGGGCTCGCGCAGAGAGGCGCAACGCGACGGTGCGATGTTATTCACAAACACGAAGTTTTCATAGAAATTGTTCTAATGTGTCGCGTCGCGCCTGTTTGCCTGGAGTCTTTTCTCTCATCGTAAATTATGGCGCCCGCGCCTGTGGGCCTACAATCTAAGCACGAAATCCGTAATCACGGCCGAAGTTACGGGCGTTTCCTACTCCGTATCACTTACGGACCAATGATTAGTTTCGGGCCCAAACTAAGAATGAATTCCTACACGATTTGACAAATTTCCCAACTCCCCAAATAGCTCCCTAAGGTTTCACTTTGAAGATTCGAACTATTTTCGGACATGGCCGTATTTTCGTTGACGTGGCTACTCTCTAAAGAGTAGCCCTCCTGATGTGCAGTCACCAAATGAGATAAGTAACCAGGGCCATCGGATATAGTTGAAGTTTAGTAAGAAACCGATAGATATTTTAGAATAAAATTTAATTTAAAACGGTTCATTTATCAAATAAAACTTCATTCGAAAACATCCATCGGTGTCTTACTAAAATGCAACTATATCCAACGACCCTGGTTACTTACTTATCTCTTTTGGTGACTGTACCTACAAAATCCTTGCGTGCTGCCCTAGGCTGCTTTTCTACTAGAGATGAGCTATGTTACGTTGCCATGGATGCCTTTGATTTCCACCAATCATATTCATTAGGCCTCATAGCATAGCGCTGGCGGAAACGGCTTCAACTAAGCTATGTTTTGTATACGCAAGGTTGCGTGCTATTGATGAAAACCATGGATGCGCGATTGCTGTAGCTATACGCAGAGCAGACGTCCAGTATAGGCGCGCATTTGTCCCCGATGCATCGCATAATTCCAGCAACGCATCTTCATAGCACATCTTACTCTCTCCGCTACACAGCTAAGCATTAGGCATTAGTGGAAACGGTCACATAGTTTTGTAGCTTAGCTTTTACATCCTCGCAGCATAGCTGCATAGCACATATCTGGTGGAACCCTGCCTAAGTGTAGCACCATCTTTAGTAAGAGTATCTGATATTCGCAGGTGGTGTTCGCGGCAACGCTTATGATCCTCTCGACGATGGTGTTCATGATATACGTAGGCGAGTTCTCCAACATCATCCAGTTCCAGTCCTACCGCTCGTTCAACTTCTACAGCAAGTACCTCGAGTTGCAGGTACAGTCAGGGAAATTAATTGACGTCCTACTTCAATTTACCTTGTTATTGATATTTTACACAACTGTCACACAAACTGAAACCATGAATTCAGTGCATGATAAAGTAGAAAAGTTTCGTCGGTTTTCAAAACAAAAATCTGCTCAAATGTGCTCTGTCAAATGAACAGATATTTTTATAACCAGGTTACACTATATTCTAACGTACTCTGTGCATGGTACCATGGATTGAGTCCATATAGGTTAACTGGTAATTAGGGACCGATTTTAAACATATGATTGTACTCATCATAACAAACAACTGTGCCAAAGAAACTATTTTTTTTATTTATCTACCTTTTTGACCCTAATTTTATTACCCCATAAGAATATTGAGTACCTAACAAAAATTATACACCATCAGCTGTAATTTAATTTAGTTACCTACAAACAAAAACATGAATTCACTTTTACCATGCATTATTCTTTTTTTCATTCATTTGTGGCGGGCATGCCCCACATACGAAATACTTAAAAAATCAACAAATGTGGAAAATATGAATATGAAATGCACCGATCCCAGCGTGGCTTGACCAGACTCGATAAATCGAATGAACCCCAAGATTTGCACTAGCCCCTGTAGCCTCATGCTTCATGGTGTTACAGAGGCCATTGCATATCAAGAAGTAGACCGGGGGGCGCGGTAATGGTCAGGTAGACGTGCCCATAGGATAGGAAAGGATTGCGAGCCTACCGGATATGCATCCTTGAGTAAGCATTGGACTAGTGGAGAGACGGGTGGTATTTATTTATAGGAGGGCATCTTTTCACGACGTCGCCGGCATGTTGATTCAGGTCGGGCTTTTTGGGTACGTTCAATTGTTTTCTTAGCTCTTTTCTGTGCCGTTGCTTCGCTATGTTTTGTTTTGTTGTTTTCGTGGTAATATTCTGAGTTCTCGCAGCTAACAGTTTCTGATTTTTTGTAGATATTGCTAGCCGCTTTCTTGATCTTAGTTTTGTCTCCAGCCATGTCCTTTCAAAACTTGATTCCCATGTCGAAGTATTTCATTGCTTGTTTTAGATTGTCATTCCTTGGGTAAATAGGTCGTCCGAGGTTCTTAGATTTGGCCTTGTACTGCATTGCTACCTGCAATAGGTGTGGTTTATCCCGTCTGAAGACGTGTGCTAAGTAGCACATCCTGTGATTCTTGATGCGTTTTGTTTCGGTTTTTTCGTCTAAGATTTGGTGCATTTTCTTAATTATTAGTTTATTCCTGATGTGGTTAATCAAGTCTCTCATGATAACTCGTTCATATCTTCTGAGTCTTAATCTGTTCACCTTGGGTCGATACTTTTAAGTCATATATCATACAAGGTACGATAACTCTTCGATACATAAGTCTAGCTAACTTCCAGTCCATCTTTGCCTTTAGTATGAATGGTAGTAATGATTTGCGTTTCTCGTGGCCTGTTGGCATCGTTTTCTAATTGTGCTTTTTCTGCTTGTGTATGTGCCTAGCTATTTTATTTCGTCCATTGTTGGTATACTTATTCCGTTGAGGGTCACGTTGATTGTTTGCTGTGATGTTATGGGGTCCCTAATTAGAATGTTTGTTTTTGTTTCGTTTATTTGGAGGCCTGCGGTATTTAGTAAAGGTTTTGTGTGGTATAAGATGCGCTCTAGTCCTTCTAGATCATCTGCAATGAGTATAAGATCGTCCGCAAATGATAATACCAGGGGGAGTGAAACGCGGTCCTGATCTAGTTTGATTAAATGGGTTGCATCTTTAAGGGTTCTAAGGACTTCGTCGAAGACTAATGTAAAAAGGCGAGAGGAGTGAGGGCAACCCCGTTTAACTCCCTTTCCTTTGATAATTATTATCCAATTGCTTTGCTGGCCACTCCATTTGATGCTATAGTATCTGTTTATTACTGATACTGTACTTACGCTTCTTTTTCATTCATCCACATCATCATTGTTTTATTATCCTTTTACGACTTTCTTACATTATTATATTTCTCTCTTTGTTCTCTGTGCTAACACTCTGCGAATCGGTCTTAAACGATTCGTCTATATAGAATTACTTGATTTTACATTAGAATTTCTATATTTTTACATATTATTATTCTTGTTATGACATTTAAGTCAAACACGTCAAACTGATGTCTACTTATTCTTTTAATTGTCTATGCAGTCTATTCAAGGAAGGTTGCATTAAGATTGTACTTACTAAAAATAATTTTATATCGTTTTGAATAGCCTAAATTTGGTTTTTCTATGGAACTACGTTGTCAACTAATTAACAAAATTCTAAATTATTATTTTATAAGAGTCTTAAAACGCACTCTCGGTTTGTATGAAGGAGGTTTTATATGTCTTGGCCGACTAGACTGGCATACGAGAATATCTATGGCTGAAAAGAAAAAGAGGAGAAATTGAGGATGTCAGCCAAAACAGTTGGTATTTTAGAAATCACGATGAAAAAAAGCAATAAAATGGAGTTACACATCTGCACTTAATGTCCGTTGTCCGTCTATGCCCAAAAATGAAATAGTCCAGATGAGAAACAGACTTCATCTCGCACAACTGGGCAAAAAGCTGATGAAATGGACCGCCCTAACTACTGGCAAAGAACTCGGAAGACTTTCCATAGACATGACGATAGCCATGAAAGATTACGGGGTGAAGATGAAGCCCGCGTTTATACTGCTGGCTCGTGCGCGGTATTTCGTCCCGGGCGTGAATGGAACAGTTACTGAAACTATTCCTAAGCAAGCTTGTGTGACTGCTACTACAACTCCAAGAAGTGTTTCAGGAGTGAAAGCCAAAGATATGCATGTCAAGGAATAAGACTGTGATTATTACCAATAAATAGAGTGCAAAGGTACCCTTTTTATAATTTATCTTGTATTTCTCTTATTAAATTTTAATGGTCTAGTCTATTTTCTACCCCTTTTATTTGTCAGGGATAGGTAGACACGACAGTTTGGCGCCCAATGTAAAATCAAAACTAGTTACTACTACACACTAAACTACTTTTCAAAATTCTAAAATGTATTATTATTAGTACTGCTTCTTTTTGACTAACTTATTTGGCTTAATAACTTTTTAATTTCTTTAAGGAGTGATCTTACTCTTATTATTACTTACTTGTTACAACTAATTTACTCTTTTGAACACTCTTTGACTCTAACACTACCCATACCACCACCCACTGACACAAACCCTCTCATTTACCTTCCTTTTGAACAATTTTTAATCTTTTTGCTATCTTTACATTATTTTTAGTCAATACTCATTATTCATTTTTTTCTTTCTTTCTTCTAAACTGTAGAGTTCTTTTCGGCCCATTACAACTCTATTTAGTTTTTATTTTCTAATTTGTTATCAACTCTAAAGTTGATTGGAGCGGCTAACAACTCCATAAAAATAAGCCCTTGTTATTAACTATCAACACTGATGTTGATTGGAGCGGCTAACAACTCCATAAAAATAAGCCCTTGTTATTAACTATCAACACTGATGTTGATTGGAGCGGCTAACAACTCCATAAAAATAAGCCCTTGTTATTAACTATCAACACTGATGTTGATTGGAGCGGCTAACAACTCCATAAAAATAAGCCCTTGTTATTAACTATCAACACTGATGTTGATTGGAGCGGCTAACAACTCCGAAAATAAGCCTACTGTTATTTATTTATCAAGTCGAGTTGTGATCATTGAATGTGAATCCAACCTGACCTAACTTCGTAAGATGTCGGTGTGATTGAAAGAAGTATGTAAGCTATGTGAAAGTTGTTTTATTTAACCTTACAAAATTTTTGTTCTAGGCCAAAAATTTTCTCGGGGTCGATGGGGAAATATAGTATCTGTTTATTACTGATACTGTACTTACGCTTCTTTTTCATTCATCCACATCATCATTGTTTTATTATCCTTTTACGACTTTCTTACATTATTATATTTCTCTCTTTGTTCTCTGTGCTAACACTCTGCGAATCGGTCTTAAACGATTCGTCTATATAGAATTACTTGATTTTACATTAGAATTTCTATATTTTTACATATTATTATTCTTGTTATGACATTTAAGTCAAACACGTCAAACTGATGTCTACTTATTCTTTTAATTGTCTATGCAGTCTATTCAAGGAAGGTTGCATTAAGATTGTACTTACTAAAAATAATTTTATATCGTTTTGAATAGCCTAAATTTGGTTTTTCTATGGAACTACGTTGTCAACTAATTAACAAAATTCTAAATTATTATTTTATAAGAGTCTTAAAACGCACTCTCGGTTTGTATGAAGGAGGTTTTATATGTCTTGGCCGACTAGACTGGCATACGAGAATATCTATGGCTGAAAAGAAGAAGAGGAGAAATTGAGGATGTCAGCCAAAACAGTTGGTATTTTAGAAATCACGATGAAAAAAAGCAATAAAATGGAGTTACACATCTGCACTTAATGTCCGTTGTCCGTCTATGCCCAAAAATGAAATAGTCCAGATGAGAAACAGACTTCATCTCGCACAACTGGGCAAAAAGCTGATGAAATGGACCGCCCTAACTACTGGCAAAGAACTCGGAAGACTTTCCATAGACATGACGATAGCCATGAAAGATTACGGGGTGAAGATGAAGCCCGCGTTTATACTGCTGGCTCGTGCGCGGTATTTCGTCCCGGGCGTGAATGGAACAGTTACTGAAACTATTCCTAAGCAAGCTTGTGTGACTGCTACTACAACTCCAAGAAGTGTTTCAGGAGTGAAAGCCAAAGATATGCATGTCAAGGAATTAGACTGTGATTATTACCAATAAATAGAGTGCAAAGGTACCCTTTTTATAATTTATCTTGTATTTCTCTTATTAAATTTTAATGGTCTAGTCTATTTTCTACCCCTTTTATTTGTCAGGGATAGGTAGACACGACAATGCATGGTCTTACATTCATGCATACCTTGATTATCCTGTTGGTCATCGATTTGTTAGTTCATTGCAATAATTATCCTAATGCCTTAATGTCTTTAAGTCGACATTGGTGTTTTCTATGACAAGGGCGATAGGGCGAGCGTAAATTCGTTTACTTGCAAATCCTTCCTCGTCTAGGACCCTTTCGTGCATAAAATGTGGTAATCTGTTGATCCATTGTTTAAAAGGGACGCTTGGTAGTTGCCTAGTCCTGTTATTGCATCGTCTATTTTTTTATTTTTTTGTTTTTACTACGCATCTGGCGTAAATTCTGTAGTACCATTATGCAGCGATATTCGTTCGCGTCTTCTAGTTTTTTATTTTTGGGATTAGTACCTGCGCGGTTTCAAGCCACTTGTCCGGCACTGTATTCTGTGTCCAGGCTTTATTCTTGTGTATAGTTGCGGTTTCCTGTTATATTTGGGGCATCGTTTTGTTAAGTTCGGTTACCACGGTTACCACTTGGTCCGTTCCGGGAGTTGTCATGTTTGGCTTTTATTGATGATTACCATTACTTCTTCGGCTTTGTTATTTTAACATTTGGTATCTGAAAAGGCCCTCGCTTCTTTTTTTTTGTTTTCCTGGGGGACACCTTTATGTACGCGGATCTCCTTCGGCGTTTTGTTTGTTGTTCCTGTAAAACGTGTCGAGCATTTGCCTGCATTTTCCGGTGTGAAATGTCCCCAGTCCGGTGAAGCGGGCTCTGCGTGTTTTTGTTCTTCTTAGAAGAACTCTTCTTGATATTTAACCTTTTGGAGTGTTGTCTGCCGTTATTTTTATGCCTATTTGGATTATCCGGTTTCCCGCTTTGTTGGTTAGCAAGAGCTAAGCGATGGTCTCTTTATTAAATTGGCTGAAGAATCAGTTTCCTGAGCAGCGGTCGGTTTTAATAACCTCCGTTATTGTGTTCCAGGGTATTTCGATGTCTTTACTCGTTGGGATGATGTCTTTATTTGCTAGTTTTTTTGTTATCCAGTCTTCGTATTTTATTTATACAGAATTTCTGTTGAGAGCTGCGTAGTTGCATTGTTTGTGCTTGATATGACCCCGGTGTGTGTTACTCGCTTTTCTTGAGAGGTGCCAATCACAGTGTGGAGATGTATGTTCCTGAGTTCAACCCTGTTTCCTGTAGGTTGGCTATATGAATGCCGCTACGTGAAGGTTCAGCGTCTATTTGATTTTC
Organism: Polymixis lichenea; assembly: GCA_949091785.1. Classification (NCBI taxonomy): domain Eukaryota; kingdom Metazoa; phylum Arthropoda; class Insecta; order Lepidoptera; family Noctuidae; genus Polymixis; species Polymixis lichenea. The sequence continues at coordinate 24,059,545 of OX420937.1, forward strand.
TTTCTTTGGCTGGTGTTGAGGCGCCGATGCACAGGTCTGGTCAAGTGCGCTTAATTGCGGTAAAGGTCTGTTTCTGGGTGTTGTGTATCCAGTGTCGTTTGCGATTACGACTGATAACGGTGTGAGTAGCTTGCTTCTTGTTCTTCACACGGTGTTAATGAGTTCGCTAATTGGGGGCTGTTCGTTTGAGGGCGGGGTTTCGTGGATTTTTCTTGCTCTTCTCGTGTGTTTTACCGGTTATAAGGATTGGCATGTTGCGGTGTTTTAGCGTTGTACTTAGGATGTCGCTGTTGGCGGGTACTAGTTCGCCAATAGGTGAATACCCTTGTGCGTTTCTGTTGTTTCTGTGCACATTTACGAGATAGTATTCGGACAAGGCGATGATGATATCTTCGCCACCACAAAATGTTATATTAAACTAGCCCCTGACCGCGGCTCCGGCCGCGTGGAAGTTGGTTATAGCGTATGTACCTATATGAAAGTAGCCTATGTCTCTCTCCATATTCTAGGCTAGATCTCAGCCAAATTTCATGACACTTGGCTCAGCGGTTTAGGCGTGAAAGCGTAACATACATACAGAAAGTCACTTTCACATTTATAATATTAGTAGGGATTGTGCGGTTATGTATTTTGCTATCCTTTATTCCTGGAAGAGAATGCTGTTAGGGAGAAAATCATGTATATTATTTAGAAGTGATAGGAAAATTCTATCATCCTGTCGATGTTTCCAAATATATGTGGCGAGATCTTGACTGACAATCCTATGATCGAGTGTTAAGCCCATTAAATTATTTTTTGAAAACACTTTTGTTTGTAGTACAAGTCCAGGACACGTGCAAAGGGGCTGAGGCTGACTTGACCTTTTTTTTTGGTTAATCTGTAGAACAAAAGCGTGCTATGCGAACTTAAGAGTTAAGGGTAACTTTTTTGTACACTTCAGCACATATGGGCCGTGGGCCGACTCAAATTTCGGTAACCGTGGCGTTACAAGTTATAATAATACAATCTTTAGGTACTGCGTTTTGAGCGATAGGTACCGTATTTTGCGCTAGAATAATAGCGTAAATTAGTTTGTGCCGCCCTATTATATATAGTGTTAGCACACTGGCCCACAACGAACCGGCCGGCCGGTCGTTCTCAGTTTTATAGAACAAATCCCTGAAATATTAGGAACGATCTCACCAGGTTTAGCCGCCAGGGGTCAGCCGTGTCACTCGTCCTCCAGCAGCCAGTCTTCGCTGCAGGCTGAAGTGCACTTACATCACTTTTGCTCCCTTGTTTTATACTACCCAATATAACAAATTGCGACACAGACGGAGACGCACAAAAAACTCGGTTTGATTTCGAAGTCTGGCAAGTAAGTCAACATCTGCTGCGCGCGGGCAGACGCGACCGTTCACGACGGCGGCCCAACTTGAACCTCAAAAAAAAATCAACAAATGTGGAAAAACACAAAAAGTGAAGTGGTGCCATCTACAATGCCATATACGAACTACTCAAGACTTAACGTCACACCGCAACTACATCAGCTACACCGCGCAAGCAGAGTTTACCGCGCGATCTGCATATACAACGTGTAACGGAAAGGGTATATACATACCAAGGGCACGGGTTCTTTGGATAATATTATACGATATTGGAAGGGTTTTTTAATCCTATCTCTACATCTGCGGAAGTTATGAGAATTTTTAATACCTTGATACCAGAACAAATTGAAACAAACACATCACTTGGAAGAGATTTATCGTGATTTTGGCAAGTAACGTGGAAAGCTATTGACCTATGTAGTGCGGTGACACGCTTGTTATGATTTGAATTGACATGAAATCGAAAATTTGGTATCAATTCTTAGAGTATTTTATTTTGAGCTGAAACCGTGTATAGTGATTCTATACCAGCTGTTATCTTTAGTGCTTAAGGATAGCAATAGGGTTTCTGTTACACCCTGTATACAAACATCCCGACATCAACCGTCGGGCAGTAGCCCACCAGACACAACACCCGTCTGGTCGGAGGATCCTCCTTTACTATAGAGTATGAGTAAACTTTACATCCTGTTTCTCATACCTCTATACATTTAACAACGAACAATAAATAAATAAATAAACAATCGTTTCTTTGGGAAAGTTGTTTGTTTGAACGCACTGATCTCTTTAAGTAACTAAGTAGGATGAAACTAGTCGAGAATAAAGATCACTGTGATGCTAAGCAGGCTCCTAAACATAGACTCTTTATCCCCTAGGCGTTTTTGAAGAACAATCGGGTTTCCCACAACCTGGTTACGATTGTGAACAAGTATACCCTGCACTTGTGGCGGGAGAACCGGGGCTTGCAGATACCGCACTTCTTGAAAAATGCTCCACTTTCCCTCCGACTCAGGGTCATGTCGGCTGCGTACCTGCATCATATCACCAGGGTAAAGTATTGACAGCTGATTAATATCTTTCTATCTGTATAAGATCGAAGCGCCAGGGTAGCTCGCGAAATTCAAATTTACTTACGTTTCTTGCAATTTGCAGGTTAATTGAATGACTTTTTCACGGAAGAGCTTGTATTTCGCAGGCTATCTTAGCGCATAAAACCTATTATCATCACTCTTCTTGCTCCTGCCCTTACCCCAATTACTGATTGTCATCACTCTCCTTGCTCTTGCCCTTACCCCAATTACTCATTATTACTCATTGTCATCACTCTCCTTGCTCCTGCCCTTACCCCAATTACTCATTGTCATCACTCTCCTTGCTCTTGCTCTTACCCCAATTACTCATTGTCATCACTCTCCTTGCACCTGCCCTTACCCCAATTACTAATTGTCATCACTCTCCTTGCTCTTGCTCTTACCCCAATTACTCATTGTCATCACTCTCCTTGCTCTTGCTCTTACCCCAATTACTCATTGTCATCACTCTCCTTGCTCTTGCTCTTACCCCAATTACTCATTGTCATCACTCTCCTTGCACCTGCCCTTACCCCAATTACTAATTGTCATCACTCTCCTTGCTCCTGCTTTTAACCGAATTACTCATTATCATCACTTTTCTTGCTCCTGTCCTTACCCCAATTACTTATTGTCATCACTCTCCTTGCTCTTGCCCTTACCCCAATTACTCATTGTCATCACTCTCCTTGCTCCTGCCCTTACCCCAATTGCTTTGTGATCAGCTTCACATGTCTTTTCTTCTATAGGTACGTCTTTATTAGTCATCAGCTCGGTAGTCACCCCTTTCTAACCATACAATTTTTCACCCACCATTTCTCCATCCATCTTTTCTTTAGTCCGATCATCCCCTACTCTTATAGCCATCCGCATTCATAATGTCTCATAATCATCCATCATTTCATCCGAAAGACGTCCACTGGATATAGGCCTTGCCTTGAAATCGGGGGATTTGCCATAATCGCCACGTTTGTCAGGCGGGTGGGCGATCGCAGTATGATAGTAAAATGCATAGAGAACACTGCTGCCCATTCTCTAGTAAGTCCCTTAGTCGCCTTCTACGACACCCACGGGAAGAAATGGTATGGTGCTATTCTTTACGTCCGGCACCACACGGAACAATATCTGCTTTATGAAAATATTAAAGTCACTAACAGACAATGCATAGCTTAACCCATTGGGAAAAGTATTTGTAAAAGAAATTCAGTCTTCTAAATGATTGGACTAGAGTCAATAATTGCCAATTAACATGCACATGGCTAACGGACGACTAAAAGGTGCACACAAATTGCCCACATACATTGTGAAAGGAATCTTTTACTACCCAAAAATCCTGACAGCCAATGCACAGAAGCATAGAATTTTCACAAAATTCATACATAAACTCACGGCTTCGTCCCAAGAGGGCAGCCAGAAACTACAGGAAGCCACCTGCTACGATCCTTATTGCTTACTCTTTTTATTTGAATTTTGTACAAGAGTTTTTTATGTAGCGAAAGTTTGCACAAAGAAAGGATTTTTTAAAGTATTTAATAAATTTATTACTTCTTTTAAATTTCGTATTTTGTTCTTCATTATTGCCGATTGAAGAACCCATTAGGAACATGACTTGTGATTTAATCAAACCCAAGGTTTGAGACTTTTAAAAAAAAAGAAGCACCCTTTTTGTTCACGAGAAGGCCATCTGTAATATTCTTCACGAACTTCACTAAACAGCGATTGATTATTATTGTTTTTTTTTATATAGCATCATGTATTTGAAGCCTGCGAACCAGCTTTCCTAAGACAGTTGGTCGGCTGCTTGAAGTTATACACTTATAACGAAGGTAAATTCGTACATTTCATAACTGGTTCGTGTTAAGGCTAAAATGAATACGATTCATCGATAAAAATTAATTTGAGATGTCATATTAAGTACTTAGGAATGTTCAACATCATTTTCTATTCCCTTTCGGCTTTGCAGTCACTTTTCGGACTAAAGAGATGGATATATACCGGTATAGGTAGCAGTGCCATCGACGCACAACCTGTAATCGTGGATTCAGTACAGTATTCTGAAACCCAAGATTTTATTTTTGATCACCGACCAAAATTTTTAGTTCTACAGAGTATAGAATCATGTGCTGCGTTCATGGTTACAGTTTACACGTCTATAGAATAAAATAGAATAGAATAATAATGTATTTAATAAAACGTATACAAAAGAGTGCATTTAGTCAACAGTAGTAAATTTCCCATACATTTTTTTTTTGATGTCCTTGTCATGCACCTCTTTTATAGTAATTATCAGTAATAACATGCTGTCTGTAGTGGCAGACCATACCTTTTTGGTAGGCATTTAAAAAGGACTTATATCTCATTAGGCATGTACGTCGTTAAGGAAAGTGAAATCACAGACTCCATGTACGTGATCCACACCGGCAAGGTGATAGAGACCTGTGAGGATCAAATGGATGTCAGCTCCAGGGTGTATCCTTCTGGCTCCTACTTCGGCATTGTAAGTATAACTTACCATACCTGATAAAACTCGGTACCTAACTCCATTTGTGTATCTTTATCAATCAATTAATCTGCCTAGCCTTTTCCCAACTGTGTTCGGGTCACCTTCCAGTAAATTTTTCAGGTTTCCGTACCTCAAAAGGAAACCCTTAGAGGCTCACTTCGTTATCTGTCCGTCTGTCTGTAAAAGAGGCTCACTTCGTTATCTGTCCGTCTGTCTGTAAAAACCGTTTTTCTCAGGATCGCGTAGACGTATCAAGTTGAAAGTAATATTAAATACGTAGATCGACGTTCCCCCAGAGCTCTAAAAAAATCAAGCTTCTAAGTCAACGCAATATACTCTAATGATACTCATCCAAAACTATAGGTTACTACCCCTTAACCTAGAATGAAAATAAAAAACATTGGCGAGATGTAAGGTCTTAACAGTACGAGTAAAAGCTCCCACAAATAGGGGCAACGCAAGAGCGCGACGCGACTCTAGTAGAACAATTGCTATGAATTTTAATATAATTTAAATAAATACTGAAAACTTCTCGTGTCGCGCCCGTTTACCGGCTTGAAGGAAAAATTCCGAAAATTGATAATTTGCAGTGAGATAATTGACCGTGACGTACTTCGATGTATGGGAGATCACATTTTCAACTACAAAGTTCAGATTTTTCGTCGGATAAATTCATGCCGACTACGAAACCCTTCATTGGCCGTGGTCCAACGTAGAGTTGGCCAGCTGACCCGACGTTGTCCTGTCTTAACTATGAATATTGAATTCGCATTGGTATAATTTTAGAAAAGTTAATATGGTCGTTAAGTTTTCTTAAATTTTCTAATGTTACGCGCAACTTTTTCAATGTTTTCTTTCATAAGAACCTTGTCCTGACAATAAAAAACACAGCAAAAAAAAAGAATTAGCAAAATCGGTCCAGCTATTCACGTCTGATGCCGTGCCCAAGGGAAATAGGGATTCATTTTCTTGTATTAAGATAAAACAAAATTTCAGTTACAGGGATTACTGCGCAATACCCCGTACACTCACTCGTATCAAACAATGATCAAGTCTCAAGTGCTCACTCTCAAACTCGACGACTGGGAACACTTGTTGCAACACTTTCCGAATAGCAGGGACACTATACATAAACACATAGGGAAGCTAGGAGATCCTGAAATCAATAGAAATTGGCCTGGAGGTTCACCCGCAGCAGCAAAGCAAGCCCCCGAGTTTGAGCCACCATTAGAAACACTGGATGGCTCTCCTGGACCCAGTCAGTATCCTCAAACTGAGGGGCATTTCGGTCGAGTATCCATAGAAGGCGAAGAACGAAATGATACTGCCGATCCTGATGCAGACGAAACCAGAAGACACTCCCATGAAGAAATGCGAGGCTTAGATAAAGTCGATATTGCAGAAAAATCAAAGCTAGGCATTTTCGGACAAATTGCTAGCACAGCAAGAAAATTAATGGGTAAAGTATCTGACCCTGATCTGATAAACTCTGATGGCAAAGATGAGCTTTTATTTGATGATGACGTGGAGGCCACGGAGGCCCTGCTTTCGCAGTTTGAAAAAGCAAGAAAAAAGGAAATCGAGGAAAGGATACTGAAAAGTCGCAGAAAGAGTGTGCAAGTAGAAATCGGAAAACATATGTTCACTTTGGGTTTGAAGGAATCTACTGAACATTTGGAAGGAATGGATTCTGAAACATATATTATGCGACCGCTCCAAATCCGTGATGAGCAGCAGGAGGCGCAGAGCTTAGGCCCCACAGGTGAACCAAAGATGGACAAAGAAATAGCAGAAGCTGAACTTACCATAGATTTATCGCATTTACAGATTGATGATGAAACTAAGAAAGTTTCTAGATTGGTGCCACTTACATCTTCGAAACAACTGTTTTCGCCAACCGGAACCGAAATCCTAAAAACTCATCCTTCCCAACATATAGCAACTGATGCTACGATCACAACACCACCCTCAACTGCTGCGCCATCCAACTTTTTCTATCCCGGATCTGAATCAGTCCGAGAACCTCAATCTACCGACGTGACAGGTTCTCAGGTGGCTGCAGATGTTACGGAGACACCGCTTATGCAACTTTTCGGCCCCAATGTTAACGCACCTGGAAGTGATACAGGTCTAAAAACTTTAAAAATACACTCTGAATCGGATATAACATCACACTCAGAAGCGGGGTTGATTGAATTTCTTTCTAAACTATTTACTAACGAAAAGCTAAGAACCGATACGGCCAAACCACCTGATGACACCCCGACACCCCTGGGTGACCTTGGGACCTCCCTCACAAATACTGGGAACACGATGACGACTGCTTCAACTGGAGAACTCAAGGCTTCAATTGCTTTAACTGCAGAACGCAAGGTTTCCATTATTTCGGATGAGGAACACAAGGCGTCAACTGTCCCAGATGTGAAACGCCAGGCTCCATTAAGCATAACAAACGTGCCTGAACCTTCAAAACATGATGATGTTTTAGGCCATATTGTCCCCGGTCCTGTGCAACCTCCAGACGGTAAGTAATTTTATTAATAAGAAAATGTCATGCGAGTAATATACATAGGGCACTGTGAAAATCCATACACTAGATAAGAGTTAAGCTTAAAATAAAAATGGAAAGTATTCATTTAAATTTTCATTTTAAGCTATTTTACTCTGTTTTCTCAAAACGGCTCTCTGAGTGTAATAATAAATATGATATTTTTTAAGTGTTTGGATGTACCAGTTCACTGTTCAATGTACCGACATCACAGGTTCTCAGCTGGCTGAAGATGTTACAAGGACATCGCTAGTGCAACTTTTCGTGACTGATATTAATAAACCTGGAACTGATACAGCTCTAAAAACTTTAAAAAATACACTCGCAATCGGATAATATCACACTCATAGGCGGCGGGGTTGATTGAATTTCTTTCTAAACTTGTATTCGTCGAAACAATGGAAACAGATACGACCAAATCGCCTGTTGACACCCCGACACCCTGCGGTACCTCCACAAATATTGGAAGGAAGATAACGATTAGTTAAACTACAGAACGCAAGTTATGAATTGTTTCAGATTTGGAACGCCAGGCTCCATTAAGCATATCAAACGCGCCCGGACCTTCAAAATATGATGATATTTTAGCCCATATTGCCCCCGGTCCTGTGCAACCTCCAGACGGTAAGTAATTTTTTTATAAGAAAACACCATGCGAGTAACATACAGGGTGAAAAAAATCAATGGGCCCAGCAGCCGTAGACAAAATACATACGTGTTTGCGCACACGCTACGGACTGAACGTTAGCGTGAGTGAAATGGTAAACAAAAAACCAAGCTCAAGCCAAACGCTTATTCCGCAGCGTCGGATGGAAACACGATAGTCTCTATAAAGAAGTTAGCGTGAGAACGAAACCAAACGTCAGTGTTAAACGTCAAACACGTCTTTACTGGCCACCTGGCCGGTCATATCAGCCGAAAGACATCTACTGCTGGACATAAGCCTCCCCTAAAAAGGGGTATTTGCCATAATCGCCACACTTGGCAGGCGGGTTAGCGATCGCAGTATGGTGGTCAAATGCATTAAGAACGCTGCTGCCTATTCTCTAGTAAGGCCTTTAGTCGCCTTCTACGACACCCACGGCAAGACATGGGATGGTGCTATTCTTTTACGTCCGGTACCACACGGAACGGCCGGCCGGCCGACGCCTGGCCGGTCATTTGAAACTATTTCAAAAAGTTTTATTATATTTCGAGGTTTTACGTTATTTAATTATGATTTATGATTTGTGTAAATATTAAATTACAAGTAATGTGTAATTATGTTAATGTTGTCTGTCTCCGAAACGCATCATCAGATCTATATGAAATTTAAATGGGACCATTTCGAAATAAATGCCTTTCGAACAAAAAAATAATTTTGCAAATCCGTTTATGGGGTATATGACGGAGTTACGCCCGAATATACATAACATATATATATGTCGCCGCGGAGATTATTCGGCCGTTAATTAAGTTGATTTTGTTTTATAATAGTACCTATCAATATTTTGAGATATTTTATGTTTGTTAATATTTAACTTCAGATTTGGTTGGTAATGATTTTGATATTAAGTTTATGTCAAAATCATGACTAATTAAATTTGGTACGCTTCTAAAATTTAATTTTGATTGTTTTAAATTACTTGTTACTTTGGAACATTGTTTTGTAAATAGTAATACCTAAAACTTAGTTACTTTTTAAAATGTAACGTTTAAACGTCATCTGTTTATTCGGCGGGAAAGTACTGTGTGATTGACTTTTGTCTCTGGTGGGGCGAACGAGTTAATAAAAGGCGCGACTTGAGCGCAGGGTTCACTTGGGCTGCCGATTTTGGACACGAAACAATGTGAGTGAAAGCTATGTCTGTTTGATTAAAAACGTTATAACATTAAGTAGTCTATTTGTTTTTATTTTACTATAATCCTTGACTCTGCGTGATAAATCAAGTGTAAAATGTATTGTAGCTATAGCAGAACCGATGACCAGAATAAGGTCAGCGGTTCTGCATATTTTAAAAAATAACCTCCTTATCTCAACTTCGACATAAATATTAACATGTCGAATTGATAACCTCCTTCTTTTTGAAGTCGGTTACAAAGAAACAAAACTGGATTCAGTTTTCTCGACTAGCTTACCTAAACCGGGAATCGAACGCTTTCCCTTATGGGCCCATTGATTTTTCCACCCTGTGTATAGGACACAGTCAAAATCCATGCCACAGATTAGAGTTAAGCTTAAAATAATAATGCAAAACTAATTTTCATTTATATTTAAGCTATTTTACTCTATTTGTCTATAGCCTAGTCTATGCGAAAACCGCAACCGCACTTGTGATATTATATTACACTCAGAGACCGGGTTTATTGAATTTCTTTCTAATCTTTTAACTGACGAAAAACTAGAAGCAGATACGACCAAACCACCTGTTGAAACCCGGACACCCCTGCGTGACGTCGGGACCTCCCTCACAAATACTGGAAGCAAAATTACGATTGCTGTTAAACAATCGTTATCGGTAGTTTACTACAGAATGCAAGGATTTAATTGTTTTAGATGCGGAACGTCAGGCTCCATTAAGCATAGCAAACGTGCCTGGACCTTCAAAATATGATGATATTTTAGCCCATATTACCCCTGGTCCAGTACAACCTCCAGACGGTAAGTCTTTTTTTATAAGAAAACAGTATGCAAGTAACATACATAGGTCACAGTGAAAATCCATGCTCGAGATCCGAGTTAACTATCCTATTTTACTCTATCCTCCCAAAAGGGCTCTTAAAATCTTAGTAGGATATCATCATCATCATCATTTCAGCCGAAAGACGTCCACTGCTGGACATAGGCGTCCCCCACTACGATCAGTTCTGCGCTTCTCGCATCCAGCGGATTCCTGTGGCCTTCACAAGTGGAATAATTCGATTCAAACTGCATTTTTAGAGTTTTTAGAGCTGTATCAGTTCACTCTACCGATATCACAGGTTCTAAGCTGGCTGAAGATGTTACAGATACACCGCTAACGCAACTTTTCTTGACTGATATTAAGCACCTGGAATAGATACAGCTCTAAAACTTTAAAAATACAATCTAAATCGAATATAATATCGCACTCAGAGGCGGGTTCGGTGATTGAATATCTTTCTAAACTGGTAACTAACGCAAAGCTAGGAACAGATACAGCCAAACCACCTGTTGACACCCCTATACCCCTGCGTGACGTCAGGACTTCCCTCGGTACATATACTGGAAGCAAGATAACGATTGCTTTAACTACAGAACGCAAGTCTTTAACCGTTTCAGATGTGGAACGCAAGACTTCAATGGTTTTAGAGGCTGAACACCAGGCTCCATTAAGCATAACAAACGAGCCTGGACCTTCAAAATATGATGATATTTTAGCCCATGTTGCCCCGGGTCCCGTCCCGGGTCCGCTACCTAGAGACGGTAAGTCATTTTTTTGTGAGAAATCACCAGCCATCCGTTCTCTCTACCGACACCACAGGTTCTCAGTTGACTGAAGATGTCACGGAGACACCGGAAACGCAAATGTTCGTAAGTGATATTAACGCACCTGGAATTGATACAGCTGTAAAAACTTTAAATTATATACTCTTAATCGAATATAAAATCGCACTCTGAGGCAGGTTTTATTGAGAATCTTTCTAAACTGGTAATTGACGAAAAGCCAGAAAAAGATACAGCCAAACCACCTGTTGACACCCCGACACCCTTACGTGACGTCGAGACCTCTCTCGTCACAAATATGTGGTTTCCCTGGTAACTCATTAGCACCATAACTTTGTGAGCGTCTATTAACTGCTTCCAAATTACAATGTTAATTTTAATTATTTTATTTTTTACACTTTCTGACATATTCTCGTCATTATTTGACATTATACAACCCTTGTAATATCGAGTATTTATTAGTGATTCTCATGGAAATCATATCACTTGGTTTAAATAGGTTGATTTTACTTATGTAGATTCTTTTACATATTGTGAATGAGAGAACGTTGTAGGCCTACAGTTTCTGTTCTTTTTTTTTCATTCCTCTAAGTACCTGGTACTTATTGACAGGCCTGCACTGTCCTCCCATACCTAATATCACTGTAATTTGAAAACATTATAAAATCCAATTATTTTTAAAAGAGTAACCGTGGAGTTTCTTGCCGGCTCTTCTCCATAGGAAGCGACAAATTGGAACCGTGCACCTAGCTTCTGACGTTTCATAAGTGCCCTTGCAGGTTTATGTGAAATAAAAATATTTTGATTTGATTTGATTTGAATACTGGAAGCAAGATAAATTTTGCTTTAATTGCAGAACCTCCAAGCCTTTAATTGTTTCAGATGTGGAACGCAAGATTTCAACTGTTTTAGATGAAGAACACCAAGCTCCATTGAGTATAACAAATGAGCCCGGACCTTCAAAATATGACGATATTTTAGCCCATATTGCCCCGGGTCCCGTGATACCTACAGACGGTGAGTATTTTTTTTTATAAAAAAACACTATGCGAGTAAAATAAATAGGGCACATTGGAAACCTATGCCCCTGAGCTGAGTTAAATTTTAAGTAAAAATGGAAAATAGTTTATCTTCCAGGTAATATCATATTCGATTTTATTACTGGTTTGTAAGCACTTACCATCTCAGTGCCCCAACTCATCGACGCCGATGGCGGTACAGCTATTCTTAATAAAACTTCTCAGTTAATGGCGCAGACTAGTGACAGAAAGCAGAGTCACTAGTGCGAGAACGTCGTGATCTGGGGTTGCCAACCTACTTGCCCAGCGTGGCGATTGCGTAAACCCTTCAATGGCCAGTCAAATTCAACCACGGACCCAGCCGCCTTGCTTTTCCTGATTTTGGTGGCGATCACGGATAGATCAGGCTATACCTCAGTCTCAAGGTTGTTCATGCTTCTGCACCGACCTCGGCACACTCGGATGACGAATTTGAGGAAATGTTCAAGGAGATATCTAAGGCCATGCATTCTACCACTAAGGCCCACTATTCATGGTCGCTCAGCGAGCTATGCTTAGAGTCTCTCTGAGGGATAGAATCTGGAATGAGGTGATCCGGCAGATAACCAATGTTGTTGACATAACCAAGGTTCTTAAAAGAGGGTAAGGAATTTCTCATTCGGCCCCTAAACCACATTTTTAATTTGGCACTAAAATCTGGAGTATATCCACCACCATGGAAGACATCACGTGTGACTCCCATACCGAAATCTTCAAATAAATCTTCAGTCGTCGAATATCGTCCAATAGCGATACTATCTACTCCCGCGAAAGTTTTCGAGAATGTCCTACATCAAGGAATTTGCAAGCAAGTGAAGCACTACCTATGCAATGAGCAGCATGGCTTTCGCGAAAAAAGATCCGTCAATACTAACTTGCTTACACTAGTTAATTATATCTCTACTAGTCTTGTTCGTAGACGCCAGGTAGACGTTCTATACTTTGATTTTCAAAAAGCGTTCGACAGAGTCAACAATGGACGTCTTGCTGTCAAAGTTCAGTGCGATAGGTGTTGCTCCGGGGCTTCTACGGCTTCTTGCAGATTATTTGCGGGACCGACAACAATTTGTCAGATTAGGTGTGTACGAGTCACACCTATACCACACTCGCTCAGGTGTGAGTCAAGGTTCGGTGGTCAGTCCTCTCCTTTTTATTTTGGTGGTTAATGACCTTCCTGGTGTAGTTGCGAGGGCCAGATCCCTCTTATATGCTGATGACTAAAAACTATTTTATGAAATAAAATCGGAGGTCGATTGCCAAGCTCTGCAATCAAACATTGATGCAGTGTATAAGTGGAGTTTAGGGAATAAAATTAAATTTAATAAATCAAAATGCTACGTGATGTCTTTTGGTCGAATGCGACCTTCAACTTCCAATACAAACTGAATGGAGATACAATTGCAAGAACTGATTCCACTCCTTACCGGATTGCCGCCATGGGATCTGGAGGCAATGGTCCTTGCGCCATACGCTGGGGCGTAACTCCGCTGCCGCGGGAAATCGCGGCACAGTGGACAGAGCTCCGGCGGGATCTCATGGCGACGTCGTGGAGAGTGCGATTGTCGCAACCCAGTGCTGGGCACACCACCAATGTCGGCGCCGATGTGAACCCCTCCCGCCGTTATGTCATAAATGGCTTAGATTATTAACAACGCCGACGGCTATTTGCAGAATGAATTTGTGCCCGGCATAATTCGCAAAATATTGCTGTTTGTACTAGAGTACGATATTTAAGGGGCTTGTGGCTAAATTACAATAGCTGCACGGGTCGATCGATCAAGTAAAGCTACGCTTGCTGCGGTTTTTCCGTGGATGGATGACCATCTTTACTTACCAAGACCCCTCCGTGCTTCGGAAAGCACGTAAAGCCGTTGGTCCCGGCTGTCATTTGTAGGTCTTTGACAGTCGTTACGGGTCGTCAGAAGCCCGAAAGTCTGACAACCAGTCTTACCAAGGGGTATCGTATTACCCAGTGACTGGGTTGTGGAGGTCAGTTAAGCAGTCGATCCATGTTATGTCAATACTGGCACTCAGCTGCTTCTGGTTAGACTGGAAGCCAACCCCAACATAGTTGGGAAAAGGCAGGCAGATGATGACTAGAGTACGATATTAATAGTATTTTAGTATAGTAATAATATATGTAATAAGTAGTATATCATATTTTGCGAATTATGCGGATATCAGAGGTTTGCGTCTGAGTATGATACTTTAAAATACATTCTGTAAATATATAATTTACAGAATGTATTTTAAAGTTTTAACTGTATCAGTTCAATCTACCGACACACAGGCCCTCAGCTAGATGAAGATGTTACGGAGACACCGCTAACGCAACTTTTCGTGACTTATGTTAACACATCTGGAACTGATACAGCTCCAAAACCTTTAAATTATATACTCTTAATCGACTGGAAGCAAGATAAAGATTGCTTCAACTACAGAACGCAAGCCTTCAATTGTTTCAGATGTGGAACGCAAGGCTTCAACTGTTTTAGATGCGGAACACCAGGCTCCAATAAGCAAAACAAACGAGCCCGGACGTTCAAAATACGACGATATTTTAGCCCATATTGCCCCCAGTCCCGTGCTACCTGCAGACGGTGAGTAATTTTTTATAATACCGGACTTATAGTTGAAAGTAATCAGCATCTTATCAGATGACATAACATGACTTGTTATAATATTAATTAATAAGGCTGCAGGCCTCTAGTAGCATTATCCCAGGGCCCCACAAACTCACAGTCCGTCCTTACTTAGAATATTACCTGCAACAATTTGCAGAATGGTTTTGTGCCCGGCGAATATATCGCATATTATTATTGCTTGTACTTTATTCTCCCAAAAAAGCTGAAGGAGACACACACATGACACAAGGAGGACATTCACAAGTATAAATATGGCCAATTCAGATAAAGGTGATATTTTCGGCGGTTGCGTATAGTGGAAATATACAAAAACTGTAGGATACTGGTGGGGCTGCCCCGCTTCTGTTCCGTCAAGGATGTTCGCAGATGCGAATGTAGATTGCTGTTACGCAACAATGCGTAAAAGGTGCACTTCCCTGGTGCGCAGGGTTGCTCCAATAGTAACTTAAGTATGTTTGGGAGTCGCCTGGACTGTGTGTACGTGGGTCACTGTTGTGCCGTCTTACATGGGATGTCGCAACGGTGTCCAAACATTATTTCTTGTATTATTTTCCTAGTCGTAAGTTTTACTAACAATCTTGTTGAGTCTCGGTTACTCCAATTGAAAATATTATTATTATCTATTCTATAATTCAGCTGTATTTGTATGAACTTTCGCGATTAGAAGTTAAGCAAGATCGTCAGCGAATATCATTAAATCTATGCCATACATAGATATGCCA
Source organism: Polymixis lichenea (assembly GCA_949091785.1). Classification (NCBI taxonomy): domain Eukaryota; kingdom Metazoa; phylum Arthropoda; class Insecta; order Lepidoptera; family Noctuidae; genus Polymixis; species Polymixis lichenea. The sequence goes on from OX420937.1 coordinate 24,074,903, forward strand.
TAAGAATCAATTTATACCCAAACTCTACTACGTTCGTATTGAATTAAAAATGCTCTTTTATCAGGTGCTGATCCCTCGCAGTTGGAGCGTTCTTCGGTTCAGGATGATGGTAGTGGAAAAGGCAAACCTTCCGTCCGCGTGCATTACAAGGATAAAAAGGGTGAAGAGAGCAGACGGGATAACATCAAAGAGGATGAGGGAGAGGTTGACGTGGAGTTGAAACCAGCCAGAGTGATGACCCTGGACAGCGACGAGCCCGCGTACACGACTACACCGGAAGCAGAAGTCGAGAGTGAGGCCTCAGCCGCGTCAACTTCGGAGACGACGAAAAAGAAGAAGCCGTTGTATAAAAGGGAAACTATGGATTAGTTCGTGGGTTCTTACATTTTAATTATTACTGTTAGAACTTAAGGTTCAAATATTATTAAGTATTATGATGTTATGTATCCTTCTAGAGTGGGAGAATAAGTCACCTAAGACTTGGAATGCGTTAAACAATAAAACCTGACTTCTATTGTAGACGCTGCGAAAATTTCACGTAAAACCAAGCTTTGTTTTTTATTATTTGAATTATAGCCTTAATTATTATTGGTAAATAAGTAATTTGTTCACGTGTGTGTATAGTTTAGTTAGGTCAAGCAAATTCTGTTGTAAGTACAGCCATGGACGTCAGCTTAATTTACCTTTAGCTTTTTGTTGCTGTTTGCTTATTTATTTATGTTTACTTAACTTACATAAGTATTATGTTAAGGTATTTTTGAGTTTTAGAGGAACTAATTCTGTTGGAATATACAGGTTTTATTAATTAATTATGTTTCATTGTTTATCTCTATTGATATTGTTACGAGCTTCGGGTTCGTGGCTATTGAAAACTGCCAATATAAATTGCCGAAAATGACACTATAATTAAACAACTTAATAACAACTTAAACACACTTATTACAAAACACAATTGCACTACTGATCACTCTAAGTCGGACTTGAAGATCACCCTAGATGTTTTTCGCTTGTATCGCTCGACCAATACTGCCTGGGTCGCGAACCGTTCTGACCTTTTATAAGGCCCTCGTATAGTCCCAGAACCTTCTACTGTAGAGGCATCTAGAATATTCGAGTCCATACCGGCCCCGACTGAACAGACGTCGATAGTTCTAGAAAGTTCTAGCATCGAAATTTCTAGAAAGATCTTGACTCTATTAATTCTGCTACTCGATACTAGATGGCGCTAGTGGTAACTAATTTTACCAGACATTAATTGTGGCGCGCAACAATATCATCATAATCAGCCAACTGGGACACAGGCCTCCCCTCAGTGAGAGTGAGTGCGCCGTTATCCACCACGCGAGCCCAGTACAGATTGGTGGATGTCACATGTCTTCGAATTTTAGAACCAAATTCGGTGCCAGACATGGATACCGGTTCCTGACGATTTTTTACTTCACCGTTTTAATACCAGTAGTGATGACATCAAATACACAAAGTGAAGTGCTTTCCTGAGATCGAACTCCTTCCTGACCTACACTACCCGTTAGTCGGGGCCGCTACCAGAGGCCACCGCTGCTCATTTAATCCCATTGAATGGCTTTTTCGTTGCTGTCAAAAGTTCTGGCTGTCGTTGACATTTGACAACCAGTGTTACCAAGGGATATCGTGATACCCCGTACCTGGGTTGTGGAGGTCAGATAGGCAGTCGCTCCACGTAAAATCCTGGTGTTCAGCTGTATCTGGTTAGACTGGAAGCCTACCCCAGAAACAGTTTAAAAAATTCCTAGCTGTGCTGGCTCCTTTTCTCTTCAGATATCGCTATACTACACACGCAAGATAAACATAAAATACCATAATAAACCTAAACATAATTATATTAATTACTTCCAACACAATATTGTAAATCCATCAATATTTAACGACTGGCACTAATGTTACTTCCCGTGGAAGCCATATACTTGTACTAAGAGATCGTTTACTAAAGTAATTCGCTCATAAAATCATGTAGCACTAATAAATGGTGTATTTACATGGGATTTACGCAAGGCTTATATAATCCACATAGTATTACGTCGATGATCTTCAAAATAACATCAAATGATTTATGGAAAAACAAAATATTTACTTGATTTTAATGGCCGAGCTGCGCAACATGCAGTTAATTTAGTATTATTTGGAAACAGAAAATAACAATTAGTTTTGAAATATTTAAAACATCTCTAGTGTGACGTTTTAGAAGTTTAGATAATTTATGGTTAGTGCAAGGTGGATGCGGTAACGAAATCATCATATGCTAAGCTTTTCCCAACTATATTGGGCAGCGACCATGGTCGCTGATATTGGGGTTGGCTTGCAGGCTAACCGGATAGGTACAGCGGAATACCAGTAATTTAAATGGAGCAACTGCCTATTTGACCTCCATAATCCAGTAACCTACTAGATAATACGATATCCCTAGGTAAGACTGGTTGTCAGATTTTGCGGGATTCTGCGACCCGTAACGACTGTCTAAAATCCACGAATGTGAGTCGGGACTAACGGTTTATGGTGGATGGTCACCCGTCCACGGACCAACTGCGACTAGAGTAGCTTAACCTGATAGATCGAGCCGTGCGACTGTTATTACTTTGCCACAAGACCCTGTAGTCCTGCATAAACATGTCAGCGTTAAATGCATCAACCTGAAATGTTGGCAATGTTGCAGCGCCATGACGTCCGCGGCGAAAACAAAACAACGTATTGATGTTTTTAGCGCAAGAAAACATGAAAACATCACGCAATACTGTTCAACAATACACGTTATGTAAGATGATAATATAAGAATACACTTCAGTACGATCAACGATACCATCATCCTCGTGCCCTTTATTACTTCCTAGCTACGCCTCGTGGTTTCACCCGCATGAGTCTCGATCCCGTGGGAATGTCGGGATAACAAGTAGTAAATGTCCTTATCCAGGTCATCGTCTACCCATGCTTCTACGAGTGCCTCATTTCATCGAAATCTGATCAGCAGTTTTAGCGTGAGAGCGTAACAAACACGTTACCGACTCGTAGTCACACCAGATTATCACACCAGTGTGAGAAACAGACATTATCAAGTCCTTATAATAGGTATTAGCAAGGCAAATGCTTACCTTCCGTCCTTCTACGTCTCCCTGTCTACTGATGTTTGAGGCCAATCTTTAAGACAATGGTTGAAGTCACCATATCGTCGTCCAAATATCTCCTGCCGTTATCCTTCGTAGCAGGTCTTCTACTTCCATTCACCAGTTTTAACCATCATCTCAGATTTCGCTTACTTCCTAACCATTTCATCCTTCACAAATTCATCTAACTTTTATTTAGTAAGGTTTCCGGTATTTTTCCTTATAGCCAGAATTAATTGCCTTGTTGGTCTAGATGTCGCAAGCACTACTGCTGTGCAGAAAAGCCTGGGTTCGATTTCCGAGTCGGGCAAAGTGTTATTGGGTTTACCTATTTGTAATTTCTCAGTAGCAGACCGGAGTCTAGATATGAGCCCGGTTGATTGCATTAGGCACGCCCTCTATAACATGGGACTTAACATTTTTTTTTTGGTTGGGAAATCATCAAATAACTTCTCCCGCTCTGGGTGGAGCAGGAGGGCGTGTCAGACTTTTACTGACTAAAATCCACCCGTGTTCCCTCAGTTGCCTGTGTGCCAGGGGCCGCGGTATCTCTTTCGAACGAACCCGCACCCCTGGCAGGCATCGGTCCTTGCGGGCCCCACCAGTAACATAATTAATAACCTACCCTACTACAGGTAGGTACGCCTCTGCCCAACCCTGATCTGAACCACTTACCTCGCTCTTTTATCTTCTTCTGCCTGCCCTCGCCGGCATTGTCCCACCTTGCTTGTGGTTAGCGCAAGATTTGTGTCTCCTCCATTTTCCCCTGTTCCGTCACGCTATCTGTGAGTCCCTTTTCTTTCATACCACCCCAAAACGTTATATTCCATGCAACTTACTTTTGTCCCCAGTGACTTCAAAATAAAAGTCGCGCATTCTAAAAAAGCCTTTATTACAAAAACTCTCTTAGCTCATAACAACGATATAAAATCCGTAACAAGATGATTTGTACCGAACATCAACAATTATTAGCTAAATCAATAACATTGCTTTGATATTAAATAATTTCCGTCTAGTATGATGTCTTTCACCACTTTATTTATATTGGAATGCCCAGCACTGATAACACATGTCACTGCAAACTGATGTTTTGAGTTTTCCATTCTGTGCGACCTCTGTAGTCTTGTTCCATGGTCTTAAGATATTAAATGCTTGGGTGTACATTGCTTAACTTAACGATAACTTACTTACTAAAATTACGGTTTCCTAAATATTACACGTTCTTATAGCGTTTGTTGACCGCCATCTTGGATTGGTCTCAAGTTTGAGTTGTTTCTGGACAGCTTCTGAAACAAAAAAACACATACTATTTAATAAAGAATCCAGCACATTGCTGTTAGCGGCGCGCCGCCCGCGCTGTGCGACCGGCTCATTTTTACGATCAGTAATTCTAGTGTCTATTTCCAGCGACAGTATTTCAATATAATTATAAAACTACAGGAAACTTCATTGACGTCATTCTGTACTCTAAATTATATGACTTAAATATTATACTTTATTCCAATTCTAAATAAAAAATAGTTTAGAAATATTTGCGGAGTCTTTAAATGTCGCAATAATCCGTTATTTATGTTTTAAATTCCCTGTGGTACGTACAGTCACAACTATTTGTGAATAAATGTCGGGAACATCAAGAAATTATGACGTGGTTGTGTTGGTGGGCGTTTAAGAATACTTGCTTTTGATGATTATAATATTAATGTGGTTTGCAGCCGTCACTAGCTGGAATTTACTTAAAATCGAGATCTCCAATTATAAAAAAAGTTAAATCAAACAGCTTGCTAGACTAATGTGCTAAAAGACCTTGCGCGGTTAATAATACGAATTAATATGTAGTCTAAACTCACATCGCAATGAAATGGCTAGCCCACATTCCCTCAGTCAAATTAGATGCAAATTATGTCAAGTGCTCCACGCCCGCTTGACATACGGACAGTTTACGATTTGTGATATTAACCATGACGACTCTAAAATCATTGACGAAATGACGATTCCCGCCGAAGACTCGAAACGATAACCGTTGACGGTTCGTTGTTTGTTACCATATAGGTACGACTCGTGTTTTTAACAGTTTACGTCTCGCTCGTTGTTATTAACTTCTGACAACTTGTTACTATTTACTATTGACGACTTATGTTATAATGAACCGTTGACGACTCGTTGTTGTTAACAATGGACGAATTGTTAATATTAACCGTTGACGACTCGTTGACGATTATTCTGATGCATAATATTTTTATCAACGAACCGTTGTGAATATTTGTGCTAAGAAAATCGTCTTAACATTATTCTCAATTATCGCCAGTAGTTGACAATAGTTTATATTTTCCCACAGAAAGGAATCTTGATACTATAATGTCAAAACAACGTGAAAAATAATCAGTAAAAACTTGCAAAACTGATATTACTATGGCGTTAATTAAATCATGTGTGGAATTATATACATAACTAGCTGTGCCCGCGACTTCGTCCGCGTGGAATAGTTATTTTTTATATTTATTTATATTACATATTTTAATAAAATAAATAAAATTTCTAGTTTTTCTTTCTAGCCTAAGTTACTCCTTATTATATCAGCTACCTGCCAGTGAAAGTCCCGTCAAAAACGGTCCAGCCATTTCAGAGATTAGCAGGAACAAACAGACAGACAGACAGACAAAAATTGTAAAAAAAAATATTTTAGTATATCTATGTACTGTATATATATTCATATGCATGTAGCAAAAAGCGGTTATTTTAATATTACAAACAGACACTCCAATCTTATTTATATGTATAGAATGTATAGAATGTACAGAATGTATAGATGTGTAGATTAAGCCCAAGAGAAATCCTCTAATTTAGATTATAATGCTGATCAAATAATGTAGATTTATTTTTGAGTGGGTGGAGCTGCGCGCCAATCTAGCTGAGGCTAAACTTCACTGACTTTAGAACTTCATAAAATAAGACAAACTTCGGGTTTTTAATTGCCCAGAAAAACAAAAATGATTGAATTGAAAACAATATTCCTAAAACAAATTCCTTTTTAAAACATGAAAAAAACACAGATGTCAAATCAGATATTTGGGAGAGGGCTGTGGAAACAGGTCATCATCTACCTAACCGTCGGATTTTAGTTAAACAGGATTCAGCTGAATACCAGTATTTAACAAGAAGCCACTACTTATCTGAGCTCCACATCCCAGTAATGGGGTAGTGTGATATTCCTTGGTAAGACTGGTTTTCAACCAGATGCACGAATAAAATAATACATGAAAGCAAATTTTACGAGATTCCCTAGAATCTCGTAAAAGACCTACTTTTCACACCGGTTCGAAGAAGATAGATTCTGAAAAAGGTCGTGGAACAGGCCTTCATAGTTTTAGAACAGAAAGAAACTTCTGTTTTAAAAAGCTTTAGCGATGCCGATACAAAGGCATTACATTTTAGATCTTTTGTGGCAGCCATGAGATCTGTTTCTGTAGTTTATGCCTTTTTAACAGCAGCTAAATTATCTTTAATGTATCAACAACACTACACGGTCGTTCACGTCACTCCCCGCAAGATGTTCTTTGAGTCAACAACTAAAACCTTCGACACACAGACTCCAATACGTCGGCACTAGCCCGTCAACAATTATTCACAGATTTTTAATCACGCGTCTATTTGAGTTGGCGACGAAAAGCTGTAATCTAAATTTCATTTCATTCCTCTATTTTCAACACCATGGCGGAGTATTGCCGACGTCCGTTGCCCCAATGATTGATTGCAATCGTTAACCAACCTGTCACTACTTTTTCTATCCGTCTTGTTAGATTTGGCTCGCGCCATCCATCTTCTAGCCTGTACGATTTACGTCATTCTAACTATTGTTTTTTAACATTTTTCGGTTCTTATTTTCTGTTTTAAAATGAAGGTTAATTCAAATATAAATAGATGGTAAAGCTATTTTAAAATTTGGGGACACTATAATGTCGTATTTTTAAACTGCGTCGTCAAGCGTTCCGATGTTATATTTTTAAACTTGTTTTTGTTGATTTTATCTCGTGTGGCGTTGATCTTGGATCTAAATTTTAATTTGTATTTTGGCTGTCACTTTGTTTAGTCTATGATTTATTTTGTGAATTCTGTAATGCAAGTCCATTAGAATTATCGGCAACGGAATAATAAAGTACAGGCTGCGTCGTTTGCATAACATCAAACGTTTGAATTACATGTGGTAGTGGACGGTAAGTATCTAAATAAATAGCCTGCACATTGTTTAGTCTCTACAACGTAATGTTTATTACAAAAAGCTCTCGGTCTAGTGGAAAGAGAATTGAAAGCAGCCATCGATAGATATTCAGTGTTTACAACTTACAATGAAAATGAAATATGTTTGCACCAAACTATTAACTTGTACGAACAAATGTGTTTGTGAAGTTACTATTAATAAAAGTCATGTCTATCTTTAGGATCTAGAGATTACAGAATGATTCTAAATAAACCTGTTTCCTCAGTCTACTTGAAATATTACTGTAACATTGTATCCACTGCACTAAAACCATCAAAATGATGTTTTAATTTAGTTACGGCGACTGTATGTTTCTGTTATTCGCGAATTTTACTCTTGAAGACTTCTTTTTACATCTTTTTAACGCGTAAACAGTACTATGAAAATGTAATCATGGCCGTTGGTAAAATGTTCAGTGACTGAAATGAAAAATTGTGTTAACGTTTTGATTAGTGCGTGACTGCGTGCCTACACGTCGACGGCTGAAGTAATTTTTTTATTGTGTGTAAATTTGTTAGCATCAGTCCAAACGTTTGTTTATCTTCTTGTCATCAGATCCCTGGCTTTGTTCTAGGATTATCATAGCGCAGTGTGGGAGACCTCGTCACCAGTTGACATGTTTACAACCGTCCAATTCGACCCGCATTTTAGTAAAAAAACAATTGGCAAATACACAATTATTATCTAAAGCTTCGTTTATTTTATTGCTGGCCATTCAGTATTTCAGTTAGATTATTTCGGTAATTTTAGACGCGAGAATGTTATGATTTCTGTGGAGAAACCGCAGGCGCCGGTCGGAAAACTATTTTGGATACCCGACGTTCAATAGCGTGATGGTGTACGAATCAAGTGCAATAGTTTCGACATCAGGAATGTTTTCGTGGCGATTGTTATTTTAACATTGATCATTGTAAATGGAGTTTACTTTAATTTAAAGCAAATAAATATGTTTGGCACTAATTGGTAATTAGTTGGCGCGATCTTTATTTGTTTTGTACGGAAACTGTTTTTATTTTATTTTGTGCGAACACCTCCACATCAACAATTGCATCTGTTTTATTTTCTTTTCAAAAGAACTGGGATGGTTTTTCTGTCGGTTTATAAGAGACATCACTTATGCAAAACTTACAAAATTCCCGATGTCATAGCCCGCGCGACTTCAACGTAAAGTTACGCACTATAAACCACTCAAGAAACGAACTATTAAAAATATAAGCACCTCAGAACATCCCGGAGTAGAGTAGCCAAAGACTGGCTAGGAGCAGCACCAGGATGAGGTATGTGGCGATGAGGCTGGTGGTCTCGTGGTAGGGCATGACGGCTTCTGATCCTGACACCTTCACCGGACAAACTGCTCCAGGGAACTGAATTCGCTGGAGATACGCATTCGCCTACGTACGCCACGCCTATTTCACACGCCAAATATTTTGAACATTTATAAATATGAGTGTACGATAATAGATCGTCCGCATCGTGACAGGTGGCTCAGATAATGCGAAAAATTCGCATTGCAATGCGGCGGTACCAACTTACTGCACGATTCCGAAATTGAATTTTGTTTTGCAGTCTTCAGAATGTCCTCGCCCTAATGATAACTTCGCTATGATGATGATGATGATGATCACATATCACGGACACACTCACAAACCTCACAAAGCTGGAGTTTAGAAGACGGTGGAGTAGAGAAGCCACAGGAAGAAGAGAAGGATGACGAGGATCATGTAGGTTGCGGCCAGGTTGACCGTCTCCGCGTTGATCGGCATGGTAGCTATGTAACGGACCAGGCTGGACTGATCGCTTGAGGATCTTCCAACCGCTCTAACCAGCAAGTTTGCGTCAGAGAACAGGGCCCAACTTCGTTCGGAAGGATGTTCCAGATTTATTGTTTTATTGTAAAAGTTGCCATTGCTTTGATCAAACAAACTGAATCCAGCGGAGAGGCGACCGAACTTAAATAAGGATTAGCCTGGTATCAGCGGCGAAAGCACCATATAACACGATTCCTACCGGCTTACCTTCGCGGATTCGCATCGGCAACTCTATCGCTATTAAAAAATGGCATGTCAACAGTGGCTACTATTGCCAAAAAAATTTTAACATTACGGGTATTTAATTCACCATAACATTCAAACAACAAAAACGGTTATTTTTATTAAAAAGTTTTAAGTTAAACGGTGCCAAAATGTCACAATCGGGAACTAAAAATTCATACAACAGCGATCCCGTAAAGACGTCACTTTAGGTCACGTGGCACCGCTTGATATGGACAAGAGCAAGCCGCTGGACATCGGGTTATGACAGAGACAGATATAGAAGTTGCGTCAGCGAGAACGAGATGGAGGAATGTTGCACATTTCGTCTGGTTTTCAGCTGTTCAATTTTATTGTATTTAATTCTTTACATTCTTATAGAGAATACCGTTTACCGTTTAGTATATTAATTTTGAAATGATAATAAGTATTCTTTATTGATAAGTCAGTAAGTTAAAGCCAACTTCGCTTCGGCTTCTCTCTTAGAAAATTTACACCTCGCAGCTGCCTGGTATACTTAGTTTGATTTTTTTATCTTCCAGTTTTCCAGCACATAGGCACTACCTACCTGATAGCTTAGGTAAAATGGAACAGAATTTGCATTATCTGTAAGGTAACATAACCCGGCTATCAAGTGGTGGGCAAACGCTATGTTCTTCAAAAAAAACAAGGACTGAATGAACTGCTTGATCGAAAATCAAATCAAAACTCAGTAGGAAACTGTCAGTAATTCATCAGCATCATCTGCCTAGCCTTACCTCAACTAATTTGAGGTCGGCTTCCAAACCGTCTAACCAAATGCAGCCGGGTATGGACTTACCAGTATTTTCCATGGAGCGACTGCCGATAACGTCCACAACTGAGTTACCGTGGGTAATACGATACCTCTTGGCGATACTGGTTGCTGACAATTATGAAACGGGTATTGATAACGATCAATTTAAAATCCAAAGTTTAAAGAAATTCTTCGCGCAGGATTATAAAAAACATAAGCTCAAAGCACATCTGTCAGCCATGATCCATTTATCTTATCTAAAACAATCTTGCACTGAGAAAAATATTAATAAACGATATTAGTGGGGAATCTGAAGATTATTTATATTCTACTGCAAATGAAATATCTCACTGTCACTCCAAATCTTGAAGAGGGTTGCAACTTGTAAGTTTCACTAAAATAACATAATTAAAAACTATATTTAAAGCGAAAGACACAGAATTTCCAGTCCTTTGGAATTTTCAACATCTCACGAATTATGTAATAACCGCGGCATCAATGATTCCAGTGTTATTTTTGATACACCGTCACCTCACTTTAGTACGCTCAGTCACGAATCCGAAGATTTTACGAAGCTCAAAAGCTAGATTTTTGCAACACAAGCACTTTACTTACGGCTAGTCCTTAGAATGCTGAATATAGGAGCCAGAGGGAGATGAGGAGCAGCAACAAGATGCAGTACGTTGCCACTAGGTTGACTCCTTCGTGCGAATTCATGGTGTTGTGTTGCCTCTAACGCGTTACAGACGAGATTGAGAACAACTCTGAGGAACACAGCTTCATATACATATGTATGTAATTGTTTAACGTGACGAATACATTCTATTTTTTGTTTTTTGGCGACGCATGTGATTAATTGGCTGTCTTGTAAAAATTCTACGTTGTTAAGATTCGGCATTTATTTACAAATTTACGCTTTGTCCCGTTTGATTTTATTTACATACCGTTTTGGCATCGGAGCGGGATTAAAATCATTGTGAAGTTTGGTTAATTTTAATCATTGTTTACAGATTTTTGTTTTTTTAAAGCTTCGGTGACTTGCCTTTTTAATTGCATTGCTTTTGTTTTACTAATAAGTGTTTTTTTATATCCAGATGTTTATTACAGAAGCTCTTGCGCATGAAATACAAAATTATGAAATATATTTTTGACGTGTTCATCTTCCTTGCCAACGAAAATGTTTGTGTTACTTTTTTTCGGGAACAATCATGAAAATGAGCGTAAAACTACGAAATAAGGTAGAAAAAATTATGTCTGGAATTCTCCAGCGCTGCCGAGTCCGTGCCTGTGTTCAATTCACATTTATGGTGTATGATAAACCGGGCTATTTCCGCACTGGAGCTTCAGTTATACGTGAGAAGCTTAACCCGAGCGCGTACTATGCACTCGACATCTTTCCGAACTGATTTCGACGGAACCACACCGATGCATTGCTGAAAATGTTTATCACGATCGATTATTGGAATTCCATCTTCATAACAGTTGTTTACTATTACCGTGAGAAATGTTTGACGTCGTTGTAAGTCTTGAGTTGATTTTTATGAGTCTGGTAATGTTGATTTTCTTCAAATAAAAATTCTGTGTATAATTCCGTCGGTCAAACATTAGTTATATCTCAAGCTAGTTCAATAGTCATGGGGTCAACTTATTATTTCAACACTAAAAGTCAAGGTTCCTACTAAAAGCCATATTTTTTCCAGTCGTCGGAGTCTTTATAAAAACTAACCGATAATTTCGTCTGCTTCACATTGACTTCTAAAGTCTAAACGATCGAAAAACCTGTCGTTTCAGTGTAACACGCTAATAATCGTATTCTGTCGGTAAAGTAGCCTGAAAAGCTGTCAATAAAGTACCACAGGGTAACTTGCTAGGTAGATAAATACTGGTAGGCAGCTAAAAGCCAACCCAAACATAGTTCGGAAAAGGCTAGGCAGATGGTGATGTGCCAGGATTTTCGACATCGCATTGTATACGTGCCGTGTGGCTACTATAAAGCCTTCTAGTGAAAGGCCTATCCCATCACTTAAACCGCCCCATTCCTCAGTAAAAAATCCTAAATCTATCAACCATAGGAAACGTTTCAAGGCGCCAGACGGCGCATAATTCCCGTTTTCTAACGAAATAGTACTTTATTATGCAAGAGTCTCTGGACAATGGAAGAACGACTGTCTGAAGTACAGCATAGTTTAAATATTTGACCTAAAAGCTTATTATTACATTAAGTACTCTGAATTAAAGAATTAAGAAGATAGCCGAGTCAGGCGGGAGCCATCATCATGAATTCTTGACTGACGCTTTCCTTATTTCCAGATTTATTTTCCAAATGATCGAATTCTGCGTTTTATTTTATTACACTGGTTGGTAATTGTGAGTCAGTAAACCCCCACTTCGACAAATTCTGCCTGCAGCGACCAAATTTAAAAGGCCACTGCAGATCACGTCCGGCAGGCAAATGTTCTAACGAAATCGGTGGTGAATTCTTCTCTTCCCACAATTGGCTACTCTCATTGCGTAGTTTGTCCTCGATGGCCTGCCCAGAACTAACTAACTTGTCGGCCTATCCGGGGTCATTGTGTAATCGTAGAAGGGATGTCGGGAAACGGATTCTTGGTTCTTTTTATCCAGCGCGTATGTTACATCTTTGTACCTAGTTTTGTACAGCTGGTGCGATTCCTACAAGCGGGTAGAGCCTTTTTTAACCGACTTCAAAAAAAGGAGGAGGTTCTCAATTCGATTTTTTTTTTAAATGTTTGTTACCTCATAACTTTCAACTGGGTGAACCGATTTTGATGATTCTTTTTTATTTGAAAGCTGGTGCTTCCCATTTCAATTTCCTAAAGATCTGATGATGCGTTTAGGAGACAGACAACGGAACTCTTCAAAAAATAACAGTAAATAAACCGCGATTACTGCTATCGCATAAATATGCATTGTTTGGACCCCAAGGATGATGACATTTCGAATTAGTAGGGTGGGTACTATAACTGAAAATTGAAAAATAAAAACTTTTTCCAAAAAAAAAACAACCGACTTCCGAAAAAACACTATAAAGTGAAAAATAACTTTAATTTCGGAAGGCAGTGACAAAAAAAAAATAATACACATCCAAAGTCACCGACTTCCGAAATTAAAGTTATTTTTCACTTTGTAGTTCTTTTGGGAAGACGGTTGTTTTTTTTTCGGAAAAAGGTTTTTTAGTGGAGTCGGTTTAAAGCAGCCCGACATGGACACGCCACTGGCAGTGTCTACTTGATTGGTGTGAGTGGATCGGTGCCACACTAGACACGGGTGGTGTCAAGTTTGAAACCGCCAATCTGTTGAGCGCGCATGATCAATGCTAGTGCCTTCTCTGTAAAGCCGCGGCCACATTACGGTCAATGGCAATGCCCAACATCGCGATAAACAATGCGGTAAACATTCCGATAATTAAAGCGATAAATTTAGTGACCACACTTGACCGCCACCCGAGTTATCGCCTAATGTCAAATGGCATTGTGAATGCCATTGTAAAATTAACGCGATAAATTGTGGCTACACCTACGGTTTACGTCTAACATCGCGATAATCAATGGCATTTCTCGTCGGTGTAGCCGCGGCATAAAAGAAGAGGCCTTTGCACTGCCGTGGGACAATAATAAAATAGCCCTATAATAATAATAGGTACCTACCTATTGTTATTATTTGAAAAAATAATGTATGAACATGAGGAAGGAGGCAATGACAAGAAATAGATATTATGCGGGGTGCAGCCACGCGGTTTACAAAAAAATGCTATTTACGTACATTCTTTTTTAGTTATTTTACACATATTAACTTATATTTATGTATTATTTTATTTCTGTATATGTCCGTGACATCACAGTGGGTCCTATCAGAATACCAGCGCTGCGACACTTTTGTTAAATGTCGCAGCATCATGCTGAGATGGGGCCTTTTGGCCTCGTACAGGACTTTGTTTTTAGGGTTCCGTACCCAAAGGGTAAAACGGGACCCTATTACTAAGACTCTGCTGTCCGTCCGTCTGTCTGTCTGTCTGTCCTTCTGTCACCAGGCTGTACCTCATGAACCGTGATAGTTAGACAGTTGCAATCTACAGATGATGTATCTCTGTTGCCGCTATAACAACAAATACTAAAAAAAAACAGAATAAAACAAATATTTAAGGGGGCTCCCATACTACAAACGTGATTTTTTTCCTCATTTTTGCTCGATATTCATAACGGCAACAGGTAGACGCTTGAAATATTCACAGAATATTTAGTTATTATTCACTTTAAAAATAAATTATTAAAATTAAAATAAAACAAACATTTAAGGGGGGCTCACATAAAACAAACGTGATTTTTTTGCCGTTTTTTTATAGATAATGGTACGGAACCCTTCGTGCGCGAGTCCGACTCGCACTTGGCCGGTTTTTTTAATTTTACTTTTAATTTATATTTTGTTAAGCATATTGTGTACTTTAAGTTTCTGATATTCCTGTGCTAGTCTAATAATTTTTTTTTGTTTTTCTTCTTTCTTTCTTAGGAAGCAAAAGATTATGTAGGGCCCTCTCTTACGAAGTTATCAGTGGCAGCGCAACCTTGGTCGCATTGCCAAGAAATGTGTGTGTGAGATACCTACCTACCATAAAGCTGTGAATATATTGGCCGACCATATTTGCGCTCCTGTGATGTCCTAATGAGACATAAGCCTTAGATAAGTTTTGCCTGCCCAAGTTCTGCGGGGAAGTACGTAGTTCTGCGTGAACTTTTTTAAACGTATCTACATTCCAAAAGTGACTTGGTAACACATATTTTTGTCATTCGTCCTCTAAAATAGACCTGTGTATCATAATGTTCTTATTAAATCAAGTGATTCATTCGATCGCTGCATCTCCAGAATCAGACGATGTCGGGTGCCAAGCGGTAAACTCGTAAATACATCTTTTTTTTTTCGTTTTATTGTTCTTTTTATACGACACGTTCCAGTTATCCATTTGTCTTGGTTTATCGGCTTCTAGCTTGTTCAATGTGAACATTCAGCTTGCAGTTTTGATATTATTTGACAAAACAATATAAGTTTTCCTTATCTACTACAGAGCACGGAATCGGCGCAGATTCAACAAACGGCAGTAGTTAGGTAATAAAATAATATATAAAAAAACTTTTTTCAAAAAAATAAACAATCGACTTCTAAAAAAACACTAAAAAGTGAAAAATAACTTTAATTTCGGAAGTCGGTGACTTTGGATATGTATTTAAATTTTTTGTCACCGCCTTCCGAAATTAAAGTTAAGTATTTTTCACTTTTTAGTGTTTTTTTGGAAGTCGGTTGTTAATTTTTTTGAAAAACGTTTTTTATTTTTCACTTTTTAGTGGTTCACATGTGCTTACCCCTTCACAGCGTACCGGCGTGATGTTATGTTATTAACTGGTGTAAACAATTGACAGACATGAGATTTCAGCAATCCCTGTCCATTTGCTATGATATATTGAGGAGTTCCGTTGCCTATCTCCGAAGTTCTTCATCAGATCTTCACCAAATTGAAATGAAACCACTCCGAGAAAGTACTCTTCCAAAAACTACACAATTTGCTTCAAGTGTGCCTATAAAATTTGAAAAGTTCTCTCTATTTCTCCAGGATCCCATCATCAGATCCTGACTTGATGATCATGGGACCACCTGGGAAGTATACCCTTTCAAACAAAAAAAAAATATCCAAATCGTTCCAGCCATCTTCGAGTAATCGGGGAACATACATAAAAAAAAAAGTTTCCGTCGAATTGAGAACCTCCTCCTTTTGGAAGTCGGTTAAAAAGCCGTGAGTCTACAGGTCATTTGTGTCGTAGTGCGAGTAAAGAGTAAACAGTGACAAGCACGGTTGGTATGGATAGTGTCGACAAGCCGGTCTAGCTGCTGCCGCTGCCGCCACGCTGAAGTTTCTCCAGGTCTGTTGGTCTTGCAAAGAACAAGGTACTTACATAGAACAGAAATCATAAATATTATCGTGTTGTGATCCTGTTAGTAAAGCACACATGTAGGTAGGTATCTCAGGGGTCCTAACTCTCCGTCAACAAAAATACAGGCCCTTCCGATAGACTTTCACTTCCAAGTGTCGAACTAACACTGGGAATTGAATCCTACAGCCGATTATATATTTCTTTGGACGGACCAAAACATACCTTGTATTGTAGGGACAACTATCAAATCGTGTTGTCATTCATTAGGTAGGTACCTAATCTTATATCTGTAAGTGATACGGAGTTGCGAAACATCCGTAACTTCGGCCGAACTACAGACTTCGTGCTTAGGGAATAAGTCCCTAAATCAAGTCACTAGACGTTATCATACTTGACTGCAGTACAACGGTTGTGCATTATTTGAAGGGCAGTTTTGGCGAGTCGCAAGTTTCCAGCGAAACACCTGAAATTGTAAGCATAGCATACAGCCTATAGGTAATGTTTCCACTGCTGGGACTGGGACACACGCGTCCTCATTCAGTGAGAGGGAGTGAGCCATAATGCACCACGCTGTCCAACTGCGGATTGATAGATGTCACATTATATCTTCGAATTGTTGGTGAACGTGTTGAAAATCCCACATTAGGAGATGAACAGTAGCTAAAACGGAAGATGTTTGTTATCATGCAACTAATGAACTTGCTAGGAGAGAGGCGCGCCCCCGCGGTGCGCGCGACTTTGAGGCCGCTGCACTGAAATAGATGACTGTGTCCAAGCATTCTGTCATGGGTGATACGTCGCAGCGACAAGCGGGAATTCCGTGAATTTTATTGTTGCAATACTAAAATTATCCTGTGGAAAGCTAGCTGGAAGATGCACAGAGGCTGTACATGCACATACCTACTAACACATAACTGTATCCTTTTGTTGGTAAACTCATCTCATACTTGCAAACCCACTCCGAGGGCTTGAGGTAACTACCTCTGCGTGGTGGAACACTAGGCTGTACCTAAACCTATTTCGACTCTAAAAGAAAAGGAAATGAAGCAACCATCGGTGATTATCCCTGTACTCACTGTGCAAATGCACCCATAGACAACCGCCGGTTGGTGTAGGACTATTGTAGCTTGGAAAAAAAATATTGGACTAAGGGTTTGGGTGGCTAAAGTGGGCTAGTTACCAAGAACTATGGAAGGGCTATGGCCCCTGCCTGATCAATGTTTTATATAATAAACACGGATAAAATGGCAGGGAGTGACTTGTACACTCAATAATGGGCCCCGGGAACCGCCGATAGCACATAGTGTCGTAGCGACAAGCGCAATATGTACTGAGGTGCTTATAAGGACTGGAGAGGTATTCCACGGCTATAGGATAATCCCGAAAGTACGGTCAAGATACTATCCTACCAGCATCTTACTGGAATACTTCTTCACTCCGCTCAAGCCGGCCAATAAAGGCAAGAAAGAGGCGGGAGCTCTGTTCCACGTCATTGTTCATTCCAGCCAGGTAGTAAAAGCAAGCCAGAGGCGAGGAACAAGACTTCTCCCGAGATATAGGATTCGGTCGGTCGCTACAGCCCAACAACTCGTCCCATCTACGGGTTTCTGTATCTCTTGGTCTGGCTCCTCACCTGACAAAGTAAACTTTACCGGCATAGACCTAGAGTCCAGGAGCGCACAAACCCCACCACGATATCAACATAGAGCTAGGGCGCCTTAATAACATTTCCATCCTCCTTCCCAAAATATCCCCCCAAAGATATTACGGATAAAGGGAGGCAAGGTTTGGGCAAACAACTTTTTAATTAAGGAAGAAGAAAAAGAAAGAGAAATCTTTGGAAAAGCGTTTTCCCTTCAGATGCAAACCTTGATGAGTTCGCACTGATTTTCATAACAAACGGAGATACATTCTCCACCAAAATGTACCGTGTACATATAAATAGCCGAATTTTAAGTAAATACACTGCATGCACACGGCCGGCCGACAGCGGCAATATATCGCCAGATGATCCCAATCGACACAACAAACTAACGACTGACAATGTCAGCTGACTCTGTTTTATCTCTGAGCCACGATCATATTGCTGTGTAGGTATGTACTGAAAGGTATTTTAAAATAATATAAAATAATAATGGTCCAGTCCAGCAGCCCTGGACAGAAAGAAGTGGAACCTTTGCCCAGCTGTGGGATATTAATGCCGTGTCGCTTGTCTTGTTGCTAATAATAAAATATTTTTTAATTTTTTTGGGGTGGGAAATCGTCAAATAACTTCTCCCGCGTCTGACTCAAATCAAAATCAAAAAGTAATTTATTCAAACTAGGCTGAGAGTCAGCACTTTTTGAACGTCAAAATTACATAAGACAGTCCCCCCAAAACGCCCACCCTTCACCACTTCCTAGTGCTTTAGCTAGGAAGAAGAAGTGGCGCAACAAACTCCCCAGCAGCACAGCTGTCTGTTAAGTTAGAAGAACTTGATTCTATACAATAGTGGGTAATTAACATTACGAAACACAAAAACATTAAATTTGCCATATCTCAGCTAGCACAGGCTTATATACCAACAAAACATTGAAAACATAGTACAGGCAAATAAAATAAACCAACACATGAACTAATATAATTATATAACCTGTCAGTAGTCAAGCTAATACTGGTGAAAGAACATGAACATTGTCTTGAGTTAATCACAGCGACCAACAATTATTATCGTTTAAGTAGTCGTTGACAGAATAGTAAGCCTTTGAACAGAGAGTGGATTTAACTTTAATTTTAAACGCATTAAAATTCAAATCTAGCAAAGAAGAGGGGAGCTTGTTATAAAAAGTTATACCAAGACCAACAAAAGAGTTATGAACCTTATGAAGCCGGTGAAAGGGAACACGTAGTTTATCCTTATTTCTAGTATTAATATTATGAATATCACTGTTTTTAGTATACAAGTGTATATTTTGCCTGATATATAAGATGTTGGCCAAGATGAATTGCGATGCGACCGTGAGAATCCCAATATCCTTAAAAAAATCTCTCAGAGAAACTCTAGCACCTAGTTGGTAAATGGCTCGAACAGCTCGTTTTTGAAGAACAAAAATATTTACATACATTTACATACATTAACAAAAATATGACTATTATGCGAGATTGGCTTAGTTGCTGACCTACACACATTGTCTCTGGGGCTTTCTCTTTGCTCCCCACTTTAATTTCTTGCTTAGATAGATACCTACAAGAATTGATGCGGTTTGAAAAATGTGGCGCGTTAGCGGTGTAGGTACCTAATTATGGAAAATGTATTTTATTACTGTTTCGTAAAAAAAATTGGAAAAAAAAAGATAAAGATAATGTCCGCTAGTTTACACGTGCTTGCCAAAAACACGTTACAAGTTTGGCAAATGAATTATTGATGACCACAGTTTGTTGTTATAAGCTCAGCTATGATAGAAACAGACAGGTTTTCGTGTTTTAATCTAATAATTGACTTTTTCATTAATAATCGGGATATAGCAATGACGTCTCTACAGATAAAAAAAAGCGTAATTGAATTACACGAATCATGTGCGAAAAGCACCAAGCGAAGCGCGCCGTTTTACTGCGGTAGTCGTAAAACAGATCAAATAGCTGTTGAAGTGTTGTCTCATAAATATCACTTCTGTAGCTCGGTTCATTTTTACTTTTTTTTTTAATGACGATTATTTATAAGTTTTTAATATTTTACTTATTTATCCACTTTGCTTTCCTGCTCTCCAGCTCCAGCTCTCCTAAACATATGAAAGTTAACGAAAGCTTAAGGAAACCTACACAAACCGTGCTCAAAATGTTTGTAATTTCATAACAATCCATTCTATTCACAGGTGTCAGATACATATAATATTATACAACGTGTAACGGAAAGGATATATGCATACCAAGGGCACGGCTTCTTTGGATGATATCAAACGATATTGGAAGGGTTTTTTAATCCTATCTCTACATGTTCGGAAGTTATGAGATTTTTAATACATTGATACCAGAAACCAAATCATCAAATTGAAATAAACACATCACTTGGAAGAAATTTATCTTGATATTGGCAAGTAACGTGGAAAGTTATTGATCTACGTAGTGTGGTGACACGTTTGTTATGATTTGAATTTAAGAATCAAATGAACCCGAAAATTTGGTATCAATTCTTAGAGTATTTTATTTTGAGCTGAAACTATGTATAGTGATTCTATACCAGCTGTTATCTTTAGTGCTTAAGGATAGCAATAGGGTTTCTGTTACACCTTGTATATCCCTTAATATACTTATATACACCGTGACATTTTATTCGTCTTACAACGTTAGCCCACTTCATGTATCCAAACTAATCATTTATACAGATTTTTTTTTTACATTTGCATAATTAAAAAAATTAAAATATCACTCACTAAGACACATGACGTAGTTTGAAACACCCTGTTTTGGAAATGGAATTAATGAGGGAATGTAATGGTAGGTAGGTAGATATCTTCTACCACTTGTTACGTAAACATTATAAACAGGGAGGGTGTTTCATAATTCTAAAGCGTTATTTATTTTTCTTTGTACCTATTATATTAATTAATGGTAACAATGTTTTAATCGCGCCTAGAGGTATTTTATGACGGATACATTGAGTAGACCACCTGTGTAAGACGACTAAAATGTCACGGTGTATAAATACATTCAAAATAAACTCTCGTCTGTCTGTATATTAGTTACCTTGCCACTCCTGAACCAGTGAACGGATTTCATTGGGCAAGGAGATAGATGTCATAGATGGCATGCTGGGGAAGGACATAGACGTTTTGTCTCGTTATCACGTTCCCGTGGGAAAATTTCCTACATCCACGCGGCAAAGCCGGGGCAGAAGTTAGGGGGAAATAAGCTCTTAGTCTGTCTGTTACCTATTCACACCTTAACGGCTGAAGGGGCGGTGATGTTTGATTCGAAAACGTTATTTCTTACTGAACTTCAACTACCTAGGCATATCAGATGACCCTGGTTACATATCTCTATGGTGACCGCACATCCACGTCATCACACCAGTTATGTTGCAGTCCCATGCAATAGGAACAGACCTATTGCCATCACCCGGGCACAAATCAAGACTACGCGTTGCTACTGAGAAATTCCTATTAGAAAAACCCATTATCACTTTGCCCAAACTAGAAATAGAACCCAGGACAGCAGTAGGACTTGCGACCACTAGACGTACGAGGTATGTAGTTAGATACATAGATTATAAAATTAAAACAAAACGTACAGCAATCTACTAAGTAAGCATATTTAGATGGCATTGAATCCACGAGGTTATGAACATCGTAATCGACATAAAATCCTTGACTAAAAACCTACGGTATAGCTAAAACTGTAGCTAAACGATCCTGACTGAAAAGATCAGCGCACTTTGTACGCAATTATTTTAATTTTATTTTCGAAAGTGTGATAATTTCTGTCGGCTGGCGGTCGCCTGGAATTATTCCAAAGAATTCTGTCGGGTTCAAAAACACTTTATTTTCATGGCGTTCGTTGGGGAACACAAAAAATATTGAATGCAATGACCGACAGTGACGTAATTATGTACCTACATATTAATATTGCGAAGTTATTTACCTACTGAAAGACGTTACAGAACCTTGGCTGGATGATGTTGCTTTTTTCTTTTATGTAGATTGCAGGAGGTGCAAGAAAATTTGGCTTATTAACCGATAAATATTGTTGTTTTCATCCAGCACAACCATTACAACCATTCGATACGCTTCCGTACCGAATCGAACATCAATCAAGTAGTCAATACGCTCAGAGGCCCTAGTATGAGTTTCATTTAACCATCTACACCAAACGCAGTGAGCGCGTTTGGCGCTCCGATTGGTCCGTCACCAATCCAGGGCCAATTGGAACGCCCAACGCGCTCACTGCGTTTGGTTAAATGAAACTCACACTAGGGCCTCTGTTGACAAAACCAAAATCCCCGAACACTTTATCAGTTTAAACAGCTGTTCTTCCGATAGCTGTCTGCTGTCGAGGGCAAAGCAAATCAGGTTATCCAAATGTGTCATTTTCGATACGATAGCCTGTCGTATGGTAGCGGTTAGTCATACAGGTGTCATATAATAGAACTAAGTGTTTGACTACTTAGCATAAGCTAAAAAATGGGCTTATTCCAAGTTGTGAGCACACTTCAATAGCACTAAGCTAGTGTGGCGTGTGTGATTTAATGCACCTTTCTGTTTGCGATGAGTTCCACTCACGTTCCACACCCGGACTTACTAAATTGAAGAAGTAATGTCCCGTACGTACCCACACTCTGGAGACAAAGTTGCACCATCGCCACCGGGGTGGCTAACGGGTTTCAGCAATTATGTTGCTGTCGTTGCTAGTAACAATGTTACTGGCAACTTATGATTCTTAAAAAGAATATCTCGCAACTTCAAATGTTGTTCAGACATTGATCCCGGTGTATACGGGGCTTGAGTTGTAAAAACATGGAACTGGAAACACGAAAATTTAATAATTCTTTACAATCCGATTTTACCCACTTTTGGGGATTGGTCATAGGACTAACTAATTGCTTGTGCAAATCTCCAGTCTCGTTCTGCGCCAGCAGTCTCTCTGAGCACCAGTCTCATCAAGGTTCAAGCCTGCGATCGCGATGGCAATAATGTCGTCCGCACATCCTGCCACCGTAAAACTATTGGGCACACCACAATTGCGGCGGTAAGTCCCCTCTTTGAGGGGTGGCTTGAGAGGCGGCATGGCGTCCTCACCTTCCGCCTGACACAGGTCCTCACCGGACACGGCTGTTTCAGGAGGTTCCTGTTTCGGATAGGGCGGGAGGAAACGCCCGGGTGTTTCCATTGTGAAGATCGCCCTGAGGACACGGTGGAGCATACGGTGGAGGTCTGCCCGGCTTGGGCGGAGCACCGCCGTGTCCTCGTGGAGGTGATCGGCGGCGGCGATCTCTCGCGTCCGACCCTGGTCCAGGCCATGGTACGGAGCGAGAGTGCATGGCTAGTAGTCGCCTCCTTCAGCGAAGCAGTTATGCTCGCAAAGAGGGAGGCGCCGCACGTGAGGGAGATGCAGTACATGCGCCCTCACAGCCGTGGCCTTCGCAGGAGACGCCCCGGGCGTCGGGAATCCCAGGCCGATTCCCGGCCACCGTAGGCACGGGCTTGCGGACGGCGAGTAATGGGTAGCTCGCTATCCGGTAAGGACCAAGCCCGGGTCGACGGCGCGTTGTGTTCCACGCGCTCCTCAAAGAGATGTCAGCAGCAACTGATGGGGCCCGCAAGCGCCGATGCCTGCCAGGGGTGCGGGTTGTTCGAAAGAGATACCACGGCCCCTGGCGCACAGGCAACTGAGGGAACACGGGTGGGTTTTAGTCAGTAAAAGTCTGACACGCCCTCCCGCTCCACCCAGAGCGGGAGAAGTTATTTTATGATTTACCAAACAAAAAAAAAACTGTAAAACTATTTATAACACATTTGCTCGTAAAGGGTCTCTTAGTTCACTAATTTCAATATCGTAATTGTACGTACTTGTGCGATAATGTTATGTAAAACGCACGAGTTTCTTTTTGATATGGTAAAACGCACGGTTTATCAAGATGCTCCGTCTAAAACGAACGGTACTTTTTGAAATCTTAGTAAAGAGTTTTTATGTCAGAAAAGTGACATTAAAACTCCAAGGTGAAGGTGAAAATAAGTGAGTAACGTGGACTTTTTGTGTTCCCCCCAAAAACTCCTAATAGGTTGTTGTAAAGTTACTATTGCTTTACTAACTTTGACTTGACTGACTAAACACGACCATGACTGTTTTGTAACTTCGTGCCCGGTATCGGGGCATTTACTTGAAAAAGAAAAATTACTTGACACTGGCTAAATGCACAAACCGTGCGAAGCCAAAATCCAAAAAAAAAAAGTAAAAATTATTCCGCGCGCTTTTTTCGTTGGAAGTCCGAGTTTTATTTATTTCCTCGCAAATATGTTAAAAAACGTCGTATGACATACGTGCGTTTTGAAAAATTACAGCCTCTGCTTTCTTGTAGCTTGTAGCAATATCGCCTCGACTGTAATTTTCAACTTACCGCACTTATATCATAATGTACTATTACTTTACAGTAAGTACTTACTAACATAAGACGACTATTGTTGATTCTTATTAATTAATTTGATAACTGTTAGCTTAGCATAACCTATGGCGCGAGAACATACCAAAATAACATGGGCGCCTACGATGGGCGTTGAATCAACGAACTAGTTGAATCAGTCGTTGATCTCCTGTCAACGTATTATTGTTAACTGTTTATGAATCAACTAGTTGAATTTGTCAACTACGTTTATGAATATAACTCGTTTAATAATCAACTAAACTAAATTTGCAAACATACTTAACGAACTGAGCAAAAAACTTACGTTAAAAAGGTAACGTGCTTTAACGCATAAGGTTAGTTAACTTTCCTACCGAGTGTATAAATTGTGCTGATTTGCACTGTAATGACCCCTATCACCATCGTTTTCTTGATGGGATGTACTCTGTCCGCCCTCCGTGCTGCGTCCTTGGCAGGTCGAGAGGGACTTATAAAGAATAAGAGTGGGTCACGCATAGTAGGTTGGAATAAACACGTCAGCGAGGCTCACCGGAAATCTAGAATGAAGTTTACGGAGTGGGTATCGTGCGGTAAACCCAAAGCTGGCCTTATGTACGATAAAATGTGTGCCAGCAGAAGAGTTTTTAAATCTCATTTAAAATGGTGTCAAGATCATCAAGCCCAGATTAAAATGGACAGTCTTGCGGAAAAGCACGCCAAAGGTGATTTTCGAGGCTTTTGGAAAAATACCAACAAAGTTAACGCCAAACCTGGACTTCCGTTGAGTGTCGAGGGGGTGAGTGATTGTAAAGGCATTGCTGAAATCTGTAAGAGCCAATTTTCTGTTCAGTCACCTTTCGTGTGAGGTTTTCAATGGTGAGTTACCTGAAGGGATAGTAGGGGTGAGGTTTAGTGCCTAGGATGTTGCCATAACCATTAAGAGTACCTATGACAAAAGGCAAGTGTCCAGGTCATGATTCTCTATCCATTCAACATCTGGTTCACGCTGGCTCAGATATAAACTGAGTATTCGCAATGATCTACTAGCTGTGCGTGAGCCATTCTTATCTTCCGCCGGATCTCATGAAAACTGTGGTTGTGCTGTGCTGTGCTGTAATCTGTAGTTAAAGATAAAACTGGTGACT
Source organism: Polymixis lichenea (assembly GCA_949091785.1). Taxonomy (NCBI): domain Eukaryota; kingdom Metazoa; phylum Arthropoda; class Insecta; order Lepidoptera; family Noctuidae; genus Polymixis; species Polymixis lichenea. The sequence goes on from OX420937.1 coordinate 24,100,277, forward strand.
TGGGTGATAAAAGCAACTATAGGCCCATTTCTGTAGCTACATACAGTTACAGCGAAGGTGTTTGGCGGTATGCTTAATACACAGTTAAGTAATTATATATCTCTGCACGATAATCAGTTTGGATTTAGACCCCGATTATCAACGGAAAGTGCCATACTGTGTCTTAAGCATACTGTCAAATACTATAATGACTATAAAACCCCGGTATACGCGTGATTTCTCGACTTGTCCAGGGCTTTTGATTTGGTGGCGTATGATATCTTGTGGGAAAAACTTGAGAGTATCAACCTACCACCTTCACTTGTTACCATCTTCAAGTATTGGTATACGCACAGAGTCAATAGCGTCAGATGGTCGGGGGCAGTATCGGAGACTTATCGGCTACAATGCGCTGTAAGGCAGGGCGGACTGACTTCACCTTTACATGGACGCGCTGATCGTAGCGCTGAGCAGCCAGCACGTCGGCTGTCATGTAGATGACGTGTGTATCAACAACTTAAGCTATGCTGACGATATGGTCCTGCTGAGTGCGTCGATTTGTGGCCTAAGGGGTTTAATAGCGACATGTGAGGATTACGCTGTTAAACATGGACTTGTTTATAATATTAAGAAAAGTCAATACATGTATACATACAGTCTTTGAGGCTGGTGGTGCTATGTGCCCCGAATATGTACCACCTATACGTCTAAATAGTGTACCTTAGACAGGGTGAATTAGTTTAAATACCTAGGGCAAATAGTCACGGCTGACCTCAGAGATCATGCTGACTTGGAACGGGAACGGAGCTTTATCTAAAAGAGCTAATATGCTGGCTCGCAGGTTCGCGCGTTGCGCGGATGCCGTTAAAATAACTATTTTCCGAGCATATTGCACGTCCATGTACACCTGCAGCCTGTGGGCCAATTACACAAAGAAAAGCTACAGCACCCTCCGCATTCAATTTAATAACGCTTTCAGAGCGGTTTTGGGTCTGCCTCGCTACTGCAGCGCTTCTGGTATGTTCGCATGGGCGCGCACCGACTGTTTTCATGCGACCATGCGGAAGCGCTGCACGTCTCTTGTGCGCAGAGTGCGGGCCAACTCCAATGCCGTTCTGAGTATGATAGCAAGTAGGTTAGACTGTCAATATATGCGACACTGATGTGACAGACAAGTTACATATAGTGTCGCTCGTAAGAGACTACTGTAATGAATGTGAGTTGGTTATGATTGAATTTGAATTTCATTTATCTAATTTGTTTGTTGATGTTGTATTTAAATATATTTAATTTTGTGTGATTTTGTATTTATTATTAAATAATTTATAGATGTTTTGCAATTATGGGTTATGTGGTACCTGAAATAAATGAATTTTTATTTGATTTGAAAAATACCATCATAGATTTCGAGCGACGGTCATGTCGTAGAATTTTAACTCTAAGTAACGTATGCAAGAGTTGATTTTTGAAATATTTATTTCAAGAAAAGTATACCAATATAAGAATCGTTGAACGTCGCAGAGTTGAATAAAAACCGTTTAATGAATGAACGGTTTCCGTTGCAAGTCGGCATTCGTTGCACGTTAACTCATTAACAAAATTAACTAGTTGACGAACGTAAATCAACGTTGATGTTACGTTAACGGAAAAACCGTCTACGACCCATCACTAGCGCCTGTTACAAAACAATAGCAAGAAGATGCAACTGCGTGTCCAGTTTAACAAAAGTTGATGAAATTGGAAACTACTTACATCAAACAAGCGACGATACAACGTTTTCATCAAAAAATGTTAGTATTGCTCATTCATTTTATAATATTGTCTTTTCTATCTTCACTTGGGTCACTCAGTAAAATAGCTACCGGTGTGGCTGCAGAGGGACGTTTTATTTAATTTACTTAGGCGTGCAAGCACTGTACTAGAACAACGATGGGTAATATACGTCTAATGCTGTGTGTTTGTTTGGCACAACCCAAGGTTTGATATCACTTAACAGTTGTTAAACCAAACAAACTTGTTATTTACTTAAGTTATCCAGTCAAGCAATCATTGCATCAATCGACTAATTAAGACTTTCACTAAGGTGGAATCACTAAAATTAAAAGGAGTCATTCACTTTACGTCTATACGTCAAAGGAATGACTCATTATGTCAATATTGACACTGACACTGACAGTTCTCTGAAGTTGCGAACAGGTTGTTATCACTGCGGAAAAGGTGTAAAATTAATAAGGTTTCTGACGCGTTAATAGCCTTCACTTCTTACGTATAATGTGAATATATATCTCAAGTGAAACACCGTTTGATGGGAGAGCAACAACGCATAGCAAGACCGGAAGAAATGGCTACTACCAGCACCGCCGTTGCGACCGTCCCTGCACAAACACAGGAGGTAAACCCGAACACTGTTGTGGTATTCCTTATCTTTTCTATTTGATCATTTAATACCACGATACTGATATCTGTATCATTTTGTACATTTCGAATCTTATTGTTTTTAACGGAACCATGGAAAACTTGAGGAAATTTGGCAAATGCGTTTTACGCAAGCAATTGACGATTTTTAAACATGATTACTCCACGAAATCGGGTTTGTTGAAGGATTTGAATGTGTTAGATCTTAGTAGAGTGATCGCGGGACCGTTTTGTACCATGACTCTGGGTGATTTGGGGGCTAATGTGATAAAAGTGGAAAGTTTGGGTGGCGACGAAGCTCGTCGATGGGGGCCTCCCTTTATAAATGAGAAGAAGGAAAACGACTCATTCTACTACCTGTCAGTGAACAGAAATAAAAAGAGTATTTGTATTGATTTCAAGACACAAGAAGGTAACTATTTTTTTGCATATTTTTTCAACATTGAAAACTTAGCCATAATAATATTATAACTGCATTATATTCCAACCTTCTACTTGAATACTTCCTACTGGAACATTCCACTGTATGTATGTCAGGGTTAGAATAATGATCATCTTACGTACATCTGGAACAAGACATTTGTATTGATATCTGACCTAGGTTTACTATACCTAGGTCAGATATCAATACAAATGTCTTGTTCCACTATAATGATTATAATGCACCCTGTGGATAGGATTTGGAGGTAAACAATTAGATAGCATATTCATTTTATCAGTCTCATTGATTAGATAGACCCCCTCCGGGTCTGATAAAATAAATAACTCTTAATATCATTTATCAAATGATAAATTATATTTATTGATCTAAATTGGTTAAAACAAACACATATAGCTGCCAATAATAAATAACGTTATAAAACTACATGAGTTTGGCCTGCCCTATGCAACTACTCTGAGAAGAAAGACAGAAACAAACTCAGAGGTCACAGTCTCTTTTAAAGTCCAGACATGAATTAAGTCAGGCCATAATTTATTACATTCATAACTTTATTTTTATTTTGTTCTTTTGATTTGTGAATTGCTGTAACCAACATAGTCAACGCATAGTACTTGTAACTTGATGTATAAATGTGGAAGCTTGTAATTTAGCAAATTTTTCTTGTCTACAAATAATTTTTAGTCTGTTATTAGTCTGTAAGCTTTCTGTAAGAATAAATAAATTAAAAAAAAAATAATTTTGTAAAAATGGCCTGACCTATTTCATGTTTGCAAATTTTTTATGCGATTTGACAGTAATCGTGTAGCTCAATGCGTTCTTAAGGAGCTCTATAAATAAGAAATTACCAACATTATAACTCAGTAGAAGTTTTTCTTCCTATGTTAACTACTAGAGTATTGTAAAAAGGAAACACTATTACTGTTCACAATCAAAACAATTAGTTTCTGGAAATTGAAACTGGACATAAGACAATGCTAACAATATTTAATGAATCTGTTAGCCTTATCAAGTCACAAACAATCGCCAAGAACTGACATACAAAATTAAAGTTTATGTTAAAGGCATAAAGTTGATTTTTGCAGAAATGGAAAAGATTTGTTTTACTGGAAAATTACATTATTTTATGTTTTTATTATTCTGTCTAGTTGATGTCTTTAGATGACTACTTCTCTGTCTATGTCAACACAACAATTAAAGGTTCAATTTTAAATCATTGCCAATATACTATAATTATGATATATTCACAGATGAATTATTAACTATTTTTATTCTTTAACTAAAACAAAAACAGCAATTTCTTCCTTAACTAACTTCTTTTTGCCTTTCACATTATACTCGTAACATTTACTACAAAAAAGTTATAATCAGTTATGAAATTTCAGGAAAGAAAGTGATATATGACATAGCACGGAAATGCGACGTACTTGTAGAAAACTTTGTACCTGGCAAGTTAGACCAACTAGAGATTGGATATGACAAACTTAAGGCTGTCAATCCAAAGCTAATATATTGTGCCATCACTGGGTTTGGGTCCACTGGGCCATATGCGAAGAAACCTGGGTGAGTCGGAAGTTATTGATGGAATCATCCAGACCTTTTGTCTGGTCTAGATGATATATCCAGTCCAATCCAAATCAATATATGATGAAGAAGTGCAACTGAAAACTCCTTTCTTCTACTAGTTTAATTGCTGTTATTTTCTATTCAGTTACAATATATCTCCCGAGTTCAGTGTGCCTCTTGACAAAAGCCTCCTCTAACGATTTCCATTACTTGCTGTATTTTGCAAATCTTCTCCAGTTTGGACCTACTGTGAGATTGAGTTCGTCCTCCCATCTTTTACATTACCGACCTGTTTCGTTTGCCACTTCTATGGTACCATTGTCAGAATTTGACTCCAGTTATCCTGGGGGCTCCATAACATTTGACACGCCGGCCTCAAAAATCCAGGAATTATAGTCTGAATTTCACCATTTGCAGGTATGATGTAATAGCATCAGCAATGGGTGGTCTCCTCAACACAACAGGAGAACGAGACGGCGACCCTGTAAAGGCAGGCGTAGCCATCACAGACGTCACCACCGGCCTTCACGCCTTCGGAGCCATCATGACGGCACTCTACCACCGAGAGAAGACAGGCAAAGGCCAGAAAATCGACTGTAACCTCCTTTCAACTCAAATATCAAGCATGATTAATGTAGCTACGATTTATTTAAACTGTGGCATAGAAGGACAGCGTTGGGGCACCGCGCACGCCAACCTTGTTCCATACCAAGCCTTTAAAACAAAAGATGGTCACATGGTCATTGGCACAGGATCCAACCCCCAGTTCGTAGACTTCTGCAAGATTATTGGCAAAAAGGAATTGATAACAGACGAGAGGTTCAAAGATAATTCGAAAAGAGTCGAAAATAGAGACGAAATTATCAGAATAATTAGTGAGGTGATTCAGACGAAGACTAATAAGGAATGGTCAGAGATATTTAAGAATGCGTCTTTTCCTAATGGGCCGATTAACAAAATGAAGGATGTGTTTGATAATGACCATGTGAAGGCAATCAAATTGGTGAAGGAACTGCCTCATCCTGATGCAGGAACAGTCAAGGTTGTGGGGCCCCCTACTGTGTATGGATTGGGGGGAAACGATGCAAGGACTGCGCCCCCCAAGTTGGGGGAACATACCAAAGATATACTTTCCAACTTTTTGGGTTATCATGACAAAAAGATTGAGGGACTCTTAGAGAACAAAGTTGTTCAGTAGTAGTTGCAAGAAATTTTAATAGATAATCTTTAGAATTATAAATAGGATATTTTATACAGGTATATTTTGTAGTTGAATTCATAGTAGATGTTTTAAGAGTACTTACAGTGTTTCGTAATACTCAAATATTTATAACATGTTTGTTTAACTGATTGTGATATTTCGCACTGAAATGTTAACTCCTGAACAAATATAAAATATTCTATTCTACCTTTGTTTTCGATGTAACCGTGCAAAATCGGTATAGTTTAATATTGTTAAGTAATCGTGCATTTAAACTTCCACTGATTATTTACAGAGATACTGGGAACAATAAATATTTTTTGTGATGTCAATTTAATTTTTACATTGTAAAGCATGGCGGGTGCCAGATAAAAAGTGACACTCTTTCTCTGGGCGTCACATAAAGCTCCTGTAGGCGGAAATATAGAAGATAACATCAAGACAACAAACCACAACAATATTAATAAGAAATAACCATTTACTGTACCGTCTAAAGAAACCTACCTACTACGCTTTGGAATAAGCAGCTAGCTTCATATCTCTAACTGATCGACTTTTGGACAATTCAAAAGTTTGAGAGTTAATGGTTTATTTTAAATAAATGCTTTGAGGTTGAACCTTGAGTCTAAATAATTAATAGTAAAGAAAAACAAAAACTAAAAAACACGTTTTAAAACCGTATTAAAAAAGTAGAAAATAATGTAATTCTATTAAAAAGCGTGGGGTGCTTGATATTTATTGATTATAAAAATACCTCAAACACCCCACGCTGTTAATTGAATGAAATTATTTTCTACTTTTTACACTGAAAATTTCAACTGTCTTAACTATTACCGTTACTGTCTCCCAATACAGCCCGCTGGCAGACAGACTTTCGGCTAGTGCAGGCTATCGTTGCCACCCTATGGGTACGGAACCCTAAAAAGAATCCTTGCTACGCATTTACTGGCTGAAGTAAAAAGCCATAGACTCCATCAATTTGCTTATGCCTACTTACAAAGATTTCCTATAATACGGTAAGTTCATCTGCAAATAAGCGATACCGCTACCATTAAATACAAACAATATTACACTAGATAAGATACGCGGTCATACAGTACAGAGATGCAGACCATGTTTATCTTAGGCTGAGATTAAAATAGTTTGTTATCAGTGGAGATCTTTAAGATACTGTATGAGAATGTTCCTAATGTAGGTATGTCATTTTTGTTGTTAAATAGTTCCATACCCACAGTTTGGTTTCCAAGGGTACCGCATAAGTCGGCGGGATTTTATCCCACACTGCATTTTCAACAATCGGGTGTCAAAATCAAAAGTCATTTATTCAAACTAGGCTGATGTCAGCACTTTTTGAAGGTCTTGGTGAAGGGCGGGCGTTTTGGGGGGCTTTCTTATGTAGGTAATTATCCTACATAAGAAAGCCCCCCAAAACGCCCGCCCTTCACCAGTTCCGTCGAACCGAGAATTGATAATCCAACAGAGTGTATCTCAGCTCGTCGAAAAAAACAGTATTCGACTTTCAACTCTCAGCGCTAAGCAGTGGGTTGAAGATCCAGTGAAAAAAACCCGCCGCTATATTACTAGGTAGGTGTGGACGTCGACTAAAGCAATCAATAAATAAGTAGGATGGGTCTTCATGACTTGCAAGTCACACAAACACGTGGTCCCTGTGTTACTAGAGAAGACAAAACAGATACACAGATATTTCTTTAAAAAGGCTAGTAGTACAGATATTATATCTGCTAACTAACTTCTGCCCGCGACTTCGTTTGCGTAAAATTTTGGCCCCCGACCAGTCATGCGTCGCGTCGTATCCCATAGCCGCGCCCGCGGTCGTATTTCGCTTACACTTAGCGTTCTTTCCGACTTTTTTTAATTTTTTTCTCGGCTCCTAAAGGTCGTAGCGTGATGTTAAATAAGCCTATAGCCTTCCTCATGAATGTGGCTATCATATACAAAAATATTTTTTCAAATCCGTCTGGTAGTTCCAGAGATTAGCGCGTTCAAATAAACAAACGGTCCAGCTCTATTATTATAAACCGTGACATTTTAGTCGTCTTACAAAGTGGTCTACTCAATTTATCCGTCATAAAATACCTCTAGGCGCGATTTAAACATTGTTACCATTAATTAAGATAATAGGTACAAAGAAAAATAAATAATGCTTTAGAATTATGAAACACCCTCCCTGTTAATAATTTTTACGTATCAAACGTGATATCTACCTACCTACCATTACATTCCATCATTAATTCCATCTCCTTTACAGGGTTTCAAACTACGTCATGCGTCTTAGGGAATGATATTTGATTTTTTTTAATTATGCAAATGTTCAAAAAATTTTTTTTTTTATTTAATGATTACTAGTCGTTGGATACATGAAGTGGGCTGCCATTGTAAGACGACTAAAATGTCACGGTGTATACTAGCTTCTGCCCGCGACCCTCAAATTTCTTGCTTCCCGACGCACCCCGTCGCTCGCCTCGCCTGCCCGTGCGAGATATTCGTGACTTTTTTTCTCTTTGCTGAGCTCCTAAGGGTCTTAGCGTGATGTTATATTGTGTCTTCCTCGATAAATGGGCTATCTAACACTGAAATATTTTTTCAAATCGGACCAGTAGTTCCTGAGATAGCGCGTTCAAGCAAACAAACAAACAAACTCTTCAGCTTTATTATTTATTAGTCATCATCTGCCTAGCCTTTTCCCAACTATGTTGGGGTCGGCTTCCAGTCTAACCGGATGATTATTTATTAGTATAGATAGTATATAGATTTGTACTAGACTCAGATTTCGGAAATACGTCGTTCTCAAAATAAAACCCAGATAAGTCTAGGTAAGTCTAAATAAAGAGAGAATGTTCAGAGAATGTACTTTAATCTTGTAACATAAATATGTTCTTACAGCAGGAACGTGTGGCAGTGATCACCCTGCGGCCCACGCGCACGGAGTCGCGCAAGAAGGTGGTGTGGACGGAGGACACCGTCGACAATGAGCACATGAACAAGAAGAAGTCTAAATGTAAGATATTTATATGTAGTTGCTGCCTTACCAGCATGGAGCAGTGGTAACAGCCGCCACTTACAGAGCTGTAGGTCGTAGGTTCGAACCCTGACTGAATTCGAAGACATGTGCATACCCGCCCTGGGCCAGGAAAATAATGGTTTTGCTACCATAATTGACGAAAGATTTTGAAGAAAATTGGCCTGCATAACCATAGTTGGCACACGGAGTAGTGTAAACAGGTGTTATTGGTAGATATTAGAGGTGTGTAACTCTTTACGGAACGGACGCGCTGATCCGGATCATTGAAGTGATACAAAAGATTGGTTCAGTAAAAACGTTTCAAACGCATCATTTGGATCTGAAACATTCCATTCATTCATTCTCTGTGCTCATTCCGTCCGCGCGACGCGTCGCTCGCGAGGCGACGGAGCAGTGAGCGAGCGAGAGAGGGAGACTGAGACACACTGAGTTACTTAACTATTGACTCGCGAGTGAGCGGGCGAATCACAATCTATACAAGTCAGAAAGAGATACCAAATGAGATGTGTATCACTCATGCTCTCACAGATCCATGCACGTAAAAATGACCACTAAGGCGCATATCTATCAAATACTATACGGTCGTTTTTTGCATATAATGTTAAATTATATTCTTTGAGCCGATGATCCAAATGAGCCAAATGAAACATCTGTATTTCGGATCATTTCAGTGATCGAGATGCAAATGTTCCAATCGCAAAAATGGTACACTTTGACCACCTCTAGGTGATATTAGGATATTTTACCGACAACTCCCTGGTCGGGACGTGATATTGGTTTTTTTTATCTTGAATTTCTCAGCAGCCCAGTCTGTTTCTGTACCCGGTTGATGGCAAAAGGCTGGCCCTCTAATTAAACGGGACTTAAAACATAAGTGGCGAAATGTGAATGTATTATAGGTATACCACTGCCCAACTCTTCGCAAAAGCAAAGCGTGATGAGCTGTGATGTTATGTTATCTCCTTTACCCAGGTTGCTGCATATACGAGAAGCCGAAAAAATTCGACGAATCTGATTCGGAGGACAGTGACGATGAATGCGAACACTGCTTCGGGCACGTGGAGAAGAAGCGCGGGAAGCACCATCATCACCATCATCAGCACCAGCAGGATTGTCCACAGCACACACAGGCAGCTGGCGCCTCAACAGTCACTATAACTGAGGTACTGCCTTAGTTTTGATTTAAAATAGCGTCCATGGAGTTTCTTGCCCGTTCTTCATCATAGGAACGTACTGCGCTTTGGACTAGACCACTAGCTTCATACTTCTGACTGACCAACTCTTTTGACAATTTAAAAGTGCCTATAGATGGTTCAGTTATTGAAACTAGGGCTCTTGAAACTCGCCCAGTGGTCGAAATTTTACCATAATTCATTTAAATATAGTTTTTAAAGCAGCAACAGTGGTTTTTTGTCTTCCTACACTTGTAACTTGTGCATAGAATTTGAGTTTAAAAGTAACGTAATGTATAGAATACATAGTAGTACAACGCATATTCAAAGTTCTGGGGCCTCAAAAAGGACATGTACGAGGTCGCTTTGCTTCTCAAATGCATATTGTTCTAAAAGTTCTAATCTCCCCTCCACCAAATCACAGTTCATTGCTGCGGTATAAGGACTTCTAATCTAATAAAATTAACATATTTACAGCAACAAACTGAAACGCCTGCTGAACCTACAGCTACGATCACGCTTCAGCCGAGCGAAGCGGCGCCTAAAGCGAGTGAAGCAGCGCCCAAACCAAGTGAAGCTGTGCCCAAACCGAGCGAAGCAGCGCCCAAACCGAACGAAGCTGCGCCCACACCAAACGAAGTTGCGCCCAACCCAAGCGAAGCCGCGCCCAAACCAAGCGAAGCCGCGCCCAAACCGAGAAAACCCACCCCCAAACCTAGCAAAGCCGCGCCCCCACATGCGCCCGCGCCGCCCGACAAGAAGGACGAGTAACAATCACACACATACATAAATGCTGTTCAATAAGTCAGTTTACAAGCTTCATGTCTTAATACACGAAATAGACTTTAAATGAGATTTCAGTGTCCAGATCTTTGTATCTACTCGATAAATTTGAAATATTCTAAATTATCTTCCAGATGAGTCACCAATTCAGAGCACGAAATCACCGCGCCGGTAGCGACTACCGACACTTGCGAAAAATATTTGTGTCCGAATTTGGCGCAACTGAGCGCAAGCTAGCTGTCACAGGGCATAGTTAGAATTGTGACGTTCACTGACACGCTTGGTTTCTATGAAGAGTGTTACAGATAGATATAGAGAGAGAGAGTGAGAGATACTGATAAATACGTGCACTGACTGGTCAGATCCACTCACTCTTTGTGGATCTTTCCTCAAAAGACTATTTGAGACATCAATCTACATGATCTGACAAAGATTATGTCTGGACTCTAAAAGAGACTGTGACCTCGTGGGTTTGTTTCGGGGTTTCTTAGACGTCGTTTCGTAGACGTCAGATAGGAAACGCCGACCTCATCTAGTTTTTTAAAATGTGATTGATGTGTAAAAGTGTTTGTTTAGACCTACTTACAGAACATGAAATAAAATTATTTCTCACAATAGTCCTTAGCAGCGGCCGAGGCGTGCTCTGTGGTCAATAAGAACTATGTTATGGAGGTCAGATAGGCAGTCGCTCCATGTAAAAGAAGAAAGTAGAAGGAAATGTTGGGAAAAGGTTAGTCAGATGATGATGTCATGAAAATCTGTCATTTTTAACAGTATTTTGACATTAAGGTGTCAAAAAAAGCTCGTGTGATCGTTCACCGCTTTTGGGACATTTCGCATTATGTAAACTAACTTATTTAACAGCCAAATATAACATGTACCATGCCCTGTTCACAACATTATAGCTAGACTATTGTTGTATAAGATTACTGATTAATTGACTGATTGATAAGTGGTAATGATTGATTGGAGACTAGAAAATATGAAAATAATCATAATAAATGGCCATTTAATGGAAGATTACTTATTTAATTTATTGAATATCTAGACAACGTTGCTATCGAGAATTCAAAAAGACAAACTTTTGAAACAATCGAAATTTAACTGTAACTCAAAGGAATAGATTTTAGAATTGCATGGCAGGTAGACATCAATGTTAGGCTACATACACATTGTATCGTTGTTCGTCAAGATTGTTAAACTGTGACATTTCAATGATTGTTAGTTTAATTGATATTCTCGTTTGTGTACCTTAATGTAGCTTAATGCTTTATTTTATTATGTTAAGTAACGTAGGTGTAGCGATTAAACCTTTTATTTCACTTTTTGTTTCATTTTTTTGGTCATATTTGATATGTATAATAAATTGTGGTGCCTGTTTGAAATATAGAATTGATGTGATGTTGAAAAAAATTTAATGTCGTTACGTAGGGTTACCATTTTATGAAATAAAATTATCTTTATCTGGCAACTCATAAAATACCAATTTGATATTACACTACGCTTATTGTCAAACTTATCATTCGCAATGGAATGAAATCGTGATTGATCAATCTTTTTACAACAAATCAATGTTTGTAAAAAGTCAATAATCGTACGCATTTAGCCGCATATTCAAAATATCATTAAAACCACTAGATATAAACACATTTAAAAACTAACGCTATGTAGCAGTAGTCAGAACAATATTGAATTCAAAGAAGACATAACCGCCGAAACACCAACTGCCATTTGCGGTTTGAACGCGGCAGTTGTGGCCGCAATCGTCATGGCATAACGACACGACGAGGCCGCATGCAGCCAATAACAGTAAATTTAAAAAATGCAAGAACCGATCTGCGGAACTTTAAAAAAGATGGAAACAAAAAAAATATATTTCAAGACGACTTGCCGCCTTGCACGACATGCAGTCGAGAGTCAATAAAAGTCTTTACATGTTAAATTTAAGAAGATGCCTCCACAGACCGCGGCACGTAAGTTAAACCAAAATCCGCCATTTTGGTTCAACTTACGTGCCGCGATCTGTAATTTATTTCCAACTTCAGTACACGTCACATCAATGACTATGTTAGAAGGTGACCTCAGCACCTCAATCTTTTTCCGTGCGAGGCGACGCGAGTGCACGCGCTTTTACCTTCGGTTGTTTGTTCTGATTTTGGTTTAACTTACGTGCCGCGATCTAAGCAGGGTTGGTTTTCGGAAAAAAAATAGCCCTCACCACGTCCCTTCGGCCAAACCCGGCAACCATTGCATAATTCAAAGACAACCGAATGAATAATTTTTGACATTGCTGCTTTTGTCCACTATTCCCTTTGCATGCGGCGAACCTTAGCAAGATTTTTTGTCGGATCTATAAACTTCTAATTATTCATTCGATTGGCATTTCCATGGTTATTCTGACTACTGCTGTCTAGCGTTATATTTCCTTGTTAGTAGAATGTAGACATTGTTAGAATCACGTACGTGTTGTGCGGACTTATTGTTAGCAAATATCGTTTATTTTCAATAAATTTCGAGAATGTATTACTTGTTTATTACGTTTCAAAAACTTACCTCATTTCACCTATCCCAACTTAAATTATTTATATTAAATATATATTTATAATAAATTAGTAAGTTTGTTTGTTACGCTTTCTTGCTGAAACGGCTGAACGGAGTTGGATGAAATGTTGGATATAGATAGACCATGATTTGGGTAACTTATTCAAACTTGTGTGTTCTTTCTTTGCGCCATGTTTACTGCAAATAAACGTATTTTATTTCTTCTTTTCTTTAAAACATATTTCTCTCTCTGAACATCTTTAAAGGGTTGACAGAAACAGAGCGGTATAAGATAATATTAATTTGCTAAGACGTGCGTGCGTGCATATATTAAATACGTTTTACATTTACCCCCTTATTTATACACGTTGCTTAAAGTTAGATGTTTAAACGTCATTAAACAGATGCTAATCCTTACTTATTTAAGTAGCGTTTATAAATATGGCGTTAGTGATTAGTAGTACGAAAAAACGTTTTTACACAGATTTCAAGGAACCCCAGCAGCCCAACCCCCTCCCCTACCCTTCGGGGGAACACGTCGTGTAGTTTTTCAAGGAACGATATATTCATTAAAAAAAGTCATAAGAAAGGAAACCTGTAGCAGGGCGTAAAAAAAATGTCAATCGACGCAGTGACTTGCGCAGAAGTGTGCAGTGTAACCCATAACAAAAAATAAATAAACATTAACATAATATATTCGATAATTTATTGAAACATTACATACATTATTAGACTTACTGTTATCAGTCATTAATCAGATCGGCAGCAAGGATATTGTCATAACTAGTGTATATTTGGAAACCTCAGATTATAGAATAAACATTGTTATACAGGATAAGTTTCTAACCAGTGCGCAAACTGTAACCATGAATTCAGCATATCATTCTAGACACCCCAGCGTAGATTTTTTTTGTATAACCGTATACAAAAATAATTAGCTGTTCCATACATTTTGACCGCGTAGGTATTGCACTTTTCTATGAAACAGCAGATTTTTTTTTGTATAGGCGACGAAAAGTTTCTGCGCTGGGGGGTCCACAACGATATGCTGAATTCATGATTACAGTTTGCGCACTGGTTAAAAACTTATCCTTTATATTTTAACAAAACGATTGTTGGTTATCAATAAATACTGTTTATAAATCACTATTGTGCGCTTATATAATTTCTAACGTGGCGCTGTTATCGTAGACATCCACATCTGGGCATCACGATAACACAGGGAAAATTATAGAAATTTAACCAGTCCCTTCTAATAGAGATCAGCCATATTGGGCCCAAAACCAAAGTGCCAGCGAAAAAAATGTGTTACCCTGTTTGGGGAAGTCCTCCTTATCATTCTTTACTATTGCGCCGAATCTCTACAACCTTTCCTTCCTCTTGAACAAGTGTTACCTACTATCACAACAAACCTCTGCGAGTGATCCTATAGCATATTTTTTGTATGTCCCCTTTCATTTATTTCCGTCAATATATTTTATTAAAATGTATAAAAAAATATTGTTAATTTTAAATACACCAGAAGGAAAGATCGTAGAGATTCGGCGCAATTATAAAGAATTATAAGGAGAACTTCTTCGTCCAGGGTAACACATTTATTTTTCGCTGGCGGGCACTTTGGGTTTGTGGCCCAACTTTGTATGAAACGTGGCAGGTCTCCTTTTCGTCCACAAAGAATATAACGGTGGATTTATTTCCATTCTTTTGACGTGATAACGTCTTATAAATCGATGAACGCCGGCTGCACGCACGAAAAAGCATGACTCATTGTCACGTTCCGCCTGAGCCGAGCGTGCAAGCGAGAGCGCGGAACAAGCGATAGAGAGACACGATCGGCCTCTTTTCTTATGACGTTATCACGTAAAATTATCGACTTTACAGACAACCACTTTTTAATGGACGTCGATATCGTCACGATAAAAATTATAACAGCGTACACTAGATTACAGAAAGACATTCTTAATCACAACAAGGAGCAGCCGGATCTATGTCCGTCTCAATCACAAAATTCTTTTTATCTTTAGCGATAACATTAATTGCACACTACATTTGGATTCAGTGCATTACATCTTTCTAATCCAGGTACTACACTCGCTATATATGTGAATATATTTGCGTTATGTCGGTAATATAAAATGAACTTTTGATTAGACCACTTGGCATCTAAGTGAAAATATTTGCGATATTTGGCTAGTACAAAATTAACTTTATTTGAATAAACTATGGTGCATTTTGTATTAACAAACTACCGCCAAATTTTATATCTTTATATTCTTTATACAGGTACATGATATTTATTAATCGAATGATAAATACAAGAATAATGTATGTTGCAGTTTAGTCACTCCAGCCCAGTTTCTCGAATGAAAATGATCGCAAAATTCATGTGACAAATGGTCAGCTGCTGCGATTGGTTGAATGATTTATCAACAGCCAATCACAGCAGGTTACGCGCATTCATTTTCTCATAACTTTCGTTCCAGAAACTGGCTCTTAGATAGACGATTGAATAGATGAGCTAACGCAGTCGCGAAATTCAAATGACCTTCTGTTTTTGCCCGGCCTTTTATTTTTTGAAAATTGTCGGTCAGTTTCAGGCTTTTTCATAAAATAGTTATTAATGATTATGATTCTGTTAATACATACGTGTTACAGTTGCGAATCATATTTTGTTGAACATACCAAACAAAAACTCGAATGTCATGGACAATAATTATCATCTAAATCATTATTGGTTTAATACTTTTTGCACTAATACATAGAGCGTTTCCTTTAGCAAGTATTATAGGATACATCAATAACATAATTTGCCAATAATGTAACATGATTGTTAAAGCTTGATTTAAAATGTGCCAGCCCTAATGCCAAGTCCCAAGTTACAGTACGGCAAGTCGGGACATAGGACATAGGTTCCGCCTATTTCTTTGTGCATTGCTCAAAAGCAGCGTTCCTTACCCGGCTATATAGAGTTAAATACAAATAGAGTGAGCGATTGGTTTTGGTACCCGAAAAGTCTATTTTAGTTTTAAAATAAACTGTATGTCGAAATAATACTGGACTGGTCTCTTTTTGGAGTAACTAAGGGGTGGTACACACACATTCGATCGGCAGCATTTGTTTAACAGTATAGCTGACCCAAAGCAATTACTACTAGATATTCGCGTTTCATTCGGTTCGTGCCAATCGGCAAACTCCGTTCGGCATCGACCCTCGCTGAATCGACTCGACACAATTCGTGCTAAGGGGAGTGGATTTTTCCCGAATATACAGGGACAAATTAGCTGGCAATATTTTACACACGTGTTGAGAATCGATATCGAAAACGGATGAAAGAAAAAAAAAACGTTTTTATTGATCATTGCAAATTTGTTCAAAACTTTAAATGACACTGACATTTAAGGCAACCAAATGACTGATTACAAAAACAGCGGATCGATTACCTTCCCCCATCGAATGTGGATTTTTTTTTTCACTCGTTTTCGATATCTTAGATACCAACAATTGGGTAAAGTATTTCCAGCTAGTTTAATTTGACCCTGTATACAGATAGTTCAAACCACGATGACGCGCCCCTCTCTGCCCCCCTTCCTTTGTTTTTGACCGCTCTCAGTACAAGTGTCAAAGAGAGGGGCGCGTCTTCATGGATTTAACTATCTATATCTACATAATATGTACATATTATGACATATTATGTTCGATTATACCGTTCGGCTGTACCTAATCATGCCCCCCCGAACCTTAATGTAGCATCTGCCCTAGGTGTACTGACCGACTATTTGGTGCTGTTTTTAAGAACTATTAACATCATCATTTCAGCCAAAAAGCATCCACAGCTGGACATAGCACAGGATCGGGCGAAGAGGCGATGCTTAGGGGAGGCGTATGTCTAGCAGTGGGCTAACAACACGTTTATTTCTAATTACAGATCATAAAATTTACAAAAAGATTATTGTAACAATAAAAAGGAAGCTTGTAGCTTTCAAGCTACAAAACTTTATTGTAGCTAAGCTCCTGTCGCGACGATAAACGGGTATTATACAATTATAATATAAGCTACGACCAACAATTTCGTAAGTACGTGTGTCCAGCGATGATTACCTCCTTAGTTTTCTGGAACAAAAAGAAACGAATTGGAGGCTTTTATTCTGCAGAAGTTATGATTTTAAACAAACCATTTTAAATAGATCATGCAGTCATTAGGACCTTTTTAGTAGCAGCCCTGTCTGGAGTCTGGCTCGCCACTATTAAATAAACCAAACCTAACTGTCGAAAACCACTTTTACCTACCCCTTTTATTTATCCATACAATATTATAAAGCTGAAGAGTTTGTTTGTTTGTTTGCTTGAACGCGCTAATCTCAGGAACTACTGGTTCAAATTGGAATATTATTCCAGTGTTAGATAGCCCATTTATCGAGGAAGGCTATAGGCTATATAACATCACGCTAAGACCCTTAGGAGGAACGAACAAAGAGAAAAAAGTCACGAATACGAAGTACTCGCATGGGCAGACGAGGCGATCGACGGGGTGGGTTGGAGAGCAAGAAATTTGACACGAACGAAGTCGGGGGCAGAAACTAGTTTATTGATAAATTTATTACTAACACGTTCTTAAAAATGAGTAATTACAAATTAAATCAAAACTTTTTCAGTCGGGGGAGGGTCAGTAACAAGGTTCCTTACGTGATACTTGCACGCACACACACACACACACTCGTATATAATAGTAAGAGACGGAGAGAGATAGAGGGAGTGAAAATCGTATGGAGGGGGCATAACCTTTTCCTTACGTGACGATTTCTACCAGTCAACTCCTCGTTGAAATTAATGTGATTGCAACGAAGTTTCTATTTTAATTATAGAGATTATAGAAGCCTTGGACTAACAAAAGTTGCCATCAGCATTCTCAAAAATAAATCTAATACCTTTAAACGAGCTATTCTTGTATATTTACATAATCTGTATTTCGGAAACGGTTCCACGATTTTCATGAAATTTAGTATGCAGGGGGGTTTCGGGGGCGATAAATCGATCTAGCTAGGTTTTATTTTTTACAAAACTTCAACAAAAAAAAAACGAGTAAAGCTGGGTCATCCAGATATTTTAAATTAATAGCAGGTATGTCAAAATTAGAACATAAAACATCAATTATCAAAAGTTGAAAATTTTCGTCGGTTATAAAAAAAAGTCCCTCACTCACTGTGGTGGACTTTTTTTTATAATCGACGAAAATTTTCAACGATACGATCTAGTATCATGTGAATTCATGGTTACAGTTTGCGCGTCGATGTCCCCTGCCACCTGTATAATCGTAAATAGGTATCATCATCATTTCAGCCGAAAGGCGTCCACTGCTGGACATAGGCCTCCTTCAAAAGGGGGGTTTTGCCATAATCGCCACGCTTGGCAGGCGGGTTGGCGATCGCAGTAGGGTTGTAAAAATGCATAGAGAACGCTGCTGCCCGTTCTCTAGGAAGTCCCTCAGTCGCCTTCTACGACACCCACGGGAAGAAATGGGATGGTGCTATTCTTTTACGCCTGGCACCATACGGAACGCCTACACCATACGTAAATAGGTATAGCACAACAATAACAAATCCTAAGAAAAAGTTTTGCAGAGCGTCATCACTGTCTCTTGA